>CM045723.1:0-1494057 GCA_024712875.1 Inonotus hispidus | reverse complement strand
CCTTCAGCTCTCATCAGATCGCAGCCTGCCATTTACACAGGAAGAAATTTGCACTGCTGCAAATAGCATACTAGAGCAACATCATAGACTGGCCTTCAAGCCTGTTGGGATTCAATGGGTCCACCAATATCTTGAACGACATCATACAGAGCTCAAAACCTACTGGAGCAAGCATTTGGATGCACAAAAAGCTAACTACCTAAATCCAGCAGCTGTCGAGAAATAGTTTAAAATAGTTGAGGAGGAGATAGTGAAGAAGAAGATCTCGCCAGAGCTTATCTATGGTATGGACAAAAGTGGATTTCAACTTGCAAACAATGCAAAGTTTTGTATTGTCGGTCGAACAGGGAAGAAGATGCAATCTAGCCGTGGTAGATCAAATCGCAAGAATATAACTGCCCTAGTCACCATTTGTGCAGATGGCACTTGCCTAAAGCCTCTTGTAATTTTCAAAGGGCAGTATATTATGTTGAAATGGACCCAAAATAATGTAGCAGATGTTCGGTAAGTTGAAAATATTTAATATGATTTTTAAACTAAAATGACAATAAACAGACTCATCAAATTATCAAATGGCTGGATGGATAGTCAAGTCGCTCTAACATGGTTTACGGATAATTTTGACAATCAGACAAAGGAAAAGGCCAATGGACGTACTCATGTTCTTCTTGTTGACAATCATAGTTCACACTATTCTCTCGAGCTCCTCAATGCAGCAGTTAATCAAAATGTTACAATTCTTGGATACCCACCTCATTGCACCCATACATTACAAAGTTTTGATGTCGTATGCTTTGCAAGAATGAAGAATAGTTATCGAAATCTTGTCAGAGACTTCGAAGCACGAGTACAACATGCTGCTACAAAGCAAGACTTCTTAGAGTTATTTGGACAAGCATTTTTACTTGCCTTTGATTTTGAAACAATTCGCTCTGCATTTCGAGTTACTGGCATATACCCTTTTAATTGCAATGCTATCTTAGCCGATCAGATGAAACCGAGTGAGGTTTTCTCAACATCAGCATCCTTTCCATTACCATTTGTTAGGAAGTTTTCTTGTTCTTTCTTTTCTTTTCTTTCTTTAACCATGGCCGCTCACGGACTCGAACCCATAACTCCCTAATCGCCTTCTCCTTTTCCCTTTCCTTTTTCGCCCACTCGCTTACTCATCATGGTCTGTGCACCATGTTTACCTTCATCGTCTTTCGTTTATCATCTGTTTAGTTAGTCTACCCTTTCTCACGCTCGAAGCGCTTAAGTAGTTGGTCGGTAAAGTAGAAATCTCTTGTCTCGCTTTTCTACTTACCACCACCTTGTACTAGTGTGCGTTGGACTCTAGCGTCGATTCGGCTCGTCTTAGTGACGGTCTACTGAACTCGGCCTAACACCATTGCCATCACTGGTCCGTTGTATTATGGCTGTTTATCATTATCAGCTGCCAACAAGTTTTGATGTAGATGCATCGACACACCTGTCAGCTCCAAATCTACCAATTCCCAGTTTTTGTGGCAATAGTATTACTACTCACTCAACACTACACCCTATCCTTGATCCAACTATTGATCTGGCACTTTTCACTCCAACAAAGCAAATTCGATCGATGTACTCGTCCCTATCAATGTCCAAGTCAGCGAGTTTTCTTGTCTCCAAGGAAAAACCTACTGCTGCACAATCACTCCCTCCTATTGTACTGGAGAAATTGCCTGCTTATGTGGAGGAACCAGATTGGGACGATATGATGCAGTGCTTGGACCAACTGTCTCTATCGAGCAAAAAGTCAGATGACATCTCCAAGCTCTCGGAAAACATTGGAAAGGCAAAGCTTCTCACCCAGGTCAACCAAAGCATTACAGAGGAGTACAAGCACAGCTAGTGCTTGCCTCCATCTACAACTCAAAGCTGCAAGTCGCACTCTACAAGAAGGAAAAAGCAAAATCAGTCGAAAATGTATGCATTCTTGATGATGGCATGCCACGAGTATGGACAGAGGATGGAATCATAGAACAGGTCAGAAGATGCAAGGAGGCTAAGAAGAAGGAGGCAAATGAGGTACTTGCACGCCAGGATGAGGCAAGGAAGAAGAAAGAGATTAATGATACTATCAATCATAAGTGGAGAAAAGCAAAGACTCACCATGAGAACAAAGTAGCCAAATGGGAGAGACAGTGTACCTGCTGGAAGGAAGAAGGCCTCCCAAAGAGGTACTGGGACCCACGACCTATGAGACCAACAAGAAAGCAAGTCCGAGGGCAGCTGGTTGGCACAGAACTTGATGATGGAGCATTAGAGGAGATTGTACTAGTAGAGTCTGATGAGGAGCCTGATGTCTAATTCCTATGGAAAATGGTTGGTGCAGCATGACGGCAAGAAGAACAGTTGACAGGGCACACATACATAGTATAGGGAGGAGAGTGGACAGAGGGAGACAAGAGAGATAGGGGCTAAGGAACAACAATGGCAAATCTTATGGGGCACATGCATCAGTGTGACATATCATCACAAAGTGTTTAAAGGAGTAGTATTCCGTGACATACACCTCATTTTCTTTCTACACTCATATTAATTTTTCCTGTACATTTTACAGCTCAAAAAAAAAATCAGTATACAGAGATCATAATATACTACTTGAATATATGCTTATAATCTAGAAAAAATGAGTATGGTGAGCTATGGAAGTGGAATTGTAATTGGTGTTCAAAGGACCGGTATTTGCCTGTAATGTATCTCTAGTCCTTCTCCCTTCTCAATCTTATCTCACAAAAGATGTAATTACATGATATAGTTGATGTACACATAAGTAAAGCATGGTGCTCTTCAAGTGGCAATGATGGATGCTCGATCAGGCCTCAGGCCTACTTTTTGGCTGTGCCTCAGGCATTTCTGGGCATTGCTGGGGTCCTGCATGCTCACGGTCACACTACAGCCCTTACAGCAGCACTGGCTAAGTGGGGCCGATCGACATGTCCATTCCGGGCAGCCGGGACCCTTGCTTACCCCTTCAGGGCACGGATGGCGTGGTTTGTTGCTCACAACCACTTGATCAGCAATCGCCCCTTGTCCGGACGGGTCTCACATGAAAGCAAAGCACCTTTATTATATAGCTATACTAGAGCATCCGAATCCCTTTACAACATGTTATATAGTTATAGTCAGTATCTTAGATGCCGTAGCCTGCATTCCGTAAGTTTTGTATAAACACATCAACAACAGCGTTTCCAGGGATATTTGTGGCAGTTTGAAGGAGTAATCGTATGCGTGGATCCCCTCCGGCAGCTGAGAGTAACTGTTCTCCAACAAACGCCCGGACATCGGTCACTTGAGAAACCGGATCTTCAGGAGGAACCTCGCTAGCAGTGAGTTTTGAGTACGCTGCTTGGTAACCAGCGCCTTGCTCTTCAAAGTCAATAGACCTTAGCACTTCGTCCGGATCCTCCGCCATAACAGCTTGGGCACTCTGCAGGTGCTTCGATTCGCTGAACAGCTTCGCAAGCTCTCCGAAAGCAGCCGGCCTTCAAAGACATCAGTAACATGAAACGTGTATAGGAGCATAAGAGTACCAGTGTGTGATGGCAGGTTCTGAAAGCGTGATACTGCTCAGGGTCAGCATTTTAATCATACCAACGATCACAGCCTTCCTGTCTTTTGGAAGAATCCGGTGGACCTGAGGGATGATGATGTTCCCCAACAGCTGCGACCATAATCTAAAAGCAGATACGTGAACAAGATGAGTGTAGCGGAATGTAGAATACACACTGAGGTTGAACCGCTTCAATTGCACCGATAACGGAATCAGGTGTCAAGCCGTCCACCTCAATGGCCATGGCGAACAAAAGGAAGTAAATAAGCTGATACACGTAATTATCCGTACGGGCGGCTTGCAGGCGTGTCAAGAGCATAGTGATGATGCTCTTCATGTACTGACCAAGTACAGCAGGTGGTATGTACCGAACGACTGTCTGTAATAGCTCGAAGCCCCAAGTATCGTTTATTCTCGATGGAATAAGCTTCTGCTGCACAACAGCCAGAACGCTCGTAAATTGTCCTGTACTTGCGAGTTGTACAGCATCCGTACGTATGAATGCCTTCAAGAGGCGAACGAGTCCGGGGATACTTCCTTTTGCGTCCAGCTTGACGGTTGAAGAAGGTAAGGAAGAAGTGATCGGTAGTCGGCGGGAACTTCTCCCCGGTGTAGTTCTAGCATCTGAGAGATGACTTGAAAGATGTACGGAATGAATGCTGCGAGGTATATCAGCCGGGAAAAGAAGAAGTGATGAACAAGAGACGCACGATCTATGTCTTGTTGTAAAATAATAGTAAATGGCCCAAAGAGAGTTGTCTCAAATGTTGAAAGTGTTTCCGGCGACGCAGATACAGTAAACCTTGACAAATGCTGAGCCGATCTTCTCGAAAGAGGACGTCTATTGTTTACCTTATTAGAGCAGATATACTCTCAAAAATATACTGATCAAAGTTAGGATTACTCGGATTCTTGGCTATCGCCCCAAGTATGCCAACCAAGCGCTGAAGAAGAGACTGGTGCGCGTGGACTAGCGTCGTACGGGCTGTCAGTATGACACGCATGACACCTATGAGCGGGACGTCAGCCGTGGAAGTCGACAAGTCGATATCATTCACATACATTTCATCAGGTAGTCATTCTCTGCGATCTTCTCCGGAGATCCCCCACTTTCAATTCTATTCAGTACAACGTTAATGATTTGGGGGGCAGTTTCGCGTATGTCTTCCTGGTTGAACCTGAAAGAGAATTACTCGAGCAACAGCGGGCTCACTTAAAGGCTCTTACAGTAATTGAGAGTTGCGCTTAATTACGAGGATTCGTTCGATAGTTGTCGCGGAATAAGTATAACAGACGTAATTCGACGAACCGAGATGTCGGAGTAGGTATGGGAGGACTGATATGAGTTGCTCTTTTGTAAGCTACAATTACATCAATATAACGAACAGCGACACAGGTAACATAAACTCACCTGGTTACGAAAGGAATATAGATAACGGATTGAGTCAACTTGGAGAATAGGATGGACCGAAGAGGCATCTGCTTGGAGGTCCTGGAATACGTTTCTCGAAAAGAAGTCAACGACGTCGACCAACGCATTCGTACTTGTCACGCCTTGCTATGAGATCGTCAATGTCTCCATGCGGGATACTTACAGTGCACCAAAGCCTACCTGGGCCGTCGCCCCCAGCGTTGCGACCGCAGTGAGGAGAAAAATGCTCTCATCCTTCCGCTTCCAGCTATCTTCACCGCGAGGGTCAGATGCAAACGCTTGTAACCCGGACGCGACCCATCTCAGCACGACTTCTGTGGTAGCAGCCTCGAATCCGCTCGACACAAGTGCCCGTAGGACGTCTGCGGCCGCCTGCCGCCGTGTTGTGCCCTCCGCGGTCAGACCTCCAGCCATAGCAGCTGAACTCGCATTCGCGAATGACAGATCGAGGCGGACATATTCCAGAGGATCATCCTCGAATTGCTCGACTTCGTGAGCCCTTAGAGAGACATTGGGAACGACGACACCTTCTACGAGCCCATTGATCGTCTCCTGGCTCTCAAATATTCCTCGATAATTACCAGAGCGAATACCGGCGCTGAGAAAGCGGAGTGCTTGGCTAACTAGACCATCGTAAGCAACTCCTGTCTTCTGTCCACCACTGAGGAGGTTCCAAAGAGCGCGAACGAATGCCTCCACGGTGCCCGACCCCGTTAACAATTCAGGATATCGATACGTGTACGCCTCAGCAAGCTCGAATATAGCGGTCTTTATTTGAGATGGCACACTAGGCATCGGCTCGTCCGGATCTGTCTGTAGTTCGGATGGATCCCATAGAAGAAAACGAATGAATATGCCACTCTCCGCACCGAAGAACTCGGTGTGGGCGTCTTCGAGGGCTGGAGGGAGATCCTGACATATAAGGTCGTGATATATATTCAATAGTACCACCATAGCCTGTGAGACGGTTTCTGCATCCTTTTTGGCTGGTAAAGGGCTGTCGAGAAGCATTCTGGCGGTATAACGGAGAACTTGCAGGAAGGGCTCGGAGAATTGTGACAAAACAAAGTTGATGACTGTAAATAGCTCGTTTGAGCGCATTTCGGACCGCCATCGCCCGAATATGGAGTGAGCTGCTTCGAGAATGGATAGATTGACCGAGTAAGCTTCAGGTGATGGATTAAGTGCATCCACAAGTTCCTTGTCTATGTCAGACAGCTATACAGCCGTAACGGACGATAAGACAAACCTTGACAAGGCCGCTCCATCGCTCCGGGAAGTCATAGCTGGCAATGATAGCAACAGTCTCCGCAACCTGCGCACGTAAGGTTTTGTCTGAAGGATTTGAGAGCGATATCATTGCAGGCACGAGCCGCGAGCGTAGCTGTTCCTTTTCGGTAGCCGTTATGACTGGCTCGTCCTGGAGTGAATCAACAATCTAGTATAATCATCCAATAATACTAGCACACACATCTTCCCATCTGCGTTTCGCATTGTTCTTGAGATAGACGCTGGCAGCTAATCGGACTGATCGATCTTGACTTTGGCTGGTGACAAGCTGCAATAGCCCTGACAGAAAGCCTGGTTGCACTGAGAGAGTCGCAAGGCTCTGTTCCGCTTGTTTTCGGCTTGCAGGATTCAGTGAAGATATGAGTAGCGTAGGCACGTCGGTCATTGTCAAGGACGCAGGTCTGTAGTCGTTTCGTGGATGGGGATAAAGGAGAGTCGCTTGCTAGAGCGCGCTTCGAACGCGTCGTCAGTTGAGGCACGTGATGGTCAACCCGTGGCCCGTTGGGAAAAGGAATTTAAGTAATACTAATAGTAATACATCTTTCTCTTTACTCGATGATGATTCAACTGCCAGTATCGCCTCCGTTCGAGGCAAGTTAGAACGGAAAGCAAAGAGGAACAGGTTAATGTTAATTCTCCTTTTTTTCATTCGATGGATGGCTTAATTTCAGGGCTTGTTACATCCAGATCAATCATGTCTCCTCGACGGAGTCGCGGTTTCTGGTGCGATGAGCACGGAAACTGCTTGCAGTACATTGCATTGCCTTCTCATCTCGAGTCCAGAATGGACTCGTTTCACCCTCTTTGTGCCGGTGTTATCTCATGCAGTAATACCCTTCTTTCCTTCTACCTTTGGCAGTTCGCAGTAGCGAAATGCTCTATATGATAATGATCATATGTAATACCGCCAACATACCCGGACGAGTTAGAGTATGTCTGGAAGCAATCTTCACCCATTCCATGTCCATATTATGCTCAATATTGTGCAGCCTAACCGGTCTACTATTCCTTCACACGGTAAGGTTTCCTACTGGTCTGCTGCTGATGTAGTACTACCTCGATGTGTGGCATGTCCTCACAGACCGAGACACAGGGATCAGGTGAGTCACTAACTCAGCAGAGTGGAATCTCTAATTATTCAGATTCGCTTCAACAGGTCTTCCGTGTGCTTCAAACAACCCAGCTCCGCGATGATTGCCGGGGTTCGTGACGAGCTATACTACATCATACATGACGATTCCTATTCTCCCGGACGAATCCAGGTAAAGGCGGCATCTGATGATCATTCTGATCCTGGCGACACCAGAATGACCGGCGCACTGTATCAATCAACGTCTGCTTCAATACGCGCTTAATCATCGTTGGATCCAACAATTTTCTTGAAGAGGTTATTGTAATAAGCGAAGTTCGGTACGTCACAAGTGTGTCTTCATCTATTTATCTTGGTTCCCAACTGATAGATGCTGTAACTAGGGCCTGTGATCCACTATCATTTCATCAAGTCAACTGGCAGGGAACTTGACCCGCGCGGTATCATCTCGAGACAGAGACAGATCGACGAGTCCAGTTCTTAAGGCAAGCTAATGAAATCGTTTTCCCTACCACTTCTCTCTCTCCATCATTATGGATATCGGTGCTGTATTTACTAAGGACGTGCGCGTGGAGCTTATGCGTGCTAATGCTGTAAAGTATGTGACTTGTAAGCAACTCTTACTCTCCATCATGGTTTAGTCTAAGTGTCTGACTTGTAATGCGGGACCAGTATCGGGAGCAGTCGTTCTTATCTACGATACCTTGCTTTGCTTCCCAAACGAGTTGCGACTAGTTTGGTGGACACTTCTAAGGCAAGGGTCTTTCGGACGCGTGGATGTTTCCATGAGGATACTCTACCTTCTTGCACGTTACATGATGATTGTGGTTTGTATTATCGTATTAATAAGTGGAGTATTTCTTATGTTTCCGTCTAGTGCACCCTCTGATCAGAACATATTCTAGTGGTAACGCCTGTCGTCAGGCTCAGCACGACATGGGTAAGTCACATACCATCTCTCAGGGATAGTTTCAAATGCGTACATCCAGTAAACAAACAGCAAGCTCAGAATGCGCGGCATACTGATTTTCACCAAGGTGTTTGAATGCAACTATCTTCGTTGGGGCAGCTGACATCGTGCTGGAGTCGATAGCCTCCGGTGAGCATTATCAACTGTGCTTCCTACTTTACTTACCGTAGTTCCCAGGAGTTGTGTTTTACCGTCTTTACGAATTATGGGAGTTCAAGAGCCGAGGTAGACGGGCACTACTCTCCATTTTCGTCATTGGCAAGGTTATTGTGTGGACATTTACATTTTACATTATGGCCAAGATCGACGGTGGGCCGTTAACGAACGTTATCTCACTTTGCCATCTCACTTCCAGATTACAGGCACCATTCAATACATTGATATCGACGGTTGGAGAAGCTGTGCTACTTTATCCGCACCGCGTCTAGCCCTCGGGGTATGGATCCCAGATGTGTGTCTTTAAATGGGCTCTCATTCATTGCTACTCTGATATTCGCCTATTGAGGCAATGCTCGACGTTTCGCTAGTCGTGTTTTTTGTATTGAATGCACTCTCTAGGCCGAGATTGATGTCCCAGAGCCTTGTCGGAATTATATATAAAGATGGGATCCAGTTCTTTCTCGTGAGTTCCTACCACCGCATACTTCGCCTGCTTTTACTAAAAGCTCCCCAGACAATGATTTGTAAGGACACATAGAAAGAGACTTCTCGCTTGATTGGACTGACACTGGCATCTCAGGCATGAGGACGATCAACGTTGTCTTCACCGCTATTGCTTCGGTATATTCCTCTTTCCAGTCCACAGGGTTGGATATGGAACTGACGCGCGTATCAGCCATACCTGTTCTTTTTAGGTATAATGTGAGTTACCATCTCCTGTCGACTAGCAATTCCTCTCTAAATGATCGGCTTAGATTTTCTGGATCAATGGTTACTACGGTTGCATGCCGCGTTCTCCTTGGACTGTTCGGCGCCACCCAAAACTCGATCCGCCCCGAGCTTGTCGACTACCGCGGGGAAGATCGTATCTTGCTGTAGCAGGCACAACCGACGCGCACTCTGCTCGAATGAAGAAACTGTAGAACCATAAAACAACATGACTTATTGCATTGCGCAATTATCATACCAATCCGTTAGTAGTAAAGGATTCGTGGTTGTTAGAGTATGTAGGTTATGTAATCAGTGTGAATTGTGATGGAATATCTTATTATTATGTCAGACCCGAGATGAGATGGCTGACGCGCTACGAGGCGAGCAGCTTTCTTATGCCTCACAACACAATATCAATCTTCTTCCATCATAGGTTGGTTGTCCAGTCTCGTCGAAACACTTTGAAAACCCACTCCTTAAATCCACTGTCCTTCCCCGTTGCCGGTATGACAGAGCGGTCCCGCGATCTTAGCTCAATGGCCAACTCATCTCATCTTCCTCTGGAAGTCTTGTTATCCATCTCAATTCCCATTCTCGCCACTTTCGTCGTCATAACAGTGCTTGTTTATCACTTGAATAACAAGAAAGATACTAGAACAAATATTCTTGCAACCAGCTCAAGCTTGCTTATGTTTTCTGATCCTGAGGCGAATCGGCGGTGGCTGGACGATCTCAGGTCCCTGAAGTACCTTGGTCTTGCAAACTTGAACAGATCAAAGCGGCCGTGTAGTCTTGGACTCGATGTCAAATGCAGAGGAGAAGAGCCGGTTGATGATGATTACCACCTGATTGGCTTGCCTACTCGTCCTCGTAGCGTCTTCCTTCCTGGCCGACGGGATACCTCATCTCGTTGTGCAATTATCAGGAGGTCATGGATCCAAACCCTCTTCAATTCAAGCTGCGATACATTCGTAAACAGGGTGGCGAACCGTCGAAGTTGCATGCAACCAGTGCCAGAGATCCGTATTACTGTGCCTTCAATGGTCATCGACGGAGAAAACCCTGTCTTGCCTCAAGGTCGGCGCTGGTCCGGTATAATAGCGCATGACATCGGACTTGCGAACGGCGATTCGCAACGCTACGCGGATCTCGCGAAGTACCAAGCATGCGACTCACCTGTGGTCAGACGCGAGAGGAATTCTCGACAATATCCACCAAGCAGCATGGACACACTGCCCCTCCCTGCTCGTCGACGCATCTTGTCACCCTTTGATACAGCTGACAGACCCGGACATCATGCGCAACCTATACTCGGACCACTTTCACCGATCATGGAGTCGCGAGAGTCTCTCGCTACGACCAGTTGTTCTATTTCTGAATTGGGTACAGCGATCTCTGAAACTGCGGTGCACTATCCTGCACTCGATTCTGAAACTTCCATGAATCAGGGCACTCTAATGTCCTCCTATGGTCTCATATTGCTCCGCTCCTGCTCTTCCTTACAATCGACCGTTAGCAGTTCCTCATATCAAGACGAGACTGATATCACCAGGGATGGTCCCCCAGAAGCGGCTTGTGATTTGTCTCAAAGATCATAAATGAAACCCATCCAAGTATCACCTTCAAGCTCTGCCAAAGACGGCGGTTGCATCTGAGACGGTCCAGAATTACAAGGCAACTCTCTTCCGGAATTGCGCCGTCTGTTCGTCTGTAATCCAGGTGCTTTCGATTATTCTTGATCCTCATTCTTTTGCTTCGCGACTCGCGTGAGACGGGATACCATCAATGCTATCCTGGTACAAGCACAGCAGGTCCACTCACACTTCAATCTCGCGCCTCTTCCCATTTCCCGGTTCTGCTTTTTTATCTTCCGAACTCGACGGATCTCGAACTTTTGAAGAAGAACCATTGACTGCCGTCACGAGTGTTGAGCGATTGATTGATGGCAAAGTAGAATTGCTCTATTATTCTGCCTTCGCCGACCGTGGCGTTAGAATACTAATAATAATACATATGGCCTCATCAGCTTGGTTTGCCTTCATAGTGTGCAAAAGCGTCTGTGCCTCAAAGCTCACTCTGCAGCACGCTGTACACATCCTTCCTGTCGAGAATATATGTTGTGTGAATTCAAATCGGTAGAGGACTGTATTTGGATACTCTTATGGTCTACATACAATGAGATTCGCAGGACGCGAACAGAAGAGTTATCCAGTAAGTACGAATCTCGGAATAGCGAAGGTCAAATGACTGAGTGGCTATTACATTTACACAGGGGTTGATTCATTTGTTATCGAGTCAGAGAACTTTGCCTGCGAGATTGCATTAGCATAACTATTACGATAGAAAATAACACGTACAGTGGATCATCAGTTACTGAGCTTTCAGCATGTTTCTCACGAACCTCTTTGCAGCTTGCGCCGCTTTCCGCAAGATATACTCCTCCTTCTTCATGATATACATGCATACCTTGCATACTTTCATCCGCTCTTCGTTGGAAGCAGATCCATCAGACACCGGAAAGCAGTCAAACGGCAGAGCACGATGACAACGCTTGCACCTATGCAGGTTTCTGTTCCTTGTAAAGAAGCTCCCTTTGCCAACGGAGACGTTGATAATGTCAAGGGGGAGGATGTAAGAGGGGACGAAACGCTTTCTGAAATGCAGAATTCCTCCAGGACCATGAAGCTGCATGTGCATTGCAGTTTGGGCGATAGCGTCAGGTAGAAATTCTGCGGTGAGCATCCGAGTATCCCTGAAATGATTGTGTAGCTCGGAGATACGAATAATGTCGTTACAAGCATAGCGGATATCAGAGTCTGCCAGCGGACGTTCGCCCCAGCGGCCCCTATGACCTAAGAAAGGTGAGAACGTCGATCGCCTGTATATCAACAGGATGCTACTCACTTTCTTTCAATGGTATGCCAGCCAAACCATGTTCGACCAGCGCCCGGTTCATCCTACTCAACCTGTGTACCCCATCAATTTGCAGCTTGGCAACAACAGAAGCGGGAAAGACACCAGAAGCCAACCGAGCTATCTGAGCCTCCCGAGTTTCGCGTCGTCGGATCCTCGAATGAATATCAACAAGCTGCAAATCCAAGAACGGAGCGATCGGTTTGTCATAAATACGCATCATAGCCACAAAATCTTCAACTCCTCCCCAGCCAACCTTCAATAGTCTAGGGTTGCATAGGAAAGTGAGGACGCTTCCGATAGCGCGGGCACCCTTTTGTCCAAGCGCAAGCATGTCGAAGATGAAGACGTCTTCTGCATGCGGAGTGCCTAATTGGATGAGCGAGATATTCTTGGTGCCATCGGCGGATTTCACGCCGTGGCCTTCACAGTCGAACAAGACGTATGGTGCATCCTTCAGGACCTTGCGAGCTCGATCTACAGAACCGGGATTGTCACATATGAACGTACGTGGTCTCGAAAGTTTAATGCACGGTGACGATGACAGTGTCCTGAGACCCCATGGGGCAGGAGTACCCCTGAAAAAGGCGGACGTCGCGCGGATACACCGAATTGCCGCAGAGTTTCTGATCAGTGACACAACCATGGACACTGTAAACCAGGATTAGAGTAAGAACAGTCCAGAGACGGCTACGAAAAGCGAAACTCACATTTGACTCTAGTATGAGCTGGCGTTCGCGTATGATCAAAGATGGAGGATGCATCTCTCGATGGCCATGAACCGGGGGGTTTTGTAGAGTCGGTCTAAACAGTGTTTTGGCTGACCACCAGCCACACATATCTGTGTGTGTGGCGTAATATCTTGCCACATATCGCGATGATCAAGCTTTGGTCAAATAGCAAAGCAGGGTGCTTAAACTTAGACATGCATGGCTCAGCAAGCTCACTTGAGCGGATCGTTGATGAAGGCGCGTACGCAAGCTGCAACAGCCAAGCCACGAAGACGCGTCGTGATCGTGGCTGTTCGTTTCCGATCAATTTCCCAAAAATCACGTAATCTGCTCTGTGCAATCAATCCTTGCCAGGCTCCAGCACTAGTGGTGATGCCAGATCAGAAAGGCTTTCTTCCGATTCCAAAAGAACATTGTTATTCTAGTCTAGTAAAGTTAATGCTTTGAATGTGATATCCTCCTTCCGCGTACAGGTGTCAAAGCGCGAAGACCAATAAATCCACTTCCGAGATCCGGGTAATAGGCAAGGGAATGGTAGAAAAAGTGATACAAAGCACACAGGAGAGAACGATAGTATCCAGAAACAAAATGGACAGAAAGAAGGAAAGGTAAGGAACGGAAAAACTTAAGATTACTCAGGGGTAGAGAAGACGAATAGGGAAACGGAAAGGTATATGGATGAGTACATGTGGATCCGCAAAACGCACGAGAATAGGGGATGATACAAACAAACGAATGTAATGTGCCATCCACAACAAGAGAATGAATGCAGCAAGGATAGGGATAGGAACAAACGCAGCTGAACATTATGTAGCGCACGTGAAACTCGTTATGAACTCAAAAGAAAAAGAGTGGTGGGTGAACAAAAATAGAAACTCTCCGTTAGGCCAAGAATATGCATTCCAGATCCATCGGAGGTAATGCGGCGCATAGAAAGTAGGATATAAGATAGGATAGGGCTAGATGGCAGTCCCAACTGGTATCGAGCTCTGGTGATATACCATCCCGGTTCCGGTGCGAGGTTTCCCAAGTCCATTTGTTGGCGCAGATAGTCTTGACGGAGACGGCTCCCTTAACTGTCTCGAACTTATTCTAGCACTAGGAGGATGCAATGATGGCGTAGCAGGGAGTGACCCATAAACACGCGGAGTGCTACTTATTGTCAAGCCCGACGGAAGCGACTTTTGAGAAAGCGTTGGCGATACCGAACCTACTGGACGTGGATGAGCTGGGGCAGACTTCGGGGCTGCAAGAAACTGCGTTCGTTGTCGATCATGCAAGTTACGGTTGTAGCCTAGTATCGATCCTGTGCCCGGTTCTGGCTGACCAGGCTGAAGTGTCGAACTACTATGTTGATGTTCGCTGCTTAACGTCTTTTGCTGCTGTAGTGCAGGCAGGCGCAGAGGACGAGGGGTAGATGATGCCGTCAGAGCCGAACGAGTTGCTGGAGCAGACTTGGCACTCTTGATCGATGGTGCGCGTAGGGAGGATGTACTCTCCTTCGGTTTCAGCGAGCTTACAGTCGGCGTCCTTGCACCACCACTTGACGCTCGTGAGGTTGCCCGGCTACGGGCAGCAACGCCCGGCGGTGAATTCTCTTTAGAACCGGCACGCGAGTCATCTCGTGGAGTGGGCGGGAATGGTACGCTTGGGGTGCTAGAGCTCGTCGGCGACATGGATCGACGTTCATCTCCGTCCGTCATTAGATGTGCTTGCTTTCCTTGCGAATCAGAGCCTCCTCGTGTAGGATTCACAGTTGAAAAGGACTTCGACGAAGGATGGGGCTCGCTTTTCCGCAACGGCCGACGCAAATTCAGCGATGTTGGTAGTGGCGGGCGCTCCGACAACGTCGACAGTGTCCTTGAAGGAACTTCGGATGTCGGTGTAGAGTGGGAGAAGACTTGTGACTTCGACGACGAGCGGGAACGCAATGAAGCCATACTCGTGTTTCGCGACAATGTCATACTCTTCACTCTATTTGTGAAAGGAGACGGTGCGTCCTCATCCTCGCTTCAAAAGCGATCATCAGAAACTGAATACGAAGAAGCTACGGTACGGGCACACCTGTCACTCCATCCGAGACCTGTTGTCAATCCCAAGCCCTCTTTCAAAAGCTTTCCATCACGGTGACGACGGCGGCGTTTCTCCGTGTCCCTCTCGTCCTTGTACAGACCGGACTTCGTCATCACTGATCCGAATGATGCTACAAGGCAAGGCATACCGCAGTCAGCAAAGAGCCATAAAATGATACTCGACCAAACCAACCGTTTGTGGCATAACTCGCAACACTGTCCCTTCCTGTACCTATGAACGAGCTGCGCGTGCTAATGGATCCGGATGACAAGGAAGCAATCACTTTGGAATTCGGCGATAATACGCCCTCACGTAGCAGGATGTGAGGCAGAGGTGTGTGCAAATCGATGTCGCTATCGCTCTCTTCTTCCAGCGAGCCATCAGCGGCAACGTCCTTCAACATTGCTTCCGCCTCCTCGGTGTAGAAGTCTCTAGCATCACAAACTTCCCGCGGAAGGCCGAACTCGTCGATATTGCTTGGTGAGGGTGACAAATCGTACGCTCCGCGGTGCCTTGCGATTGCGACACCATAATCTACAGTCGCGTCCCCGTCTTCCTCCTCGATTCCACCATATGCATCTATAAACTCCGAACCAGCAGATCGTCGCCCAGGTAGGCCTTCGCGAGTGTTACGCGAAGCAGATGTCGAAGAAGAGGATGAGACGGCACTAAATCGTGAAAGAGCCCTCTGCCTCTCATTCTCATCAGGCAAAGATGGCCGATTTCGCTCCCTCTTTGTTGTACTCTTGATAGAGCTCGAGCAGGTAGACAGAGACCTACTTGACCGGCTCGACCTTGCCGAGAGGGATTTAGACCGACAAACTGGACGGGGTGTCTTGTTCATCATCGTCTCAATGTCGGGGCTTGTCCCGCCATCCCGAGATGCCCTCCACCCAGCATGGGTTCGACCTCGAACGGCACCAGCGGCATCATCTGCAGTAGATGCAGACTCCCGGCTAGTGATAGACGAAAGAGATTCGCGCACTAATCCAGGAGCAGGCGGTAACGGCTTCTTTCGACTCTGGCTCACGGTACGATAGACACCGTTCCCAGAAGAGCTTGAGGTAGAAGTGGGCGTCCGTCCAGGAATGACGTGAGAGCCTGATGTGAGAGGAAAGGAACTGGGCGGCGGCCGCGAACCAACCGGAATCGATGGGAACTGGCCCAGCAGGCTCTCAGAGGATGCCCTCGGCTCTCCATCCGCTTTATCGATCTCTTCCTTGTCCGTCTCGATCTCGATGTCCGAAAGTGGTGGGACTTGTGCGATAGATTGCGAGTTGTACATGGCCGTCGCATCTTCATGAGTAACCATACTCGACCAATCAATTGGTGACAATGATGGCACGACACGGCCATTTTTGCCGCTTGTCGCCAGCGACAAAGTCTGCGCGGTCGTCAGATCCCTCGTCAGACTCTCAGCAAGCAACCGGTCATTGTTGTCGCTCACAGATCCGCTCGATCTGCGACTCATCTTTACAGGGTTCGTCGCCGGATGTAGTTTTGATGATGCAGAAATGTGCAAGCACCGTGTCTGGGGATGTCACAGGAAGAAACACGTCAGTCCTAGAAGTTGGGAGAACAGCCATAACGAAAGTCTAGGGCTAGTCCAAAAGCAGCCAAGATGAAAGAAGGGTCAAGCCAACTCTCGGTTGTCGGCCGCCCGTACATGACGCCGATCATCGCTTATGAGCATGCAAAAAAGGAAAGCAAGGCTAGCCAGTATCAAGTGCTCAAGCGCGTTCGGCGAAAAGACAAGTAATAGAAATTATGGAGAGAAGTGGGAAAATATATGAAACACGGTACAAACAAAGAAAAACATTCAAAAGGACCTTGTACGTTGACGCTCACCTTCTCGTCTTCTACGGCAGTCCCTCCTAGTCCGCTTCCAGCCCCACCGGTATACGGACTAAGGCTTGATTTAATAGGTGTAGTCGCAGGCGGGATAGCCCCAGGAAGATCTTGCAACCCTTCCAGTATCCCGCTCACTCTCGTCCTCAAGCACTGTGCTGTGCTCATTCCACTACTACGTTTCGTCGCGCCACTGGCGATACTAAACAGACTTCCGGTCGGACTCTGTACCTTGTCACTGCCCTCTGTTGCCCGTTCCCTCAGAGCTCGGGATCCGCCAAGCTCGCGCGGCAAGGGAGACGCCAGGGAGCTTCCCGACCCCAAAGGTCGATCTATTGTCTGGGAGCGTTGACGACGTATTTCCTGGGTGGGAGTCGGGGGGATCTCAATTCTGAGTGGTAAAGCTGCGGCCCGAGTCACCCGAGCCCTACTCTTCGGTCGATCATCCATCGGCTCCCTTCTATTTCCTTGTGTATCGACTTCGTATTCAGAGCGGCTCCGCGGCGCAATCCCAAACTCTGCCAGGCTCGGTGCGGTAGCGCTAAAAGCACTCGTACCGCTTCCAGTGCTTAGTATGCTTACCCCGCTCTCCTGCTTGCCATGATGTCCCACATGAGCACGACTCTGCGAACTTACGCTCTTCCTACCCGATCGCAGTGACGGAAGTGACTTTATAGAAGATGGCCCCCCGCGCGACGTCGCATCAGCAGACGTAGTAGTATCTCCGACTTTCGGGGTTGACGGGATGGGAGGAAGTGGTACACTCGGCGGGCCACCGATCTCGCTTCCACTTTCGCATTCTGTTGTTGAGCGACCTCGCCTTGTTTCTCGCCGGGCAGGAGAAGGAGGAACAGAAGACTGGCGTCGTGTCGCCTGAGAAGATCTTTCCCGATCGCGTTCCTGCTCGTCTCGCTCTGCAATGGGTGACATGCCAACGGCACTTATTGGCACGTGCATGGACGAAGGCGACGAAGAAGTCGAGGCGGAGGTAGCGGAAAGCATGGTTCGGGCATATGTTGAGGTATTCGGATATACATAGCGGGTCCCGTTTGCGGGAGAATACGGATATGCAGAGGATGGAGAAGAATAGGGATAAGGTGATGCAGAGGACGTCGAGGCCGGATAAGCCGACGATGGCGTCGCCAGAGAAGATGACGACGAACTGTGGGCTCCAGGCGCCTTGTCATTGTCACCAGGTGCCGAACTGGTGCCCGCACCAGGAGCGCCAGATGGCACCGGGGAATTCGGTGCCGTATAATAGGAATGCCCACTCATCGGACTCGGTAACATTGCCGCACTTGAGCCATTTACCCCCAGGGCTGAAGTCGCACTACTCCCACTTCCACTATCTCTATTACGTTGTCTATCACCCTTGCGAGCGAGCTCGACATCACGACCGTTCACCCGCACACTCAGCTTCCCGCTCTGTACGCTATTTGTACTCCCCACGCTTTGCTCACTATCCCTTCTCGTGAGTACTCCTTTCGACCTAGAGTAAGAACTTCGTGGTACGTCCCGCCCTCGCGGTAAAGAAAAGCGGCTGCCGTCGTTGTTTGATACAGAAGGAGACGCGGGTATGTGACTTGGTGGTTCCGGGAATGCAGATAAAGCTGCCAAGACATCTTCCGCCTTTGCCTCTGTCGGGTGCGTCTGTGCCTCGACTCGGTGCGTCATAGCGAACGCCTCTTCGTTACTTTTCGACTCGCCGTTCTTGCTGAAGATCAAAAGTCACCAGAGTCGACGACGTGAGGGTGATCAAGAGTCTCCAAGCAAAGCCGCCGATGGTCGTCAGCTATTCTCTCCACCAATCAACCTCGTGTTCTTCGCCCTTCCAATCGTCGTCAAGGCAAGAGGAGAAAGCTTCCTTCAATATCCGTCACCCTGATCGCATTTATAAACGAAGAGCATAACATTGGAAAGGAGGAGTGTTAGCAAAGCCCTGTTAGCGAAGGAGGGAAATATCGGATAACAAAATGACAGTCGGGGAATGGTATCAGATGGAACACGACTCGGGTAATATGCGCGTGGGCGACTTTTGTTCAAACAGTCGAACCGCGAAGCGAGCGCAGTGCACAATATTCAGATGATCAGACTTACCAAGGTTCGCGGGTTCTCCGCTGTTGGCTCCCCTGGAAACCAAGATTGACCCGCTACACCGCAAAATAGCCCCGGTCGCAGCCACGTTGTGCGGTTGGATATATACGCGTTCAATGAGTCGATCCGCAGAGTCGAGAGGAATGATATCAAAGGCAGGTCGATATTGCGTTTACGTTATACCGCAAAACAATTTTCGCGGGTCGTCGCGTCGTGAAGACACACGCACAAGTGAAACGCGAGTAATATGGACGGAGTGCGGGAAGATGGACGGGCACAAATCGAAGACGCGTGATACCGTGGGGGTGGTGAATGCAAACGCGTAACAGCGTCCGTGAAGGTCACACAGTTGGGAATGGCGGAACCAAATGTGACGAGAGGCAAGGCAAGAGGACAAGCCGTTATAAGGAGGACGTGAGGAATGGAGAAAACGAAGGTGGTTAGTGCTGTGCTCTTATTGTTATCGAGTTAAATGAAAGCTTCCGTGTGACTGTTCAGTTCAAATAGGAGCCAGTGACCGTTCTCCGGTCTATAAATCACGCAGATACACAACGGAGGGAGGCCAAGGAACGGAGTGGGGAAAGGGCGGTGACGACGGAAGATCAAGAATAGCTAGAAGTGACGACTCACTAATTGCTTGAATGAAAACTCGGGTGGCAGCCGACTCAAAGCTATCTTTCGCTCTCTACTCCGGTCAAGCAGCAAACGCGTCGTTGATGTTGTAGAAGAGAGATTGAGGGGGAGAAAGAATGGGGAGTTGAGAATTGAGAATTGAGGGTATCCGGGCGGCGCTGTGAGGCGGACTCTGACGGGGTCGATCGGCTTGTGTGGATACAGAGTGCCACGGCGGTGATTTGCAGGTGATAGTGTACTTGTGGCCGAGCGGTCTATCGCGGTCGTCGTGATGCCAATTAAGTGAAAGTAGGGTATTCTTGTGCAAATTGATTGTACTAGTGGAGGAGTGGCACGAGAATGTTCCCAAACCCAAAGAAAGTACAAGAGAGATTGTAGGATTGAGGAGGATAGTAGAGTACAACAAATTGAAATGTATCCTTGTCGGGAGAGGATTAGAGAGGTGGATGTAACAGGTTAAGCAAGCGAGCGATGTGCGACTGTCGGCAGACCAGGACCAGGACCAGGACCGGGACCAGGACCACCAGGACCAGTTTCAGTTCGTTGATATTAGTACCCGCGATCGGCGATCGGGGAAGCCAAGTGGTGTCGTAAACAGAGGAGTGTTGTGGCGAAGAGTGGCGGAGTGGCGTCGGACGACGTTGGAGAGACTCGCAGGTAGAGGAGGAGGAGGAGAGAGAAAGAGAGATTAATGAGCTAATGCATACGGTGTTGTGAGAAAAATGAATAGAAATTCAGATTAGAAAAAGTCATGATGATCAGATCAGATCAACAACTCGACTAGCGCGTAGACAGACCCCGACTATTTCTAAATAAGGATTAGCTCTATCTCCTAATACAGTCCAATTATGGCATCTTCAACGCACGTCCACGTGGTTTATGTAATAAAACAAAGTTCGCCTCGTCTTACCGTGATTATGATTAGCAAAGACGTCCCTTCCTGGATGCACACCTACAACTATCATGTCGCCGGCACAACTCGATCCCTCCTACGAACCTAGTCTAAACTCTTCCTCTATTGTCCATCTCTTTACCTGGTCCTCTCTTAGTTCCCAATAAGTAACTTCCTTCATTTCATCACTCCATCAATCCCTTCTCGGGTACTTCCAAGCACCGTCTCTTTCATTTCAGCGCTCCAAATTTACCACCGCAACCATCCGGGGCGCCGCCACTCTATCCTCCGGGAACCGATACAAGCATTCATCACGCCCTGCCTCACTTCACCTCGGATCCACCACAAAAATTTCAACGCTTTTTTTATCCGTTCCTTGCTGCGCGTCATCCGTCGTCTCAAACACAAATTACCGCGTCAATCCCGAAGCAACGTCGTTACTGAAGATTTATCCTTTACAGCTTTCATCTCGAAATTCGCTTGAATGACGTCTATCTGCAAACTTTGCTGCGATACCTCATTGTCGTTATAATATTATTGTCCCCTAATTACAGGGCCTGCTTCCATGAACTCTTGACCGTCGGGCATGCTTACGTCGTCAGTCGTCATGGTTAGAGATCTTCTAAAGCATCTTACGGGGAAGGGCTGGGGACACATCGTTCCTAATGCTCCGACTTCTGTCTATTCAGACACTTGCCAATTGCCACATACATCACCACCCACCACTTCTACCTATCATATCTGCTTGATAGTCCCCTTCCAGTAGAAGTGGGGGACGCTTTGAAGGGCGATAGTCTTGACAGGAAAGAAAAATGGCGCTGGAGAAATTTAAAGAAGACGTCTTCGATGATAAAAAACGTCATTCATGGACATCAAAATACAGTACTGTTGACGGAACATTTCACTGTCAAGGATTAATAGCCAGCCCACTTCTCATAAATATCAACGGCAGTACTGTTGTCTTGTTTGACACTGTAATATACAGTATATCGGAATACTGAAAGAAGAGACACGGAGTAAAGGTATAGTTTTTCTTCTCATACTATGTCGAGACCGACGGACGGAATAAACCGAGTGCACCATCCAGCCGTGACGTGACGCGGATATCGCAGTTCGGAACTGTGATGTCACGGTGACCTAATCTCGTGTCACTGAACAGTCGAGTCCTAGTCCGAGTCGCTCGCGGCGAACACCGCACTAGGTGACTAGAAGTTGGCAGTACACTAGTCTCCTGATAATTTTTCTTCCACCGGCGAATACCTGCTCGTTGTGTACGCTTCTTCAGCATTGATCGGCACCCTGAGTTCGCTATCTCGTTCGCCTGCCGTATTTCCGAGTCCTCTTACCGAACTGAAGAAGGGTGTGATTATGGACTTGCATTGGCGTAATACTACATGTGGAACCCATATGCATGATCACAGTAAGTCGGTAATCACGATCTCGGAAGGGGAAATCAGCACCAGAGTATGCATCCTCGTCTTGTCCGCAAAGCTCATGATTTTCAACTTTTCGACGACGTTCAGAGCCGGCCCACAACGTTCCGAGCTGGACATTATGTCATCGCTCTTAGCCGTACTCCGAAGGAACTCCGGTTTCGTATACTAGCAAATGAAATGCACAGAGAGACAAAGGTTTTGTGCCCATCCTTCAACAGAAAACGACGCTATGCTATAGGCGATACAAACGACAAGTGTAAGGCGAAATTACTTCTCTTTTGTGCCTCGGTCTCGACTAATCCGAAGCGGCGTCAGATATCCTGCTGAAGCGACATGACATTGACGATGTGCTTAGCCCCAGGAAACACGGATTTGAGATGAAAATACTCCGGGACATGCGGGTTTGGCTCGCCCTACTGAAACCATATTCCCAGACAGAAAAACTCGTTCCGTGAGGACGCGCTGCGTCTGTCAGGGATTCAAGTTGGCATTCAAGGGTTGGCGACTCAATGCATTCGAGCTCTACTCGCATCGCAACAACTCTAAACCCCATCACCAGACTCCTTCTCATGGTTTTCCCGTCGACTGCTATCGCAAGCCACACCAGTCTCCGATCCGCGAGGACCAGCAGTTCGCGAGGAACTCGGAGACTTGCCAGTGGCACAACGCGGTTCACAGGGTGATGATCCCAACTCCAAGCATTCTCTCCCCGAATTCGTTGAGAGGCAGATAACACATCACGGCTCACAGGACGATAGTGCCACCTTCCCCGATTCCGAGCGGGACAAACCTCAGCACCCCACCTACAAGCGTTCCTCTCTGAGCTGGCTGTGAGGCATGCAAGGCAGCCTAATGATGAGTTGAAGGTTTGTTTAACATCAGGGCAACTAAAGGTCAGGACTAAGAAAGATAGGATCGACTCATAGAATGACTTGAATCTCAAATGGTGCACGTCATTATTCGTTCGCTTCAGTGTTGTTAAGAGTTACAGATTGACCTTATTCATACAGCGAAGCCGGCGCACGGATGGACGGTTGACGAGTCGTTCTGCGAACTGAAGCGATTGTGATTATGATAGAAGAACTCCCAACTCATCGAAGCTAAGTTTGAACGTGCATTACGTGCGTTTGCTTTGGTGTTCGTTTCTCAGCACGTCTAGTATGTGTCGCTCGGGCCTGTTGTGCTTCAAGTACACCTTGTCCCATATTGTCTCGAAGACCCTCTGAGTCCGCTATTTCGACCGACTGTCCCGGTAGTGTTATAAGTTTAGAGGTGCATCCCCCTTTCGAGAATGATCGAACGACAACGCTCAGGCCACAATGATCTTACTGATCAATGTGCCTGGAGCGATTCGAGCATCGTTTGTACGCAAGAAATCTATGTATTTACTAATCCAAAGCAAGTTAGCTACACTAACACTTCACAACACCACTCGTATATCTACCTCAACGTGTAAGAGGAACGTGTGACAGAATGCGTTATGCAAACCTTACCCCGAAACAACCACATGAATGAAGACAATCTGCCTCATCGAATAATTGTAAATCCGTCACGCCCGCTCAACCCATTGCTCTTGTGTTTATTTTTCACTTGTTTTGTAGCGTCCCAGATCCTCCAGAACTTGAGATTCTCGTCCGCAGCACCCGTCAGCACGAGATCTCCCGATGGGCCAATGCAGCTAAACAGTATTCGCGAGTCATGAGCTTCTCGAATCTCTCCGATCTTGGTAAGGCCTGGATACGAGTGAATCATGATCGAATTGTCCGGATAGCCGTGCGTAGAAAGAATTTCTTTCTTGTTCGGAGCAAAGTGAAGAGAAGTGACCTGTGTTGGCGCTTCGATAGAATGCATCCTACCACCGGTATTGCAATTCCAGAAGTGAATCATCGCATCGTGCGTCCCTCCGCCCGAAGCAAGAAGCGTCGGTTGCCAAGGACACCAAGCAAGAGCCTATTTAAACATTTATCACTCAACCTCTACGGGTAACTTTAT
Organism: Inonotus hispidus; assembly: GCA_024712875.1. Taxonomy (NCBI): domain Eukaryota; kingdom Fungi; phylum Basidiomycota; class Agaricomycetes; order Hymenochaetales; family Hymenochaetaceae; genus Inonotus; species Inonotus hispidus. The sequence goes on along the minus strand of CM045723.1, from coordinate 1,470,216 downwards.
TTCGAAGCGTACGTACCTTAACCGCGGCAGTATGATTGCGCTTCGAATACTTGGCCTGAGTCTTGACTTCCGGTTCGTAATCCCCAGTCAAACTGGTTGGCAAGCGCACATCCCAGATGTTTACGATGTTATCATTTCCTCCGCTGGCTAGAAACTCCCCATCAGGCCTCCACTTCAAGCCGCAAATCTCGCCATGGTGACCAATGAGCTCCATCACTCTGTGTCTTGGGACTCGAACATCATGATGAATAATTGTACCCTCACCGCCTCCGCTGGAAACAACGTGTCCATGCCATGCAAGGCCGGGGATTTGCGTTATATGAGCGCTCATGTTACGCAACCTTCTGCCAGTTTCCACGTCCCATAGCTCGAGCATGCCAGAGCTCGTGCCAATTCCCAGAAATGTACCATCACCGGAAAAGTCTAATGACGAAATATACGATTCTTCGGGTAGATCGGAAAGATGGCTTACGCAGCCAGTATCCGCGCGCCAAGTATAAGCACTTTCACCAAGAGCGACGGCAACAACGTTTAGTGACGACCAGCTGATGAGATTCAGATAGAAATCGTCAAGCATTCCTGGTGCATCGAGGACACGTTCTGGCTGTGTTGGAAGCTTTCGAACCTTGCTTGCAGATGGTCCTCCGCCTCCGCCTGAGGTTGGTAGACCCTTGCTTGGCGTGCGCATAAGTGGCTTGACGAGTTCACGTTGTTCTGCCAGTAGTGGATCAGGTGGAAGTATGGGTGGCCTCTCGTAGAATGACAGGACTCGTTTGCCCACAGGCAAGCCAGTAGCCTCGATGAGGCGTGCAGTGTGCCGAGGAGAGGCCGACTTCACATTGAGGTGCATTTGCTCGAGCGTTGCGCAAAGATCCTGTTCTGCGCGGTTAGGAATGAACCGATCTGCTCGATCGAAAGCAACCTCCGGCTCTCGAGGAAAAACCCTATCTCGCTGCGAACGATATATGAGTGAAAGAAGTAGTCGCTGAGGGGCTCTGAATACACACCATGCAGATAGCAGGCTGAGACCTCGATCTTGCGACCTGCTTGCGCGGCGGCGGAACGAAATCTTTCTTAAGGACATCAAGTTGGCTTTGCAGCTCTTTCCTGGTGATCATTCCTCCAGAAGCCTGTCTACGAAGCTCATCTGTGACAATAAAACAGCCTGCCTCCGTAAACTTTCGCACAGGTGTAGTTGGTCGTGAGCGAGAGCCGCTGAGATCTAGCGCTGCGCGGAAATCGTAATTGAGACTCTCCGATAGAGATTGCGTTCTTTTCCGAGGAGGAGGGACATCCGAAGTGCAGATAAACGGATTTGATGTATCTCCTGGCTTTGTCTGCACGGTCATATCATAGACCCTCGGCTTCTTCTGCGCAGACTTTGACTTGCCTCGCTTTTTCGAAGACTTTTTCGGTGAGGTGCTTCCCAGTGAGAGATTACTCATTCCATGAGAGATGGAAGGCGAAAGCGGAGTGCGCTTCCCATTATTCAGGCGGGCAGAGCGCTTTGCGGGAGTCTTGGGATGGGCAGGCATGGTGGAGGATGAGAGTAAGGAGCACGATCCACATGCCACTTTTACGCGAAGTTCAACATTTTCAGAGTTTCAGCACGTGATCGTCGCGTTGCCGTTATAGGTCACGTATGTCACACGCGCGTCTTGTTCTCCAACCACCACGACGCGTCGCGCTCATATCATCCCCGAAAACGAAGCATTATGGTCAAAGCGCCTGACTCTCCCGGTTCCCCTAGGTCTCAAGCTAGTACGATTGATGATGCGAACGGCCTGGATGTTAAATCCCCGACACGCAACACGCGCCCTCACGAGGAGTACCAGTACATTGACCTGATTCGCGACGTTCTAGAGTCTGGGGAGATTCGCGCCGACCGTACGGGAACGGGAACTCTCTCCCTTTTCGCACCGCCAAACTTGCGCTTCTCGCTTGCAGACAATACTCTACCCCTCCTCACTACGAAACGCGTCTTCCTGCGTGGTATCGTTGAGGAACTTGTCTGGTTCATCCGTGGCTCCACCGATAGCTCCATTCTGTCCCGGCGCGGTGTGAAGATCTGGGATGGTAATGGATCGAAGGAGTTTCTGGAGAGGCGCGGACTGAAGAATCGCAGAGAGGGCGATCTTGGTCCCGTGTATGGCTTCCAATGGCGACACTTTGGTGCGAAGTATGTTGACTGTGACGCGGACTATTCCGGACAGGGTGTCGATCAGCTACGAGAGGTGATAAGGAAAATCAAAGAGGATCCAATGGACCGTCGGATTATTCTGAGCGCTTGGAACCCAGCTGGTATGTTCGTGCGCCATTTTCAAGTATATTTTCCTGAGAGTTTCCAAAGACATTCCTTTAATGGCCCTTCCGCCTTGCCACCTCTTGTGTCAATTCTACGTGTCACTACCACCTCCCGATGCCCCAGAAGGAACTCGCCCTAAACTGTCGTGCCTAATGTACCAGCGGTCGGCTGACTTAGGATTGGGCATACCGTTTAACATCGCCTCCTATGCGATCCTCACTCACGTAATCGCACAGTTGACCGACACCGATGCTCATGCTTTAACAATCCAGCTTGGAGACGCACATGTATACCGTGATCACGTTGATGCGCTAAAAGTGCAGCTAGAACGTGAACCACGACCGTTCCCGAGGATCCGGTGGAAGCGCTCGGTTATGGACCTGAACGATTTTGAGCCTGAGGATGTAATCGTGGAAGGATACAAGCCTCATCCTCCTGTGACGATGAAAATGAGCGTATAGTGCCTGTCTGTAATGTGTTCCCACCAGATATTTTTATGTATTCTCTTCAGAGTCATCTAATGGCGCCTGGCTCGACCTCGTGACTTTCCGATTGTTCCGACATGCGATTCGGTGGTTCTTTGGTTCCTTTTGTCTTTTCACCTCCTAGCACGCGCAGTAGAGAAGTCAATATGCATCATGCAAGATGGTGTTATGTAGTACCTTCAAGAAAGAGAGTTCTTCACATCTGGAACAGCGCTGCGTATTCTCCGTGAAGAATGGAGTTATTTGGGAAGCGCAGCCCGGGGGTCTAACGCGGCAGCGTTGGGCTGCAGTGCTCCTACCCTTTCAACTGTTTCGTCTGCAGTCTCCTTCCTTTGTGCCCTCAACCATCTCTACAGGATGTTCACTCTCTGCTCCACAAGAGAATCTGTCGTTCAGGCCATTCAAGTACTTTCAGCCGCAGACCACGTCATTCTCGACTGTGAAGGACGTGATCTTGGTACTTCATCAGGAGCGCTCTCCTTAATATCTCTCGGAACACCCGACGCAGCTCAGGTCTACCTCTTCGATGTTCTTGCACTTCCTCACGGCGCGCTCCAACTATTGTTCAACTCCGTCTTCTCCCTGACCCCATCCGCTCGTGGGAAGACAAAAATCGTGTGGGATGGACGTATGGATTACGTGGAGCTATACCATACCTACAGTTGTCCGATCGAAAACGTGCTGGACCTTCAACTCGCAGATGTCCTTTCACGCGAGAAGAGAAGAGAACGTGACTCAAGACGGTTATGCCGCTTCGCAAGGCGTGATTTTCCCTTAACCGATATTAGAAAGCTTCAACTCGAAGAAGTTCACGCTTTGAATAGCATGAACGGTGCCTTAATAGAACATAAAATCAAACGCGTCGAGTTGAAGAATCGTGAGTAATTAAAACTTGTTTCGTCCTTTTGGGCCGAGGAAGCTTATACCCGGATTCAGGATCTGTGCAGCGGCTTCATCTGGATAATCTATCTGACGCATGGATGGAGCGCCCCCTGTCCCACGAACTCCTCACGTATGCTGCGGGAGACATATACAGGATCGCAAAGTTATTCGAACATTTCCGTAGACGAGGTTATCTCGAGCAGATACAACCCTTACTTGACCTCTCCTCGCTCTACGTCTCGATGCATCGGCAAACAGGGAAACCCGATCGAAGCAACAGATTCCTCACAGGACCATGCCTCCCATTGTCGATTTCCTTGAAACCAAACCCAGTACGAAGTGAACATGCGCTGGAGAAAGGCAAAGTGTGTTCCGGATGTAGACGGTTTATTCTTGAACGCCACTTCCCATTTGAACCAGAGTCTGCGAGCACACAGGAAGGACAGGATACCACACGGGAGGTCGAAAGTGCTCCTCGGTCGACCATGTGCAAGGTATGCACTCTCATTCTCGCCAAACTGAGTTTCGGCGAGAAGTTGGAGGAGGAGAAGTGTAAGGCAAAGACAGAATATAAACTGGTCAGGTCAGATGCGGATAATAATGCAAATGTTATCAAGGGGACGTAGACTCTGTGGTATAGGAGGGCGTAATAAGGCCGAGTTTGACGCGCCCTCTCGCTCATCTCGAGTTCGCTATTAGGGTCTTGTGTTTTCGTTCAACCATATTCTTTACATCATAAATAAAATGCAGTGGTTCATCGAAGTTAGATTATCTCTGACGCACCAGCTCGAAAGTATCACTTTCGAGGTTATCGACATACGGAGCAGCGCGAGTCATAATTTGATTCCATCATTCCCCGATCCCCAGTAGAAGCTACCTCTAAGAGGACCGGTAGTGTCGATCGGGGAGAGTATGGTGTTCTCATCAAGTGTTCGAGTCAGCGAACGACATGAAATAACTATCTTATACAATAGCATCACAAACCATACACAACCGATACCGTCACCGATCATGGCCACCCATGAAGATGAGAGCGGAAGTGTTGCCTTCGTATGCAGAGATTCTCTTTTGTGATGACTTCACCAAGTATCGTCTCAGATGCATGAACTCCCACTGTTGCAGCCAGCTCTCGGGTTGAAGGCCAACGCCAGCGAACGCTCAAATTTCGATTCCTGACCAATACTATCATTTAAGAAATGCACTCACCTAACTCTGGGAAACCACTCAAGACAAAGACGCAATAACAGAGCGAGGTGCCTTCATTTCTGGGAGCGTCGAGAGGGTGTGCGCACAAGACTAGGACGAGAGGGTGAAGTGGCCATACATCCGTAACTTTGTGGCGACTGCATCTATCTGGATAGATCACTCGCGGACCGATTGGTAGAGGAAAAGTCCCATTTTCGCGCTGAATTGTGGCGACGACAGTTCTAAGTGGCGAAGGTATCCTTATATCGATCCAACCCCCATACTCTTTCCTTTGCCTTCATTCATCCACATCGTCATTGATAGAAGGACAAAAAAGTAGACGTGCGCGATGTCCTCAAAGCCAGAACCATCGCCTCCGAGTCCCGCTCGAGTTGCTGCCAAGGCACTAGGGAGTAGCCAAGTGATGACTGACCAGCCGCATCTTGGTCCGATAATGTCAGCCAGTAACAAAGGGGAGGTTGCAAGTCCTGCTATGCGCCTTCGCGGAGGACACCCAAATAACTCGGTGAGCTCACATACCGGATAGTTTCTTTCGACTGTGATTGACCTGGGAACTAGAAAAGATCATGCCATTGCTGTTGTATTCCAGTGTGTTTTTAGACGGCTTGGTAGATGAACGATACACCACTATTGCTTCCAGTTGCACGACGGCTTTGTGTTGTATATACAGTATGAACGCAGCATTACGATTCCGAGAAATATAATCTTCTGTCACATCTTACCATTGATGAAACCACCGCGAGTGTGTACGACCTGAGCAGTAACGGAGGAGTGTCCGCACAGGACTGACAGAGGGCAATTGACTCTCTGGTTCATCCAGAGCCAACGGACCAGAACATGCTAGAGGAAGAAGAGCATATACGTGTTTGGATCGAAAGCACGTGCTTTGATAGGAGGCACTCGTCGGATGTCGTCGAGCGAGCTGAACTTTTGTCGAGCATTTCCCAGCCCATAAAATTCTCATCACACGTCACGGTAGCTGCATTTCGGAAATACAATATTCTCCGACTACCCTTGCACGCTCACAGGGATGCTCCACTCATGGAGGTAGATAGTTACGGTCATATTTTTCTCAATTCATGGACGGTCGTGCCTGTGCTACCGTATTTACCATACCATACACTCAACTTATGTCCAAGTCATAAAGTCTCCGTCGATATATAAATTATGCACTTGCGCCACAGGTTGTTAATTCCGCGCCCATATACCACTAACCGGGCATCCCTGCAGCTCTGCCGCAATTTTCATCACCTCTGGATGTCCTGCTACACGGGTTGTACGAATCACGAGTGAGTCACTGAGTCTTTCGATATGACTGGAGACTTACCTTGTTCGAGAGCGACCGGTCCCTGTGATGAAATACAGAGTGTAAGGTATGTAGATTAGAGAACAAAAGTTGGACTCACGCATTCTTCCAATCGATACCCTTCACTCTTATACTTCGGACCTGGAACGTACTCCTCTTCCAGGATACCACATTTCAGTAGGACATTCTGCCAAACCAATCCAAGACCTTTTGGTTCAGGCTTGTACCACGGCACCTTATCGAATCTATACAAGAGAAACCCTGTATCAAGATACATTCACATAGAATGTCACAGCAACAAACTTGACGCACAAGGCTTGGTGGAACCTCGGTAACTTTTCTTTGTGCTTCTCAGCGGGAACTTTGCGAGGGATGAATTCAAACCGTTTGAAGCGGGGAAGATCAAGATAACGACTTTTGATAGAGAAAAATGCCATTACAAGACGAGTAACGAGTTGGGTAGGAGGACTTGGTTCTGGCAGCCTGAAAGAAGCAAAAGGGTTATAGAACTCAACAAACATTATCCACGAACAGATGAAGGTAACTTACATGAAAGCTTTCCGAGCTCGGGGCCCTATCAGACAGATAATAATGCCACGAACCATCTTCCGCATGCCGACTAGATCCGGAACATTGGTCGAAATGTAATCCAGGGTGAATTGGCTGACTTTATAATTGGATTCTGCTGGCATCATTGCCGTTTCCTCGTAGTGCTGGGAATAAGAAAATAAGAATCAAGCAAAGCACTGTCAACCTAATGGACTGTAACGAAGTTGGCAAAACACAGACCTCTGACCATTCGGCTAGTTCCTGTAATGTGTCCGGAATGTTCTGGATATTCATGCGCCGACCAATTTCTTTCCATAGAACAAAGAAAGCCTGAAATATTATGACTTTGAGGACGTTAAATTCATTATAGTTGAGATACCTCTTCCTCGATAGGGACAAGCTCCCTCCACCCATATAACTTTGCCCAGCGCTGCAAGTAATCAGACTTATGCTGAAGGGACCCGAGGCGGGGGGAACCTACGATTGGTTGCAAAGCAAAGAGCGACATGGTATAAAGGTAGTCTATGTTCCTCTAAATAAAAGACGTGAAGTTCCGAGTGAGAAGTGTGGGTATTTGCTGATCAGGAAGAGGCATACTATGTTCGGCCAGCGACTATGAAGCCAGTTGATGCGAGCAATAGCAATAGCCTGTCGAGAGTCCACCTCGTCTGCCCTAAGATCAAGTCCTGTAAAGTCCAAGAATGGACACTCGAGACAGGTGGCCATAAGAACGCTGGTCTGCATCCCAAAGTCAGTAAGCATCTGTTCGTCTGTATGTATAGTCAGATTGTAAAAAAACGTACGTCAGTAAACCGCTTGGAAACATTCTCAGTCGTTGACAGTTGCTTGGAGCGCAGCAGAATCTCAGAAATAGTCGGCTTGAAGGGGTACAATATGAGATATGCAATATTGTCACGATTGTTCAAGGTACGTACAATTGCATACGTCTTGAAGAGGGAGAAGACAAGGGCGAAGCGCATTAGACCCGGCATCTCAAACTGGGTAACATGCAGAACGATTTCCTGTGCCTCCCCTGGTTTCAATTTCACATCCGGTCTCCCAAGCACACGTACAGGCCGAGATTTCTTCCCTTCGCTCTCTTGTGGTTGCACTTGGGGGCAGTCACCGTACTTCTGTTTCAGAAAACAAACACGTCTAAAGCGCAAGAGCCTGACCAGACAGAGGTAGAGTACAGCACTGAAAGGAATAGCAACTGCAGGCCTATGCAGCACGTTTGAGTACAGAATCATACAGGATAGAAGAGTGCCCATGATCGTAGAATGGAGTGACATGGAAAGCGTAGCAGGAAGGAAGCGGTGGACGCTGTGGTCGAAGTCGTCGTCAACAAGGTTGCCGCAGTGAGTCTGATCCACTCTCCCGCACGAAGCCACTTTAACTATCAGAAATAATCACAAACGTGTTAGTTCGGACTTTTTCATGGTTACCGCTTTGACCTGGGCAGACTGGAATGAGAGGACTGGATCCATGGTGCATCAAGTGGCGAATCAAAAAGGACAACAAGTCCGGCGATATCGGTGTTATCCGAGAATGCCTATAAATGGCAATATTTCCCTCTCTTGAGATCGATGAAATACGACATGGCCCTGAACCTCCATATCCGAATCAACTGATGCTTTTACTGCGGTCATCATCTTCATCCACTCCATCTGCCGTCCACTGTAAAATCAGACAGTAAGTTTTCTGATACAGAACTTCAAGTTACTGTTTCTAGGTCGACATGCACTGCAACTTCAACAAGGTCACTATTCAGAATCATTAGCAATTGAACTTACCGTCGAGGCTGTTCTCTTGCACTATCGCAAGAACAGCCTTTCTACATAAGAAGATAGTGTCCAACTAAAGAAATATAACTAGGTAAGGTAGGCTCACTGATACCCACGTTGTAGTTCTCCGGTCAGCCTCTACAGACTTCTTTGATCTCTGATAGATGTAGGACGTCGGTTTCTAGTACTCTCCGCTAATTTCGGCCTGCTATATATTTAGGGAAACACCAAAAGTTATTCTCTACCTCTCTCTCTCTCTCCTCTCCCTCCTCTCCCTCCTTCCCCGAAGAAGACTTGTAGTAAAGCAGTAACTCGATCTCAGTGCCATTAGACCATCTTCTGTAACACCATGTCAATAACTATACCGTCAGCGCAGCTAGACAAAACGGTGAGTCATACAGAAATTTGTAGTTCAGTTACAGACTGACAGACGTCCTAGTTTGGCTGCTTTTTCCTTTCCGTTCCGTGAGTGTTCCACTAATTTCATTTTTCATCCTTCCACTTACTACGGAGATGCACTCTAGCATCACTTCAATGTAGGTCCCACTACTTCCCTTCTCTAGGGTGGATTGTCACTTTTAGTATATATTCAGTTTGTGGGGTGTCGGATGTTTGCAGTTATATCAATACTACGAGGTAATATCTTTATCTGGTTCACAATTTGTTGTGCTCAAAAGACACTCATGAAACTTTCCGCTATCTAAGAAATACTGGAGGAGCGACAAGCAATGGCTCAAGGCCTATATACTATTGCCATGGATATTTGATACTGCACAGCAGATCATCATACTGGAGGCGAACTACAGGATTTTTGTGAGAGGAATCGGTAATCCTTTTGCCTTACTTCGACTACCGGAGTAAGTGGCCATTTATTATAAAGAATATTTTCACTGAAAAAATTGCACTACAGGTCTACGGTACACGTTTCCCTCCTTTCTGGTATCACGGGTACATTGGTACAATGTTTTTTTGTTCGACGTGTCTGGTACTGTGAGTGGAATTTTACACTATTACCGTGTACATGCTCATGCTACCAAAGTAAGCAATAAGAACCACATTATCATGGGATTTGTATGCATCTCCCTGACGCCGCAATTTGTTGCCAACTTGGTCTATTACGGTTCAATCTACAACTTCCACCAAATCACCGATCTTTCCAAAGTGTCTCGACTAGGACTGGTCATCAACTGCCTGTTGGCTTTCTCTGACACGGTACTTTCTGTTACTGTGATCTTGTTGCTCCTCAAGGCACGGTCGGGGTTCAAGAGAACAGATTCGATTATCAAACGACTTCTTGTGTATATTATTGGTTCTGGCCTCGTGACCAGCTTTTGTGCGATAGCAGCAGTCATCTGCGCAGCTGTAATCCCTGATTCCTCAGCTTATCTGCTTGCTGATATGACAATCCCCAAATGTGAGTCCGTAACCATCAGCTTCTTCCTGTGACAAACTAATTTTCTGTCCTTAGTGTATCTCAACTGCATGCTGGCCGTGTTTGTTACACACATTCTTTTTTACTTGGCTTTGCACTAATATATATATATATACAGGCTAAATGCACGTTCGAATCTTCACACACACATCAATGAGACAGAGCAAACAGCAGGTGGAATAGTCCATCTCCATGGTCTTTCTTCCGCTTCAGCATCGAGACCAGACACATCTGCAACCGGCTTGAGCAAAGTATGAATATCCTTCAGTTATCTACTTGTTACTTATTTTGATGTGTAATTTTATCCAGACTCCCAGAGCAATTGAATGCCGTGTCAGCATTGATATAGAGATAGTCCCGGGCGACGACCAGAAACAGGTTTGTGATCAATTTAGTAATACAGAGGTGTACTAATAGTTGGCCCGTGTTTCTGTCTGTTGATTTTCGCTTCTACAGGGTCCCTGAACCGTACTATACCAGGCGATCTCGTTGACTGGCATTAAGAAATGACGGTGATTCAAATATACCGAGCTTCGTCCCTTCTATCAAATGCAGTCTCATGCCCAGGTTACAATTTCGCTTTTACCCCACCATGAGAAGTTAGATGCTTTGCAGGCACCAATAAATATCTTACAGAGGCCCCCCCCTCTTTCATTTCTGATTCACCAACTACGTCCGATATCGTCTTTCCGATATATCGGCTAACATCGTGTTGACTCCTGATCAGACTTTCGTTCGAGTGTGACCTGGCAGATGTGGCTCTTCGACAACAGATACTTCATGATGTCCTTCTCGGGTCAGCTAGTGACGAGAACGTGTACTTTCGATGGAGGCCGTGCAAATTCACTCTTCAGTAGACTAAGAAACTCTACTCACTGTTATATAACCCCGCATTCATCCGGTGCATCGAGGATGGCAAGAATGTGAATGCCGTCCTCATCCTCGAGAGCTTTCAGCGGCCCGAGGGGGAGCATTTCAGACTGTATTTTCAATGTGCTTCCATTGATGTTCTTATTCTTGTTGTACATGCTGCTGCACATGCACCGAAGAGAAGTGATGCAAAGGAGGAGTGAAGGATCCCGAGTCTGTAGGCCACCGTACAGATAACGGAGCCCGATTCGCTCTCTCCTTCTCCCATTCGAAGAATAGATGGGCAGCACCACAACCCATATTGCCGCTCGATCTGAGAGAGTCACCGCGCTGGTGCCCTTACCTGATCCCACAGGAGACCGTTAGGACTCCGAATGCTCTGTAGCTTGCTGGTGCTGCGAGGATAAGAAATCCATGATTGGTCCCGAGTATTCTTCGCGCGTCCCTTGAAAGCAGCTGCTACTAAAGCTCCATTGCTTTCCATTAGTAAGACTGAGGATAAATGCACGGAAAACTCACCTATGTCAATAACCACATTAATTGCCTCTATTACGGAGTCCAGCTCTTTATCAGATCAGTGAACTGACTAGAAAACCCATCTATTTTTTGCCTATTGCAAATACATGCCATACGAAGTGGACAAAAGTAAGTGCTATAAAAAAAATTCTATTCGTAGAATCATACCTGCGAATTTGTACTTGACATGCTCTTGCATGAATTGCAAGCACCTAGCTGTCTCATCAGTCAGTTCTTGAGTTTTGGTCTTATCACGTTCCCGCCAGCCTTGAATCCTGTGCTACATTAGAGATCTTTTGCAATCAATCCGTGGCAAAAAAATCAATGCTGCGCGCATTGATGCTGGCCAAGAGGAGACTAGCTTTGTAATCCCGGGTCACAGTGAGCCACACCTTTCTAGTACTGATGGTCCTAGCGACGCGGAGGACTTCTGAGTTGTAATACGAGTTGTCGTGCACAAGAGCGAGTTCCGGGCAAGTACCGAGTCGTACAGAACACACAAGAGTAAAGAAGTATTAGCGTTTGACCACTGTTGAGCTCCTAGCGGCAAACAGATGGGGTGCCGTACATAATACAGCTACCTTTTATACGAGTCCAACATGCCTGCAAGAGAATGAAGGGAGGAACGAGGGTGTGTTGTGCGGACTTTCCGTGCGCGGTGTCTCGAAATGGAAAGCGATGACCAAGCTTGCATCCCAACAACTTTGTAGCCTAGCGTGACACATTCTGCCGAGCATCGGCACATTTCACACCAGTTTCTCCCACGGTCAATCAATGCGTCTTCTTGGCTGGTCCGCGAATTGATTGCAAAAGATCTCTATTAGTAAAACTGCGCATATTTCTCATCTGGCCGATGACACCAGCGAGCTTCGCATCATTTTAATACTGCAAAGGCAGAGGCGCACTTGCATCTGAGATCGCGGCAGGTTATTTTTCTGATTGTCTCAAAGTTGAAAAGAGACTCCGGGATATAGATGTATGCTGGACAATGATTCTGATAAAGTAAGCACATGCATCGAACGATTCTAAAAATGGGACCGATACGTCATCGGGTGTTTGTTTGTTGCGTGTTGTGATTTTGTGGTGTGGTGCGGTGTAGCGGTGCAGTACTGCTGCCTTTGTCTTAAACCACCACATTCCTGCCTCCCGTTACCTTCTTTTCATGCTTTCGAACATGAGCACGACCCGCCCAGATGCACCTCGACCATCCGAGCTTGACAGTGTCGATACGTTTTCCGGTGGCCGCGTTGTGAACGCGCAGCCCAGATCCACCGCAACCATGGCAACTAGTGAGGGAGGGGAGAGCGGTAAAGGTGCAATGCGACTTCGTGGAGGATGTATCCCTTGTCCCGTACGTCTGTCTTTCTTCCCAGCTAGTTCTCATTTAATCCATTTCCCGATATTAGAACGGCGGATGCTGCTACATCATTCCGATCCCATGCTGCTTCTAGTTATGAACCGCATATTCACTGAGTCTATTAGACACTGTTCTTCACTATCGATGAGATCTTGTTTGTATTTCTGATGAATTCTGCTCGAGACAATGTATCGATGATGCGGTTTCGTTGGGATGTTGGCCGGGTGATATCGTGTCAAAGCACCGACGGCTATTACTGTATTCTTTCTTTTTGCAGTCCTTATTTATGTCATTCCGGACCTTGTACCGCCAGGGTAGAAAGCTAATGAGCCGCAAAGCCAGATTGATAGCGGTCCTCACCATGCGACGTCGCTCTCTGTTTCTTCGTCCCAACCAGGGCAAGAGCTGAATTCTCCACACAGGACGGTGATTATCGCTGACATCATTCCGATCCAATACAGAAGCAAATCAGTCGAGTTCTAAATCAATTATGGAAGACCCGAAAGCAGTTGAACTACTTCCTTATTCGGGTGTTAGTCAATATTCTGTCTTACCTTCTTAAAATCCTAAAAGATTATTCTCGATCATGGACATGCGATCTCCCCTCGCCCACAAATTATCATAGTCTATTTCCGATTACCCAATGATGCACCGAAAACTTCCTCTTTATACGCCGCAGATAAGATGGAGCTGATCCATGCGGGCTGCACTGTTCTTGTTTGCGAGTCTTGCCGCGCCGGGCGGGGGTTGGGACTTATGTCTTCCGGTCGTTCGAAGTGATGAAAAAGACGCTTCAAATTGTACTGTATTGCTGTACTAGAATCCCGATCTGTTTCAGCGCTATGAAATACTCTTAAAATCACACCAATGCCATGAATAATCGGGCGTCTATATCATTTAGCAGCATTGCTCTTGGAAGTGTCGGCACATGGTGACCCGCTAGCACTGATTTCCGACCTTGTGGACTCGTTCTGTTCCTATCGGCTCATTCTTTCAAGTCAGTACCAAGGGATCCAGTTGTCTGAGATATTCTTCTGGTCGTGCTCGATCTTGCGATACATGTATGGCACGCTTCAAACGCGAAATCAATGTTCGGACACCATCTACCTCGGTCAAAGGTATCGATTGCATACGGTCAAAAATGAAAATGCGAACCTGAGCCGATCGCTTCCCGGTCCCTTCATTATCGTAAATTGCGATCAATACTTGGCTCACTAAGAGATACCATAGTATGTACTTTTCATGTTCCATAGTTTGACCATGTTCATTCATGTAAGAAATCAGTTTTAATTTATGTAGACGCTCGTAGATGACACGCAATCCATCTCGCCCCGTACTGAAAGTTAAGCTCGTCAGCGTCTAAAGTCACATTTCTCGTTTTCTCGCTAACTTCCGTTGTCCCCCAATTTTCGCTGCCTGAAACGATCGTTGGAATCATATCTCCATTGCAATCAGTAGGAATTTAATGCTTTGACAATAGATTAGACGATTCATGGCCTCGAGCGAGCCGTTGTGCTCCAAATGGATCATGGTGTTGGAATCATGTGGTATCTGTTCTTCCTTGTCCCTGCAATTTCGGGAGCGATATGATCGTGTTTCTGTATAATCGTCCACAGACTGTCGAGAGTAATGACCCGCTTGGATTTCATTCCAGGGACGCCGCATAACCGGCTGCATGTGTTCATGTTCTCCGGTATCTAGCCATCGTCTCACTTGCTCGAGAGCCATCGGCGGGGAGAACGGAATGTTAAGCAAGAGCAGTGGCCAGTAAGGCGCTTCAATAGGCCGAAATATGAAAACTCGCAAAGTAATACCAAGCCGAGTTCTCCGGTCCCGTGTTTTTCTTTAACGGTCAGTCGGATATGCAAAGGGCGCACTTAATGTCTGTGAAAGTATGCGACACCTTTTCCATCTCTTCTCCTCCATTCCTCGTACTGCATGCAATTATGTTCGGCATGTAGGCAGTCGAGATTTGGCCTCCAAGACAATTCCTGTAAGCATCCGGTTGAGAGGCAAAGCACGGGGAACGGCACAATATAAAAGAAAGGTAATCCGAGTCTGTACCGTCCAGCATCCAGGTGCACCGAGAAATCTCCAGTCTCCAGCAAGAAGCCCTCCAGTCTACACTCGAAACAACAGCCCGTTGACGATGCCCTGCAAATTCGCCAGTGCACAAGCGAAAATAAGTGGGTCGACGACCGCAACATGCTCCCACCCTGACGATAAGCACCATAAACATCCCAACGATGGTACTGGCACATTCAAAGTCTGGTGCTCGTCGTGCCCAAAGAGGACCCTTTGCGCCCTGACTCTGTCCGCCGCTGCGGTCTCTGGTATTAATGAGCAAAAACCCCCGTCAGTATCATTCAGTCGTATGTGTATGTGAAGCCGAACAAACGCTGACACCCTTACTTACAGGGCATAGTTCTTCCGGGCAGTACGCTTATCGCCTCGAATCCAAAGTTCCTCGTGGAGCGAGTAGCAATGAATGATGAAGGCGGCTAATAGAGTTATTGCAGTGTTGATTATGCGTAATGTGATTAATATCTGTCCTGTAAAAACTTGCCGAAGGACCCGAGTCAATTGGAAGAAAGGAAACACACCCAAGAAAAGCAACCTGAGCAGCCGAGTACAAGTCGTAAGGCAGGAGTACTCTGGCTCAGTGACGGAGACGTTACAAATTATAAGGCAGGATAGGCATGTTACCCGAACGCCGATAAGCAGCTGACAAGGACCAGTCAGCTTGTAGACTAGATGGTAAAGCAAGATCGGCATGCACGACCTCTGCTGCAGAGGTCGAAGGAGCCATAACCCTCCTTTAGTGAGCC
Source organism: Inonotus hispidus (assembly GCA_024712875.1). Taxonomy (NCBI): domain Eukaryota; kingdom Fungi; phylum Basidiomycota; class Agaricomycetes; order Hymenochaetales; family Hymenochaetaceae; genus Inonotus; species Inonotus hispidus. The sequence continues at coordinate 1,454,696 of CM045723.1, read as the reverse complement.
ACTCGACATCTGTGATTTGACCGGAGTTAAGGGTGGTTCGCAATGGTTAGGCTGGGAGGCACCGCCGCGGGACTCTGAATTCGAGCTTGGCAACTAAACAGGTGCTACTGAGTTGCGTTCTGTGGAGATTGATTCGGCGCAGACTGCCAATGAATCCTCTCCGTCCATGTGTCTCATCCGGATCTTTATCCGATTGCGAAGAACTTCGATCGATACTTGTTACCGCTCTCGTCGGTCTAGATAAACTCACACGTCTTCCGCCAGCACTCATATCCGGAGCAGTGTGGGGAATGCGAACAGTCTCCTTCATGGCAGACCCAGAGAAGTGACGCGCGGTGACTGAACGTATTTCAAAGATTAAGGTCCCTGGCGAGAGTTAGGGGAGCGCGATATAAGTCTAGTCGGTATCGAAGGGGTGGAAATCTGTCGGTGCCAGTGCTCTAGGCTATGTATTGCTACTAACCGTCAAGAGAATCCTTCCCTCCTTCAGCAAACGAAGCTGATGGAACCTTTTCGGAGCTATAAATATTTGTCCCGAATTTATGATTAAGAGAATTACGTGGCGAAGCGGTAACTCTAACCTGCACTCGCCAGATTGACTTCTTGTGCCTGCATGATCGGGACTGTACGAGGTACATACAGATACTCGTAGTCGTTCCGTTCAATGTAGTATTGCGCGTTTTATGTCTTGAGCTTTGGTCTGGAAGTCCCGTTGTTATCAAACCGGACCACTGCCGCACCCACTGCCGCATTCACTGCCTTGCAAGACTGGATTCTTGGGGTCGGAGGAGTTTTCAGATGCGGCGAGCCGCTTTTCTTCCATCCAAGATCCATAGACCCAACCTGATCTCGTGATCGTGGGAAATCCCTGTTTATATAATAATTTCGTCACAACTCTCCGCTTTTCCACTTCTTATCGCCATGCGTTACGCTCGAATTCTGCTCGATGAAAGCGGCCCTTTGGCTTTGCTCCTATGTCAATTCTTCCACTGTGCCTCTGGAGATACAGCAAATCGCAAAATACGCTATAAGAAATACCATTTATTTCCTCATAATTCCACCTGACCAACAACGTACAGTCGTTTTGTCCCGACCCTACCAGAATGCAAAATATTAAGATGCTTGTTCTTCATCCGGGCAGCACATCGCATCTCCAGTGCGTCCATCTCCGTACTTGCTTTTATTCTTCAACGGTGATTTGTTCGCAGGTTCACGAGAGGGTACCACTGGACCAAGATTCAATTTCTCCCAAGTATTCGAACAGTCGACTATATACACATGTACATTGAAAGAATAGGTGACTGGACACCCAGTGACCCTCTCAAGCATGAAAATTGTGTGCAAAATGGCAGCAGTCGCCGAGAATACTGGATGTTACTCCAGACGCTGTATCACGAGCGCGATGGTTCCCGTATGGTGGCGGATGCTCATTCAGATCAATATTAACTTTAAGCAGTTCTTCTGACGCCCTCCTGGGGCAATCCAGATGCGCCATTTAGCCACGAGGTCCAGATTTCCTAGGATTTTCTCACCATCATCTCCCACTTGCATGACCTTCACATCGCCCATCTGGACATCAAGCCCACCAACAGTCTATGGGATCCGTCCATTCAGTCCATCCGAGTCTCAAATCGGCTGTGAAGCCCGACTCAAATGGACGACGCAAATTCAGGGGTGTTCTCGGAACCTCTGGGTATGTTGCGCCTGGTGTGGAATCAGAAGAAGAGGTTGAGTAGTACTCGTTCCTCGGTGATGCAGACAAGTCCTGTGGGAAATGATCTTTGCAGAGAACATGTGTGAGAAGAGGATATTTATCCTCGACCTTGCAAGATCCCTCCGAAATGAGGACGCGAACGGACGATGGTCGAATAGCAAGGCGAAGAGGGCACGGCTTGACTGGCTCAAGAAGTGTGGGGAGAATGATCAAACTTCGGCGGAGGTCGATCGGAGTCTGGGTCATTGTAGTTTGTTCAGTGATACTAACGCATCTTCTTGTAATACGGCCCATGATAGCCTCGTGTCAACTACGTCGGTTCCACATGGGGCACCTTGCTGTGTGCGCCGACCTGGTGCTGGCTTGATCTGCTCCTCCTTACCCTCAATGATAGCGATCTGAAGACGCTTGTACTGCGGCCGTAGGAATGCCTCATGTCTTTGTAGGCTGAGGAAGAGATACATGTCGACGTCGGGATTCAAGAGGACAGCGACACCCCCGAGATGGACAACCTTGAACCGAGAGGTTGTAGACTTCTGAGTCGATAACATGATGCTGTCATATGAAGTTACTTTAGGGCTATGTCATGGCCCCAAAACACCAAACTTGTTAATTTCGGGCTGCTGTTCTTGCCTGTTGTCGGGGCGCCTAAATACATCATGATGGTCAAATTACATTGGAATTGAGGCAATCTTCTCATTTTGGTTCGACACTGCTCGTCACTTTTTTTTACTATTTCTAGCTGCAATGGAGCCACAGACTGATCGTCATGAAACGTTACACTTCGGAAGTTCGGAGGAAATCAATGATTAAGTCTGTGTTGCAGTTGTAGGCAACGAAGGATACGTCGACAACACCTATTAACACGGCCCTATTCATGATCCCACGAGTTCACTTTTCCTTTCGCTGTTTCGTCTAATGATTTACTTTTGTCCATCCTTGGACACGTACTGGCGGTACTGTGGTTACTTCAGACAGCCCACCTGATCTACTACGAATTCAATCCCCGAAATCTGCATCAAGACTCGTTGTTGTTGATTTATCTATGCTACTTCCGTGCTATTCAGATCCGGGAAACTGTGGAATTGTTTGTCTGCTCTCATGGAAACGAGCTGTGGACCTATTGGTTTGCCGGAAGATGCGGCGAATTGACTAAAACTTGAGCCGATCCGCCTCAAAGCAGGCTCTTCATTGTCCTGAAACGGATTCCGAGTTCATAGGTCCCCTCCGCCCACCCGCACAAATTTTCGGCTTTTTCTGTTTCGGGAAAATTGCAGAAGGCGTTGCTTCTGGACAGGCGAAGGAAATGTCGCGTGGTTCCCGGTGTATCTGTGGCTTAATTAATGCGCCAGAAACCGACACGATGCCTATGAGCCTCAATGTGCGGTGAAGGTATGCGAAGCACTCTGAGACTTAGTGCATCAGTCTCGCCCTATTTCCCAAATAGAATATTCCTCCCTCCGAGTACAATATATCAGTGCGAGTTCGTCACTGCTTGAAGTCCTCGACCGTCGCGTGTTCATCATTTTGCTCAACTGATGCTGAAATGCAAGTAATGGAGACCCGGTCCCGCAGCCGACTCCTGTAAAGGGTGAAAGCAAGGCGAAACGACAGCGGGATAGAAGTTAAAAGGAGGGTAATTCAGCAAAGTAAAGCAACTAACTACCCATACAACACCCAAGCATCTCACAGACTACGCTCACTACATCCATCCTCAACATCGAATAGTCATGCCTTGCAGCTTCGTTACCGCACAAGGTGGAAATCCTGTCGCCACTTGTAATCATGCGGACGACAAGCACTTCAAGATGGCGAGGGACGGCGGCAAAGTTGCGGTCTGGTGCTCGGCATGTGCCAACAAACCTATCTGCGCAGGAAACCTGCCCGCAAGCCATTCGAACGTCCGCAAGATTAGCTCACAGAACCATCCGTGCGTTTTCATAGATTCATTCGTGACCATATTCGTACATCTAAGGTGTCTCTCATAGCAACAAGCGTTAGAGCTTCGCAACAAGCATTAGAGCTTCGCATCAGAACACGGATTACTGCGTCTATCGCTGCGGAGGACTGAGTAGAGAATTGCTGTTGATCGTTATGTTATTCTCGGCCTCTTCTGGCTGTAATCGCGACTGTTATTCATATTCATAGCGTCCATTTTGTCTGTAACTTTAATCGAATGTGATTGTCTCTATAATGCATCGAGTTTGAACTTGAACGATTACGGAAGAACTGGAATCTGTCAGGCTTCACGAATCATTATAGGTGAAAGTGAGCGTCCGTCAAGTAATGGTCTGCTTACTTAATGAGGTTGAGCGCATTGGATAATTAATGGAGCATACTATTAGCCCTTGGTACGGCTTAAAGCCTGACGGAGAGTGGGCGAATAAGTTATTGTGCAAGTCGCACTGTTGTTACACGCGAGTCGCGAACTATAATGGTGTCACGGGACCGTGATCCATCACGTGCTTCGAATCGAATCGGCAACGCGGCAGAAGCGGACAACCTCAGCAGCACAGTACTTCCCTTCCTCGATGTGTATTCTCAAATATACTCTGTAATCCTTGGTTGTACACCAATTATAGCAGAAGAGGACTGAAACGAAATTCTAGTTCGTCGCGTGCTGAAAATAATCCGTCATTCTGGAAATTGGTGTACCGGACCTGGTGCGTGGTTTGTTCACGATTCTTCGTATTGCGCATGGAGCTCATGGGGCAGTTAAAAGCTGGCCGGAAATAGACGAAAACTGAAGTACTGACCGGAAAGTCATAGGACGTCCCCCTGATGGACCATTTCAAAACTCTTGAACCGGTGAAGCTTTACGCTACGGCGGCAACGTCGACAATCCTAGGGCGAGGTCCTCAGAAGGCACCTATAATACAGAGGTTTATTGGCCGCCTGCCGGAGGACCTGTATTTCTCTGTCTTCATATACTTGGCGATTCCGGATATCCCGGCATTTAGCAGGACGTCACGACGGCTCGCAGAGTTGTCCCTGGATGAACGTGTTTGGGAGGCGAAATGGAGAGCGCTCGGAATCGATTACAGTGGCCTCGGACTGACTGAAACGCTTGACGAACTGGAATCGCGGGCGAAGGGCAAGAGCGCAGTAAAGCCGATGGCCGTGCAGCCGCCCGCGGTTTCGGACAGCGGGGACGACGACTTCGGGGAATTCGCGTCTGCCCCATCAACAACTGATGTCTTCGGCGGATTTCAAGGGCTGTCCTTATCTTCCCATCCCGCCGCTCTGGCAGGTAACTCAGATCCGACATTTCGACAGAAATTTATCCGTGTACACACGATACTCAAGCCTCTGCTGCCCAACCTTTCCTCGGCTCCGCATCTCATCTTGACCGCACTTTTTCCTCCTCCCCCTCCGCCTCTCATCTACCAATCCCACACTTTACATCTGCTTGCTTTCTACCTTTCGCCGGCGGTACGGCCCGTCAGAAATCACGAGGTATTATACGTGCCACTTCGTTCAGCGATAGACCGCTTCCAAGCCAATTTATTATCGGCATTTGACTCTGCCGATAGCAAGAAGGATGAGGAGGCAATGCGCGATTCAGCGCGTGCGAGCTGGGACGTCTGGGAAGGTCACCTCCGAGGGATGAACCTACGTGTATCGGACTGGGAAATGGGCCGAGTATGGGCGGAAAAACGAGAGATTTTTTATGAGCAGGACTCCTGGAATCCCCTGGATAATTTCACGTTAGTTCGCTTTTCGCTGTTCTTAGATGACAAGATGATGAAACCTTCGGTAGAAAAGAAGATGTACTGGATTTTACGGCTATGGATAAATTTATGGATCACATTCTGGAAGCCCTTCGTCATGATGGGACTATCGCCGTTAGAGTATTTCCGACCTCGTCGTACGTTGTTTTGTCGTATGCAGACAAGCTCGCCCAGGAAGTTGTAAGTATGAAGTAGGGTTCCCGAAAGCTCTAGAGAAGTGCTGATACGAATTCTCGGAATTCATAAGGTCGGTGAATACATCACACCACTACTAACTAAGGCGCGCGAGATCTCAAATGAGGTGTTCCTCAGAGCCACAGCTGCTGCATTCAAAGAAGCATGGCGCATGGTGGATACTCTGATGAGTCTGGCGAATGATAATGAGTACACCACTCGTACACAGGCGGAAGATGTTGTGTAAGTTGGTCTTTTCCTGAGACGAATGACACTGTTTAGCATGTTTATTTAGGTATCAGATGTTTGAACAGAACATGGACGAGTATCTTGACGAGGAAGTTGAGACAGTCAAGCAAGCATTTGAGATTATAAACCGAGACTGGGAGCTCAAGGTGAGAGTTTTCGTCTCGTTACGTCTCTGTAACATAACTGACATGTATTCATAGATGTCGACGCATACAGGGGGAGCCAACAGTGTAGTAGCCCCTTCTGCACCGCGTTTCCTCGGCTCCCACAACCCTGCTCAAATGAAACGTACTGTGCTCGCCTCCTTCACGGACGTGCTCTTGCTACCGGTAACAATTGTACCTCGTACTGTGGAAGCTGTTGGCAGTGTCCTCGCAACCGGAGGTAGCGCAGCTGTGCAGGGAATCTCGATGCTAAACCCTCAGCGCTGGGTTACGCAAACTTCTGGAAACGTGGGAGCAGAGTATTCGCGAAATTTTGATAGAGAAGATGAACACACGATCTTCGAACTGGGAGACGATGAAGTTGACGATGATCAAGGCAAGGAGACGACCTCCGCCAATCGATGTGAGACTTTATGATCTACGTTTCGTGATTTACCTAAACAAGTACTCTATAACAGCATCGATATCCTCATTCTCGCAGACTACTCGCGATGTATCTACCTTCTCATCCTCGGCGACATCGGTGCGCTCGTCATCACCATCACTATCTTTGGCGAAGGGAAGGAATGGCTCTCTTTCAAACAATGTAGCAGCGCAAACAACGTTTGACAAGATGGACTTACTCCTCTCCCTCGATGTGGCACTCGAACTTATCCACTCGGACCGAGAGTCACTCAAGCGGCTGGAAACATTTGTCGGCTATCCGGGATCATACGGTCATCGCGTTCATGACACAATCGAGGAAGTCTTCATCTTGTTACTACAAGCTATGGGAGAGCGGCATATCTCTACTGGGTTCGAAAGAGCAACCGAGCAGATGCGAACGTACAAACCCGCGGAGCATGAGGAGACGACCAGTGTTGCCCCTCTCCTGCAATTCTTTGAACTCGTCCACATCGGCGATACCATCCAGAGCATGGTACAAGTATACTTTGAAAAGGAACTGGTAGGTCTTCTAGCTACTTCTGTTGCTGGCACCATTCTAAAGTGCCTTCCATAATTTGTTCTAGGCAGTCCATATCGACAAGACGGACTTCCTTAATGCCGTAGTGAGGAGAAGAAACGGTTCGAAAACACCCTGGATGACTCAGTTGCCGCGGGAATGAATGCCGGCACAGATGTACTCATGAATCAGGTGCGCTACATAGCTTTGTCCGCGCTCGTTGCATAAATTCTCATCACTTCTGAATATAGGTGGAACATATCATCATCACGCGCACGAAAGCTCGGGAGTATTATCCAACAGATGAAGGGTTGCTAGAGTTAGGACCAACGCAGGGCTGTAAAGAAGCGATTGCATGCCTTGACTTGCACTGCAAACTTCTGCGAGGGAGTACAAGCAAGGAAGTCCTGCAAGTATTCTACCAAGAAGTCGGAATCCGACTACTTGCGTGAGCTCAATCGTCTCTGTCCATATGGCGCATTAACACACAGCGCTAATACTTTTCTTCATTCTTGTATGTAGCATATTACACAGGCACATCAAACGTCAGATCATCTCACTTGCTGGGGGTTTTCAAGTCATCGCAGATCTTAACGCGTACCACAGCTTCATTTCGACTCTGAAGGTGAATTATATCTTCGCATAGCATGCTTCATCACAACATATTGACTTGATGCATCAATAAAGGTTCCAAGCATCACAGCTGACTTCTCAAACTTGAAAATGCTTGGCCACGTGTACGTCGTGGAAGACGCGAAAGATCTTGCGCAGATTGTACGAGATGTGACTCGGTATGGAGGGGCATACCGACCAGAGGTGATTACCTTTTCAATCTCTACGATATTCACCCCTATACCGTAATCTCATATTTGCTCAATAGGATATTTATGAGTTCATCCAGCGACGAGCAGATTGGAAAAAGATCGAAAAAACAGTAGATAAGACGATGTATAATTTGAGCTTCAGGGAGGACTGTATTGTTTGCTAGCTAGCATCGATGTTATTCTCTAGTTTCCTGGATCCAATCGTGGCGGTGATACATAACAAAGTGCTAAACAGCCGATATATGTAAACAAGCGAACACAAATGCGGCAACTATACTCCAACCCAACGATAAAATCGTTCAATTATCTAAAGCTGTGGCGCTTCGTCCCCAGCTTCGTCTCTAAGCGCCTTCTCCAAAACCTCCAAATTCTTCTTGACTGAGCCCAAACTCGGGTTTGTTTGATGTACGCTCTGCAAAGCATGTATCACATCGCGTAATGCCGCACTAATCCACAAGCGCTCGTCCGATTTCGACTGTGTTGCTCCACTCATGCGCTTTTGTGGTTCCGAAGAGCCGGGAAGGATGACATCCGTTGTAAGGAGGGTTACGAGAGATGAAGAGATGGAGAGAAGGCCTCGTGTGCTTGCGGCGCCTAGCGGAGCACGTTTCGCCGGGAGAGCAGACGAAGATGCGGACTCCGCCACATTGCCGTCACCCTCCCTTTCAACCTTTTTCTTCTCCAAAGTCCCTGCAAAAAGCAAGTTCCTCGCGCAGGCCTGTGCTAGCAAGGCACAGCACGCTATATCCCCAGTAGCTTTAGGCAATCCATGGGCGGGCATAAGCGCCGCGAAAGTCGCGGCATTTTTCAAAGCTTCCGCGTTCGCCTTCTTCTTCGCCTCTACATCTGTCGATTGGGCAAGAGGATGTGGTCGATATAGCACGAGTCTCCGAAGGATTCGCCGCGCGTCAGCTATGTTCGGGAGCGTCACGCCGAATTTCTGTTTGTCGGCTAGGAGCTTGAGGATAAGTGGGGGTTGCCAGGCGAGGATTCGGTCTGAAAGAAAATAGTCGCACTTAATTGGAGAAATTTGCGGGATTCAGTGATTACTGAAGCATACCAATGATTTCGACTGTGGTTTCTCTGTCAATAACCCTCCCACTATACCTCCATTGTGCAATTGCTTCAAGAACTCGCTCAAGCTGTTCCGGTCCGCGCGAATGGTGCAACAGCCTCCGCAGCCCATTGAAACGCACCTGAGGGTGTCGCGCAACCGGCTTGGGCCTCAATCGCTCCTCCATAAAGGTGTAATGCTCCTCGAACAATTCCTGTGCAGATTTTCCCACCGCTGCACCCTGATCCTTTAGTGACTTCCTGGGAGAGGGCCTCTGGAAAGCCGATCCTGATTTACTTGAGCTTGACGTGCCCGTGTGACTTTCAGAGGAAGGGAAAAGATCATCTTCGTGTGTACTTGGAGCGAAAAGTTCGTCAACATCCACGGACGACGCTGAACGTCGTTTCTTCAGCACTAGGGGGATCAAATCAATCCATGTCTTTTCTCCCTTGGATATACAGGACATACCAGTAGCAGAGCGCGTAAAGCTACGATGCAAGCTGTAGCACGGCTTTGAATGCTGAAGACAAGTACGCCGAACCAGGGTGGATGTCATTGTCGCGCCGAGCAGAAGGTAGTTAGTTGTAGACGACCAGCAAATGCAGAGAAAAATTGATCACGTGGAGATATCAGCAGAATAGGATTACGTAATGAACATTTTCTGTAGTATCAATTCGACCGCCGCAATTCAAAAATACACGAATTGAGCGATTTATTAATGGAAATAAATATCGAATCTTTACAGTTGGAATACCTGATATCTCTACATCGCCGTCACCAGGAAAGTCAATGTGAAAACACCCTGGTCCTACCTCAGTCACTGGAATCGGTAGTGACTACCATGGTAGGTGTCCTTTTCTTCCTCTTCCCTTTGTCCCTCGGAGGCTCCCTCGCCTTCTTCTTATGCTCGCCTTTGGGTTTCGGAGAAGGTGGTGCCTCAGATAACAAGGTGGCCTCGGACTCCTCGGAACTTGGAGGAATGTCGCTTCTTGCACCCTCCTCGTCTAGGAGGGATGGTTCTGTTTCCTGTGTCTGTTGCACCTCTCTTAGGATCCCCTCGAATCTCTTGGCTAGGAGCCCCAAAGGTAGCTGACTTTCAGATTTCGGTACGTGCAGCTCCAATAAGTACTCCTTGAATCTCTTGGCTAGACGGCTATCTTTGTACCTGCGTTTATCGCGTTCGATGTACAATATTTCGTCCAGCTCGTCGGTCGTTTTATGCAAGTCGTAGAGATTATGGCCTAATTCTTCCACCTCGGCGATTTGTGACTTGACCGCCTCCAACTTTTCCCTCATCTCCTCTAATTTCTCCTTTGTCTCCTCCCTCTTCGCTCGCAGTTCCATCTTTATCTCATTAACATCAAACTGTTTGATATCCTTCTTGAATTGCGTGTAATCTGCGTGCAGATCTACGACGCCACCCAATGTATCAGTCTTCAGGTCGTCAAAATTATTCGTCTCCTTCAACCTGCTTTTCCAAAGCTTAGTGATTGGGGATTGCTCAAAGTACCTCTTTCGTTTCTCGTCATTTGTCTCGATGATCTCACGGACCACCAATTTTTTCAACTGATCCTTAATATCGAGAGCGGATTCGTTGATCGACGTTGCATAATCCCTTTCAAAGACATCTAGTAGTTGGACATCATGTGCTACGGCAAATTGTATCAGTTAAACGCGCTGATCCCATAGTTTGTTCACGTACACCTGATCTTGGAATCACCTGGAGCCTCTGATATGTTATCTTGAGTCGACATGACGAGTGGGATGTTCTATATCGGTAGAGAGGAAACTCGATATCAGGGAAATGTCCTATCTCTTATATCACTTTCCATGCCACACGTTTGCGTCACGATAGCTCCATTTAGTTCACTTTGCATACCGCAGGACGCCACAGTTCCGGTTGCCACATACAGTACCGCTGGCGTTCGTTAATTGGGAAAAAAGAAAATAAATAAAAGAGATTAGAAGTGACCAGCACTTTCGACAAGACAGGGCCTTGCACTCAGTACTCAGCACGGAATTGAAGGATCGCAAAACGATTGCGAAGTTGCTAGAGTATTCGTAAGACATTGGATGAGCCAGCAAAGCCTGACGACGGACCTCGCCACCAGCAAATTATGTCAAAGGCACGACACAGGCCAATGGTACTAAAAGCGGTCAAACGTACTATTGCATACATACGCAAATACATCATTCGCCACCGTCTGAACTGGCCATTTCAGAATCAGAGCCCTTATCAACATCGTCGCCACCACCAGCTGTTGATCCATTTGTCCTCTCTTTTTCCTGATCAGACGGGGATGCCTGGCCACCTGACCCCGAACCTGCTGTTTCTCCTTTCGCAGGGGCAAACATAGACGATAACGTTGACCCTCCAGTTCCGATAGTACTAGTACCAGAAGCTTGCATACGCTTCCATTTGTGCGCCATCTCGAGGAACTTGAATGACGCAGGATTCGCTTCACGCTCATCGTCGGGGAACACCATATCCCAATCTAACACAGCGCATCAAGACAATGGATAGTGAGCACTTAAGTATTGACTTACATTCTTCCATAGTGTCTCCAAGTTCGTCAACCTTGCGCCGTTTCCGGCTGACTATAGGCATCATAGCTTGCACTTTATCGACGTCTGTCTGAGAACCATGCTCTTGCTCGAACTCCTTCCAGCCCTCAAGCAAGACGACGCGCTGGGAAAGGCCATGAGTAATGATGTACCCTCCGACGCAGCGAAGAATATCCATACCTCTTCCTTCAAGTTCCTGCCTTTCAGGTCTTTATAAGCACGTTCAAAGACTTGGCGTGCGAGCTGAATATCTCCCTCGACAAACTTCTCGTCCTCCTCATCTTCTTCCTCCTCTTCGCGCATGGCCTGACTCATCGGGATCGGAGCAGCCTCGAACTCCGCATAAGAGCGCCAGACTTTCACATGTCCGCTCAGCTGAACGAGTCGTTCGTACAACGCCCGAGTCTTCTCGCGTTCGCCTTGTTCAAATTCAAAATCGATATACGCTTTCCACAGATTCTCCGGATACGAAAGAGGTACCTGGGCGACGCCGAGTTCAAAAATTGCACGCGCACGCGCGTAGTCTGCTAGTGCAGCTTCGAATTGCGCGAACTGGATCCATGCAGAGGAGTTGGTCGGGTCAAACTCGATATACTTTTCGTACAGAGTTCTCACGCGGTTGAATTCTCGTAGCTACTCCGGATTAGAACGATACCCGAGAAGAAACTACAGAGGACTTACGTCAACTTCGAGTTGTATATACCCCTTGAAGAGCTTCTCCTTCGGACACATCCCAATGGCAGCACCGAGCAGTTTCCGTGCAGCAGGCAAATCGAGTCTTCTGACTTCGAAGCGTGCAAACATCAGCCAGAGCTTCGCGAATGTAAACTGCTTATGAGGTACAACTTGAAGAGCTGTTTTGTAAATTTGTCGAGCGCGTTCATAATCCTAGGCAAGGCGTTAGTACACGATAGCGACTTCTCAAAATAAATTCAACTGACTTTGGTTTCGATCTCCTCGAAAAGGGCATAATACAACCAAAGGAAGATATACCGGCGCCAATGTCGCTTGAGATCACCAGGAGGTACTTGCGCAACAGCACGTTCATACACCTCGCGTACTCGGTTGACTGCGGACTCGATCTCATCACCCGTCCCACCCTCTTCTCGTAGTGAACGCAGGGCGCCTTCCTCCAAGCGCGCATAATCAAACCAAATGTCGTAGTTTCGCGTATCATGTGTCAACTCATCCTCATACTGAATTCGACGTTTACCCAGAACGGTCGTCTCGAGCGTCGAGCGTGTCCCATGCTGTTTTTCGAACTTCGTATACGCCGCGTACAGAGCCTGCGACTTGCTTCTCGGAAGACGATCCAACGCAAACTTGTATATTACCCGCGCTCGCTCGTACTCTTTCAACCGAGTCTCCATCTTCGCGAACGCATTAAAAACGGCTTGCGCCTTTTCAATCTGCTCCGGGTCGTCTCCGAAGAACTCCAACGCCATTTGGAACACTTCTCGCGCTTTATCGAGCTTCAGACGCTCTTCCTCGAATTTAGCCCATTTTACCCAAACTCGAGGCTCAGGACGAACAGCGACCCAACGTTCATATATCGCACTGGCGCGGTCCAGCTCCTGGTATCGCTCTTCCATCTTGATATACGCTTGCCATGCCTTGTCGTCCGGCTCCCACTGCATCCACCTTTCAAAGACTTGGCGCGCCCCGGCTACGTTTCCAAGCAGTTCCTCGAGGTATACATATTTATACCATAGTTGATCGATTCGAGGAAGTAGAGTGACAGCCCGATCGAACAGATTACGGGAATGTTGGACATTCCGTCCCTTAAGCTCCATTTCGGTGTACGAAAGCCATAAGGAAACACTCCGAGGATCGACATCAAGTGCGCGCTCGTACACTGAACGGGACCGATCATACTCTCCTTGGCTCGCCTCCCAATTGGCATATGCCTTCCATTCTTTCCTAAGTTAACGTGAGAACTTAGAGTCTGGATGGCGAAGGAGAACTCGCACAAATTGCCTCTTGTCCGTTGAATTCGGTCCTCGAATTCCTTTCTCTTCCGTCCTCGATACTCATGAAGCTCCTCGAAATCTTCGACTCTCTGCTTTGGCGCGCGAAAAGCGGTCTCCTGCCTTTCTTGGGCTTCCCGAAGCAGTTGCTCGGCTGTAATCTAGGAGAAATAGGAGAATGTTATTTCGCTTCAAAGGTATCGAGACATGCAAGAACGTACTTGAACGGCCGCTGGGGCGCGGTTCTTGACACTAAAATCAGGTCAGGGTCGCTCAAAGAAGTCTATTGAGACTTCGACATACCGAGGTGCCCTTCCGTCCTGCATTTTACTTCAATAGATGAATACAGAGGGATAGAAATAACGTGAGATGGCCGACAGTCACAGTGACGAAAAGTAGTTGCACAACCTGCACACAACGACAACTATGGTCCACGTGATATAGCACGTGATGGAACACGCCCCTCAGAACTTACGTAATATATGCGATAACAACACAACAAGTACTTCTCTCGCTCGCTGGAACTAAGTAGCACTGGCGGACATTCGTAAGAACGGATATCGATGGCTCATGTTGTATTTTAGTGTTTGAATACATAGACTAGTACTGTTCCTGTGCTAATTATATTGCATAGAATAAAGTCACAAAATCGAATACGGATTGCGCAATTACGTGTAGTCTCAGTCGTGCAATCGCGGGAACATATGTGATAGGCCGTAGCAACAAAAGAGTGTTACGTTTAGCTCTTTGATTTTCCATACCAGTGCTGGGGAAAAGCTGGCCACCCGTTCACATACTTACTGCCACTCGCTTTGTAAGCAGAATAACTTCATACTGGATCGATGTCAGCTTCTATTGGCAAGACAGCAATCAAAACCTTACGAATGCTCACGACAGCTATCCTTTCCCCCCCTTCCTCAATGAATTGATCCTCATCGTTAGCCGAGATCGATTTCGACGGCCGCAGATTTGTGTCACTGATAATTTGTCCAATTCTCCCAGATAAGATCGTTGTTAGGATAGTCGAAATCATACCTTGTAAGCTTGTGGCCCACATTAGCAGCAATATATGGAGGATTCTCCATTAGTTTGTCAATTGTTCCTTCACCATGCTGGAAAAGGTAGCCGGAATCCGACGCAAGGCCGTCATCACGATCCCCTTCACTCGCGTTCCTAGAACAGATGTCACTACTATGCCTGGCTGGGATAGTCATGTATTGATACTCACTTTAAATTCCGCGACGTTGTCTGATTCTCACAGATCGCTTTCAATTTCCTAACAGCGTCTTCCACGCTGCCTGGTACGCGCGGAGCGTCTACCGAAGAGATGACGACCATTCTACCCATATCTCGGTTGATAGTAAGCCCTGCTTGGACAAGCATGTCGCAGATACTAAGACGGGAAAGCTCCAATCCTTGAGAAGTCCTCATTATCAACTGCTTGAATGCAGGAGGCCGTAAACTTGTTGTCCTCTGAAGCTCCACAAGCCCAAGCGTTGCAGCGTCTTGAGTTGCTTGTACAATATTCGTGGCCTCTTTGAGATTCTCGTGGAAATCGACATGGTCTTTTTTCAAGGGGTCAATAGACGCCGGAAGTCGGCCGTACTCTGGTTGTAAGCCATCAAATCGGGTCACCACGGCCCAAGCTAAAGTCTGATAGAATCCGCAGTCTTTTATTGCTGCTTCGGCTTCCAAAGTGAGCCTCGAGCGGGCATCTTGAGCTTTACTACGCTCAGAAGCTTCGCAGCCTAGATTCTCCTCTAGCCGCTTGGTCGGCTCGCGAGGCTGAACACTGATAGTCATGAGGTTGAGATAACGGGACCGAAGCTCCAGATGAGTGACCAGAAGTTGCGACAGTTTCCTTTGTTGCTCAGAAACCACTGCAGAAAGGAAACGAAGGCGTTTCCCAACCAGAAGTGCATACTGGAATAGAGCCAGAATAAGGCCGAACATGTGCCGTAGTCGAGCTGCATGTTTCAACAGACTGCATCGACCTTCTGAGAGAGAACGGGGCATGGAAGCTAGCCTAGATAGAAGGTCCGCTGAGACCGTGTCACTGTACACCAATATCTCTTGCTGAGCCTGACTGTAGTCTGCCTTACGTTGTTCAAGTTCGGGGTTCACATTAGCATTCAAGTCATAGGCGTCTGCTTCGACCCTAACGAAGCAGGCGCCCGCTCCGCTACGGCCTCGCTGAGCCCAAGCCTGGCATATAATGGGTACAGCACGGAGAGAATCTATTTCATACTCACCCTGGGTCCTTGCCGGTTTATATTCCGATTAAAGGAGTATCGAACCAGGCGGAATAAGCTGTATGATACAAGTGCAGATAATGCAAACGTGGTAGAGTACTTTGTGAATAGTTGTGCGACTGTAGGTGAGCGAGACTGTGAGTGGCATAAGCAAGAGTGAAAGTACGTAGAAGAGGAGTACGGCTCACGTATAGCAGTCCAAGAGCCGCATGTTGTGCCAGTAGGAGAATTACAACATCGCGAAGATCCATTTGAGAAAATCTGATGAACAAGAAAGTTGTGGGAGGGAAAGAACAAGTATTTGGTTTAGGGTAGGAGGGGAAACTCCGAGTTTCCCCATGTAGCAGTTTCCACGGGGTTTCCACGGGGGTTTCCCACGTTGGCAACTCAGAGAGGCCAAAAATGGGCGGTGGAAACTGTGGAAACCCGTGAGAATGTTATGTCAGCATATATAGATAGTTTATCATGCTAGATAATTAGATCAGAGGCCGGAATCAAAAATTTTCTGTTAGTGCACGAAATCATGGCCGTGCAGATATACTCTTCAGATGAACTAAAAGCTAAAATACTTGTTCTACATAATGTTTTTGACGACTGGTGGGGATGGAATTATTGACAATGATGAAATGTGGTCCATGTAATTAATCCTTATATCATCAGTTACTCTCAATAAACTTCCCAGCTCAGTTGTCAGCTATACAGCAGTTTGTCGTGTAATAATCTTTTATTCGCAACATCGTAGAGTATATATCTCACTTCGTTGTGCATGTATGCACATAGTCAATCATTACATAAACGAGCTGCCGATCAAAAATTACTATATTAGGAAATATTCTAGCTTACGAGTTTCCAACGTTTCCACATGATGGAAACCATTCCACCAGCCTTGGCTCGCCACAATCCACGGTGGAAACAGTTTCCACCGGCCCGAAACAGTTTCCCCTCCTACCCTAATTTGGTTGTCTGATTTCCGTCACCTATGTTTCTTATGTAATCAGTGCGTTCAAACCCAGATTAAATATCACGTGATTAAGAAGACGAATTTTTTCTCACGTCTATATAAACACGATGGACAGGACTCGCGACCAAAATATCTGTTCGTCCGCCGCTGTTGGCAAGCTATGGCCGCCTCCGAGGTATCTATGCGCAGCGATGTATCTTTCCACCGTATTCTTTTTGCGCGGACTCGTGGACCAACAAGCCCTCGGCTTGGCCGACTCACTGTCACCAAGTCCAGCGGCAGTGGGATCAGAATCGATACTCCTGCAATAATAACCTCAACCTCCCGCGGCATCGTTCCTCACCTAACCCGAGACCATATAGAAGAGACGAACTCGATAAAATGGGTACATATACCTTTCGAAACCTTGTATGTTTGATATTCTGTAGTTATCATGACAAGAAGTGATTGAATGTGACCTGATATCTAGCTCATAGTTTAGAGCGATCACCCCCGATCCCGACTTTGGTTAGCACAGAGAGACCTTTACAGGTTCTTGCTGGATTGCACGATGACAGGCATATCATATCGATGTCCCTTCGAGATCCCCATGATACTCGCGAAATGCCCCCAATGGGAATAAATTCACGAATGCATATTGTATTCGGGGAGTGCGAAAGGTGCATCGTCATTAGTCGTGGTATATATCTAATGCGCTAACGTATCTGTAGATGACTCCGGAGCAGTATCAAGCACTGATACAGACATGCAATCCCGACCTAGTTATCGCACTCTCCGACATACCATTTACGCCCCCGCCCTTCTCACAGAGACGCATCACGAAGAGTCTTGAACGCTCAACAGCTTGGCTGGCCGCTATGCTGAGAGGCACGGGCGTATCTGGCGATCGACATCACCCCTCGAACATACTTGTTCATATGGTTGGAGACGTCAGTCATTCAGCAAGACGTGCGTTCGCCGACTCTCTTATCGAGAAGCTGTTCGGAAAGGAGGCAGAGCAGATCAAACCCTTCAAGTGTCTGGATGATGCGATATTGGGATACGTCTTTGATCTTGTTCCCCTCCGGACTTCCTTACTAGTTTCGGACAAGCTTGCTCCGGACGATGAGGAAATAACCCCGAACCGACGAACTATCGACTCGAAGCCACTGACACAACCCCGTTCGGAAGAGATCCTACCCAAGGTCACCGACCTTCTCAAGTCATCACTGGAGCCTCTTCCTTCCCAGAAACCGCGTATCGCAACAGGAACTTCGTCCCCACATGAAGTACTTCACTTGATCCGGGACGTTGGTATTGATGGCTTTGACGTCGCCTGGGCGCAGAAAGCAGCTGATTGGGGCATCGCGCTCGATTTTGCTTTCCCCGTACCAAGTGGAGGGGCAGTGAAAGGCGGGAACGTTCGTGAGGATGGAAAGTGTGACTTGGGCCATAATCTCTATGCATCTCAATATGTTATGGACTTCGGGCGCGTTGCCGAATGTTTCCTAGGCGGTGCCTCCCAGTCAGACACATCGGCCAACATATGTCCATGCATAGCCTGTTCTCCTTTCTCGTCTCCACAACAGGAAGTCACTCACGCTTCCGTTGACATACTCTATCGAGCAGATGTTTCAGACGACACCGCACCACAGTACGATCAACCGTTCTCTCGGGCATACATCCACCATCTCTTACACACTCACGAAATGTCCGCGCACGCTTTGCTTGCAGCGCACAACCTTGCCGTCGCTGATGCTTTCTTTACGTCCGTGCGGAATATCCTTTCCCGGGGCGCATCACACATTCACCATCCTCACTCACATCCCCATGGGACGTATCACGCTGAACTTCATCCAGAGACAGAGACCTACGTTACCTCGGGCTCTGATGCACATTTCACATCATTCGAGGAGGAGGTCGATCGCTTTTGCGCCACCTATGACGGGTCACTACGTATTTTTCACGAGGCCAAACGAGATTGGATTTCCGTTGATTACGCACGTGGAAAGGGCCGTCTTGCGAGAGAGAAGGCGAAGCAGGGTGAGGAAGATCTTACAACGAGACCAGAAACGAAGGCAGAGGTTGATGAGACAAAGATGGACTAAAAGGTATTTCTCCCTTAGTGTATAACATCCTAGCTCGTTGAATAGAATGGCCCATTAATATGACTGTTCTTTTTCCCCAATATCTTCCTCGTTCATCTCGCTTCAAAAAGGCTCGGATCGCCAGGCGATCATACCCTACACTGATCACTTTTTCCGTGCTCCCCTCCCGAGACGTTATAAACACCTATTACCAGAAGTTATCCACCTTCCGACTGATTCGCTCTCGCTGGTGGCGGACAAGCAGGCGGCTGTGTACTTTTCCTATGAGAAGAACTGGATAATCTCGTCCAGCAGAAATGCGCGTGGAATCATTGCTGAGGGAATAATTATTTTTTGCTTGTGCGATCACAATACAGTTTACTTGGGCACCAAGCCTAGGAAATAGTAGAACAAACCAAGATCTCGTTGTACAAATGTGTATCACCAGCTATCATGTGTCGCAAAGCTTTACCACCAACGGCATCTGAGCCCCTTTCTTCTCCTCGCCCCGAATATAAGAACGTGTCACTACCATCGAGCGTTTCGTAATATTTTCTGCTGGTATGGCCAGTGAAAATTCGAATGATCGGATGAGAGTGAAGATAAGCGCTTTCATCCTGGTCATAAGCACCCAAAAGAGCGTTAGTAAGAATGAGTGTTAGAATCAGAGGAAATCCGTGGAAATGAAGACGCACTCGTAGAGAGCAAAGCGGTATCCAATGCAGCTGCGTGCGCCACTGAGGAAGGACATCAAGTTACCCCAAACACCTGGGACTTCTTGGGCTGCAGATGGAGGATTGGCCCAGCGGTCCGGACTAATGATCATCCTATCAGCTTTCACTCACCATTCACAAAAACGTATATCACTCACTTCCAATCGTGCGCATCCTCTCCCCAGATGTCACGAGATCGATTAACCGCTAAAATCGGAATATATACGCCCTCACCCTTGCTGATTCGTATTTCGTTATGCACAGTTCCGTGTCGATCCACATATGGCTCCGAAACCGGGATGACTTCATCCTTCATTGCAACGCGAATCGTACTCGGCACAGCAGAATGAAGGCGCAGCGTCTCACGAACGACTGCATCGAGGAGGGGGAGGCGTTCGGCACTGAGATCGTCCGCGCTGGGTGCGTCGGATTCGACGGTACGTAGCTCGTTTCGGAGACGCGATTGGACATCCGGGCGTAGAGCGAGTGAGTATAGGGCCCACATCGTCTGCGTACTAAACTGTTCGTTAGCTCTTTCACTACCTCGGTGAAGCTACGGAATAATCACCTGGTTGTTTCATGCCCCGCGACAAGGAAAGTTGGAACCTCTACGACTTGCCATCAGATTCAATGTCTCGGAAAGTGCCAATGCATGACTCACGAGCGAGAACGTCTTCGTCTGACATTCTCTGAGAATCCGGAAGCTCCGTATCCATGTTTGCTCGTACCAGAACACTTAACAAATCCTTCCCTCGGCCCCTTCCTTGCTCCTTCTCTTCGTCCGTAACTCGATCTACACCAGTCTTTCTTTCGTTGAGAAGCTCTTCTCCAATCTTCCTCATTGTATCACGAGCCCACGCCTCCTCTCTAGCTCTCTTTGATGGCTAGTGTAAGAATTTTGTTAATACAACCAGTAATCATCGGATAGGCAATCAACTCACAATGATACGAAAGATCGGGAAGAAGGCTTGCAGCATTCGCAATACATTGAAAGCACCATCCGCGTGGAAAAGAGTCGCGAAGGCCCTGTTAAGATCACTCGGCTCCTTATGAATGTTTAGCGAATCAAACCGATAATCAAAACCTGCGAAAGTCACCAGTTCAGAAAAGTACTCGGTAGACCCTTATCAGGTAGGGACTCACCAGCAAGTCCAATGACATCCAAAGTAGTCCTGCTCAGCCATGACAGGACTTCTATCACTTTCCCATTTCCTGCCTTTTCCAATTCTGGTTCTTCTGACGTAACCTCGGCCTTCCAGATATCACGCAACTAGAATATCGTATAAGATTGGTCTGCATATTCGACGAGGAAGACATACCTGAAGCGCCTTCTGAAAGAAAATTGGCGTAAGTTCTTTGATTGATGCCGGGGCAAAGGGCGGATTCTATCAAGCACACTTGTTAGCTGTGTCGAGCCCATCCGTCTGTGGCGAATAGTTACCATCACGCGTCGCTAGAGTAACACATTCATAAACCAAAAGTCAGGACAGAACACAGCAGGACAAACCTGTTTCCTGTGCTTCTCTCCTACGAGATTATGCACGTTACAAAGCTCCGCTGCAAATCAGATCGATCAATAGCTCACCCTCAGTGACAAGAATACCTTCAATACCACGTCAGTAAACTCTGGGTAGAAACCGGAGGTGTTTTCATACCATCGCCCAAAAGGCGTGAGAGGTTTCTCCGAGCCTGCATTGGTTTCTGGAAATCCATCGAGTGTGTCAAGACATGGTTTAACGCTCTTAGGTCCATAGTAAACAGACGGTCTTCCTAGTTTGTACCAAAGACAATCAGGACACCAAGAGAACCTCTGAAAGTCATCGTGCTTACTCCGAAGAATGCTTTGTACTTCATCACCTTCCCGTATTGTTCAGTCCATTTCTCATGTAGCTCTGAAACGTCCGCTCTCCGGATATCCGAAAGGTTTCCATAGATGAAGCTCCTGCTCGGGGGGCCCGGAAGTGCACGTAAAGGAGAAGTTAACGGACGTAGAAGCCATTGCAAAGCCTTCGCAAAACCATAGACGGCAAGTGTGCTTAACGCAGCGAGTGAGAGTTTGAGAAGCGCCATGTGAGACCTAGGGTAGAACGAAAGACGGCTCTTATAACACCTGAAGCGGATCAAATGGCGACCTTGCTTATGTATCGGTAGTCAGCAGGGACGCGGAAGTAGTCAACAAGCAAGCGCATATTTTGTCTGAGAGATGAGCATGGATGAAGCTATTCAATAATCTTCCGGACTTTCCTGCGCTACTCCAGCACGTGATTGATCACTCGGCTCTACCTAAAACTAAACCCCACTGTGACTATAGAGGAGGAGGGTTCGTACCGGATCGTGAGATAAATATCATCTCGATTTTAACTAGCGTAACCCGTACGTACAGATGCACACGCAAATCTATCAAACGGACACGATAAGGATAATCACCAATGCCACCACATTCACGAACACGACTGTAGGAGTCAACTTGTTTGCCGCAGACGGTTGGGACGAGGTATCAGACGCTGATGGCGCATCAGGCAAGGAATCGGAATCTGAGGTAGACTCAGGTATAGAGGGCGTGCTTGTGGACAGGACGAGAGTAGCAATGTCGGGAGCGCCAGTAATGACGGTTGACCCAGCTTCCGTCAGCGAACCACTGGCTTGAACAACAGCTTGCGTGCACACGTCCCCATCGTCCCCGAAGCTGCATCCGAGGGACTGTGATATGACAAGCTCACCACTCGAAGCGAAAATGTCGGCAGTCAGGCCTGACGCGTTCTCGACTACGGTTGCTGTGGGAATCAGGGCAATGAGCATTGCACCAGAACGGGGTATCATACTGAAGGAATAGAGCGTACCGGTAGCAGGAATGTCACTTGGCCCGTCAACTGGCGGTGTAAGGACGTATGTCGTCCCACCTGCACCGGACCCTATAATAACGCCTGACAAAACGGCTCCATCGTCTGAACCACTACCATCGGGTACAACGCCCAAAGGAATAGCTGTTGTCAATTGAGGGATAGCTGCAAATTGCGGCTCTAGGTCAGCTCGTGTGCATATAACCAAGCAGGGAAAGGCACTACCTCGAGCACTCGAAGCGGCTGCGAGGGCGGGAAGTATGGTTTTGAGAAGCATTGCTTGAACTGTCGCAGAGAAACAAACTGATGGAGTAGACTATCCCACAGGATACCGTGAGGTATTATAAGAGTTATAAAGGTCAGAACAAGACTGGCCAGCATCACAGCGGCATAGCATCCTTTAATCGTGGATCTTTGTCCTGTGATATCTCCAGAGCGACCATCGTAACAAGATATCAAAATGTGATTGCGAACAGGTCACCGTTGAATCGAGGAATCAAGTACTAGAACATGTCCCAAAAGGAAGGCTCGAACGGTCCACGAATAGACAAAGAGAGAACTGAAGCAGATTAACAGACCCCCTGGATCGATGGGGTGGTGATGGAATTGCGCTGGGACCTGAGAAAAGTAGGCAACCGAGTTACCGACTCATGAAGTTATTTATCAGTCAAGCGGATAGGAAACTCCTGGTTCGATCTTTGTTCGCCTGTTTACGCATCGTCGGCGCGAGTAGAGCGGCAGTACCGAATCTCGTACGAGATATCTTAGTTAGAGTATATGCAATTTCCGCGACTCGCCATCACTGGAGGATTAAATTCCATCAAGCAAATAGAATATATGAGATAAATTGACTAGGAAGAAACGGAATTCCACGATACCTAGATAATATACGGAACGAACATCCACGGAACCCTTTCCCTATAATCCGTCCATTCTTTCTCGAAACGCCCCTTCAGCACCGCGTCTTCATGCGCTGCCCGTACGTAAAACAATCCAAACAGTTCAAGAGCGGCATGTACGGCGTATACTCGGACAATTGCTTTGCCCGCCCGAATCATTGGACTGTTCCCTGAGTCCGAGTCTGGTAGACCATCAAGGAATATATGATTCAAAGGCCATGGAATAGCTCCAGTAGTATGCACCCAGCTGCCTTTCGAGAGTGTCATACACAGTGCGCCGACCCGTACGAGTAATATGCCGACGTAACCTGGGTGTCGAACAAAACGATAGGGACCAGTCGTAATTAGATGGTGTCGTCGGAACATCTTGTGACGGAGCGTAAACTGTTTACCGAGCGCGTCAAAGCAGGCTTTGCGTAAGCGCCATCCTGATATGATGAGAGTAGCTCCGGCGAGAAACGATAGAGGGAGTAGCGATGTTGGGTGGGGTTGTGAGAACTCTGAGTTAGGATTGACAGCGAAAGAGACTACAACTGGCGACAAAGTAGCGGGTATTCGCGACGGATGCAGCATTAATAGTATACACCTCGCTCCATCAAATCCGATCAGTGTCCACAAGGCATACTTACACAACGGACACGAAGAACAGAAATCAAATGAGCCCAATAATTTCTCGGCGATATCCAAGGAAAGACAAGACGGTTACCTTCGACACACTCAGCATACGCAAGAAAGGCCCAACCGCAAACGCAAACTTATCATGACTTATGGATTCTCCGTCCTGTCCTCCACCATTACTGCCTGTTGACTTTTCCGACACCGACTCTTCCATAGCATGTTCAGCCGTTCCCTCCTCTGAAAACTGCGTGGAAAAAGGTCGCAAATTCGGCGCGGTGCATGCCGAATGATGCGCAGAGCCCGCAATGATCAAGATGGCGAGCCGCAGTAAAGTAGGTAAATGGATGCCCATAGGACAAAATGCAAGTTTTTCGCCAGCAGAAAGTCGCAAGCAAAGCAAGAAAAAACTATTTACTTTCGTTGAAGAGTTGGTCGATGGCGAAACAAAGCATCACATGATACGAGTTATCAGATAAAGTCACGTGCTACTTTGATTGTTTCAACCCCGCCGATTCGTTCGTTCTCTCGCCTCTACTGTCCTCAGCCAAGATGGCGAGCAGAGTCTTTGCCCAAGCAGGGCCATCATTTATACGTTCTGTTAACCCAGGAAAATTCACTATCCTCGATGAACGCTCAATCACGACACGAATCTGGTCCTCCGAATTGTTTCGAAAGTCATTCTCCACGGGTTCACGCTGCTCTCAAGGACAAGACCACAGCCTCGGAAACGATGTAATAAGAGGGGAGACGCACTATGACACCTTGGGTGTTCCACACGGTGCTTCGAGGATGGAGATAAAGGCTGCATACTTTAGATTGAGCAAACGGTATCATCCCGACGTACGAAGAATCGCGATGAGGTCAAGGTCGAGTGACGCTCATGGAGACAGCGAAAAGACGGATAAATTAGAAAGGGAGAAGCAAAAGCGGAAGGACGCGGAAGCTGAGAAGAGGGCGACAGAAAGGTTTCATGAAGTCAGCGCTGCGTATAAAGTGTTGAGTGACGATAGACAGCGGTGCGTTCTTTCCTTTTCCTTCATCTTCGTTCACTGACAACTGTAGCACAGACGAGCGTACGACAGATCTCTCGCCTCCCCTGCCCATGCTCTCCGGACTGGGCGTACGACACATGGAGACTCACATACGCCAGGATCCTCACATACGCATGCATACGCCTACGAGCTCCACTCGCGCCGCCGGCGGGGAGCGACTTATGCCTGGGAAAACGCAGGCCCAAGAGTGTACACTGGACGGACCCATACTCACACTCACACCCACACTCATACACATCCCCACACGTCTTCTGCCGGAGATGGGAGACACTACGATCCTTCTTCCTCGCCATTCGCTTCATACCAATATCACGCTGGTTCTAGTTCCAACACCTCTAGCACAAATGCTTCTTTCAACTCCGGAACCGGAGCTGCTCGAGGAACAGACTTCGAAATAGGAGTGGGAGTGGGTAAGGGTGGACAAAGGACCTCGGAGCGTCTCTCGGGACGTTCTCTTCGAAATGAGGAGGAACGCATCGCACATGACCGGATTGTACGTGAGTCGAACGTATCGCGGTTCTTTCGTGCTTTAGGTATCATCCTCGTCGTTTCATGGGTAGGAAGCTTCGGGAAATCAGTAAGCGGCTGACGGGTATTGTTTATATCATTTATTGCTGGTTTCATGTTGACAAGAGACAAGGCATCGATAGGACGCTGGGCTCCCTACGACCGCATCGCCGCTGCTCTTGTAGATCTCTTTCAGACATGATGACATTCTCGTAGAACTCGCAATGCAGTCCATACTGCTGTGCGCAATCTTTTCCGCTCCTATCAAATCTTCTTGGTTCCGCTCCTTCTCTTGGGACACCAGTCGTTGCTCACTGGTCAATCAAGAGTGGCCAGCGTTGAGAAGGCACCCGAAAAGAGGTCAGAACAATGTACGAACGTAATCAAGGCATTCCTTTCCTTACCATGATTCATCTCCGAAAAAAATTCACAGAAGTTCTATCATCTGGACTGACAGTCGAGAAGAAATTGATGAAAAAATACGAAAAATTGGCCCCGGAATGAGGTAGGGGTCAAGGTGACTACAAATATGCATCAAATCACTCCATTTTTTCGACATTGTTTGGACCATCCACTTTTTCTGTTCAGCGAGAGAGCAGGTGCAGCATTAGGTGGAGGTGAAAAGTACCACTGTCATCGATTCTCCCCTTTGGTTTTGACCAATTTCACCCTTGATCGGGATTTGCTGCCGTCTAGCCCCTTCCGCAGTAATTTAAAAAATCTGATAAATTCGTATGATGTGCATATATATCATGTTATCATGCATGCAAGCTTTCATCAATCCCGATGCTCTGAGATGTCCGATATACACGATGTAAAAGGTACCGGAGAGTCACTTATTTTCCCCATATAATTGACACCCTCCAAAACTGCGTTTTGAGCACAGATCCACACAAAATTCGGGAGGAAAATTTCTTTCCATAGCCAAAGCATGCTGATTTTTTTAGGGCAAGACAATGCATCACACCTGGCGCACTCTGTGCAAAACCAGGTCTCAGAAGACGCAAACATTAGTTGTAGAGCTTGAAGGGAAGCTTAGTAATAATGACGACATCGGCGCGCTTGCGGCCGTTTACATAATACAGTTTGATGCATATACACACCCTACTCCCGCCCAACAACACGACGTCGAGTAAGTCTGTCCTCCGCCTCCGCCTACACCTGCATCCCCACCAACAGTGAACAAGCTCTTGTGAAACCAACCCAGCCTCGGCAATCACTGGACGGGTACGGGTAATCTTAATCACTGCTTGGTGCCCGTGTGTTCCACTCTTCTCTTACGTATTCTTTTGTTCTTTTTTTTTGTCAGCTTCGACTAGTAACATGGCAGAGACCCAAGTCGCGTGCCTGCTCATCAACCGTGGGAGGAAGGCTATTGGAGAGGCCTTTTCTGTCAAAGTCGCCCCTACTGCGACCATTGAGGCCTTAACGAAGAAGGTCAAGGAGGAGCGACGGAATGCCCTTGAACGCATTGACCCTGCTGATCTCACCGTGTGGAGATGCACGGACCCGGAACTGCTATCGACGATGATAAATCAAGACGAACTGCAAGATAGACTGACCGGGGTCGACTTCAAGGACACGAAAAAGGTCCAGGAACTCGCTATCATGGAAAAGATATCTGCACTCGAACTCTCAGAGCATGAAATACTGCTTATCGAGGTTCTCGGTGCGTCGCATTTCCTCCTCTTTTAAAGATGAAGTATATGCCTTCTTTCATTCGACCGTTCAATTCGCCTAACTTAAACCGTCGACAGTTGTGGGCGAACCTCATCGACCGATCACCCCGCACAACCAGACAATCCCTCGTACCGGCGATGACAGCAGTGTGAATTAAGGTGCTCCTCTTAAGTTCCCTGGTGAGCTCATCCAGCATCTTTACCTTTATTTTGTCTCACTTTAGTAGGAAGTATCTATCTTCGAGAGGCTAACGTGTCGGGGTATGAGGAGGAGTCTTTGTGGAAGCTCCATGAGATGGTCTGGGCCACCAAAGATGCCACCAAAGTTTTCAGTGAGCACAAGGTCAAGCGCGATGGAACCTATCAACATCATTCTGAAGTTCCACGAGTGGTAACCGCACTTGGTCTTGATGAGGGGAAGACCTAAATCCAGTCCACGGCTTACTACAGTTGTTTGGTTTATCAGCGATGTTAGTCAGAGACGAATATCTGAGTACGTTGCAAGACATCATCTCCCTACTCGAGACGGACAAAAGGAAAGTTAATGATGATGTGAGCGGTGACTCGGACGATGAAGTGGACGATTACCCGGAAAATGATGCGGAAAATGATGCGGAAAATGGTATGGACGTTGATAGGAACGACGATAAAGCTGCACAGCAGAAGAGCCTCTACAATCCTTTTAATAGTAGTATACAGTGGGTCTCGGAGGCAAAAGGCGTTTCATTAACAGGCAGTTCTGGTGTTGGTGAGGGAACTAAAGGACTTCGTTTGATATCCTCTCACCCAGTCTATTGTCAGGGAAAAGTCTGTTCCTCATCTACGTTCTTGTCCTTCGCCTCCTCGCTGGCAAGACTACCCTATACCAGCGGAGACCCGGTTATTGTCATATTTTTAACGACCAAGGAGTCCATCGATCGCCGATCGATCCCGCGCCGAAACTACCGGCAGGGACATGGCTACTCTAATGACGAATTAAAAGGCGTGCCAGAAGATATAAGAGAGGCCTGCACCCTCTGTAAGGGTTTCATTCTTCAGGCGGCATCGCCACGCATGGAACGCTTTGAATGGTGCAACAAATACGGACCGATACACTGTTTCTGGATGGCACCTTGGTCTCTCGGAGAACTTATTTCTGCGTATGTCGCTTTCACTTTCGCTTCTCACTTTCGATGCCATAATTGTACTGATTTCTGGACAGGCGCGGATTTCAAACGTCTAACTATCTGGAGCAAGAGATCGCAGAATTCTGTAATCGATATGGCACAACCGCCCGTGCTGTGTACAACCACGCACGTGAATCATTCGTGTATGAAGCGATGCTCACCAGGAAAATTGATACTCTCAATTGGGAGAAGATTGACATGCTTATTGCTGCTGCTGGGTCTGGGTTTGATGACACGATTTCCCACCTTATCCTTGTTCCATGTCCAGAACCTCATGACCGTCGAGATTTCTTTTTGATGATTCCTACAATATATATAGCGAGGAGGCTCGTTACTCGTTCGATCCAGGCTGGCAACCAGGTCAGCTCACGGTTCTATCGAGTGTTGTCCTCGACCCCCCGAACCAGGGCCGCTGCTGGTCATCTCTTGGAAATCGAAATTGTCGAGTCGTTCCCTAAAGGCGGACAATGGCAGGTAGCCACCATGGATAAGAAAGAACCGACTCAGCATCAGAAGAATGTCTACTGGAAATCCGATCCCAAAGCGGATGAACGTTGGCTCGCCTTGGGCACTCCCGACCGCTTGTTTGACATTGTGGATGCCCAGTTTCAGGAGTCGTATCAGTTCCGAGGAGTGGAGGTGACTCATTTCGAACAAGACGCAATCCTGCCTTTGGTATCTGGGTTCTACGTGCCTAAATCTCCAACCCAGCCCTCTTTTGATGCGCTCATTTATGACTCTATCAACAAGACCGCAGTCATCTTCCAGGTAACAGCTGCACTAAGTCACCCAATTTCCGAACTCGGTTTAACGTGGTTGAGGGGACTCGGTGTGCAACGTATTGTCCTTGTGGTGGTCACACCTCCCTTGCAAGCCAACACTAAGCAAGACATTTGTGTTCCGCGCTCCGCTGTACGACAACTGAACGAGGTGTATCACCTCCAGCTCGATTTCTCCCCGGCCTCTATGGTGTTAGATACCAAGGTACATTGGCATACTTTCTTCCCTCGCCACACTAATTATCTTATCCAAAAGGAAGGTAGCGGAGAGGAAAATTCAGAGAAAGTCACACTGCGCAAGTCTTCAGCGGAGGTTCGCTCATTATAATCATCCCATCCTTGCATTTTCTTGACATTCGATGCCCAGTCGACAGGGCGGAAAAGATCGAGAAAACAATCTGGAGACGAGACTGTTCGTGATATTGCTTAGGCAAAGGTACTTTTCTTACAGTAAGCGTCAAAAATTTTGCACCACCACGCGATTTTCCACTTCTTTCAGTCTGCACCCTCGGTGTGCCGTTTTTTTACTCGAATCTGTTGTAGAATTACATTCTACTGAATATTACGTCCATGTTCATGTAAATTTGCAGCTGGATTGTGGAGCTGGCGGACGGATATAGTGAATTACAAAAGTGAGTGGCAGTGTGATCCCTTTAGGTGCGGAATGCATATTCAATCTCCCCCTCCCCCTTGTCCACCACACTGCCGCCCACATCTCAACTTGCTCTCAGAACCTTAGTCTTCCATCTCTGGTCTTCGATGTGCTACACTATGCCCACCCGAAAAGCTCTCATTCTTGATTACATGCAGTCTGGCTTGTCCAACTCTGAAGTGGCCGAAAAGTGGGTCTTTCGAGGTTTACTGTGTCGAGACTCTACTTGAAGCTGCTCAAAATGCGCGATCCATATGCTGTCAGGCCTAAGGCAGGTCACCCATACAAGACCCTGCCACTGGACAGGTGCCTTGCTGCGAGATACCTTGCAAATGGTACTGCCTAGGACGCACCCAACCTAAAACACAAGCTCATTCCTCACGTCAGCACTGGCACTCTGTGTCGGGCACTTCGTGGGCATGGACTAGGGGCCTATGTGCATTGTCCCAAGCCTTATCTTAGCAAGAAGGCCAAGGATGCTCGCAGAACATGGGCAAAGGTGCACCAGGATTGGACATCTGTGGAGTAGAGTAATGTTATCTTCTCTGATGAGTCAAAATTCAATCTATTTAGCTCCAATAGTCATCAGTGGTGCTGGAGGAGGCCTGGACATGAGTTTAATGATGTCTATGTGCAGAAACAGGTGAAGCACGGTTGCAGAAATATTATAGTTTAGAGGTGCATTACTTTACAGCTAAAGTCAAAAAACCTTAACCAAATCAAATTGCAAGTAACTAATATGATTCTACCCAAGAACACATAATGCTCCAAGACGATGGCGTGAGAGCCGTCGTTCATGGAAGTTCTTCGGTAGGTGGGCAAGAGCTATTCGAGATGCTTAGCTTGGAAGAATTCAGAAGGCTTCGTACCTTTCTGGCGAGTAAGTTATTACTAGCACCTTTTCCCCTATTGTCGAGAGCTTAATGGACAAATCATCTCACTTTAGCAATGACTGGACGGCAGAAGAGATAGCAGTAATACTACGTTACACATGGTCCCCTTAATCCTCATCCTCCACAGCCTTTATTAAACAGGACAAAGGACCGGCATATAAAGCACGTTTACGCCTGAGATACGACGACGCCTATCGTGCATTGCAGAGACAACTTGTTGTGCTCCATGTGAATCTGCCACTTTCGTTCGCCATCGTTATTGTAGTTTGTTTTGCTCAGGGAAATATGCGAAAGGACTGTTTGCATATTCCACAATCACGCCAACTAACGCAAGGCAATCCACTTCACAAGGACTGGGGTTCGGAGTATGTCTTTCATTCGCTCCAACTTGTATTGTAACTTACTGATTGATTGTATAAATCTACAGACAGCGAAAATAAACTACAGGAGTTAAATACTTAGGCTCCCACGTAGTGCAGACATGACAATTAACTTGAGTCATAAGTTGAGTGTGAGGAAAAACAAGCCGAGTTTGAGCACTATGAATAGCACCACACCACCCTTACTGTGCCATGGCTCAAGTGGCTGGATTGTGCGACTCCAAAATGCATATGCCGCCACGTACAACACAAAATAACAGCTGTGGGACAACGCCTTGCAAAAAAACAGGAGGTACCTACGTGAAAGAAATATATGTATCATACTGTATCTAGTACCTACCTGGCTTTCATCCCAGCTCGGCTAAAGACGGATAACCAAACTAAAAGAGAACGCTGCCGTGTATATGTGTCGAGAAAGCATGTTACTCCACAACTTCGTAGCAGGAGTACCGCAATTAATTTCGGAAAGTATGCGACCCAAACGGGCTAGTAGGGACAAGAACGATAGCCGCCATGAACCTGCCGGCAGACAAACTAAGAAATTAATCTTGGAAAAAATCTTGTTTCAATAAGCCTACAGATACATGCAAGAAAGAAGCAGTTTGAGTACTTGCGAGATATTGAGGAAGCAATACCCACCTGTATTGGAACCAACAACGATCAGCGAGCTCGATCTGCCACTCAATACTCAGAGACATCCTCAACAAACGACATATAATCGGATTTATCATCCGATAGTCCAGAAGATTCCCTTCCACTCGCATATCCATGTCCATGTCCATGTCCAACGCGACCACCACCTCCGTAGTATCTCCCGGCACTACTACCGACTGCTGTCGGAGGTTCCTCGTAACCTTCGCCATCGACGAATTCATCTCTTTCGTTTTCGTCCTGTACTTCTCTGGGGAGGGTGTTATCGTGGATGTTGTCATGGCGACGAAATCGGTGGATAGGTCGCACAGGTTCCAGCTCGAGACCCACTTCCTGATCGTGCTCGTGCTCAGGATTCAGATCAATAACAGAATCGATACCAGGCTGATATCCATACTCCTCCAACACAAGACGCATCGCATGTGCGACTACGGGCGACGAAGGATGAACAGTTGGTCCATACATACAAGGATCCATCTCTTTCCCTATCTCATTCTCCCCTTCCCTGTCGCCGAGGCACGATCCCCAACGTACCTCCAATATCTTCGAACGGACAAGGAAGTCAACTGCTTCTCTCCCCCCACTACCCATCTCGCGACACAGTGCGAAGTAGGGTATCGGTAGGCACTTCATCCCTCGTCCATTGGCTCCACGAAAATCTTCATCGTCATCCTTTCTTGCTGGGACAAACGCCGAGATCCCCTTCCCAGACCTAGTGGACAAAGGTCGAGCAAGCCTCATCTTCGGGGACTGCATGAACAATGTTGACGTTCGCGAGAAATACCGCGAGGGATCACGAGTGGGACGAGGATACGATAAAGGTGTAATAAGACGATATACAAGATCCAAGATCTGCATCGTCGCGAGAGGAGGTTTCTCTCCATTCTCAATGTCGTTCGTGTCACAGGTAGGATCTTCGAAATTGACTCCAGCACTAACTAGTGTCGTGGAGCTCTTCATCCCTCCATGTCGTTTTCCAGGTAAGCGCGCTTGCCTCCCAAGATCCGCCCTCGTCTGAGATGGAGACCGCGAACGTGAACGCCTCCGGATACGTGCACGAGAACGGACGCCATCCCGACGGTCACGAAGATTCCGCTCGTTCAAGGTCTCGTGATCTTCTCCAAGCTCCAATCTAGCTTCAACCTCGTCTTCTGATTCGCAACTGCGTAAGAGGAGGATATTTAGGCTAGTGTACGCGTGTAGGAACGGTGTGCTTCGTTCGACTATGCAGAGGGCGCAGCGTTATGTGGTTCGAAGTTAGCATTAAGAACGGTCACCAAAGCAGTCCGGGAAGTGAAGCGAGACAGGAGTAAGGGGATAAGCTTTGAGTTAGGCATCCGTCCCCATATATAAGCGCGCGAGTAACGTACCAGGCAAGTCGCCTCCTGCGTTGACTGAGTACATGACAGCATAAAGGAGGGAAATTAGTGGATCACTCAAGCAATGGACGGTATGAACACTCACCCCAGTCACCTATGAAGTCCGTCCAATGTGACAGTCTTCCACCGAACGTATCATACAGCCTCCCGAACATAACTTCCTTCTCATCTTCGGCTTCAATTTTGAGTTGTTTGTGAAGGGAAGAAGGAATAGAGGATAGTATGTCCTGCTTGAAATATGTCCGTATTTGGGACTTGCTCGGTTCCGTCAGTGTCACGACCTGCATGTTATAATAAGTCGGATTTTGATTAGGAGGAAGTGATGCGATGCAGACCTTATATCCATCTATGTACATTTCCCTCAACCAGTTTACGTACAGCCCGTTGTTCGTAGCGTGTATAACATGGCACAGGCCATCTTGCTTCGATAGAACAAGCAATCCGTCAATAAGCGTTCGCAGGACTTGTGTTTTCTGCTTTGAACGCGGCGTTCCCGAACGAGCAAGAGAAAGTCTGAATAAAGGGGGAAGTGGATATATTCAGCCTTTAGAGCGTAGCGAGGGTATTATCACTTACAGCCTCTGGGCATCGTCAAAGACAATAAGGGGCATACGAATGCAACAAGACGGCTCTCCATCGTTATCGGCTCGTTTCCCGCAGTCATCATTCGTTTCGACGACACGGTCAACACGTGCCTTCTCTTCTCGTGCAGGAGTGGTCTCTTGACGGTCTATATCCTCTTTCTTCTCTTCCACTTGTTCCGGTTGATTCTCCTCTCGCGCAGGTCCAGTTGGGGCAGCAATTTCGATGTCGTTAGGTAAAGCACCAGAGTTCTCGCCGCTTCCATTCCCCGTTCCATGTTCAACCTTCGTCTCCTCCTCCGAGTCATTCGTCGCTCCACCATGGCTGACCTGCAGAGTATGGGAAGCGCCAAACTGAAAAATCTGAGACCGGGATATCCAACCAGGCTTAGAGTTCTTTGAGTCAGTTCGACCGACAGAGTTAACCAGTCCCGTATTTCCTCGTGAATTAGACTTGGAATGCTTAGATTCACTTGTCCTGGCATTTCGATCATGAATGCAGGAAGAAGTGGAGGGAGTGCATGTGTGATGCACTTGGTGGCGGGTTGTTGACCAATACAAGGAAAGCGAAGTGCGGAAGAGCTGCAGGAGACGTGCAACATCGTTACTTGTAACTACAGGGCCGGTACTAGTTTCTTCTGCCTGAGGTTGGGAGTAGTCTAGAAGGCGATGAAAGAGAATCCGCCTTTCGTGCTTCATACACAGAACATCATAAGTTGGGAAAAGTACGTATATAGTATGATATGGAAGCTTACTTTAATCGCCCTGAGGAGCTTTTCCAGATGATCCATATCCTCCTCTCCACCAACCCCCCCAGTGCCCGTCATTTGCAATTCTTCGAGGAAGCCCTCGAGAGCAGCAGCCAGACTCATAAGCAGGCCCCCACGCCATCCGCTCCAAGAACCTTCAAGTCTAGATATATTGTGGCGTATATCTGATCATTTCTCAAGGCCTCTCTCAAAAGTGTGGTCTTTCCGATTGCAGGTGCCCCGCAGAGAACGGTGAAAGTCGGGGACCCGAGCAGATCCTCTGAAGAGTGGAGCACTCCAACGTACGCGAGAGGAAAGGCTGACTTGGACCGGGCTCAATCAGAGGGAGCGAAAAGGCTCGGGGAGGAATGTAGCAAGAGGAGGGCGATACACGTAGACGAAGGTCTCGTTGTGTCTTCTGGAGCTCTCTGCGCGTTTCGGTTAATTGGATGAGCGTATCGGAAGGCTAATGAAATAGAATGTAACGGGAATATTAGCTTATTAAGAAAGAAGTAACGTGGAGAAAGGGGCGTGAACGTACGTTTACAATTACATTTAATCTCTCTCCGAAGCCAAACCACTCTCTTTCTTGGACACTCTCCAGAGGTAGACCTCGGCGAGGCGGAAGGTTAGTCCTGAAGATCCATGACAGGGTCTCGCCCAAGTTGCGAGCAAGTTTGTCTGTCTTTCTGTAACTCTTGCCCTGGGACCCTATTCGATCCTGCGTCTTGGGATCCGAAGGCACACCTAGACCTGAGCCTGCATGGGAAGGCCCACCAGGAAATGAGTCTTCCTCGAGAGGGTGGTTTCTAGGTCGAGGCATCACCATTCTCGGAATCAAAAAGGGAGTATGGCCCGGTCGCCAGTCACAAGTCTAGTCTAGGCGGGCTCTTTGGTCTCTGTGCACCTTGTGTGAGAGGGAGTAGAAAGTCGCCAATAGGGACCGTGTTGGGTGGCGTCCCTTTACCCCAAGTTTGCTAGTAATAAGGTGTACTTGAGAGGTAAGCACGCCTGTTCCGCGAGCCCGCCAACTCGCCGAGCTCGTTCTCCGAGTGTTCGCCATGAGTGTCTACGTAACGAACATGAGGCACCAAAATACAAAAATGTGATGTGATGATGTGACTAAGTAACACGTGGATAATATCATGTTCTGTCACAGATTTGCTGATCATACAGTAGTTTCTTAATTCTATTTCCGGCCAGGGATCGATAATCACGATGGAGTAACCTTAATCGGCCTCTGCTGTAACCCTAATTTAACAAATAGTTAATTCTTTCTTTCTTTCTTCTGTCTGAGCCACCATGCGCTTGTCCTTGCAGCTATAAAGCACTTCCTTGGATCGAACAGCCTCTTTGTTGCACGCCTCATACTTCTCTCCCTCATTCTCTTTCCACCATTTTTCTATCCAGGTTATACACACCGCGCTGGCTAACTCAATCAGAAAGCTATCTTTTGAGACACATCATGAGCTATCGTGGAGATAGAGGAGGCCGTGGTCGAGGAGATCGCGGTCGTGGTGGTGATCGCGGCGGATTTAGAGGCGGTCGTGGTGGTGGTGGTGATCGCGGTGGCTTTCGAGGCGGCGATCGCGGTGGGCGTGGATTCCGCGGTGGTGGACCAGCGAGAGAACCTGGCGGGTGACTATCGTTTTCTTCTTTTCAGCTCATAATTCACCCATCACCTGTCGTGTTGCTGATGTTGTTTTGTCTTCGCGCCTACCAGTATCTTCTCCGCTCCCGACCAAGCTACCAATTTCGATGCGCGTCTTTCGCAAGCAGACCAGAACGCTCTCATCACCAAATATCAGGCCGCCTCGGCGAACCTCAAGTTCAATGACCTTCCTCTGCGCCCAGGTCTCGGCACGATCGGCACTCCAATCAAACTCCGTTCTAACTTTTTCGCAGTCCGCGTAACCAAGCCGTCTCTATGCGAATACGACGTCAAAATCACTCCCGCCGTCACTGTAAAGCGTGTGAAACGCAGGATTTTTGAGCTACTCGAGCAGTTACCGGACTATCAACGCTACAGAATCGGTGTCGCTCATGATTTCAGTGCGAAGCTGATTGCAATGCGTCCTCTCCCCGAAGGACTCAAGTTTACAGTCACGTACTCCGAAGAGGACGGTACGCCAGACAAAGGCACTAAGAAGGAATACGCAGTTGAGATGAACTTCATCCAGAACATCGATTTGTCCGTCCTGGGAAGCTATCTCGCGGGCGACCTGGAGTACCGTACGCTTGACATCGCACCATTACTCGCGGCTCTCAACATCGTCCTCGCTCAGTACCCATCCCGCAAGGGTGTCATGGTCGGCCGTAACAGGTTCTTCTTTCCACATGAGTGTTTTAGCCTTGGTGGTGGCTTAGAAGCTTGGAAAGGGTTCTACTCTTCTGTTCGACCCGCGTACAAGCAGTTGATGGTCAACGTCAATGTCGCAACGACAGCGTTCTACACTGAGGGTAACCTTGCAAATGCGATGTTGGAGTTCCGTAATGCGACGTATGGTGCTCGCATTGACCAGTTCATAAGGGGTGTCAGAGTACAGACAACCCATCTGGGTCACAAAAAGTCGGTGAAGAAATCAAGCTCTTTTACGGCGAGGTCATACCGTTTCAACTGGGATGAAGTTGGCAAGCAGGTCTCCGTCGAAGAATATTTCCTACGAAGTGAGTTTCGGGAAATCTTACCTTGAAACTCTTTCACTCCGTTTTTCAAACCGGCACTAATCTTCATCTTCGTATATAGAATATAATTTGCGTTTGCAGCATCCTGATATGCCACTGATCGATGTTGGTGGGCCCAAAGCGAACCTCCTCCCCCCAGAAGTCTGCCAGATTCTTCCCGGCCAGCCGTTCCGGGGGAAGCTTACTGACGATCATACAGCGGCGATGATCCTACACGCATGCAAGCCACCCAATTCCAATGCGAGGGCGATTGTTGGTCCGGGCTTGACATCCCTTGGGTTCAAGGGTGATGAGCAGCCCTTGCCTGGGTTCGGAATCAAGATCAACGGCCAGATGGCTGTTTTACCCGGAAGGATCTTGGACCCGCCAAGAGTGATGTATGCGCAGAGGGCCCAGGACGTTGACCAGCGAGCTAGCTGGAACTTGCGATCTGTGCGTTTCTCGCGTGGGGCAACGCTGGACAGGTGGGCGGTCCTTCTGATTAGAGACGGCAACCGCAATGAGTTCCAGGGGGTGGATGATCCAGAATTGAAGAGGACGATTCAAGGCTTTGTGAAGATGTGTCAGACGAGTGGGATGAACATCCGTTCGGAGCCGAGGTACATCCAGGCGCAGCTACCACCGAAAGCGAGAGAAGATCCAACGCGTAAAACCGTTGCTCAAGTGGTTAGGAATGCGGTAACAGGTCTGAACCCTAGGGTCCAACTGGTGTTTGTGATTCTGTCAAACGGAGACAAACATGTCTACGCGGCTCTTAAGCACCTATTCGATGTTCATCTCGATGTCCATTCCGTATGTGTTCACGCAGAGAAAATCAGGAAGGATAAGGGACAACTGCAGTACTTCGCGAATGTGTCTCTGAAGTTCAACATGAAGCTTGGAGGAATCAATCACAGCCTGGACAACGATAGCATGAAGTGGCTCAAGGAGCAACCAACAATGCTTGTCGGAATGGATGTCACCCACCCAGGCCCGGGTAGTTTGAAGGGAACTCCAAGCATCGCCGCTGTCGTTGCTAGTGTGGACGATCAATTCGCACAATTCCCCTCAAGCATGAAGATTCAAAAGACGAGGAAGGAGGTGGGCGTCTTAGCCAGCGTGTTTCTCGGGCTGAATAAATGGACTTACAAGTTTCTCTTCAGATGATCACAGACCTCAAGGACATGATGATCGAGCGACTTGAAGCCTTCCGCCACGGGAAAAAACCACCTATTCTCCCGCGCCGAGTGCTTGTCTACCGTGACGGTGTTTCAGAGGGTCAATATAACACGGTGATTGCCGAGGAAATGCCTCAAATAGTCGAAGCATTCAAGAACTTCGATACGGCCCAGGGACCATATCGTCCTCTCCTTTCCATCGTTATTTGCGGGAAACGCCATCATACACGATTCTATCCCACTGAGGAAGCACATGCAGATACTTTGGGAAACCCTCGCCCAGGAACGGTCGTCGATCAGGGAATCACGAACATCTATGCGTTCGACTTCTTCTTACAGGCACACGGTGGCCTTCAGGGCACAACCCGCCCGACGCACTATTACGTCGTCCATGATGAAATCAAGTTCACAGCCAACCAACTCCAAAAGCTCACGAACGACGTGTCTTACATGTTTGCGCGTGCGACTAAAGCTGTATCTCTCGTCTCTCCAGCGTATTACGCAGACTTGGCGTGCGAGAGGGGACGGTGCTACATACATGAGTTGCTGAATGGTACTGATACCAGCAGCGGTTCAAACACCACGGTGACTGAGGAAAAAGTCATGGGGCAGGCTGAGATTCTCTGGAGAAGAGGTGTCCAGGGTGAGCTCCTGAAGAATACTATGTTCTATTTATGAGCGTGCCCATGGTCTGTGAACGGACTCATGGACTTTCAGTACGGAGCCGAATGAACATTGGGTTGGAAGACATATGTAACGAAGGTTGCCAACCCGTGCTAAAGTTTTCTCTCCGTGTGTCTCTCTTCCATCCCACTCGCCTTTACCATTTCTGGCGGGTTCGGTCTATTATGACATGCTTTCGATTTCTCCTCTCCTTTTTCTTTTATGAAATGCTTTAGACCCGCTTATCTATCACGGGACGGCAGGGAGGTACCAGGTATACAATCACTTTCGTCTGTATTCTCTGTTCTCTGTTCTTGTTCGTATTTCGTAGTTCCTGTGTGTATCTGTGTTTGCGTTTGTGACTGTGTCTGTATTTGCGAACTGTGTTTCGCTCTGCTATTGCCCTCGCTACTCTCGATGTTTGTACGTTATGCGATGATGCGTCAGTGTCGGCAGTGGAAACGATGAAATAAATGATCTCACAATCTCTATTCATGGCAAGGGTTGACTTACATGGCAAGTATTATTCTCGGATCTGAGACTTTCATTGGCGGAATCTCGTGAAGTCATATTTACTACGGCGTAAGTCTACATACGCGGATTAGAAGTTATATCACTTTATTCAAAATTGTCCTTGCAACTATATACAAGGATGATTACTTTCATCTCGATCCTTCCAAACTCAAAACCTTCCTCAGCTCACCGCCCTACAACATGACTCAACTGTGTCTTCGGGATCGCAGCATCATAAGCCCTCCTATCAAGCCTGGTCTTCGTAGCCTGTTCATACGCATACCCAAATCCAATAAGCTTGAACTCGCTGAATGCTGTACCAATGAAGTTCAAACCAAAAGGGACACCGGGTGCTGGATATACGAGGGATGAAACTGCAGGTTTGATGGTCACGTTGTCAGGGTAGAACCCTAACGGGACGGTGACGATTGGGTAGCCCGCAATAGCTACATGAGTATATCGAATTAGTAAGAGTACTGAAGATGAGTGTAATGATAGAGACGTGATCTTGCCTGCGGGAATTCGACCAATTCCAGGCGCTGGGAGAATAAGAGCATCGAGATTATGTGCCTCGAGTGCAGCATCGATCCCGCGCGTTGCACCAAGCTCTTTGTCAAAAGCGAGGGACTCGAAAAATGTATCATCATAGCCATGAGTCGCCTCTGAATCGATCAAACTAAACGAAACTGAATGTCGGCAAAAAGCCTGAAGAGGCCTTCGTGAGGTACGAGCTATTGACAACGCTCACATAGACTGGTCGGTAAAGTTGACCGGCTCCTCAAGGTCTGGGTTGGCATCGTTGAATGCGATGAGGTCTGAGAGACTTCGAACACCGCTCGGATTCTCGATTAAAGCTTCAAAGTATTGATTCAATTGGATCTACGCTCGATGGGATCAGATATTACCCTCACTTGAAATAAAAGACCCACTGGTTCACCTT
Source organism: Inonotus hispidus (assembly GCA_024712875.1). Taxonomy (NCBI): domain Eukaryota; kingdom Fungi; phylum Basidiomycota; class Agaricomycetes; order Hymenochaetales; family Hymenochaetaceae; genus Inonotus; species Inonotus hispidus. The sequence continues at coordinate 1,414,536 of CM045723.1, read as the reverse complement.
AAAGTCAACTTTCAACACAACCGACTCGTTACCGCCCAAAGAATACTGCTCGGAGTCACTGTTCAGAGACAGACGAATCTCCTCCGCGCTTGGCAAATCAGCGGGATCAATTACCGCCGCTCCTAACCCCTTGATGGTACGAATTGCCTCTTCGAATACGCGGTTGACGAAGGGATCATTTCCGGTAATACTATCGTTCAAAAAGACTTCTCGAGGAATGCCGATACGGGCTCCACGAAGAGCATGAGGGTTCAACGCTTTGGTATAATCGGGGACAGGAAGGGGCTGAGCAAGTGTATAATTGTCCTTTGGATCTATTCCAGATATCACGGATAGGACGATTGCAGCGTCCGTCATTGACCGAACCATTGGCCCGACAGTATCTTGGTGACTCGAGAGTGGAACGACTGAGAAGGGACAGGCTAAGCGCCATCATTTCACAACGTACAGAGATATGGATTAGCACACGCACCACCCGCACGCGAAGTCAAGCCAACCGTCGGCTTAATGCCCACAAGGTTGTTATTACTACTGGGGCACGTTATACTTCCATCTGTTTCTGTGCCTAACGTAACAGCAGCAAGTCCAATACTACCCGCTATTCCAGATCCCGAAGAAGATCCGCAAGGATCGGCAGTAGGAAAGTAAGCTGAAACAGATTGGCCACCACGGCCAGACCAGCCGGAGGCAATGTTTCCGCGGTAGCCAGCCCACTCAGAGAGGTTTGCCTTTCCTATAGGAAGGAAGTGAGACTGCCCATGTCAGTAGAAGTTAGGCTGTCATACCGAGGATGATTGCACCTGCGGCGCGGAGTTTCTTGATCACGCCCGCATCATCTGGTACGACTGATTTCAGCAGCGCGAATGAGCCCGCTGTCGTGTTCATCCCTAAGTCATTCCATATTACAAACCGTCATTCATCTGTTCGGGGTATTCCGTAAACGTACCCTCAAACGAGAAAGTTGCAATGTTGTCTTTCACCAGGACAGGAATGCCGTGCATCAGGCCTCTTGGACCTCTCGTCCTCCTCTCAATGTCTAGCACTTGAGCTTGTATGAGAGCGGAGGGATTCAGCTCAAGGACGGCTCGCAAAGCGGGTCCCCTAAGGTTTACCTCATCGATGCGGGCGAAGTAAGCCTATCACAATGATTCAACATGAGGCACCTTAAGTATGCCAAGGTCCAGGCTAGCTAGCTGACTTGCCTTGACTAAATCGACGCTCGAGAAATCACCGCGATTCAATCCATCCTGTAGTTCCAGTATGGATGCTTCATAGAGGTCCGGAAACCTTTGGCCTTGCGTCATGGTGTTTTCACACTTCCGTTTTAACATACAAATTGGGTATCGTATGAGCGCGATCACGAGCAACGACAATACCACACAGATGATCGACTTCGAAAGAAACTTGTCTGGACGATACCCTGTCAGCATAGATTTCGGGACGGAGGAAGTAACCTGCAATCGTTGTGCGCACGGTTCAGGATACTATAGAATTTACCTCGGAAGCCACTCGGTTTGTTAATATTCTTGATGGCCTCTGGTGCATCGTCATAGGACCGGTGTTTTTCGCGCGTCTTTGCAATCCGAGAGTCCGACACTGACATCTTTCGCTTCTATTGTGGCCGCCTATTGAATCCAAGCAGAAAACAAGTCTGGGGATTTAACACCTATTTACCAGAGGTGCGAATTACAACCAAGTGCAATGCGGTGCATCGTGTGGCGATGGCGAGCTCGACAATTAAGTAATATGCTTTGCCACGCGGATGTGCTAAAGTTGGAAGGAATAGTCGATCATTATAAAAGGAAACGAAAATCTTCATTACGCAATTTACAGGTCTAACACAAAATGTATTACATAACTGCGCAAGTAGATTTGGTGACATACTTTTCTGCCTGCAACCTGTGGACAGTTAGCGAGACGTACATATTCAGAGGATTGAGAGGCATTGGTGCATTAGAGCTCCGCACGTATACGTAAATTACAGATACGGTCCACAACGTATACTCTCTGGAGGCGGGAATCAAGCCAGTATAGTCTCCTACCTGGCAAAGCCCCGAGTCCTTCGTCATAACAGGTGCGTGTATAGATTCATTTCATCGTCAGTTTCCGTAGTGAGACCTGGCGATCCGATTCTAATAGGACTATTAACGTGAGCGGTGGCGTTGCATTCGATTAACCTGCTTCTCGGGTGTAGTCGAGTCAAGATCGTTAGATGTCGGGGCTTTCTAACTAACCGACTGCCCATGGAAGATATTCAAAACTTGTCGTCGGCGGCCGAAATAAACGTCTTAGTCAGTTGGTCATTGGGTGCCACCTTGAAGTAGTTGTTCTGCAGGTATACAACTCGACACAGGCATCAGTTCAACACAGCTGTATTTATCTCTCCCTGTTACCTCGACATGAAATAGCAAGTCAACCTCTTCGTTACACGACGATATCAACCAATTGCGTTTTTGGTATGGCTGCGTCAAATGCTCTCCTTGCAAGCCTCGTTTTGGTCGCCTGTTCATACGCAAATCCAAACCCGACGAGCTTGACCTCGCTGAACGCCGTTCCGAGGAAGGACAAGCCAAAGGGAACTCCTGGTGCTGGATAAACAGTGAGTGGACCCGCAGACTGGATAGTCACATTACTCGGATAGAAACCGAGTGGAACAGTGAGAATCGGATAGCCTGCGATAGCTACATGCGTGGGAGGTTGGTGACGATGAAGAAGACGGACAGAGAAGAGATATTTACCTGCAGGAACGGTTGTGAAGCCAGGTGCAGGGAGAATGAGCGCATCGAGATTATGTGCCTTGAGTGCGGCATCAATTCCTCGAGTTGCCCCGAGTTCTCTGTCAAAAGCAAGGGATTGGAAGTACGTCGCATTAAATCCGGTGGTTGCTTCTGACTCGATTAAACTGAGTAGTTCCACATATTGATAAGAAGTAAGGACCGGAGATTGAACGTGGGGACGCTTACGTAGATTGGTCAGTGAAGTTGGTTGGCTCCTCAAGGTCGGGGTTAGCGTCGTTGAACGCAATGAGATCTGCAAGGCTCCGGACACCGCTGGGGTTTTCGAGCAACGCTTCAAAGTACTGGTTCAGTTGGACCTGAAATCGGATTTGTTAAATGTGTATTTCGCATCGAAGAATGACTTCGGAAACTCACCTTAAAATCGACATCTAGTACGATCGTCTCATTATTACTAAGAACAATCTCCTCTGCACTTGGCAAGTCAGCAGGGTCAACCACCGTCGCTCCCAGCCCTCTGATCACCTCAGTAGCCTCCTCGAACACCTGATTGACGAATGGATCGTTTCCAGTTATACTATCGTTCAGAAATACTTTGCGAGGAACACCAATGCGTGCACCACGCAGTGCATGACGACTCAATGCCTTAGTGTAGTCCGGAACAGGCAAAGGCTGCGCAAACGTGAAATTATCATTTGGGTCTATTCCAGCTATGATGGAAAGGACGATTGCGGCATCCGTTACGGAACGAACCATTGGTCCGACAGTATCTTGATGGTTCGATATTGGCACAACTAGGGGCATGATAGATTAACTTCAGCCTCTTGCATATAAATAGGTCTCCTGCGTACCACCAGCGCGAGAAGTCAATCCGACTGTCGGTTTAATGCCCACCAAGTTGTTGTTACTACTGGGGCATGTGATGCTTCCGTCTGTCTCAGTACCTAACGTCACCGCGGCAAGACCAATGCTTCCAGCAATTCCAGAGCCAGATGAAGAACCACAAGGATCAGCGTTGGGAAAGTAAGCGGAAGTAGCTTGACCTCCTCGACCAGACCAACCAGATGCAAGGTCGCCTCGGAAGTGTGCCCACTCGGATAGGTTCGCCTTGCCTAATAACGGAAGTTAGGTTCATAATAGTGAGTACCGCCACCAAACATGATATAGGACCACGTACCAAGAATGATCGCACCTGCCGCGCGGAGCTTCTTGACCACACCCGAATCATCCGGAACAACTGAGTTGAGGAGCGAAAAAGAGCCAGCTGTCGTATTCATTCCTGCATCGATGCCCGGTGTAAACATTACTGTAAGGACCATTTTGTTTATTTCCGACCAAACCTACCTTCGGAAGCGATGGTTGCGATGTTATCCTTAACCAGAACTGGGATACCATGCAGTAAACTCCTTGGACCCTTCCTTTTCCTCTCAATATCCAATGCACGGGCTTGTTCGAGCGCCGAGGGATTCAGCTCAATTACTGCACGCAACGCTGGTCCCTTTAGGTTTACTTCATCGATCCTGGCAAAGTACGCCTAACGACTCGGATAGAAAAGCACACGAGAAGACGCATTTAAATATTGGTACGCATAAAAACAGATAACAAGCTCACTTGAACGAGGTCCACGCTGGAAAAACCACCCCGATTCAGGCCATCTTGTAATTCCAAAACCGACGCCTCGTACAAGTCCGGAAAAGTTTGACGGAGGATCAAAGGACTTTCAGTCGACCGGCCATATACGTAAATGAGGCATTGCACGAAGGTCGCTAAGCACAGCGTCAAAGTTGTGGGGGAGACTTTCATCAGATGGATTCGTCTCTGCGAAGACCTGTTAGCTTCATAGACTCAAGATGCTGAGCGGACGTACCGAACTTGCTTACTGAGGACGATAGTGCTAGCCAAGGATCGTTGTTCTCATAGATCCACGCTTTATTGTATTTATATTCACCACAGCGCCTTCCATCACGAGAATCTTCCATATGCGCTTCTCAGTGGGTATCAGAACTGCGCTATCATAGTGAGCGCAAGGCCGCCATGTGCATGGGAAGAAGTCAACTTACCTTTACTAATTCAGTAGCCCTGGTCACACATTCACATGCATTCTATATGAAATGCTATGTATCTGGTTCGATTTTCTATCCCATGCAATGGAAGATGAAAGCGGAATATACTTGCTCATGCTGCTCAGACGACAATCGGGAGATCGCCTGAAGAGTCTAATGGGAGGGTGCTCTTGATTTGCCGCATGAGCAAAAATGCAGCGTCTCTTTCTTCCTTCGACGTAAACGGGTGTCGTGAAGAGAACCATACTTGGATTCGAAAGAGCCTTCTTCCACTTACTTCACCGGCAGCTGTGAATAGTTTCCAGAGGACTAGTGGCGCACTTCCAACGGCACCGGCAATGGCTGGTATGCTTAATGCCCGATGAAGACTGTCGACTCTCAGCAGCGGTTCTGACACGAGTTCTTTGAGCGAGGTTCAATGACTTCTGTTCACGATGTGGTCTACACCAAACGCTTATGTCATATTGTAATGTAGCTTTCTCACGCCCCATTCCCCTGAGGATCAATGCTTGATTTTCTTACCCCGCCTACAATAATCGATACCTGGGCCTCAAAAACTCGTGGTCTACGTGATCCTATCTTGTTGCTCAAGTTTCCCCACCGATTGCGATGCTATGAACCGACAGACTTGGGTATACCAAACTCAATCAGTTTGGGTCTGCGCGTATTCCCCGTCTCCCAACTACGCGATCCTATTATTCTCGTATAGATACTCGGACACCTCATATAGATAAGCACGTAACTTGTGTCTATTATGTAAATACGCTATTTATTAAACGCATAGTTGAATCCTCCGGTTCAGTGCCCAGGAGTTGCGCATGCGAGATCGATTTCCAAAGTGTCAGTTCTATCTTCGATCGCAGTCTACAATAAGGGAGACGATGTCAATTTCTCTTCAAGTGCCGACATTAGCTTCTTATCCCTTGCCCCTCCGTTCTTCGCTCGGATCCAGTGCCTTCCTGCCTTTCAATAGATGTCAACTAAATTGATAGAATAAGAACATAGGACTAGTCGCAGAAGGATTAGAGAGTACCTGAATATCAGCTCTAGCTTCGTGAGCCACGTTTCCGCTGGAAGAAGTGCTGAAGTGAATAGATGAGCATCCTGCGTTACCTTCGAGTCTCTCTCTGAGGCTACTTCGGGCATTCAGACTGGAACAATAGGTTAGAGTAATAGGGTAATGGGTGAAAAAAGATAACTAACGAAGCTAAGAGGGAGCTTAGGTATACTGAAACACCCTATGAGTTCCAAAATGTTTTGTGGTAATCGAATGGACTTACGTTTTGGAACTACGATATCAGAAATCAGGTAAATTAAAGACGTAGGCAACGCTTCAAGACCGACAAGTGCCACCACGCCCAAGACGCTTGTCCCCAGTCCCGTACCAACTGCATATATGATCAGGCGTTGGAGTACTGAATCTGTTCTTTGTGTCCCAGCACGGCGCTTATAATATAAATAGACCAAAGTGGCGGCGATTGACGTGTCCGTGAAAATGCACAAGACGTTCATTGCTCTCTCAGTTCCGAGCACTGTACCCAGCTGCCCTGTGCGAGTGAACTGGACAATTTGAGCAAAGTAGACTAGCGTGACTACAAGCTGCCCCAGAATTGCGGCAACAAGGGCACCTCCCAATATCCGGTTCTTGTCGCTGACTGGTATATAGGTTAATGTCACAGGGACAACGAAATAATTGTAACGAAAAACTCACAAGACCATGCCCGCTTGACATAAACAAATTGGACCATGGCATCGATGATGGCAGATATTAATGCTATAAAGGTCATGGGTCTGTTCGTGTGCGAAACAGTAAGCACTCGAATAAGCTTTAATGGACAAAGGATAAACAGACCGTTGCAGGCGAAAAAGATATATGAGATTGCCGTAATGAGTGACAAAATACATGTACAGCGACCCAGTCAATAGACCCTGATGCCCAGTATCCAGTACCCAGATCAGAAAAATGCAATATCTCAGCCATTTTTTGTCGAACTGCGAAGAGTTCTGATCCGAACGGATGAGCGTGCCTTGAAAGGTTAGAATCGAAGACTTTACCTCGTAGTAGTAGTGAAGCTGGATGCATCCCATTCCCCATAAGCTAGTCAACGAAGACAAAGTGTGTCCATCTTGACCAATGATCGTGATCTAATCAAGCACTCACGCTGTAGAAAATCTGTGTACTGATTAGCTAGTGTAAAATCTCATTGTAAACTATGGTACTCACATTCCAGAAAGGAATAAGCAACCTAACTGATGTGAACAGTCAATCTAGCAGAACACTGAAAATACTGACGTATAGAAGACGTACTGTACTATCCATAGGTGGTATAATGAACATTGTGGCCATCGAGGCTGTCCGGGACATTGGCTAGATGAAAAGGTTGTCCAGAGAAAGATGGTTATGTACTGACGAGCCAGCTACGATTAATAAGAGCAATAAGAGCAAGGATTGACCGTGCCGAAGTCGAGCGGAGACATTATAAGTTAAGCATAGCGGTGCATACTGACGCAGATACCAGGAGCACGGAAAAACACAGAAAGTGCGTATGTTACATCGAGTCGTAGAAAATAACTTGAGTCCACGGTGGCCGTGTCTAAAGCGAAAAGAAGACGACATCTAGGCTGATGGAAAGTAATATTATGTAATGGAGACGGTGAGATCCGGCCTGTCATCTGTGCGCTTTCGCAAATTTACAACATGGAACGACAACGAACATATGGTGGTCTTGCATTTGGGTAAAATGCTAAAAAAAGGAGAAAAGAATAACGCGATAAACCGTTTTACTGCTCTCTGATAAGATGGCGACGAGGAAGGCAGGGAGGAAAGCGAAACCTATATCTCAGCGGTCTGGGGCACTACCTTCCTGGAGTGAACTGTTGACGTACTTCTCATGTTAAAATGCTGGTACGCATACCGTTGAGCTCAGACCCCGTTGAGCTGCAGTTGATTTCAAGCACGTTTCAGCCTTTCCGACAGCAACTAAGTATGACTACTTGCGTGATGGTATAGGCTGATAGAGCCCGAACAATTAATCCGGTATTGATCGCACCATTCGTGTACATCATCGATAGTGGCCCAATCCTCTAAATCTAAGGTGCAGGCGGGCTCAGTACTTCGTATGTATGTAATACTTTCTCACGCCGTGATTGGCTGTAGTGACTTTCCTCGTCTCGCGACATTTTGTGTACAATACCATTGACCGTATTATACTACACGGAGGAACAGCCGCACAATTTACCATGCCCAACTACCAAACTTGCTATTTGCGACATCATATTCGCCCTTGATCGTCTCAATCACTTTCTCACTACGTGGAATGAAACGGCAATCAAAGCTGACTGGTTTTGAATTGAAACCGTCAGTGTAGTTCATCGAGTCAGGAATGATTGGTTTTCCTTTCTCGTCAAGGACGGGAAGAATGCTAAACCCCCAGAGTAGGCGCGCGATGTTGATAAACAGCGAATTGCGTGCCAAATGCATGCCTGGGCAAATACGCCGACCGAAACCTGTGTTTATTGCGTCAGCAGGCCATCGCAGGTCCGCAATCCAGGGAATAGGCATACCGAAAGGAAGCTCAAAGTTAACAAGGCGGGGATCCTTCGCGTCGAAAAAGCGCTCTGGAACGAATTTCTCTGGTTCTGGGAACGTAACCGGATCATTCATAATTCCCCTGATAGACCAGAGTCAGGATAGAAGATCAGAAAAAAAGAGGCATCAGATCCATACGCAAGGTTCGCGAAAATAGCGGAGCCTCTTGGGATGACCATGTCATTATACACGTCGTCAGCGGTGCTCGCATGCGGCGTGCCGCCGAGTACTGCAATGGGTCGCCAGCGTAATGTCTCATTAACTACTGCGATGACATAGGGCAGACTATCGTTATCCTCGTAGCTAGGCATGCGGTCCGCACCTACTACGGAATCGATCTCGGCTTGGGCCTTCTTCATCACTTCGGGAAAATGTAGCATTGCAACTAAATGAAGAAAAGTGAATCGTGAACTCGACTGAGAACAGACGTCACGCACGAACGAAACTCATAATTGTACCAGCAGTCTGAGATTGACATTAGAGTTCGTTACATCCGTTTATGGATGCGATTTGAGGCACGTACTGTTTCAATGCCCGCTCCGAACGGTGTGGACATAGAATAGGCCAAGAATGTGTCACTCATGCCGATTTTCTGCTGGTTCTGCAGCGCCTCAACCGTAAGGCAATCGGGAACAGTCCCTTCTGCCATGCGCCGCTTAACATCCTCAAGAAGGTGGCTGAGGAGCTTTACATCTCGGTCCTTCTGCAACTCCGGCTCCCGGCGGAACCATTGAAGGCGTCTCTGTCGTTCTATCATTAACTTAGCCTCCGATCGACTTGGCCATTAACTCACGGGTAGATTAAGCAGCCAGGGCCAAGACTCAACGATGTACTTTCCCGGGATGCTAGAGTGGCATGATCAATAAAGTAAAGGAATAAGACTAGTGGGTTCGCTTACTTTACACTGTACCCGGTGATCATCGAATCGTCAGTCGTAAACGAAGGGGTGGGGCGTACAGACATACCTTGTGAGATCTGCATGGCGAGTCAGTGGTTGTCACTGTCATCGTGGCGGAATACCACATACAATTCATTGAAGCTGCATTTTCCGCGACGATCCATTCGTCCACACTTTTGACGCGTCTTCCATAGGTTACTGACGTAACAACGGACGCAGCGTACCTTCTCTCATAAGTATTGTGTTTTGGCAGGTCGGCAATTTCACATACCTCTGAATATGTTTCTCATACTCTTTCGGGTTCTCGACTATCTGCTGCATGGCGACTTTTGACTCAAGATCCTGAATTGTTCTGTATTTCAACGCCTGCTTCTGATGGAATCCTACATGAAGAATCTACGGGTTCAACGAATGAACACACTGGTGAGAAGCGATAAGCGGAAAGAGAATAGTTGCTACCTTTCGCCATTTCCTCCATTCCTCGTTGTTCGGGAGCATCAGGCCCCGCATGTTGTTGGAAAGAATTTCACCCCTGAGGCAGAGAGCAAACCCTTAGAAGATAACGTTTGCCAACGCTGTGGACATAACTCACGCCATGACGAAACGTGGCCTGCTCGAGTACTTGTCGGATCGCTTCTCCAAAAGATCCCATGCTGCTTGTGCAGTGCCAAGCACTACGACCGGGCATGAGCGTTGATAATTTCTCAATTAACGCGAGTGGCCTACTCACCAATTATCGGAGTGTTGCCAAGAAAGAGGGAAACGACCGGACCTACAAATGTAAATGCTTGAATGAAACTCGTTTCAATCGCAAAACACGTTGAGCTGGGAATACCATAGGTTTTATTGAGCTGCTCGAACTTGCGCCACGGTTTTCTGGCAGGCATCTGGTGTCGATTACCTATGAAGGGCAATCCAAGAGGACCTGGTGGCATTTTCTTGCGCAGTGAATAAGTCTTCAAAGCATACGTTGCAACGGCAGCGATAAGACAGATCAGAGCAACGATGCTAAAAAATTCATTATCGAGTATCCAAGACCGTAGAAGACCACTAGTATTGGGAGCCATATTGGTCGACAAAGCAAAGACTATGTCGGTCGAGAGAACTGATACCCAAGGTTATGGGGAATGGCATATTTATATCTCAAAGGACCAGCGGATCAACTTTTCAAGCGCACCCAGAGGAGGGATGGTCATGAACAGTGCCCGTGATCATTTTATGCTTTCTCTAAGAAAAGCGTAGGAACAACTGGGCTTTGGGTCACCTGCCCAGCCCGCCAATCAGTGACGCTGGAAAATAAACGGAGTGAATGAACGGTGAGAGGACTCGGTGCCTGGATCGCATGTTCGCCTCGCTTAACAACAACAGCAGTAGAACAGAATGCGACCTGGCACATATATGATATCGACAGGGTACTGGAAACTGGGGACGTTGAGCAGGAATTGGTCTTGCTAAGAGTCTTAGTCAGCCACTGAAGATCACGTGTACGAGGCGCGTCGGAACGCGATGCCACCAGCAACCAGCAACAGAGCGCCGCGTCACCTTCTCAACATTTCACCCAGTATTCATGTCCGTCTCCAGGGAACACCTCGTATGTGGCTGTCGTAAAACATGGGGGGTCAGAGTCTAACATGATAAATCTAGTGGAGTAGTGGCCGTGATGAGTCCGTAGAAGTCAATCAAAGGGCTCTCATTGACAAAGTTCTTGCTCGATATTCCGGGAGTTCACTGGTATGTTTCCGTTTTCACTTATCTATGTGTCGTAACTGATGGCGCTGCAAGTCTTCCGTGAGCTTCTCCAGAATTCAGATGATGCCGCTTCGAAGTCCGTTGAAATACACTTCGAAACTCAGGGACACATTGACCGCAAGAAAGCACCTGAAAGTACAGTCGGGGTGCTCAACCAGGATAAATTCCCCGACTTGAAAACTCAACCGGTAACTCTCTTCCTATTCTTGCATTCAACTAGTGCCCTCATAGTGTATTAGGTTGCTCAATGGACATTCAAGAACAACGGGATAATCTTTCGGGAAGAAGATTGGAACCGTCTTAAGAAAATCGGTCAGGCAAAATAACTGGAGAAATGCTTTAGCATACCTGACGAAGTAAATAGCCGAGGGGAACCCTGACGAAGAAAAGATTGGTGCATTCGGTGTCGGTGCGTGCTCGATATGAACCGTGATGAGGCCCGTTGTAACACTGAGTAGGGTTCTACAGTCTATTCTCCGTTACTGAGGAACCTTTTGTGACATCTGGAGGTGAGGAAATACGTCTGATCAAACTTGATGTACACCGCTTACTGGAGAAAAGATCAGTGGATGGGATTCTACTGGAAGGATAAGAAGGATCAATTGTTCGCTCGACGAGGTTCGCTTCCGGAGCCATCGCAGTGGACAAGTTTCGAGATGGTATTGCGTGACGCCGCACCAATGCCAACTGCCTTTGATTTGACTCGGTTCCTCGCATCGTCAATAACATTTATGGTTCACCTCCGCGATGTTAGCATATACTTTAACGGACGCAAGCTAGCTCACCTCACAAAGGATCCGGGAAACGCTGTTCCTGTATCCATTCCCCGTGGAATGAAGACTGCAAGTCCGTTCGGAAATATGCATGTCAAAAGCATCTCGTCCACACGTAAGTGATGCCCGCGCTCCTCGAAATGGTAGTAGGTTGATGACCCATCTCTAAAGCGTTATACATCGAAGCTGAAGTAGCTCGTTGTGTCTACGCCTCAGGACCATCGAAACCGGCGCTCGTCGTGCAAGCCGCACGGGCTCTCAAGCCAGCTGCTGTTGTCTCTTCCGGGTTTTTCTCTACCCTGTTTTCATTGGCTAGTACCACTCAGTCTTCGAACTCTCAACGAAATGAAACTCCGGAACCACCTCTGCCACCTGAAAAGGAAAAAGATCCTCTGGAACTAATAAAATCGAGCGTCGTATTACATATCTTTTCTGCTGAAGTTGACGTACGTTTAGACAAGAAGATGGTTTCAGAACTGCAACGCTCAACGAAGAAAAATCCGCCAAATCGCCTGCGACTGGATCTCATATATGTAAGTGATTCAATGTGATCTCTGAATGCTCATCTGAGCATGCACTTGTAAGACGGGTAAATCCGAGTATGATGCGAGCAAGAAGGAAGACGAAAAATTTGAAGCGGCCACGGGAAGCATTTTTCAAGGGCTTAGAGCTGACCTAGACGGGTAAGAACAGATGATCGCTATCACAAAATATCGTGATTAATATCCGCATTAGGTCTGGTTCAGCGCGAGTCTTCATCGTAAGATAGCCTGTTCTTGTTTTAATCGGTTTTAACAAGGATTTAGGGACATGCCACGGGACAGACGACCGGAATCGGTGGACACATAGCCGCACGTTTCATCCCTACTGTAGAACGTGAATCTATAGATTTGGTGTACGTCTTGTCTTTGCACATTACTGGCGTAGTCTGACAGCTTTCTCAGTGACCGCAATGTTTCCCGTAAGCAGCGTTTCTATAATGCAGTAAACTGAGACTGACGGTAGCAGAGTGGAACAAGGAACTATTATACGTCGGAGGTTTCCTCGCTCGAGCAGCTTATGAGACAGAGTTGGAAAATATCCGTGAACTTTGGTCGGCGTCGGCCGAAGGAGGATCAAACAAAGTCGATACTCAAATTCAAGAATGGTTAACAAACCGGTGCTTGCACGCTCTCAAATTTTTCACCTTCCACCCTTCGACACCTTCAAGCGTCGTCTCTAATCTGCTTGAAGCCGCCTTCTTTTCTTCCGCGACTTCTCATCCTTTCTCCATTATGTCAACTGTGGGAGTAAAGAACGCGGCAGATGTGCGCATTCCGGACCTGACATTTTCAGGATTCTTGACACAGCTCCCTGTCCTTCCCAGCGAAGTCGCTGGCGGTGCGCAGATTGCAGTCAACGCTCTCCGGACACGCGGACTCATCAAAGACATTACCTTTGCCGACGTCCTTGGTGAACTTCGTGCCCGTCCGCTTTCCGAGAACGAATTAATAGCCTGTATGCGCTGGTGGATCACAGTCTGGTCATCCGGGGAAAACATCCGCTCAAACCTTCAGCATATTCGCCAGCAGCTCATTGATTGTGCGGTATTATCGTTGGGAACAGGCACATCGGATGAAAGGATTATTCCGCTCGCTCAGATACGCTCATTCGTGAACCTGCGTTCATTGGGCTTTCTGCCTCTGGAGCCTCAGCCGGATCACGTCATTCCTATCGAAATTAGCAAAAACTTCCAGCCTAACGATCTTGTTGTTGCATTCGGCTGGCAAGAACTTACAGTTTTTGAGTGGGCTAAGTTCATCACCAATTCAGCCGGAAACGCCGGAGGACCAGAATATGACATCACAACATCAGCAGTTTGGGCGGAAAGGGTCCTAAATGTCCTTGCGAGGACTTGGACGTCCCTTTCAAAAGTACATCAAACAGAGCTTGTGAGCTTGTTCAAGGATAAACCATGCATCCCGACTCGCTCGGGGATGAAGCCGCCGGAAGAAGCGTATTTCCCGAACGCTCACGTGTTTCCTGACTTACCTGTTGTAACAATGCCGAAAGGTAGTCAGGTTAAGGGCAATCTCGAGAGAGTACTTGAAGCTCTTGGCGTGCGAAGACACGTAGATCTGCAGATCGTTTTCAATAGGTGCGATGGAAGTTTATTAGCTTGGAAAATAATCTAATGTGTCCTAGAATGATAAAGACAGGAGACTGGACCATTTCCGATCTGATCAAATATCTCGTGGCAGTCCAATCGACATTGACACCGGTGGAAATGGATCGGCTGCGTCAAACGTCAGCATTCATGAGAGAGGATCTCGCTAGTCAAACCGATGACCAAAGCACGAAACCAAAGTTCAAAGCCAGCGAACTTTATGAACCTCTCGATGTTTTTCGGCAGCTGAAACTTCCTGTGATTGACTGGGGATCTCATACGAAATGGCGTTCATACTCAGATGAAGGTGTGTACATAGCGCTTCCACGTGAGGTACGAGGTGCTGATGGCTGGAAAGCCAAATTCTTATTTTCTTTGGGCTTACAGAGATACCCGCCGCTATCCCTAGTCCTTAAGCTAGCCGAGGACGAGGACGAATCACTTCGTTCAAGAGCGCTGCAATATTTCTTTGACAATACCTCAAAATACCAAGAATACGATCCAGATGACTTCTGCCAGCTTGCGTTTGTGCCTGCGCTGCGACCTAACGGCGAGCCTACTATGGGAAAGCCCGGGCAAGTATTCATAGATGCAGAGGCGGCAATGTTCGGTTTCCTAGTTGTGCAACCGAGCATCAGAAACGAAGCTCGCGACAAGCTGAAGCTCAAGCAGTACCCACCCTCATCTTCTATTCTCCCTGTTCTTGAGAAGACCCCACCTCACGAACCGTCTGAAGCTGGAAAGTGGTTTGAATCCCTTGCTGGACATGTTACAGGTGATTAGATCAACGAGCGACAGTGCTTTATGCTGACCCTCCTGCCAATAGAATTTTCTCCCGTTCAACTGAAGAGGTTATCCGAGCTCCCTATTGTCCCAGCTAGACAGACTTCGACCGCTGGTGTGTCTGAAAAGAATCCGGTCCGCATGCTTCCCCCAAAGGACTGTTACTTCAAACGTGAAGGCAGGAGAATCTACACTCAAAGCTCTTCGTATTCGTCGACTTTGGTGCAAAAGCAAACACATTCCTGAGCGCATGCGGGACGAAGCACGAGCCTTCAGTTGAAGAGATAGTTCAGATTCTTTTGGCAGATCCGAAGCGGTTCTACCATCTATCGGGTGGAAAGGAAAAGTACGTATACTCCACTCATAACTCCTCTACCGAGGCATTCTGATACCAAAGCTGGCTTTCAGCTATCTTATGGAGCTTCGAAATATTGCTGTAAATCGGCGTCTCATTTCTTCCGGCACATCATCACGAATGAAGAGGTCTGCGATATTGTTGGGATCACGACGTGTAAGGCGAGAGAAGACGAACCTCAAGAAAGACCTCGCGGATGATGCGCTGGACGAAGAAGAGTGGGACTCCCAATACGACCTCCTTCGCCCCGACCAGATCGTGATTGCAGATGATACGAACGCGTACCAGTCCTTCGGTGATTCTGTTTTCTCTGCTCCGCAAGAGGATATGCTGGAAGGTGAGTTATCCTTAGTGAATCAGCGCTTGTTTGTTATTGACAACTCGAACCAGGCTTTTACGCTGAACTCGGTTCTCCGCGATTGACAGCGTTGATCAGAGAGGACTATAAGACGAGTGTGGAGATAAGGGACTCAAAATTAGCAAAGGAGATCCGCTCGTTGGTGCTAGAACGCCTCCCTCTATTTTTGCATGAGCACACGCACGCGCGACCGAAAGTGCAGTATAGCTGGCTCAACAACGAGAAAAATTTCGTTGTTCGAACGTTTGGCAAGCTGACAGTCTCGAAGCATCTCAACTTTGGGTCAACTAGGATCTCTCGGAGTCAAGATGCATCTGCCACAGCAAAAAAGGGTGCCTTCGGCCCCATAGAGCTTTGGATTGCAGGCAATGCGCAAGTGGATATGTACGAGTGAGTAGTTCGTCGACCTGCTGTTTATACCGGGTGCTCAGTTCATATAGAGTGGCAATCTCGTTATGCCGTGTGCTCTTTGATGTACCTAGAGCAAACGACGCTCTGCTGTTCATGACAATCCTGTCAACAGATTTGCGCGCTTTGAGGCGTCGCGGGTACAATGGTACGACACTCCCCCCATTCGTTGCATACTTGATCTCTGCTTACATAGATGCACACAGTGGATCGAATACTGAAGAAGCAGCGTGCGGAGCGTGAAGCTGCAGAGCAAGCGAGACGAGAGCAAGCAAAAGAAATGGAGAAGCTCGTATCCGATACGTCTCCAATCATGCCACAGCATCCAGCTCCGGTGATTGCAGGAAGCAATGCTGAGCCTATGGCCAATCCGCCGGGATCCTCGCTTGAGCATAAACCTTTACCTCTCACCAAAGAATTGAACGAATCAAACCATCGACCGATGTCGGGCATTATTGACCAGTTCCAGAACTGGAGGCGCAAGATTGCTACGCCCGGTAACAATTCTTCCATTAGCCCTGAGGCTATCCAACCTCCGGCTCCATTGCCGGGCCGACCACACTCTCCACCCGTACCAGGTGCTTTTCCCGGTGCAAGTGGTGTCCATCAGAGACCGCAGAGTACTGTAACCCCTCTCAGTAACATCGGTAAGGTATCTTCTTCCCTTGCTGTGCGTGGTTCTGATGTTGGATTGCCCAGAGTCTAACATCAAGCAGGCTATTACAGCCTGTAGAGAAGAGAGGGGCAATGTTGTCGAAAATCGAGAAAGCATGCAGACGGTTAAGGAGACTCTGGATGAAGGTTATTGCGATATCTCAGGTCGAGTTAGTGATCTGCTGAACGTTGGTACGTCTTGATGACCGTAGATACTGGTTATGGGCCATCGCTTACTCATACTTTGCGTTTTCAGGTTCCATGTCCGATATCAAAGTTTTCGTGGCGAAGGGTACAATTTGTCTTATTCTCTATTCTCTAAATCATGTATCAACTTCACGACCCTTACAGACGTCCCTGATGGTAAAAATATAATCGCGGCAAGGCATGATGCTATGGCACGATTCATACATGTCATACGACCTCTACGCACACTATACCAGCTCTCCCCGACGAGCATCAATGTCTTCTACGATCTGGAGGGCGACTCGATAGCCTTCAATCGTAACGCAAGCATCTTCTTGAACTTGCGATACTATGAAGCATGGCGTGAGTATCATCCGTGACAATACTAGGCCTTTCTGCTGCTGATGCATCATAAATACCTTCCCAGACGATCGTGACGTGCAGAATGGCGACCTGTCAAAGGCGTTTATATCTTGGTGAGTGTCGCGTATGCTTAGTTGACTGGCCATTGCTAAATAGTTGTAATCAGGTTCTTCACGCTCGCTCACGAAATCGCACACAACTTGGTACAACCGCATAACTCGGAGCACGAATTTTACTTTTCGTCGATTTGCGAGGCTCATGTTATGCAGCTTGGTCGACTCATCTCTAATACCCCCTCCCGCTGATGTTTCTTTGATAGATGCTGTGCTAGTCTGTTACATGACATGCTCTGTATAAATTACTACACTGTTGTAACCATCACTATAGAACATCATACGCGAACTCACTGCTGTATACTCTATTCTAACACAATACGTACTGAACACAGAAACGTCAGGCGTCTCCTTCGGGTTCCTCCGCTGTTGTTTCCAACGCATGAATAATGGGCTTCTCCACGTCAGGCGGCCGAATCAGCGTCGCCTCGTCATCACGTAGCGCGACCACAGCAAACTCGGAATCCCTACCCTCCTGGCCAATCGCATTAAACGGTACCTTCCACTGCCAAATTGACCCGTCCGTATAACCCATGCATGCAGTGAAAGTGAGGATATCAGGGTCCCAAGCCACACACTGTGCGAGCGGCCGTCCTCTCTGCAGGCCCATATCGAAATCGTCCCCGTCGGCGTCGGCGTTTAGACTCTTGCGAGAGCTCTGTGAAGTGTTGGTTGTTACGTGCCGTAAGGGCTGGCCCGTGTCGGATGTGAATATGAACATGTCGCCATCTATTGTTGTTATGTGAGTTGATGGATATGCTATGCGAAGTAAGGCTGTGGGCTGACCTTCCCCAAGAGAAAGAACTAGTTTATCATTCGTACTGCCAAAGATACCATACCCAGCAAATCGTCCGGACGGCGCTTTGAAACTCATTGCACGCTTGAAAGAGAGGAAAGTCGACGAGGTTCGACGATCCGACAAATCAGTGTTCTGCCTATAGCGCCAGATTTGCGGTGGAGTCTAGTCAGGAAAGATGAAAAGTAGTGCGATCAGGGGTTTGCATATAGGAAATATGAAACGAGAAATTCCCACCGTGCCAGCGAAGTTCACCAAAACGAGATCCGGCGAGACCATAGATCGAACGATGGATTGAGCATCACGACCGACAGGTGCAATCCTATGATGAAGCTGTCTTAGCGCTTGTTTCTCTGTAACCCATCAGAATGCTCACTGTTCGACCGCTTTGTGTTCCAGGTTATACACTGGCAAAGACGTCAAAACTACATTCAATCATAGAGTATTCCACCGTGCATACCTATGAGCTTCTGCGAACCAGCGCCCGTTTTCCCAGATCGGGCAGATGCGAAATTGGATACGAGGCAAATTATTCTTCGCCCGTCTTGAGTCACGACGAAGTCTTGGATGGTAGCAGTTGGTATTTGGAATACGCCCGTCGGCTGAGTTCATATGTAAGCTTCTTACGCCTCATCCATAGTAAGTACGGGTTTACCGTGCCGTCGATGTGCTATCGGTTATAAGCGTCAGTACTCGGCCTCTTGGGAAAGTAGTAGAACTTACGAAGCTCGTCAAGATATCTTTCTTGCTCGATAGGAAGGCTAAAATCCATAAAAGTGGATTTACGATGCCAGACAGGAAAAAGGCAAAAACTCACAGTCCCCATTTACAAGCCACTTCACGTTATCTGAGTCTTGGTAAATGATGATAGCTGGCCGTCTCGTACCCGCGGACGGCTTCAAACCAGTCAGTCCAGAGGGGCAGAATTTCAAAGGAGTGGTTTACCAAGGCGTTCCAGACATAGATCATATGGCTGAGTCTCAGAAGTATGTTCTCCCCGTCCGAGGACCTGGGAACGTCCCAAGACTTAAGAACGAGAGTATGTGAAAATTGGGGAGCTACGTACCATTCTATTTGAAGCGCAATGTCCGTGAGTTTGAGTTCTCCGAGTGTAATGGCTGGCGACTGAGAGAGCGCTAGTCACTGGATATCCATCAAATCAGAATGAGGCGGACCTACATCAGTGCTGAATATCGTGCATCGCTCTCGGGGGCTGAATATCTTCATAAGAACGAGAACCCGAAATATATCATGCAGCCAGAAACCGCAGCGTACCTGGCATTACCGATGCACAAGAACATCCCATTCGGACTATACGCCATGCACCTTACAATCTGCACGTCAGGAGGCAGAGCAGGCAATGAGCGGCTCGAGTCGCTTGAAACTCGCTGTGCAGGTGGGACGGTGAGGTTAGTATGCGCCTGAGTAAAAGAGAGTGAGGTAAGTTCTGAGCCGTGCGTCGAATCCGAGTCGCCTTCCGAGTCTTGTCCGTCGGCGTTGGGGGCAGAGGTAGGGCCAGGAGTCAAGGTCGATGGGCGATTACCATCGATCGGAGGGTAGTTATCTACGGCGCGGACTTGCCTAAGGCTACTCGCTGTGGATTGCGCCTGTTCCTGATCCGTATCCGTTATGCGTATGATCGGTGGTGCGGACCGCCTATACGACGCAATCCTCGAATGTCCACCCGCTTCGACGTCTCTCATACCTGATACTCTGAAACCACCCGATCCCGGCCTGGCTGCAGACGAGTGTATCGATAAATGTGTCAACTCGCGTATGGAGGGCCATAATCTATGTGGAGTTCGACGGTCATCCGTGTTTGTTTGCTCATTCAGATAGGACCGGAGGAACCAGAAGAGGATTGCAAAGAGGCCAATGAAGTGCAGGGAAGTGAATACAATTACAATCACGCGAGCCGCGATTGCCTGCAGGAGAGTTAGTCGACTGAACACGTGAAAATATGCCCTGCAAGTACCTGGACTGATGAGAACGCGAAGATGCACAAGCCAATAGAGAAAAGCAATGCAGCTAGTAGAAAGAGCATCTCGCTCCCCTTCGCCAACCAGTTCGATACCTTCTCGGATGACTGTCGCTGAGATCGTGACGACCTACATTATATCCAGTGAGATTCAAGTAAAGTCCTGAGAAACGATACCTTACGATTCTTCGGAGAAAAATAATCCGACCATTCCTGTGATTCCAGCTGCAACTCCGCTCGCCAATGAAATGAGCCAAACTCCACTAGCTGCCAATCCCAGTGTCGATGAATCCCGATCGATGGACACAGAAAACATCATGGCTGTGACGACCGCGAATAACACAGATATACCGGTTCTGAGGACGTGTCTTTGGACGTATTTTTCTTTCTGTTGCCTAAAGGAGTGGACACCTAAATGAGAGCTGTAGTGGCAACGACGCGCAGGAATTAATACGATCTGCACCTGACTTCATGATCTCCGATAGGCACAAGGCGACTTCCTCGCAGAGGCTCGCAAACTGTTCGTTAAGCTCCACGGAATGTTGGCGGAAGTGTATTCCGGACATGCGTTTGAGGGACTCGTCTGCTTTGCTGTCTATTCCCACGTAATCAGAGCTATATAATAACACCCCAAAGCGCTCGTCACTCACCTTTTAGGGACCGCGCCTCTAACTATCCTCTCGGTTGTCTTCAGCGTGTGCAATACCGCCGGAAACAGCTTCAAGAAGGTGCGTACCTCGGCTAGCTGGGCGAGACTCTCAAATGCCTCGAAACCCTCCACGGCCGTCAGTAAAGTATCAACCTGGAGCCGATCGAACCCGCGCGCCAGCGTGCGGGATGAGCTAGCAAGGCCCGAAAGCGCTGAAGTGAGATTACGTGCGTGAACTACCCGACATACGTAAGCGATATCAACAGCGGAGTGATTCCAACATATCAGGGTGCGGCGCACCTTCGTTGGGAGGGCCGGAATCTGCTTGCGCAAGAATATCGATCTGCTGCTTCATGTAATTCGTGACGTTCTCCAGGTGAACGGACATCTTCGAGGCTGCCTTCGTCAACATCTTTTCTCTATCGATAGGCCTCAGAACCGACTGTACTCTAGCTAGCTGGTTTACTGTCAGATGATTCTCTTTGTGCTTTGCAGGAGACTCTACCTCACCCTTGCACGAAGCTTTTTCGAACTCCTGGAAGTGAGTCCTAAAGTGAGCACGAAGGTGTGGACAGCTGCATTGAAAGGAACTACTTCACGAATCCCTTGAAGGACTCTTGTAGTTCAGGCTTCGGTGGTCGGGTGACGCGCAAAGGGGCTACGAAATGGTCTAAGTACGAGATCGCAGACGAACTGGGTCATAGGACAAGTACCTGTGTCTGCAAGTTTCAAAACTGACCGAGATCGGCTGAGATATTGAACGCTCGTCGTATCTCCCTCAGACTTTGCTAATAACTGATCAAACATCGCACATCGTATCGACGGATTGCATCTCACATCTATGGAGAGTATGTACAGCGCTCGAAGAAGGTTGTCGGCGTGCATCTGTAGGGATCAGCGATTTGGTTACGTTTATTTCGAATGATACGGTAGATTCAGGTGTACCCTGCGCAAATAGCTCGTCTTCTTCAGACTTTGACAGAAGCCGAATGAGTCGCCTGAGGATTTCGTGATCTTCCATGTTGACCTCATTTTCCTCTGTTGCATCCGGTGGTAGGGGTACAACTCTACCAGACTGAACTGGGAATGGTGGGACAGAAAATCATAGAAAAATCAGAATAACTAAACTTAGACTGAGAGCGCTACTTACCAGCTCCTGGGTCCATTCTCACGGGTTTACAGAGAGAGTCGCGCAGCAGAAAGGCCCGACAATTCAGAACAAGAGCATAGCATGAAGGAATGGGCTACTTGACGAGTAGAACCCACGACCAGACTCAGCGGAGCACTCTGCCTTGCCTTGAGGACCGCGCATTGCAACAGCTTCCTAGCATGAACTGTGAAGAGACGGCAGAGACCAGCACGTTTGATTCATCTAACTTATGCTTCTAGACTTCTGTGTTTGATGAGTACTAGTCGCGAAAATCTTCCACCAGAACGAATTCTACTTCAACTCCTCTTTCTCTACCTTATAAAAACCAAGGTATTTGTGCTGAGATCATCCCCTCATGGTAAAGTAGGATAGAAATTCTGGCATGGGAGCATCAATGATTGCTAACGGAGAAAATGGAGAAGATTGAGGTACGGATGCTGGTGGTTTGTTCGAGAGTTTTCTCGGGCGAGGCGCGTTGCCTTCACTCAACACACACCATGACCAAACAAGCCGCGCCCCACTGTGGCCGTGGTGAATCGATTACTAGTACTGAGGCTGAGACAGTTGCGTTTAAACACGCGTCTCGTCTTCAACTCTAGTTCACCACCCTAGAAACCTACTCCTAGAAGACAAAAGGAGAGGAAGAAAAAGTTGTGAAGAATGTTTGGGTGCGTTGTCGCGGGACGTCTGGTTCAAACCAACCTCAAGCAAATCGACGAGACCCACGCGGTTTTCGAGCTCCCGAACGCGTCAACCATCAACCATATTTGCGTTTTTCTCTTGGGAACTGGTATGTGTCCTTTCCCACCGTGGTGACGTTGAGGACGCGGCTCATGGATTGTGCGTGCCTACAGTGCCTTTCCCGGATGGTTTCGGCGCGACTGTGCATTTTCATTGGCCTGGCAAGGGATTCCAGTTACTCGGAGCGTACGTCGTACCCATATCTACCCTTGGTCACACTGACTGACTCCTGACGTCCAGTTTATCAAACGAAAAGCCATCTGCCATCTTTCGTCTTCGCGGTACCTTCAGCTCAACTTCCACTCTCACGCACGCCGCATTCCAGGACCCTTCCAACCCTTCAAACGTCGCGGATGCAACAGCTGTTCTAGGCATCTCTGTCGAGCCCCTTACTACAATCCAAGCGTCACTTTCCTCGTTACCACCAGCCGTCGTCACTCGTTCGCCACTCAGTGACCCGACGGTCCTCGCTGAGAGAATCGTGAAGCATTTGTTCAACTATCTCTCGAGCTTTACTGAGGGTAGAGGAGGCGGGTTAACTCCGGATACCTTCATTCCGATGAACATGATTACTCGTTGGTACGAAAGCTTTTTAGCAAAGATACGTGCGGGCGGGATCGGATTCTTAGAGAGGGGGGAATGATGATCATGGTCGCATGGTAAACATTAGTCCGTGCGTATTCGTTTTCTTTGACATGATATTATTATATTGACAGAAAGGTTACCAGGAAAAACCATGTATTACAAAGGTTGTAGAATGAGATCCAGAGGCAACGATTGGACATTGAATAATCCACCGTCGCTTGATTCTGCTTTACCTGCCTGTCATCGCCATCAAGAATCACATAGCAAGCACATTGAGCTTCCGGTGGCGCGCACTTGCCGCCAGCTATCTCCACTTCTGAATGAAAGTATTCAGAGGGCTTCGATAGCTGGCCTAGATTTACCACTGTATTACCTGAGGTAATCCGGATGCGACGAGTAATTCGTACGAAATGAGGTTTCTCATGCCTAAGAGGATTACTCCATGGCGACTCACTTTCGTCGTGCTTCAGGAATCTTCTTTCAACTTGGCGCTCCCGACCTTCGGGGACCACCTCCAGATCGAATGTGGACCTCATGTTGAATTCAGACGCCGATCCCACACGGATTCTCAATCGCGATGAAAATGCATCTACTGGCCTATCCCCAAGGTGATGCGTGCCCTTGTCTGGACCATGCATCGGTGCCGCATGCCTGCATACGATTACACAAGATACTGCGCAGGTTGGAGGGAAATGCCAACGTCTTTCGTGATACGCACTCTTCGCCTTGCTGGCCCTCACTGTTTTGTACATTCGGAGTTTTGAGCTGCCCGAATCGGAGTATATGCCTCCTTATCGCCACTGTCGATTCGAGAAGGGAAAGACTGGACGGAAGCTAGGACCACTAGTACTAGTACTTTCTGATTCTTTGACATGCTTGATCTGATTTATATTGTAGTGTTGAGCGCGTGGCTGTCTGCGTTGTGCCGAATGAGCTGGAACATGCATAAAGTCAGACTAAACATTATTGATGTATTTTACAGAAATCGGCTCAGAGATCAAGGAAGAGCGGTCGCCCGAAAGTAGCAATTGCAGTACTGTTCCGTGACTGTGAGAAAATGCGTCGTGAAGAAAGCTACACAGGGGCCTAATAACATCCTCTTGCCTGAACCTGAACCTACACATGTCCAGAAAACAATCTGCAAACGGAATGGAATGGTCTGTCAATCCAACTAGGTACTGTACTAGGCTGATCAGCATCTGCAAAGTCAAGTCAAGTATTTGGCCTGGAATACCTGTCACTGTGAACAGACTCGCGGGCAGCCAGATCCCTCCTCTAGATCTGCCAACCGCGGACATGAACTTCGCCGCGATAAATAAAATCAACTTCCCGAATCTCTCCCTCGTGACAGTGCTCGATACGGGCCTTCTTGAAGGCCACTCTCGTATTAAAGGTCTGCCGTGAATGGCTTCGTGTACCGAAACACCGTTCCTGCCCTCCCACCGTACTCCGAGCTCCGTACAACAGTGATCAGACTTGCTCTCGCCCATCGTGATGTTCACTCGCGCTGAGTCCCTTCCGTCCCTTGATAGTACAGTGAGTTCTCGATAACTGCTGTCTGGTATCAATGCATCTCAGTCAGACTCTAGTTTGGTTGTTTATTTCTGGCCGGAATGTGCGTATTCGAGAATCTCACAACTACTTGCGATATTGATGTTTCCAATCTTCCAGTTTATCCACAGCGTAGGCCCCTACTTTCTCCCCCAGTTTGCTTAGTCTCATACTCCTTCCAGACTGTGGGGTGTTGGATGCCTTCAGTTGTACTACTACTACGAGGTACGTCTCCAAATAGTGGGATACCATATGTTTTTCACATTCGTCTAGAGGTTTGCAAAGACGGACAAACGTTGGCTCGCTATCTATATCTTTCTGGTATGGGCCCTGGACACAGTACTGCAAGCTATCCTAGTCCAGTCTTTGTACACGTACTTTGTGAAAGAGTATGGTAACTGGCTATATCTTGCCCAACCACAAAAGTATGTTTTCCAACTGACAATCCTCATCTTTTGGTTGATCTCGTTCCTCTTAGGATTCTTCTTTTCGTGGCTCTAATCACTGGCATTGTCAACGCCATGGTCCAGTCTATCTTCGTCATGCGTGCTTGGCACCGTAAGTCTGCAGCTTGCTAGAATTATCCTTTTCAGGCTCACTCGTGTTGAGCAGTCAGCGACAAGAACATTGCATTGACCTGCTTCCTCTCCGTCGCGGTGCTGGCACAGCTAGCTCTCAACGTCGCCTATTTCGGCCAGATGTATAAACTTACCCAATTCACCCAGCTGTTGGGACTCCTCACCACGGAGCGTGCATTGAATATCGTCGTCCTTTGTACTGACACTTTGATCGCCGTCGTTCTTATATATCTGTTGCGGAGACTACGTTCTGGAATGGAGAAGACAGATACGGTCGTGACGCGCCTCGTAATTTACGCGATAAGCACGGGACTAATTACTAGTCTCTGGGCAGTCGTTGCTTTGATTGGTTCGACAGTGAGACCGTCTTCTTTCATTTACGTCCTTGTCGATATTGTCTTCCCGAAACGTGAGTTCGTCCTCGCAATTCTCTCAGAGTGATACTAACATGCTCACTGCAGTGTATTTCAACTGTATGCTCGCTTCGTGCGTGATATGTTCACACATCTAACCTTTCGCAAGGCTGATGATCATCGTACACAGATTGAATGATCGTTCGAATCATCGAAAGCAGCTCCAGGGCGAAGAAATCGACGCGAGCATGCGTTTCAATACGCACGTGTCCGGTCTCGACGCAGCAGATATCGAGCCGGATCTAGAAGGACAGAGGGTAACGCCTTCTTATCTTACTCGTCCGGGACAACGCAATGAACATTACGTTTTCACAGAAATTCGATAGTACCAACAGCAGGTCAGACTCGTCGACTTCTTCACCAGTATGAGCTTTCTCCGTGTTTATTCGCAGAAGCAAAAAAGAAGTGTCGTGTAGACTTCGACATCCGTTTTTGTTTTCTTCTTCTTATCTTGCTTCTTGCAAACTTTCGATACCCCCTCACCAGTCGATTCCTGATAATTAGTATGTGGTGTGTCCCCTCGCAGGCTGACTCCTGTCACTACCATTTCCCTACATTGATCCTAGATTCTTAATACTCGTTAACATGCGCATAATGGAAACGCGTGAAAGTGATGACAGTACCAGTATAAAACATAACGGAGAATTGAATACAGATGACTACCTTCACAGACTCGCTCCAGAACCAATGAGATGTTCAGACTTACTCATTAATACGCAAGTTTCTTTCCCGACAAGTTCGTAGTGGGTCTTTGGACTTAGCTATGGTATGTGCGTATGCAGGGCAGACGTCGTGTAATTCAGCAACTCGAGGTATAATAGCACAAAGAGATGATGTGATACTACTCGAAGTGCTCAATCCCGACTCAGTTCCTCCCTTCATCGCACCTTTCTACCCCGCCACTTCCCAACCCACAACTCAACAATCCATGCACAGCCATACTTTAAGCAACCGAATTGTTACCACCGCTATCGAAACTGACACCCTGCGCAAGAGGTGCAGCATCCGAGAAGTTAATCGTGGACGCACTCCAACGAACGTACTGTTTCCACGCGTCTCCGCCTGACTCCCTGCCCCATCCCGTTGATTTGTTACCCCCGAAGGACGCACCTATTTCCGCGCCGGAGGTTCCTACGTTTACCTATTGTTTAAGAATCAGAAGGGAGTCGTCAGGGGATTATGTCCTATGAGAAAAAAAATATTGTTGGGGAAGGGAGGGGAGGGGAAGTGTGGAGAAAGAAGAAGTGATAACGTACGTTAACAATCCCACAATCCGATCCTCGGGGTCCGATCCATCTCCCGATATTTCTCAAGTCTCGCGTCCATAGGCTGCTGGATAGACCTTGAGGGACCGCGTTGTTCCATTCAATGGCTTCTTCCAAGTCGTCAAAGACACCAACTTGGAGGATCGGTGCGAACGTTTCGGTGCGCCAGAGCTCCTGGGATAGGGACGTTTGGTTGCCCGAATGGGAAGGAGGAGAGGAAGAGAGGGAGGCGGAGAGTGGACGAGCGATCGTCGGTTGGACGTAATACCCTTTCGAAATCACTTCTCCCAAACTCGATAGCTCACAACTACTCCCACCGGTTAAAATCTCCGCTCCGCTCTCCCTTAATTTCTTCACAGCGTTCTCGAACAATTCTACACTCCCCTTTGTATGTAAAGGCCCCAAGATAGTTTTTCTATCTAGAGGGTCGCCTGGTTTGAGGGCGGAGTAAAGGGGAGGAGCTTTTCGAGGAAGGAGGAGGCGATGGATTTATGGAGGTAGAGACGACGGGTTGATGTACAGCGTTGGCCTGCTGTGCCGATTGCACCGAAGAAGATGGAGGGGATGGCGAGTGAGAGGTCTGCGTCCGGCATTATGATCGCGGCTGGAGGAAGGTTACACGCGTGAAAGGCCAGAGGTTTTGAAGGATGATCAGTATTAACATTGGAAGGAGAAGGCAGGAAGAAAATGCGCGTACCGTTGTTCCCGCCTAGTTCTAGCAAGACCTTCCCAAAACGGGATTGAACGGCTTGGGCAACTTTCTTGCCTGTAGTCTCGCTCCCCGTGAACGAAACTGGGCAAAAGCGAATGAAGATCAGATGAAAAGGTGGGAGAAAAAACGGAAAATCACGGTGATCGGATCAGAAGCTACAGAAGGGAGAAAATTGCACGAACCCATATCGACTTCTTTACTCCCCGTTATCGCCTCACCAACGTCCTTCCCTCCTATTATAAGTCCGGCAGCGGCTCCAGGTACCCCGTTTCGTTCAAGAACGTCCGCAATGATTTTGGTCACTGCGATTGAGCAGAGTGGGGTTGTTGGAGAGGGTTTCCAGAGGGTTGCGTTGCCTGCTGCGAAGGATAGTGCCAAGTTCCTATGAATATATCAGGCCTGATGCGAATTTGGAGCCGCAGTACGAGTGAGGTCGAATCGTACCAGCCGTAGACTGCAACGGGAAAATTGAACGCTGAGAGGACACCGACGACTCCAAGTGGGTTAGGAACTAGATAATAAAGTCAAGAAGGAAATCGGCAAGGGAATCGCATGCCAATACCTTCGAGAATTGTGTGACCTGGTCTTTCGGAGCTGATAAAGTTCCCATTCATCATCCTTGACAGACCAACAGCATAGTCACACTGGTGCCATACTGCCGCTCAGCTTTGCACGTCGATCTGTCACTCGAAAATGATACTCACGATGTCGATGAACTCTTGTACTTCACCTTCACCCTCCGTCCGAATTTTGCCCATTTCGAGCGAGACAAGCGCACCGAGTTCATCTCTCTACTTTGCTCTTGTTTGGGTGAATTTCGAAGGAATGATCGGTATGACTAACCTTACGCGCCAAGGCTACGCGAATCTGGCGGAGGATTTCACCGCGTTTTGGTGCGGGGACATCACGGAATGTCACGAATGCTTCTCGTGTCTTCGCGAGCACTGCTTGAGTTTCCTTCGGACTTGCCTTCATAATCCTTAGATTTCAGGATTTCTTTAGGACTACGATGGCACGCACCGAGCGAACGCGAGCAAGAACCTCCCCCGTCGCAGGGCAAACACTCTCAAATAGCTCTCCACTGCCACCCCAAACTCCGTCATATACACCCGGTAATTCCGCACCATCCGATTTGGGGAGATCGAGCGCACCAAGAACAGAGCTCGCTCTCGTCGAGAGGCATCGCGAAAAAGCAAGTCGACCTCTCAGTAGAACGGGGACACGGGAAGGAATACGAGACAGCATTTCTAAGACCGCACCGGATGGGATAATAGCAAGACGAAGAGCAGGACCAACACTGCCACTGACGGGAAATACAAGTTCCGCCCGAGTAACGTGTCGAAGACGCGAAGAGATCACATGACATGATCTATCTTAATATCTAAAACACATGGCTGACTAAAATTCGGACTTTGAATTTCTGCACCATACTAAATTAAGTCGGAAACTATACCAAATGCAGTATAAAGATCTGCAAGGTGCAACCATACTAAATTAAGTCGCAAACTATACCACATTTAGTATAAGATCTGCAAAGATCTGCAAAGTGCAATGCAAAGATTTCCCGGCCCCACCCCGTCTCAACTTTCCCCCCCCCTTTGCCCCCTCCCCACCCGTCCCTTCCACCCTCCCCTCTCCCTCCCTCCCCTCTCCCTCCCTAAAAAAAAAAAAGAAAATTTGTTAAAAATTCGAACAAGCCCCAAAGTACTTATATTAATTATTTTCCTCTTTTTTTATGCAGGTCATCATCTAGACAGGCACAACAAAACCAATATCTATATAATAAAGGTGCATAGGCACTTTTGTGTACAGCCACACTGACTAAATTCAGACTTTGAATTTTAGTCCTTCTTTTCTCATTTGCTGCATGATGCCAAGGGAATAGTACTAGATATAGAAGAAAGATCGGCAGAGATCGGTGCGATCATCCCCCTAATATTCTCTGTTCATATGATTACATAATCAAAAAGCGGTTTGCATTGCACACTCTCAAACAACTCAAATTCTGCACTTAAAAATCTAAAACAATGCTAGAAAAATAGTAGAAGTCCAATAGAACCATATTCTACTTTCACAAAGGAGTCTCCCTTATGCAATAAGGGAACCTTTCTGGAGTTTATGCTCACCTTTGTTAATTATCTGAGGACTGTCAATCTTGAATGATTATTTTAGCAACCATGCACAGCTTAGAGATGGCACATTTTTTATGATGACATATCAGTGTGAGTGACACACCAGGCAAAATTACAAGTAGGAGCCTCTGGAATTTTGGTCGAAATGCAATACCAGCCAATTAGAGCAGTTTTCTTCTATTCTGATTGAAAGTCTTTACCCTAAAAAAATTTTTTACCCAGTATGTGAGATCCTTGCAGGGCATGTAGTTGTATCTATGAATGCACAGCTTCTCTCAGCCAATTGTATAATGTATAACTCAACTGAGAACATATTATTATAGTAGTTTTGTTACATACATAATCCACTTTGGTAGGATTAGGACAAGCCAGGATAATATTGTGTATGCTTGGAAGAGATTGTAGTGAAGTATATATAATAATATAATTTATAAATGGACATTACTTAGACCTATGGCCAGCGGGGTTTTCGATGAAGCCGAAAATGCCAGTGCTGGTATAATAAAGGCACATAGGCACTTTTGTGTACAGTCACACTGACTAAATTTGGACTTTGAATTTTATCCCTTCTTTTCTCATTTGCTGCATGATGCCAAGGTAATAGTACTATAGGCAAATACTGGTCCTTTAAACAGTACTGTTCCTTTGAACACCTTCAATTTTCTCACTCAATTTTGCATTCTGTATTTCAAAATTATTGTCATGTGTTAGGACCAGTGCGGATCGCTATAAGCAGATCAGGGATCGGCGCTTGGCATTCCTCTTGGCTTGGTAAGGACCGAGCAAAAGGCCAAGTGCAGATCCCCCAGATCGACGCACCAGAACAAGTCCACTCACTCCGCTGATCTTGAGAAGCTATCTTGATCGTGGGGAAGTGCGAGATAGGGATAGTCGGGTAAACAATAAGGCACTAGTAGGGGTCAAGGGACCAGCCATGCACTAGATACCTGAGATGGATTAGAGTGGTGCCTAAGGCGACTAAGTGGCAGTACAAAGAAGTCGTAGGCAATATAAAAGAATTTCGCTAAGGAACTTCTGGTGGCAGTGCTCGCTACTTATATACTTTCTAGAAAGTCCGTCACCTGATCCATTCATCTGCAGCACCGCCCCAACCGATTGTCGGCACAGCCCCCAACACTTCTTCGACACAGCCACTAGCCAATCCGGTGGCTGTATGGAACCCCGCAACTCCGTCGTGTTCTATTCTGTCCTTCTAGATTCTTCTTCTCTACATGGTTCTTGCCGAGTGCTAATAATGACACCATCCCCTGCCAATCCTGTGGCTGTACACCTCCGAGCTAACCCGTCTGCTATTCCTGTCCCCGGTGCTCTCGGAGTCCTCGAAGATTTCAGGTGTAGCTCCATTCCGATACCGAGCTGTCTATATTCATCAGAGATCCGCTTCTGTTCTGTTCCTGGATCCATCCAATGACGTGCCTGTCATGTTCCAATAGCGTTCCTTCGATCGGTGGATCTCGGTTGCTGAGTCTGGGGTAGGTTGCCGGGTTCCGGTAGAATATTCCCCGGTCGTATCCATTGGGGATGATGATCTCATCTGGTGCAGTGTTCCTGCCGATCAAGAAGGTGGCGATCGCTCCATCGATCCCTGTGCTCGAGAAGCATCCGCTTATGAGGATTGTTCCCTCTAGGGTGCCTCTCCAGCCGCTTGCGATTTGCCCTATCGTTGTGTCCCGTACATGCTTGAGATATTCTGGGGCATCGAGTGTCAGTGGCTATGTAACCTGTACCGCTGTTCTGTGGCATTCCTCGACATGTGGGGATTGACAGATCCATGCTGTGGCCGTTGCATTAGCGTAGTACGTTTCTTCGTTTCCAGACCAGACCACCACTTCATTCTCGAATGCTGCGAGGTAGTGGTTGTAGAGTACTTGGTGCTGTGTCCTGTGTGGGGAGTATCCATAGTTGGTTCGAATTGTGATTGGTTCTGTTCGTTCGATTATTCCCATTGTTTCCTCCAGTATGTCTTATGCACATTTCCAGGCTTGTCTCCATGCCCATTGGCACTTCCTGCAGGAATGTACTGGTGGATTGTCTGCCCTTCTTGACCCAAAGGGGCAGTAGTAGAATCGTGTATGGTATCGTCGATCGGGTGCAAATCCTGCATCGGTCATAATTTATCCTAGAATGGCAATCAGTCTATTTCCTTCTAACAAGTATTCTGTGATAACACCCTCACTTTCTTCACACACCAATATATTCTTTTCCTGCACATTTCACAGCTCTAAAAAAATTGAGCATATAGAGTTCATAGAGGAATAACTGGCTATATGCTAAAAATGAGGAATAATTAAGTGTGTTGAGCTGGTTGACGGGATCTATAATAGGTGTTCAAAGGAATAGTATTTGCCTATACATATAGAAGAAAGATCGACAGAGATCGGCAGAAATCGGTGCAATTGTCCCCCTAATATTAATATTCTCTGTTTATATGCTTACATAATCAAAAAGCGGTTTGCATTGCACACTCTCAAATGACTCAAATTCCACACTTAAAAATCTAAAACAATGCTAGAAAAATAGTAGAAGTCCAATAGAATTATATTCTACCTTCAAAAAGGAGTCTCTCTTATGCAATAAGGGAACCTTTCTAGAGTTTATGCTCACTTTTGTTAATCATCTGAGGGCTGTCAATCTTGAATAATTATTTTTAGCAACTATGTGCAGCTTAGAGATGGCACATTTTGAATTATATGATGAGATATCAGTGTCAGTGACACACCAGGCAACATTACAAGTAGGAGCCTCTGGAATTTTGGTCAGAATGCAATACCAGCCAATTAGAGCAGTTTTCTTCTATTCTAACCAAAAGTCTTCACCCTAAAAATTATTTTTGCCCAGTGTGTGAGCTCCTTGCAGGGCATGCAGTTGTATCTACGAATGCACAGCTTCTCTCAGCCAATTGTATAATGTATAACTCAACTGAGAACACATTATTATAGTAGTTTTGTTACATACATAATCCACTTTGGTAGGATTAGGACAAGCCAGGATAATATTATGTATGCTTGAAAGAGATTGTAGTGAAGTATATATAATAATATAATTTATAAATGGACATTACTTAGACCTATGGCCAGCAAGGTTTTCGGCGAAGCCGAAAATGCCAGTCACTGCATATTGAAGGGGATATCACGGATCCGTGTAGATCTGTGATAGGTCATGTACCTGCGACTACATAGGCAATTTATGTAATCTACAAGGAATCCTGGTTATTTTGCGATTGTTAGACCCACACTGGATTAGCACAGACCGTGTAGATGACCCAGCCAGGTTATTCCACATAGAACAGTGTACACAACCTACAGAAGTTGTTTAGTTCTGTATAGGTTCTGCATTTTTATTTGCATGTCACACCGGTACCCGCTTACTTAAATAAATTATTATTATTATTCATTTCATTTATTAAATAACTGTATATTAGAAATTTCTATATATGCACACATACATATATCGCTCAAACAGGTGCGTCGAGAAACTCACAATCTAACTGAGCTCGGCTCGTCTCTTCACTCTGAGGAATGCTAGACCAAGCTGAGAACGACAAAAAGAATGAAGTCTTGAATTGCTTACTACATGTTCATCTCATCGCCGTCGAAGTCGGCGTTGTAAGAGATAAATTCAGACGGAAGGCTATTTGACCCTTCGTCAGCAAGCTATTTATATCAGGGCTTAAAGCAACGTACTGGAGTAAGGCATCAGTCGAATCCGATGGCACATCATGGACATTTTGTGTAGGGACGGTTGGCGGTTGAAAAGCACATAGCTTAGTAAGCGATTATGAGTATCGATTCTTCTACCGAGAAAGAAAGAATAACTAACTCTCCGTCCTTTAAGTGCCTCTCGACTATCCAGCCATATTGAAGAAAAGCATCGGCACGTTTGGTGTATCGAAGATTAATATGCTCTCCTGTGTCTCGAATGACGTATCGTGCACCAGGATACTCTCGTGGTCCGTTTCGTACAAGCTCTTGCAAGTACGCAATGTTGTATGGGGTTACTGTTGGAAAGAATTTGAGTAACGCGCTAAAAGACGCGCTTTCTCTACTAACCTCTTCCGGATATGTCAGAGTCATTGCCATGCTTTTCGGCACGCCGGCCTCGTCCAGTTCCAAGTTTGGATCACCGGTAATGACAGTTCGTGCTGAGAAGTCGATACGCTTTCCCATCAGGTTACCACGTAAACGACCCTCTTTCCCCTTTAAACGAGCACGGATAGCTTTGACAGGTCGACCTGACTTCTGAAGAGCCTGAGGTATCCCAGCGATGCCATTGTCCATGTAAGTGGCGACATGAAACTGGGGGCACGGTGAGCAGTCATTCATTAGAGTATCCCGTCACATACCTGGAGTAACTGCTCGAATTCAGATATGACGTGCGCTGGCGCACCTTCCTCTTCGCATCTGCGAACATTTGCCGAAGCCTTGATGATATCGCCTAGCTTGTAGGTCAAGTCCAGTTCGCTACGCAGAGCGCCACCATCCGTGGAAATACTAGGTCTCACGGGCGGCGGAGGGACGGGCAGCACAGTGAGAATCATTCAACCCGGTCGAACGTATTCCTCTGACAAGCCCAGTAAGGCGAGGTCATCATCAGATATCTTCCTCAGCACGGTATACACTTCGGCGGGAGTGAAGGGCCTCTTGTCCGGCCGAGCTGCCTTAAACTCTTCATCATCGTCATTCTTCGACTTTTTGTATTGCAAGAACAACTTGAGGCCCTCTTTCCGAATCTGCGGTTGAATATGCCCGCAGCCACCATGACCGCGCTTTGGCTGTTCAGCTTGCTCTAAGCCTTCACCCTCTTCAGGTTCAGCATCTGCTTCACAAACGGTCTTCCCATTGCAGTAGGACCAGACTGCCGCCATGTGTCGCTTCGGATCCGGGCCAATAGTAATCTATCCGCAAACGCAGGGTCTGACTGATAGTTTGAAAAGACGACGTACGAGTACAATCGCAATTGACAGAGCAACATAAACGAGTAAAGATGTTAGTGCACATCTCTGATAACCGCTTCATGTGGGTTAAGAGAACAATGGCACGAAGAGAATAATGCAGGAGGTGGAAATTTTGAAGGGAATGGAGATGGCAGTGGGCATGGAGTGGCAAGAGGCAAGATGAGGACGCATCGTGAGCAGCCTCAGTCCAGCGTCATGGGGTGTCAGTCCATGTCAAATATAGATAAATTGTATAGGATTGGGGATGGGCAGGATGTTACAACCTGCGAAGTAAGAGACGTCGGCGAGAGGCCAGAGACGTCTACGACACAAGAGGTTGAGCTACCGCGGCACAGGCAAGAGACACTAAGTCTGCGAGGTCGTGATAGTACGAGATTTATTAGTTAACTAGTCTACTAGTACAGGGGAGAGGGGACTTTACCTGCGAGGTCGTGATAGTACGAGAACAAGAGAGTGGGGAACCCCAGCTCTCTGCCCTCGACCTTATATACACGACGACTGCGGGTAAGTCTTACTCTACAAGGGAAGTCAGGTGACAATGAAAGTAAAGTGGTGCCACCTGAGATAATATTACTAAGGGATGATATCATAATGGTATCATGGCCTGGGCTCATAATGATGTCATGGGTGATGTCATGAGATGAAAGGATTGTAAAAGGTAAGGAGGGTGGGAGTATAGAGAATGTCGGTGTAGTTCTACAAAAGTGGCCATCTGTAAAAGGAGAAAAGGGAAAGAAGAGAGAGAAAAAAAAAATGGCAACGGCGTCGTAACATCACCCCCCCCCTTAAGGTTGGGCGTCCCGACCAACCCTTGGAGCGGTCCGGTTCGGTGTAGCGGAAGATCTGTTTGAGCGATGACGTTTCGAGGCGAATGGCAAGGACTCTAGGGGCACCTGGGTGTTTTTTGTAGAAGTCATCGACTGCCTGCTTAGCTCCTGGCAGTAGGTTGTCCTTTGGTTCCCAGGTCTTTTCGTTGTATCCTTTCCACTTGACTAGAAACTGGAGTTTTCCTCGATGTTCGCGTGAGTTGATGACTTCCTCTACTTCGTATTCCTCCTCCCCGTCTATGATCTCTGGTGGGGGTGGAGGTGGTTTCTTTTGTCCTTCGAAGGTTGGTTCGACGTAGGGTTTGAGCAAGACTTCGTTGAAAACAGGGTGTATTTTCGACCATGTCCTTGGCAGCTTTAGTTTGTATGCAGCTGCTCCAACTTTTTCTAAAACGTCGAACGGTCCATACCACTTATCGGCAAACTTCCTTGTTGGTCTGACTGTCGTGATATTTCGTCCGTCCAGCATGACCTTGTCTCCTGTCTGGTAATTGACGACGTCGCCTGCCCTTCGGTCGTGTGCCTTCTTCATGATGTCGTTTGCCTTCTCGAGGTGTTCTTTGGCCTGATCGTGTATACTTTTCAAGTCCTTTGCGAATTCTTCGGTTGAGAGGTTTGGTGACGTCGTTCGCATTGTTCCCGGGCTCAAGGGGTTTAGGGCCGTGTTCATGAAGAATGGGGTCATTCCTGTTGACGAATGCTCTCGGTTATTGTAGGCAAATTCCGCAAGAGCTAGCCATTCCGACCAGTCCGTCTGTCGATGGTTGACGTGCATTCTCAGGTACAGTTCGAGCTCTTGATTAACACGCTCGGTTTGTCCATCTGTTTGAGGATGATACGCTGTTGACGGATTGCCTTTGATGTGGAGTACCTTGTACAGTTCCTTCATGAAGTCCGCATCAAATTGAGGACCTCGATCATGGATGATTTTCTTCGGCAATCCGTGTAGTCGGAAGACGTGGTCGCGGTAAAGTCTAGCCATTCCTTGAGCGGTGATCTTTGTTGTCGTTGGTATCGCATGTATCTGTTTAGAGAACTTGTCAACAACTACGCAGATTGCATTGTAACCATTGGAATTTGGGAGTTCTCCAATTAGATCGACTGAGATCGTTTGCCATGGTCCTTCAGGGACATCGTGTGGGTGTAATGTTCGTCGTCGGGGTTGTCTTGATGGTTTCGTCCTCTGGCAGACATCACATCCTTTAACATAGGTGACAACATCTTGGATCATGCCTGGCCACCAATATGTTTGTCCGATCGACCGCCACGTTTTTGTTTGTCCTGGGTGTCCTGCGAGTGGGGAGTCGTGGTGTTCCTTGAGGACTTCTTCAACTAGTTCCCTCGGGACGACGAGCCTTCCGTCCACTCTGGGTTCCGCTTCTCCGTTTGCGTCCTTGACCTTTTGTTCCAGTGTTGTTCTTGACGTTTCCACCACTGCTCTCGTTTTGAACCATTCGTCCTTCAGCAGCTGCATTTCCTGGTTGTCTTTTTCTCCTACGTCATAGTCATATCGTCGGGAGAGCGCATCTGCCTTTGTCATTGTTGTGCCGGGTTTGTGGATGAAGACAAAGTCGAATTCTGATAAGAATAAGGACCATCTTGCTTGTCGACGATTCAGATCTTGTGGCTTTCTGAAGTATGTCAAGTTTGCATGATCCGTCCAGATCTCGACAGGGTGTTTAGCACCTAGGAGGTAATGTCTCCATTCCATCAGTGCTTGAACAACTGCTAACAGTTCCTTGTCGTAGATCTGGTAGTTCCTTTCGGCCGGTGATAACGTTTGCGAACGGTAAGCTATGACCTTCCATACGTCGT
Organism: Inonotus hispidus; assembly: GCA_024712875.1. NCBI lineage: Eukaryota > Fungi > Basidiomycota > Agaricomycetes > Hymenochaetales > Hymenochaetaceae > Inonotus > Inonotus hispidus. The sequence goes on along the minus strand of CM045723.1, from coordinate 1,377,196 downwards.
CTTGCTTTTGGAGCAGTACTCCTCCTGTGGCAAAGTCCGATGCATCTGTTTCGACACGGAAAGGAGCGTCATCGTTCAGGATGGTTAACACTGGTGCACTTGTTAGCCTTGTCTTAATGTCCTCGAAAGCGACCTGTTCCACGCTAGTCCATTCCCAAGCCACATCTCCAGTTAGGCGTGTGAGTGGTTTGACGACGGCGCTGTAGCCTTTGACAAATCGTCGTAGCCAGTTGCCTAGCCCCAAGAATTGTTGTAGTTGGTTCTTGTTCCTTGGGGGAGGCCAATTTGCGACGGCTTCGATTTTTGCAGGGTCCATGCGTACTTCGCCATTGCCGAGGATATAGCCAAGGAACTTCACCGTTGACACTTCGAATTTGCACTTCGTCGGTTTCAGATACAGCTTGTGCTCCCTTAGTACCTTGAAGACTTGTTGTACTAGCTTTCGATGTTCGTCCAGACTTTCTGAGAAAATGAGAATGTCGTCGAGGTAGATTACCACCTTGCCTTGGCTGATCAGGCTTCGGAAGATGTTGTTGACGAATGCCTGAAAGGTAGCCGGGGCATTGCATAGGCCGAAGAACATGACGGTAGGTTCAAACAACCCTTCGTTCGTTCTGAATGCTGCCTTCCACTCGTCGCCCTCTCGGATGCGGATGTTGTAGTAACCCCAACGGACATCGAGCTTCGTAATGTACCGAGCTGTCTTGACCTTGTCAACGAGTTCACCAATTAGCGGTAGAGGATACTTGTTTTTGATTGTACCCTCATTGAGCTTTCTATAATCTTGAATAGCTCTTAGTGAACCGTCTGCCTTCTTGATGAAGAAGAAAGGGGAGGCCATTGGTGACGTCGACTCGCGTATCCGTCCAGACTTTAGGTTTTCATCGATGAAGCTGCGTAGTTCTTCACGCTCTTTCAGGTTCAGAGGGTATACCTTGCAATCTGACGGTTTGAAACCTGGTTTGAGGTCGACGACGTGGTCCCACGGGCGATGGTTTGGAAGTTTTTCGAAATTTTCCTCGCTGAATACGTCGGCATAGGAGTCTAGATACGATGGCCACGATGCTTGCCTTTTCTGAGGGATAACGTACCGAGCCTGCGATTCGATGTTGACCTTTCGGACAGAAATTGGAGCCTTGTCTGTGCAAGTATACCCACAAGACTCGGGACATTTGTCGAATACGACATCTCCAAGCCTCCAGTCAATCGTCGGGTTGTGTTTGCTCAACCAGGAATATCCCAGGAACAGGTTTGCCGACGACAGGGTTAGTACCGGGAGGCGGATTTTCTCACTGTGATCCTCAATTCGGATCATCAGTTCAACGTAGTGTGTCATCTTTCCTCCCTCGTTTTGAGTTCCATCGGCATTTAGGACATTCGAAGGTTGGGGTAGTTTGACCATGGGGATGCTGTAGCGTTCGACGAAACCTATGTCAATAAAGGATCCTGTGCACCCTGAGTCCACGAGTGCATGGGCATCTATTATTCGTCCGTCGTCTAGGATGAGGTCGACGTATAGATCTAGCTCGGATCTTTCTTCGTCTACCTGTATCTTTCTGACAACTTGGTCCTTCAGGAGTTCGTCAAGGAGGAGTTCGAAATCGTCATCGTCGATCATTTGGTTTTCACATTCTTCGGTCATGGTCTGATTTTTTAACTCGTCGGGTTTATTGATAGAGATCTCATCTATTGGTGTTACATCTGACGGGTTATAACTTAGGTTATGAGTCCATGACGAATTATTCAAAAACTTTGAGCCAGTGACATCGACGTCATCTACTGGCTCGAGTGAAAATCCTCGCCGTCGGTATTACTTTCTTCGACGACCTCTTCTACTTCGACGCGACGTACATCCTCAGGCGCAGGGGCGGTGTCTGTTTCTGCAAACAGCTCGTTACGCAGCAGTTCCTTCAACTCCTCGGAGAGTTCGGCGACGATGGCACGGGCGGTTTGAGCAGTCTTTTTCTTCGGGCATTGCCTCACGTAATGATCTGACTCGCCGCACTCGAAGCACTTTCCTTCGCGTCGGAGGCGTTGCAGTGTGACCTGCATTGGTTTGCCTTGGCCCCCAAAGGTGATGCCCGTTGCATCTTTTCTATCGCCTCGCGATGGTTCGAACAGCACCTTCCTTTGAGGTGCCGGCTGAGGGTACTGACGTGGTGGGGGACGTGGGGGTGGCATGTTTTGGCGTTTTAGACGACGGATCTCTTGTTCCTGAGCATCAATGTCGATAACGTACGACTTCATCTCTTCATACGTCGCCGGTTTGAACGGTAGGCGGATGAGTCCTATTGCGACTTCTTCCCGTAGAGCAGATTTCAGTTGAGGGAGCACAATGTTGACATCCTTTGTGGTAATTCCTGCCTGACTCATGGCGATCTCCCATTCAGAGAGGAATATAGGGGCGTCGACGCTTCCTTGCGACATTCCTACCCACCGCTTGTACGCTCGTTCTCGTTCGCCTGGGTCTTTGAACGACAGGTCGAGTTTTTCAAGGAACTTCGTGAAGGTGTCCTTGATGTCGATGACGCCTGTGTCCTCGGTGACTCCGTCATAGTAGTTTCGGGCCCATGTCGATGCTGACCCATCCTTCATGTACGACAGGACAAAGGCGATTTTCTTTTTGTCATCGCTGAAGACTGTTTCTGTGTCATCAGTACTGATGTACGCCAGGCATTCCTGTCTGAAGCGAAGATAGTCCTTTCCTCCTGTGAAGGGCGTCGGTTTTGCGATCCCAAGATCTTTTATTGACGACTTTGTGGAGGGTGTCTGTTGAGACCTCATTGCTGTCGCTATGAGAGCGGCAAAGTCCGCAAGTTGCTGGGAGGTAAGTGACGTCATCTCAGCTTGTGTTTGCGATCCGGTCCTTGCTAATCCAAAGGCCACAGAAGTTGAGGGGAAGGATGGAGATAGAGGAGCAGGGGAAGCAGGTGTAGTTGCTGGCGGTTTCGGTGTTGCGGGAACCCACTTGATGGTACCCTTTTCTTCTTTGTCTCTCCACGAGACCCAGCACTTGTGGTGATCTGACCACCACCCGGTGTACTTGTTTCCCTGGTATGTTAGCTGGATTTGGTTTCCGTCTTCGTTGAGAGTTGCGCCGATTGGGAGTGCTGCTTCTTGCTCGGGGGTGAGCGCCACCTTGTTTGCAATTTACAGGCGGACGTCGACTTCTTCAGTCTTTACGTCAGCCTCTTCTTTCTTGATGGGTCCGCGGGGGTAATATGGATGGTAGTAGGAGGGGAGGAACTGGGCGGTTCCTTGACCGTGAGCGTTGTTATAGTCTGCTACTCCGACGTCGTTTGGATCTATCCCTAGATCGATAGTGAGGTTACGGGTCGGGAGAGGGATGCAGTATCGTTTGGGTTTCCGATACGGGCGTTGACGGTGGTTAGGAGCCAGCTTGTTACGTCGAGGTTCCAACGTCTATTGTGAGGGGGACCCACAGGTTGTAGATGCATACTGTTGGGTACCAGACGATTAACGCACGTCTAAGGAAACCAGGTTCACTGACTTGTCGACCGACTTCTAGAGGGATGATGACGTCCTCAAAGTCTTGGTAGTATTCAACAACGACGTGAGCAGGGTTGATCTCGATAAATCGGATGTAGTCACGGAGAGAGATTGGCGGGCGGGGCATACACAGCGTCGATCAACTCGACGTTCAGATGATACGTGTCCTACCTCGTCGTTACCAACGAACAAGCAACACTTCACTCTACGACTTTCCAACGTCGAAGACCGCTAGACACTGCTGGGCTTTCTTGTTGCAAGCAACAACCGATGGCAGCGTTCACAGAGAGAGGTGTCTGGTCAAACGTCAAGCAAGGACGTGGAGCGACACTTCACTGCGAATAGGTACAGGGACGTCTCAGGGGTAGGTGACTATCCACTTGATCGTTCTCGACGACGATCGGTAGACAGAGGTGGAACGGAGGATAGACAGGTAACAGACAGTTGTTCTTTAACGTCGACAACCCAAAGACACGAGCTTGAATAGACTCTCTTGTTATGTTACAACCTGCGAAGTAAGAGACGTCGGCGAGAGGCCAGAGACGTCTACGACACAAGAGGTTGAGCTACCGCGGCACAGGCAAGAGACACTAAGTCTGCGAGGTCGTGATAGTACGAGATTTATTAGTTAACTAGTCTACTAGTACAGGGGAGAGGGGACTTTACCTGCGAGGTCGTGATAGTACGAGAACAAGAGAGTGGGGAACCCCAGCTCTCTGCCCTCGACCTTATATACACGACGACTGCGGGTAAGTCTTACTCTACAAGGGAAGTCAGGTGACAATGAAAGTAAAGTGGTGCCACCTGAGATAATATTACTAAGGGATGATATCATAATGGTATCATGGCCTGGGCTCATAATGATGTCATGGGTGATGTCATGAGATGAAAGGATTGTAAAAGGTAAGGAGGGTGGGAGTATAGAGAATGTCGGTGTAGTTCTACAAAAGTGGCCATCTGTAAAAGGAGAGAAAGGGAAAGAAGAGAGAGAAAAGGAAAATGGCAACGGCGTCGTAACACAGGACCCCTGATAATGGTGACTGGCAATGCTCAGTTAAAAAGCGTGCGTTCCCACGGCCTCGCTTAGCGATGCCGCGTCGATGCCGAGCCATGCGGATTCCCCACTTCTTGAATTTGTGCTTTTCCTCCCGTACAACAAATAAACTGCGGTTTTTTTCTCACAAATGGGTTTTTTTTTATTGTTAGATTCATGATTTTTGAAGGGATTTTGGAAATTGCAAGTATTCTACCAGATATCGATTATTTACATGTGTTTTCTCAAGAATCAAGCCGGGTTCTTGAAAACTTTTTGAAGCTTTTGGTTTTACAGTAATAAAAAATCATTATGGTGTATTGATAATAGTTACTCGATGAGGGAGTGAATTAATATCGACGACGAGTCAGTGGTAGCTCACCTCAGGAAGCAATTACAGAAAAAGGAAGAAAACGTTCACGTGACTGATAGAAGACCATGTTGACTTTTCAAATCCGAGCTTCGAAGAAACAAAACAACGCAAAATTATAATTTCTGCGTGATTGTTTGACTTGTTAGTGTGCATTTCTGGTGAAATATAGTGTTTGAAACACTTACATGTTTTTTTCATGTTGCAGATGGCGAAGACAGCTCGGACAGACGCACAACAGGCTGCACTGGCCAGTATACGAAGTAATCGACTGACCGCGATTCATTCGAGGAGGGAGAGGCTCAGCAAGCGGTCGGAATGTTCTTTTTTATGTGCGACAGGCTATCAGAGCAGTCAACAGGCTCTCGATGAGAGCCTGTTGAACAGAAATGAAAAACTTCAACAGGAACTTAGCAAGACAAGAAACTCACTTCTTTCCACCACAAAACGCCTCCTCAAAGTCCAGAGTCGAAAGTCCAGTTCTCTTCGAAATCTCAGGGAGGCAAGGCGGAAAATACGATATCTGGAAGAGAAGGTCATGGGCATCCAAGAGGCGCATCAGAGTCTTCAGGATGTTGTAGAAGAAAAAAATGAAAGACTTACCGAACTCGAAAGGCAGGCCGATATGTTGTGAGCACAGGTCTCCTGGTACGAACAACGTCTTGCGCTAGTCAAGAGCTGGCCATCTCCACTCGCAGATCACCAGCTGTACGCCCTGACAGATCGGATACAGACATTGGAAGCCGAAAATCAGCAAATAGTAGAGGAGCAGTACAAGAAACTTACCGAGTCGCAGGACAAAGTAAAGAACCTGAGATCGAAGTGCCATGCACTTCGAACTCAAGTTCTTCATTCTAAGGAGCAGATAAGCCAGCTCAGGGAGTTCAAGGTTAGGGCATGCAAGGCGATACGACTTACCCAGGATGGTATATACAGAGACGAAACCCGATCCATCATTCGAAAACTTGCGAGCCTCGGAGTTGCAATATCAAAATGCGGAACTGTACTTGGTATTTTCATTGAGGCCTTCTGCAACATCTTGAGGATCGACTTTGCCAGTTGTGGTTGGGAGACGAAGATTCGCATACCGAGCGTTCGAACTGTTGGCCGGATCATCGGAGAAGCACAAGTTGCATCTAATCTGCAGAACGCAGCAGAATTGATGAAATGCGAAGGTAAGACATTACCTGTTGTGTATAAGAGAAAGTACTCACTTGGGATACGTTCGAACTTAGGATTCACAACAGGAGGAGACGGAACAACGAACAAAGGACAGAATTTTGATGCGTTCCACTACAATGTAGTCCTCCCTGCTGGGAGCGGTTCTTCGACAGCGATTCGACACGTCCGTTACGCGAACCTGCAGCTGGCTCCGAACCATCGGTCAGAAACGCAGGTGCAGGAGGAACTTACCTATATGGACGACATAGTCGACCTTTTCAACCGGAGTCCGCTGGCGTCACAAGAGGGGGCACCTGAGCTCCCGCTGAGCACTTCGTTTCTCGCAGTCAAGTACCACGGCACCCACGGGGATCATGCAGAGGACCAGAAGGCGAAGCATCGCCTTCTGGGTTTGTGGAAGCAGGAAATGACACTCCGAGGGCTTGGGGCGAAGTACCTGCACTCTCGCGCAGTGGACGAGAGGTACGCCCTTGTTCTTGAAGCGAAAAGAAAGGTCGTCCAGGACCTTGGTGGAGGGTCAACCTGGGACATGTTGAGTGATGAGGCGAAGAAGGAGAAGGACTTAGCAATGATGAATGAGCTCTGCGAATCTCTCGCAGACAGAGCTCTCGAAGACCTGACAGAAGAGGAACGGAGGCGAGCTCGTCTATTCGTCTGGGCTGGGTGCGGCATGCACAAGGACCTGAATGCCGTGAAGGGCGGAGATGAGTCTATGCGGCTAGAATGGGCAAATTACGATTGCTCACCTGTCTTACTGGCGAACAAGGACAACGATGCCGTTCTTGAGTTAGCAGAGGTGGATGAACTGAAGGAGGAAGTTGCGAATCAACCCCGACAGGAAACCGCTGCCGAAACACGAGCCCGCGAGCTGTCAAAGGGCGGCGGCATAAAACTGTGCTACCTCATGGGGCTGCTTCTAAACAACACAGACGATAAGATAGGTCAGACTATACTCAGCTAGGATCTATCGATAGGTACTAACTCGAGTCTCGACAGGCCATCACCACGTCTTTCGGGACTATTCCATTGTCCACCTTGGGCAGGAGGGAACCTATCCTGATACCTCAAACACTCGCTATTCGTCATATCTCAACGCGGCAGCAGAGACGTTGGCTCACCTGGATTTTTACACCGGGTTCATGAAGTACATCGAGTTCTCTAAAAAAAACCCGGGGCTGAACCATATGGAGGCGAACGTATGGAAGGCACTAAACGACCTGCCTACTTTGACAGAGCTCGCCTGTCTCACACTGTACAGGGAGGCCGTTTCGGTGCCCTACATAGCACATGTCCGTGGTACCGGTCTGGAGGACGTGAATGCACTGGAGCTCGGCTCTCTGTTGCAGAAAGTGAGACTATACTCAGCTAGGATCTATTCTATAGGTACTAACCTTTGATTTCGATAGGTCCGAGCGCATATACGCAGTCTACAGGATGATCCTATGATCATCTTGTCGACAAATTCCAGTCCGCAGGCTGCTACCTTCGGCAGAAATGAGGACTGGGACCGCCCTGATACAATCAAAGCAATACAAACCCTCATTGCCGAATCAAGGCTGCCAAAGCTGGAAGGCCTGTTTAAGGCCTTCCTGTGAGGCGCTTTAGAAACCTGAGAGAGATTCTCAGCTGAATATAACGACGATGGGGCCATTGCGGCACTTACAGAGGGGGAGCGTCAGCAGGTCTGGATACCTGCAACAAATGACACAAACGAAGGAGCCCTTGGCTCCTATCGTGTCTTCGCGCGAAAGAACCCGAATGGCTCTCTGAGGCTATTCAATACTCTGTTCAGATACCGAAGGAATGATACAGAAAAATTTATGGAATCAGAACTCACGAGTAAGGAACACGGTCACTTTTTGAAGAAAGAAGCTCGCAGGGTCGACACGATGAAGCCAGATAGGAAAAGGCGCCGAGAAGTTCTTGACCAGAATGTGAGAGAGTCGAGCGCGAAGCGACAGAAACGCGAGGCATGGGACCAGAGACGAAGGGATCGGGACGACGAGCTCCGAGGCCTTGCCATCGAATTCGATCGAGAAAAACTAAACGCGATGAACAAATCAGCCATAAAGAATCAAGTTGATAAGCTCAGGAAATTCAGAAATAATATATTGAACATACCTCGGGACTGCGAGATCAAGACGAAAGCTGACAAATTAGAAGTTGTCGTCCGCGCTCTGGACAACAACTTTGACCTTGTCTGCGAGGCGGCCGAGTCCGAGTCGGGGAGCGTGGAGGAATCAGGACGGGGTGGGAGGGGGAAGCGCGCTCCACTGGCACAACTGCCAGTCCCAAACGCCTGAAAAAACGCACCTCTGCATCAAAAACCTCGTGCTAATGGTGCGTACCTCTTTCAATCCAAACACGCATTGAACTCAAACGCACCCCTACCGACCAGATCACAACCCTACCGATTAAGTCTCGAGCATTCCAGAGCTTCTCGTATTACACTGTTACGAAGGGACATGGATTCTAGTGTGTCACACACCGTTGGGGTACGAAGAAGCTTCCTTGTCATATTGTGTTGAATGTATGCAATACCGGTATCACCAGAAGTGCCGTATTGAGCGTGAGTTCGGCCAGTTAGTCATTGTAGATTACCAAAGGAGAGCCTTAGAGCACCTAGAGCACCAGTAAAATAGACCAACAGCTCTGAAGTAGTGTTGTTTCGCACTTCCGCAGCAAAATGTGACATGGATTGAAGAGTTCAGAAAATGGGAACGGCTAATGTACACGGATTACTACATATAGTAGATATTGAAGCTCCGAAACAAATTTTCGGGCACGCCCGGACATTAGGAATTGCCAGTCACCACTGATAATGCCTATTGATGCCTCCCTCCGGGTATGAAAATTGTTAGCTGGATTTTTCCGGGCGCTTCGCGCCCGTTTTATCCGGAAAATGATAGGCATGGTCAGTCGGAAGGCCGTTTTTGTCCGGATTTTAGTGGTAGGCCTCTACAAAGGGCATTTTTGTCCGGATTTTGGTGGTAGGCCTCTAAAAGGAGTGTTTTTGTCCGGATTTGGTAGTTTTAATGCAAAATAAGATCATTTTCTGTCCTAACTACACAGAAAACAAAAACAACATATTTCTCTTTGTCTTACAAGTACCCTCCTGCCATTTGAGGCAGTCGATACTATTCGGTTTCGATACACACCATACAACACAACAATGTACTACAACTGAATGTATGCATCTAAATACAGAAAGTGCATCCCACGGTTCTGTCAATCATTACTATATTTGAATATTTGACTACAAAAAATTTCTACTAGTACTAGTCTGGAGTAGTCCGGGGACGATCGGCAGTCCCCGGTTATCCGGATTGGTTGAGGCCTGTGTTCCCTCAGATGGAAATTTAGCTGGACCCTGGTGGGAGGCCTTGGCTGCATTTTCGGTCCAAATTATCCAGAAAATGGTAGGCATCCGAGGTCAAAATCGTGAGTTTTTATCTGGATTCGGAGGAGGCATCAATAGGCATTATCAGGGGTCCTGGATGGGCACGGCCTATCAAATTTCCGTGCTTTCCCACGCTTTCGCTTAGCTCTTTGCTAGTGATCGACGTGCGATTCACCTGTCTCACTTTTTGTTTTGGCGTTCAACGGCTTGTCCTGTCTTCCACAACACTATAAAAAATCTGAAAAAATACCCAAAAATTCTATTTTGTGATTTTAAACAAATGAGACAAACATATTTTAATATTATCCAATATTCGTCGAGATATGGCAATTCTAGACTCATATCTGAACAACTAAGATGATGCTACAAAATTTTTTTGTACAAAATCTTTAACTCTCCTTAATATTCATATATGTCAAGGAACTATGATGATAAAGCTTGATTTCATTGAGCTGGGGAGCATATATGTTACTAAGTCTAAAATACTTGGTAATAGCACCACTAATATGTCGATTACTATCACAAAAGGCTCACAGAATCACCGTAGTACACTTAAACAAGATGTACAGACAGTTTTGAATGAGTGTTTCAAGTGTTTTGTAGGAAGAAGTAGCTGAGCAAAAACACTAGACTAAGATCACGTGACATTACAGCAAAAATAGATATGTATATTCTACTTGAATTTCACTTAAAATATACATGGATTTGGTACAGCTCACCTTTGATATACATACTAAGCACTAAAATGCAATAAAAGTGAGGAAATTTACTTGAGTTCTGGTGAACTGTATTTTCGAGGGTTTTGGGTGGGCACGAAAAGTGAGACTGGATGATCGACGTGAGTTACTATATATGGGAATTATTTAAAGTCCGCCTGAGAAAAAGCGTCACGCGAGTTACATAGGCCGTGCCCATCCCCAATAGGATAGGTCAGACACTCACAGTTACACATGCCCTGACTCAACTAATACAATCTATGCAATAACCTGTTCTAGACTAAATAACACGCAACCGCATAGACGGTTGTAGCTTACAAGCTCATGTCTAAGTTGGATTTTTTTGTATGGCCTAGGACAAATTGTGTGTAGATCCATATGAGCTAGGCTACATCGAACTACATGAGGATGCATTATGGAGCCCAATATGCAGTGAGTACTAGTACTAGTGCTGGTATGTATTACGTGACAATGTATCACTGATTACGTAGAATTATTGTGACTTAGGAGTCACTGATTGATTGAGTCACGACACGGCTCAGCTGGCTGCTCCTATTAGCCTCCTTGCTTTACTTACACGATCAACGAGGCGGCGTTTCTCAAGGCAAGTTTTGTATCAGTGCACTGGTACTCAAACGTTCCCGATCAAGAAAAAGTACCAGCATCGCCTCCTGGTTGCTTGGAGGTAAGTTCTCCATGGTTCTTCCATTGATACAACTATTGTTTTGTAAGGAACATCACTTCTGACCAAACTGCAGGTTTACTGACTGTATATACGGTACAGCCTGGCCGTGGGAGGCGATGCAGTTCAAGAAGGGTGACGGAAGATAGGGGTAGAAAGAGAAGGAAAGGGAGTAAGAGGATAGTAGGAAGAAAATAAGGATGTATGTATCTTGTTGAGAATAGAATGATTATTCCTGCGGTGAGTGAACTGGAACAAGAGAACGAGTGCAAGCGCGAGAACGAGAACTAGGACGGAAACGAAAACGAAAACGAAAACGAAAACGAAAACGAAAACGAAAACGAAAACGAAAACGAAAACGAAAACGAAAACGAAAACGAAAACGAAAACGAATATTCTCTGGTGTTGTTTGTCGTGGTTTGCTGGGGAGCACTGACTGACTGACTATACTGAGAGTCTGAGACGAGAGTGGCACGCAGTCTCTCTTCTCTCCATCCTCTCTTAAACCATCATCATTACCCCTCTTCCTCTTCCTTTCTCCTTTTTCCTTGTTGATCGCCTACGTGGGGATCAGCTGAAGCAAAATTGCCCTTTGATTGTTGTTTTCGTTGAGCAATCAGTCTGCGACGAAAACCGTACCGCGTGTCACGCCCATCCACGCGCCTCCCAGCAGCGACAACGACAAGGTGCCTCCTTCACCTCGATTCTCTCCATTTTCTCTTCATCATCTTCGCCCTTGCCGACCGTGCTGGTGAAGGAGAGGTTCCAGGATAACAAAAAAACAGTCTTCGCAAAGTTGTGGTTTTATTGCTGTTGCCGCTCGTGTCACGCTTTCAGCAACGCCCACCCTCGACGACCAGGAACACCGTAACAAAATTTCCATCACACTTTAGCCGCTCGTCCGAGTTCTTTGCGCTTTGCTTCGGTCGAGTGCATCGAAGGCCATCTTGGAGTAGTTTGTGATATTGGTGAGTGTCTTATGCTAAGCGTCTCAGCGTCACGTCGTGGTCGTGGGCGACGACGAACAAGATTCTATAATACATTAACTCTTTTTTAAAGCTACTCTGTCTCTGACATTCCTATAAGCTTTGAACAGCGTTCCTCTTTGTATACATCGCGGAACAAAGACTGGAGGGCCTAAGTCGTGGAACGGACGACGACGGAAGAACATAAAAAGGCACGGACCGTGGCGGCCAGAGCTCATACATCACTACAGATAAATACCATAAATAATACCGACTGGTTCAACGCTACTTGACACAAATTCAGATGTCTGGGAAGGAGCCGCCGAAAGGACCGCGCGCCTTGCGCGTCCCCGGAGGATTTGGAGGGCCAGGAGCACCAGGACCCTCACATCCCCACGGTCAACCCGCAGCGTCGAGCAGCAGGCTTCCGCCATCGTCGATCGCAGTAGGGATGGGCGCAGCTCCTCCAACAGGGCCGCGTAGCTTGGTCAATAGTCTTACTGGCCCTCGCGGGCACCTGCCTTCGGGACCGTTGCCGGCACCAAAGGGTTATGGATTTCTAACCCGTGCACCACCCGCGGGGCCCAAAGGGAAGGGAATTGCTTCTGTGTCTCCGCCATACGCTCCCACACCACCTGCATCACTCGTTTCCCAGTGGCCGAATGGGCGTCCTCCTCCGACTGGACCAAGTGCGCTGAATAGACTTACGAATGGTGCTAGCAGTTCTGGTTCAGGAAGGAGTACGAATGGCAGCGCGAGCCCGACCGTGCCAACTCGACCGCCGATATCGTTCTCTCTTCCAAATGCGAATGCGAGTGCAAGTTCATTGACAAATCCTCCTCCCCCGAAACAGCCACCGCCCCCACCGCCTCCAGACCTACCGCCTTCGCTCAATACTCAACCTTCTGAACTTCCTCGCTCACCAGATTCCTCACCTCCACCGCCTCCTCCCCCTATAACTCCTCCCCATTTATTCAATGGTGATCCACCTCCATCGCCACCTTCAACACCACCTCCGCCGGCAGGTCCTCCACCGCTTCGAAGTCCTCCTCCTCCTCCGCCTGCTGAAGTCCCAAAGGACCGATCTCCAATTAGTATCAAATTACCAGCTGTCACACCTCAGGAACCAAAGCTTGCGCCTCCGCCATTGCCACCTGCGCCTCCTCCTCAGCCAAAGCTCCTTAGAATTGAATCGGATCGGGGACGAGAACGAGAACGGGAACGGGAACGGGGTCGGATGGAACGTGTGGAACCTAGATCTCCGTCGCACGCACCTCCCCCGCTGCCACCTCCAGATCCACGGCTTAAGGCATCTCTGCCACGACGTCCGACTTCATGCACGACGCCTCGCTCTCCCTCACCGGCAAGAAGAGAACCTTCCAATCATGCCCATCAGCATACCCAGACGCCAAAGTGTTCTCCTCCCCCACAACGCCCGCCATCACCCGTTCCTGAAGGTGTATCAGTGACTTACAAACCTCTTCCAGGTCACCAGCGGCCTCAGAAACTGTACTCACTGGACCCTCCTCCTCCTATGCCTCCTCGTTCAGCCTACACTCCCACGGGCCTTCACGACTACCGTCTCCTTTATGACTCGTTGTGTGACAAGGACCGATATGGAGAGATGAAGTTGCTTATTGATATGGTACGAGCTGCTGGCAAGGAGGATAGGATAAAGAACGGTGGGAGACTTCTGGTACGATTCGATGGTGAAACGATTAAGGGCGAGAAGGAGGCGAAACCGAGTGATCCCAGGAAAGAGGCTGGGTTTAAAGTAGGGAAGCCCAGGACTGACATGTATATAACCTCGTATGAGGTGCGTTTTCAGATTGCTTCTTCCCATTTAACCTTTATCGATTTTTGCTTCATGGCATGGTAGCATGACTCCAACACTCCAGGACCACCACCACCGACGAACATCCTTGTTTTCGGGTTCTCCGAGCTAACACCAACTACGAAGGTCCGGCAGCACTTTCAGAAGTACGGGTCTATTCTCTCGTTCGAGCGAGAACTCGACAGAGTCACAGGAGGGCAGATGGGCGTTGCGTCTATCGCATTTGCGACCCACGACGAAGCGAAAAAGGCTGTGGAGGGTGAGGAAGGGAAGAATTTTACTCTCGCAGCAATTGGTGGCGGATTGCCAACTGTGAGCTTTGCGAGGGGTACTAGTGGCGCAGAGAAGGATAGTGTGAAGGTACTCTTCGATGGTGAGGGAAAGTTATTGAAACTTGTATTGAGCTTGTATGATGAGAAAAGGAGGAGAGATAAGAGCGGCAGTGCGACTGCTAGTGGAAGTGCCACTACATCTACGCCGAATGGTCAAACTGCCCTGGGTCAAAAGCCTTCTGGATCTCTACCTCCTCGGACGCCATTTGCACACCCGCTGCCGCAACATCACGGTCAGCGCCCTCCTCTCTCGCACGGTCTCCAATCCCACTCTCATCCCAATTATTCTCGGCCTCCACCACGCAGTGGTCCTATGCATCTCCCTCGTGGACCCGGGTTCCAACATCCCAATAGTCGTTACGGTATTCCCGGGGGAGGACCAGCGTCGGGCGGGCAAAGTGGTCCGGGTCTGCAGAACCATAATGCAATGCGAAAACAACCCCCACCTTCACTTGTCCGTGCACGCGCGATGAACACCGCCAAGTCATCTGTTCATCACACTATCCCAGCTTCGATTAGCGCACATCATGTCGTGGGTGGATTGCGAACACCGACGAATGAGACCGATTCTTCAAGACCTGTTACGCCTGTGCATTTGCATCACCTGCGTGGGCGCGGGAGGGGACTCCTGCCCGGCCACGTACATTCACATCCGCATACGCCAACGCATACGTCCACAAGCACACCACGCGGATCACGTTCACCTTCTCCGGCTCGGAGAATATCAGACTCGAATAAGAAGCGGGAAGAGACGCGAGCAGAACGGGAGGCGAAGCATCGGAGTGTTGTTCAGGCCCTTGTGAAGAATGGGTTTGATTATGCGAGGATCGACGAGGCGCAGCTAAGTGGTGGCGCCGCTAGAGAGGAGGACGTAAAGGAATTCTTCAAAGGGTTTCCTGTTGACGAGGTTAGTTCGATTCTTGTTCCTAGGGCTGTTTGGCCTTGTGTCGTTTAGTTTGAACTTCAAGCTAATGTGCTCGGTTTTGTGAAGGTTCTGCATGACCACCTTGGTTGGTATATCACGTTTCGTAAACCAGATGCAGCTAGCCGAGCGGCGCGTGTGCTCGCCATCGGGACGCATACGTTGGCGAACCGGAGTGTGACGGTCTCCATGCAGCCCGCAGCAAAGACCAGTGATATCAAGCCGTCTTCTTTTTCTCCAACAAGCTTCGAGAAGAACTTAGTGAATGGGAAGCGCACGTGGAAGCCACAAGAAATGGTCGAAGAGGCGAGCAAGGTCGTCTTAGCGGAATTGCGTGCATTACTGGAGAAAGATGTGATGGAGCGAATTGTGAGCACGCAGATTCGCAAGATGGTCGCGGAAAGGAGGAGAGATAAGGAGGGCGTTAGTGGTGAGATACATTCGGAACTCACAGACGAAGGGCGAGTTGATAAAGGCGACACTGTTGACTTTGATCGCGATCGTGACCGAGAGAGACAGCGCTTGAAGGGCCTTTCATTCAAGAAGCGAAAGCAGAAGGCTGAGAATGTTGCTTCTAAGCTTGGTCGGGATGAGGTACGGGACCGCGAGGACGAACATGAGGTAGAGGACGTTTCGTGTAGTTACGAAGATAAACGAAGAGGAGCCGCTTGTTGCTGTGACGTTAGCCGAGTCCGACCGTGACCATGAGCACAACAGAGATCATGAAGAGCGCGACTCTGAGCTTAGGAAGGGTGGTGGAGACAGGGACGAATCGACCGTTCTGAAGCCTGAGAAGGAAGTAAGGCCGCGGAAACGGAGAAGAAAGACTGCAGCGCGTGTCGTGCGTGGGGCTGAGAGTGAGAGGGAGGTCGAATCCGAGGATGATGACGTGGATATTACAACACCGGCTAAAGTTGTCACTGTTCCTCCTGCTGCCGCGCCCGATATCGTTTCTGCGATTGTTGAGGATGTCCCATCCGAGCCTGCACCCATTCTCGAACCCAAGATTGCTAAGTCGACTCAACCTGTGGATATTGTTCCGCCTGTACAGCGCAAGAGGTCACCATCACCTATTCCTGCGGACGAGCCGCCTGCCAAACGTTCCAAGGTTATTGAAGGGGCGCATGTCGATAATGACAAACTGGTGGACGCCGAAGCGCCTATTCCCGTCGTCCCTTCTGTCGAGCAAGCTCTCGTCCCTGCTCCAGCGCCAGCCAAGAGCAGCAAGAAGCCAACGAAGAAGGCTGTTGAGAGAGCGGAGAGGGCAGAGAAAGTGGAAAAGAAGAAGCCTATTGGTAAGCGCTCGAAGAAGGCGAAGGCTGATCGCGCAGTATTGGAGACTTTGGTCATCCCGCCGCAGATGGAGGCCGATGTACCTTCTGTGGCCGAAGTGCGTGTTTCGCCTTCGCCAGAATCTGCGTGGGTGACTTCTGCTCCAACTCCGGAGCCTCCGTTATCTACGGTCCCGGAGAAAATACAGCCTTCTCCCAAGCGTCATCCTCCTCTATCAGAATATGCTCTTCGTGAACTCGTCGAAGACGATGAAGACCTGTACTTTGCGAAGCTTGCGCTTTCTCTGGATGTTGATAGTCCCAGCTTCAAGGTCCAAGAAGAGACCACACCACCCTCGGATCCAAATGCGCCTCCGCCATTTCGTAAGCACGTCACGGGGTCTGCGAGATCGGAGGGTTATTACAAGATCTCGCATGCGGAGAAGTCTGCGTACGTTGCACAGTATGCGCTTCGCGGAGCTGGCAATGGTGTACCCGCGGAGAAGGAATCTGTCACACCACAAGAGCCAATCGTGTCTTCTCGGTCGAATCGCGCTAATGCCCGTAGGCGAGCGCAAGGACTGGAAGAGATGAACCAGCTCCAGCTTGCCGTGGCACTGTCAAAGGGTGAAAGCGCCGCTACGGAGGTGATGAAGTTCAATCAACTCCAGACGCGTAAGAAGCATCTGAGGTTCGCACGTTCGCCAATTCACGATTGGGGCCTATATGCGATGGAGAGGATTAGTCGTGGTGAGATGGTGATTGAGTATGTTGGAGAGATTATCAGGGCTGCCGTTGCTGATAAGAGGGAGAAGGCGTATGAGAGGCAGGGGATTGGGAGTAGCTATTTGTTCAGGATTGATGAGGATCTTGTGGTGGATGCTACGAAGAAGGGTAATCTTGGGTACGCACATCTACTTTTGGGCTTGATGCTATTTGATACTGACCAATGACCTCGCGGATAGGCGACTCATCAACCACTCGTGTGATCCCAATTGTACCGCTAAGATCATCACCATCAACGGGGAGAAGAAGATCGTCATCTATGCGAAGCAGGAAATCGAACTGGGAGATGAGATCACTTACGGTCAGTGCCAATCTTATTCTTGAGTCGCAATCGGGGATGTTAACCCGCTGTTTACACAGACTATCACTTCCCTATCGAACAAGACAAGATTCCGTGCCTTTGTGGCTCAGCCAAGTGTCGTGGTTTCCTCAATTGATCTTATTCCCCCTCGCCTCTTCGTCTCCTCATCCTCTCTCGCCTCTTACGCTTTCGCTCCACGGTGCCAACCCACTCTCGACACATTTTGCTCCTTTATTCTCGTTACTCCACGATGCATCCGTCCCTCCGCGTTCGCTCCTCTATACCCCACTCCGGGTTGGATATTCTTATACACAAGCAGACACACATCCATCTGTATCTTACTAGTACTAGCTCATTGCCTCATGACTACTTTCTCTTGTGCTGTGTTTATTCATTTCATTTCATTCGGCTTCTACGATGTTTTCCGTTGTTTGATTTATTCTCTTCTTCCTCACTCACCTCACTCTTCTTTCGCCTTCTTTGTCACCTCACTTCTTTGTTCTCGTTTTTCTTCGCTTCACCATTTCCTTTTGCTCCCTCTAACATTCATCGTTGCCTTTCTTTTACCCTGCCATTTCTTATTCTATCGTCAATCTGCAAGTTTTGCATTTGCATAAAGGCTCTCGGTATCTCCCTATTCAGTGTGCGCAAACAACCATTGTCTCTGTTGATGTATTGTTATCGATTAGTGCTTAGCCGTCTATTTGTTTCTCACCGACCATGATTTGACTTGACTTGCTTGGTGCTGAAACGGTTGACGGAGTGAAAGGGAGAAATATTCAGACAAGAAAATGGTCGGTCGTGTAGTAGGCGAAAGGTCTTGAGGTATACTCCTTCAGACACAGGAAGCGATCAATCGACGATGATACGCTCTACTGGTGGAGAATGGCATAACAAAACACAAAGGATACATTACATGCGTCTTCAACATACTTCTCCGCACACCAACCTCAGCAACAACAACAATTGGTAGCTTCTATAGTTTCTTCCTTTGCAGCCCTTTCGGCAACTCCTTGACCCAAGGTAGGAAATCACGTCCGCCCATGTACGGGCGGAGGACTTCTGGGATACGCAAGCCCTGTATCGAGACGAGACGGTGAATAGAGATGGATGAAAAGATCAAGAAAAATTAACGCACGTCTGGAGTCTGATAATTCTCCGCAAGAGCACATAACGCTCGTTCCGTAGCGCATAGGGTACCATTTAGCATATGGACGTAAATTTTACGCGTTTGATCATGCTTTTTGAGGCCGCATCGGACTTCGAGGCGTCTACTCTCTGTTTTCACATTGTCAGTCGCTCCATCTCCGAATCCTCTGAGAGATACAAAGCGAGGGGGATGGGAGGTGGATCAGAAAACGGATTGCATGACTTACGATAATCCGTGCAATTCGAACACGAAACCAACTCCTTATACGCTCCCTGAAAGGGGAACCAGGCCTCCAAATCATACTTCGCCGCAGCCGCCAAATTCAGGGCACCAGAAACAATTGCAACAACTCTATAAGGTAACCCAAGAGTCTGATAAAACTCTTCCGAAATCTCAATCATATTCTCCAATGTCTCCCAGCTTTTCTCGGGTTCGGTTATACAGAATTGTTCGACTTTCTCGAATTGGTGGACGCGGAAGATGCCCCACATGTCTCTACCGGCTGCTCCTGCTTCTTTTCGGAAGCAGGTGGAGTAGCCTGCGTATCGGATGGGCAGTTGGTTCTTTGGGTCTTCGAACCATTCATCGGAGTACATAGCTGAAATGGGTTGTTCCGAAGTTGCTATAAGGTACTTGTCGTCTTCCGAAGCTGTCACTTTGTAGAGTTCCTCATCAAATTGGTCCAGTTGAGCGGTTTTGGCCATTTGGTCTTTGTTCATGAAAAAGGGTGGTTGAATTTTCTTGTATCCCTTTTTGGAGCGGAGGAAGTCGAGGCCGTACGAGATGAGGGCTTGGTTAAGGTCGACGCCGTCATTTGTAAGGAAAAATCCGCGGTGGCCTGCTATCTTTGCGCCTGATGGAGAGAAAGCGTCATTAATCAATAATTCCATGTATTCTGGGTATTCACCTCGCTCCAGATCCATCGCGTCTAATCGTAGGAGGACCTCATGATGAGGCATGATATCCGTCCTTTGCTTCACTTGCCCATTTGGTCCTTCTGGATGCCATGTACGAAGCGTCGCATTATCGTCCTAGCCAAAAGGTACACATCCGATCGGGATGGGATTTCAGGATGGATGTTTGGTATCACTGACCTCGGTCAAACTAACTGGGACGCCTTTCCCAACGATATTCCCAACCGTACTCGCCTTGGCGCGCATAGCCGCTTCATGCTCCTTCGCCTCTTTCAACCTCTTCTCCTTCAGTGCGTCGAGTTCTTTCTTTTGCGCTACGAGGTCGTCGGCATTCTCCTTTGCCTAGCATAGTTCGTCATTATCGTAGTGAATATATGCGCGGAGAAGGATGCAAGTTAATAAGATTGTATCCTCGCCATGAGACATGGATATGAATAGAAGTAGAGGTACAGGAGACGAACCTTTTTCTTTGCAGCGATATTCTTCTGCACGGCGTTGATCTCCTTGCTCGTCTGATTGACTTCAAAATCCACTATTATCACCAGATCCAAGTCCATCCCGCCGTGCCATCGCACACGCATAATCACATCGCACATATCCACAGGGATCAGAACCAGCATTACCAAAGCGGGATCATACCACGTCGAAGCAATGTCAACAAGTAAAACAATCACCGACCAAGAATACTCGTCAGAATACCTCTTTGGAAGGGAAAAGGCTGCATGTAGTACGTACACTTAACCCACTCAGTATACATCGCGATCACTTCATCCACAATCTCGACCGGTAACCCTCGTTTTCTCTGGGACTCGCGAATCCCTTCGGCGTTCCCGCCTTTCGAGTCGATGAAATCGAGGACGTCGAGCGTCATCGCGTCTTCTAATTCAGGATACGAGCTGGTTCTGAACTCTGGGATACGGAAAGCGGAATTTGAAGATATTTGGCCTAGATATTTAGTTTTGAAGATCTACGATGAATGGAGGAGCAAGGCAGACGTGTTGTCTAGGGTTGCACTACAGTTGTACAGCTGGCGGGGAAATCTAGTGGAATCAACTACGTGGCAACCTAGTCATAAGGCTCGCTGGTCAACATTGTACTGATCGATGAGCACTTGGGACTATAAGCAACTCACCAAGTTGTAAGGTATATGCTCGTACAAATACAGGAGAAAATGTATTATTCTGTCGGTGACTCATCAAAGTAAACATTATGTAATCAAGTGCGAAATAATAATCAACCAGCACTGGCATTTTCGACTTCGTCGAAAACCCCGCTGGCCATAGGTCCGAGTAATGTCCATTTATAAACTATATTATTATATATACTTCACTACAATCTCTTCCAAGCATACACAATATTATCCTGGCTTGTCCTAATCCTACCAAAGTGGATTATGTATGTAACAAAACTGCTATAATAATATGTTCTCAGTTGAGTTATACATTATACAATTGGCTGAGAGAAGCTGTGCATTCGTAGATATAACTACATGCCCTGCAAGGAGCTCACACACTGGGCAAAAATAATTTTTTAGAGTGAAGACTTTTGGTTGGAATAGAAGAAAACTACTCTAATTGGCTGATATTGCATTCTGACCAAATTCCAGAGGCTCCTACTTGTAATTTTGCCTAATATGTCACTCATACTGATATGTCATCATATAGTCCAAATGTGCCATCTCTAAGCTGCATATGGTTGCTAAAATAATCATTCAAGATTGACAGCCCTCAGATGATTAATAAAGGTGAGCATAAAGTCCAGAAAGGTTCTCTTATTGCATAAGGGAGTCTCCTTTGTGAAGGTAGAATATAAATCTATTGGACTTCTACCATTTTTCTAACATTGTTTTAGATTTTTAAGTGCAGAATTTGAGTTGTTTGAGAGTGTGCAATGCAA
The DNA here is from genome assembly GCA_024712875.1 of Inonotus hispidus. Lineage (NCBI taxonomy): Eukaryota > Fungi > Basidiomycota > Agaricomycetes > Hymenochaetales > Hymenochaetaceae > Inonotus > Inonotus hispidus. The sequence continues at coordinate 1,355,932 of CM045723.1, read as the reverse complement.
ACTGCTTTTTGATTATGTAATCATATGAACAGAGAATATTAGGGGGACAATCATGCCGATTTCTACCAATCTCTGCCGATCTTTCTTCTAAAAAAAAGAGGAAAATAATTAATATAAGTACTTTGAGGCTTGTTCAAATTTTTAGAAAATTTTCTGGTTTTTTTATAGGGAGGGAGAGGGGAGGGTGGGAGAGAGGAGGGTGGAAGGGACAGATGGGGAGGGGGCAAAGGGGGGGAAAGTTGAGACCGGGTGGGGCCGAGAAATCTTTGCATTGCACTTTGCAGATCGTTATACTGCATTTGGTATAGTTTCCGACTTAATTTAGTATGGTGCAGAAATTCAAAGTCCGAATTTTAGTCAGCCATGTGTTTTAGATATTAAGATACTTGACGATCGCATCGATATCTATATCTACCAGCACTGGCATTTTCGGCTTCGCCGAAAACCCCGCTGGCCATAGGTCTGAGTAATGTCCATTTATAAATTATATTATTATATATTCTTCACTACAATCTCTTCCAAGCATACACAATATTATCCTGGCTTGTTCTAATCCTACCAAAGTAGATTATGTATGTAGCGAAACTACTATAATAATGTGTTCTCAGTTGAGTTATACATTATACAATTGGCTGAGAGAAGCTGTGCATTCATAGATACAACTACATGCCCTGCAAGGATCTCACACACTGGGTAAAAAATTTTTTTAGGGTGAAGACTTTCAATCAGAATAGAAGAAAACTGCTCTAATTGGCTGGTATTGCATTTCGACCAAAATTCCAGAGGCTCCTACTTGTAATTTTGCCTGGTGTCACTCCACACTGATATGTCATCATAAAAAATGTGCCATCTCTAAGCTGTGCATGGTTGCTAAAATAATCATTCAAGATTGACAGTCCTCAGATAATTAACAAAGGTGAGCATAAACTCCAGAAAGGTTCCCTTATTGCATAAGGGAGACTCCTTTGTGAAAGTAGAATATGGTTCTATTGGACTTCTACTATTTTTCTAGCATTGTTTTAGATTTTTAAGTGCAGAATTTGAGTTGTTTGAGAGTGTGCAATGCAAACCGCTTTTTGATTATGTAATCATATGAACAGAGAATATTAGGGGGATGATCGCACCGATCTATCCATTTAGCGCCGATGCCAGTAATTATTACAACAAGGCTGCCGGTTTCCCTAAAACTCCACCGCGCATTGGACACATCCGGACAGATTCAGTCGTTTCGGGTGTCAGCATGAACTCCGGCATGTCTGTCTCGGCCATCTCACACCACTCAAGCGCAGGCTCTCATTCATCCAACTCCCATACTTCCGCCACTCGTACACTAGCAACATCAAGAGGACTTGGCGCGCCGGACGACGAGACCATCAGTGCCTTACGCGCGCAGTTGGCATTCCATCGAGAACTCGCTATGCAATATGAAGCCGATATTCGCGCACGGGACGCTCAAGCGACGTTAATGAGTCAAAAACTGCATGTTCACGAAGCAGAAGCCGAAAGGCGGGCTAAAGCGATGCGTGGGATGCGGAGGCGTGTAGCGGAGTTGGAACGCGCGGCTGCTGCTTTGGAGGAACAGGCAGAGAAGAATGCATTGGAAGTTTTTGAGAGGAGCGTGTTTGATGGAGTGAGCGGGGATGCATTGAACGCGATGAAGACTCAGATGGTGGAGTTGGAGCTGGAGAAGGGTGAGGTTGAGAGGAGGGAGAAGGAAGTCAGAGCGGAGAGAGAGAAGCTTTTGGAGGAGGTGAGAGTTAAGGAGGAGGCTTTGAAACAGATGAAGAGGCGGATAGAGAGCGGCGGTACCTCGGCTGAGCAGGGTAATGTAGCGAAGGTTCAGCAGGATGCTGCTGAAGCCGCAGCGCAACACCAAGAGATCGAGCTCGCGTGGGCTGTCCGATTATGGCTATCCCGCATCCTACTTCCTCAATATGTGACTTAAAAAAATTCATGACGGTTCATATGCGCTGAAGACGCACTGGTTAAAATACGAGGTTGTCCAAGGCCACACACCACCCATCCCATAACATGGATTCCAACTTCTCCCTACTAAACTATGACATCTCCGTTGCTAACATGTCAGAACTCATTGCCATCATTCGTGCTCTTCACTATCGCATGGCGGTACTGGAATACACGGTGCAACAAGTGATGGAACAGCAAATGCCGAATCCTCTTGACGCTCAACTCGCAAATCCTTCCCAACCCCCGGGTCCCGATCTTGATTACAACATGCATGGACCGCAGTATGATACCCGGGGTTTAATGCTGTTCAAGTTCTAGCAGGTAGCCACGTAAGTTTCTTCCTCTTGGACCGTAACAGTATGTCGGGCAGCTAACCAAGATTGTCGCTCAACAGCCTGATGTTCCTGCTCAGTGGGGGCACCATAGCGCAGACACCACTATCCCACCGGCGAATACATACAACTATGATCAAGATGACGCCGCATACATGCCATGCTACGACGGAAATCAGTTCCCGCCAACCTTCGGTGTAGGTGCCCCTGTAGGCCAGCAGAGTCAAGGTCACGAGCAAGATGCAGCAGTAGGCGGAGCACATCATCATTAGAGGTTCCACGGGAGTGAGGTACATCTCATCATGTACATACCTCATCATAGCTTGACTGACCTCTTCACCCGTATTCTCGATCTCACAGGCGAGTGATGAAGTTGAGAAAATACGTAGATCAGCTACCATAACCATGGTCAACAGTTCCCTAGCAATAAAACACACCCGGATGTCAGTCAGTTAGATCCCAGAGTTGGCGAAGGTGAAAGTAAGGAGAAAGCAGTACGAGGCAGAAAGCGGTCTCCGATTCTTTGCTTCCGCCGTGTCGGAGAAGACCGAAAACGCTAAAAGTTAAACTTGAATCTTAAAAAGGAACTTCCGTACATAAGCAAGATCCATGGTAGATAAGATAAGACAAAAAAGGATGCACTTTGAACTAGATACAACAACATCGTACGCGCTCGTGAATCCGCGCACAAGTCATAATAAACTCGTACGTATAATTCGTAATCAGATCGTCCAACAAAGCCATTGCCCATCGTGTCACGCATCGTGTGCATCGTAAGGTCATGTCGTCCGCTGAAAACTCCAGTGGTCTCCGAAGAGCCAAGGGATTGAAGGTGAGTTGGCAGGAGCCTACCTGGGTGATCCGGAGGAGTACCGGTGGAGGGATGGACGATCCGAGGCGGATCCGGTGAGGAGGAAGGGCAGGAGCTGAGGTAGGGGGAGTGCCAGGCACGGAAGCGGCGGGAGAAGCTGGATTAGACTCGGGGATCGACGAGAAGCGTAAGTGGCTGTGTTTCGAAGACTAGAACTGAGACGCGGGGCAGGATCGACGAGGCCTGACCTTTGTTTCGAAACGCGCGGAACGACGGAAACGATGCTCGGAACGGCGAGTGCTGCTAGAGGAACGTCCGGAACGTTTACCAGACACCTCCTGACAGTCTAGGATGGCCGTGTCCACGACTAGTGACAATGGGATAGCTAAGAGACTCGAGAATTACGAGGTGTGGCGAGTCGTTGATAGGATCGAAGTCTTCCCAAGCTGTAACCGACTTAGAGAGCTTTGGGACGAACGATAGAACGTAGAACTGGTACCATAGGATTCGCTGACCTTCTCCCTACTACATCCAAGCTCTATTTATAATACTGTGGTCCATGAGCCTTTGAGACGAAGCCGAAAGGCAGAGATAGGCATAGGAAGAACAGGGGGGTGCATACGCGAAAGGGTCGAGGAACTCTAAGGGATCAAAGGCTGACAAGGGAAATGAGGGGCATGGGGTACGTCATTCAGGGGGAGCAGAGCCATAGGACGAGTAGGAGAGCGCATGCGGGGGAAAAGGGGGTGCATATCTAAACAAAGGCGAAAGGAAAGGCGGACCGAGGGGGACCTGACAAGAACTGACCAAAGGGGACGCATAATGGGGGAATACGACGAACGGGGCATAGGCGAAGCACAGGCGGGCATGTAGAAAGGGATAAAGGAAACAAAGGAAGGCATACATTCACATTGGCTTGGGAGGCTTGAGGAGGGCACGTTCGGATGGCTCCTTCGAGTTGTCCATTCGGAATTCCGGAGCGAGAAGCGGGGAGGGAGGAAGAAGGGATGCTCTATGGGGTTCTTGTGCCGGTACCTTGTGTCGGTAGCTTCCTTCGGTACTCCTGGAGGCGGTCGACGACGTTGAGCCTTTGTGTGGCACGCTTTGTCACGTGACTCCGTCGATCGGTCTCACTTGCCTAAACCGTATCTCGCGACTGATCCGCTCGTAGCACGTGACGGATCTCTTCATCGCGTCATCTGCACTGCACTGCAGCGTGTAATACATCGTAACAGACACATCGCCAAAAGGTCAAAACATCCCGAATCGTTATCGTGAATCCCGCTTGACCTAGCACAACCCCCTCTCTGGCCCTTCAATAGTAAGGGAGGGGATAAAGGGCATAGGAAAAGGTGGGAGGGAAGTGAAAGGTCGTAAATGAAAACTCGTAAAAGGGGTAGAGAGGGTAGGGGGACGTGGGGGAAAAAAGCAAGTACACTTAAACTACATACATGGACAGCCGGAAATCAAAGAAATCGGGCCGGTGTGGTGCGTGGACTTTTGGAAAAGTGTAAGTGAAAAGAAAACTTCCTCATATCAAAGCGTTTTCGAGAGCGGGAGAAAACACCATAAGGAAGCCATAGAAGCAAAGGAGCAGGCGGACGGAGGGGTGAAAGGCGGAGAAGCAAGAAAAGGTCGTTACTAAATGTGTGCTTTATGGAGTATATGTGTATATCGTGATTGTCCGAAATCGAGAGTCCGAGAGGAATCGTACACTAGTCGATCGTACACTAGTGGGGTGGAAACGAAGTCAAGATGCCGAGTCGAAAGGCGGGACACTGGAATATGGATCAAAAGTTCCAAGTGATCTAAGCAGGAACTACCAGAGGCTGCATCGACATCCTCCTCGCAGACCTCGACCCTATAGTTCCCGTCGCCCTGTTCGTAGGCCTAGGAGTCTCGTTCTCCTTATCGCTCTGAGTCTGCGCACCGCCTGCCTCGCTCTCACTCCCAATCTCGACTGTATCGCTGCGCATGCTCTCAATCCCACTAATCGCAATGGAAGCGCGTCTTCCGGGAACGATGGCGCTTGAATTTGGTGATATCGCACGCCTAGGAGCAACCGTGGTTGTTTGACGGATGGAGGGCTTGGGGGTGTCGGAGCCCGCAGTTCCCGACCTCGCGCGTCCACTGGGTCTGCCACCAGGAGGAGCACTGAGCGACGTATCAGACAGCCTTGGTGTCTTCGCCTTCCTGATCGTTGTAGTCGGCACACTAGGCAGAGATCCTACATTCGTCCTGGCCTTACCAGCGCTTGCAATTTGCCCTATCGTTGTGTCCCATATATGCTTGAGATATTCTGGGGCATTGAGTGTCAACGGCCATGTAACCTGTACCGCTGTCCTGTGGCATTCTTCGACATGTGGGGATTGGAATAGCAGATGGGTTAGCTTAGAGGTGTACAGCCACAGGATTGGCAGGGGATGGCATCATCATTAGTACTCGACAAGGACCATGTTGAGAAGAAGGATCTAGAAGGACGGAATGGAACACGACGAAGTTGTGGAGCTCTGCACAGCCACCAGATTGATAGGATCCATTCAAAAATATTGATCTTGTCGATCTCACTGATCTTACACGAGCTGCCGATCAGTGCAAATCTTTCGAGCCACATTCCCAAGCGCTACAGCTTACATAAGCAAGAGGACGCAACATGTCTACACCATTCACAAGAGGAAAATAATTAATATAAGTACTTTGGGGCTTGTTCGAATTTTTAACAAATTTTCTGTTTTTTTTTAGGGAGGGAGAGGGGAGGGAGGGAGAGGGGAGGGTGGAAGGGACGGGTGGGGAGGGGGCAAAGGGGGGAAAGTTGAGACCGGGTGGGGCCGGGAAATCTTTGCGTTGCACTTTGCAGAGATCTTTGCAGATCTTATACTAAATGTGGTATAGTTTGCGACTTAATTTAGTATGGTTGCACCTTGCAGATCTTTATACTGCATTTGGTATAGTTTCCGACTTAATTTAGTATGGTGCAGAAATTCAAAGTCCGAATTTTAGTCAGCCATGTGTTTTAGATATTAAGACCAGCACTGGAGTTTTCGGCTTCGCCGAAAACCCCGCTGGCCATAGATCTGAGTAAATTAAAGCAAAATATTTTATATTAATATTATACTAAGGCTTCCTTAAATACAATATTGCTAGTAACATTTTGCTGACCATCTGTACGCTGCTCCTGTAGAAATAAGACTTTAACTTTAGATGCTGAAGTACATCTAGACAATGCAACATAAAGTTGACCATGAGAAAAGCATGGACTTCTAAGATCAATTCCAACATTTTTCATAGACTGTCCCTGTGCCTTATTAATAGTCATTGCAAAAGCTAAACGTACTGGAAATTGAAGACGTTCCATTTGAAATCCTAACTGTTTTTCTGGAGGGTGAAACTTAATTCTTGGAAGGATATGAACTTCACCTCTTTTTTCTCCTGTAATAAGTCGTACTTTAAGTTGAGTACGTGTTGAGTCTAAGAGAATACAGCGAGTTCCATTACAAAGACCATCTTCAATATTTAAGTTTCTGAGAATTATAAGTGGTACACCCTTTTTCACTTTCAAAATTGATGGCGGTAATCCTCCTTCTGTTATTGAGTTTAAGAATTCTCTTGGATAGACACTGTTGATATTATCTGCTCCTGATTCTGTAAGAGCTTTGTCAACTGAAAAGTATGCAACTTCTTCTCCAGGAAATCTTTCAAGAAGTTGATCATTAATACTTTGTACTCCATCATTTCTTGAACAGAGAATATTTCGATCTAAGAAGTATTGATCATATTCAGGTTCATAAAGTTCAATATCAGGATTCTTTAGTTGAATTAGAGGATAAATTACTTGAATAAGTGAATCAATTGTATTACCACATCTTATCTCTTCAGATAAGGTTATTAAGCTATCAGATGCAGTATGCTTGCCTTCTCCTACTTCTCTAATCCATTTTCCATATCTTTGATCTTCTTCACTAAGACCTAATCGCATATTTTCAGTAAGATGAAAGATACGCAAATTTTGCCACAACTCTGAACGTTTTAGTGTTTTACTAATTATTGCTGCTCTTGAACCTTTATGAACAATAGGAAGAGTTTGTCTAAAATCACCTCCAAAAATGTGTGTTATTCCTCCAAAAGCTCTTTCAGACTGTCGGATATCTTTAAGAGTCTTATCAACTGTTTCAGCACAAAAACGACTTTGTGCAGGAGCTTCATCCCAAATGATTAAATTTGTTTCTCTAATAAGATCAGCTAATTGAGAGGTCTTGCTAATTTTACATGTTGAACTTTCATCAGGCTCAAGAGGAATTTTAAAGGTTGAGTGAGCTGTATGTCCACCTTGAAGTAGAAGTGCTGCAACTCCTGAAGATGCAACACAAAGTACTATCTGTCCCTGTCCACGCAGTTTATGACAGATAGCATTATAGCAAAATGTCTTGCCAGTTCCAGCAGGACCATTAAGAAAGAATCCTTGACCAAGATTTTGATCAACTGAAAGCATAATAGCATTAAAAAAAGTTTTTTGTTCATTATTCATACTTTGATACTCTTCTTCTGCTTGAGCTATTAGTTCTTCTGTATGGTATAAGTACTGCCTATGAGTACGAATTAATCTATTGCCCAAAGCTAGTCTGCTTTTCCAATCTATAGTTGACTTTGACATTGCAGAGGGGTATATACGATCTGTACTATTTTCATACCATGTTTGAAAAAGGTATAAACAATAGTCTTCAATTTGATCTTGAGTAAATATCTCATTTATATTCGTTAAAGTTTGAAGTTCTCTATTTAAACCTTCACAAAGTTGTACTTTGTAAGAGTTCCATAAATTTGTAGGATCTGATGGGTTGCATTCAAGTAATATTAAAACAAATAATTTGCGTAATTGATTAGGCATTTGATAAAGACATGCATCTTGGAGACATTCTTTGAGCTCATTGTCGTCATCTAGTAGCCCCAGAACAACACATGCTCTTTGAAATGTCGGCATCAATTGTCCATCTACAGTTCTTAAAGCCTCAAAGGATCTAGGTCCTTTGACAACAGTAAGAAGGAGACGCAAGTAAAACTTCTCTCCTTCTTTAGGAGAAATAAAGTACATGCGTCCCAAAGAAAATCCTTTCTTTCTTGGACTCCACTTTCTAGTAGATTTATTCCAAACAAAGTGTTGAGGGAACTCTTGATAAACATATTTAAGATCATTTGGATGTTCTCTATTATATTTGAAAATGCCATTAAAGTTGTATCTTTTCCAGTAATACGCTGATTGATATCTACTATTGTATCTGTATCTGGATCAATTATAATATTTTGCTCTCCTTCAAGATGTACAGCAAGTCTTTAGATTGGAGGTTCTTCAGAATGCATTCTAAATGATAAAATTCTCCAAACAGCTTCAGGAGCAGAAATATATCTTGCATCAATATATTGTTGCACTTCATTATCCTTTTGTATTTGCTCAACAGTTGCACGATCATGACCTGAATATATATAAAAGTTAGAATAATATATAAGATATAGAATTATATTATACCTTTGTATATATACTTATGAATATATTTAACACTTTTAATTGAGCTGCATACTTCAATATTAAGATGACATTGAAACATTTTCAATAGAAGCTTATTATAAGGAACAACTCGATCATTATTGAGTTGTATTTCTTTATTATTTTTAATCCAAGTTTGTTTGTTATCTCTTCTTTTATATTTTGGATATGAGTCTTCATCAAATGTAGTCTCATTCTTAAAAGACTTGGGAAAATGCTTCTTGCACTTTTGATCTGATTCTAAGCAGCCTGTTAGACCTGACTTACATTCATGATACATAAATGATGCAACTAATTCAAAAAGTTCAGAGTCTTCATCTTTATTTGGTAACTCTGCTGAGATTGTATCATCTACATCTTGAGGTGATCTAAGTTTTGCTTCATTTTGCATAATAAGAAGTAGATGCATATGAGGAAGACCTCTTTTTTGATATTCAATAGTATGAATTTTAGCAGCAGTCTTGCCTAAAAAGAATTGCTTTGATAAACAATCAAGAAGAGCTTTTGATTTTTGATGAAAGACTCTTGCTACTAAATCAGGTCTATCTGCTGCAGTTTGTCCTAATTTTAATTCTCTTTGAATTTCAATCCAGTTTGGATTTGCTGTCATTGTTATAAAATAGTCAATATGCTTGTAATATCGAGCAATGACCATTGAATCTTGATATAATTTGCATATATGTCTTGTACTTCCAGTAAAACTGGAAGGAAGAATAACCTTTTGACCAACTTCATTCAAGTCTAAATTATCTTGAGGAAGCATATCTATCAAACCTCTGGCTGTCTCCATACGTATATTTTGCTGATTGAAGAGAATCCAGTTTAAGTTACCTTGCTCAATTGTTGCCCAGGTATCAACTAAATACTCTTGAAAAAGATCTCTTGCTAAAAATAAGGGATCTGTATCACGTGTAGGACGTTGAAATAATAAATATGCTGCAAAATCTCGTTGTGTAACAAAGTTTCTTCTTCTTTCTTCATTATTCTCAACTTCAGCAATATTACTCTCATTTATATTATCACCTAAGATAATAATTCAGGTTATTAAATGAATTATGAAATTATTAAGAAGTAATATACCTGAGCTTTGATAAGGTATTGTATTTGGAGCATATCCTAAATCTCCATAAGGAAAGAGTAAAACATAATGCAATGGTTGATATAAAGGATTAATTTCAGAGATACGTTGAAACTGATTATCATTGCTTTGTCGTTCAATTATTATATCTCTCCACCGCTCACCTCTTTAAGGTGCATCTGTATCGCCAGGTAATAGTAAGCCAATTTCACCTGAGGTTGGTAGATTATAACGTCTTCTATCTTTTGTTGGATCTAAAGTTAAACGCATAGTAATATGATTTGCAGTACTTTGAGTAATTCTTTGAAAAGCCATCTTGAATGTATTAACCCAAGGGTTAATTTGCATAAGTATATCATATATTATTGACATAATATTTCTTCTTATAGTCTCTGTTGGAATATCTAATTCATTATTTCGTAGTGGAACTGGATTATTTCGCATTCTTTGATTGAGAGCCTCTTCTTTTCCATCAATAACATAAATTTGTGCAAATTGTTTTTGTGGAGTAGTATTATTTGATGCAGATGTAGGTAAAAGACTTCCTATCCAGTGGTGCAACTTTCCATTTACTTTAAAGCAGAATGGTCCTCCATGAGTAATTGAAACATTTCTTTCAATACCCAAGCTTGTAAATGCAAATGCATTATTAAAATTTCTAATTGATGATAAGAAGTGTTTTGACTCTTGTGTTTCACCTTGATATAAATTTGATAATGTTATAGGTGGAAGATGATGTAAAGGAACTTGTATTTTTCCAGTAAGGCAGCAAATACCAAACTTTGGATTTCTCTTTGATGATGCATTGACACGTTCACTTAGCCAGTGTAATGCCTGACAGTATGAACACAAAACATTCATTCTGCCTAAGTCATAGATATTAACTGTTGAGATATGAACTGTTGAATCTCTTGCATAGTTCTCTCCTTCTTTAATATATCGCCTATAATATATTTCTCCTATAGGTCTTATATCTTGAGAAGTGTGTTGAGCATTATGTATTTCATCTATATTATCTTGAGTATTATGTATTTCATTTATATTATGTATAGCATTATTTATTTCATTATTATTAGTCTCAGTAGACTGAGCATTTTATCTACAAATTTATACAAATTTAATTTGAATATTTATATTTTACATATTTATAACGTTTATAAATCACCTCTTGTTGTATATCAGATGTAGCATAATAATGATATTGGTGACGTCTTTCTGTAGTATTATTCTCATTTTGTCTATATGATATTGTAGTATTTGAATATATATCCTGATTTTGTTGCATATATGGAGTTTCTGCTCTACGATAGTAACGTTGATGATGTCCTTGAGTAATATTCTGATTATCTTGTGCATATGTTGTTGTAGTATTTGAATATATATATTGGTTTGGTTGTGCTTGTCTGGATGACGACCTGCGTCTATATTGTCGTGTTGGATATAAAGGCAAATTTGTAATTCTCTCTCTTTCATTTAAAATTTGTTGCAACTCAGGTGTCATTAATGTAGTAGTAGATGGTACTGTTATTTGATATTGTTGAGGTGGTGGTGGTGGTAGTGGTGGTGGTGGTGGTATTATTGATGTAGAATAGATGTACTGTTATTTGATATTGTTGAGGAGGTGGTGGTGGTGATGGTGAAGGAGGTGGTGGAAAGTTATACTGATTATATAGTGGAGAAGGAGGTGGATATAGTGGAGGAGGGGTGGAGGCATTGGAGGAGGTGGCATATTATATTGAGAATCTCTTTGAGGAGGCATAATATTGTGTTGTGATTGTGCATATATAGTATCATCCAAAAATGGATCTTGTAGCTGAGCTGGCTGACTTGGGGGTACCATATTATAATTATACTGAGAAGTACTTCCTGGAGCACGTCTTCTATTTCTATTAGGACTGCTTTGTTCTAATTCATAATGATATTCTTGTCTAATTCTAGTTCTTTGCCTATTTGGTGTAACAGGTGGAGAGTTGTTAAAGGCCATTGAATAGTAGAAATAGAGATAAGATGATAGGAATTGGTGGTTAAGTGCTGAAACAATGTGAGAGGGGAAAGGAGGGGATTTTATACAGGGAGTGAGAGGGGCAAAGTTAAGCAGAGCAGGCTATAGGTGAGCCGGGTGAAGATTGCACACTTTGCAGATCATATTTCTAATTTGGGTAATATGACAAAGTGCAATGAAGACAATTGGAACATTTGGTAAAAAAGAGAAAAAGGATTAATATAAGTACTTTGGAGCTTGTTGGAATTTTTAACAAATTTTCTGTTTTTTTTTAGGGAGGGAGAGGGGAGGGAGGGAGAGGGGAGGGTGGAAGGGACGGGTGGGGAGGGGGCAAAGGGGGGGGAAAGTTGAGACCGGGTGGGGCCGGGAAATCTTTGCATTGCACTTTGCAGATCTTTGCAGATCTTATACTAAATGTGGTATAGTTTGCGACTTAATTTAGTATGGTTGCACCTTGCAGATCTTTATACTGCATTTGGTATAGCTTCCGACTTAATTTAGTATGGTGCAGAAATTCAAAGTCCGAATTTTAGTCAGCCATGTGTTTTAGATATTAAGATGGTCTTCCGACTCTTATTCTACACGTAGCCCATATTTTCCAATCTCTACATGAAATACTTTCAGAGCCTTGACTTTACCCCAGTAGTTGAAAAGAGTCTTTCGAGATATGCTTGAACCTCACGAGCTACAGGGCAATGGAATCAAAATTTCGTGATTCCCCATGAGGAAGTCGGGATCGGAGAACTTACCAAGTTCTTTAGGAGCTTGCTGCACAATCTGAGATACCGGCCGTAAGAAAAGTTCCACTATGCTGGAGTTAAGAAATCAAGTTACTTACGAGATGCTCTGAAGCGAGCTGCGTATTTGAAGCGTTCACTGGGCGGCGCCATACGACTTCCCGTGTCGCATCTTCGCTTCCCGTTCTATCAGGATCATCATCAGTATTCACGTCCACATATAGCGATTGATTTTTTTGATAATGAGAAAAGGAGGGAGAAGAAGAAACGTACATCCAAGACCCTTTCCCTGCCATAATCCAGTGTAGATGAACACTTGGATCAAGGTCTTTCAGGAGCTCGAACGTCTCGACTGCAGTGCGTGATTCAGAAAATACGACTGCTTCCTGTGGTTTTAACAACAATGATCAATTGCATACGCGAACGCCATTGCGGCTAATGTGAAGAACAGTAGAGGGCAAAAGGAACGGACCTGAATACCTGGCATCTTCAATTCGACACCTCCTGACGGCGTCGTAACGAGTCCGAATTGGACGTAAGCATCTAATACTTCTGGATCCCACGCTGCGAAAAAAGGGTTTGAAGAGAATTGTTTACGAGCTTCCCCCCTGCAATCGGTAAATCATGCAAAGGTGCATTGTGATGGGAGTGCGTGTATTAGCTCTCTTCATCCCTACTTGAGAAAGGGAGGACCAGACCTGCTTGACCATGTATGTCGCCTCTGGACAGCCCCAAGTGCAAGTCCTCCGACGTTCGAAGAACGGTTTGTGTATGGGGGTGTTATGACCGGGTCCACGAGGATAAGGGCGGAGAATAAGCGTGGACAAGTAATAGCTGCGAGAGTGCTGCATCCACAATAATGATAATTAGCAAGGTATAGGGCCAAGTCAATTACCCATTCAGATAAATGTATTGATAGTAAGAGAAGCAAGATACGTACGACGTGGCACCACCCAAAGAATGTCCAATTGCTACTAATGTGCGCTCGTCTGAGCTTGCGAATCCATCCTGTAAACGTATGTTCTCAATCTCGCGGGGAATACGAGGCAGGTGTACGGGTAAGTCTATTGAGAATGCTTGTTCACGTAAAGGAAGGTAACGGCTGAGAAAATTGAGTATATCGCGTGAGTAGTCTTGCCAATCGTCTGAGTAGTAAATATGCAGAAGCAGTTAGCTACTCTTCCGGGGTAGGATCATAGGTAAGTCGACATACAGACCACACCAAGCTTGTCCTGGTTTATGAGCGCTGCATCACCGTGTTGCGTCGCTTCCAAAGCCCATATCTCGTCGACAGATACAGAGCTATCGCTGCAGGACTCGAAGGATGAAATGAGGTGTCGGAGGAATGGTTCCCAGGTCTGTTACAGCTCGTCAGCTCTCTGGCTCAAATATACAGACCGAGGATCATTAGTACTCACTTCCTTATGAAGCCCGTTCGCATGTAGAAGCAAAAGTGTAATGCTCTTTCTTCTCTCCCCTCCTGTGGACTTTCTATTGCGACGATAGTATCGCGTAACGCAGTTCCACAAGAGCCTGTCCTCCCTCCCATCCGGTAATAGCTCCTTCTCATTCCTAATATGCCGTGCCTTTAACGTTAGTATCTCGTTCGTAATACTACTCGCTTTCCTCTTTCTCTCATCCTTGGTCAAGGTACGAGCACTGGACTCGGAGTGTATAACGTCAAGGTCTGTTTGGACAGAAGGAGGTAATGTGATGAAGGGTGATACGCGCGGATAGGACGCGGGTATGACATGCACAGATAGTGCAAAGTCGTCCGAAATCGGCTTCGCGCGCCTCCCGCCTTCTCCATTGGTTCGAGATTGTGCTTCAGCAGGGAGTACGGGCGGGTAGAGAAGAAGATACTCAGGTGGTTCACGAAGAGGATAGAGCTGGCGCGGATGGATGGAGTTGAAATAGCTGGTTGAAGATGGACGAGGGTAAAAGTTTCGCGTCGCAGTCATTATCGTCGTTGTGGGACTGTCGTCGGGGCCGTATTGTCAGTCAAGAAGAGGGTACCACTGGTATTCGGGCTCGGGTATGGACAATATTATGTGGGAGGGGGGTATTTATCATGTGTCTTCCACTTACTACACCATTACCATGGCCATGGCCGGGGTAGCCTAGAATAAATATAAATATAAAGACAATTCTGCACGTGATTTTTTACACTTTTCTCTAACTCTAATGACAACCCGTATATAATAACCGGCAATCATCCTATCTGGTACTACAACCTCCCATAACACGGAGAGTACTTAGCTCTCTACGGCGCAACTGTGCGTACGTCGACGCTGAGTTCTCCAAGGCTTTTCACAAGCTCGAGCAAGTTGCAGCGGAACGGGAGCAGCTGCAGGTTTCGGATAATATCCGAGTCGAGTACAAGTGAAGAAGGGACATGGCGGATTCTAGATTCTGGACAGCGTGGCCATGCAGATAGTTCGTACCCTGGTGATACGTGATGAGAGCAATCCCACCTGGCGCTGCCTCGAAAGACGTCATGCACCGTCGCTACTAAACCTCGATGCCTTCGTTGTACCAAAACCCAGTGTTGCCGTTGACTTGATTCGATGCAAATTTCCCCAGCTTGAAGAGAAGATTCCGGGTTCGTTAAGAGAGTTCCTTGCGTCGGCGAACTCTCTCCAGTGTCTGTTCCTTCAGTTGAGATGCGACGACCTCTCCTAAGAAGCCTTCGGGCTCCCTTCTCTCTGCAGCCTAGAGGTCAACTTCATTCCTCACCGGTCCTACCTAGACATCTGACTCGGTTTACGTTCTTCAACTATCATGTTGCCCTGTCTAAACTACCTGACTTCCTGTCATCGGCAGAAGCGCTTCAAGTTCTCTGCGCCAACGCAAAGCAGGAAGTGATGACGACGACAGTATAAACGTGATTATGCCTTACCTCACCTGCAAAATCCATCAAGGGTACTTCTTTCATTCACGTCAGTCTTTACCATCCTTTTTGCTCGCAAAACTTCGCATGCCTGCCATTCGGAAGCTAGAGCTCCAATTTACGGACCGTCTGGCAGATGTCGATTTCTTTCTTCACCATAACTCGCTCGGGATCTTCGATGACTATCTACCAGATGCCTTCTCTGTTCCCGACCAGCGACTTATCCGCTTTGAATCTTGCTACAAATGGGAGCTTAAAGACGTAAATTTCTAGATGTCTCGCGGAAATGGGAGAGGTACCAATCAAGTTGTACGAGCGGGACATTTAGACTAGATCAATTGGTGTCACCCTGGCCGTTTGATCATGATGAAGTGGATGAAGTTACTGAAATTACATCGAAGTATGCGAAGTCCTAGTTTCACCCTTGGAATGTAAGAATCACAACATTCTTGTTTATGTGGCTATTATTCATGTACATGCTGCGTTGTGCTTTACCCGCATCATTCATTCAACCCAGGCTTTGGTGTCTGGCTTCGGATTGTAGGTCATCTAGAATTCTGTACATAAAATAACTGGGTCTCGACAAATTTAGAATTGAAGACTTACCTTGGTAGAAGAAGCGCTGTCTTCTTTCTTGATTATTGGGATACTGCAATGCACTATATTGTGATCTGTTCTTGTCTCCATGAGCTTACTACTTGGCATGGAAACTAGGATCAATTCGCCCTGGTCAGTCACTCCATTCACGACAGAGGCCGCTGAATAAATTGTCCGGAATTCTGATTGTTTCAACCAAAGTCTACATGTCTTCATTAACCATTCTCAGTGAACCCGCCTTGTGTCGGGAAGCTAGTAGTCGCTGATCTCAGCAATATTAAATCAATCCGACTTGATCGTGGACGGCACATCATTGTGAGCAAATGCGAAGACTACGCAGGACAAGCTTTATACTACACAGGATCACCCGCCGGCCAAGACAAGATCGGGAATTTGAGATCCAGGGAATCATACTATCCGTACCGTATGCTCGTCCCTCCGCACGCCCCAATCTTTCATCACACCTTTGGGCGCCCCCTGACTTTGTACAATGAGAAACAACCCAAAAACCGAGAAGTAGTAAAGTGTACTTACTGAACTGCTCCAGGAGGGCATCGATGGCGACCGAAGGTGCGCCGAGAGGTTCGTCATTGGTTCCGCATTTGGCCGAGTCCACATATTTTTTATCCTCACCGAACGCTGTTGCATGCATAATGCACCGCTCAGCTTGTACGACCAATGGATTACAGTCAACGCTTACCATATGCAATGTATCCCTTATATTTATGCGAGTAATATATATCAATATACCGTATTCCTTCGGAGTAGGAGCCTGATCGAAGGAGGTCAGGATAGTTGAAAGAGGTAGCCACTGCTGGACCAAGGATACAGCAAGCTACTTACTGTTAAAGAAATTCTTTATCTTGGGCGCTTCTCTGTAGGTTCCAACTTTTTCCCTGTCAAACTGAAACCGATATCCAGTCTTAGATGTTGAGGATCAAGATCAATAGAAGTAGATCGCAAGGAATAGGAAACCTACTCGTTCTACTTCACCGATGAAAGCTCGGAGCGCTGCACCACAACTCTCGAAGCATCCATCCTCCGGTTTGACGAGAAATACACACTTCTTATTTCCATCGAGATCATAACCATCAGCTGCAGTATCAAACAGAGTTCCTCAATTCTCTAACTGAAATATAGTCAAAACCTACGTACCTTCAACTTCTCGTACGATCCTCCTTTTCTGCTCGCTGTAACACACTTGCGATTTCACACGGATGGTTGTTATGTATGAGTAATGTCTATCTAAAGGAGAGGAGGTTATAAGATAGAGTCTCCTTGGCAGACCATGGACCAGATGAAACGACTCACCACGAAAGAGTTTCTGGATGTACTCTGGGTACGTTCCAAATATCCCAGTTTCGGCATCCCTTTTAAGCTCAAGCTCGACCTGTTGATTTTGTATAGACATTTTGTTTGGTACTTGGAGTCGAAATGGTGCAACAAGGCGATATTAGAGGTTGACAAGTAATCTTCAAGGGGAAAGCGGGATGAAAAGTTCATTGCATGGTGTAAATATCGTCCTGACCATGATAAGCAAAGTGCAGCAAAGTGAGCATAGGATAACAGCCTTCTTGCATCGCAAACCTGTTGCCAGCTGGGGACGAAGTTTTTTCCCTCCCCCTTCCCCTTACCTCCTCCATTTCTCTTCTTTACCGAGAAGCCTGCCATTTGCATCCTTTGTGTGGAATACGTTGCGGTTGCCGGACGCGAGGTAAGAGTGAGCGTCCAGGTCAAGAAGGGCACAGACCAGTGGCTGTTGTAGTAGGCATGTTCGCAAACGTCCCAGCAAACGAATGCAAAGGGACACGGGCCCAGCCTGACAAGAGCCCACACATCCAGATTCGTTGACAAACATTTCTTAGGTAGCCTTCCGCTCTAGCACATCAGACCAACGTTTACCCCAGATTTTACTCGAGACCGGGTACATGATGTTTGATTCCCCCACGCAACCTCGGCAGCAACCATATTCTACAATTCTATAGCGGGTGCACTGGTGTAATAGTGTCCATGCAAACTGGCACGTTTGGTTCATCATCATGAAACGGCATATACAATTCGAGTGATTTTCTGCGTGAACGAATTGAGACATGATAAGTTACGCAAAAAACTAGTGATTGTGAGTTAATCACCTACAGGCGCAACATCCGAACGCATGCCATATCCCTTGACAATCTTGATAACCTATCACTTCATGGAATGTCTCGTGGAACATTCCCGGTGCATTCCAGGAGTACATCGAACTTGCATTGATGGTGGAGGGAGAGGGGTAGACCATGGCATGCGCTGTCGCTCCAGCGACAGCTTAGGTAGAAAAGTCACCAAATACACCGTAATTGCGTATACTGCAACTTTCCTAGCTCCTTATACACATACGGCCGCTTCGTCCACCAAGCTAGTAGCATTCGCGGTCCGGATGCGCGTAGTAATACTGCGTACGCAACCGTATCTCACACGCACGGAGGTTTTTATCACGTGATTTCTGTTATGTGTGGTGTTCCGTGCCAAGCGACTGTACAGCGCAATTTCCACATGGACCGCCATCGTTTCTGCCCGTCTATCACCAGCTATCACCTCAACACAATACATGTTCAGGGACACAGAGATGTCTCTTGGAATGCTTGCCTGATGCCGAGTCTTTTGATGTTTCAAAGTAAGTATAAGAAGTAAAGATGGACGAGCTAAGTAGCTGGGAGTTGCCTTGCCGTGAGGCCTTTGCTCTATTGCCCGCTATGCAGATTCTCTACCTCGTAGGCATAACATGCCTTGCTCTGGCAAGTTCTGCGTCTTTCGTACCTGCAAAGCGCGCCTTGTCGGTTGTGCCTGAACCCGGTTCTGGATGGATAATCACACCACCATCCCGGCCACTCGAATGGGGTGACCTCAACATCGTCCACACAACAGACACGCATGGATGGCTTCTTGGTCACCAGAAGCCTTCCTTTCCCGAACCGAACTATTCTGGAACATTTGGAGATTTTTATGATTTTGTCACGCATCTGAAGGAGATTGCTGATGAGAAGGGTGTGGATTTGCTGATCATTGATACTGGGGATGTGCGTGACGGAACTGGCTTGACGGATGGGCATCCGCCTGGTGGAGTTAATGCTCATGATGTAAGTCCAGACCATTTCGTTTTCACTTGTCGCAGACGTCGATATACGTTATTTTTCGCATAGTCCAATCAATTCTTCAAACAAATACCCTTCGACCTCCTAACGATTGGAAATCATGAGCTTTACATCTACGAAAACACGCTTGACACTCACACCGACTTTGTGCCTCAATTCAATGGTCGGTATCTTTCATCGAACGTCAATATATCTGTTCCCGATCCTTCCAACCCTTCGCAAAACATCAGCGTCCCGGTGGGTGAGAGATTTGCAAAGTTTACGACAAAGTTTGGGAAGAAAGTGACTAGTCTGGGAGTGTTGTATGATTTCACGAGCAACGCTGAGGGTACAACGGTCCAGCGTTCGGAAGATCTAGTTGAGGAAGAGTGGGCAAGTTCTTTAACCCATCTTTATTGTTCGCTGTTTTCTCGTTTTCTGAGGTTGGGTGCTTTCTTAGTTTGCCGAGGTAATTTCGGAAGAACCAGACCTCTTCTTGCTCTTGGGGCATATACCTTTACAGTGGGATACATGGCAACTCTTGTTCGACGCTGTTCGCTCAGTTCACCCTACCACACCCATTCTCATGCTCGGTTCGCATTCGCATATTCGGGATTGCGGTTAGTCAATTAGCACATGACTCGGTCGAGGAAAAAAAAAACCAAGACTAATGATATCTTATCTTCAGTTCAATTTGATGGCCGTTCGATTGCTCTCCAGAGTGGACGCTATGTGGAGACTGCTGGCGAGTGGCTCTGTTTTGCTGATTGCTACTGCTACGCAAGTCTAACAAGTCAACCTTCTTACCAGGCTGGCTAAGTAAGTGAAGGGCGTAACATTGGGGCTGCGAAACCATTTTACACTGCGAACTTGGCTGTATTCAGGTGTCAACTTCGACGACAACAGTTCTTCTCCCGAGGGGAATCTCACTTTCTCTCGGCGCTACCTTGATGCTAATAAACTTACCTATCAGGTACTCTTACTTCTCTACTTTCATCCCACGGTTTGCCTTTACTTTTGCAATTTGACCAAATCCCTTGCTTCGCTCTAGTATCACACGAGCACGAACAACGACACATTCAACACGCCCGAAGGCCTCTACATTACCCGTGGCTTGGGGGATCTTGCGGAGAGGTTCGAGTTGGATACCACATATGGGATTTCGCCAAGGGATTATTCGATATCTCGGTAGGTATGCCTTCCTGTCTGCTAAGGAACCGAAGGTCTGACGTACCATAGGGACCCATACCCCAGCAACGGCTCTTTGCTATCACTAGTCATCGAGCAAGTGCGTAACATTGCATCGTTATACTCCTTCCTCCAACTAGTTCACCCTCACCCCGGCATTCTTACATAGGCATTCCCAACCGCCCTCGCAGTCAACAGTACGCGCGCGTCACAGGGTGTCCCCGCACTATACATAACAAACTCCGGCTCCCTGCGTTTTGATGTCTTCGAGGGTTCCTTTACTAAAAATGACCAATTGACGGCTTCGCCGTTCACGAATGAGGTTTTGTTTGTCGGAGATGTGAGGTTCGGGGTCGCGAGGAGAGTTGTGGGTAGGTTGAACGAGGTTGGCTCAGAGGTTCCCACAAGGAGGAAGAGGGATTTGGGCGGTGATAACACGAATAGACGTGGATTGGATAGTGTAAAGACTCGAAGGGGGAAAGGACGAAGGGACGAGAATGAGGTTGAAGCGGAGTGGATGTATCAGGAGTGGCTTAGAGAGATGCACGAGCGCGCTAATGAAAGATATCTGGAACTAGGATTGGAGAGAAGGGACGGTGAAGAAAGTGGTTTGACAGTCGGTTATGTCACTTCAGACGTACGTTACCTTCTCCTTCTGTATAGCGTGAAGCATCTTACAGCTGTATTCTCTAGTCCTGTCCCGGAATAGGTGATGACACACCACACATCCCACTCCCTGTCTTCCCTTACCCACCATATATCTCTTCCATCGACTCCGCTGCATCAGACGTCTCGCAAGCTACTGAAGATAGTACCATTCCAGTCTTGATTCCAGACGTAACTCCAGAAGACACACTCGTCGACCTCGTATTCGTCGACTTCATTTCTGAGGATGTCCTGAACGTTCTAATCGAGCTCGAATCCGACCCTAACATCGGAAGCGGGACGGTGTACGGAGAAGAAGACGTGGGGAAGTACAGTGAACTTTTGGCAAACGAAATACTGAGTGTTTTCGCGCAAGTAGCTTGGAATTGATTGCAGTTGGGCTTGTAACGCAACTCGACTGAGATACATTTGTTATAGTTACCTTCGCGTGCGCTCATCTCCCCGCTAGTGATGTGTGGGTTCGTAGGCTCTTGTCAGGCAGTGTGCCCCCTGTCCTTGGTGTTCGTTGCGTGGACGTAGATTGCATTGATATTATCATCTTACGCTCACTTTGCTGAACTTTCCTACCAGGGTCTGTCCTCGATCCTAGTTTGAGACAGGTGCATCCAGGTTAGTTTGCATTGATGTTATTATCTCATGCCCGCTTTGCTGAATTTGCCTATCAAGGTCGATACGAAAGTATCCACGCCGCACAACGACCTTTGCAGCCCACTTGACAATCCCTTATGTAAATATGACTCGTCGACCTCTGCTGTTCAACCCACACTTCAAATACTAATTAATATGAGTCGGAGTTCGGGCAACGGTATGGGAATAGAAGATATATCATATGAAGAGCACGCTAATGACTTTGACAATTACCCCAAGTTCGTCAAAGAGTTCTTTAACGGTGAGTCGTGTTATCTGTTCCTTCCTCCCTCCGTAAGTCCATATCTCATGACATCTTCTCCTTTAGACTGGCGCTTCGATCACATCACATTTCTCCAATTGAAAACATAAAAGCGGCTCGGCACGAGAATATGGGAGTCTGCCACAGGTATTTAGTGACCCATATATCAATGACGACTGTGAGGAGTGAATTTGTTCTTTTATGAAGAAAATATGGAGTTTGGTCCAGAGAACAATGGGGTACACGTCCTCGTACCAAGAAAGTGTAGAAAGTAGGGTCAAAGCTCTATTATATGAACATGTACGATGAGGATGTCCAAAAAGGAAAGGATCCATCTATAGTCAAAGAGTTCTTTGAAAGTGTGTTGTTTTTCCTGAACCTCGGTCCCCCATGATCCTTTACATCTCACGAGTGGCATTTTGGACACATAAGAATTATCCATGTGGAGGGCTGTATGCATCACGGCAGGATGCAAGTTAGGAATGAATGGTGCGCTGTTTCAGGTGCTTTGGTTTCTATTATACTTCGTTTGAGGAACTGAGGATAGTCGATTACTGCTGCAGCGTATCACATTGATCCCGCTGATGGAAAAGTCAAATATATCGAGCGTGTTACACCACATGGTAAATGGCCCGGGGATTTAAGGATCTCCATGAGGCAATCACGGAATTGGCTGAAAGATTGGATGCCATTATATACACCAAATAAATTGCATGCATACATCAAAAAATAAAAAAAATCCTCTGCACACATTTACTTGAAAGTTTGATATCAAAAGCATGCCGGGCGAATAGATGGATTATCTCATGGAATACAATGACACAAAATGTATACATCTGTGAACGACGATCCGATAATGCAAAGAATAGTAAAAGATAGCAATGTTCGGTTATCGCCGACCTCTGACTAGGGTTGTCAACGCACCCACCTCCGAACGAACGCTGCACTATCTTGACCACTGTCATGAACAGCCTACCCGCAGCCTTGCAGAGGATCTGCACCTTGTGATCCCACCCCTCCTTCTTCCCTATGTCCGACATTGTGTCTCTGATGCATCGGCCAACATTGTGTCGACTCTGACTGGACTTATGCTCGAGTGTGACCTGGCAGATGTGGCTCTTCGATTTTGACAACAGGTCTTTCATGATGTCCATCTCGGGTAGGCTAGTGACGAGAATGCGCACTTTTGATAAAAGTCGTGCAAAGTCACTGTTCAATATGGCACCTGTTCTCCGAGTCGTTGTTCCACTGCCTCGCATTCATCCGGTGCATCGAGGATGATGAAAATGCAACCACTTTCCTCACGCTTGACAGCTCTCATCTTCCCGACGAGGAGCACTTCGAACTGTGCTTTCAAAGTGCTTTCGTTGATGTTATTATTCTTGCCACACGCATTGAAGACGAAGGAGTGACGTATTGCAATCCTAGGCCATTGTACAGAGATTCACTCTTTCCTGTTTGAAGAAAAGACAAGCAACTCTATGATCCATCTTGCCACACCTATTCGAGGCAGTCACTGCGATGGTGCTCTTCCCGAATCCTGCAGCACGAGTAAGCCAGATAACACTCAGAGGGTCATTCAAGGATAAGAACTCCGTGATTGGTCCCAAGCATTCTTCACGTGTCCCTGCAAGACATCAAGGGTGCTTAGACATGTCAGATCATGTGTTCGATTCGAATGGATTAAGACAGTATTCGAGCTGCTGCTGAAGCCGTGTTGCCTTCTATTAGTAAGGCTGATAATGATTGCGTGGAAAACTCACTTACACCAGTAAGCACTTTAGCTGCTAGAGCCCCTATTACTGAGAACAGCTCATTTCTCAGACCAATGCCGCAAAGACTTTACTCGTGGAATCATACCCACGAAATTGAACTTGACATACTCCGGCATGAATTGCGAGCACTTAGCTGTCTCATCAAGTAGCTTCCTTGAGTTTTGGTTTATCACGTTGACATTATCCTTCAAATTCTTCGTTACATTGGTGAAACTGTGCACGTTTCTCATCTGGTCGATCATTCCGACAAGCTTCGCATTGCTTTCATACTACTAGGACACTAGCTGTGGAGACACCAGGTCAGTACCTCCAGGGTTATGCGAGTGCTAGACACACCTTGTGCAAAGCTGAGGCCACTTTCTATGATACTTCAAAGGATCTGATACAGTCCAGTAAATTCACAAGAATGGAGTTTTTCAGACTTACTTTAGCGATCATATCAATGTTTTTGATTACAGTATACACTACTTTGTTCACGGGTACCGAAACCACAGCAATGGCAGGTTCTGATTCTCTCTCAAACTCTTGATGTCTTCCATGCTTTATTCGGTCACCTCGACACACAGGCATTCCCAACCGACCTCGCAATCAACAACACTAGTGCCTCGCAGGGCATGGTGTCCCTGTACTATACGTAACTAATTCTGGCTCTCTGCGTTTTGATGTCTTTGAGGGTCCCTTCACTAAAAATGACTAATCGACGGCTTTGCCATTTACGAATGGGGTTTTGTTTGTCGGAGATGTGAGGTTCGTGTTCGGAGTCGCGAGGGGGGTCGTGGGAAGGGTGAACGAGGTTGGCTCAGAGGTTCCCACAATGAGGAAGAGGGATTTGAGTAGTGATGGTACGAACAGTTGTGGGTTGTGTGTGCATTAGTTCGCTGGGGCAACTGCGATCGTGCCTACTATACAACAGCCACTGGTCTGTGCTCGTGCTTTCCGGCACCCTCACTCCTCCTTCGGGTCCTGCAACCACAATGCACTCCACACCATGGATACAGTCGGGAAGCTTTCCTTTAAAGATGAAAAAATGGAGGGCGGGAGGGAGGAGAGTTTCTCACCAGCAACAGGTCTACGATGCAATGAGTCACCGTAAAGCAATTCTTCAAGAGTAAGCAAATCACTGTGTCCTTGGCCTAGGAATGGCTGAGTCTTTCAAATATCCTTTTGTTCAGGCCCCAATTCCAATGGAATACGGTCTACGGTCTGTTGATATACACTATTCTCACAGTCGTGACGGATATGTTGCATATGGTAGGCACTAACAACAACAATCTACTGATCGGACAAGCTGAGCCATGCATTATTCATACCATAGCGCTCAGTGAGGAACGAGGTGATGTTGAATCGCTCAAGAATCCACACACAAGGCTCGAGAACACGGAACAGGCGTTCCTTCAGCAGTTGAGTAAGTGCACTTTTATACTGCTTTACTTCTGGATGATTTCTCAATATGCAAAGTGATGAGATGCAATGATACGCGATGAAGGATCGACATGCAAAGGAATGAACAGACGGTACAGACAGGACGATTGCTGAATCTTAAATTGTGGACCTTGTCTTGGCTGGCGGATACAAGTGTAGCACGAACATTGTCTTTGCGTACTTTTCTCTGCAGCGACACACCGCCAGTGCCCAGTGGGAATAAACGATCAAGCCGACTTGATTTAGTATTGTTTGCCGCAAGACCAGAGACAACGGTTTTTCCACAGTATGACCCCAGTCCAGTATCAAAACGAGAGGAGTAGAAGTTGACAACGATCATTAGAGGACGAAAACTGTGACTTATAAAGTGGATATAATTCCGTCGAGGAAGGGAGGTCTCCCGGCCTACTTTGCTTGCATTGAAGCCGCACATCAGTTGAGCTTCTCAAATGATGATGCAGACTGCATGGAAGTGCGGAATTCATTCTATATTGCCGTCGGAGCCATCTCATTTCCGCGTAAGCCTAGCTCTAGCGTTCGGAGGGCGGGCATATGGAGTTTCGCAATCAAAGCCGGACCCGTACTGTAACACGATGACAATGCTCGGCACAGTCACTGCTGGCAACGCATTAGTAGCACATACTAGGTTCTTCGGAGACACCACGATTCCAGTCGCCTGCTTCAATGACATACTCTTGAAGCGTTTCGGATGACAATAAGAAGTTGAGCAACCTGGACGGAAGTGTCTTGCAGACTCGTAGGAGTGGCACGTGCCACTTTCCGAGATAACACGTGCTGGCGACTTTCGGGGGTGCCTGATTTTTGGTTTCGTTGCGGTCGCTCATATCGAAATCTGCAAAATCTGCCACTTCGACTTCCGGTACACTGCCGTATGTGCGGGTGATCGATCTCACTAAAGCCCTCCGAGTCGACGGTCGATGCTGAAGTCTAAGAGGACACGCTAGTCTTGCTTACTGTGCTAGCTGTTGAGCATGCGTAGCTGTTTTGAGCACCGGTTCCACGAACATAGCTGGATGTTTGTACGTTCCCATCTCTCCTTCTTGCCTCCCTTCTTCGCGCTGGCACCACCAGTCGACTCCTTTTCATTCAAGCGCAGTTCAGTAGGAACGTCAGTTAGGAGGCGAGGGCGGAGGCATGTACTGTGCATGAGGAGAGGCGGATTGGGAAGCTGACTGAAAATTGAGGGAGTGGGAGTGTGTGTGAAAAAACACAACTTCAGCCAAATGACGAGCTACTAAGTATGTGGCTGCTGTCTACGGTTGGCCGAAATGTTCTCCACAGACACGATGGTTGCTACTTGGATCATTCCACTTGATGACGGATCGATTGCAGAGCCAGGATGGGACGGACGTATGCGTGAGGTAGTCGTGAACATTGGCCTGACGTGCTAACTTCACGAAAGATCACCTACAGCAAAATATTGTCAACGGGCCTGGGTGTGTGGGCTCTTGCCATGCTCTACCCGTACCCTTGTCGTTAGTTTGCAGAAATGACTCGACAGCCATTGGTCTAAAAATAACTCATTAACCTGCGTCCTTGCGCCTCTCTTTGCGTCTAGTGACCTCGATGTACTCCACACAACGAATACGCATGGCAGGCTTCTCGGTAAAGACGAACAAACCAGCAACAGGCTTGCGATGCATTGAGGCTATTGTTCACTTGTTGAACTTGCTTATCAGTGTCGAGACGACTTTTGCACGACACATTTCGGCTTTGCACCCCATTGTTCTTGCTTAAGAACGACTTGTCGGTCTTTGCCATTGCGCCTAATTCTGCCCTCGAGACTTCAAGTATCAAATAAAATGCCTGAAGTATGTCCTTCCGTTCCCTACATTTTATTATCACCATGCTGACCACAAGCACCAAAGGGCACGGAACCACGGGTCGAGTACGTTAGGAATGATCCAAAGAGTGGGAAGTATCCATCAAACATCTATGAATTCTTTTAAGCACATAGAAAGAATCAGCGTTAACGGTAGAGAGTGTCACGGCAAAGAGGGCAGGGCGGATGTAACCTCGTTTCCGGTAATTAGATTTTGACTGTGTTTCGGACGAGGAATTGAGGAAACTCGTTTGTTATTGCAGCTGCGGGTAAAGCAGGTTTTATTATGGTTGTTGGCCCCCAAAAGACAAAATGAGTCTTAATAAAGAACATTTCATCGTGGAAGCAGACCTGGTAGGTCATCCACTCCCTATTATCTGCTCCTATTAACGTCACCCGTCAACACCCAAGACACGATCGGGATGACAAGTCTACCTACAAGGCGGAACCTGACGTACAGAAATTCTTTCAAAGATACAACAGAATACGTGTAATTCATGTATTTCACTCGCATGATGATGATGGATCCATTGTTCACGGTAGGTGCTAGTTGCCTTACTCACGGACTTGGACAGGAAAGGGAAGCGACCGTTCTCCACCGTCAATGACGCTTTTACTCGGTTCTGGAGTAAGTACACTTTACTACTGGTTTGCCTCTGGATCATTGCTCATCATGCGCAGTGTATCGACGATTAAGGATTGGGGAATGCTAAAGGAATGAGCAGACGGTAGGGTTGGATGGGATGATTTTCTGGATCTTAAATTGCGGGTCTCGCCTTGTGCGGCATGTCAACCTGTACCATGAAGCTTGTATTTGTGCAGTCTTCACAACGGAGTGAACGACCAACTCAAATCGATTTTGTATCGCCATGAGACCAGCGACGGGCTTTTCCCAACACGACAGGAGATCACTGAGAAAAGGAAATTGTTTCTCGTTCGCAACAGGTCCGTGAATGCAGCCGGGTTAGTTTGTAATGATATTATTATCTCATGTCCACTTTGCTGGACTTTCCTACCGGGGTCGATACAAAAATATCCACGCTGCACAACGAACTTTGCGTCCCACTTGACCCTCGCTTATATATGAGTCGTCGACATCTGCCATTGCGCCTAGTTCTCCCACTGAGACGTCAAATTCCAAATAAAATGAGTCGTTATCGGGATGAAGGGTCAAGAGCATATATATTTGAAAGGAGTGCCAAATGGGAGGTATTTGACAGATACCCTGACTCCGTCAAACAACTCTTTTGCGGTGAGTCATTTTATCTGGTCCTTTCTAGCTCGTAGGTCTCTATCTTACAACCTCCTTTCCTTTAGATAAAAAATTCTCATATGCCATATCTCTCCAATTGAACTGGACCTGGATCAATGAGAGGTGGGGGTCGACGCAAGCATATTACGCTGCCAAAGGTATTTAGATTTCGACCCCAAAATAAACAACTCTGAGGAATTGAGTGAACCCGTTCTTTGATGCAGCAAATTTATTCCTTGATGGACACATCGAGCCCTGCCGTGTCAAGCCAGCGAATCGCCGGCAGCTGTTCGAAAATGAAAATGAAGCGCTCGATACTCTCATTGAGAAAGTGAAAACGGTACGTCCTGCCATTCTCTATGATTGGTTTTACCGTTCTGACATTACTCACCAAAGAAAATGCCCAGAGAGTATCTATCAATGACGTACTATAGGAATGCCCTGGAGGAGGACTTAAAACCGGGAGGCTATCCAAAACGCATTAGAAACTTCTTTGAAGGTGAGTTGCTGCCCTTAGGCCTCGGTCTTTCGTGACCCTTTCTATCTCACGAGCTCACCTCAATTAGACAAGGATTGTGACGTGCTACGCATAAGATTGTTCCATGCGAAAGTCCGTTCGAGATATAGTACGTCAAGACAGAAAGTTTTAGATGAATGGTTCTCTGTAGAAGGTAGTTATGTTTTGACAATATCTCAGGCGAGGAATTGAGGATAATTGTTCGTTACTGCAGGTTACAGTGTTCATGGTAATGAAGAAATGCGCTGTGAAATTCGTACCATACCACTAGATAACAAAAGGACATTCCAGGATCATAATGACGCGATCGACGAATTCCTGCTGAAAGCATATAGTGTGAGTCCTCCATTCCCTACAACTGATTTTTACCATATTAACCATAATTACCAAAGAAAATACCTGACAAACCACTAAAGATCGAGTATGATAGGCATGCCCCGGAAGAGGAGCTTAACCGCTATCCACTAGGCATGATAAACTTCTTTAAAGGTGAGTTGTTTTCCCTGAACCTCGGTCTTCCATTATCGTTTCTATCTCACGAGCTCACCTCAATTAGATAGGGATTTCCTACGAGTAAGAACTATCAATGTGAAAGGCTGTAAACGTTTCGACGAGAAACAGTTTAAGCGTGTACAAGATTGGAAGTCTGTTACAGGTAGCTAGGTTTTGACAATACTTAAGACGAGGAATTGAGGATACTCATTTGCTACTGTAGCTTATGGTGGTCAACAAAATAAGCTTATTGATGGTATCACAAAACGCAAACAAATAGAGAAACCCTGGAGTCTCGATGACGCACTCGGAAACTTCTTCGAGGCAGCAGATCGAGTGAGTCTCCCATTCCCTACAATCTACTCCTACTAATGTTGGCCGTCAACAACCAAGAGAGCGCGCCGGCGTTATTATGATAGGAATCGTAAGGATACCTATGAGGGAGAGCCCGATATTGAGAATTTCTTTAAAAGTAAGCAGATCACTGCAACCCTGGCCTAGGAACGGCTGCCTCTTTCAACTATCCTGACCTCCTTTGATCAGACCCCAACTCCAAGGAAATACGGTATATTGATGTATTATACGAGTATTTTGGTTCTCAAGGCGGATACGTTGCATATGGTAAGCGTGGACCGTAATCTATTGGTCAGACAAGCTGAGCGATGTATTATGCGTGCAACAGCGTACAATGAGGATGAAAAAATTGTTGACTCGATCAAGCGCGGAGAGGATGGCGTACCGTTCAAGAGCCCCGGCGGCGCAGTATCTGGCCTCTTGTGGCATTTCGGTAAGTACACCCTACTACTGCTTGGCCTTTGGATTGTTTCTCATTGTATAAACGAATGCAAAGAAATGAATTGGAGGAGACGGTACCGATAGGACGATTGCGGAATCTTACATGAGAACCTCGTCTTGGCTGGTGGATACAACTGTAGTACGAAGTGTGTCTTTGTGTAGTTTTCTCTACAGCGACATACCGACAGTGGGAGTAAACGATCTAGTCGGTTTGATTTTATATTGTTTGTCGTAAGACCAGAGACAACTGTTTTTCCAACACAGTACCCCAGCTCAGTAGCAGTATGAGAGGAGTATAAGTTGACAACGATCATTAAGGGACGAAATATATACTTTGGTCAATACAATCAGAGTTGAGGAGTTATTTTTTAGGGCTTCGAGAAGATGGACGTGGACACTGCCGAGGTTGCGATCGACATGATCGGCACTGGAAACACCGACGGAGGAGAAATAAGAAGCAGTTTCTTACCCTGCTCAAGCGACCGGATCCCTATGGATCGACCATGGCGGAAGTTGTGTTTGCTTGAGGTCCTGACAGTGACTACTCTATGTAATCGCATGAACGTGAACCCACGCGCAGGGACGAAGTGTTCTCCACAAGCACGGTCGACTCTTTGTGGTGATCCGAGAGCGCGTTCTCGTTGGTTCTGTGATGCCGGCATGTTGCACGGAAGAACTTGCATGATGCTTTGATGGGAAGCCATTTGGCCGGCTGGAGTTGATATCGGCTCGAACACAATGCCGACGTGGGAGTCGAACGTGGACGCGGATATGCATGCACCCATGTGGGACGGTGCCCGCTAGCAAATCCTATAATATAATAGAAGCAAGGCAGGTCGTTTGAGGCCTGAAAAACATCCCTACACTGATAATGCTCGGTAACAGCTCTGGCCGTGTAGGTTTTTTCCTGAGCCGGGCTATCTTGCTAACGGGCATCGTGTCCTTTGCCTTCGCGTGCGGAGACGATCACAATCATGGACACCACCAAAATAGTCGTCGTTCTACGCCCTTCTCAACCTGGTCCCTCACGCCTCCTTCGCGTCCACTTGAATGGGGCGAACTTAACGTACTCCATACAACGGATACGCACGGATGGCTTCTCGGCCATCAAAAGCTTTCCTCTCCTCCAGAACCCAACTACTCCGGAACCCTGGGAGACTTTGCAGATTTTGTCCAACATATGAAGAAGATCGCTGATGAGAAGGGGGTGGATCTGTTACTTGTGGATAGCGGGGATGTGCATGATGGGACGGGTTTATCGGATGGTTTCCCGAGCGGAGGTGTTGATGCTCACGATGTGAGTATTGCCTGAGATGAGCTGTTTGCTCAGAATCTGGATTGATGTCTTCGCTTGTAGTCCAATCAGTTCCTCAAACAACTTCCCTACGACCTCCTCGCAATTGGAAATCACGAGCTCTACATTTACAACAACACCCTCGACACCCATTACGACTTCGCTCCACATTGGCAAGGACGATACCTTTCCTCTAATGTTAACATCACTATCCCCAATCCCTATGACGCTTCGCAGAACGTTAGCATACCGGTAGGGGAGAGATACGTGAAATTTAAGACAAAGTTCGGAAGGAGAGTAACTAGTTTGGGTGTACTTTATGATTTTACCGGGAATGATGTAGGGACGACGGTGCAGAAAGTGGGGGATATGGTTAAGGAGCAATGGGCAAGTGTTCAACCATAGCTTCAAATTGCGTGCCTTTAATTGACTTTTGTCACTGATTGATCGATGCACACGTAGTTCGCCGACGCTATCGCAGAAGAACCGGACCTCTTCCTCCTTGTCGGGCATATGCCCGTGCAGGAAGACAACTGGCCTATCGTATTCAACGCTGTACGCGCTGTTCATCCTACCACGCCAATTCTGATCTTTGGTGGGCATACACATATCAGAGATTGCGGTATGTTATTGCGAGTATCTTCCTAATTGTCAATTGACTTATGCGGTCCTGTGTTCAGTGCAGTTCGATGATCGTTCCATGGCTCTTGAGAGTGGAAGGTATATGGAAACTGTTGGTAGGTGGTTTTCCCAAAACCCTTATCCCCTGTTTCTGACGTCGGGGATTCCTTGGGTAACTTCCAGGCTGGATGAGTAAGTCATCTTTTCAATATTTCTTCGGGCACACGTTGATAACTTCCTTAGGCGTGAATCTCGATAACAATACTTCTTCCGACGGATCTCCCGAGAGCCTGACGTTCTCCCGTCGGTACCTCGACGCTAATCGACTTACTTACGAGGTACGAATATATGTCGACTTCTTTCATCTTTCTGACCTTGGATCTTGTATAATTTCCCTGTCGTTCCCACGTAGTTCCACACGGACCGAAATAATCGCTCGTTCGACACTTCATTTGGCCAGTCCATAACTCGCGGCCTGGAAGACCTCGCAGAAAGATTTGATCTCAACTTTACCTTTGGGATTTCACCGCGAGATTATTCGATTTCTCGGTAGGTAGTCTTGTTTGATGAGCAGGGGCGAACGAAACTGATGGTAACGATGACGGTTTTTAGTGATCCATATCCGAGTAACGGTTCCTCCCTCACACTTTTCATCGAGCAGGTACGCCAGCTCCTTGAAGTTTTCGTCTGGGCTCGAACTGTGATCAACTTACACAGACCATATTCTCGTTTAGGCGGTCCCTATAGCGCTCTCACTCAACAACACTCTCCTTACCTCGAACGCCTCAAACGCCAACCCAGCGCTCTTCCTAACAAACTCCGGCTCTCAACGCTTTGATATCTTTAAAGGCCCCTTCACTAAGAACGACGAGCTGACAGCTTCTCCCTTCGCCGATGCGTTCTTGTTCATAAAGGATGTTCAATTTGGTGTTGCGAAGCAGGTGGTGGGTGTGTTGAATGAGGAAGGTGGGGAGGTGTTTACTGTTGCGGGTAAGAGGGAGTTGAACGTTGGGAAGAAAGGACGGTGGATGGAGGAGTTGTATAAGAGGGGTGATGTTGAGATGAGGTACCGTGCGTGGCTTGCTGAGATGTACGCTCGAGCGAAAGAGTTGGATTTGGAGAGGCGAGAGGATAAAGATGCGGAGGGTACTGAGAGTGTGAAGACGCTGGGATACGTCACTTCGGACGTAAGTTTATCCCTTTTTCTTTCTTACTCTTCTATCCATCTCTCACTTGCTAACACCTGACTAACGCTAACTTTCTCTGATATATTATTCAGAGCTGCCCAGGAATAGGTGACGACACTCCACACGTCCCACTCCCATTCTTCCCTTCCCCGGCATACATCTCATCCATCGATTCTTCCACATCCAACACCAGCTCCAGCTCGCCCAATGATGACTCCCTCTCTTCCACTTCCACCCTCCCGTTGCAACTAACAAACATAACCGAGTCAACGCCTATCGACCTCGTCTTCGTCGACTTTATCGCTTCAGATGTCCTTTCCATCCTGAACCAGCTCGAATCCAACTCTGGGGCTCAGGGGAGTGGGAGAGTGTATAGTGAGGGAGACGTACAGAGGTACAGTGATCTTTTGGCGAATGAGGTGTTGGGTGTTTTCGCTGGGCAAGTTTGGAATTAGCGATACTTGATGTTTGGTATTTGGCATCTGAGAAGAACTGGAGGGGGGAAGAGAATTGAAAAAGGTGAAGTGTGGTTAATATTGTGATTGTCAAGGAGGAGTACATTCTCGGGGCTATAAGTATAGTGAAAGGGATATAATGAATTGTTTCTTGGCGTACATGTATGGAATGGAGGACAGAAAGGAAGGATCACACACGGAGGATTGGTGCGTAGACGAGTCCAAGCTGAAGAGACGCATTCCCAATGGAGTGGAAAAGCGACGGACACGGTGCAAGAAAAAGGAAACAACACTAGGATGAAGATGAAAGACGTATCGTATCCGGCTTGCTTCACAAACATCCCACATTCACACGGCATAGTCAGGTCCATGCCTGGTTGGTGTTGATATCTCGTACATACGACTTCTCCAAGTCTAACCGTCTCCCGACGTCCTATATCGATATCTCAACATCAGTATAAAAAGAGAGAAAGAGAAACAGTATCTCTCAAAGAGTCTCAGATCCAACACAGATAAAAAAAAGAAGAAAAAAGGGGATACAGAAGAAGACCGAAATCAACACACCACCGTCAACTCCCTCCCCACTCCTCCAAACCCAGACCCAGACCCAGACCCAGACTCCGGAACCTTCGCAGCAACTTGAACGCTAGGAGCAGTACTCCCCATCGCCGGACTCCTCCCCTGTCCATTTTCTTTTTCCTCTTCGTTCGATTCTGTGTCTGTGTCTGTGGGTATGGACACTATAGTGCTCAGCATTATTGACTTGGTTTCGTTTGGGTTTGGGGAGAAGAGCATTGGTCGGATCATGTTCTGTAATTTTGGTTAGGAATAGGCGATAAGGAAAGAAAGAAAGAGGGTGTAAGTTGGGGCGAAGAAGCAATGAGGAGAGGAGGGAGAGAGAAGGGGAGACAATGGAATGAGACGTACACTCGATCGCGTACCGTTACCCCATACTGAAGACCCCCGTCCATTCATAGCCGTTTCAGTAACATTGACAACGGCCGTGGGGACGTTCTCCTTTTTTCGAGAGTTCAACCTATGTATCAAATATAATATCAAACAACTTCAATCAGGAGGGAAGAAAGGGATGGGTGCTGGTAACTTACGAGGCTAAGACGGAGTTGACGTAGACTATAATCAAGGTGGAGTGAGCGTTTAGTAGGAAAGGAGAAGGTGAGGTGAAGGGGAAGGGGAAGGGCGAGGAAAAGGCAAGAGACATACGTTTCCCAACTGCTTGTTGGAATGGGAGCCAGTAAAGTCGACCTGGGAGAGCAGCATCCTACATAGGACAAGATCCGAGAGCGCAAAACATTAATATCGGTGCGTATGCCAGCTGAGACCGAGGAACGTACCAAGGATACGAAGATCAACTGAGTGACGCTGTTTTCATTAGTGCGATCAATATTATCATAAATTCCAGTGACGCAGTTTCAGAATCAGAGAAGGGAAGGGCGTACACAGTGAGGACACCTCGGCTAACAGCGTATAGAATCAAGGTATCCACTAGCTTTTCCGTTCTAAATCATCGACTCATCAGTTCAGTCATCCCAAAGAACGCTTCACAGATAATAGAGATTCTGCATCGTGAGGAAAGAAGGAAGAGGTGGGACTTACGGTTTGATCCCATTCCTGAAAGACCGCAAGTAATAGATGAAACTGGCTGTGATGATGATATCACACAGAGCATCGATTCCTTGTACGGCTGTTCCACATATCTACCATCAGGATCGGGATCAGCAAGGCAGACGGACGGACGGGCAGACAAGGATAGGTCATCGATGATGGGTTACTAGCAGGGGGTAGTATGTGATTGGGGATTGGGACTCACCAAAACGACTGGGTTTGCTAATGTGAGTCCCGAATTGTCTCGAAACCTTAGACAAGGAAGCGATAGTGAGTACCTGTTTATGAAACATGAATAGAGCGTACGTACATGCTGACGACGACCTCTATTCTCATCAAACGCCTTAGCAAATGGGGGGTAATAAAGCTCTGAAGAATGTAGGACTGACTGATGTCCAGTGCTATCAACACGTGTCAAGATAGTCAGACATAATATCACAAAGTGTAAGAAATGAGAAGAAAACGACCCACCCCAAGCAGCTATAGACAATACGACCTATGAAATTTGTATTGTATCTTCAGTCTATGAAACTACGCCTCATGCGAGTGCTTAACTTACTATTGAACACGAAACAATAGCATTCTTCCCGACTGCAAAATATTGAGAGATAGTCAGGAGGATAATGTCATTTTTATCAAATGCACCCGAGGAAAGACAAACCTTTCCATATCTGCCATGCGAAGAAACTATTGGCAACAAGTCAGTTTGATCGTATAGGGTGGTTGGTGATATACAATATGATAGGTCAAGTACCATTGCGTGATAAGAGTGATTACATCCTGGTAATGATTCAATGCATTTCTTGAAGGAATACTCGGACAAGGATGAAAGAGGCTTACAACCGTCTCAGATTGAGCCTAGCCAAGTAAAAATGCATGAGATTACGTCGGGATAATGATTACCGTATAGCCCTTCATGGTGTTACGTACCGCATAACTCCTGAAACACGGAGGAAAAAACATCATTCAGGCACTCTAGACGATACCATAGTGAGATAAAGACGTACCAAGGAATAATGAAAGCGATATCCGCAACTCCGATATTCGGAACCAAATACCAATACAATGTATGTGCTATAAATATCGTCCCGAGCGTGTCAAGAATCCTTGTTTAAAGGAGGTGATTACAATCAGATCTAGTCAGGAGTGGAGCAACTTCGCACTTACCATAAAGCGAACACCTAGAATACCACAAGTGGTTACAAGAAGGATACCCAGGTGAACTGTTCGAAAATTGCGCGTCAGAAAGTGAGTTGACGCACGATCAACTTGATGAATAGAGGGTCTTTTGGGTAGTTGCGGTAGTACAGGTAAATTTGCATGCATGTTATCCCGTATAGTCTAGAAAAGGATACAAGTATAAGGGCGACGACGAGATTAGTACTATCGTCATACATAGAGGTGAGAAGGACTCACGTAGTAGCCACTCCAAATCCAACAAGGCAAGAACCCAGTGCGATCTGCAAAGCCTCCCTAGTCTCCGGGTCCATGGCTCCTCAGTGACTCCCAGCTTCCAGCGCAGTGATAGTACGAGTAAGACAGACGTAGAGAGAGCAGAGCACGACTTTCGACT
The DNA here is from genome assembly GCA_024712875.1 of Inonotus hispidus. Lineage (NCBI taxonomy): Eukaryota > Fungi > Basidiomycota > Agaricomycetes > Hymenochaetales > Hymenochaetaceae > Inonotus > Inonotus hispidus. The sequence continues at coordinate 1,319,276 of CM045723.1, read as the reverse complement.
GACAATGACGAAGGGAAGGCAAATATTATATACTAGTTCCAGTCCAGGCAGACGAAGAAGCAGGACACAGCATATTCGAGTTGGAGCCGGACCTACTTACCATATGGCTCTGCGCGTACTGATCAGCTTCCATACCATGCACTTTGCCTTTCCGCGCAGATAAACTCAAAGACCCTAGCTAATTTGGAACCGAGCAGAACTCTGATATCTGGCCGACCGTTGTTGTTGTTTTTCGTGTAGACGCCCGCCGGTGGGTATATTTGGATTTGGATATAGAATGGCTGTGTGTAGCTGTGAAAAAAATTAGTTTCGGATCGTGGGTGTAGAAACCTTCGGGTGGTGATGAGAGTGCTTCGGAGGTCGATCAACCGGAGATCAATGTTGACCCGGAGGTCGAAAAGAGAGAGAAAAGAAAGAACAGAGGAAGGTTTTTCTCCGACTTCGGCGTCGATAGTACTTCTCTGAGAAAGGAACAGCAAACACGTTCGGGCACATACATAGCGACCATCACAGAGATGAGAATCACAGTCAAACTCTACACACATATCGGGCGGAAGAGTAATGCCACGCTGCCTCCTATAGTATGCAGCATGCACGACGCGGACTCACTCTAAATCCAAATCTAGGAAGTTCAAACTCAAAACAGAGAATCAAGTCTGTCTGAATAAAGCGTACGGCGGCGTAGCACAATGTCTTGCATCGTAGTGTTGTGTTGCAGTATCATTGGCAGATTTCCACCTTGTCAAAGCCAAATTCGAAGTGCAGTCTGATTCACCAAGTTCAATCAAATCAAATCAAACCAAAACAAACATCACCGCGACAACTCAGACACAAGAACCAATAACACGTCTCGTCCGTCCACGAGACAGCATAACACATAACGCGAGACACAGCATCACTCCGATCCTGATGATCTCACAGTTCATCTTCCGCCTGGCAGTTTCCACGAGAAGGGGAGGAGGGTTGTTGGAGTTGCTGCCGGAGTAAGTAGTCATGGTCATGGAGGAAAGGAAAAGAAAAGACTGGATTAAGACTTCAGAGTCGGAAGACGGAGATCGAATAATTTGATGGAAGAGAGTCTAGTGACCGTGTGAATTGAAAGCCTTTTCTGTCAGCCCACTGCCAGAGACGGATTGAATTCTACATCCGGATCCGGAAAAGAGTCCACTCCACTTGCAAGCGCCATACCACTTTCGATATCATTCACCCATCGTTGTGATGAAATAGATATCTTGCTCTCTTACTCGCTCGTGAAAAATCTTCGTAGATCAGTACTATAGGCTACCGTAGCAAGTGTGGTTCTGTATTTCTGTATTTATGCATGTACATGTATGGTATTGATGCTCGGCTTGGGCAATCCGATCCCAAGTCCTCCATCGACAAGTACACTGTATACGGTCTCAAACTACTCTACGATTGATCTAATCTGCTCTGGTAAAATTTACATTTACAAAGTTTCTGTGATGGACTACACTAGACTTCCACTTCCCCAATTTCTTCCTCAAGAACCACTCCTTTCTCCTCTCTGTCTCCATCCTTATCCATGCCTCCGAGTCCGTCATTAATACTCCTTAACGGCGAGACCCGATCTCTCAAGCCATCACCATCAGTACGTTTCAACGAAAGTACAATCTCCCTCGCCTCCCTGCCAAAACGCGATTTTTCTCTGAGCGCTGGGCCATATCGGATGAAGATCATGGGTATGGGGAGCAGTCCGAGGGATAGGAAGCCGAAGAGTGAGACTGTAACGACGGGTAACCAAGAAAAGAAGAGAGAGAGAGAGGATTAGCCGGTGTATCCTTTCGTTTTATTGGTTATGGGAAAGGCGAAGGGGAAGGAAAACGTACCTCCCCAAGTCGTCCCAAGCCCATCAAGGATCGGATGCGCTATTATCGGGAAGATGGACGCGACGATAGACCGGAACAGGGTGTTTGATGCTGATGCACTCGAAGCGTAGATCGTGAAAATTTGGGTGGCGCTACGTGACGTTGGTGGACTATCAGTACTAGTACTAGTGACCAAGAAAACAAAATAGACAATATGACGAGAGTCACTGGTACTCACTAAGCGCTAAAAGAGTAAAACTGCAAAAAAATAAATAAAAGTAAAATTTGACATGGTATGGTTAGTTGGGTGTCTTGATTAGGAGGTGTTGTACGTACTGTTCCCAGCATGGAATAGCCGAAAAGCACACCTGCGATGGCAGGTGAGATCCAATGCACGTTGCCTGTGCTCGTCCTGACAAACAAGAACATCACCGGTAAACTTCAGTCCTCTAATGTGCGCATCATCATAGCCACCCACCATGCGAACCAGAACAGGGATATCGGAGTGAGTATACTATCCACAAATCCCTCATTAGACGCACACGCGGTCGAGCGTACCAAACGATTCATAAATACGTACCAAGCAAGAAGAACTAGCTTAAGGTTCGCCTCCGGCGCGTTCGTCTCCCCTCCACCTCCACTTCCACTTCTTGGCGGGTCGACGAACGGTATCCGTACACGTCGCGCAATCTCCGTCAGCTTATCCGTCGTAAGAATACAAACGATCATCCCAAGCGTGATCCCCAAAAAGGGCAAACCGCCAAATTGGAATTGGAAATGATTCTGTTGTAGATAGTTTGGTCTGATAAGTTCAATGGAAGGAAGGAGGGAGCGAGAGAGGATGGGATTACCTGTTCCACAAAAACGATTGGGAATACCTCGAAGAAGAAGCTGTTTCGTTCCCAATGTCAGTATCCTCTATGCCCGGCTGAAAGGGAGAAGTAAGGCACTTACTAGATTATACTATAAGAAAGCGCCACCCAAACAGCCGCACCCAAGACAATAGGCTCAATAAGCAGCATAGCTAAAGAAGAAAGACCATATCAGGAATACAACAGCATACAGTCAAGGCAAGGCAAAAACGCACCAAAAGGTCTCCCAATATTCTTCCTCACAATCTCAGCCGTCACAGAATGCTGAAGTTCATGAGCAGCAAAAGCATTGACACCTCTCTCCTTCCTCAACTTCCTTGCTCGGTTCGTCAAGACGGTCGGGCCATACGTCTCAGGAAGCATGAAAACGAAAGGCCATAGGGCGATGGTCATGAACCAGTGTATCCTGATTACCCAGAGTCTTCGATACTGGTTAGTGTTATGCCAGATGGGGTAGAGGTGGGGGGAGGCGAGAAAGACGTACCCATGTGTTAAATTGGCGGCGATGAAGAACCCTGCGAGCGAGCCGAATACGGGTCCGCATAGTGCTGTAAATGCACTTGGAGACGTCAAATGCGAGGTTGGTCGGAATGTGCTACGACTTACTATATTCCTACGCCTATGAAGTGTCCCGAGTCAGAGTGTGTTTTTCTGCGTTACATAATAACGCACCCTTCTGCAACTTCCTAGGATTCGAAGCGTATAAACTATCGTTTTGTCAGATCTTGGACGATGTAAATTTTCGGAGGAGGGGACATCTCCTACTCTGAGATAATTCCGGTTCCACTATCAATTCGGACCAATCAATTTGCTGAGGACACGAATTGATAAATGAAGAGTACATACTTGTTGAGAGGACATCCTGCAAAACATCCCGTAAAGAATCTGACTGAAATAATCGTTTGACGTATAAGAGAGGCCGCAGATGGAGAGCAGTGGGTGTCACCCACATATCAGAATCACGGGCAAGTTCTCCACCCAAGCTGACAAGGCGGTCGAAGCTACGTAGAAAAAAGTGAATAACATGCATTCCCCGGGTTGATTGGCATGCATATGCGCACCTATGAGCAGGGGCCATGAAATCATATATGGAAGCCGTCTCCCATACATCTCACTCATCGGGCCTGAGATTCAAACACGAGGTGATCCGAAGGTGAAAACAACGGAAGACAGAAAATATTCCAATCAGCACGTCAAAAAACCATATATAGCAATTAGAAAATCATTTCCAACTTACCCCCTATCCATCGCGCAATCCAAATGTAGACAAAGTTAGACATTAATTTGACGTAACCTCGATCACGCAGCGTTAGACGTACAGAGTAGCGGTCCGAATGCAAATCCGAGGACGTATACGGTTAGACCGAGACTTGCCACCTCAGCGCTGGCCCCGAACATTAGTCTCACTTGACCCTCACCAGGAGCCTACTCGAATCGAATACCGAATCCCAGTGTCAGCCAATAAGTCTCGCGGCACTTCGATAAAAGATCAAGGAAGAAAGACGACTTGCATATGACGCCGATCCAAAGGCTCTGAAGAAATATCGTAAATGCAACCGAATGATTAGCCAGGTGTGAGGTCGGAGAACACGAAGAAAGGAAACTTACACAACGAAAGACAGCATACAGATATTGGTGACTACACCGCGTTTCTTCCACTCAGACCAATTCCTGGCATCTTCAGGATCATTTTCAGAGAACACAACGAGTTCCCTCTTTGCTTCCGTCGTCACTGCTCGAGCGTCGGCAGTACCAGCAACAGAACCAGATCCGGATTCAGAATCGCTCTCGCTTTCAGAGTTGGATTTAGATTCGAGTTCTGCCTTCCCGGGACCAGGTGAATTCGAGGTTTCTGGAGATTGTAATGTGAACTTCAAGTCGGAGGAAGATAACCTATTAGCGTCAATCGAAATGGACTCCGCGTCGTTTGGCATGTCGATCTCCAGTTTAGTCGACATTTGTGTTAAGTGTAAAAAGGAAAGAGAGAGTGAGGCTGTAGTGAGTAAAGAGTAGTGATCCGACGTGGTGTCCTAGTCGCTTTTTAAGAGAGGTAAGGAAAGACGAGGAATGCGAGTTTGATACGCAGAGGAGAAGAGAGGATTCGAGAGTCGGGAGTTGAGATACGTCGTACTTGAAGTCGAGGTTGAAGTAGGTCAGGAAATTGAATCCGGGGCCGGCGTAATGTAGTGCTGGATTATGACAGTCGATAAGACCGCCGCGAAGGGAAGGGAGGGGACGGGGACAGCTCAAAAGTCAAGCCAACGCGTCGCATCACATATAACATATCATGCCATTAATGGTATTTCAATCCAATCCAAACGACCAGGCAACCGAGCGAATGGCCGAGGGAATGACAAACTGACCGAGGCGAGTCAATTGAATTCAGCGGGGATAGCCAAGCTTATGAGTAAGGCACTTCAAGTTGTCAACTGCACCCGCACGAGCGCCCTCATTCTCCAAGTACAGGACTAATAAACCATAAGCTATGGTTGTGATGTACCGTATTAGTCTTGTACTTGGAGGATTGGGAAGGTACCATAACGAGAATAGAGATAGGGATAGGAAAAACGCCTACAATTAAATCCTGCCTCAGGATCCGGACTCCGGGGAGGAGCAATCTTAGTGACTCACCTCCCAAATACCCGGACCCGAATGGACAAGTTTGCGGACAAAGTTATCAATACGACAGGACAGGACATGGCTAAACATTAGCTCGGTGACAACCCCATCCCCGAGGTGATTACTCATTCCCCCCTGTATCCGCCACTGGCATGAGTAAGTAAGAGTAAGAGTTTCCAAGCAAGACGAACTTACGCGGATGGATAGACGTGTGGTGAGCTGGTTGGTTGTCGTGATTGCTGGTGACGGTGGAGGTGAAAGTGATGGTGGATCCGAGCTCTGATTCGATTCCGAGTACCTGTTGTAATTATGCCGCTGTCCTTCTGACAGACGGGATATTATGCACAGGAAAGACGCGTCCTTTTTGTAAAATTAAAACTGTGAAAACGTGTGTGTTGTGTGTTCTGGGGCAGATCTGAATTGGGTGTTCAAAAAAATGGACGTCTTTCCTGTCCTGTATCGGTCGGCTATCATTTGTGGCAATGCAAAGCTGTGCAACAAACTTCACACGACTACGAAGATGATTACAGTCACGCTTTGTAATCCGTCACAAAATTCAAATGGCGGCATCAACTCGACTTTTCATTCCTCATTCCTCAATTTTGCACCGATTCTTCTGATTGTTGCTGGAAGCTGAAAAGGGACTTCAGGAGATGTTTTTTGCAACTTAAATGACGGAAAACATATTTTGGGGGTCGGATGTCGAGGGCTGGGATTGGAAAACGATTCCTAAGCAGAATCGTAGTTAAATTTGTGAGTTTCTTCCTTCAGACCATCCATGTGTACATGGCTGCTTGGTAGAAGTAAAAATTGCACGGTACCGTAGCGTACTTCCTTTAATACACCCGTATATCGCGCACACGGCGCATACGTACGGTCCGTATGCGTATAGGACCTGGCCACCCACTTATGCGGCCGTATGCGTATAGAGAGGATGGATATACGTATACACATAGGTCGCAACACTAGGACGTACAGTGAACTTTTGGCAAACAAAATATCGAGTTGTTTTCGCGCAAGTAGCTCCGAATTGACTGCTCCCGGGACTGTTGAAAACAATTTTGTGTGGTTGGAAGGCGGACGAATGAAGAGGGTGGCGTATTTTGCGGTGTCCGTGTTGCGGTTGATGAAGTTCTACAACAGTTGATAGTCCCGCTGTTACTGGATACATCGTACTGTAAGTAAAATGGGTTCCCATCCTGCTCAAGGGACGAGCTTCGAATGAACTAATTGTGCGGCTGCCGTCTACGGCTGGCCGAAATGTTCTCCACAGACACGGATGCTACTTCGATGCTTTGCGGTGACCAGACGACCCTCCTGGATGGGGCAAACATACATGACGTTGTACGCAAGGTCGTGGTGAACATTGGCCTGATCCACATTTGTCAACGGGCCTGGATGTGTGGGCCCTTGCCAGGCTCTACCTGTACCCTTGGCACTCGCCTGCAGAGATGACTCGAAAGCCATTGCATTGGTCTGTGTCCTTACTCTGCGCGCTCATTCTTCGCTTTGCGTCTAATGTCCTCAATGTACTCCACACAATGGATGAACATGGCAGGCTTCTCGGTAAAAGTGAACAAAGGGATGGATAAAAAAAGACGAGGGAACATCGTAGCTAAGCAGCAACAGGTTTGCGATGCAATTGTTATCCGATGCTCACTTTGTTGAACTTGCTTATCAGTGTCGAGACGACTTTGCACCACACACTTTGACTTTGCATCCCATTGTTCTTGCTTAAGGACGACTTGTCGACCTCTGCTAAACCTAGTTCTACCCTCGAGACTTCAAGTATAAAATAAAATGCCCAAAAAGAAGACAGATCCCGTATGTCCTTCTGTTCCCTACATTTCATCATTACCATGCTGACCACAAGCACCAGTCATTACATACCCGTATCGAGTTTATTAGGAATGCCCCAGAGTACGAGAAATATCCACGAACAATCAAAAATATCTTTGCATGTCAGCTCTTTCCCGTGAACTTCATCTTCCGTGACCCTTCTGTCTCACGAGCTTATCTCGATTAGCGATGTATTTCAAACACAAAAAAAATCATTTTGTGGAGCGATTATGTTGACAGCCGCGGGGTGGAAGAACAAGAGTGGGCCCACGTTACCGGTAGTTAGGTTTTGACTGTAATTCGGACGAGGAGTTGATGAGACCTGTTTTTTTATTGTAGCTTATAATGGTCAAGGCGAGGAAATTTTTTCTGTTACACCACCAGGGAACGCACGTAGTTTCGACTTCGTCAAAGCACTCAAATGTTTCTCCGAGCAAGCGGATAAAGTAGGTCCTCCACTCCCTATCCTATAATCTGCTCCTATTAACGTCGACCGTCAACACCCAAGAAACACCAGTACCTTTTCCGCATACGGGATAGGCCGTCTACCTACGAAAAAGAAGCCATCGTAGCGAAATTCTTTGAACATATCAAGAACATATGTGAATTTGAAGTATGTTACAAAGAGGAATATAATGGATACGTTGTTCATGGTAGGTGCTGACTGCAATCTATTGGTCGGGCCGGGCAAGCTGAGAGGTGTATTATGCATGCCATAGCGTTTAATGACGGGAGAAGAGAACATGGTTTATCCACAAAAGTCTTGGACAAGGATGGAAAGCAGCAGTCGTTCTCCAATGCCGAAGTTGCGATTCAGTCTCTCCTCTCTCTAAGATCTGGCGTAAGTACACTTTACTACTGGTTTGCTTCTGGATCACTGCTTATTATACAAAGTCTCTACTAAAGGAAATGAGCAGACAGTAATGGTTGGATAGGATGATTTGCTGGATCTTAAATTGCGGATCTTGTCTTGTCCAGCATGTGAACCTGTAGTGTAGTATGGAGCTTGTCTTTGTGTAGTCTTCACACTGCTCTACAATGCCATACTATCAACCAACGGAGTAAACGACCAGCTCGAATCGATTTTATATCTCCATATGCACGAGACCACTGGCAGCGACGGTCTCCTTTTCCCAACACGACAGGAGATCAGATCACTGAGAAAATGACCTTGTTCCTCATTCATTCGCAACGGGTTCTGTGATGCAACTAGGTTGGTTTGCATCGCTGTTATTATCTCATGTCCACTTTGCTCAGTTTGCTGAACTTTCCCACCGGGGTCGATACAAAGCTATCCACGCCGCACAACGAACTTTGCATCCCCATCCCACTTGACCAGATGGAGAGGGATGGAAATGGGCGCGGTAGTGTAAAGCATGGGCGTATCAACTTGAGAGAGATACTATAGAAGTACTTTCCTCAAAAGGAAACAGAATGGAACAGAACAGAACACAGAGAACTCAAGACTCGGAGGGGGAAAGTACGGATAGAATCAAGATAGCAGAGTAGAAATTTTACTATAATGGACTGATAAATGGACAGATGCGAGGGCAGATGCAAGGGTGAATGATATGAAGTGGGAATGAGGAGTGAAGAGGATGGGAAAGGCATCTGTCTATGACTAAGAAAAGTACGGATGAATAGGAGTGATCGGAAGACAGAGAGAAAAAAGCCAAAAGGGAAGGAAAAGAAGAGGAGAGATTCCGGTCCACCGCACGTAGAGTGCCGTCGAAGACGACGAAGCACACATGTAATAAATGCCGTTATCTATAGGAACATCTGCCTACATACGAAATAGCCAGCAAAGGCGGAAACAAAAAGCGCGTACGAGCGAAAATCAGGAGCGGGACCACAACACCATAGCACCATAAAAGATAAGAAAATATAGATATTTATACAACATTTTCTTGTCTCTCTCTCTCTCAAAGTAAGACCAAAAAAACATTACCAGTCCCTAATCCCAGATCTTTTGATGCAGATGTGGACGTGAAAGTTGACGTCTTTACAAGAATAGAGGGAGAAGAATGCGGGGTTCTATCTCCACGCTCCGATTGCGTCTGTGTGTCTGAGGAGGTGTAGATGTGGGCGGTGTGAAGGACTCGGAGTTGGAGTTGGAGTTGGTGTTGGCGTTAGAATGGGTTGGGAGAGCATCAGGATCGTTGGCGTCAGATTCGTCCGTATCCTCACTTCTTCGCTCTCGTACTTGCCCACTGTCAACGTTAAAACTCCCACTTCCAGTATTGTTGCGCCCGGAACCACCCTCCTCTTGCCCTCTCCCATCCCTCGCTTCACCATTCTCCTCGCCTTCGTCGTCAAACACCGGAGGCGGCTCCTCATCCACCGCACCAACCTCCAACCTACTGCTCCTCGCAAACTCAACCGCGCTCTCCCCATACGGAACCGCAAACCTCCCCAACACGTCTCGCGAACTGAGCAGCTTCAACTGTTCGGGTGTAGGCCCACCAGCGGGATAACGGATCTCCGTGCGCACGAGGGTGTGCGGGAGTGGTGCGGAGATGGTGGTTTGTCCGGCGAGGATGGACTGGCCGAGGGAGAGCGTTGATGGAGATGTGAGGTCTGTCGGGTTTGTGTTTGCATTAGCGTTAGCGTTAGTTGCGTTTGGAACGGAGTTGGTATGACTATGTGAATGTAGATTAACATTGGATCGTGAACCGAAAGCGGAGGAAAGCGTGTTAGATGAACGTGGTCGTGAAAGTGTGCGTAGCGGTAAGTGGAACGCCGATGTAGATACCGAGCTATTCGACTGTCGATGACTCTGCCGTTGTTGAGTCCGCTGTCCCGACCCTTGGCCTTGTTGTGCAGATGGGTCGGAAGACAGGTCGTTAAGCGAGATGGAATTCGACATCCGTGAGTTCGTCCTTGACCTTGACCCTGATACAAGCGGCAACCCCAATCCCGGTTCCACCACAGCATCTGACGAGCGTCCTCCGTTTTCGCCCTCAGTGACGGGGAAAACGGCATTTGCGGAATTGACGTTACCGGCATTACGCAAGTGCAAGAATTGCGAAACGCGCGATGCAAGACGAGATCGGCGGTCTCCTGTTCCGAGTAGGCGTGATGACCGAGGTGATGGTAATGGCGAAGGTGATGATGAAGGGTGTGTCGGAGAAGAGTATGAAGGTGGATACGATTCGTTTGAACCAGGGCCCATCGAAGATGGCGACTGTAGCTGTTCGGAGAGACCGGGAGGGTCTATTCCATGCGAAGCTGTAGACACCGACTCCCGCACTCTCGCCAGGTCCCCACTTTGGGCATTATTTCGCAAGTTGTCAGAATTATCGGTGACCTCGTAATCTGGCGGCGCCTCAGACGGAACAAGGCTCGCTCTTCGTCGCATCAGTGCAGTCCCTTCATCAATCGTATCATTTGAAATACCCGAATCTCGCCTCTGCTGTGTCTCGTCGGTTTCTAGACGGAACGAGGAGCGCTGAGGGAGAAGTTGAGTTGTCGATGTATCTGGATCGTGTTCCCGCTCTGGACTAACACCAACATCGGCCAACCCCAGGCTCATCGCACTCTGATCCGGTCTTGGCCCAGGACCTAGCAGTTCTCCTCCGCCTGACTCTCTCACTACCGCATCAGGCGCAACCTCATTATCCCTCGACTCCTCCCTCCTTAACGAGTCCGAATCTCTTCCATCATCCCTATCCTCCGCTTCCCTCGCTTCCGCGATACTCACATCTACATCAACAGCTTCCGGACCCGTGAAGATCACCAACTCCTGATCGCCCGGCTCCTTCATGTACACTGGCAAGGAATGCGTGCTCATTTGGCTCGGCGTGCGTCGATTCCGTCGGCCAGTGCGCGGGTTCGTCCTTCCGACTCCAGCGTTCCCATTGTTCGACCGATTCCGATTGGTACTGACGATGGTAGCGTTCCGCCCGACACCTGTGAGCTGCTGAGCAGTTACTTCTCTTGTACCCGTCCCAGTAAGATTCTCCTGGGGCGTAGAGGTGTTGCTTGAGGATTGCCTGGCACGCATGATAGCCCTGCGCATGCGGGATAGCACCGACGTGCGTGTGTAGATGAAGAAAAAAGCGCAGAAAATGAAGACAACGACTCCTACTGCAGGGACCTAGAAATTCCATGATGTTTCAGTTATAAAGCTTGAATAATGATAGCGGACCGAGATAGTTGGGAAATGTGTGCTTCAAGATTGTTTCATTGATGGGCTATTCTATCAATCCGCGACGTGGGTGAATCAGTGGTGTATGTGCGTAGCTGTCTTAGAACGAAACTACATGCACATGACATTCCGAATGTCTGTTACCCGGTGTCCCGGTGTAGCGAACCTCGAAGCCAGGTAGATTACAAAACAAATGAATTTGTAGCACCACTTCGCAATACGATGCCAGCGCAAAACAAAGCGAGGTAAAGACAGACTTACCCAGACTTTGGGAGAGATATCGTTATCCAGATCCTGAGGGTCATTCCTACGATTTGTACTATCCTGCATATGCTCGCTCTGGCGCGGTTCGAGTGCTAGAGGTAGAGCGTCTACCAGACTCGCTGTAATTGCGAATTGCGCTCCCACGGATGTCCAGGACGGTTGTCGGAACCAAAGTCGTCGTCGCATTGTGAGCTGAAGGACCAAGTACGGGCACGCGGATATAAAGAGGATGGAGGATGGAGGAATAGGGGATGGGATAGATAAGAGACTGGAGATTGCGTGAGAGAGCCAATAGACCCCTTTCGAGGAACCGTCGACCAAGAATGTAATTCGACTGATAATGCGCGGGGCCTGAGGACACCCGTTAAGTGAGGACTCGTTATCTACGTGTCTTGGCTGTGCGCACAACAGAGAAAGGTAGAAAACGATCCTTCACTGCCGTCCTGGGTGAGGCAGAGAGGAAAAGATTGGGGAGGAAGGAGGTGCCGGGGAGCGTTGGGTAATGACTAGTAAGTACTAGTGTAATATGTGGGAACGGGTCCGCCGCTCGTCATCAATGCGCTGATCGCACACAGCCCCGCCAACTCTCTCTTTCTACCCCCACCTCACCGTACATGGAACGTTTGTTCTTGTCGTGTCTCTTAACTTGCACAGAACAAAATGCCTCAATTGTGCAGAATGTGCTTATGTAACTAGAGGGCAGTCTACGGCAGTCCTGGGTAGGAGCATTCTGTAACATATAGCTGTGGCTGGTAGGCTGGGGAACCTGCTGTGTGTACGACTCAGAAATGCGACAGCTAGCGGTTACAAAATAGCAGTAAACGGTGTCGTCAGGACTGGCCATCCCACCCCAGCTGTTCCGGCATGCCAGTGTGGACTGGTGCCATAACATCTTCGAGTTATCCACTCGCTCATTAATGGCAGAGGTGGACTTTCTGACCAAGGGAGACTCATCCTTTTACCCACTCTCCGACCGCTTATGATAATGTCTGTCACCGTGTATACAGCCGGGTACAAAAATGTAGGAAGTCACGTGCCACCTATCCGGCTGCATTGACTGTCTGATTTCATGCGTATATCCAGTTTAAAATCTGCAAAATAAAATGCCTCAATATTATTATGTGTACGTGTAAAGAGTGTATATGCTTATGTAACTAGAGCGGGTACTCTCTTCCAAGTATATAGTGTATTTATGGACAGCCGAATAACGCAGAATGTCGTGCAATGTGCATTCTATACCGTTGAACTAAACTCTACAAATGTAACAACGATACTCGCTGGCAAATACCGCAATACCGTGGCTTATTCCTATTCTCCCAAATCTATCGGGTGGCTTCAGTTAAACGGTATGAGTCCAAAAAAAATATTATGCGTCAATACAATTTCAAGCCTGCGGAAGCTTTGAACACCTCATCATGGACTTTGACAAGTCTCAATCTTTTGGGCTTGGCGTGCACGCGGCATGACCGACAAGATCTTACGTAGGATCGGCTGACATCCAGTCGGAGCCACCGGCAAATCAACAATATGCGTCTGATTGCACTTGTATTGCAGCAAAGGATGATTCGTGTTCAAAGAACTGCCATTCTCTGGCGTTTGTGGACATTGTCGTGATTGGAATCTGGATAATGGCTAGACGACAGGGTTTCGCAGGCGTGAAAGAACAGAGACATGGTAAATGCCACATACTCACAGTAAACAATATTAATGCATGCACACGACTCCGTTACGAAGAGCAATCGAAATCCAGTAACCTACTGGTACCGGCGACAAGCACAAGACCTGAGGCTATCTTACCCACAGAGCAGTTCAACTCTGCCCTTACCCAGACTCCGACATATTCACCTTACATGTAAAAGTGGAATAGCAGCAATGCGGCTCTTGCAGTTGGGTCAAATGCGAAAATCGGATCCGCCCTAGGCCTTTTCCAAATCGACGATACGATATATTTTGAGCAAGCTACACAAAGGTAGTCCTTATTACGAAGCTCCAAACATCCTTGGAACATGATTGGGAGGCATCGGCTTAGGCTGGCTGAGTACCGGGGTATTATTCAGTATCACTATGAGAGCGCTGATTGCTTTACCGACACTCCTGTAGTTTGTCTGTGTCTGTGTTTGATCGTTGACCGCGCAGATTTCCGTGTCATCCTTATCAAAAGCTACCATATATTCCGTTTGTTTATCGACCAGCGTCATCAAGCCAATGGAAATTCTCACCTGCAGCCAAATAGCCGGACCCCTCAGCCCAACTCCTAAGATATCGTACACAAGATAACGCGTTGTCTAAAGAGCCGTGAGTAGAAGAAAGAAAGGGAGGATATCTAGAGGAAGACACACCGGGACTGTCGCTTTTTGCGAAAAATTCATGGACTTGTTTAAATTTCTCGTTGTGATACGTCTGCGGATTACACCTATCGTACTCAGCAGCATATTGTCTACCCCGACCACTGCGACTAGAACCAGATCCCTGTATGCTCATTGTATCGCTGATATGGAGTATCTTATGTAAGCTGGGTTATACGCCGTGCAAGTGAACAGTGAACAACGACAGACAGGAAGGGCCTCCTTTTGTACTATTCTTCTACATGTGCAAACTAGTTACTTTGCGTCGTGTGCCACAGTATTGCACCATTAGATCTCATGAGACAGTAATATTGCGCCGTATTATCTCAGCTCGTCCAAGTTAAATATTGTGTCGATTATCTCATGGCAAAGCCGAGCTGAGAGCCAAAGTGTTATTGCGCCGAATAGAATATAGTATTACGTCATATTTCCCACGATTACAGTCCCGTGGTGGCTAGAGGGGATGCACGCGACGCGTTTGGACCGTGTTTAGCATGTCTCTGACGACAACCATGACCATGTCCGAGCAAGAACGCTCTTCAGCGCCTCGTCGCTCAACCAGAGAAAAGAGGATCGCTCAGCCATTTGCCTTGTGTACGTGTTTCGCTCGTTGTCACCCATTTTCGTCGGGCTCATCGGGATCGCAGCCTCGCCGAACAAAAGGAAACGCGTCGGCGACGCGGAAGATGATTTGCAGCTCAGTGACATTGAGATACGAAATGCTGGCGATTCCAATGAAGGAGACGAATACATTGCTCGTAGGAAACCCAAGACAGCCGCAAAGGGCAAGACGAGGGCGCGTGGCGCACCTGCACCTAAGAAGCCCCGGGCTGCGAAGGATTCGGAGAACGCAGCGAAAGTTCCGGCACGCCGAGGACGAAAACCGAAAGATGGGACGTTGGCAACCGCTAAGACACCGGTAGAAGCAAAGATCTCGGAGGACAATACGTTATTCAGTGCGTTGACAAACTATCTTCCATCACACCAAGAAATGTCTCAACTGCTTTCGCAGATTCAATTATGAATCCCGTAGCTGCCTTACAGTCCACCGTGGAAGACTTTCTGGACTCTTTTCAACAGGCACCGGGATCTGCGTTAGGGGATCTCATCACATGCATTCTGCGAACGTGCGGTTCCAATGACGTTGTCGATGCCCACAAGGCCGTTGATTATGATGGTGTCGTTGATGCCCTTGATGACTTTACAGAAGTTCTGAAGGAGGTTCGTCTGCGCACTTTGTGATATCTTGGATACTGTATGCTCAACTAAATTCAGGACGAAGCTCCGACATACCCACTCACTTCAAAGCATCCTATGTTCAGGAAATTTCGAAAGTCGCTGTCAGAGTTTCTGACACGTCTTATTCAAGCTTCCGCGGAGATGGGATTACTTTACACTTCCGACTTGCTGATGACAATACAGGCTTGGGTCGTCGCTATGTCATCCTCCCAGCTTCGTAGCTTCCGACATACGGCGACAGTCATAGCATTGGAGATTGAGACTGCTCTATGTGACGTTGCTGCGGCAGTTGAGAAGGAAGCAGAATTGGTCACGCGCCAGCGGGAAGGCGAGCGCAAACGGAAGGGATCAAAAGGAACGGCCAGCGGGCGTGAGGAAGAATTTGAGGCCAAGGCTAGAGAAGTGAAAGCGCGCCGTGCAAAGCTTGCCGAGTTTCTCAAGGAGTTCTTTGATGGTGTCTTTATCCATCGTTATCGGGATCTAGATCCCAACATACGAGCCGAATGCGTGCATGCAATGGGTGAATGGCAAAGGAGATTCCCCGCTCACTTTCTTGACAACCAGTACCTACGTTATATCGGCTGGGTCCTCTCTGACGCGAACAACCATGTTAGACTGGAGGCTATCAAGTCACTTGTTTCTCTGTACACGAAGGAAGACTATATTGTATCCTTGCAGTCATTCACGGAACGTTTCAAACCACGGTTGGTGGAGATGGCTTCTGGGGATACCGAAATTCCAGTACGCGTGGCAGTTGTGCAAGTTTTAAGCGCTGTGGATGCCCATGGTCTGCTTGAAGAGTCACAACGTGCGTCCTTGTGCCTTCTCATTTTCGACAAGGACCCCAAAGTGCGTCGTGCGGTGAGCAGCTTCGTGCGTGGTGTCTGGGAGGATGCAACCGAGCAAAGACTTGTCGGTAAGAAGAACCCGACAGAAAAAGAGAGGAAACGAGCCGGATTGAAGGCTCTCGCTCAGTTGCTCGTGCAATGGGGAAGGTCTTTGGACCGTGCTAGTGCAGAGAGCGGGGATAATCTCGACGGTGACTCGAGTTCTCAGGATGACGGCCCGAACGCGATCAGGCGCGAAAATGGCGGTATTATCCTTTCTACTCTGCAGAAGAGCCGGATCGCCCTGGCTGTGGAGGCGCTTTGGGATGAGGTCGAGATAGTTGACGATTGGGAAGCGATGCTGGACTTGCTCTTGCTTGATCATTCAGCTGGTGTCGATGTCTCGCAAGGTGCTACCCCAGTGTCTGCACGGCGAAAGAAGACGAAGAGGATTGTAGACGATTCGCTCGTGGATGAAGCCTGGAGACTCGAAGAAGCTGAAGAGGCAATCCTTCTGGACGTCTTCGTTGCAGCCTTGCGCAAAGCAAAAGCTGAAGCAGCTACCGGGAAGAAGGTACTTGTCCATCTGAGTACTGTATGCATGAAAGCTCACAGATTGTCAAGGGCGAGGAGGAGGCAGTAGCCTCGGAGATCACCAGGGAATTGATCAGTGCCCTTCCGAGCCTCATCGCGAAACATCAAACCGATGAAAGTCGCATTGCAAACGTACTTCTCATACCGGAGCTGATGAACATCGATTTATATCTCGAGATGCGAATGGTTACGGTGAGTCCATCTACCTACTCTAAGCATTATGAGCCTTTGATTTTAGTGTTCTTGAAGGCGTACGAGTCTCTCTGGGAAGACGTCTCGAAACAATTTCTCACACACACGTCCTCGGCCGTTTTGACCAATTCCATTGCGGCTATTACACACTTTATGGAGGCAACAAGTTTGTCAAATACGAATAGCACGAAGATCCTTGAGCTGGAGGATGAGCTCGCTTCTTCGCTCAGGGACACTGTGGGCGGCCGAGATGAGCTCGAGGTTGCCACGTTTAGTGACGATGAGGCTCATGCACTAGGAGCTATTTGCGCGCGGATATGCGCCTTGGCGGGTTCCCGTGACCTGACGGCGTGGATTGAGGAGGATGAGGGAGGGAAACAGAGTAGTGCCTGGGACATTGTATGTGCTCTTGCCGAGAGGTCGGTTGGGGTACAAAGAGGAAGAATTGGTACGACTCATCTTCTCTGCACCCAGTGTTTATTTTCTGACATGCTACGTAGATGGTTGAACGTGCACTGCATTTGCTTTTGCTTCACATCATTTGGAAAGCAAGGCATTTCATACGTGCGCAAGATTCTTCGGAAAAGGAACAATTACAGGAGTCATTACGAGAGCAACGCGATGTTTTGCTCGAAAAGCTTGTCGAATATGCAGTCGGAACACAATCAAATACTCTTCTGGGAGTAAGGAGGGCTGTGAGTAGTCGGACATAACTGCGTCCGAGCGACATCTGACGATTTGCCAGGCTTTCCAAAGTTTGCTTACGTTGTACATCTTATTCTCCACTGACGCAGAGGCGCCGGAGCAGATCGAAACCCCTCTTGCTCCTTTCGCCATATCAATGGGGGATGAGATGCAATATCGATGCGCGGGCTTCGTTCAGGCTGAGATAGACCGATATGCGGAGGAGCTGGAGGGCGACCGTCCTGCTCATCACGAAGAGAGTGATGCTGGCAGCGACTCAGGGAGCGACACTTCTCCCGAAGCTACCGACAAGAAATCACTTCCTGGCAGGGGAAGACGGAAGAAACCAGAGCATGAAGAAGATATCAATGGTACTGTACTCATACGACTTCTGCATTGGTCTGGACGTGGCTAACGACTGCTTACAGTGATGAAGAGCAGGGCTTTGCTTGAGCAAGAATATGTCTTCAATGCAACTTTGGCGACCTTCCTGAGGGCGCTGAAAGCAGGCGTAATCCATATCCGACACGGGGCGCTTCTTCTAGCGCATTACGGGCGTCTCGGTTCAGCCGTTGACCTATCAACGAGGCTAATGGTTGACATCCTTCGAGAAGAAGGCATGGCTAAAGATAATGGAAAGCTGGTAGTCGAAGTAATTGTTGATGCACTGAGAGAGGTACTATGATCAATATATCCAGTTGGAGGTCTGAGGACTAACACACTTGACAGTCGCTCACTCTAGTGCTGGACCGCATTGTCGAGACCGAGCAACACGCACTAGCTTTAGCTAAGGCTCTTGCACCGTGCCTGGTCATGCGGGGTGCCCAGCTTTCCATCGTCAGGAAGCTCCCCAGCGAACACATCGTCGAAATACATACCACCCTCCTGTCATGGATCACGAAGAAAATCTCAGCTTATGAGACCATGAAGAACAAGCGGGGGCGGAATAAATCGATCTTGTTCTTTAGAGTGCTCCAGCATTTGCTCGTAGGCATTGATCCCAGAGACGCGTTAAAAATGTGAGTCCTTGCCTCCCTTTCGAATGTATTTTCGCAGCTAGAACTTCGTTTCCTTATGTAGCAAAGCCCACCTCGATCAGGATGTCGCCATGCTCAGCATCGAGATCCCTCCTACTTCAAAGGTATGGGAGCCTTATCGTGCATACGAGAAAAGGCTGTCCACTGTAACGACGAAGGAGAAAGGTCTGTTTACCCCATTCCTTACGTAGTGATATCTTGCTGATAGGCATCCATTAGGCCTGACTAGGAAATCCGGAAAGGGTGACATTGGAGCGGCAAAGACCAACGAGTTTGTATCTTCCGGCGATGAAGAGGAGGAGATTGAAGGTCTGGTTGAGACGAACGGCGTGTCAAGTCAGCCGATCGCTCGCAAGGTCCGACCAAGACCCGCATTTAGGAAGCAACCGTCACGGAATGGTGCTGAAGACACGCAGTCGGAGTTGACGCAGCTGACTGGGGATGAGCGTTCACCTGAGCCAGAGCCGGCGCCGGAAGCGGAACGAGAAGTGGAACCATTATCGACTACCCAACAATCCGTTAATGGCGCATCTGGTCCATCTCCTGGGTATTCCCCATCTCCCGTAGTGCTTGGGGATACTGCACCCCTAGCGAGTGGAACACCTGCGAGGAAGCGTGCGCGCTCGCCTGATTCCGGTGCTGGTCCTGTGCAAGGAGATGCGAGCCCAGTTCCAGCAGAAACTGGTGCTTCACCTGCTCCAACCCAAGCGAGCGAGATCATTGTTCGACGGAAGCGGGTACGACACTGAAGGATCTAGATATAATTTGTGCAACGTATTCGATCTTCCCTACTTCTAAGCTATCATTTACTTACACTGATGTCCCTAACAATATGGCGTGCGTACGAAATCCAACGATTCTCTCCTCTCTAATATTTACTTTTACCCTCGATTTTTTTTGTCCTTCCTCCCCTTCCCTTATTTGTTATACTGGTCCTTCCGAAGCTCGTTCCTAATGTTGTTACTGTTCGACCTTCCCTCCCTTCGTTTCTCGGGCTTTGAAGAATGTCTGAACAATCTAAACGTATGCAACCAACGGAATGGCAGGTATTTAGAGTTCGCTTGTAATCTCTGAATGTGTTTTCCAACATCACGGATATCTCTCGCTCGGTCATTTGCCACTCTAATAATTTTTATGCCCGGTATCCCTCTAACTGCCTGTGAGTGTATATTGCAGTGCTGTACTGAAACGATACGAGGCGATTTTCTGGACAGTAACCAGGGACTAGATTTGTAAACCAACCGCACGTTACATACAGCGTAACCCTGGCCGCTTCCCGCGGTTCAAAGATCAGCAAAGAAAGATGGATCAGCAGAAACTTCGTCGTTCTTTGCTTTCCGTTTCTTCTTCCGAGCTGTTTCTAATGGATCTTGATCTTTGACCTTTTTGCGCCGTTTTTTCTTGTGCGGTTCGGAGTCGGAGTCGGAGTTAGAAGAGGAGTCAGAGCCGGAGGAGGGGTGCAGTGAGGGTTGGGATGTGTTGGTTTCTTGGGGTGGTTTTGATAATGGGCGATTGGGAGAGGATGGTGCGACATTGGGTCTTGTGGTCGAGGCGCTATTGTCCGTGGATACAGCCGTTGCGTTTGAATTTCCTTCAGTTCCTTTCTCGCCGGTATCTTCATCCTTGTCACTGCCATCCGTTCCTTCAGCTCCATTGTAATCGCCACTCCCTTCCCCATCGTCGTCTTTATCTTGATCATCTTCATCTCCACTTTCATTATCGTCTTCATCCTCATCTTCGTCTTCAAACACCTCCCTTAAATCCGTCAACTTGACCACCTCATCATGTCCTACACTCCCTACCCAGTGACCTTCACCCGCGCGATCTATTGCGATGCGTTCGATGGGGAAGTCTCCGTGGTCTGCAATGACGCCGAGGAGTTTTGTTGGGAAAAGTTGCACGGCGCGGAGGAGCCCATCCGAGGAGCCTGTTAATAGTGTTGAGTGTGAAGAGGGGTAGGATGAGGGGAGGGGATGCAGAGCGTCGATTGACTGTGGATGACTGAAGAATAATATTAATTAATACAGTATTCCCGTTTCTGGGTGTGAAACGTGAGGAAGATGAAGAACACACCCTGGAACGCGATCTACGCAGTCTCCCCAGCCACTTGACCTGTTGAAGATTGATAGGATGCCTTGTTGCGTACCGACGACGGTTTTCTCGCCGTTTCGAATGGGAGCAATGGATAATAACTCGTCTTCTTGGTTTTCGGACTGAGCAAGCGGACCTGGTTTCTTCGAGCGCACGTCGATCACTGAGAGTGTACCGTCTCCACTAAAAAAAATTTGCTCACGACGAGCGACACAGACACAAAGGGTCGGAGCCATACCTCGTCACGACCAGCTCCTTCCGAGTCCCAGTCCACATGAAATTGGATATAAAGTCAAAATGGTGGTTGTATGACTTAACTTCCTCGGGCTTTCGAGGGTCCCATAACTGCATCCCCGTATTAGCATCAGAGTAGAACCAAGAAATTAAAAGGCGGCAAGCATGAGAAACCTTCACAACGCCATCATCGTCACCTGTGCACAACAAGTGAGGAGTAAGGTATTTTATCCTGTTTATTGGGGCTCTTGAAAGAGGTTAATGTCTATGAGAGCCGATATAGTGTGCTGCAGGGAGCATGACAGGATGCTTACTGGTGAATTCCCATTCTGACTTCCAAAACCTTTCCAGTACTAGCATCTATCGTACTTCGTCGGACAGAAACTGCGTTAGAGGGCATCCTATAGTAAACGCGAGACCGGGCTCACTGCATCGCCTTTCCTTTTCCAACTGTAAATATGCGCGAGCAATCTTCGCTGCTCGCGAGACCTCGACATGAGCGCTTTGACGGTCGAATGGAGAATTTTTCCTCAGCTTGGCCTTGCTCGTCGTACCGGAAAGCCTTGATCCCACCAGTGAGTAGTCCTACGAAAACGAGAGTGTCTATCGGATGAAACAAGATATCAAAGACTTGTGCGCCAGTAGAAATGTCTGGCATTGCTACGAGGTGGACATCAATTGAAGTAATGCACAAGAAAGTTCATCCTCGTACAGCGCATCACTACCGCATTTAGAAGGATAGAATTAACAATGATCGACGTAATGATCGACAATGACACGTGCTCTGTCGGAGTCTGAATTTAAATTGGCAATGGTCTAACGCGCCTATCGGGGAAAATCCGCTTCCCACCTACCACGTCGCGTCACGCCCACCCATTCTTCTTGCTTCCCCTCATTCACCGCGCGTGCAAGTGTTGCCTAGCATCGAAGCAAGCTATACCGCTGCAATGTACAAGCTTCTGCGTAGAATCTCTAGCTCGTTCAAGGGGCGTTTTGATTGGAAGGACGAAGGTAGGGCGAAGGACAGCGGTGGTGGTGGTCAGTCACATCTCGTACTTCTTCGTCTTCGTGACTGAACTTGGACGCTGACGCTGACTCAGAAGCGTCGAGTACGACTCCTCAGACGGGAAGCAAGCGCCGCATGAGCGAGGATGACGACATCCCGAATGGGAGTCTGTCTAAGCGCTCGCGGGGACATGCTAGCGCGCCCGATGATTATAATGATGACTCTCGGGAGGAGAGCGAGGCGGCTACACCAGCACAAGAAGGCGAGTCTCAGCCTTCGTCTACAGCGGGGTCACCTAAGAAGGAAACCGAGGGCGTGCGTCAGGTCAGGAAGGGCGTGAAGGAGCTTGAGCTTGAGAATGGAAAGGAGAAAGGGAAGGAGAAGGAGGTTGTCGAGCAACATGCGAGCGAGAAGAAAGAAGATGGGGAGTTGGATAATGCAAGCGATGCAAAGGATGAGGAGACGCCTGGGGAGACGGCGAAATCAGTCGAGACTCCCGGCGGCGGCGCGAATAACGTGGCTGCGGAGTCAGCTTCTGACGATGAGAAGGAAGGCCCTAAAGTCGATTCAGAACCATCCCAAGATGCTAGTCCTCCGAAAGCCACTACACTCGCAGATACCCCAGAAGCTCCAGAATCCCAACCATCACAAGTAGAATCTGCATATACCTCCACTGTCGAAGACAAAGGCCTCGAATCCAACAGCGTACCGACCAGTATACCACCCATAGATGATTCCTCCGAGACACCCAGCCACACCTCGGCTGTTGTTCCAGAGCCCCTTGTCAAACTATCATCCGATGAAGTGCCGATCAAAGTCCAAGGCTAACCTCGTCAACGACATCTTGCTTTGAATGGTTGTAATGAGCTGGGTTGCGACGAATGAAGGAAACTCTTGTATTATTGGACGGGAACGTCTTGCGTCTAACTAGCATCAACTAACGTAATGATCCCCCTTTTCTTGTATCTAATGTTGCGGCGATGCCTTTTGATATTTGTGTTCTCGCAACACATCCTTGCATTCATGAGCGGTTCTGTAATGATTTTACCTGTTTGGATTTTTTCCCTCGTTCAATTGTACTTGCTATCGATGTCAATTTCTTGAGCGTTGCATTCTTTATATAAGGCACAGTGCTAGGCTAGGCGTGGCAAGTTTTATAAGAGCAATTTCGCTGAATTGTGATGGCTCTCTGGCTCCCTTTGTGCATCGTCACGTTGAACAGAGAACAGGGAAGGACGGAAATCCCGGTAGTCGATGACTCTTATTGCTTACTTCGGCAAGCCACATACAGTATCCTACACCACGAACGTGAATAATTTACCTCCGTAGAGTCGACAAGTCTGAACAGGAACTGCGCTCTTTCTTTTTCTGATATGAAAAGAGTTCTGTAGGTTGCTTTGATGTCACTCGCTTTCTGTAATGAGAAAGAAGATTATACTTTTGCATGCGGGACAGCAGAATTGAGCCTGTGAGAAGACCCCAGTGCAATGTATCCAGTGCAAAGGAGAGAATTACGCGACCTGAGCCGCAGTTGGTCGGTCGTACTTATAGTGACGAAGATGTAGGTTGGTAAAGACACGAAGTACGTCTGAGTCGCTTAATTCTGTATCGGATCATTCATTTATGACGCATGCAAACCTGGGGGCACCCAATACCAATAGACTTGATACAGACAAACACAGAATAGCAGTGTAAGGCGGGATGTTGTATACATTGGTGAGAAGTCGGATTGCGATTATTCATCAGCCCAGAGATCGTCTAGCGAAGGCGAAGAGCCCACTGATAGGCAAGGAAGGATTGCAATATTGGATCAAGGGGTCAGAACCCATCAGACAAGGGTGGTAGTACATTTGAGGTGCATCACACCATCCAGTTCCGAAGCAGATGTTGCCATGTTAACCAAATTCCATGAGAGAGACCCGACCATTAAGTTTTGAAAAGGATCAAATGGGGAACTAGTTTAGAGACCTTGGTATCCCGATCTAGATACGCCGTTGAATGGGGAAATCACTGAAAGTGAAAGACCTCTTTCTGCGAGTGCTTTTTTCCTTGGATTTGGTGAGGAAAGCTAGCATGCACAATCCAAATTGAAGGAGTTCCTTATACGTAGAGCAGAGGCAAGGCATAAAGTTGGCAAAGAAATGCCGAAGCTGAAGAGTATCTGGCCTTTCAAAGTTGTGAAGCTTAAAGATGCGATAACCGTTCACATTTCCTTCGAGATTATTCCGTACAGACGCCCTACTCGAGTGCGTGATTGTGCTTCTATGTGCCTTCGTAAACCAGGTGTGCGGATACATTAATGGACGGACGATGGCTGCCGAGCACGTCGAAAGGAAATCGCCGGCGAAGTCTTCCTTCTACAGAAGAGATATCCCCAAATCAGTAAGCCAGCTTTACCATGTATGTGTGGCCCGAGTCATATCGTGAGGAAGTGAAGCGAAAGGGTCCTCTCGCAATGAAGTGTCCGTCAAGTATGTTGTTGACTCCGAAGAATTTGGAGGAAATTAGATTACATAATATCATACTTAATATGGAAAGTAAGTTCCACGACTGAGTATGGGGACTGGCAATCCCCTATGAAAAAAGTGGTCAGTTTTTTTTCGGGCGGAGCTCAAATAAAATCCTAATTTAGCAAGTAGCGTCGATCTTTATGTCCCACTTCGCTTAGAAGGTCAAGGTGACTATATGCATCAAATCACTCCATTTTTTCGACACTGTTTGGACTATCCACACTCAACAGAATCTCTCAGCACTATGAAATTTTGCACAGAACCGTATTTCATAGGTAGGAACATCATATGAATTTTTCAGATTTTTCTGTTCAGCAGGAGAGCGGGTGTTGCATTAGGTGGAGGTGAAAAGTGCTGCTTTCATCGATTCTCCCCTTTGTTTTGACCAATTTTACTCTTGGTCGGGATTCTTTGCCATCTAGCTCCTTCCACAGTGATTCAAAAAATCTGATAAATTCATATGATGTGCATATATATCATATTATCATGCATGCAAGCTCTCATCCCGACACTCTGATCTGTTGGATATATACGATGTAAAGAGTACCGGAGAGTCACTCATTTTCCCTATATATAGTAATTTGACTCCCCCCAAAACTGCGTTTTGAGCACAGATCCTCACCGTTCCACACAAAATTTGGAAGGAACAATTCTTTCCATAGCCAAAGCATGCTGAATTTTTTTTCAAGCAAGAAGATAAAAATTGGAGGAGAAAATCACGAAAAACATGAAATTGAGGCAGCAAAAAACTTTTGTCAGGTGACTGTACCTATCAGTCACATGCTAGGTAAATTTCTTTTTCTGGTAATAATGTATCGTGTCGCACTCCCAACCTGTATCTCCTCCTCCACTTCAGTCATAAACTTCAAACTAATTGCATAAATACGTTTTTCATGAGATTTAGAAACATTTGGCCGAAAAAAACTTCGGAGGAATTTCTTAGTTTCTGAGATATAGTATTAAATGTAATATATCTCTGTCATTTTTCGGCGAATTTTTTTCATTCTTGGTCAGGGTATTCTTCAGTATCAAATACATCTGATAAAAACACTTCCAGGGAGAAAGAATTGTTGTGTGAAGTTTCCCGTCCATTCAGATGCTGGATGCACAGTGGGACAGGATCTGCACGCGCGTCGATCACCAGGAGAGCTAAGCGAGACCGTGGGAATGACCATTTTTTTAGTGGGGATTGCCAGTCCCCACTGAGTACGTAATTGTAAATGCATGCATGTGATGTTGTGCACGAGGATTCGAGGAACTAGCACAGTGACCTCTTCTTCCAACGAGCCTTCTTCCATCCAACGAGCCTGGCTTGACTTCACCATGTCGGCCATAACTTGTAATTGCGGGACCGACATACAAGACACTTTATGCCGGTCTACCGCGATGTCCATTCCGAGTACAGTGGCGAGTGCAATACTCAGTTAGGTGCTTGTCCGAGCGTGCTGCACTGCAGTTCATGTGGCACCAGCATTTCACTAGTTCCCCAATTTCACGTCACTCCGTCCAGTCTTAATCTCATTCGCAAATGGCTTGAAGGAATCTCCGGGTTCACATTCTTGCTTCGTATCGGACTGTGACTACATCAGCCGAGGGTATTACCAGTTCTTGGAGCTCAAGGGCTGTCCTATCAAGACACTCTGCTCGTGATCGCGGAGCAGGTGAAGGCCATGCTGTGAAAAACTGCGGCACGCAAATAATTAACGGAGACATACGTATTCCTTGCTTTCTAGCTGAGGCACTCCTTTCACCTACCTGTTGTTTCACGCACTCCTTTTGCACGTAGTCTGTTGTTGTATTTGAACGACGTCCTCCTGGTAGCAAGATGTCTTCCCTCTTTTCCCTTCCGTCGCGTACCATGTCGACTATGACTGGCAGGTCCACTTCAGACGCCTCTACGTCAGCGCCACACACTCCGTCGTCTTCGAGCGTCATCACCAGGCTCAAAGCCTCGCTGGGTACGGGGCCTTTTTTCCATGCTCATTTGCAGGAGGGTCAGAGAATTGAGGACGAGTCGCTTTCCGAAGCACGCTACGAATTATCCGCGTATGCGATCGGCCCAAAGATCATCGCGACCCCTGGCGGTGTATTGCAACAAAATTCCAAGAAACTAGGCGCGAACGAATGTGAAGAGTTGCCTCGTGTATCACAGCATCATGACACAGAAAGGGCGGTGGGCGATGTGCAACTCACATCTTCGTCTCCTTTCACTCGTTCCATACCGACGACAGCCATGTCACCCGACAAATCGGTGCTCGGAAAGATTGTGCAGGACGTTCATGCGAGTTTAGGCGCCACTACACGAGCTCCGCAACACTATCATTATCTCACTCGTAGTCAGTCTGCAAGTGCCGCTGCCGATGCGGGGCATTTACAGCCGGCACCAAAGCTACAGAAGCATAATGCTTCGTATAGTCCTGGATTCGGAACACCCGCGTACCGCGGGGTTGTGGAAAACGTGCCCGCCGCTCCCGTTCCCGCATGGTGTCCCACCCGGGGAAAGTATCTGTCTCCGATTGAGGAGGTATCGTTCTTTCCTGAAAAGCAAGGAGATTCTGCGTCCCTACATTCAAGTACGTGAAAGAGTCTTTCACAGTAAATTACAGTTATCATAATGCTTTGTTATCCAGCAACTTCGGCGCAGACGAATCTTTTCATCCATCGCTCTGTTCGTCGTACGCCTTCCAATTCAACGTTCAACTCGGGGCATTCTGGAGCACCGCGCTCTCCGGATGATCCTGCTGCCCCCCACTCAACGAGTCCTTCACGCTCGTATGGACACCCGCGACCTGTCAATGCGCTGCCTGTCATACCAGCTAGCCCCCGAGAATCACAGAACGTCTTCGAGCAGGATCCTGTCCCCCCACATGAAACATCACTGGTCTATCCTATGCCCGTCGCTTTCTCTTCCCCAGCTGAATTTGCAGCATACCAGCAACAGGAAGAACACGATCTTGGAGCGACCCTGTCAACCCCACGATTCGCTGCCCCCCGTTATCCACCGGATTATGATACCGTAGATGAACAGGATTTAGGTGAGGCACAGCCACCTAGAATTTCTATCCTGTCGCAGGAACCATCTCTGCTTGCGCGCTCTGAGTCAGTGCGGACGGAGCTCACATATTTGACTGCACCGAATTCTGGCTCGAATAGCCGACGGGCGAGTGGAGTTACGCCAGGCGATCTTGAAGCAGGACTTTCTACATTCATTGATGGGGACACGACTCTTGTCGACCCGTCAGCCAGGCCAAGCCCAAGCCCTGCTGCTCGCCTCAAAGCGTCCCTGGACACTCTTCTTTTCAAACCACCCAAGATGCGTAAATCACCCGGCGGTCTCAACAATTCTCCAACGGCTGATGGGGCAAGCACAATGTCTTCTCAGTCAAAGGCAGTGAAACTGTTTGCGCAAATGAACGAGGCGGTGAAGAAACATGCACCGTGGGGAGATGGGAACAATAAGCCTGCAGAGGTGTTGTTCTGGACGGGATTCTTGGCGCCTTGGTGCTGGTTGATTGGAGGATGGATGCTGTCACGGAGCGGGCAGACAAAACTCGAGGGATTACCGAACCGTGCGAAAGAACCGGGGTTGCCTCTGCACTCTGCATCGAGCTTGCAGCTCCAGCCACGTCGACCATCGTCACGGGAAACGCGTGAATTGCCCGAGAAACATGCAACGGAAGAAGCTGGTAATCCGGCTCCATCGATCTGGCAAACAGCGAAGAACTCGTCTGTTGAGCTGCTCGAGTCGCTGCGCGGAACCCAAGGGAAGCAGCCTTCGACGACGACAGTGCGTGGTGTTATAATCCACAAGGACGTGCCGATTCCAGTTATGATTACAACACGGGTGGATCCGTGGGTGGTGAGGTGTCGGGTGGCGGCTATTGTAAGCGGGATGTTCATCCTGGCGCTGTGCATCGTCGCGCTTGTTGTTTTGGTTCGATCACTTTGAACACTATCAGTTTTTGTCAAGCTCTAGAGCATAACTTTTCTCTCGCAGCGTTTTCTTGCTTTTATTTCTGGTTGTTTAAGTTGTCTCCTCGCGTCGCACACATTGAATCAATTCGTATGATGTGCACTTTTCGTCCTTTTCACACGTCTGCTTTCTTGAACTTTCAGGGTTATGCTGTTTAAATTGATGTAGAATGTCCTTTTCTTTTATACACCACCAATGGTGTTTTGCGTTACCTGTACTTTTACTGGCTATTTCTCGACCACAGTTTCAGTTTCTTTCTTACGACCTGATTCAGACTTTGGTATTTTGTAGTAGTAGTTGGTATACATATATGTACGCATATGCACGCACCGTGTTGCAATTGATTATTCCCCCACCCCAACCCCCGCACCAAAGTCGGAGACAGAACGATGTTCGGAAACTACCCTTGATTGGTATTGAGAAAAAAGTAAGTATGAATATGCGATGTGATATTATTATAATTGATTGAGATGAGCTGCAATTTACAAGGGAAGTCGGATAAAATAGAGTCTATTGTATCTTGATGGTGAACGTGGTGTCGTGTGTTCAGATATTTTAGATCGCGTTTAGTGATGTGTTGGTTTCATTCCTGTTGAGTGTAGAATGGAATAGGTGGTTAGTCGTAAGTCGTTAGTGGGCGAAAGAGAAGAGAATAGGGAAAAGATCTGAAAGGTTCTGTTTTTCCTTGTGCGGAGATGGTGGAAGTAGAGATGAAGTAAGAACGACTTACCGTCGACGTACATATTTCGAGTTGCTGCTGGTAAAGTACAAACGATCCCATCGAGCTCTTTCGTCAACTTCACCTAACACACAAATCGTGTAAGTCCGATCCCAATCCTAAACGAACAAGTCAAAGCAGATCATAAGCAGAAAACTTACCTGACACCCCAACCTACTCGTGCCCGTCAACCCAAAAGCCATATCCAACATGTCATTCTCATCATCGCTCGGCTCCTCCAGCAGGTTATAATGCTCTTCGTCTAGAATGACGTGGCAGGTCGAGCATGCTATGGAACCCTCGCAGGCTCCTTCCAGGTCGATGTCATATTCGTGCGCTATGGCGAGGATGTCGTCCCCCTCGTTTGCGTCGACCGTCTTGAGGGTGTTGCCTTTGGAGTCTTTGAATGTTACTTTTATTCTGCGGATGGTATGCGTGCGAGTGGATGAGTGAGTGAGTATGAGACGTAGGGGGGTTTGGGCAGTGAAGACATACCCTATCCCTGGAGCGGGTCTTTCGATCCCGCCGTGATATCGCACTAGAAAGATGCGAAATTCGGAAGTCGATCTCAGCAGCTTTCCGGGATGAACAGTCAAAGAAACATAATCATAAGGAACCGTCAAAGGAGCGCCAGGGAAAGAAGGTCATAACGAAAATGAAAGTTATCGGAACCTCACTTTCGGTCCTCTTCCACCCCCCAGAATACTGACAAGTAAGAAACTGAGAAAGCTGCTGACTTACCACTAGAAACATGCAGCCCTCTCCTCAAAATTCCGCCTCCAATTCCAGCACCCGAATCGGACGCCGACCCCATCCACCTTATCTCCGCACCCCTTCTACCTCCTCTGACCAAACCAAAGCGGAAGCCCAAGTCCCAGTCAGGTCTCTGTCCTGCTCTGCTACAGAACAGAGAAGAACCGGAACACGTTCTGTCATCATTCGACGGTGAAGTGATTCGTGGTGGAACCCGGATTCCGGACTTAGAGGTGGACGTGGATGGCGGCGATATTGCCAGGGAGGTAAAAGGGCTAGAGGTGGACACGGATGATGTCTGTGATGGTGATGATGGCCGTAATGTTGAGGGCAAGGGTAAGGGTAAGGGTGAAGCTGAGAACGCTTCTTCATGTTCATTCCTCGTACTCGGTTTCGACAAGGACGAAAGCGTCGACTCGGTGTCAAACTCGACGGCTCCCAATTCATCCTCGCCCTCATCCTCATTCTCGTCTCCATCTTCGCACTTGCGTTCAACGCCAAAACCGTCGCCGTCCTCGACCTTCTCTCAGCTGATCCAACCAGCCCTCCAAAACCCAGTAAACCGGACGTGGGGGGCTTCATCGTGGACACTGGACACACCCAATCCCTATTTTCCTCCTTCTGATATTTCTCGCTCCGTTCGATCTACCCCAGGGCAGGGAGAGCGAAGCGGTAGCCTTGCAGCGGCCTTGCGTTGTACAGGAATAGCAATGCAGCGAGAGCGAGATACTAAGATTCACCGGTAGCGTCGGAACGTCAGAGCAACGGCCCAAACCAGCTGCAACCGTAACCGCAACTCAAGTGGAACGAAGGGTAAAAGTAGACGGTCGCGGTTCTACAGAGCAGAGCGCTGACCAAACCAAGAAAAATCTGAGTTGGCTTCATACCTGCACGTGATCAACCCAATCGCAAATCCGTCTCCGTCTCCGTTCTCGGATTCGGAGGGAATTCGTTGATTCGTCGGCGAAGTAGTCGCTGTGTTGGTCAGCCAATCAAATTATTACTGGTGCTTCATGTTATGGTCGGAGGAGTTGATTGGCGTATTATGCATGCCATAGCGAACGATAAGTTTATGTAATGAAATAGTTGACTTTCATCACGCAAGGCTAGGACATTGAAACTCGGAGAGTAGTATCCATTCTACACGAGGCAGAGGCGACTTTCTTTCAGCAGTGGAGTAATTACACTTTACTAAGCATTGTTTCGCCTTTGGGCCACTACTCAATGTACAAAGTGGTGGGTCTCGGTGACATGCAATGCAACAATGAAGGATTGGAGCATGCAAAGGAATGGGCAGACGGTACGTATAGGATGATTGCTGGATTTTACATTGTCGACCCTGTCCTGGCCGGCAGACAAGACTGTAGTAGCCTACTACAGCAGCCAGTGGTCTGTGCCCTGAAGTGTTAACCTGGGTCCTTGCTCCTCCTTTGCGTCTAACGACCCGCAATGTGCTACTTTGCTCATTTCATTTGCTCAGTTTGCTTATCAGAGTCGAGACGATATTTAAACCACATAATGAGCTTTCATCCTGCTTTTCCCTCGCTTAAGAACGACCTGCCTTCCTCTCATACCGCTTACGTTGGTTCCACCACCTTGAACTCCAAGTACCAAATAAAATGGACAAAATAATAAGACTGAGTTATTCAAATCCGCTACTCCAGGCAAGGTCTGGAAAACGAACCTGCATGCATCAGAGAACTCTTTGAAAGTGAGTCGTCCTATCCGGTCCTTGGTCTCCCGTAGGTTTTTCTATCTTACGACCTCCTCTCATTTAGTGAGGTATACCTCATACATATCAAACGTCGAAGTGCTGGGGCGCGAGGTTTACGACCAGTCAGGGAACAAGACCACAGAATGGTTCTCAGTCGAAGGTACTGAGGTTTTGACTACATTTCAGTTAGAGAATTTAGGAGTCTTGTTCGTTACTGCAGCTTGTGTTCCGGGTGCAGACGGATTTGTAAAACCTATTCTTTCCGTATCCCCACAGCAGGCAAACAAGTTCCAGAATCGTGCTGAAGCGCTCGAAGTTTTCATCCATCTTATAATATAGGTAGGTCACCTATTCCCTACATTCTACTTCTGTCCATGTTGACCGTTCATCCAAGAGGGGGTATCGGTGTAATTTTGTTCGGGATAACCCGAATAGCTACCATGGAGAACCCACCGCAGAGGCTTTCTTTGATAGTAGGCAATATTTGCTGTATCCCTGGCCCAGCAATGGCTACTTCTTTCAAGTATCCTGACTTCCTTTGACCAGAACGGTACACCCGGGGAATACACCATGTCAGAGTAGTTTACGAGGATAACCATGGCGGATACGTTGCATGTGGTAAGTGTTGACTGTAATCAAATGGTCGGACAAGCTGAGCGATGCATTATGCATGCCATAGCTTATAACCAGGAGGGTCGACTTAAAGCCTCGGTCGAGTGCAGACCAAATGGCGAACCGTTCAGCACGCACACGGCGGCAACCCGTGGCCTCTTGCGGCACTTCCAACCACATCCGTAAGTACACTTGACTACTGCTTGGCCTTTTAATTGTTTCTCATTGTACTGTACATGCAGAGCAACGTGATGAAGGTTATGTTTCCCACTAATCTACGAGATCGTACTAAGGGAATAGGTACCTATTCACGTAACCGTTATTATTTCTATGTACCCATCAGGAAAAAGTCTGGTGGCCTACAGTGAATTCCATAATATTTGGACACGTGAGTTTTGTGTGATTTTGACCCGTGGCATGCCCCCCGGGGTCGAAAATCGGGTAAGAACGACTTACCGTCGACGCACATATTTCGAGTTGCTGCTGGTAAAGTACAAACGATCCCATCGAGCTCTTTCGTCAACTTCACCTAACACGCAAATCGTGTAAGTCCGATCCCAATCCTAAACGAACAAGTCAAAGCAGATCACAAGCAGAAAACTTGCCTGACACCCCAACCTACTCGTGCCCGTCAACCCAGAAGCCATATCCAACATGTCATTCTCATCATCGCTCGGCTCCTCCAGCATGTTATAATGCTCTTCGTCTAGAATGACGTGGCAGGTCGAGCATGCAATGGAACCCTCGCAGGCTCCTTCCAGGTCGATGTCATATTCGTGCGCTATGGCGAGGATGTCGTCCCCCTCGTTTGCGTCGACCGTCTTGAGGGTGTTGGCTTTGGAGTCTTTGAATGTTACTTTTATTCTGCGGATGGTATGCGTGCGAGTGGATGAGTGAGTGAGTACGAGACGTAGGAGGGTTTGGGCAGTGAAGACATACCCTGTCCCTGGAGCGGGTCTTTCGATCCCGCCGTGATATTGCACTAGAAAGATGCGAAATTCGGAAGTCGATCTCAGCAGCTTTCCGGGATGAACAGCCAAAGAAACATAATCATAAGGAACCGTCAAAGGAGCGCCAGGGAAAGAAGGACATAACGAAAATGAAAGTTATCGGAACCTCACTTTCGGTCCTCTTCCACCCCCCAGAATACTGACAAGTAAGAAACTGAGAAAGCTGCTGACTTACCACTAGAAACATGCAGCCCTCTCCTCAAAATTCCGCCTCCAATTCCAGCACCCGAATCGGACGCCGACCCCATCCACCTTATCTCCGCACCCCTTCTACCTCCTCTGACCAAACCAAAGCGGAAGCCCAAGTCCCAGTCAGGTCTCTGTCCTGCTCTGCTACAGAACAGAGAAGAACCGGAACACGTTCTGTCATCATTCGACGGTGAAGTGATTCGTGGTGGAACCCGGATTCCGGACTTAGAGGTGGACGTGGATGGCGGCGATATTGCCGGGGAGGTAAAAGGGCTAGAGGTGGACACGGATGATGTCTGTGATGGTGATGATGACCGTAATGTTGAGGGCAAGGGTAAGGGTAAGGGTGAAGCTGAGAACGCTTCTTCATGTTCATTCCTCGTACTCGGTTTCGACAAGGACGAAAGCTTTCGTCGACTCGGTGTCAAACTCGAGGGCTCCCAATTCATCCTCGCCCTCATCCTCATTCTCGCCTCCATCTTCGCACTTACGTTCAATGCCAAAACCGTCGCCGTCCTCGACCTTCTCTCAGCTGATCCAACCAGCCCTCCAAAACCCAGTAAACCGGACGTAGTGACATGCAACAATGAAGGATTGGAGCATGCAAAGGAATGGGCAGATGGTACAGATAGGATGATTGCTGGATTTTACATTGTCGTCCTTGTCCTGGCCGGCAGACAAGACTGTAATATGAAGCTTGTTTGTGCACGGTTTTTACAGTTTATATAAAGCGACGTACCGTCAATGGAGTGAATGACCAAGTCAGATTGATTTCTACATTCTTTGCCCTCAGACTAATGATGGATGTCTTTCCAACACAGTGTGAGCTCGGTCAGATTTGACGCTAGGTGACCTGTCATGAGAGGAGCGGCAGTCTGCAGAGGTAGAGAACGGTTACTAAGTAGAAGAAGGACAGACTCTGGTTAATACAATCAGAGTTCTCCATCGGGGAAAAGTCGCAAAACATGTTTTGTCTTTTATAGATTGCTTGCTAATATACAGCTGTTAGTAATCATATCACGTGTTGCCAGGCTTACCAGAACAAGTGAGATGCACAAGACTATCTGTTAGAAGGAAATAGACTGATTGCCATTCTAGGATAAATTATGACCGATGCAGGATTTGCACCTGATCGACGATACCACACACAATTCCGCTACTGCCCCTTTGGGTCAAGAAGGGCAGACAATCCACCAGTACATTCCTGCAGGAAGTGCCAATGGGCATGGAGACAAGCCTGGGAATGTGCACAAGACATACTGGAGGAAACAATGGGAATAATCGAACGAACAGAACCAATCACAATCCGAACCAACTATGGATACTCCCCACACAGGACACAACACCAAGTACTCTACAACCACTACCTTGCAGCATTCGAGAATGAAGTGGTGGTCTGGTCTGGAAACGAAGAAACGTACTATGCTAATGCAACGGCCACAGCATGGATCTGTCAATCCCCACATGTCGAGGAATGCCACAGGACAGCGGTACAGGTTACATGGCCACTGACACTCGATGCCCCAGAATATCTCAAGCATACACGGGACATAACGATAGGGCAAATCGCAAGCGGCTGGAGGGGCATGCTGGAGGGAACAATCCTCATAAGCGGATGCTTCTCGAGCACAGGGATCGACGGAGCGATCGCCACCTTCTTGATCGGCAGGGACACCACGCCAGATGAGATCATCATCCCCGATGGATACGATCGGGAAATATTCTACCGGAACCCGGCAACCTACCCCGGACTCAGCAACCGAGATCCACCGATCGAAGGAACGCTATCGGAACATGACAGGCACGTCATTGGATGGATCCAGGAACAGAACAGAAGCGGATCTCCGATGAATACAGACAGCTCGGTATCGGAATGGAGTTACACCCGAAACCTTCGAGAACTCCGAGAACACCGGGGACAGGAATAGTAGACGGGTTAGCTCGGAGGTGTACAGCCACAGGATTGGCAGGGGATGGCGTCATCATTAGCACTCGACAAGGACCATGTGGAGAAGAAGGTTCTAGAAGGACGGAACGGAACACGATGGAGTTGTGGGGTCCCGCACAGCCACTGGATTGGCTAGTGGCTGTGCCGAAGAAGCATTGGGGGCTGTGCCGACAATCGGATGGGGCGGTGCTGCAGATGAACGGATCAGGTGACGGACTTTCTAGAAAGTATATAAGTAGCGAGCACTGCCACCAGAAGTTCCTTAGCAAAATTCTTTGTATTGCCTACGACTTCTTTGTACTGCCACTTAGTCGCCTTAGGCACCACTCTAATCTATCTTAGGTATCTAGTGCACGGCTGGTCCCTTGACCCCTACTAGTGCCTTATTGTTTACCTGACTATCCCTATCTCGCACTTCCCCACGATCAAGATAACTTCTCAAGATCAGCGGAGTGAGTGGACTTGTTCTGGTGCGTCGATCTGAGGGATCTGCGCTTGGCCTTTCACTCGGCCCTTGCCAAGCCAAGCGGACTGCCAAGCGCCGATCCTTGATCTGCTTATAGCGATCCGCACTGGTCCTAACAGTAGTCAATGTCTTGCTGCACCTGCTGCGGTTTTGACTGCGCTTAGCTGCGCATTAACTGTGCATTGCTGTGGTGGACTGTGCACGACTGCGGTAGGCTTTTCTGGGTTGCTCTAGATCGGTCTTCTTCAGAGCCACAGAAGTTTTGCATGTGGTTGCTTTCCTAATTGGGTGTCTAGTGACTGCGCCTATTAAGTGCTCCATATATGTCTTGCACTGCTTGCAGTTGATGGGGTGAGTAAGCCTTCTTGAATCCTTTAGTCATCATTGCTTGGCTCTGGTTTGACTGATGTTCGACGTGTTACTGTGCTTCTTCGACGTCTGGCTATATGCACCTGTGGCGAAATGACTGTTACACCTGGTGCATCCTGATGGTGTTCGTCTTGTGGTCCTTGTGGCGTAAGTGTTACGTCTGCAACTCTGTCTGAGTAGTCGTGGATCCATTGTGGGGTTTGGCTTTCGCCTAGAGTAATGAGGAATAGGAATTCTTGCTTCTGGTCCTCATAGATCATAGATCGGAGTTGTAGTTTGCCATGGCAGTGTACTTGCTTTACATGTCCCCAGATGGCGTTGACTATTGTTCCATATAGGAGTTTGCCTATTAGTTCCATTGCTGTTGGACATGCTGCTTGAACGAATACTTCTGCTGCATCACATTCGCTTTGTGGTAGGCTGTCATAGATGCCTTGTATCTGCCAGTGCTGTAGTTGTATCTCTGGTGATGAGCGTAGTACATAAGTGACGTATCGATTAGTTCGTTGGCGTGGAGGATTGGTGAGGTTTATGTGGTGTCAAATTGTCAGGTCGACATCTAAGCTCCTGGTTGCCTGAACTTGAATTATTGTGCAGAACTCCTTGAGTAGTGTCCTGGCTATAAAGCATTTCATGCAATGCTGTGGCCCTCCTGTTCATCTGCTGTATTCCTGACTTGTATCAATTCTTGTGAATGGTGTAGACATGTTGCGTCCTCTTGCTTATATAAGCTGTAGCGCTTGGGAATGTGGCTCGAAAGATTTGTACTGATCGGCGGCTCGTGTAAGATCGGCGAGATCGACAAGATCGACATTTTCGAACAGATCCTATCACCCTTCCTCACTGCGAAAACAACCAAAATAAATTGTAGATAATATGTAAATCATGAAAATGGGTGAACTGGTCAAAAATTCTGCAAGATTCCATTGCGGTATAGTGGTGTTCTGGTTCATATCTCAGGAGTGAAACAATTTCTACAAAATTTTTTTTGTACAAATTAGAGACAGGCATGTAAAAGTACACCCCAGCCATTGAGCCGGGTGATTCTTCAGACCGCTGTTGAGGAGAAGGAGGTAGAAGATATGCGGAATGCATACAAAAAAGGAAAATTAGTATCACGTGACTTGATACAATTGACAGTCAAAACGGCACTAGATGAACTACATTGAGCAAAAGAAAGATAAAACAAGTATCAAAAGTGTGTTATAGCTTTTGTATGCTGTAGGATGTCACTACAATTTTTTTTGAGTATACATGATATGAAAATAGAAAGCTGATTGATACTAAAGGCTATATAAGATATAAACACCTCAGTGAGGGTGCATACAGTGACATTAGATGAAGTGAATGATCGGATAGATGGATTTAGAGCTTCAATGATAAATGAAAAAGGTACCTACTACTGGAAGAGCTGGTAAATAAAAGGATGTTGCTAATACTAAAGGCGTTTCCGCAGTATATAGCTCCTCTGAGCTAGCTCAACTGTTAACGAAAAACCACTAGCAAAACTTATTAGTATTATCATTATTCCATCAATTCTGTTATATATATGATGCATATATTTACCATGGACTATTGTAGTACTTGTTTTGTGCTGAAACAACATGTATTCTCGAGAGAGAAGTCAGACATTTTGAAAGGTAGGGCGGTAAAAACGGATCATCGTTATTAGCCATATATAGTAATTATTCGAACTCCGAACGAAAAAAATTGTCGACACTTTCGTATAGGGGATTGCCAGTCCCCATTTCTATGTACCCATCAGGAAAAAGTCTGGTGGCCTACAGTGAATTCCATAATGATTTGGACACACGAGTTTTGTGTGATTTTGATTTTGACCCGTGGCATGCCCTCCGGGGTCAAAAATCAAGTAATCCTCCTATTTCTCAGTCAATAATGCATGTTAGATTATGATATACAGTCATTTTCATAAGTCCTGCAACACGTGCATTTCATGTAAAATGAGCTAATGTCTGAGCCAAAACATCGAAAATAGAAATGAATCAACATTTTCTCTGTGGATATGGCACAATAACCATTGATTACAGTGGTTAATGGGGACTGGCAATCCCCACTTAAAAAAATGGGTCATTTCCATGGTCTTGCTTAGCTCTGTAATATATCTCTATCATTTTCTGGCAATTTTTTTTTTTCATTCTTGGTTGGGGGATTAATATTCTTCAGTATCAAATACATCTGATACAAACAAACACTTCCACTTCAAGGGGAGAAAGAATTGTTGTGTGAAGTTTCCCATCCATCCATTCAGATGATGCTGGATCCACAGGTGGGACAGACAAAATTAATATTAATGTCATACCGAGGTCCCCCCGGCAACCCCATCAACTGCCTGTGATAGTGATAGTTATAACCATGTCCGGATCAGGGGAACAGGCATCATGTTTTTTTTTTTGGAGAATTGCCCCTCCCCCCCTCCCCTTCCCCGAGACCGTCAATGGAGGAAGAGCAAACGGCCAAGACCAAAACCAAGTCGAGTTGATCATTTTTATGTCAGTCGCTGTGTGACTGCACTACACTGGCACTAATCCATTCAAGACCCAGTTTCTTACATGGCATTCTGAAGCAAGCAAGGAACCAAAGGCCCAGGGCTTAGGGCTTAGGAGGGCTTAGGTTAGATGGGATACAAGTAAAACACAAAAAAGTCACAGTAGTGGTACTAGTGTCCGGCCTATTAATATTGTATTTGTTTCTCAGTTCAATCGTAAATTGCACAAAAGGCAGAGGGCAAGGAATATGAGAGGAGAGGAACAGACTAATAAATAAAAGACGACAAGAGAGGGAAAGAGAGGGAAAGATAGGAAAGTTTAATTATTCAAGACGGAGAAGGGAAGATGGAAGAAGCAAGAAAGGACAATGCAAGACGTTACAGAACATTACAAGACGGGCGAGTAGAGATAAAAAGAGGAAATAGGGTAAGGCATTACGACTGACGACTGACGACTTACGGCTCCGAGAAAGAAAGGAGAAGAAAGAAAGCGAGATGATTCAAGAGAAGGAATATCGACGGTTTAGATGAACAATGACGTGTCGAGATCATATCCAAAATCCAAAACGACCACTTTCTGATCATGCGACGTACTGAAAAAAGAATCGCAGACATATCAGCCAACCACCAGTTCCCACTCAAACCCCAAGTAATCATGATCACAACTCACCTCACAATCCTCCTCACATCAAACTTCACATCAAAAATATGACTCTCATGACTCCTAAACTCGCGTAAAAACTTCCCATTACACGGATCGCTCAAATCCCACACTTTCACTGTCTTATCGTAGCTCGCGCTGACCAGTCGACCTGTGCGCGCGTCGTACGCCAGAGCGCGGACGAGTAATGCGTGACCTGAGAGAGTCTGCAGACACGCTCCCGTCGAGGCGCGCCAGACTTTAATCTTGCAGTCGTTCGACCCCGAGACGATTATGTCGCCCTGTAAGTTACATGAGCCATGCGTGTGATTAGACGTGATAAGTCAAAAAAGAATGTGTGAAACAGGTGGTGCGTTGTGCGTTACCTTGAAGTCGATACAGGCAAGTCCGCGATCGTGCCCTTCGAAAATGCGGATACGTGTGCCCGTTGCGATATCCCAAAGCATCATCTTCCCATCTCCACTTGCGCTAACGACTTTCCCGTCTTGTAATCCGATCGCATTAACAGGCCCCTCATGACCTTGCAGCGTCTGCGCAAGATCCAGCGTCTTACGATCCCACACGCGAATCAGCGCGTCTTTTGAGCTATCGGAAGGACAATGCTGTATTAGTTCACTGTTCAGATGAAATGAAATTAAAGCACGACTTCTCACCAACTGACGATCCATTTCTTGTTAATACGCAAGTCAAGCACACCACCCGTGTGGCCACGCAAGACCCGCTTCACAAGCTCCGGGCCGGCATTAATAGGATTCCCACCTGTCTTCACGCCCTCGCTTGCACGCCATAGCCTCCGGAGATCCCAAACCAGCACAGTACAGTCGCTACTGCCCGACACCATAAACCCATCCCCATCGTCTTCATCATCATACCCTCCACTCGAGTCCGCACGTGCCATGGCAATTTTATCAAACTTGAGACACAGCACGCTACCTGCATGTCCGCGCAGCGTTGCGCGCAGGCGACCGGTACGTAGGTCCCATACTTTAATCGTCCGGTCTCGCGATCCCGTCACAAGCCTCCGTGCATCGAATTCAAGGCAATACACACTATCCGTATGCCCTGCGATTTTCGTCGTGCGAGGTTCCGAGTTCACCCAACGTCTATCCAATTCCGCGCGCGTCCTGTAAAGCTGTGCCCAGTCAAATGCCAACGGAGCCAGGCGCGTCAAACCTGGTCGGC
Source organism: Inonotus hispidus (assembly GCA_024712875.1). Lineage (NCBI taxonomy): Eukaryota > Fungi > Basidiomycota > Agaricomycetes > Hymenochaetales > Hymenochaetaceae > Inonotus > Inonotus hispidus. The sequence continues at coordinate 1,278,849 of CM045723.1, read as the reverse complement.
CAGGAGATTCAGAAGTGTTGCGCGTAGCAACGCTTGAAAGTGACAGCAGACGGTTGCGAGCTGCGCAGTTGCTCTGCTCCTGCTGTGCCGCAATGAGCAGACGAGCTTTCTTCTCATTCACCCTCCACCCCTTTTCTTCAATTTCACGATAGAAAAGGGCACGCCATACGAGACTGTCATCGGCAAGCATCTTCCATTGCCGGCAGACACTCCTGCACGCAAGCACCGACCGCAAGTCTAGCGAAGCCACTATGGACAGTGACACCTCATTAGGCAAACAACCGAGTATGTCTGTGGATGGAAATAGTATTAGATGCATTAGGAAATAATTCACAAATTATCACTCACCCATGCCAATTGACGGCCTCGCGGCTATGAAACACGCTTCATCAATGAGTTCACCCTCTTCACCGTCTAGGGGTAAGTCATCAAAGACATTCTGAGACTTGGTTCGTGCTTTTCTTGCCGGGGAGGACAAAGCGCCCCAAATACGACCTAGCGCGGCCTTGCTGAGCTTTGGGGAACGACGCATAGATGCACCCGCTTTAGATGGCGAGATAAACAAAGTGCAATTCGGCGTGCCCTCGGGACCAGAAGTCGGTGAAGAGAAGACGTCGTAAAACCCTTCAGGAATGTGTGGTGGAACGACATGTACGAATGACATTGGTGAGGGTGGTGAGACGAACGAGAAATCTGCAGTCGGTGCAGGAGAGGGTGGACGAGTAATCGTCTCTTCGTTTCGTACTTCTGAAAACGTTCCATCTACCATCACGATGTCCCCTTCGTTTCCAACACCACCACTGCTGCTGCTACCGCCAAGGTTGCGCATCTCGGATTTTGCCCCGTTTAGAACAGCACCAAGTAACTTGCTAATACGCGGAGGTTGTTTGGGTGTAGGTGCACTCGGCGATGAGGTCAGTGGACTCCTGTTGTTGTTGTTGCTGCTATTTGTCGTGGTGGTGGCCGAGTGTGTGTTTGCCCTAGCAGAGCTGAGGAACGGATACGCGTCGGAGTCGGATGCAGAAAGGAAGTGCTTGGTAGGTAGTTTAGGGCGGACTGGAGTACCCCTAGAAAGTGAACGTCGACCGAACGACGCGCTCAAGAGAGGCTTTGGGTTGGATGGGCCTGATAAAGATTGAGTGGCACCGTCGGACATGATGGACGAAGAAAGGCAAGAAAGAATATATGTGGACATGCAATATGAATAAAGCAAATGAAATGATTCAACGTCTCGCGTGATGCAATAATCACGTGCAAGACACACGCTCTTGAAGTTGAATCAGAACGGATTTATATCTCTTCAGCGATAAAAAATAATTACAATAAGATAATTACCTCTAGAGCAGCAGCGAGCGAGCGAGATGAAATTTGTATAGTGCAAGGTTGATCTGCGAAAATCACTCAACAACAGCCAAGTTAAACGCTGCCATCTCAGACCACGTGACAGACACTCTTTCTTTCTTTTCTCTCTCGACCACGACGAGCGTCGAGCATCATGTCAAGCGGAAACGATCCCAGAGATCCCAATTTGGAAGTCAAACTCAGCCTTCCAACAACATGGAAAACATCCTACACAGGTGCTCATCCATTATGCATTATGAACTCTCCTCTCCTATCGTGTATGTATTCACATGATGTGATGTAGATGGGTTCTCCGTGTCGAGCATGCTGTTAGCTGGTGCGGTTATGGTCACTCGGAATAGGTGCGTATCACTGCACGAATGCACCCGAGTTTTGCTAAACCATGTGCTACATGTATATGTACGACCTCCCAAAAAAAACATAGATACCTCGCCTGGCCCGCTCTATTACTCGGCATAAGCGGGTTCTTCAATTCCCATCCCTTGCGCTCGAAAGAAGGCGGACCAGCATGGCAGAGTCTCATGTACGTCACCCAGCCTCCCCTCCCCCCCCCTCTCTCTCCTTCCTCCATCTAGCATGCTAGCATCCATCGTATCGTCGACTATGTCAGAACTGACAGAGAAAGGGCGCACAGATCGGGAATCTCAGCGATATTGTTATCGTACCTTCCCATGATACTCCTCGCGAACAAACCGCCGGTGCAAGTGCCTTTGGAGCAGGCGTCCTAAATTACACTAGTACAGTACATTGCAAGAAAAGAAAATTTGGGTATTCGGTATTCGGGATTTGGTATTCGACTTCTGTATGTGTACGGTGCGGTACGGATGAGCCTATCACACGCTCTATATCTCTACATCTACATACCTTTCTTTCTTTCTCACAGTGAAGCCTAACCCGGTACGCCGATTCTCACACATGCCATGCCGTGTTCTTTATGTTATCACTTTAGACTGAATAACGTGTTCATTATCTGAATCAAAACGTGTTCCTCCAGAAGAACAGCTGGTTTTTTGAATGGTAGGATGCTTCATGGATGGGATAGGATAGGATGGGCAGTCGTCTTTCGGTGTGGTAACTTTTCCTTTTCTTGCGATTGGAAGATGCGATGCTATCGGTAGACAAAGTCTGAGTCTGTGTCTGAGGGTATCTCTGGCTGGCTGGCCTCCGATCCGACGACTGGCCCGGTTCGTGTTTGATCAACTGCATAGCTGTGGGAACGGGAACAGCAGCTCAATCTCACCCCTCCACGTTTTCTAAAAAAAAAAAAAAAAAATTACCTGGCTTCTTGACTGTAACTGTTAACGACTTCTCCTGACTGACTTCTGACTTCTGACTTCTGACTGACTGTTACTGTTAAGCCTGTGCTTCTTCTTCATGTTCTTCTTGCCTGACTTCTATCGCCTCGAGTCGTCCCTGTCCCTTTTTCCCTTTCCTTTTCCCTTTCCCTTTCCTTGTCTAAACGAGCCGTCTCGTCCGACGTCCTTAATGTCCTAACGCCGATCTCGACCCCATAATGTTCTCGTTCTTGATCCTGGCTTCCATATCATATCAAAGAAAAGAAAAGAATCGCGCGTGCTCGTGCTTCGTCTCAGTGGTTACTGTGATTTTATGTAATTTCGAACTGTTACTAGTGCGGGCAGATCCTAGGGTCCTCAGTATTAGGACTAGGACTAGTTCTAGTGTCTGTCTGTCTTTGTCTTTTGTCCTCCATCGCATCGCATCGCTTACTCGCTACATAAAAGACTCTGAACGACAAAACAAAAACAAAAAATAAGAGTGAAGAAGTGAAGAAGTGAAGGAAAAGTAGAAGGCGGAGGAGGTCTTTTTCTCTACACTTCTACACCTTTCTTTCCTTTCTTTCTTTTCTTTCTTTTCTTTTCTTTTCTTTTCTTTTTCTTTGTCGTTTGAAAGAAGACTGTTCCCTTGCTGGTTCTTTCGGTTTTCGGTTTTCGGTTTTTTATGGCGCTTTGGTTTGGTTTGGTTTGGTTTGGGATCGTCCGGGTCTATGGTCTATGGTCTAAGGTATGTGGTATTGGTGTTCGACTCCCAGTTCTATTCGTCCGCTCGTTCGTTCTGTTCGATGGATGGATGGATGGATGGATGGGTTGTGTTGTGTTGTGTTGGTGGGTGATTTCTGATGGATGGGTTGTGTTGGTGAATGATTTCAGATGGATGGGTCACGGTTGCAGTAATCGTCTTCTTCTATATCCTTTAAGTTTGTGTGTTTGGATGTACTGTATGTGTATGTTTTCGTGTGGGATGAGCGTAAGCTCCTTTCCCCGCGTTTTCTCGATTCTCGATTCTCGGTTCTCGGTTCTCGGTTCCCGGCCTGGTTCTCGATCCTATATTTCCATCCTCCATCCATCCTCCATCCTCTTTCCTCTTTCCTCTTTCCGCCGTACGTACGCCGTCTCCCGTCTCCAATCCGCCGTACGTACACCGTCTCCCGTCTCCAATCCGCCGTACGTACACCGTCTCCCGTCTCCAATCCGCCGTCCATCATCGACCATCGACCATCGACCATACAGTATGTCACCGCATGGAAGAAATACTAGTGGGTCCTGGGGTCTGGGGTCTGGGGAGTGGGACTACGTAACTCTAACTCGGACAACTCGGTGAAGAAAGAGTAAGTAAGAAGTAAGCAAGTAAGTAAGTAAGAACTGAAGCAAAAGCAAAAGCATAATCAGAGTAATAGTAATAGTATTCCAGCTTTTTACTTTACCGCCATGCATTCATTGCATTCTTTTGATTATATGTGTGTACTGTATTGTACATAAGGACGGCCTTGCTTGGCTTGGTTTGACTTGTTGGAGAGCTTCTGTTGAAAGTGGGTCCGTAGGGGTAGAGGTAGGTTCTGGAAGTGTACCTTAGGTACCGGTACTAGAGGCTGGGGTAGAGTGCTCTAGTCTGGTCTGGTCTAGTGGTGCCGTATAACTGTACTGTACAGGACTTTACTGGCTACAACGTGCCTTGAGCAGTACATACGCTTCGTTCCGTTGCGTTCTGGGTTGCGTTGCGTTGTGTCGTGCTTCTCTTCTTCTATTCATCTTATTCGCTGGTCTGGTAATTCAGTCCAGTTTGAAGTACTAGTGGCAAAATTTCCTCGTCTGACTTTCTGGACGGCTACCTTACCTCTCGGTGTTTGGGTTCGATGTTGTCGTCGTCGTGGACATCCATGATTTATCGTTGAAATAATAACAATATTATATCGATACTGATACTAGTACGGCATACGTAGACTAGAACGAACTAAGCCGTACGTACGTATGTACTTCGATTCGACAACGTTCTCGCACTTCGCAACTTCTCGCATCACTAGTTTATTACTCCACATACCTTCCTATACGCATCACGCATCACTCACTAACTTCTCTAAGACTCTATTAGCCTTCTTCCACTGCACGTTTTTTCCTTGCGAGAGAAGAGAGAAGAGACCAAGACGATATAAGGAAATGTGATCCTGGAATATGGCGACGTGGACCTCGCCTCTGCGACACGTGCATATGCATATGGTGTGGTGTGGTGTGAGAAGGACGGGTATAGCCGTGTCGTAACTTCTTTTATTTACGATATCGCATACGTCGAGTGTGGGATGCCTTTTGGGATTATCGTATGGCCGGTCGGAGAGGTTGGAGAGGAGAATCGGAATCGGAGTATGAATGGGGAGATCCGCGGTGTGTATGTACGTGACTGTCACCTGTCTTTCCGTCTGTCTGTCACCTGTCTTCTTCTAATCTTCCATGCGCTCTAATTCCCTCCGTCTACCAGCACCAGCTGCTTCCTTCTCTGCATCCGTCCGCCCCGTCCTTCTCGCCATGATTCCCATGCTTCCTGTCCCCTCCCCTGTTCTTTTCTTAACTTGACTTGACTCGTGTCCGTCCCGTCGCTTCCCTTCGCTTCCCTTCCCTTCAGGTCTCAGGAATCAGTCCCCGTTCCCGTTGATGACTTGCGAATGATGATGGGGTTCTGCTTCTTTTCTTTTTACTGTAACGCTTGATGCTTGTTAAATTTGTTTTTAGGGTGGGTGGATGTCCTGTGTCCTTGTGATATATCAGTGTGGAGGTGTGTGAGGTTGAGGGCTCGTCTGTCTGTGTTTCGGGTCGACCTCTTACTGCTGTTCTGCTGTTCCGCTGTTACTGATTGCTACTGTGCAAACATTCTGTTGCGCTTCTGGAGTTTGCTCCGCTTTTGGTTCTTGATTCTGACTCTTAAGAACGGGATATTATCTCAACTGCTCTTGGATATGTCCTCCATCTACACGAATTACACCCATCCCGATTCCGCACACGACGACGACGACGACGGCATCTCCCGTCCACCTCCACCCCCAACTCCCGCTCCCGCTCCCGCTTCAGTCTCACGAATACCCCAACCTATTCCTATCGCTAACCCCAGTCCAAAACCAAAACCAAAACCGAGTCAGAGTCCGCGTCCGAAAAAAGCATGGGTAGACCCAGCACGTCTCCCAAACGCAACATACGAAACGCTCGATTACCCCGATGCGAGAGAGGTAGAAGGGAATGTGCCGTTGAGAGCTAAACAACTCGCGTTGAACACGTTTGGGGCGTATGGTGTTTCCGGTCTTCCTTCTTCTCCCTCTTCATCTCCGTCTCTTTTACCTTGTTCTTATTCGTCTTCTTCTCCTTCTCCTCCGTGCACCGGGGAGGAGGTGTTTGGGAGATGTGCGGGAAGGAAGGTGAGGTTTGTTAGGATTGAGTCTGATGTGAGGAGTGGTGCTGGGATGAGTAGTACGTGTGGTGGGATGGAGACAACGTGTGGAAGGCCGGTTATGTCGGTTACTGCTGTTGCGGAGGTGCATGTCGATAGGTGTACGTACTTTTCTTTTATGTCGTTGGTGGTGGTTGTTTGTTTTGCTTGGCTTGGATGGGTACTTTGGATTGGACATTGGACCCCCCGTTCGGATCGGGGAGGGATGGGATGGATCATCGATGTCCCCGTTTGCGTTCGTTTGGACGTGTGGCAGATCTGCTTCCGCTTTGGTACTTTGGGTTGGATTGGATCCATCCCGAGACGAGCGAGCGAATTCGATTCGCAAACTCCCGTCTATTCATCTCAACCCTTTCATGTTTTTTTTTTTTGCTTCGAACGCAACTAAGGATGAGGCTAACGGTAACTCTCTTGTTCATATCTACACTTACATCGACGATCGATACAAACCGGCATCTTCAATCTCGAATAAAAACGAAACCGAAAATGTAAACGAAAACGAAACCGGAATTGAAATTGAACACTGACAGCGATGGTAAACGGAAATGGGATGATGCATGGAGGGTGTATAGCCTATCTTATTGATAAGTAAGTTCCTGTTTCTTAACTTACATTTACCTTCCGCCATTCCTTCCCTTCCAATCTCCGCGCTCTCAATCCCCGCGCTAATATTCTCAATCTCCACAACCCCACATCCACAATCTCCATTCCACCATTTTCTTTGACTGTAATTACAATCCTAATTGTTGATCGTTGATCGTTGATTGTGATTGCTGATTGTTGATTGCTGATTATTGCGTTTATCGGATCATTGGATTATTGATTTATTGCGGAATGTGTTGTAGCTGCGCGAGTATCCCACTCGTCGTCCTCGGAGTTTTGAGGAATCGGAATGGAGTTGGTGTAACGCAGGCTATGAACGTCATGTTTCATGCTCCTGCTCCTTTGTGAGTTTTCTTATCTTTTTCGTATTTCATTTCAATGTGTTTCCCCCGTATCCCATCATATCCTATGCTTCGCTACACATCGGTCGGAGAGTGTTACCCGGGGCTGAGTGGGTGTCGTTATTCCTCCTCCGTTTTTATTTGTTCTGACTCTCGAGGTTCAGTGAGGATGGAGAACTGATTTGATTTTTTTTTTTTTTTTTTTTTTTTTTTTTTTTTTTTTTTTTGCTCCCTCGTGGTTTGTGTTGTGGTTGCGGTGCGTTGTCTGGTGTAGAGGAACAAATTTGGAGATTGTTAGTACGTCGTTGACGTTAGGTGGGAGGTCGATGTCGTCCAAGTGTGAGGTACGTCCTTGTTTTCGTCTTCGTCTTCGTCTTCGTCTTTGAACTCCCTTGCTCTTCCCCCCTCGATTTCGTCCTCGATTTCGTCCGTCCCGCAATCTTAATCCTTCACACCCAATCACTCGATCCTCTATATCCAATCACTCGATTCTCGATCCTCGGTCTCAATCCCTCAATCCCTCGATACTCACTTCCGGAACTGACACTAACCACGCGACGCGTGTGGTTCCGATGCGATTTTGGTTTTTGGTTGGTTTTTGGTTGGTTTTTAGATATTGGATAAATCGACTGGTCGGCTCGTCGCTTCTGCTTTTTTGAATAAGATGGAGCCGAGGTTGTAGGGTTGTAGGCGTGTAGGGTGTCGTTTATCGGTTGTTTTTGTTTTTGTGGAGTTGTCGTGGTTGTCGGTTGTCGTGTTTGTCGTGTCGGTTGTTGAGTGTTGAGTGTTGAGTGTTGAGTGTTGAGTGCGGTGAGCGGTTGTAGGTTCTGGGAGGGCTGTGATGGTTTGCAGAAGGTTGTAGGTTATCACAGACCGGGTTGTTCGTGCTATGATTTACTTGTAGTGCTTGGATGGGATATGATGGGAGGGGAGGGGAATGGTCTAGTGTACATATTGTATGTCTTGCTATTCTTGCATTATAGATACACTTACTCTCACCTCAATCAACTACCTTCGTCCCGCCTCTCTCCTAGTCATACTCTCACAACCTCCCCTTCCCCTCCTCCCCCTCCTCCCCCTTCCCCTCCTCCTTCCCAGCCCCAGCCCCAGCCCCAGCCCCAGCCCCAGCCCTAGCGCCCCTCAAAGCCCTCGCAGCCCGACTCCCATTCTCCCTCCCCAGCACCCCAGAGATCCAAAACCCCGTATCAACCAAAGCATCAAGGTCGCCATGGACGTCGTAACCCGAATCGCGGAGGGCGTGGATGAGGTCTTCGGTTGCGACGTTGCCTGTTGCGCCTGGGGAGAAGGGGCAGCCGCCTAGTCCGGCGATTGAGGAGTCGAATGTGCGGAGACCGGTTGTGAGGGAGGCGAATATGTTTGAGAGGGCTGTTCCGTATGTGTCGTGGAACTGTTTTGAGAGGGGGGTTAGAGGTTAGGGTGTGTGAGAGAGAGAGGTTCTTACGTGTCCCTGCATGTGGTGTCTAGTCAGCTCGGTCTGGAATTACGAGAGAAAGAAAGAAAGACATACAGCAAGTCTCTCAACCGACACCGAACCAGTAACAACACTCAACATATCAATCACACTCCCAGGCGTACCCATCCCCGTCGTATCTCCCAAACTCACCTCATAACACCCCATATCAATCAACGCCCTACTAACGTCGCGCACGTTTTTGGGGTCGACGCGGCCGGTGTAGGGGCAGGTGATGACTGCGCTGACGTATCCGCGGACGCGGAGGTTGGATTGGAGGGCGCGGGAGGCGACGGGGGCGAGGTGGGTGAGGGAGGAGGAGGTTGTGCGGTTTGTGTTGGCGAGGTTGAAGGCGTTTGTTGAGGCTGTGAAGAGTGCGATTTCGTCTGTTGGGGGAGGGGTGCTGGTGGAGGAGGAGAGGAGGGCGAGGAGGTCGTCTAGACCGCGTTCGTTTGGGATTAGGACGGGGTAGTGCACGCCTGGTAGGCGCTCTATTTGTGAGATGACATTGGCGGTACCTGCCATCTAAATGTACACGTTCAGCATATTATTCTCCACTAGACTAGTCTGACTCTGACACCGCACACCGCACAAAGAAAGGGTCAAGATTACGACGTTTAAGAGAAGATCTACTCACTTGCGGAACCCATTTCGGACTGACGAAACTCCCCGACTCGATCGTCTTCATCCCAGCCCTTCCAAGTCTATTTATCAACTCGACTTTCACAGATGGAGGTATCACGGCCTTTTCGTTTTGCAGACCATCGCGAGGGCCGACTTCGACTATGTTTACGAAGTTGGCGGGTTTTTTGGTCGATAAGGTTGATGTTGATGTTGATGTTGAGAGAGGGCGGGGGTTGTGGGGTTGTATGTGGTTGTGTGTTGGTGTCGGTCTGAGTCGGAGTCGAGTTAGTCGGGGTCGGGGGATGGTCATGAGCATGAGAGAGCGGGGAAGGAGTAGAAGATGGGTACATGTACCCAGTAATATAATATTACCAACAAGAGATTAGTCATGTAATAAAGGACTTTCTCACGAATACAATATACGGATTCAATAGAGCGACGTGGTATCTACTCCTACCTGCCTTTCCACACCGTCCACTGCTTGACCGTTGCTTTCTTCCTCTACTCTCGCTCACATTCTTACTATCTTTCCTCTCTAGCACCTTGCTTCTCTTTTGACTTGATATCTCGCTTTGTACTGTTTGTTTGAGGCGGTGAAAGTACGGTCGTATCTTCCGTGGCGAAACCTCGAATTCGAAAAGTGGTGATGCCAATGCACCACTATGCATCCATTCTCTCGTCTATCTAATGCACTCCTAGCTTCCATCGCTCTCTTATCAGCATGTATAGCCGAGAAGCTCGCAGTTAGGAACGTTATACGAGATAGAAGAGTCTCCCTAGAACCCGTCGACCAATATCATTTCCTTCCCCCGGTTCAGCCTTCGCATCATACTAACGACCAACAAGAGCAACTGGAGTTGCTGGACATATGCCTAGTCGCTTCTGTAGACGGGAGGTTTCACGCTTTGAATCGATCGTCGGGGCAAGTTCTGTGGTCGATGGGTTCGTCAGCTGCTGCGGAGAACCCGGGCGCACTAGGTCCTCTCGTTCGCACGCAACACGCCGATCCAGATCCCATTCACGACGACGGAGAGTCAAAGGAGTTGTACATTATCGAACCTCAATCAGGCGATATTTACGTCTTGCCAAAGCCGAACGAACCGTTGCAGAGGTTGCCGTTCTCCATGGCCCAGCTGGTGGATATGTCCCCGTTTAGCTTTTCTGGAGACGATGAGCATAGGGTGTTTGTTGGGAAGAAGGAGACGTCGCTTTTGGTTTTGGAGTTGGAGACGGGGAGGTTGAAGAATTTGGTTAATGCGAATTCGGAGTGTCCTTGGGACCCGTTTGATGAGTTTGGGTTTAATGGGCCGGGGTCGAGTGGTGATGTGGATTTGGATGAGCTGGATGGGACGAAGCCGCCAAAGGTTAAGCCGGTTTCTACGGAAGTTCTTATTGGTAGGACAGGTGCGTAAATGCCGTGTATTTTGCACAGGAATCTCACGACAGGCTAGACTATCATGTATCTATCCATACTCGTCCGCGAACCCCGTCCGAACCCAGACGTCCAGTACAAAACCTCACATTTTCTACTTACGGACCAAATAACCAAGACCTTCCCGTGCAGTCGACATATCGACGAACCCCAGACGATGTGTACATCCAACCGACAGCAGCTGGTGAGATCCTATCCTTTCGCACAGCGAGCGAGGGTTCCACTTCGATACCACTTTGGGGTGTGCCGTTCAAGCGTCCCGTCGTCGCCGTATTTGACATTTTACAAGCTCCAAACCGACCGACTCCCATGGCTTTGCTACAGCCTCAACCACGTTTGCAAGACTTCATTCCGAATTTCTCTAGTGAGGTCGAAGCGACGTATGTCGGGATTATACCTGAGAACCGAGCGCTGTATGCTTTAAGTCCTGAACATTTCCCACTTGCAATCTTCGCGCAACCGAATTATCATTTTGCGGGGAAGAGGAGGTTGACGATTGACCCACCGGCGCGTGGTGGATACCAGCCTGATATTGAAGATCCGGAGAGGGACTTAACGCTTAGTGTGGATGATTTGACGAGGATGCTGAAGGAGAAATCGAGATGTGCGAATGGGAATTGGGACAGGTCGTGTGTTGTTGGTTCGAGGCCTGTTGCTGCAGCGGGACAGAGTCGGCTTAGTCGATTGCTCCCTGATCGACCGTATGAAGACCCCCAATCGGCCAAGGACCGAGATGCGCCGTTGCAGTTTGGGTCGGGGACTGGATCTGGATCTGCTGGTATTCGGAATGATAGTCAGCCTGCTCTCGAGAGTGATCAGGTTGGGCTTGGGTTGAGCGAGCAGGTTAGGACGCTTGGTGGGAGTGTAATGGCGTTTGCGATATTCTTGGTTGGGTTGTGGTATATTATGCGCAAGTCGAGGATGGGAAGGGAACGGCGGTCTTCTGTCGATTCTGTATCCACTGCGTCTCTAGAAGCTCATGCGAGGCCTGAACAACCATCGGAACCTCGCGTTAAGGCCGTAGACTTTGCAGAGTCAAAGCCCCTCCCTGCGCTTCCGGAACCTGCGCCATCAGAGGCTCAGGGCAACTCACCTTCATCGAATTCAGAGGACTTTGTCATTATATCTACTCCTACCCCCACACCTCCAGAGCCTCCCGCACCTCCACCGGGTCCTTCCAAGTTAGTTATTATAGAGCCCGTAGACGATGCAGAAGGAGACGAGGAGAGCGGGAACGAAGGGGATAATGCGAATCCGGCGGGGAAGAAAAGAGGAACGAGGCGGAGAAAACGAGGGAAGAAGAATAAAGGGAAGAATGCTGCGAATGGAGATGGGCCTGCTGGTGAAGCGGAGGATGGAGGTGAGGAAGGGAATGGAGATGCATCACCTGTGCCGGCGCCTCCTCCTGCTTTGACACCTTCGTCCTTTGGGAAAGATGCCTCTCCCTTGCAGCACCTTGTGGTATCGGACGACGTCTTGGGTACGTTCTTCACTCTCCGCTTGCTGCAGTGTATTTACAGTTGCTTTAGGTTATGGCTCCCACGGCACTGTCGTCTATCGGGGCTCACTTCAAGGCCGCCCAGTGGCCGTCAAACGTCTCTTACGCGACTTCGTCACCCTTGCTTCACGCGAAGTAATGATCCTCCAAGAATCCGACGATCACCCCAACGTCATCCGATACTACTACCAAGAATCGCACGCAAACTTCCTCTATATCGCTTTAGAACTCTGTCCTGCGTCTTTAGCAGATGTGATTGAGCATCCAGACATGCACCGAGAATTATCGAATGCATTCGACCCGAAGAAGGCGTTACAACAAATCGCATCGGGACTACGACATTTACACGCACTCAAAATCGTCCATCGAGATATCAAACCGCAGAATATATTGATTTCGGCTGCGAAGAAGGGAGTAGGGTCGGGTATTATGGCGGGGCATAGGATGTTGATTTCGGATTTTGGGTTGTGTAAACGATTAGAGGTTGATCAGACGAGTTTCTTGCCTACGGCGCATGGGACAGGCGCTGCGGGGACTGTTGGGTGGCGCGCACCTGAGATCTTGCGTGGGGAGGTTAATTTGGAGGAATCGCCTACGGACGACTCTACACAATCTTCTCGAGGAAGTAGCGTCGGAACCGCAATTGCCGCCAACGCCAGCTCTGACTCTACGAATAACAAGCCTATGCGTTTAACGAAATCTGTTGACATATTCGCTTTGGGGTGTTTGTTTTATTATATTCTGACGAGTGGAGGGCATCCGTATGGGGATAGGTTTGAGAGGGAGGGGAATATTATGAAGGATGTGAAGAGTCTGAGTGCGCTTGAGGCGTTTGGGGAGGAAGGGTTGGAGGCTATTGATTTGATTATGACGATGTTGGATTTTGACCCGTCTAAGAGGTGCGTACTCATTCGACCTTCCATCCCGGCCTTCCAGATGACTCATCCCTGCGCTGATTAATCACTGAAACAGACCGGATACGACAACATGTCTCCTCCACCCATTCTTCTGGACACCCGCGCGTCGACTCTCATTCCTCCAAGACGCCTCAGACCGGTTCGAAATCATGTGCCGAGATCCTCGCGATCCCGATCTGATCGAACTCGAAACTGGAGCTCAGAGAGTTGTGGGGAATGATTGGCAAGGGCGGTTGGATCGGGTGTTTTTGGAGAACTTGGGGAAGTTTAGGAAGTATGATGGGAGGAGTGTTCAGGATCTTTTGAGGGCTTTGAGGAATAAGGTGAGTGAGGGGAGAAAGAAAGAGAGAACTTTTTTTTTTGAGTGGTGGTGGTTAATGAAGCTTACTTACGGAATGAATGAATAGAAACATCACTATCAGGACCTGCCTGAGAACGTTAAACGACACCTTGGTCCGTTACCGGATGGGTTCCTGTCTTATTTCACGCGTCGGTTCCCGTATTTGTTCATGCACGTTCATTCTGTGGTGGCGCGCACGAATTTGAGATACGAGTCGATGTTTAAGGGTTATTTCGAGTTGGTGGAGTAGTGTCTTTCCTTTCTTTCTTTTTAGTTTTTTTTTAGGTTTTTCGAGGTTGAGGTTGAGGTGAAGTGTTGGTGGGTTTTGTTGGTTATTCTAATTTTATACGTTGTTTGGTTTCGCTTCGTTTTCATCTACTGGTTGCTTCATTATTCATCTCTACCCTTTACCCGTCACCCGTCGCGTCGCTCATCTCCCATCGCTCATCCCCATCCCCATCCCGTCCCCCCCCACACCATCGATTGCATCCACTCAGTGACTCACCACATACAAGTCCAAACATTATCATATCATCTGGCGCCTTACGCACTCACAAACTTACATACATACTGGTTTACTGTACGGTTATCTCGCATTCTCCTTCTCTCTTTCTTTCTCTCTCCTCGCTTTTTTGTTAGTTCGCTGTCGCTGTTGTGGACCTACCTACCAAACTAAACTCTGAGTCTTCGTCGTCGTCGTTAGTGTTTCTGTCTGATCATTGTGTACATACAAGTTTTGGATCGTAGTGTATTTGTATGGTATTCGTATTCATTGCCTTTTTTCTTGGATAATATCAAAATCAGAATTGATGTCGATATTTTGATATTTTGATATACTGTAAGATGTGAATTGCCATCTGTTTTGTTTGGCCTTGTTTTGTGTATGGCTCTGAGCTCTCTTAGTAGTTCCAGAGAAAACGAAGGAAGAAGGGGGAATTTGCGTTGCCATTGTCATTGCACTGTCCGCTGTTCTTATATACATGAACCATACGTGAACATGCCGACTCGGAGACCTTTGAATTCTATCCTTGGACCTAGAACTAGGTCCGAGGTCGACTCTAATGCGTTGTATTGTGTTGTATGTACGAGTTGCGTCGTGTTGTTACGTTACGGCTAGGATAGAGAACGTAAGGGGTGAGTATTAATTGAGGCGAAGTGAAACGAGGAACAAAGGACAGGGAGAATAGGAGGGACGAAGGTAAGGGGGTAGGAGACGTACTGTATTTTGGTCCGCCACCGCCCTCAGGAACCGTCCAAGTGATATCTTGCGTCGGAACCTTGACGTCGCACAATTTACAATGAATGCAATTCTAAACAAGTCAAACAATTAGCGAATCATGTCACTTACAATTACCATCCCACCGTATAAGACTTAGACTTTTGAACAAGAAGAGAAACCAAAAAAAGAAACCTTGGAAAAGAAAACGCACTTGGGAATTAATGACGAATTTCTTCCTCCATAACCCCCGCCTTCTTCCTTCCCCTCGACGTCATTAGTGTCGACGTCGACGTATTCGTACACGGATGCTGGACACGCTCTACCGAGTAATCCTGCGTATTCTGACACGTTTGTCTTTGTGTGCGATGAGCGAGCGGAGAGGCCGGGTGGGAGACGTAAGTGGACTGGTTGGTCTTCGGCGTGGTTCGTGCCGGTTAGGGAGACAGAGGTGAGGATGTCGGTTGAGAGAGGGGGTTGCGGGGGCGGGTAGGTGATCGGTTTGAATTCGCTGTATATGTATTTACGCCGAGAAAAACAAATTGGTGGTAAGATCAGAAGGTGGGAAAGAGGGAAGGTAGATTGTTGACTGACCTTGCGCGTTTAGTATGTTGCGCGTCTGTTAGTTTCTTCTTGTTCCTGAACGTCCAAGGTGTACGACCTCTGAGGAATAGCGAGTCGATACCGGAGTAGACAATCCCTCCCCAGAGACCGAGAGGGGTGCTAAAGCTCGGACGGAGGTTCCGGACTTCGTTCAGATCTTCCCATACCCAGCTCTTTCGAAGCGCAGTATCGTACGAGCTCATATCAAGCGCCTCACTATTCTTATCACTAGTCTCCTCACCAGCGTCTTCGGTAGAGTTAGCCTCGATAGCAGAAAACGCAGCCTCGGCAGCCAACATCCCACTCTTCATCGCATTGTGCGTCCCTTTGATCTTCGCAAGATTCACGAAACCCGCTGAGCAGCCTATAAGCGCACCCCCGGGGAATGCGAGTTTCGGAACGGACTGGAGACCTCCCTCGTTTAGCACTCGCCCGCCGTACGCGATGCGTTCGCCTCCGGTGAGGAGCTTGGCAAAGAGAGGGTGGTGTTTCATCCGTTGGAGTTCGCGGAACGGGCTGATGTATGGGTTGGCATAGTCCAGTCCGATGACGAGTCCGATTGAGACGAGTCCGTCGGCCATGTGGTATATCCATCCACCGCCGTACGTCTGATAATCTAAAGGCCACCCCATCGTATGGATGACTTTCCCCGGCTCGTATTTTGCCGGATCAACTCTCCAGACTTCTTTCACACCGATGCCGTACGTCTGTGGGTCGGCGTCTCTTCGTAGATCAAAATGCTTAATGACCTGTTTGGAGAGCGAACCGTGTGCGCCCTCGGCGAGGAGTGTGACCCTGGCTTTAAATGCCATACCGGGCTCGAAAGACTCCTTCATTCGGAACTCTTTGTCGAGTCCGACGTCATTTGTAATAATGCCCTGTACGGATTTCTTGTCTTCCGAATAAATAACTTGTGCACCACCGAAACCTGGGTAGACTTCTACACCCAGTTCTTCAGCTATAGTCCCTAGCCATGCAGTGACTCGTGATAGAGAAACAACGTAATTCCCCTTGTTGTTCATTTGCGGTGGGTGAGGGATAGGTATTGACAGGGAGCTTGTGAGGAAACGCATGGATGAGGTTGAAGCAGGCTGTGTTAGCGGGTGTCCTTCTCGGTTTTGCCAATCTGGTAATAGTTCGTTGAGAGCGCGAGGTTCGATAACTGCTCCAGAAAGTATATGTGCGCCTGATACAATACCTGGGTCAGTCATCCGGCAAGATATGATATTTATTGCTCAACGCATACCGACTTCACTACCCTTCTCAAGTACGACAACCCGAATCTCTCGACCTTTCTCTTGCTCAAGCTGCTTCAGCCGGATAGCGGCGCTGAGACCTGCAGGACCAGCACCGACAATACAGACGTCTACTTCATCCTCCGGTCTCTCCACTTGTGTTGGATCGAACTTTAGTCGTTCGCGTTGGATCGGTGTCGTGTGCAGACGTCGCACGCGTATACATCGTGATACGTTACGAGGGCGCAATCGTATACAAGTTAGAGACATTAGAGGAGGTGCTGGCTCTTGCTGAGGTCTAGTATTTGTGGGCGAACTCGGACAAATTGCAAGAATATGATTCGTCAAGCAGTAAGATCGTGAATCTCGGATTGCAGAAGTAGAAAATGTCTTGAAGCAAGTTACTGCTATGGTTGGCTACAGTCTACCCGCCTCTTGTCGAGAAATTGGCGCGCCCGTCATGAGAGTGGGAGGAAACAGTGAAAAGGACTACCTTCAAGTTGAACATTATCTCGCTCGGAGCTAACCTGAACGTCCGCCAAGATGCGCTCCCGAGCTCCCGAAGGTTTTCACGTGAACGTCACATAAGACACATGCACGGACGGTAGATACCCATTTCCCCCAAAAAAGTTTTAACAGTATAATCAACTCATATACGGATGCGGGTCCACTATTCTACATGGTGTGCTTTGCAACAGTTGGTGAAGTCAGGGAAAGTATCCTTGGTACGCTTCTTGCTCGGATTTGGAATGAACGAATGTTTGTGTTGCGAGTTGGACAATGAAAGGAAAAGGAAACTGATGGATAAAAGGCTGGAATATGCATATGCTGGACTGAAAAGAGTGTTGAGAATGAGCACCGTCAATGCGAATTCGATATGCTGACTATGGACATTACGGGAAAATGGAGGTTGGAGACATTATGGTACGATGAAGATGCATGTAATGAGATGAATGCAAATGAGTGATTGAAGTGTTCCAGCGCTTGATGCAAGAAGAAAATGAGAAGAAAATGAAAGGATATCGGGAAGTAGAACGTCGTTCCCGACCAAGATCTCAAGAGAAATCGACGTGCACAGTGTAGTAAGTATTCAAAGTGCTGTCCGCGCAAGAGGTAGTTTGTCTCTGTCGGGAAGCCTACCAGAGCGTCGAGAGCACTTGCAGCATAGTGCCGAACCATGGCGACTAGTTTCCCCACCCTCTCCCACTCATCAAAACAGCGCACCAACCAAAGAGCGCCATGACAAACCGCACGAGCCAGGCAGCATCCGCGCCGATACCGAGTCCCGGGCGGAGCTGCATAGCGAGTGCAGCATCTAGGTGAGGAGTTGCGAACATCCCACGTCCTTGTCTTTCTCGTCGTTCGTCTCGGTCTTTGTTTGCATTGCTGTCGTGTGCGTGGACCAGAGAGCCCGCTTCTTGCGCGCGAATCGACCAAGAGGGACGAGGGCTAGGATTCGTGCCTGATGTCATTGTCATCAGTGAGGTTGAAGGCTCGACCATATTGACTTCATGTATGTCAGGTGCATGAGCAATTGCCGCGATGGTGACAGTAGCGGCGGCGGCTAGCGGAGCCAAACGCTCTGTCGGAGCGGATATCGGCGTTGTCAGGTCGCTCAGATCAACATCCGAACCAGTCGACTCCGCATCGAAGAACTTCTCGTCTATCTCATCTCCAGATTCCGATCCGTCATTAGATACAGTCTCACGAAGAGAAGCGCGGGAGTTCATCCTCGGAAGAAGTGAACGGAACGGAGCAATGCCCGCAGTTGTATCCGCATTTGGAGCAGCGGTGATGAAGATGGTTGGATTGTTTGTGTCGATGAGCGAACCTGGCATAGGCATCTTCTCCGAGTCCGACTCCAAAATGAAAAGACCCTCATTTGGCTCGCATACGGCATAACACTGCCCTTGCTTCACGTCACCGAAACCTGACGCACTGCCCGTCCTTCTCTTATGGGAGACGAAGTTCTTCTCGAGATGGGGTAGGATATCCCAGGTGGAGCGGAAGATGCTCTTTCTCATGATCTCGGTGATGTACAGAGCCACGGCGAGGCAGGATACTGCTAGTAAGGCGATGGCACAGGAGATGGCCATGATAATGATAGGTTTTGAATCTTGTGCGAATAACCCGTCAAAGAAGCCCAAGTTCATATCCATGTCATCATTCCTATCACTAGAGGAAGTGACCCCTGCCGAAGTAGAGGTTCCCACAGACCGCGATTCGGAGGCGTTCAATGACGCTACCAGGCTGGCAGAGATATAGTCCAATGCATCATCTGGAACCGGAGTGGCACTCCTCGAAGAGCCACTTGTCCGCTCTTCCTCTAGACGGTTCAGAAGCTCGTACAATTCCTTTTCGTCGGGTGAGTGGAAATCATCTAGGTCCAAATGGATGAGCGCCTTAATTGCATCACTGTCGGCGTTGGAGAGATACGCCTGTACTTCTTCATTTGACGCAAATTGAACATGGACGTCCTCCCCGTCATTGAGGTCATCTGGAAGGCTAAATAATGGATTGTAGCGAGTTAGAAGGCCTTTGTTTTTGATATGAAAACCACACAACGGACTCTGTGTGAGACTTTACAACAGCTTGCACTGCTTGCTGAACGTCCATGTCCTCGCCTGATCCCGACCTACGCCAACACATGCCAAAGAAGATTAATCAAAACGTTTCAATAGTTGTACCACCTTGCCACAGCTGAACCCAAGTACGCACATGTGCAATCCCTTCCAGGCGTCATCGTCAGGCTTCGGCAGAGGTCTTGCCGAGGAGACCAGAGCCAACAACGAAACAGAAGCCAAAATCGTGAGTGTCATAACGAAAGCGGACAAGGAGTATTTTCAATGACGTGTCTTTCTCTAGCTCTTCCCCCTTTCCGTGAACTAGTGTTGTAGTGTGCAAGCAGAGGATGCGAGTACGCGTGTAAGAGAGGTTGCCAGCAACCCGCAGTTAGCGGTGCGGTGCGATATGGGGCGGAACAGAGGCAAGCTCACGCCTCAGGGGGCATGCACTTCGGTTCACTTTCGACCTTCCCACGCTAAAGTATAGAAAATCACTAATAAACGTAAATCATACGTGATCCCTCGCAGCCTAGCTACATATCGCCAATTAATTTCCTCTAATTTGCGCGACTTTCCTTCATTTCTCCGTACATGACAAGGGGTTTAGGGATGACAATTCGTATTGTTAATGTTATGTTAGTTTTCTCAGATGCCGTCAATAAAAGGGGAATCGCTAGTCACCTGATCGTTTCATGCTTCTCGCAGTTGCGCTTCGTAAGCAGAGAAATTCAAATTTGGAGAATTGATCTGCGAGATCGAATCCTGATCCCGTGAATCGACAAAGCGTCTGGCGTGGTCACCACCTTGCCACTTGTTCACAACAACAACCGTACTCACGCTACCCAGCCGTTTCTAGGTTCTTGGGTGGCCCTAGTTCGCTACTTGGAAGAGCTGGGTCAGCATTTTCGTTCGTGTATGGCTTCACGGAAAACACCTCCACCAAAGCGAGACTCGTTCTTCCCCCCAAGTGAAAATGCCGTATACCGTGATTTACTCCTATTTGAAGAGAGACTCAAGACGAATGCTTCGTTGCTCAAGAAGAGGAAACACCGATATCAGCGTGTGTGTTGTTTGATTACGTCTAGTATTCGCTCTGTGCTGACGATACATAATAGTGTTCCTCATTCAACTGCTGGCCATTATAGTGTTTCTTGCGTTTGAAGTGATACTTGAAACCCACTTTCTTGATATGCCATGCAACTATGCTCTACAAAAGGCATTTCCTGAAGAATTCGCAGCTGGTGGTGGACATGCTGTGGAGCTCCATCCGTTCGTTGCAAAGGGATTGCTGTTTGTTTCTATTACCACCCTTCTGCTGTTCTTCGCGAGTGGACTTTACGGGGAGAAGATCGCATATGCAAACAGGTGCGTTGTGTATTCCAATTCGCTGAGTTACAAATGTCTTAATCGAAATTGCCAATGAAGATATGTGCCGCATGCAAATCGCGCTTTGCGCAGTTTTAACATGTATCTCAACGTTCGGCACCTGCCATTACGATCTCGATTGTTCAACAACCCATTAAACTATTTGTTTAATCGTGGAAAATCAGATGAAGTGTCACCTCGCAATCGGTCCCCTTCACCTGACGGGCGTCGGAAACGCGGTACGAGTGTGCCGATTCCCCGATCCCGCCAACGAACAACCCACGAGGCGAACTGATATTCTCCTCGCGTGTCGATCGCAATTTCCGGGAATCATACGAAAGATATCGGGCAGCTTTTGAGCGGAAGCGTGAATTGCGTGAACAGTACGCACTCGCACAGACGTGGCGTGGGTGGCGGATTTGGCCTTGGAATTGGATGAGGCGAGGGCTATCCCGGCCTGCGTCGTATGCACGCGAGCACGGAGCGATATCGTCGATGAGAGGACGAGGGTTTGGATCGGACTCGGAGAGTAATTCAAGTACTCCGAGTTCGTCGAGACGGCCTAGTCCTGCGCCCGGTTCTATCGGTAGATCAAGGGGGAGCGGTACGGGTGGTGGCAGAAGTAGTTCGCCTCTGAGTGGTACTCCCCCTCGTCGGCTGACGCCGGATGGAGCCAAGTCGGAGAGCTTCAGCTTTCTGCTTTCAAACGAAGAAAGTTTTGGGTGACGGAACACCTCGACTACCGAACAGCCCGCCCGTCGTGTATTCGCTATTCCTACTCTTTTGTTCTTCTGTGTGTTATTGCTTGTAAGCTTGTTCTGAATTTAATATCCTGGAAAGCTGAACCACCTTATCTTACCCTCGTCGGTTGGTGGAACATTTGAAAAGAGTTCATAAGTGCTATGTAGTGTTCCGTGCGTTTCCGTGAAGTCTGGACCTGAGAGCTGCGTTGGAGTCTGTGTAACATTCATTGTGCTTGAAATGACTGTTGATCGAGACCAAGAGCGGGAGAAGGGGCGTGAACAAGAGATTGGCCAGCTGACCTTGCAGCTTGTCCCGGTCCCGTCGCAGCCTGACGTGATGCGACTCGGACACTGGTTTGAATGTACTAAGTGAGAAGGGCACGACACCATCGGGAGGTGCAGAGGTCGCCGGCATGGGGAACGTCTTTGGATGTGATGCCGACGTTAATCGCGAGTTTCAACTACTCTCGAAAGTATCGACATCAAACCACTCCATCGTATGCACATAACAGAACCTGTCGTGCAGCAGAGGAGAACGATCGCGTGCGTGCTTGCGGTTACACCCGAGGCCAGCCTAGCTCCGTGCCGTGTCTGAGCGCGGGCCGCTCCTTGTACAAGGGGATGACAGTAACTGGTACGCGGCTCGCGTCGGGGATAGATCATTCACGAATGGAAAGCGTAGGCATCGTTGTCCCAAGGGGGGAGGGGGAGGAAGGCTCGTTGGCACCTTCCCTTAGGGGGTGGGTTACCTCCCTCTGGAAATCGTGTCATACTCCGACCAATGAACATTTCTTCTCAATGCAGAAACGTTGGACGAATCTCAGGCACTGCGGTTACTAACAAGGTCGTATCGGGTTGTCCGATACACCGCATCGTAAGAATGGTCTTCTGGGCTACTTCGTGCGTGCAGACTTTGTTCGCATGGTTGTTCTCTCCGGGTCGTCCGGTCACCCTTCCGCGTACGCGCGTCTCATGTATTCATCGATTTCATTTCCCCGGCCGGTACTCCTCTAGGTTCGTGCTCAGGCTACGTGTCCATCTTGAGCCTCCGCCTCCAGACACCAAAATTTTCACCTGTTTCCCCCCCTTGTGGAGTCTGAACTCCACCTCTAGGTCTGTTGGGATGGTTCAGGCTCGCAGGTTCCGGGCCTTGTAGAGGATTTATCAGCTAGCAGGTCCAGCAGTTCGGCGAACGGATCGAGATACGGCAAGGACTCTGAGAACATTTTTGCGCATGAAGTACTTCGTTGATAGGGCTGCTTTGAAACGACCTACTGACGCCCTAAGCGGGCTCGAACGAACGGGGGTGCCCACGCGGAAAGAACCACCAACAGGACCCCGTCTGCGACTCAGCACTTGTCTGCCGTTCGCCCTTTCTGGTGGTGTTCACTAATTAATTTCCTCAGAGGACAAGAATGGGTAGAATCCTACCTCTTACAGAGAAAGGAAATCGTACCAATCTGTCTGGCAGCAGTTTGCCGATGATGGACACTATCTTAAGTTGATCTTGGACTCTTAATAAGAATTGGTGCACCATTGTGCACCAAGAAATTGGCGAAGCGAACCTGCCTTGAGGCTCGAGCTTATCCCCTACGAGTCCGTTCTTCTTACTTCTCCAAAACCACTTGCACGACCAGGGGAGTTATCAGAAGCTTAACGACCAAAGGTCACTAGACTACTCCGAGTTTTAGGCGAATCACCCCAGGAACTATTGGCTCAGTTTGTCTGCCTTTGGCCCATGTTTCACGCCCCCTCTCAAGCTAGCCATCTTGAACGCAGGGCTTCCAGAAAGTTCTATTACTACCGCTGTTGAGAACACCGTGCCTTGGTGTCTCTCATCGACTGCCGTAAGCACCGTAAGCTCAAAGAGACCAACCTCGCGGAGCCTCACTGGGTTTTACCTTCAGTCCTCGCGACTTGTGAGTTACGCAGTACGGTCGGTTGAAATATCTTCGAGAATTGAAGCGTTTCGGCATGTCTCATTAGTTCTTCTGAGGTTTCTCAGACCATACTGTAGCTCGGTAGCAGTAATTTTGAGATGCCGCGTTTGCTCCGTCACATTGTGAATGATGGCTTCCCAGTTGTAGTCCACCAGTTGAGAAATATCCTCTGACATTACTCAGAGTGTTCTTGAGGAACAGGTGCCGGAATGGAAACTTGGCCTTTTGTCGGACGTGATGGGCTGCAAGACTTCCAAATTCAATGTCTGAAGGTTCAAAGCAATGTGCCACTAGACGAGTGCAGTAGACGAGCGGGGCTGTACATACCGGCAATAGAGTCCAGAAAGGGCGTGTAAGCGACGCAATCCTTGAATGTTTCGAGCGGGGATTAATCGACTTATCGTCGCGATAAGCGGATTCACTCGGCACCAAACTGGAGTGTGAACACCACAAAGTCTCGACGTCGCGTGAAGACACAAGTCTGAGCGAGCGATGAGACCTTTTGCGTTAGTCTGGACACTAGGGTTACTTGCAACTTAGATCATAATCGGTGATATGCAATGTTATTTGATGCACATAATTATTTTGAGTTGAGGTGGGAGGAGGGGGAAGTGGGAGAGGTGTTTGATCCAAATTGGGCAGAGAGTTGCCAAACGAGGTTCTGTAGTCATACTTACGTAACACTTATCCTCGCTGAAAATTTCCCTCCCTCAGTCCCAGTCCAAGGTAGTCTAAAGTTTGTCAAGGTCTCTCGCAATCTACTATCTAGCGCATCCTGTAGTCGGAAACGTATCAGTAATGCCCTTCAGCCTCCATTCTCACTCTGGTGAATTCTGCAAACACGCCACCGGAACACTCGAAGAAATCGTGCTCGAGGCAATCCGACAAAAATTCATCATTTACGGATTGTCTGAGCACGTACCTCGTTATCGTCTTCAGGATCTCTATCCCGAGGAAGTAAGGCATGTTTCAATGTTACTAGTTCTTTCTTTACTCATCAATTTTCTCTCATTGTCCCGTGCTTCCGCGTGATCTGGAGCAGCAGGAAACTAGCCTTGCTCAATTAGAGAGGCAGTTCGACGCATTTGTGGAAGAGGCGCATCGACTAAAGCTCAAGTACTCTTCAGATATCACTCTGCTTGTCGGAGCAGAAACAGAATATATCACTTCAGACGACCTGGATCGTCTGGTTAAGCTATTAGATCGCCACGCAGGAAAGATCGAGTATCTAGTCGGTTCTGTGCACCACGTCAACGAGATTCCCATCGATTTCGACAGGCCTACCTTCGAACGTTCGCTTCAAAGCCTAAATGCCAAAGAACTCCCTCCTGGAGACAACTTTTCAATCCAAACACGATTTCTTCAAACGTATTTCGATGCGCAGTATGAACTAATCACGCGGTTCCATCCCGAGGTCATCGGTCATTTCGACTTGTGCCGTTTGTACGCTTCCGATCTCGATTTCGGGAAGTTTCCCGGTGTCTTGGAAAAGATTAAGCGCAACATATACTATGCTTGCGATTATGGTGCCCTGTTCGAGTTCAACGCAGCTGCTTTCCGAAAGGGCTGGAACACGACTTACCCCGGCGAGGAAATCACTGAGGTGAGTCTGCGTTATACCTGGGACGGAGTACTTCCGGTCCGATCCGGAGAGCATTGTATCGTGAACCTCGAGCTTACAAACTGGCACCCTCTCAGGAGATACTCAGATTCGGGGGACGATTCACTTTATCTGATGATAGCCACGGACCTCATGCTGTCGGGATGAATTACGACAAACTGTATGGCTACCTGAAAAGGCTAGGTGTCGAGGAACTCTGGTACCTACAGGCCGATGCTTCGGTGCAAAATGGGAGGCGTACTAGGCCCGTCAAGTTGGATGGAGAATGGTGGACTAATGAGTTTTGGAAAACTAGGAGTGTCGGCGTTTTGTGACTCTGTAGAGGCTGCTCGCACGGATGTTCTGCCCTTACCACATTCGGTTCGTTAGCTCGTGATGTCCGAGGTGCTTCTCAGGTTCCCCGAACAATTTCGGCTCGTTGGACCGGTACTTTACTTCCTGTTTTAGCAGAAGGGACATCTCAAGAGCCGGGAGGAGGTGGATGAGTGGGAAGACAGTGCACCAGAATAGAACAGAGCAGAGGCGGAGTAGACGTAAGAAGAAGGTCACCCCGGTGTTCTATGAGGTAGGTGACCGTCCTGTCAAGCTGCGAGTCTCATTTCTGTCGTCCATAGTACCGAACCGACATTATGAGAATGCTCCTTGGCCCCGTTCTAGAAACTCTTTCCGATACAGACGCTCCGTTCCCCTGTATTTCCGCAACTTCGACCTGCGGGATTAGAGCAAAGTGTCCTGACGTATCGAAAGACCGAGAAACCAGTTGGGGGCGAAGATGAGTTGAGGCGTCCCAGGCCCATCAATGTCGGGGTTGCTACAACGAACTTGTCCGTGTGAAGTTGCTATGCTTCCTGTTTTGATTGTAACAACGTCACTGGCAAATATCCGTCGCGCTAATATGATAAAGAGGCCAGTGAATGCTGTCTTCGTCGTTGGAAACTCCGATCAGGTATGAAGATGATAGGAGCTAGCATCACAGAATTTCAGCAACACGCTGTACTCAGAGAATTCCGCAAGCGGACGTTCATATGAAATGTGGGTGTTTCTCCTATCTAAGGAAGATTAATTGACCTTTGAACCGTGTATCACGCACGCCAATCATGAGTTGCAGCCCGGTATCTGTCAGGACTACAACCTATGTATATCGGTTGCTCGATTCTCTTGGGGGCGCAAGAGCCAGTCACCTTTGATTTCAGAGTAGTTGGATCATTGTGGAACTGTGGGATAAAGGCAACTTTGCCACCCATTAGTCTGGAAGCGGCGTGATGGGTAGACGGGACAATCGTGAACCAGGGAAGCTCCTTTGATAGTTGACCAAACATTCTACTCGTCAGGTCTTGCCAGAATTCCCTCGATGCGAAATTGTCCCTGCTGATTGGATCTCGTGTTCTAGTTTAAGGAAATTAATTAACTGCGTTCCCAATGGAATTTCGATGGTTGTACTACCTTCTGGAATCCATGCATCGCTTTAATTTCCTCTTCCCCCCTCGTTTCATTGTACCATAGTCTGTGGGCTGCACTTTCTTGGTCCTGCCAAATCCACTCTCGGCCGCTTTGCGTGGCCGCGGCGATCATTTAGTCTTTGTTCTGGCCGAAATGGACCACCGGCCGGGAGAACTGGTAGCCAGGGCGCTGTTCATGGTTTTCTTCCCATAAGAAGGGCTGTTGGCATCCGAGAGCATATGATCGTCAAGCAAACCTATTTGCTCACGCGAGGCGAGGTTTGATTACTCTCAGCATATAGTAATGTAACGCTATCAGATCTTTATCGTCATATCTTCAACATCTAATGCTGCTCTCCTTAGGCTATTTATTCAAGCTCCGCAAACGCAATCACCTTTCATCTCTCGAACCTACCGCCTGCCTGGCAGCGTGGTTGCGTTTGCTATCTTCCTTGTGTCCCGGACACGCATATGGCCCGGGGCACCGACCATCGTGCGTCATCCATCCGAGGCGTACCGCTGCATTTTCTTCAGCCACGGCAAGCCAAAACATGGCCACCCGCTGAGATTATAAAAGGAGCAAGTTTCTGCAAACTGAAGTCAACCTCATCCCCGCTTTCAAACTTCGACTGCACTACCCAATTGTGAATACTTGCGAATAACGTAGGTTCCCATGCGTCGTCCTCTTCACGTCTCTTTTACTGAACCCAGTATTTTGCTGATCAGACTATGTGCCACAGAAAGGTGCCATACGGTGTATACACCTGTGGACATTCATACCCCGAAGAACTTGGCGAAGTTGTAAGTTTCATTTGCTAGTCGCAACGGTGACAATGACTGATATATTGCAATCTAGATCGACTGCGGAAGAACAGACTGCCGCCTTTCCTCTGCGCATCCAAATGGCCCCAACCGCTCTTGTGGTCCAGATTGTGCAAGGAAATGCATGGGAGCGTGAGTATATACCGCAATTCCGTTGTATATTATACTTACCCCAGGTACTCTTTCGTAGCTACATGCCTCCTCAAGGTTATACTGCCGTCTCGTATGACGAGCCCTGCCACAATTGCCCTGAAGCATAGGCATGTCGCATAAGAAACGCATCCCCTAACAAGTAACGCGATGATCGTCCAAGGCTCAATAGGCTCTTCCGCTTCTTTTGAGTATCAATGTAAATTGAGTTCGAGTGTTTGATAGTGATAGTATTGAATAAATTGAAGACTATGTTTGATGTATTACCGTTTGTGCGGATCGAACTCGAAAGCTTATCAAGGCTGGGACGTCGATCACAAGGCTGTTAGGCGTGCCCTGATCCGCACATGCAACTTGGATTCAAACCACTATAATGTCCTCAGATATAACACAGAAAATTGCTTACCTTCGTACTCTGCCTGCTATTCGAGAGCGATGTAGCAAAGTCCATTCCCTCGCCACTCAGGATAAACTTCAATACTTCGAATATCACCCGGAAAAGGTGGAAGATGCGGTAGTTTTCTGCTTGAAGATTATCCAGGTGTGCATGCTTCGACGGCCCTGTCCAATAGATGTTCTTGATTTTTTTTCCCGCTCTCCAGAGAGATTTCCCTTCTGGCAGCGACTCTGTGAGTCATGATAGCAGCCTTCGTTGCATAAGCCTTCTCATTATGAAGCTTTAGATTCCGCCTCATGGTAGATGGAGGCATCTTGACGCTGGAAGCTCCCGTATCGAACCGCTTATTGCGAAGTGGCAGAACTCTTCCAATCCACCAGATGAGAAAGAAATCTGCAAACGGCTATTAGACTTGTTCTTGGTATCTGTCTTGCTCGACGCAGGGGCAGGTAATGTTTGGAAGTATAAGGAGCCTGGGACCGGTGCAGTGTTCAACCGGTCCGAAGGACTTGGTGTGGCGAGTTTCTATATGTTTGAGGAGGGATTCTTTTCTGGAAATCCCAATCAACCCCATCAGGCTGATGGTGAGCTACCTCCTCGTTATGCAGAGTCAAACTATGTGGAGCATGATCACTAATATAGCCCATATTACAGCCGCTGGTCTTTCCCGCGTCACGCCACAGAGTGTTGGGACTGCAATGCAAGTGACGGAAGAAAATAGGATGGATGGACTCGAGGGTCGCGCAAACCTTCTATCGAAGCTCGCGGACGCACTTCGGCTGAGTCCGAAGTATTTCGGCAACGACGCAAGGCCGGGTAATCTTGTGGGTCAGTAGTGAATTTCTCTCAAAAGGAACTCTGTCTATGCTTGATTCTTACAGACTTTCAGACTATCTTGAGACTCGGTCTAATGAGACAGACGATGGTTCCCGCACTGTACCGATATCCGCACTTTGGCACGTCTTAATTGACGGTTTGCAGTCAATTTGGCCTGCATCGCGTACAACTCTCGGTGGTGTTCCTCTTGGTGACGTTTGGCCTTGTGACGCACTACCAGCTAAAGAAGAGGGAGATAACTTTGTGCCATTTCACAAGCTTACGGGATGGATTACGTATAGCCTCCTTGAGCCACTCCAAAAGACTCTAAAATGGAAATTCACGGGTCTTGAAGACATGACCGGACTCGCGGAGTATCGTAACGGTGGGAGTCTCCCTCATGTCTTCGCTATGTTCACCCGCTTAGCTGAATATACTGTTTTGGGTAGGTGGATTGCTATTGGATACCGGGGTTTTGTCCCTGAGGCCTAATGCGATACCGGCGTCTTTCTATCCCAATCCGTCTACGCATATCCCGAAGCTCCCGCCTTCTCATCCAGCCATCGTGGAGTGGCGCGCACTGACCATTATTGAGCTGTATGCTGACTCACCTATCAGATTCATTTCGCCTGCTGACGCTTACCTCAGGGACCGAATTGCGGACGGCATCCGTGCGAAGCTGGGTCTTACGCCCGCACAGTTGGCCCTTGCTCAGGTACTTGAGAGTGCGACTTGGAAAGGAGGTCGTGAAATCGCAGCGCAGAAACGTCCAGAGACGAAAGGCTCTCCTATTGAAATTGAGAGTGACGGAACGGTATTCTAGGGCAAAACTAAGGAATTAAGCCGATTACGAGTCTCAGACGGTCAATAATAGCAGAGTAACCTATATGCGCGAGGAATAAATTATGTAAGATAGGAAGCATGCATGAACAAAAGAAAACAACAGTTGAACAAGTCCTCAGTTGAATCAGAGTCGCTGGTGACGTGTCAGTATTGCTATTTTCAGCGCCGGTTCTTGAGCTCTCTCGCAAGGCGCCATGAGAGAATGAAGGCAAGAGCAGCCGCGATGCCTCCTATCCTGTTTAACCGATGTTCGTCAACGCTGAGTCACCGCAGGGCCGACGCGAAGCGAGAAGTAGAGGCTCCAGAGAAACTTACCGAAAGACAACAGCGACCGAATTGGCACCGCGCAACGCTGCTTCTGCCGATACATCTCTCGCGTAGATTGTAGCAGATTCCACGACGTCCGATAAATCAGAAACAGCAGCTCCAGCACTACCTACGTCTGTACTGCTGGCGAGTGTCTCATTGTCCCTTCCGGGAATGCCGAGAACGGGATCGTGTCCTGGTCGAACGGACTGGGCGGGATCGAAGAGAGCGAATATGACTGACGTGAAAGCAGTCGAAATAAATTGCGGAATTACGATGAATAAATTGTGGATTCCCTATTCCGGTAGGTCGTGCATCAGGGGTTAGTAAGAAGGCGAGGAAATTAAGATGACAAGAAACGAAGACGCACGATGATGATGCCTGACTTCGCTTGCAGGCCTCCAGGCCGCCTCCGCGAGGCCTCTCCCCCGTCTTGTGCGGGGCCCGGGTGGAATGTACGTCCGTTGAGAGTATCCATATGTAGATCAGCATGACTTTGCCTTGCTAGCGCATTGCTCAGCACGCCACTTGTAGGCGAGGTTAAGTTCGTGCTGGCAACATCCGGTCTGACGCTTTCAAACGAGGATGTTTGCGATCCTTGAGGCGAAGTCCGAGTTTCATGGGATTGTTCTGCAGATAATGTTTCTTGCGGAACATTTTCCATGAGGCCTTGTCGTTCATCGGACTCATCCCACACGACCTCCGGCTCTCCAGATGGAGGTTCCATTGATGCACGCCCCGTCCGAGCATCCCAGAGCCGTATGGAAATGGAACCACCATCATCAAATGAATCATCCTCAGATGAAGATAGGATCTCCTCAGCTAACTATGAAATGATCTTCGTTAGTATATGATCCGTCAATAAATAAAATAGGTACGTGCCAACGAGAAAGGTGCCCACTGAGTGATTGCCCATGAAAAACCGACCATTGTGACGAGAAGCGACGCCCCAGAAACAGTTGAAACGAAGCTAAAAAAGAGCTTTACTCAACACCAAGTCCGCAAATAGCTGATTGTCTTGCTTACAAAGTGGCCCACATGCAGAGCGCGAACAACAAGTGCGAGAAGGCCCATAGCTCGCTCAGATGAACAACTTTTACCCTGTCTAACAAAGTAGGCTTCCCAGCGACCACCTCAGACCCTCGAGTATAACCTTCGGGTTTTACGAACAACGGTAGGAAGAAGTTGGCCGCAAGAGCGACGAGTCCGTGATGGAACAGAGCTCGCGAGCCGATGATATCAGCTTGCTTGTCTTGCGAGGCTGCTTCAGCAACGCTCTCTGCCTCTGGTAAGCCCGTTTTGTAGATGGAGCCGACGTAGACGGAAGTGTAGAACAATACGGGAAACCAGGCGAACCAAGCGCTAAAGGAATATCAGAAATGAAACGCGCGTATAGCTCTGAAACAGCACCGACAGAAACTGTATTATGCACTAGCGATGGGGTATGTAAGTAAGATGGACACTGCAATGACTAGACACGTACAATTTGGCGAATAATACGAGGTAACGTTAATAAATTATCCCAAATTTCTCGGATCTCTTGGCGAAAGCCTTTTGTACCCTTGCTGCCCGAGTCACCTCGTCAATGAGCAACACATAAACTATAGTTGCGGGAAGGTACATACGAAGACGATATAAGCACCCGCTCCTTCACGCACGCCACTGTTGTTGCCTGTGTGGACAACAGAAGAACGGCGGCGAAGACAGTCAAGACTTGTAATTGGGAGTCCCCCAAGAAGGAGAAAATACTGGTAAGATCTACATTGCCACTGAAGATTGCTCGTTAATGTTTCTCGTCCTAACGAAGTCTTCATAGCGGCGTTAACGTACATGAAGAATCCAAACACACTACCAATTCCTAGCATCCGCGCTGCCCATGCATTAGCATCAGGCTGCTGAGCGGCAGGTATGGTATCGACAATCAGGGCTCTGTCGACTGCTTGAACTGCATTGACGGAGAAATCGAGGCCATAGAGAGCGAGAACGGCAAAGAAGATCGTTAGAGTGTCATTCTATCTTTGACTCAGAGTACATATAAGCATAGGATAAGGAATGTACATACTACTGAGCTTCCCCGAGAGGTGAAAATGGAGACGAACTCTCTGGTGTACCCTAGAAGCAGCATCGAGACCGCGCATATTAACGATGCGAGCATCATGTATGGTCTTCTTCTTCCAAAACGAGACTTTGAGTTGTCCGCAATGACGCCTACATTGCAGCCGTTAAACGTTAATCTTGCTTCAAGTTCTTCTATGGCTCACCAATAAGTGGCTGCACGAGTAGACCTGATAGTGGACCAGCCAGAAAAGCGATGGCAGTTAAAGATTTTGAGAGACCCAGTCTAATAAGATATGGCGACGCTTATTCTGCCATTAGTAGTTACCCTTCTCTCTATCATGCATAAGGGCGCACCTTGAGACATCTCTACGGACCATAACACTTGCACACCCAGCAGGCCCACCGTCAGTACCGGCAGCTGTGTCCACTGCGGACCAAGGATTCTCGACACGCCCGACCAACGCATCTGCCCCGCCTCTACATCATCTGCAACTGCAAGCGCACTGAATCCAGTCATACTGGCAGAGAACTACTTCCTTTTTGTAGCATGTAGAAAATGGAATGGAATGAATAGCGAGTTCTTTTCTTTCTTTCTGTTGGTTGGACTCCTCTTCTGTCTGACACTTTGCGTGCGTGTCAGGGTCCCAACTGAAGCGGAAGACTTTAAATGGAAGGTACATCTCACGATGATCGGCGGGCGATCAGCACCACTGAAATTTATCAAAAGAAAAGAAAACTAAAATCTATATTACTTTTTGCTGAAGGACAAATAGTCGAGATCCATTCGTTGCATTACCCTTCATCGTAAGCCATCTCCCTAACCGTGGCTCCCGTCCCAGCCCTGCAACAATCAAGACACTCTCCCTATCCTGCCTCCCTTTCCTCGCGGTTGCTTTCCCATTCACCACTTTCTCCGTCCCATTTGCCTGAGTCTTGTTTTTAAACCATGACCAAGATTCCGTCTTCACCTGTGGAATTGATAGGACTTGTAACGAATTGACAAATCCTGGAGCTGGCAAGGTTCCAATAAGCACAAGGCCCAGCGAACGAGATTTGCTCGACGAATCGACTGTGATTTTCCATATTCGGACCTCTCCCGACCAGGAGCCTGAGGCAAGTACATCTCCATAGCGAAGGCATGAAAGAGACGTTATCCAGCGCGGGGTAGCCACGGTGCCCTCCGTCTCTGAATACACTTCGTGCATCCCATGTGCAAGCGGCTGAGTAAATATGGGTTTCTTCTTCCCAGTTACCCATATTGATATTGAACTGCTTAGGAATCAGGCATTTCGGCACTAGACCTATAAATTGGGTATGCTTACCCGCTATCTCCTCCACTGACAAACGTGGTTTCATCGATCATGGCGACACAGTCCAGGGATCCTTCCTCGTACCTCTTCTCTACTTCCTTCTTATTGCCCGACTCGTCTTCCTCAAGACCTTCCATTCCACCCTCAAGCACCTCGCGTATTTTGCTTTTACCTCCCCCACGATAAACGAGTTGCGTTTCTTCAACGATCTTCCAAAACCTCACAGTTCGATCACGAGCGCCTGCACTAACGGCTGTTTCGGCTCGTAATGCGTCGAGGCTAACTACATGATCCTGGTGACCGAAGAGTGTGTCGACATAGCCCATGACGTTCGGAGATAAGTCGAAGAGCTTCAGTGTACGGTCAAGAGAGCCGGTGTATAGTTGATTAGTACCTTTACGGAACGCTAGACACTTGAAAACGTTAGTATGGTATTATGCAGTTAACGAAAAGGAACATGTACTGAGATGGTATCCTTATGTCCTCCAAAGCTCCGTAGCCATTCACCCTTCTCGGCATCCCATACAACGAGCTTCCTGTCTTTCCCCCCACTAGCTAGAACTTTCCCATCATCGCTGAGAGCAAGCGCAAGGACCTCATCGGTGTGACCATGCATTTCAGCCGGCGCTGCCTTCTCCTTTCCCTTGCTTCCTCCCTTGCTTCCAATTGTCGCAGAAGGCCTTAGTTTATAGAAAGTTGATATTGGTTTCCCAACAGATAGGTCCGTTCGCACAATATTGCCTTCCTTACCGGAAGTAAATAAAAAATTTCCGCTTGCGCTCACTACAGCACTGGTAACGGCCTCGCGGTGACCTCGCGTCTTAAGATATAACGGTTCTTCGGGGATGATCAACTAGACAACATGTTAATTAGACATCTATCTATCGAAGAATAAGCTTACAGAATCCGCAATGAATTTGTGCATCTTTCCACTATGGTCCATAACATCCTGTCGTAACCTCGACGCGATAATTTCGCGATCAAGCTCAGCAGCATCAATTTCACCGTCGGCTACAATTTTGAAACGCTTCTTGTCAGCTGCCCGTCGTAGAAATAGACGTCAAAGGACGTACCAAGGCCCTCTTTCAGACTATCCAGATAGACCTTCGCCAGCCTGAGTCGCTTCTGTGCCGGAGTCTCAAGCCCATTCTCCTCCCCACTAGCATTCGAGTCGCTCCCAGAAGCACGTAAGTCCAGATCATCTATTTCATCCTCCGTTGCATCCGACTCGAGCTCCTCGTCTCTCCGTTTAGCTTTGCCATCTGGTCGTCCCTTCCCGTTGACTGCAGCTTTGGAAGTCGATGCCTCTTTGGATCTTGAAGGGCGTTTCCTTTTTCGTGTCTTTTTGGAGACAAAGAATGCGTCGGGCATGGCAGCGACGAAGAACAGGGAGTGCCGGGAATTCAGATTGCAGAACTTCTTTCTCTCAAAAAAATTCTTCCGTGCACGTGATTGGATTTAGCAAGTTCGGGTCTCGTGAAGATATTCGTGTCCAATAATCCTCCACCCCCCTGTCATACATTATATCCGTAGTATTGAACGTTGGACACATTATTGAACAGAAATAGTCGAAGAGCTATTGCGGAGATGGAAAACTCAAAATATCCTCCTGGGACTGCTCCAATAAAGGCAGAGTCAGTAAGATTCTTCTACGTTCCATTTTGCTTCTTGGCTCAATGTCGGTGTAGGTACCGCATCTCAATGGAGCCTCCGACTTTAATAGATGATGATGCAGCTGAGAGCAGAACAAGCCATTTCAACGGTCCAAGAGAAGTGGCCGCGCAGGATGAAGCTGGCCAGAATGGAACGCGAGGTAAACGCCAAAAACTAAGCAGGGAAGAGAAGAAAAAGCGCACAGGAGCAAATAAGGGTAGACGGTTTGAGAAGATGCGAGACGAAGTGGAACTTTGTTGGAGGGTTGCTAGAGGAGAGATTTGTGAGTCTGGGAATGAGTATGTGCGCATGCATATTTACAACTCTTCGGAAAGTACTAATTATTTTGTCCAGATGTCGTTTCACTCATGATATAAATGAGTATCTCGCACGCAAACCGAGGGATCTTATATTCCCTCGTAATGTCGACTCAGTGAGGGTTCTTGGTGAAATGGAAGAGAAAGGTCCAGAAAGAGAAACAGAATATCCTTCTTCCATAGACCTCTCATCTTTCTGCCCTTCCTTCCAAGAGAAGGGAGAATGTAGAAGCGGATTCAAGTGTCGCTTCCTTGGTGCTCACATCAAGAAAGCCGAGTCCGGTGAATTGGAGCTTGTCAAAGTCGAGGAGAAAATCGCAAGTCGGAAATTAGAAACCACGGAGCTGAACTTCCTTCCCAATGGTGCTCTCAAACAAATACGATCCAAAAAGGTGATCAGTCTCATATACAGTGCACTGTGGCTCTGCTTAATCTGCATGAAGTATCCCTTACCAATTTCGGACGCATACATGAAGGAGATTCAAACATCGGACAACAACAAGAATTCTGGCGTCCTTCTGAACGGGAAAGCTACGTTTACGGAGACAGAACTCATGGAGTATGATGCCATTGAAGCCCAGAGGGACACGCCGGACGTACCTCTGCGATTCAACGAGAAGAAGAGACTCCACTGGCGTGGGCTAACATGTACGTGCCTTCAGAAAACCGGATTCCTTAGGATCACGCCATTCATCTTTAATTCGTCAGACCTTGCACCTTTGACGACCGTCGGGAACCTAGTAAAGTGACTTAATTTAGTACGGCAGCTCAAAAATGACCGGATTACAGCCTTTTAGACAGCTTTGCGTCTCACTGGGTGCAGACATAACATGCGGGGAGAGTGAGTATCGCTGGTCGAAGGCTTCATCCCGTTTCTGACCAGGTATTATAATATAGTGGGTTTAGCAACCTCGTTTCTCCAGGGCTCGAAAGAAGAATGGTCCCTTGTTCGTCGACATCCCTCAGAACGAACATTTGGGACACAACTGGCCGGGAACAAACCAGGTATACTCACATCAACCGCTGAAATCATGGCACGAGAGTTCGGTCCTCAGGGTATTGACTTTGTTGACCTGAACTGTGGATGTCCGATCGATCTGGTATTCCGCGGTGGAAGTGGTTCTGCTCGTATGTGGAGTCGTGATATGAGTACGATTGCGCCACTGACGTTCTTGTCCTCAGTCCTTGATGCACCAGCAAAATTGAGCAAGATCGTTACCGGGATGAACAAGGCGCTCGGGGAGATTCCTGTCACTGTGAAACTCAGGACGGGTGTCAAGGAGGGGCGCAACCTGGCGCACAAACTCATGCCGCGTCTGGTTGCCGAAACTGGCATTGGCGCGATGACGGTATGTTTGTCTATTTCTGTTGATCTTCAAGGGACAAAGTGACCGAAACTGATGGCAATTCAGCTACATGGCCGAACTCGACAGCAGCGGTATACCAAATTGGCCGACTGGGATTATATTAGGGAATGTGTCGAAGCCGTACGCGCACGGGAAGCGGATGAAGGCCGTAAGTCCCCCCTCATCTCATTCATATAACTCACCTCGATCCGTTCCAACATCACTCTTCTTTCAAGTGGCGCCCATCCCGATCTTTGGAGGTGGTGATATCTATTCTTCTCAAGGGTACTGGGAGAGTGTGGAACGAGGCGGTGTGGACGGTGCGATGATCGGGCGAGGCGCTCTCATCAAACCTTGGATCTTCACTGAAATCAAGGAACGCAGAGAATGGGACATCAGTGCCCGAGAGCGGCTCGAGCTCGTTCGCAAGGTACGCCCAGCGTCTACCCACTCAGATCCTTCCATTCTTTACGCAGAGATTGATGATCGGAACGCTTTTTCTCTATTTTCCGGCTTGTAGTTC
This sequence comes from Inonotus hispidus, assembly GCA_024712875.1. NCBI lineage: Eukaryota > Fungi > Basidiomycota > Agaricomycetes > Hymenochaetales > Hymenochaetaceae > Inonotus > Inonotus hispidus. Next base: position 1,242,266 of record CM045723.1, on the reverse strand, counting down.
GCTGAATTCGGGTTGAAGTAAGTTTTTCGTTCTATTTCCATTCGGGTTCCCTTGGTTGGAAGGCTTAGGTTGGCCCGTTAGTCATTTCGGGAGCGATACCACAGGAGTGAATACAACTCGGCGCTATCTATGTGAAGCGCTCTCGTTCACGCACCGTTACGTTCCCATCGGCCTCCTTGAGGTTCTTCCAGGAAAGCTCAACGACCGTCCACCCGCTTTCAGAGGTCGAGACGAGTTGGGTAAGTGGTTCCATTTCGGTTAAAGTTTTCCCTGACGATGTATGATCAGAGACATTGTTGGCGAGCACCGATAGCCGAGATTGGGTAAGGATTTCTGAGATGTTCCTTGGTAAAGCACCAGAGGCATGGGTTTTCACGCCAAAACACAAAAGCAACGCTTACGGAGCGGAAGAGAGTCAGGGATGAATAGTCCTTCAAGTTGTAGGCTAAAGTACATGTAATCTAAACAAACACGATACATGCTGTTCCAGTGTCGAAATCGGGAAAGTACGGGAGAATGAAGAGTCCTGCATGGCAGATCCACTGAATGCGTAATGGAAAGCGTTCGACTGATGCGACGAAGTAATAATGAAAAGGCTCATGAAATTAGGAAAAGAGCGAAAGTGCGGGTTATAGAGTCGAAAGAATGTGTATTTACAAGAATTGATTGGTTGGGCAGATGATTCGTTTTTCAGATGCACGAAGAATATACGATTCTTTTAATCACGAAAATCAAGCACAGCCAAGATGGCGCCAGTCTAGCAAACCGATAATGTCAGAATACATGTCTGCCAAATGCAACTCTCAAACTTACCTCTTCCATCGCGTTTTGTGGTGGCGAAGCCACACTCGGCAGAGATCCGGAGCGAAAACGCGTTGCACATGCCGGAAAAGATGGCGGAACAAGTTTGCTATCCATGGAGTGCTGTTCGATTGTATTGGCATCATTGGTAGGTGATGTGGTAGATACGACTGCGGAACGAGGGCGTCCAGGAGATGGTAGCGCACGATCGGAGATTTGAACTCCAAGTAGGTTGTATACGTCATTGTACAGCTCACTCGTGCTCGGCATCGCGGACGATTGAGCTGGATATCACATTCAATAAATTTCAAAGTGATGAAGCAGAAAAGGACCTACGCATGGATGTCGAAGGTCGCGATGATGGTAGATTGGCGCTGTTCATACAGGCGTGCTGCTCAAGGATAGGAAGAGGGGGAACTGGAGGTATCATGTCTGAAGAGAATGTTGTTCGTGCACTTGTCGAATGATGGACGCAAAGACTTGAATTAGAGGACCTCACGCTGGATCGGCGGAAGCTATGTCCAGAGAGGCGAAGACCCGCCTTGGTCGTCCGTGAGCTGTTTTTCCTGGCTAGGGATACACGGCTGGACCGACGGCTCGACGACATGGATTTCGGCCGGGAAGAACCATTCTGCTCATGTAGGTCGTCAAGCTCACGCTCGAGTTCTTCCGCTTTCCTCCACGCATCATCTCGTTCCGCATACAGATTAGTGACGGCCAGCTGTAGCGCTTGTGTTTCCGACGCCTGTCGAGACAGGCTTGAGTTCAGTTTGCGCAATGCGACGGCAAGTGCGCTTGCTTGGTGCACATCACGAAGTCGGTGCACCTGGGTGATCTGGTTGTCTATGTCATGAAGTTGTTCAGCCAGCCTGTCACCGGTAGTGATCAAAGCTTCGAGCTCGTCCGCACACCGGGTAATCAAGGCCACATCAACTCTTGGACCATTTGACGCAAGGGAAGTCAAGCGGTGCAAGACGGATCGTCTTCGTCTAACCATGACCTTGTACTCGTTCTGTACCTCCGTTCGACGTGCTTCCAATTGACTAAGCGACTTTGGCAGTTCCTCGAACTTATCTGGTGGAAGAAGCCTTATCGACGAGGCGTGGGACGTTTGCTCGATAGCGTCTCGCACAGTAGCTTGCAATTGTGCAGAGCTAAACGTCCATTTCGCAGCTTCCAAAGTAAGACCACGCCAAGGTACAGGTGTCGTTTTGAATGATGGAGTGCTCGGAGGTGCTTCCGGTTTGCTTAATAGAGGTTTCATGTTCTTGACAGCTTGTGAGATTCCCGCTGCACTCTCGCTACCACTCCGTCGAGGGGTGAATGATAGAGGTGCTGTTCCTTTTCCGATTGACGAGTTCGGTTTCCGTGGGCCAAAAGGTAGCGGAGGTCGCACATGTATGGTCCTTCTCTTGGGAACGGGCCCTATGAGTGGAGATGAAGGGCGAGAGGTATTGATCAAAGTCTGTATTTCCGGAATGGGAGCCGCAGGGATGCTTGGTGGAGGTTGCAGAGGAGAAATCGGCGGGCTACTGGATTCGATAGTTGATTGAGGCTTTTGAGCATTCTTATTCGAAGAACGGTCGTGGTCTGCATAGGAAATAGGTGTTTCCTTCACTAGTTCTGCGACACGTGGAGCCGAAGGGATAACAATGGGCTGAAACGTTATTGCGTTCCGCGCGAACGAACACGACGCTGCATATGGTTGATTCGACGCAGATAGGACAGAATTGGAACGCGAAACAGAGTCTTTCGCGAGATCTGGGGAAAATAAGACAGGAGTTTCAGGGAACGTTTGGGTACCACCGGTGCCCGGCGTGCCCTCAAACGGAGGTGAGCATTCCGGTTCACCACTACGTGTCTTCTGCCCCATCGTGTCATCGTCTTCATAAGCATTCGTGGGCACATAGCGATCACTGCGCGGAGGTGTAATCATGATAGGCCTCGGTATACTTCCCGAACGCTTTTGCGAAATGGGTGTAATGATATGTCCGTTGGGGATCAATATATCCAGAATATCTGGTGATCGAACTGACAAAGGAGATGGTAATGTGGATGCTGGGCTCTGATTCGGAGCTGGATTAGTGACATGGAAACGAGGAGAAGCCCGTAAGTTGTCTGTTCCAGTGTCGTGAGGCTTTGATACGCTGATCTTGAGGTTGGGCTGAGGATCCCTGGAATTTCTTGCTTGACGTTGGCAGGAACCATCAGTAGGTGTCACACTCTTGCCTAAATTATTTCTAGCAATCTGTGGATTTTCTGTAAATAGAACATCAGTACAGAAACAATATTCAGCGCCTAGGAGGAGCCGTGCCACTTACCTCTCGTCATCGCCAACGGTGATTTGCCCACTCTTGCAACTGGTGATGAGATCGATCCACATCTTCTCTCGGGAGATTCACCTTTCGGCCCAGTCGCACCATTCGCTTTCCTAGTGATGCTCGGAAAAGAGGACGATGAGGCTTGCCCGAGATTTATGTCTGTGGTCATGGCCGAGCCCATTTTCCTCAACGGAGGATGCCTCGGTGATCCATGTGGAAAGCCAGAAACCCCCGTGACTGGTGCTGATTTCAACCCACTTAGGCTACTCACACTTGCAGCGGTCATAGGAACTTGCGAAGAGTATGGCGAGGTAGAGCCTCCGGAATAGCCGCTCTTGTCTCCACGGGAGGATGGCCCAGATGACGGACTGACGAAATCGAAGTCTTCAAGGAAAGACTCGTATTCATCATCCGAAGTTGAACCCGCTGGAGTGAACTCTGGCCGTTTTCCTGGCGAAGTATATAAAGAAGCAGTATACTTGGAATATGTGGATGGTGTTGACAATACAGAAGGGACCTTCAAAGGGCTTCCGGGCGCAATGCGTTCTGCTGTGATGTGGGCGACTTTATTTGCCGAGTTTGAAAAAGAACCCGTTGTTGAACCAGAGCCGGGTTGTGACGACGGCATGCTCGACGCTTCTGCGTCAGTCTCCAAGATGCGTGAAATGCGGTGTAAGGCCGTGTGGTCAACATAACCAAGTCTCTGCGCACCGAGAGTCAAGCCAGGTGGCTGTGGACCCCTTCCTAAAGATCCCCTGGTTCCATCTTGCCCCTGAGGTGTTATACTATCCTTACGCGGAGGTGGAGCAATGTGCTCCGTATCGTTATCCTCAGCCTTTTCTCTCTTGCTACCTCCACTTTTCCGTAAGCGCGGTGATACCTGCACGAAGGCTTCGAGTGGAGGGAGACCTGTCGTACCCTGATCGAGCTTACGCTTTTTAACGGAGTGTATCGAACTCTTCCGGGAAACCGTCGATGATCTGACCCCAACCCCACCTTCCCAAACGGCATCTCGAGGGAGGGTTGCAGAATCCTGACGTGCCGTCCGATTTCCCGGCTCCTTCTCCTTCGTTGATAATTCTGGTAAACCAGTTGGGCGTGTCGCAAAAGAAAACGTCCCGGAAAGCACATCCTGTGCAGCAGATAAGCCGGATACGGGTGATATCTCCGAGTCAGAGGCCCACGCCGGGGAGTTGGAAGCAACAGAACGACGGGTGCGCGATTTCCGTCGCTGCGTGCGCGTAGAAGAAGATGTTGCTGAAGAGGCGGGTATTTTGATCGGCGTAACGGTAGGCAAGGGAGCCATCCGACGGCGTTCCTGATTTAATCTCTAAAATCGTCACGTCATCATGAGAAAAAAGAGTGTTGTGAATGAGCGGAAGATGGACGCACCTTTCCCTGAGGACTCGCATCTGTGTTCAAAGTCCGGCACGCACTCTGGGGGTATGAAGAATAAGAAATTGTTACGCAGAAAACACCGACAACAAAACTAGCAAAAATGCAAAGAGGAATGTAGTATCCATGCATCATCTGAAGTAAGCTGCCACCTTAGTTGCGAGCTCATCCAGATCATGATGAACGAAGTACCATCGAAATTTCGCGGGCTTCCTTCGAGACTGAGTATTCCAAACGACCAAACGAGGGACGAAGTGATGGGAAAAGAAGAGGTATAGAAAGAGCTATACAGAGACTCGGGGTACTCCACGGTTTATGCCCCAACAAAGAAACAACGATTGGACAGAGCCTGGATAACGAAAGAAAAACGAATGTAATGACTTACTTTGGAAGGTGACCACATAGCGCCCGTTGACTGTAAACTCGACGGGCTACCCTTTCTATACTTGAGGAAATCCCCCGGTAGTGACTGTAACAGCGAGTCATGTTTGAACTCCAGTTGTATCTCTGGTGAGCGACTCGGGATGGTCGGCGTCTCTGTCGAGGCAGCACCTGCGGTTTTCCTCCCCATCATTCGATTCCTTCCTTGTGCTTCTCTCGAAATGGGACGCCGTGTACTTTGTTGCTCGGCAACTTCTCCAATGTTTCCGGGGGACATGAATGAACCCGAACCTCGCGAAGCCCTTCTGCTGCCTCGTCCGCTGGCCCCTGTGCTACTTCGAGGTGACCCTTTCCTCCTTTGCCGCTTCTTGCGGCTTCCCATGTTGATGAAGGAAAGCATGCTGGGAGATGGGGAGCACAGCCAAGACGCCAGTGTAGTGACTTATGTAGTGTTGCGGAAACGAATTAATGCGGGATTACTAACGCCGACGAGGGACGAGAAACGTTTCGCAGGCGACGAGATCCAAGCGAAGCGAGAAATGGCAACGACGGGGGGCATCTGGACGGACATGATGTGCATGTAAATGTATCTAGACGAATGATGAGTTTGGTTGGAAACGGATGGAGGCGGTGCTGCTCCAGGATGAAGCACGGTTTGGTTCCACCAATACCAGTTCCCGCCGATCATAGGCTGTGTGATACCAATCAGCTACTCCTGGTCATATCGCATTTCCGAGGCATGCTACTGCTGTGAATGATGCACATATGGCGGCTTTCCCATCGCGAAACTAGCCCGTCTGTGGCGAACTATCCGAGCGCCTCTCGTCCAGGAAGCGCTGCGTCCTTTCCGAGTAGTATGATTCGCACGGTCCGGAGAAGATTGTTCATCCCCTATATCGTGAACCCATCTTTTAGCAGGAGCGATGCGTGACCATGATGATCAACGGAGGAGAAGTTTGGACGTGAGGTCGAGACGACCAATATTCGGCGGAGACCCGCGAGCTTCTACCGGCGTCTAAATTTAGTTGGCTAGTCTCTCAAAGCCAAAGCCAAAGCCGACTGCATATGCGAATATCATCACCAACAACTTTATCGATCAAATTGCCACCTGGTGGATAAAGGGAACCACATGATATCAACGGATACGTGGAAAGATATCAGTATCCCAATTTCTTTCCGCAAGAATCCAAGTATACAGACCAAGATGCCGTCAGTGAGTATTTTGAATCTGATGGGTGCATTTCAAACTCGTTGTAAGGCACAGTGATTCAATCGTGAGTCAAAAGCAGTATCAGTCATGACATGACGCGATGCGACAGCTTAGACATGAACAACCGGCTCGGTAATTGTGTCTCATGTCTGGAATGCAACTTGGCCTGGTGCTACAAGGGGCACGATATGCAAGGAATATACATTGCACTTTGAGTCAAGCACATGCACCTCAATGATGATGAGAACTTCGCTAGCGGATACCAATACAAGAATCATCAGTTGAGATGTCTAGGGTTTAATATAATCAGAATAGGAGACGAATACCTTCATGTGCTCAGATTGATAGAGACGAAGCATGAGATTTCTGTGCTCTCTCATTGCATAGCAACGTTTCCCAGCCTCGTCATCCAAGTCACTTCTGAAGCGAGACTATTTAAATCTGGTCTGATGCGTTTTGATGCCGGTCGACTTTGATAGGCGTGATGCCTTGATGCGGGACCAATGAAATACTGACCGGTCGGAGAGTGAAGTGAAAGTCGGCTGTGTCGTAACGAGTCGCGGATTATTCGAAATATTCGACTTCTAGCTGATTTCGGCATCGTTTCAGAAGTATTCCACTGAGTTGCGAACAGAGGAACGGCTTATAGACGCGCTCACTTGTATTCTCTGAATAGAAGGCGATAGGCATCAGGAAAACCAAATCATCATCTGTTCAGAAGAACTAAATCAGGCGTACTTCAAATGCAACCGCTGCTTCTTAGGTATGCCCTTGTCTTCCACACTTCTTCAAAGATCCAATCGGCAAATATCAAGTCTTGCAGCAATGAAGTGGAGAGCGGGTAAGCCTAGTGGCGGAGGCTCTGTCGTTCCATCATCTGGGTTTTCATTAGACGCATCAATGAATCAGGCACGTGTATCAGACCCGACGCGAAGCAATGGACTGACACTGTATGGACCACTGGAACATTTCCAACAACACCACGACCAGTTGATGATTGCGGTCCACACCATATCTTGGTCCTTGGCCTCACCCACGAGTTGTTCTTGGCGGAGCCGAACTGGACGTTTCCTGTCTGATTCGGGGGGTGGCCGCCAGTTCATTTACAGTGTTTTTCATAAGTCCTGCGACACGTGCCTTTTGCGTGATTTTTGACTCGCGTGCCCCAAATGGCCGAAAATGAACAAAATGGCCATTTTCTCGGTCAATACAGCATATAGAGACATGATATGTCCATGTAAAAATACTACTCGAAAAGCCGATTCTGCACATGTAAAAAAGTCTAAGAAATGTCGAGTGTGTGCAATAGAATAGTGATGACAACATCGACAAAGCTATGACCCACCTCCTCCTTCACGGAATGCAAAAATTACAGCTCATCCAATATCGCACGTAAAAATCTGGTTTAAGCACGATAAATCGGGCCTACCCAGTGTCCATCCATGTCCAACTTTTTGTGGCCTCTCATTGTGTTGTTCATGATTGAGCTCCACGGTCTTCCTTCATGCCTGCTGACAGAAATCTTCCCTGCAGCATTGCACTTCTCATAACTCGCATATTCCAATACCAAAAAATACAATTCTTCTCGGTAAATTCACGTGCTAATGATAGCTTTCGGACAAGGTATAAATTGAGATGAGCCAACTGGGTGTATTGTTGAAATACATGTGTCTACTCTATGTTACAGTGACATATGTATTTACCGCAGGCGACTATTCCGGAAGTCGCAACTCTTTCTCTGACCATCACTCACTCCCAAAGCTAAGCCCATCCACACCATCAACATCTCCTTCGCCTTTCGAGCCGGAATGGTCCCAGAATGCGTCAAAGAACCAGCAGCAGCAGATGAGCCAAACACAGTTCACGGTGCCTCCTATCGCTCGATGGAGCCAGAGTGTGCAGCATGCGCATACCTACACAGCTTCTCTGGTGGCCCAAATTAGCTCGTTCAATGCACCAGATGGAAATCCCGGTGCTCCCCTGACTCTTACAGTGTGAAGACGCAGCTCTTCAATCTCCTCTCCCGGTGTCCTCACACGCTCGCACACTCTCAATTTTGCCCAGTCTGCTTCGCAATTGTCTCAGACATAAAACATGCCTCCGCCTCCTAACCTACATGTGCGCAGTATTACACTCATGGGAACGGAGCGACGACTGAAACATGGTGATGAGGATTACTTCAAGAGGCCTGAGAGTCTGCTTATTTGGTTCAGCTGCGAATGCTGCTTGCAGACGAGGCGGAGGCTGCAGTGGCACAGGAGTGAGATCCTGTGGTGCGATGGCAGCGCCAAGCCGGATTGTCCAAAACAATTTCGCAGCAATGACAGTCGTTATCTGCTGAGGAGCGGAATTACTGAGACGATCTGGCGAAGCAGCGAAAGAAGGAGCACGAGAAGATGTATCCTTGGTACATCATCGGCCTACATGTTCCGAAAAGAAGAAGAGAAATGCAGGTGAGGAGTCAGAGGATGACGGTGAAGAGATCCGTCACGTGCTACGAGCGGATCAGTCGCGAGATACGGTTTGGGCAAGTGAGACCGATCAATGAAGTCACGTGACAAAGCGTGCCACACAAAGGCTCAACGTCGTCAACCGCCTCCAGGAGTACCGAAGGAAGCTATCGACACAAGGTACCGGCACGAGAACCCCCTAGAGCATCCCTTCTTCCTCCCACCCCGCTTCCCGCTCCGGAATTCCGAATGGACAACTCGGAGGAGCCATCCGAACGTGCCCTCCTCAAGCCTCCCAAGCCAATGTGAATGTATGCTTTCCTTTGTTTCCTTTATCCCTTTCTACATGCCCGCCTGTGCTTCGCCTATGCCCCATTCGTCGTGTTCCCCCATTATGCATCCCCTTTGGTCAGTTCTTGTCAGGTCCCCCTCGGTCCACCTTTCCTTTCGCCTTTGTTTAGATATGCACCCCCTTTTCCCCCGCATGCACTCTCCTACTCGTCCTATGGCTCTGCTCCCCCTGAATGACGTACCCCATGCCCTTCATTTCCCTTGTCAGCCTTTGATCCCTTAGAGTTCCTCGACCCTTTCGCGTATGCACCCCCTTTTCTTCCTATGCCTATCTCTGCCTTTCGGCTTGTCTCAAAGGCTCATGGACCACAGTATTATAAATAGAGCTTGGATGTAGTAGGGAGAAGCTCAGTGAATCCTATGGTACCAGTTCTACGTTCTATCGTTCGTCCCAAAGCTCTCTAAGTCGGCTACAGCTTGGAAAGACTTCGATCCTATCAAGGACTCGCCAAACCTCGTAATTCTCGAGTCTCTTAGCTATCTCATCGTCACTAGTCGTGGCCACGGCCATCCTAGACTGTTAGAAGGTGTCTGGTAAACGTTCCGGACGTTCCTCTAGCAGTACTCGCCGTTCCGAGCACCGTTTCCATCGTTCCGCGCGTTCCGAAACAAAGGTCAGGCCTCGTCGATCCTGCCCCGCGTCTCAGTTTTAGTCTTCGAAACACAGCCACTTATGCTTCTCGTCGATCCCCGAGTCTAATCCAGCTTCTCCCGCCGCTTCCGTGCCTGGCACTCCCCCTACCTCAGCTCCTGCCCTTCCTCCTCACCGGATCCGCCTCGGATCCTCCATCCCTCCACCGGTACTCCTCCGGATCACCCAGGTAGGCTCCTGCCAACTCACCTTCAATCCTTTGGCTCTTCGGAGACCACAGGAGTTTTCAACGGGAGGGCGAGGAGAGAGAAAGATGGGAAGAAAGAGAGGAGGGAACATACAAAGTTGTCCAGTCGTGTTCGAAACAGCTCTGCATGCTCAGTGGCTAGCACAGCGAGCACAACTAGCATGTCCTCTTCGGCATCAACCGTCGACTCAGATGACTTCAGCGAGCTTGATTCTCTATCCGCCAGTAGATCGCTCTACGACGCATATGGATATGTGAATGGTGCATGCTGCAGCGTACTGGAGGTCGAGTAACGGATCTTGCAGATTTCGACATGAGCGATGAGAATGCGCAAAACCAAAGTCAGGTACATTCCCTCGCCCTCTTAGCCTTTCGATGCCATCGCTTCCCGGTCAGCACCGTCCTATCCACACCATGGAGGACATGGGCACAGTCGCGGTCCCTTGCTGTCGACGGAAATCTCTACACAGACCGCTCAGAACGTCATTTCTGGCCTACTCAGCTTCGTTCTCCCTCAGGACCATCATTCAACTAGTGCACCTGCCCTACCAACCATCAAGCTCCCACAATTGCTCAAGGCGAACTCCAACTCGAACAATTGTCGACTACTGGGTTGCCTGCGAGCGCGACAAGTTCGAGTGAGCAATAGGCACAGGTGAATGGACAGGTGCTGGCGTAGCAAAGAGAAATGGAGTACAACACATTAAGCAGCTTCCAGTTCATGGGCCCACACGTGCAACCACAGCAGCAGCAGTCGCTGAATGTTGGTGTGCTAGGGAGGGCAAGTCCCCAACTTCTCATCTGCAGGCGAAGAGATTCAGGTGCGTACTGTATTTGTTCAGTCTTCAATTATGTACATTGTTAACTTTGCCGTTTCCATTGCACAATTCTATGTTCCATGTGTACGAAGAGCCTCCAACTGCAAGACCCCAACCACGCGTGCTATCGCAGCTCACCATTCTGAACGAACCTCCGACCAACACTGGTCCATTATCTGCACCAGCTCCAACCGATTCGTCCGCGCCATCAACCTCTCGTTTCTAACCAACTCTCTTTTGCTCCTGCTGATCAATCGTCGTCATCTCATGTCCTCCGAGTCCCACTTGCGACCCCTCAAGCATCTCCCGAGTCGTCTGAACTACCTGCTGGTGTGAATGGTGCGATTTTGACCTTCTGGCGTGAGCGATGTCTATTTTCTGCAATGGCGTCTGTATGATAGAATGATATATGTATTTCAACGATGCACACAATAATATTGCCTCAAATTATACCTTGCCTGAAAGCTGTCGTTAGTATGTTAATTTACCAAAAGAAATTAGGTTATTTGGTGTCGAAATGCGTGAGTTATGAGAAGTGCAATGCTGCGGGAAGATTTCTGTCGCGCGTCAAAAATCACGCAAAAGGCACGTGCCGCAGGACTTTTGAAAAACACTGTACCTTTCTTACCTTTCTTCCTCCCTTCATGTCGTTCTGTGATGGTTCCAGGTAAGGCGCTCTCAGATGATGCGAGACGCATCATCTTCAAATTGCACCAATCGCGAATCCTCACCGTGCATGATTTGGCAAATGTGACGGGCGTTCATCGAGCGACCATTCACCGAATAGTGGCTCGGTACGAACACACGGGGAGTTCCCAACAGATCAGCTCAAGGACTGGGAGACCGAGGTTACTTGAATATGCCGACACACAGGTGGGTCTGCTTGTTTGATTTATGCTAGCTTGTTATGCTTACCTATAATCAACCGTAGTATCTCCTGAGTGCGATAGAGCACCACAAGGACCGTTTCTTGGATGAGTTGAGAGAAGAGCTGGAAAGGGTATCCGGCAAGCGTATTTCGGACGTTACAGTGTGGAGATCCCTGAAACGGGCTGGGTTCACCTTGAAGACGGTGCGAAGTTGTTCATCACCTAGTATCAGTGATCTTATTCCACTCAAGATCTCAAGAAGAGCACTTGACCGCAGCGAGTCCGCCCGGATACAATATAGATTGAGGATCGGCTTCCAATATGAGGCGGAACAGCTTGTCTTCGTTGATGAGAGTGCATGCGATCGACGTACGTACTTGCGAAAGAAGGCGTGGGCCTTGCAAGGTCGCCAAGCAAGCCGTAAGCAATTTTTTGCTCGGGGAAAGAGGTGCGATAGTTACCTGTTGATGCGAGTCTGGCTGATTGTTGTTAGGTATTCTGTCCTGCCCGCGATCAGCCTGAATGGTGTACTCGACTGTACGATACTAGAAGGATCCTTCAATGCCGCCTCCTTCGCCAACTTCATCAGGAATCTCTTGGACCACATGCAACCTTGGCCGGCCCCAAATTCTGTCGTCGTGATGGACAACTGCACAATTCACAAATCTCAAGAGGTCCGCGAGTTCATTGAATCCAAGTCCATCCATTCTGAACCCGTCGCGCTGTGGTGCAGCAGTACTTACTAATCTAACCTATTCACACAGAGGTATGAAGCTTGAGTTTCTTCCAGCATATTCCCCGGACTTCAACCCGATTGAACTGGCGTTCTCCCTTCTGAAAGCCCGTCTTCGTCGTATCGGTGTCAACGACGAGGGTGGGGAGGCCTCGGTCATCGCGCAGCTTTATGGCAAAATGATGTCTATCAGCACCGCAGACTGTCGTGCCTTCTATCATCATTCTGGTTATCTCTGCTAGTACTGCATTTGCTTGTCTAACGAGTTTGTCGGCGTCGGACGGCGCTTTTAAACCTTGTTTGTAATGATAATCACTACACTGTGTGCTAATGTGCATAGGCGTTAGAGTTTGTCGGCGGCGGACGAGGCTTTTCTACCACATACTGTATAGGATAGGGCTGAAGGTAGGCAACCCCTGAGGGAGCGTTACATGTCGCGTCGCTCCAAACTGATGCAACCAAGTTGGGGTGTTGCGTTACAGGCCACGAACCAAGCGACGCGCTATTTAGCATAGATTACAACATTTATTGCTTGTGTTGTTGTCCAAAGTCATGCAACCTACCCTGCATTAGGTGTAACCGGAGCGACGCAACCAATCGACCGTTACGCATTACGGTTGCCTACCCTCAGCCCTATACAGTACTTCAAATCGCACATTCATACAGATAGTTACATGTAGCTAGTCGTTCAACAAATCCAGTTCCGCACTAGTCCGAAGACGGGAATACTGGTAAAAGGAAACAGAGTTGGGAGGGATACAACAATGAGAAAGGAAATAAAAGTTATTACACATAATGCAAACACCTTTTCCGAAGAGCATGGTGTCAATTTCCGCGCGAAGTAGAATGCAATTCAAAGTGAACGGGGCACAGGTATGTGCTGAAAGACCTCAGGTATCATCCTCACTGTCCACTTCTGTTCTTGGTGGGATGGTGTTGGAGCGCAGACGTTTGTCTCCCCCTGCCGAGTAAGAACGGGGGTGTTCGCTTCATTGCCCTCGAAGATCCCGGAACAGGTCCTGAGCGCGAACGGACTCTCGAGGGGGAACTCGGGATCTATGATGGCTGATGACCAAGAATCCACCTCAGGGTGTGAATGCGTACTTCCCCTCGCGTTGGGGAGGTTAAGACTGAGCGTGATATTGCCAAGCTTCAGAATGCTATCGAATGACGGGGGTCCTCGATCATCCCTAATTGCTTGCAGGACTGCGCGACATCCTATAGCACAGTCCCTGAACCTTCCATCATCAATCCCCCGCATTGCCAGATCACACGCTGCACGTTCGGCGGCAGACCATGTTGCGTGAATACCGTGGGCGGACCTGTGCAACAATTCGACAAAGAGTTCGTAGCCCCCTTTCTTCTCCAAGAATTCAACAGCTGGTTCAGATTCGAGGACTTGGATAGCTGCCGCTAGCGTCAACGTATCCTTCGCAAGCGCCAGATAAACCTTGAGCCCTGCCCCGAACCTTGTCAGCAGCTGTTTAATGGAACTACCGACGTTGTTTCTTTCGATTTCCACCAAAACTTTGAGCACATTGGGGATGTTGTATGGCTCTACTGAACCAGCGAATCCATAGCGTTCGTACACAACATCCGCCAACTTCCTTCGTTGTCTGAGAGCGGCCCTTAGTACAAAAATGTGCACCCTACCCAGTTCGAGGATACTACATTTCCCGGGATCCCTGATTGGACAAGCGCCAAACTGTGGTGAGCTCCAAACATTTGTACGCTAGACATCTGCTTTTCGTTTCCACGAGGAAGACTTTGCATCTGCCACAGCCTTTGTGCAAGCAACTGCGGCGAGATCGGAACCTTTAGCCATGTTTTCGATTGCTCCTCGGTTCGGGCGATTCATCTTCACCGATTCCACCAGAGCGTCAAGCGCCAGACTGTTTCTCTCAATGGCCGCCTCTATAACGGATTGGAGAGACACCTGATCACCATACCCCGCAAGTTCGCTGTAAAGGGTGTATTCGTAGCGTGTGTTCATTTTCCAGAACCCGAGTCGTTTATGCATGGCAGCGAAGTGCGCGAGCTTGCCTTGGAAGATATTCAAGACGTCGGTACTATTGTAGGCGGGGTAAAGACGCTCCATCGCACACGTTTCCAAGTTATCATCAGGCAGAGTCAGATCCACGTTTTCTTCACTTAGCAATTTATCGCGCAGCTTCTGAAGGGCCCGCTCGAATTCTGTTGGGTCGTACCTCGCCTTTTGTTGACCATCGTACTCGCCATTATCTTTCAGCGACATGATCTTCCCATCGACGATAACCCGATTCAAGTTGTCAAGTGGGTGAAAGTAATGATAAGTCTTCTGATCCCAATCCTTGCCACTTGATACATAGCGAATCCCCAAAATACGCTCTGCGACGTGGAAACCAAGCGCAATAGTAAGTCTTCCTTCGTCGTACACCTTTCGGATATACAGGAGTTGTGCTGAAGTTACGTCCTACGAAAAATAGCAATGTGAGAATCAAATAAGTTGCATAAAGAGGAACCTTACACCCGTTAAAGCACCTATTGAGAGGCTTAAAAGTCGCCTATCGGCTAGTGAGTTTTCTTCCAGCCGCTTTGTGGCCGTTTTCAAGGCTTCGAGCTCGAATTTCAAATGTGAACGATTGGACTGGTACAATTCGCCTTCATGAGGTCGCTCCTGTGCATCCGCCCTAGAATCTATCTTGCTTGACAGATGTTCCACCTTGTCTAGCACATGCGTTTTCAGCCGTTCAAATCTCTCATCCATCCATCCAAATCGGGCTTCAAGGAATAGAAATGCTCGCTCTTCCCGTGCTTCAGCATCCTTTGCAGCTTCGACAGCCTTCTGTGCAACAGTCCTCAAACCTCCAGGGCTCCTCCTGTCCAATGCACTGGTTAGCTCCTTTGTCAACTCGTCAACTTTCGACTCTGAGGATACCTAGTCAGTTCCGCGCCAATTTGCAAACTATAAACAACTCACCGCCCCTGTCTTCGATAAATTTACTATAAGCGAGTTTAATTTGTTCATCCTTTCCGTCGAAGAGACTCTTGTTCCGGCTGCTTCCCCTTCCGTGATGTTGCTACTATCCCACTCATTTCTTCATCCCCTGGAATACTGCGTCAGAAGCGCTTCTATAACTTGCTAGCAGCACACACCTTCATGTCCACCCAATATTTCAAAATCACTCGCACATTCCTCTGCAGGTGGTTTATCAGAAACTGCATGAGAGACGATATTTATTAGTCAGCCACTAAAGAATCAAAGAATGCCACCCGCACCGAACTCTGGTTCATACTGGCCATCTAGTCCAACAAAACCAGTTGCATAGAAAATTTCGTTTCTATTCATTGGCGGGGATGATGCGCAACTGAGCGATGGCGATGGGAATAGAGAAGGACGATTGGGGGGTGGGAGGATGCCCTAGCCCTATATGTAGCAAATGACAAGCCACCACACGCGTGATCCATCAGCATCAGATTCGTAAGCGGGAGGTTTGCTTGGCTTGATGCGCTCACCCATCTCTGAGGAGGAGGAACCACCCAGAGGTTATGCATCGCTTTGACTATGCCTTGTACACGTACCTGTGTGTCGGGAGAAGGGTATAAATTTCTTTGGTAAGCGGTGTGATATCGTAGCGAACTTCTTTTCTCACATTCAGATTTTCTCCACCCGCCACCTCACAATGTCATCTCAGCGGGTGCCAAAGAAGTCTCGGAAGCTTATAGAAAGCGGGGAAGCAGCTAGGATAAAAGGGGCGATAGCAGCACGGAAGGAGAAACAGCCTCGTGGTCGTCCCAGGAAAAATCAAGATCCTGAGACTCCAGCACCGAAGCGGTCAAAGCCACGAAAGGTGACAACTCCAAAGCCATTGCGCCAAAGTGTAAGTTGTGCAATTTAAATAACGTCTATCGGGTACTCCGACTGACTCTGACGTTCATAGCCTCGCAACAAGCCTAGTAATAACAATGATACAGGTGATCTGGAGGATTCGCCGCAAGCTCCAGGAGATATATCTATTGTGGACATTGTTCAGGCCTCAGGCCTTGACAACATGATCTATGAAACGCAGGGATTTGACGATAGCGAGTCCGATCTCCAGGAAATTCCTGAAAAAGCTGGTGATAATCCTTTCCTTTTGGATGACGGTGAGCACCCTATACCATCGATTGGTGCTGTGGCTAAGATACATCGCAGACTGTCAAGATTTAGACTGGAATACCCCCTCCTTTGGACGGGCAGAGGCCTACGGATGGGTCACGTCAACGCCCGTTGCAGAGAAACAGCCCAAGCTGGAGATTTCAGTCAAAATCCATGATGGCATGGGCCTGCGCGACATGAAGATCAACTCAGAAATGACACTGCGCGACTTGATCAATGAAGCCGTCTCGGTCACTCGGGGTCGTTCTACATTCGAGAAACTTGGTTACACCGCCTGCTGGTCAATGAAGGCTGGAACGAAATTGATACCAGAATACCTGGACACCCAAGACCAGCTAGATGCTCTCTTCAATCGGATTCGCGTGCACCAGGAAACCGAAAGGAAGAAGAAACGAGGCAATGAAAATCCAGGAATTATCGTCCAAAATATCGACAGTCAGGTCCGTTTACATTCCTTTTTTTCATGGCTACTTCCTGACATGCAGTGAAGAAACCGCATTGCGACAGTACAGGCAGTAGTAGGCAGCGCAGCGCAGCCAGAAAGGATAACGGTTCTGCAGGAGTCGCTGACACTAAGGATGCTTATGATGCTGCACTTGAAAGGATCTCGGCAAGGATTGTGGCGGCATTTAAATGCGACGAGCATGATGGCAGACTTTGTGGCAGAATACGTGGGTCGAGGGACCATATTAGATATTCTCATAAACATCTTCTTGAACACGCGAAATTGATTGTGAGTCTATTGTCCTAGCAATTTCACACGATTAAAACCATCCCTTGTCCAGTACAAGAATACTCCCGGAGTAAGGGTAGACGAAGTGCCGGAGCAATTAAAGGTGTTGGACAAGGCATGGAAGACAGTTGGTGGTGCTGATGCGGGGGTCGGTCCTGGAATGATGACAGATTCTGCCGCAACACTTCCTGCGAGAGCATCTTCAACGGTGGAAACAACGGCAATGGCAAGACCGATAAATGCCACGGATCAGCCCGCACTTATCCAGCTCCAGCAAAAGTATACCCAGGTGCCAGCTGAGCGCAGACTATATAATTACCCTCCTGTTCGGAATTGGCTTGAGTCATTGCACGATGACATGGAGAGGGGACGTGATGACTTCAATTACAGGTCCTTGCTGCCTCTTTTTGAGCGCAATGATATTAAATGCTTGGATGATGTTGATTCATTAGGATATGACGGGCTTGAGAAGATAGTGAAGGATGCATAAGTGCAGGCGAGCATCGGTCTACTTAACCGGATTGTCCGATATGCTGAGGAGGATGTTTCTCACATCAAGGACAAGTAGTTTCAATTCCTATGCACATTAGCACACAATGTAGTGATTATCATTACAAACAAGGTTTAAAAGCGCCGTCCGACGCCGACAAACTCGTTAGACAAGCAAATGCAGTACTAGCAGAGATAACCAGAATGATGATAGAAGGCACGACAGTCTGCGGTGCTGATAGACATCATTTTGCCATAAAGCTGCGCGATGACCGAGGCCTCCCCACCCTCGTCGTTGACACCGATACGACGAAGACGGGCTTTCAGAAGGGAGAACGCCAGTTCAATCGGGTTGAAGTCCGGGGAATATGCTGGAAGAAACTCAAGCTTCATACCTCTGTGTGAATAGGTTAGATTAGTAAGTACTGCTGCACCACAGCGACGGGTTCAGAATGGATGGACTTGGATTCAATGAACTCGCGGACCTCTTGAGATTTGTGAATTGTGCAGTTGTCCATCACGACGACAGAATTTGGGGCCGGCCAAGGTTGCATGTGGTCCAAGAGATTCCTGATGAAGTTGGCGAAGGAGGCGGCATTGAAGGATCCTTCTAGTATCGTACAGTCGAGTACACCATTCAGGCTGATCGCGGGCAGGACAGAATACCTAACAACAATCAGCCAGACTCGCATCAACAGGTAACTATCGCACCTCTTTCCCCGAGCAAAAAATTGCTTACGGCTTGCTTGGCGACCTTGCAAGGCCCACGCCTTCTTTCGCAAGTACGTACGTCGATCGCATGCACTCTCATCAACGAAGACAAGCTGTTCCGCCTCATATTGGAAGCCGATCCTCAATCTATATTGTATCCGGGCGGACTCGCTGCGGTCAAGTGCTCTTCTTGAGATCTTGAGTGGAATAAGATCACTGATACTAGGTGATGAACAACTTCGCACCGTCTTCAAGGTGAACCCAGCCCGTTTCAGGGATCTCCACACTGTAACGTCCGAAATACGCTTGCCGGATACCCTTTCCAGCTCTTCTCTCAACTCATCCAAGAAACGGTCCTTGTGGTGCTCTATCGCACTCAGGAGATACTACGGTTGATTATAGGTAAGCATAACAAGCTAGCATAAATCAAACAAGCAGACCCACCTGTGTGTCGGCATATTCAAGTAACCTCGGTCTCCCAGTCCTTGAGCTGATCTGTTGGGAACTCCCCGTGTGTTCGTACCGAGCCACTATTCGGTGAATGGTCGCTCGATGAACGCCCGTCACATTTGCCAAATCATGCACGGTGAGGATTCGCGATTGGTGCAATTTGAAGATGATGCGTCTCGCATCATCTGAGAGCGCCTTACCTGGAACCATCACAGAACGACATGAAGGGAGGAAGAAAGGTAAGAAAGGTACAGTGTTTTTCAAAAGTCCTGCGGCACGTGCCTTTTGCGTGATTTTTGACGCGCGACAGAAATCTTCCCCGCAGCATTGCACTTCTCATAACTCACGCATTTCGACACCAAATAACCTAATTTCTTTTGGTAAATTAACATACTAACGACAGCTTTCAGGCAAGGTATAATTTGAGGCAATATTATTGTGTGCATCGTTGAAATACATATATCATTCTATCATACAGACGCCATTGCAGAAAATAGACATCGCTCACGCCAGAAGGTCAAAATCGCACCATTCACACCAGCAGGTAGTTCAGACGACTCGGGAGATGCTTGAGGGGTCGCAAGTGGGACTCGGAGGACATGAGATGACGACGATTGATCAGCAGGAGCAAAAGAGAGTTGGTTAGAAACGAGAGGTTGATGGCGCGGACGAATCGGTTGGAGCTGGTGCAGATAATGGACCAGTGTTGGTCGGAGGTTCGTTCAGAATGGTGAGCTGCGATAGCACGCGTGGTTGGGGTCTTGCAGTTGGAGGCTCTTCGTACACATGGAACATAGAATTGTGCAATGGAAACGGCAAAGTTAACAATGTACATAATTGAAGACTGAACAAATACAGTACGCACCTGAATCTCTTCGCCTGCAGATGAGAAGTTGGGGACTTGCCCTCCCTAGCACACCAACATTCAGCGACTGCTGCTGCTGTGGTTGCACGTGTGGGCCCATGAACTGGAAGCTGCTTAATGTGTTGTACTCCATTTCTCTTTGCTACGCCAGCACCTGTCCATTCACCTGTGCCTATTGCTCACTCGAACTTGTCGCGCTCGCAGGCAACCCAGTAGTCGACAATTGTTCGAGTTGGAGTTCGCCTTGAGCAATTGTGGGAGCTTGATGGTTGGTAGGGCAGGTGCACTAGTTGAATGATGGTCCTGAGGGAGAACGAAGCTGAGTAGGCCAGAAATGACGTTCTGAGCGGTCTGTGTAGAGATTTCCGTCGACAGCAAGGGACCGCGACTGTGCCCATGTCCTCCATGGTGTGGATAGGACGGTGCTGACCGGGAAGCGATGGCATCGAAAGGCTAAGAGGGCGAGGGAATGTACCTGACTTTGGTTTTGCGCATTCTCATCGCTCATGTCGAAATCTGCAAGATCCGTTACTCGACCTCCAGTACGCTGCAGCACGCACCATTCACATATCCATATGCGTCGTAGAGCGATCTACTGGCGGATAGAGAATCAAGCTCGCTGAAGTCATCTGAGTCGACGGTTGATGCCGAAGAGGACATGCTAGTTGTGCTCGCTGTGCTAGCCACTGAGCATGCAGAGCTGTTTCGAACACGACTGGACAACTTTGTATGTTCCCTCCTCTCTTTCTTCCCATCTTTCTCTCTCCTCGCCCTCCCGTTGAAAACTCCTGTGGTCTCCGAAGAGCCAAAGGATTGAAGGTGAGTTGGCAGGAGCCTACCTGGGTGATCCGGAGGAGTACCGGTGGAGGGATGGAGGATCCGAGGCGGATCCGGTGAGGAGGAAGGGCAGGAGCTGAGGTAGGGGGAGTGCCAGGCACGGAAGCGGCGGGAGAAGCTGGATTAGACTCGAGGATCGACGAGAAGCATAAGTGGCTGTGTTTCGAAGACTAAAACTGAGACGCGGGGCAGGATCGACGAGGCCTGACCTTTGTTTCGGAACGCGCGGAACGATGGAAACGGTGCTCGGAACGGCGAGTACTGCTAGAGGAACGTCCGGAACGTTTACCAGACACCTTCTAACAGTCTAGGGGGCCGTGGCCACGACTAGTGACGATGAGATAGCTAAGAGACTCGAGAATTACGAGGTTTGGCAAGTCCTTGATAGGATCGAAGTCTTTCCAAGCTGTAGCCGACTTAGAGAGCTTTGGGACGAACGATAGAACGTAGAACTGGTACCATAGGATTCACTGAGCTTCTCCCTACTACATCCAAGCTCTATTTATAATACTGTGGTCCATGAGCCTTTGAGACGAAGCCGAAAGGCAGAGATAGGCATAGGAAGAAAAGGGGGGTGCATACGCGAAAGGGTCGAGGAACTCTAAGGGATCAAAGGCTGACAAGGGAAATGAAGGGCATGGGGTACGTCATTCAGGGGGAGCAGAGCCATAGGACGAGTAGGAGAGTGCATGCGGGGGAAAAGGGGGTGCATATCTAAACAAAGGCGAAAGGAAAGGTGGACCGAGGGGGACCTGACAAGAACTGACCAAAGGGGATGCATAATGGGGGAACACGACGAATGGGGCATAGGCGAAGCACAGGCGGGCATGTAGAAAGGGATAAAGGAAACAAAGGAAAGCATACATTCACATTGGCTTGGGAGGCTTGAGGAGGGCACGTTCGGATGGCTCCTCCGAGTTGTCCATTCGGAATTCCGGAGCGGGAAGCGGGGTGGGAGGAAGAAGGGATGCTCTAGGGGTTCTCGTGCCGGTACCTTGTGTCGATAGCTTCCTTCGGTACTCCTGGAGGCGGTTGACGACGTTGAGCCTTTGTGTGGCACGCTTTGTCACGTGACTTCATTGATCGGTCTCACTTGCCCAAACCGTATCTCGCGACTGATCCGCTCGTAGCACGTGACGGATCTCTTCACCGTCATCCTCTGACTCCTCACCTGCATTTCTCTTCTTCTTTTCGGAACATGTAGGCCGATGATGTACCAAGGATACATCTTCTCGTGCTCCTTCTTTCGCTGCTTCGCCAGATCGTCTCAGTAATTCCGCTCCTCAGCAGATAACGACTGCCATTGCTGCGAAATTGTTTTGGACAATCCGGCTTGGCGCTGCCATCGCACCACAGGATCTCACTCCTGTGCCGCTGCAGCCTCCGCCTCGTCTGCAAGCAGCATTCGCAGCTGAACCAAATAAGCAGACTCTCAGGCCTCTTGAAGTAATCCTCATCACCACGTTTCAGTCGTCGCTCCGTTCCCATGAGTGTAATACTGCGCACATGTAGGTTAGGAGGCGGAGGCATGTTTTATGTCTGTGTTACGATGCCGTCGCCATTTTCCTTTCTCTCTTTTTTCCTTCCTTTCCTTTCCCTTTCACAAACGGTCACTTTCGTAGAACTACACCGACGTTTCCTATACTCCCACCCTCCTTTTGCAATCCTTTCATCTCATGAAGCCTAGACCCATGACGTCACCATGACATCACCTATGACATCATCATGACATCATTATGAGCCCAGACCATGACACTATTATGATATCATCCCTTAGTAATATTATCTCAGGTGGCACCACTTTACTTTCATTTGTCACCTGACTTTCCTTGTAGAGTAAGACTTACCCGCGGTCGTCGTGTATATAAGGTCGAGGGCAGAGAGCTGGGGTTCCCCACTCTCTTGTTCTCGTACTATCACGACCTCGCAGGTAAAGTCCCCTCTCCCCTGTACTAGTAGACTAGTTAACTAATAAATCTCGTACTATCACGACCTCGCAGACTTAGTGTCTCTTGCCTGTGCCGCGGTAGCTCAACCTCTTGTGTCGTAGACGTCTCTGGCCTCTCGCCGACGTCTCTTACTTCGCAGGTTGTAACATAACAAGAGAGTCTATTCAAGCTCGTGTCTTTTGGTTGTCGACGTTAAAGAACAACTGTCTGTTACCTGTTTCTCCTCCGTTCTACCTCTGTCTACCGATCGTCGTCGAGAACGATCAAGTGGATAGTCACCTACCCCTGAGACATCCCTGTACCTATTCGCAGTGAAGTGTCGCTCCACGTCCTTGCTTGACGTTTGACCAGACACCTCTCTCTGTGAACGCTGCCATCGGTTGTTGCTTGCAACAAGAAAGCCCAGCAGTGTCTAGCGGTCTTCGACGTTGGAAAGTCGTAGAGTGAATTGTTGCTTGTTCGTTGGTAACGACGAGGTAGGACACGTATCATCTGAACGTCGAGTTGATCGACGCTGTGTATGCCCCGCCCGCCAATCTCTCTCTGTGACTACATCTGATTCATCGAGATCAACCCCGCTCACGTCGTTGTTGAATACTACCAAGACTTCGAGGACGTCATCATCCCTCTAGAAGTCGGTCGACGAGTCGGTGAACCTGGTTTCCTTAGACGTGCGTTAATCGTCTGGTACCCAACAGTACGCATCTACGATCTGTGGGTCCCCCTCACAATAGACATTGGAACCTCGACGTAACAAGCTGGCTCCTAACCGCCGTCAATGCCCGTATCGGAAGCCCAAACGGTACTGCATCCCTCTCCCAACCCGTAACCTCACTATCGATCTAGGGATAGATCCAAACGACGTCGGAGTAGCAGACTACAATAACGCTCACGGTCAAGGAACTGCCCAGTTCCTCCCTCCCTACTACCATCTGTATTACCCCCGCGGACCCATCAAGAAAGAAGAGGCCGACGTAAAGACTGAAGAAGTCGACGTCTACCTGTAGATTGCGAACAAGGTGGCACTCACCCCTGAACAAGAAGCAGCACTCCCAGTTGGTGCAACTCTCAACGAGGACGGGAACCAAATCCAGCTAACATACCAGGGAAACAAGTACACCGGGTGGTGGTCAGAACACAACAAGTGCTGGGTCTCGTGGAAAGACAAAGAGCAAAAGGGTACCATCAAGTGGGCTCCCGCAACACCGAAACCGCCCGCAATTACACCTGCCTCCCCTGCTCCTCCATCCCCTTCCCTCCCCTCGACGTCTGCGGCCTTCGGATTAGCAAGGACCGGATCACAAACGCAGACCACGATGACATCACTCACCCCCGAACAGCTCGCGGACTTCGCTGCTCTCATAGCAACGGCAATGAGGTCCCAACAAACACCTTCCACGAAGTCGTCAATGAAAGATCTTGGGATCGCAAAACCGACGCCCTTCACAGGAAAGGACTATCTTCGCTTCAGACAAGAATGCCTGGCATATATCAGCACTGATGACACAGAAGTAGTCTTCAGCGATGACAGAAAGAAAATCGCCTTCGTCCTATCATACATGAAGGATGGGCCAGCATCAACCTGGGCCCGAAACTACTATGACGGAGTTACCGAGGACACAGGCGTCATCGACATCAAGGACACCTTCACGAAATTCCTCGAAAAACTCGACCTGTCATTCAAAGACCCGGGCGAACGAGAACGAGCATACAAGCGGTGGGTAGGAATGTCGCAAGGAAGCACCGATGCCCCTGTGTTCCTCTCTGAGTGGGAGATCGCCATGAGTCAGGCAGGGATTACCACGAAGGATGTCAACATCGTGCTCCCTCAACTAAAGTCTGCTTTACGGGAAGAAGTCGCGATGGGACTCATCCGCCTACCATTCAAACCAGCAACGTACGAAGAGATGAAGTCGTTCGTCATCGATATTGATGCTCAGGAACAAGAGATCCGTCGCCTAAAGCGCCGAAACATGCCACCCCCACGTCCCCCACCACGACAGTACCCTCAGCCGGCACCTCAAAGGAAGGCGCTGTTCGAACCGTCACGAGGCGATAGGAAAGACGCAACAGGCATCACCTTTGGAGGTCAAGGCGAACCAATGCAGGTCACACTACAACGCCTTCGACGTGAAGGAAAGTGCTTCGAGTGCGGCGAGTCAGGTCATTACGCGAGGCAATGCCCGAAGAAAAAGACTGCTCAAACCACTCGTGCTATCGTCGCCGAACTCTCCGAAGAATTGAAAGAACTGCTGCGTAATGAGCTGTTCGCAGAAACAGACACCGCCCCTGCGCCTGAGGATGTACGTCGCGTCGAAGTAGAAGAGGTCGTTGAAGAAAGTAATACTGACGGCGAGGATTTTCACTCGAGCCAGTAGATGACGTCGATGTCACTGGCTCAGAACTTTCGAATAATTCATCATGGACTCGTAACCTAAATTATAACCCGTCAAATGTAACATCAATAGATGAAGCCTCTGTCAATAAACCTGACGAGTTAAAAAATCAAACCATGACTGAAGAGTACGAAAACCAAACAATCGACGATGACGACTTCGAACTCCTCCTTGACGAACTCCTGAAGGACCAAGTTGTCAGGAAAATACAGGTAGACGAAGAAAGATCCGAACTAGATCTATATGTCGACCTTACTCTAGACGACGGACGAATAATAGATGCCCATGCACTCGTAGACTCAGGGTGCACAGGATCCTTTATCGACATAGGCTTTGTCGAACGCTACAACATCCCCATGGTCAAGCTACCCCAACCTTCGAACGTCCTAAACGCCGATGGATCCCAAAACAAGGGAGGAAAGATGACACACTACGTTGAGCTGATGGTCCGAATTGAGGACCACAACGAGAGAATCCGCCTACCAGTACTAACCCTGTCATCGGCAAACCTGTTCCTGGGATATTCCTGGTTGAGCAAACACAACCCGACGATTGACTGGAGGCTTGGAGATGTCGTATTCGACAAATGTCCCGAGACTTGCGGGTATACTTGCACAAACAAGGCTCCGATCTCTGTTCGAAAGGTCAACATCGAATTGCAGGCTCGGTACGTTATCCCTCAGAAAAGGCAAGCATCGTGGCCGTTGTACCTAGACCCCTATGCCGACGTATTTAGTGAGGAAAATTTCGAAAGGCTTCCAAACCATCGCCCATGGGACCATGTCGTTGACCTCAAACCAGGTTTCAAACCATCAGATTGCAAGGTATACCCCCTGAATTTGAAAGAGCGTGAGGAACTACGCAGCTTCATCGATGAAAACCTAAAGTCTGGACGGATACGCGAGTCGACGTCACCAATGGCCTCTCCTTTCTTCTTCATCAAGAAGGCAGACGGTTCACTAAGAGCTATTCAAGACTATAGAAAGCTCAATGAGGGTACAATCAAAAACAAGTATCCTCTACCGCTAATTGGTGAACTCGTCGACAAGGTCAAGACAGCTCGCTACATTACGAAGCTCGATGTCCGTTGGGGTTACTACAATATCCGCATCTGAGAGGGCGATGAGTGGAAGGCAGCATTCAGAACGAACGAAGGGTTGTTTGAACCTACCGTCATGTTCTTCAGCCTATGCAATGCCCCGGCTACCTTTCAGGCATTCGTCAACAACATCTTCCGAAGCCTGATCAGCCAAGGCAAGGTGGTAATCTACCTCGACGACATTCTCATTTTCTCAGAAAGTCTGGATGAACATCGAAAGCTAGTACAACAGGTCTTCGAGGTACTAAGGGAG
This sequence comes from Inonotus hispidus, assembly GCA_024712875.1. Lineage (NCBI taxonomy): Eukaryota > Fungi > Basidiomycota > Agaricomycetes > Hymenochaetales > Hymenochaetaceae > Inonotus > Inonotus hispidus. The sequence continues at coordinate 1,216,178 of CM045723.1, read as the reverse complement.
CACAAACTGTATCTGAAACCGACGAAGTGCGAATTTGAAGTGTCAACGGTGAAGTTCCTCGGCTACATCCTCGGCAATGGTGAAGTGCGTATGGACCCCGCAAAGATCGAAGCAGTCTCGAACTGGCCCCCCCCAAAGAACAAGAATCAGCTACAGCAATTCTTGGGGCTGGGCAACTGGCTGCGACGATTCGTCAAGGGTTACAGCGCTGTCGTCAAACCACTCACGCGCCTAACTGGAGATGTAACTTGGGAGTGGACTAGCGTAGAACAAGTCGCTTTTGAAGACATCAAGGCAAGACTAACAAGCGCCCCAGTATTGACCATTCCAAATGACGATGCACCATTCCGTGTCGAGACAGATGCATCGGACTTTGCTACAGGAGGAATACTACTCCAAAAGCAAGACGATATGTGGAAGGTTGTAGCTTACCGTTTGCAAACGTTATCATCGGCCGAAAGGAACTACCAGATCTACGACAAGGAATTACTAGCAGTTGTGCAGGCACTGACAGAGTAGAGACACTACCTCCTAGGGGCCAAACACCCCGTCGAAATCTGGACTGATCATGCAAACCTGACGTACTTCAGAAAGCCACAAGATCTGAATCGTCGACAAGCAAGATGGTCACTGTTCCTGTCGGAATTCGATTTTGTCTTCATCCACAAACCTGGCACGACAATGACAAAGGCGGACACACTCTCTCGACGATACGACTATGACACAGGCGAAGGAGATAACCAGGAGATGCAGCTGCTAAAGGACGAATGGTTTAGGACTAGGGCGGTGGTGGAAACATCAAGAATGACGCTGGAACGAAAGGTCAAGGAAGCAAATAACAAGGCAGAACCAAGGGTGGACGGGAGACTAGTTGTCCCAAGAGAATTGGTAGAAGAGGTACTCAAGGAACATCACGACTCCCCACTCGCAGGACACCCAGGGCAGACGAAAACGTGGCGGTCGATCGGACGAACATATTGGTGGCCCGGCATGATCCAAGATGTTGTCACCTACGTTAAAGGATGCGATGTTTGCCAGAGGACAAAACCATCAAGGCAGCCCCGACGACGAACACTACACCCGCACGATGTCCCTGAAGGACCATGGCAAACGATCTCAGTCGATCTAATCGGTGAACTCCCAAATTCCAATGGCTACAATGCAATCTGTGTAGTTGTCGACAAGTTCTCCAAGCAGATACATGCAATACCGACAACAACGAAGATCACTGCTCAAGGAATGGCTAGACTTTACCGCGACCACGTCTTCCGACTACACGGATTGCCGAAGAAAATCATCCATGATCGAGGCCCTCAATTCGATGCGGACTTCATGAAGGAACTGTACAAGGTGCTCCACATCGAAGGCAATCCGTCGACAGCATATCATCCTCAAACAGACGGACAAACCGAGCGTGTTAATCAAGAACTCGAACTGTACCTAAGAATGCACGTCAACCATCGACAGACGGACTGGTCGGAATGGCTAGCTCTTGCAGAATTTGCCTACAACAACCGAGAGCACTCGTCAACAGGGATGACTCCCTTCTTTACAAACACGGCCCTAAATCCCTTGAGCCCAGGGACAATGCAAACAACGTCACCAAACCTCTCAACCGAAGAATTCGCGAAGAACTTGAAAGGTGTACACGATCAGGCAAGGGACCACCTCGAAAAGGCAAATGACATCATGAAGAAGGCACACGATCGAAGGGCAAATGACGTCGTCAACTACCAGGCAGGAGACAAGGTCATGCTGGATGGACGAAATATCACAACGGTCAGACCGACAAGAAAGTTTGCTGATAAGTGGTATGGACCATTCAACGTCTTAGAAAAGGTTGGAGCAGCTGCGTACAAACTAAAGCTGCCAAAGACATGGTCAAAAGTACACCCCGTCTTCAACGAAGTCCTGCTCAAACCTTACGTCGAACCAACCTTCGAGGGACAGAAGAAACCACCTCCACCTCCACCAGAGATCATAGACGGTAAGGAAGAATACGAAGTGGACGAAGTCATCGACTCGCGCGAACATCGAGGTAAACTCCAATTCCTAGTCAAGTGGAAAGGATACGACGAAAAGACCTGGGAACCAAAGGACAATTTACTGCCAGGTGCAAAGCAAGCTGTAGACGACTTCTACAAGAAACATCCAGGTGCCCCTAGAGTTCTCGCTATTCGCCTCGAAACGTCATCGCTAAAAGAAATCTTCCGCTACACCGAACCGGACCGCTCCAAGGGTTGGTCGGGATGCCCAACCTTAAGGGGGGTGATGTTACGATGCCGTCGCCATTTTCCTTTCTCTCTTTTTCCTTCCTTTCCTTTCCCTTTCACAAACGGTCACTTTCGTAGAACTACACCGACGTTTCCTATACTCCCACCCTCCTTTTGCAATCCTTTCATCTCATGAAGCCTAGACCCATGACGTCACCATGACATCACCTATGACATCATCATGACATCATTATGAGCCCAGACCATGACACTATTATGATATCATCCCTTAGTAATATTATCTCAGGTGGCACCACTTTACTTTCATTTGTCACCTGACTTTCCTTGTAGAGTAAGACTTACCCGCGGTCGTCGTGTATATAAGGTCGAGGGCAGAGAGCTGGGGTTCCCCACTCTCTTGTTCTCGTACTATCACGACCTCGCAGACTTAGTGTCTCTTGCCTGTGCCGCGGTAGCTCAACCTCTTGTGTCGTAGACGTCTCTGGCCTCTTGCCGACGTCTCTTACTTTGCAGGTTGTAACAGTCTGAGACAATTGCGAAGCAGACTGGGCAAAATTGAGGTTGTGCGAGCGTGTGAGGACACCGGGAGAGGAGATTGAAGAGCTGCGTCTTCACACTGTAAGAGTCAGGGGAGCACCGGGATTTCCATCTGGTGCATTGAACGAGCTAATTTGGGCCACCAGAGAAGCTGTGTAGGTATGCGCATGCTGCACACTCTGGCTCCATCGAGCGATAGGAGGCACCGTGAACTGTGTTTGGCTCATCTGCTGCTGCTGGTTCTTTGACGCATTCTGGGACCATTCCGGCTCGAAAGGCGAAGGAGATGTTGATGGTGTGGATGGGCTTAGCTTTGGGAGTGAGTGATGGTCAGAGAAAGAGTTGCGACTTCCGGAATAGTCGCCTGCGGTAAATACATATGTCACTGTAACATAGAGTAGACACATGTATTTCAACAATACACCCAGTTGGCTCATCTCAATTTATACCTTGTCCGAAAGCTATCATTAGCACATGAATTTATCGAGAAGAATTGTATTTTTTGGTATTGGAATATGCGAGTTATGAGAAGTGCAATGCTGCAGGGAAGATTTCTGTCAGCAGGCATGAAGGAAGACCGTGGAGCTCAATCATGAACAACACAATGAGAGGCCACAAAAAGTTGGACATGGATGGACACTGGGTAGGCCCGATTTATCGTGCTTAAACCAGATTTTTACGTGCGATATTGGATGAGCTGTAATTTTTGCATTCCGTGAAGGAGGAGGTGGGTCATAGCTTTGTCGATGTTGTCATCACTATTCTATTGCACACACTCGACATTTCTTAGACTTTTTTACATGTGCAGAATCGGCTTTTCGAGTAGTATTTTTACATGGACATATCATGTCTCTATATGCTGTATTGACCGAGAAAATGGCCATTTTGTTCATTTTCGGCCATTTGGGGCACGCGAGTCAAAAATCACGCAAAAGGCACGTGTCGCAGGACTTATGAAAAACACTGTAGACGGACAGACCTCTGCATGAACTGGGCATCAGAGGTTTAGCACGCGCGATACCTGCCTGTACAGTACGGATAACGGTAGTAAATAGCGGCTAACGCCGGGTACTGTCATTTACACGTCCTTTGAACACCCATTCAATTTATGATTACAACACTCACTACACTTAGTATTTTTTCATTTTAAGTGCATGAATGCATACACCACTACGTGATACGCACTATATATTTTTTCTGAGCCCAAAAAATTGGGAGAAAAATAGATATGATGGTACGAAGTTTTGAGGTAGGTGTCACGCGAAACCAATTCCTTTGAACAACAATGTGACATTCTGTCACACTAAAGCAATACAGTCCTTTTCCACCCCCTTCACCCGGAATCAGTGCCAGTCATGCTAATTTGGTGACAAGAAATAAACGATGGTGCAATAAAACGCAAGGTGAGGCTTAAATAAGATGAGTAATGGCCTGGATAGCGGACCGCTTATGCTTAAGCGAGCGCCGGCATGGCACGGCATGGACCGTGAGAAGTCTCACCTACTCAAGGGGGATTGCCACACCCCACACTTAAAGGATGCGTAAATTGGTGACTGGCAATTCCCTGTTGACGCGCGAGCCAATTTTTTTTAGGCGGAGTTTGAAAAGTTACTGTATATGGTCATTGAACGCCATGTCGGTTTACCGCTTTTTTGTCTACACACCTACGACTCTCCTGGTCAGCATTTCTCAGTCACAAACTCTTTTGTATAAATGATATGGCAAAGTGTAACTCATAAATGTTAAATTGATCATTTTTTTACTGAATCCTTTATGCATATATGCGAGATATTTACAATCTTCACTGTACAGTTAACTCATCAGCCAATAAAACGTAGCATTTTCCACTCTAATGCATAACATTCAAGCCAAGGAAGCTATCAGCGGTATTCAAACAGTCCGATTGTACAAATTTTGCTTTTTCCTGCTGATTATTGTATCATTCAGCTGGAAACTGTCCAAAGAAATGGGCAATATTTGGTCCAACAGATCAAAAATAATCCGTCTGTATGTGTATTATCATTATTTACATAACATCCGGCCCTTTGTTTACAGAGTCGTGCCCTTCTTTTCAAGTTGTGTATGTTTGAGCATCCGAGAACCGAGTCCAGTGCTACATCACGTGACACTTTCTTTCCCGATTTAGTAATTTACATAGTGCAATATGCCCGTAACACAACTTGACTCACTTGTTAACCACAGCAGAAATCGATGGTCTTAGTGCACAAGTAGCATTTTTTCACTCATCTCTTCAATTCATACAAAAAAAAAATTACAGAAGTACCTTAGTTCGTGAGATATGATGTTGAAATACCCAATATACTTGGGATTTGGTGAAACAAAATTGTATGAATTGTTCTCCTGATAGGAAATGGTCGAAATATGCGTAAAAGTAATTTTATTTGGACTTGTGGAAGGAGGTACACGAAGGAGAACTCATCTCTAAAAAACCGGTAAGTAAGCGAGGTTGCGTCGATCGCCGGCACGCCTCGGCAGGCCCGTGGGAACGCGCGCAGAATAATAGGGGATTGCCAGTCACCATTTACCGTAAATGACAGTAAGGGTCTGGTCACGAGATCTCCACAATTGCAATTGCTAAATTATGTAAAATTTATCTCGAATCAAAAATTTGAGTCCTGACGACCTTCCTATATTCCTATATAACAGCAGATTCCTCTTTAGCCCTTCACCGCTGCTATTTACCGGAGGCGCTGGCCGGAAAGCATTGTCTTGGAAACGGTACCATGAAGTACATCTCCACAAGAGGCGATGACAAGGAGCTGTCCTTTGAAGAGGTCGAGCACGTTCCCGACTCATCCCATTATGTTCGTTGACCAGTGTTCATCTAGACAGTCCTCACAGGACTCGCCCCAGATGGCGGATTATATATACCAGTCGAAATACCAAAACTTCCTGGGGACTGGCAGACCAAATGGTCTTCACTCTCCTTCCAGGAACTCTCACTCGAAATCTTGTCGCTCTACATCGACCCAACCGAGATCTCTCGAGACGAGCTACGTACGCTCGTAAACAGATCGTATAACACCTTCCGACATCCAGACATTACACCTCTGAGAAGATTAAGCGATAAACTATTCGTGCTAGAACTCTTCCATGGTCCGACTTTCGCGTTTAAGGATGTTGCGTTGCAGCTTCTCGGCAACTTGTTTGAGTATTTCCTGCTGCGAAGAAACTCACGGAAGAAGGCGAATGAAGCTAGAGAGCGGCTGACTGTCGTGGGCGCGACGAGCGGTGATACGGGCAGGTGAGTGGGGAAGCCGGTTTGCTTTTTCTTCTTGTTCCGGGACCTGACTGTATGCATCTTAAGTGCTGCGATCTATGGATTGCGCAACAAATCGGATATCTCTATATTTATTCTCCATCCAAAGGGCCGTGTATCGCCTATTCAAGAGGCGCAGATGACAACAGTGACCGACGACAATGTGCATAATGTTGCCGTCAAGGGCACCTTTGATGACTGTCAGGTATGTTTCCGGGTCTTACGTTTTCAGGAAATTTGTTCATCGAGGTGATCATAATTCAGGATATCGTGAAAGCTTTGTTCGCCGACAGCGAATTCAACAAAACGCATCGTCTCGGTGCAATCAACTCAATTAACTGGGCGCGCATCCTGGCCCAGACCGTGTACTACTTCCTAGCCTATTTCCACGCGCGACGTCAATTACCGCCGGAAGCTGATATTACCCTTCAGTTCGTCGTTCCGACAGGTAACTTTGGTGATATCCTTGCCGGCTACTATGCGAAGCGGATGGGTCTACCTTGCGCTCGCCTTGCGGTTGCGACGAATGAAAATGATATCCTTGCGCGGTTTTGGCGAAGTGGAAGGTATGAGAAGAGCGCGCCCGTAACTGCGGAGGGAGCTGCAGCACCCGCAAATGGTGCGTCAGATGGGAAACAGGCGGCGGAGACGGGAGGTGTTCGCTCGACGCTAAGCCCGGCCATGGACATTCTCGTGTCAAGCAACTTTGAGCGCCTGCTGTGGTACCTCGCATTCGAGGCGACTGGGTCCAAAGATCATGTGAGAACATCTGCCACTGTCGCAGGTTGGATGAACAAGGTGAAGAACGATGGCCGCGTCGAGCTTCCGGTTGATGTCTTGGAGCTGGCACGACGTGACTTCGTCGCAGAGAGGATATCTGACGAACAGGTAAGGACCAACAATCCAGGGTGTTCGAGAGAGGTACAGAAACTAAGGCTCGTTATAGACTATTGAGACAATACTCTCGTTTTACAAATCGTCTCCGTCATATATCGCAGACCCGCATACTGCTATCGGACTCGCGGCTGCTAGAATCATAGCTAAGCAGAAGTATGTTTGTTCCATTCTCGTCTGCTTTGTCGATCTCACACTCCCTCGTTCTGACAGTCCCCCATCGACGGTGCAAATCGTCTTATCAACGGCACATCCTGCTAAGTTTTCCGAAGCAGTTACCCATGCTCTTGCGAACGAGACTCAGTTCAGTTTTGAGCGTGACGTGCTCCCGGAAGAGTTCAAAGGTCTGCTGGAGCGTGAGCGTCGGGTGATCGATGTTGAGAGGCCGGATGTGAACTTGGTGAAAAATGTCATTGAAAATTTTGCGGGAGATAGAGAAGCGAAAGGTTCTGGTCAAGCGACTGTATAACAAAATGTAATATCACACTCGTCTTGGATAGACATCATGAACATAGAAAAGAATTCTGATTTATCCATCAAAGTCTCACGGTCAACTTTATCTTATCTTATCTCCCAAGACCAGAAATTTTTGAGATTTCTTGATCTTCGTAATGGTCTCGTACCGTCATGACCGATGAAGAGAGTCATCCCAAGCGAAGGATAGTGGTCCTCATCTCAGGCTCAGGTAAGTCTAAAGATGCTCTTAGACGAGCATATATGCTGATGAAAAATTATTCTAGGTACCAACCTCCAAGCCCTCATCGATGCGCAAAATACAGACTCTCTGCCAAACAGCCAGATCGTTCTGGTCATTTCAAATAGAAAGGCAGCATATGGACTAACTCGCGCATCAAGCGCCAGTCCACCCATCCCGACGGCGTACCTTGCCCTGCAGCCGTACCTCAAAGCAAACCCGGGTAAGACGCGTGAGGACTATGATGCGGAGATCGCGCGGATAGTGTTAGATGCCCGACCAGACCTCGTCGTACTTGCAGGATGGATGCACGTCCTTAGCGAAGCGTTTCTCGATCACATCGACGACGCTAGTAAGGCGCGGGGCAAGGACATACCCGTCATCAACTTACACCCCGCACTCCCTGGGGCGTTCGACGGTGCAAACGCTATCGAGCGCGCTTACGATGCATTTCAGAAGGGTGAAGTCGATAAGGTGGGAGCTATGGTTCATCGGGTTATTAAGGAGGTTGATAGGGGGGAGCCTGTTGTTGTGAAGGAAGTACCACTCGAGAAGGACGAGGCGTTGGAGGTGTTTGAGGAGAGATTGCACAAGACTGAGTGGGAGATTATTGTTCAAGGTGCTTCGAAGGTCTTGGATGAAATCGAAGTGGATCAAGCCAAAAAGTGATGTATATAATTCGTGTGCCATGGATTGTTTCTTCGCGTTCATCACTACCGTACTCTAAACTGTACGACTACAGACAATGCTACATTTGTAAACTCCAAGAAGAGTAGTAGCTCCGATACCTTCACAGGACCAGTCCGCTGGGACTACTTGAATGATAGCAAAAATATTCCATCGTCCGCCTTGTTATTTGTATCGATGTACGCGAAAGTTTATATGTTCCGTCTGCTTCTCTTCTGCTTTGAGCACCGTGGGAAATTTCCGTATCGCGTGTCCCGCGTACTCGCTGCTCCGCAAGTCGCCTTTCTGTCTCTCACCGCTACCATGTCGGACGTTTGCGAGCCAGTATGCTTAGCGATGCTACTTCAAAAGAATACGCTGACCATGTCTTGCAGCACCATGACCTGTGGGCGACTCTCCTTACAGTTGGTCTCATCGTTGGCCTCTTCGCATCTTATGTCCCTCAGGTCCGTTTGCCCAGAATGCAAGCATGCTAAACATCTGACGACTATCTCGATGTAGCATTTCAAGATCATAAACAAGGGCTCTTCTGAGGGGTTTAGCCCTTGGTTTATACTCTTAGGGGCTACCTCTTCCGCTGCAGGCATGTTGAATATGTTTGTGACACCGCCTCTGCATGGAGAGGCAAGCGAGCTGAGTCTAGTTTAGGTGGACGATGCAATGGAATGTCGTGAGGTGTTGCCGCTACACGGTGCGTTCTCCGGTAGCTTGCATTTGGAGCTTTATTTTACTTAGTGCCTAGAGCGCGGGTTCTTGCGTGGAGTCCATGGGTGGTATTATTCAGGTCACACTGCAATGGCTTCTTTTCAATATAATGTGCGTATCGTATCTGCACACTAACTCATTCAAGCTGATAAGGAACATCAGTCAGATATTATACATAATGTATTATCCCCCGCACCTTAAGTACAAGAATGTTGCGGGAGACGACACTCCAGTGAAGACTGACTCCGTAACGTCACATTGGCGTTTATCCGTCGTGCTTGCCTGTGGTGTTGCCCTGCACATGTTGGTCTCGTTCCCTCTCCGTCTTGATTAACTATCACATTAATTTCGCATGTGATGCAGGTTGTTCTGCACGTTTGTGACCTTCGGCTTGATTCTTTCAACCAACGTCAACCTACCTGGTAGCCCTTCACAAGATCCCCGCGTAGCAGCTTGGGCGACGTTCCTCGGTCTTACTTCCGCCGCGCTCGCTGCCATTCAGTATTTCCCGCAGCTGTGGCATACATTCCGTCTCAAGCTTGTTGGCGCACTCAGTATACCTATGATGGTTATTCAGAGTCCTGGTGCCGCATTGATGGTTACTTCTATCGCAATGAGGTACGTTACCACCATTTGTCGAGCTGAGTGATACTGAATTCCCTGAAGGCCTGGAACGGACTGGACAAGTAAGTCACGATTATAGCGTAAGACCTGGGTCATCTCCGTTTATCGTGATACTGCTTCAGGCTGGATCATGTTCGCCGTGTCGGGTGTCATGCAAGCAATCCTACTCCTCATGTGCATCGCATGGAAGCTCCGGCAACGTCGGCTGCACGTCGACGACTTCGGTCATCCTCTCCCACCTTCCTCTTCCGATTACACTCGGCCACACCGTCCGCCGACGCAACACGGAAATGATGAAGAAGAGGGTGAAGAAGCTGTTGACGAGCTCCCACCCGTCCCAGACGAGCAGATTGTCCGTGCAATGCTCGGAGAAGACACGCCATTGTTGACAAAGAAGGGGAAACGCCGTGATAGTGCGAAGAGTAAGGGCTCGACATCGAGTCTCTTCGGTAAGGTCTTCCGGCGATGACCTAGTACGTTGGCATCGGCTTTGGAGTTATTTTCGAGTCTTAATTTCATTCCGTGTATCATAGTTGTTTACATTTGGGTTAGCTACCTATTCGTGACTTTAGCTCAGCTTCAATTAAGACAAGTAATCAATTAGGTGCGTGCAGACGTGTGCTTCGGAATACTTGTCATCCCTCGGTGCCACAATGGCGCTATTGAGTTATTCTGGTCAGTATGTTTATCATAGCTCTGGCCACCTAGCCTACTTGTTGTGAGGGGTCACTTTGTTTTGGAAGGTCTTGCGGAGTTCCAAGTTTGACTTTACGTAATCCGTGAACTTGATATGGTGACACGCAAAATAGTGGAGGAATTTCATACACTGAATTATTCTTTCCCTACCTAAGCTCCCTTCGTCCGCCTTTCTTAATCTTGTGAATATATGGCCAGCCTCGTTGCTATCCTTGACCTCAAGGGGAAGCCGCTAATACAGAGGTCATACCGCGATGATGTGCCGACGTCCTATGTCGAACGGTTTCTTCCCCTCGTGCTGGACATCGAGGAGGAAGGTCAACAGGTCACACCTTGTTTCTCGAATCAAGGGATAAACTACATGCATATCAGGCATAGCAACCTATATCGTGCGTGGCTCATGGTTTGTTATCCCTGATATTCTTCATCCTCGTCGTAGTCCTTGCACTTTCACGACGTAACACGAATGCGGCCGAGATCATCATCTTCCTTCATCGCCTCTCGTCCGTGCTTGTCGAGTACTTCAAGGAACTGGAAGAGGAGTCAATACGAGACAATTTCGTAATTATCTATGAGCTCCTCGATGAGATGATGGACTTCGGCTACCCTCAGACCACCGAAAGTAAAATACTACAAGAGTGCGTAGCATCTGCAGCGCATCCAAAAGCGCATGTTTTCATACCTAATGTTAGATATATAACGCAAGAGTCGCACCAACTGGAGGTTCAAGTCCGACCGCCAATGGCAGTCACGAACGCGGTGTCCTGGCGTTCGGAGGGAATCCGATACCGGAAGAACGAGGTGTTCTTGGATGTCATCGAAAGTGTCAATATGCTTGTGCGTCCTCCGGTGTGGATTTTCGAGTCGGAAACTAACAGTTATTGCAGGTCAATGCGAATGGAAACGTTATACGATCGGAGATTCTGGGTGCTATCAAGATGAAGTGCTATTTGTCGGGGATGCCAGAACTTCGGCTCGGTCTGAACGACAAAGTGATGTTTGAGAGCACGGGTCGAAGTGAGTGGATAGGAAACCTCTTCCTCCGCCATATTGACTGATCCTTCGCTCAGCTGCGCGAGGTAAAGCTATCGAAATGGAGGACGTAAAATTCCACCAATGCGTGCGGCTATCCCGTTTCGAGAACGATCGAACCATCTCGTTCATTCCGCCTGATGGGGAGTTCGAACTGATGTCTTACCGACTCAGTACACCCGTGAAGCCACTCATATGGGCCGAAGCAGCCATCGAGAACCATAAAGGGTCGCGCATCGAGTATGTCGTCAAAGTCAAGGCGCAGTTTAAGCGACGGAGTACTGCAAACGGCGTGGAGATTTATGTGCCTGTTCCAGATGACGCGAGTGCTCCGCGCTTCCGAGCTGCAACGGGCTCGGTACATTATGCGCCTGATAAGAGTGCGTTTGTGTGGAAAATCAAGCAGCTCGCCGGTGGTCGCGAGTTTCTCATGCGCGCGCACTTTGCGCTGCCTAGTGTTCGCGGTGGTGCGTGTTCATCCTATTGCTTCCTATCTCATAGCTCAATATTAATATAATAATCCCCCCCCTTTACAGAGAATGAACCGGAGCGTCGGGCACCTATCACTGTCAAGTTTGAAATTCCTTACTTTACCGTTTCGGGTATTCAAGTGCGATACCTCAAGATTGTCGAGAAGAGCGGGTACCAGGCTCTGCCGTGGGTTCGCTATATCACTCAGCACGGAGATGATTACAGGTGCGTAAGATTGTATGTGCCATAACCGTGCGAATGTTGATGAGTCAAACCCGTGTGTATAGCTTGCGGACGGCGCTCGAGAAAGGGAGTAACCCCTTCGTAAGCATGTAGTAGAATCCGTATAGACACTTGTACCTTTAGCAATGGCATTATCACTCTGGCAATCCTCTTTATTCTCTTCTCGTATTCGTTTTCGTTATCGCGTGCTCTTGTATATCGTGTCAAGGCCGTCTAGTCCGTCTTGTTACAGTCATTCATATCGGAGTGAACAAGTGTTTTTCCGACTAGATTATCAAAGGTTCGTCAATCGTTCTTGACGTGTGTTTTTCTGTCTGATTAGTCTCACTACTACACAGAAAGTCGTCCTGTGCTCCGCAGAGTGCTCGCCTGGTCCTGGTAAACCGATTTCTCTTGGTGTTGTGCTACTCTGTCGTTTATTGAACGAGGGTGGGACTTGGGCTCTTCCACCGCTTCAAGGCACTGCTAGGACACATCATAACAGCTTCACTACAATCTAATTTCATCAAGTCTTGCGCCTATGCGCATGAATAGCTAGGCCGGTGTTCTGGGGTGATGTGTTTATTCAAATTGGACGTGTCGGACTGAAGCAGAGTTGGATTTTCGTCCGCGCCCCATGCCATGCCACTCTCACTTCACTTCATATCGCTTCGCTGTTGCCATCTTGCTGGATTCAGGATTCTGGATTCTGGATGCCAAGATCAGTTATACGGCCGGTAAATGCAGTTTGTGTCTGAACGCTTGGGGCGGAGGTAGATGGATTGTGCTCGATGACGGGTGGCATCTAGCGACGTATCTCAGGGCAGTTGGAGTAAGAAAAAATTGAATGATGTGAACCACCATCCCATCCCATTGGGCTCACTCCATCATCGAGAAAGACGGGGATCGTGGCTATTGAACCCCCCCCCCCCCCAAAATTTAATTTGCTTTCCATAGCATTTTAAATTCCTCCGCCTATGCGAGTCGACCAGTCGCGTACTTTCATCAAATCGGCAGGCGCTTGTCTAATATCAGAAGATGGAAATTCGAAAGGGTGAGATATATCATATATCATAATATGTAACATGTCTCGAATCTCGAATGCTCCTCACGGTTGTCTGGAGAACAATCCCCGATAACCTGATTACACAGCCGCTAGTGTACTATACTACAAATCGTTAATGGCTTCGTGGAGGGATGATGTTTGGGTAGGGGTCACTCGATAATCGGGTTCGGTGATGTAGGTGTTTCTGCAAAAGTTGAACAATTTCCGATTAGTCGAATCTTGCCGTCGAAAAGTATGTGTTATTAGTGACCTCTGATATCCATAGCTTTAGCCCGTTTAGTAATGAGGGATATGGAGTGTCGTGCCAATTAGTGAGTACATGTACAAAGGGAAGGAAAGGTCGACTCGGAGTTAGTTTAAACGCCTTTCGCATGGTCTGTTATTGAATCGTTCTCAGGACCGTCATACGTCGAGTCGAGCTTTTAAATCGCGAAGCTTTCTATGAAGATTCAACTTGGATGATCTAAAGAAGATGGGGCCTCACCTTCCTCCGTTCGCCAGATTCGACATCAACATCAACTCGGCATTCAATCACTCTAGGCATCGAAGCCTAGAAGCGAAGCAGTAAGTCTACTGACAAAGAGGAAGAAGGCCCGAGATTACCTTGTGTGGGACATCGGTAGATACATCGATATTTGTTCTTGGACCTCCCGTAGTGGATAGATCCTCAAAGCGGATACTTACACCGGCTCCTTCACTGGACAAGTTCTCTCGAAGACCCGATCGTGCATTCAACCTACGAATGATTGTTAACACGGAACCTGGGAATGAGAAGGGATACGACTGACGATGAAAGCACGCAATTCAAATATACTGGAAAGTAATCTACGTCAAGGCGCGTGCAGGTATCAGGGAGAATAATTACTAACATCGAGGCAGGATCAGGTCAGAAAGCGCGTAAACGAGGGAATCAGGCGCTAGGGAAGCACTGATAACTGCTACGATCATCATGATGGCAGTCACAAGTCCAGACCCAATCGTATATATGACAAGTCGATGTATGATTGAATCTGTTCGCTTGAATCCGGAGCGATTCCTCCAAAGTAAGTATACGAGCGTAGAAGCGAGAAGAGTCTCGACGCATGCGATGGTAGCGTTTAGGGTTTGGTTTAATCGTAGGTATCTGCTTAGCTCTGCTAGTAGAGTTAACTTGAAGATCAATGCGTAGTAGACCACGTTCAGAATGAATTGTCCCGAGACAGCGACGGTTAGGATACCGGTGAGCAAGTAGCTCCTCAGACTCACTTCGTGAAAATGTGAGATATGGATGTAATGAGATGGACACTGAATTACTCACAGTACCAGACACGTCTTAGAAAGATGAACTGGGACATAACAATGACGACAGCTGCAAAGATTCCTGTGTTCGTCGCGGTTCTGTGGGTAGTCTTTAGCAAACTCGGTTTGGGTCCGGGAAGGATGGGACGTACTTGGGAAAGAGAAGTAGTAATGACGGATCTCCAATTCCTCTTACGAAGTTGTTGTATTTCCATACGAGCAAAAGGATGTGATGTACAGTATCCAATGCCCATAGCAGAAATATGAATAGCTTTAGCCAAAGCTTGTCGGACTTCCAGTATTTCTGGAAGAGGAAGAGATCGTAAGACGTATACAGGATGGTAGACGGCTTTGACACAGAATTCTCACTTCGTAGTAAAGATGTAACTGGAGGCACCCGATTCCCCACAATCTGCAAGGGAAATCATTACAGACAGCCTTCTTGTATGTGCTCGGGGTAAACCTTACACAGATCCGAACCTGGCTCAAAACCCATCAGTTATGGAGAAAGTACTTGACGATAGCCTGAGAGAACTTACACGACTGCGAGGTATAAACATCCGAACTGATTCAGCAGTCAGCATAAAGCACCAAGATATGAGCGATCGCGAGACATACAGTGCTATCCAGCTGCGACGCAGGTATGACACCTGGAGAGGCCATTCCGGGTAGGGGAAGAAACAAACCTGGGGAGGAGAAGACCTCGCCGCCGACAGGTCGGTGTTGCTAGTTAAGTATATTTGGTGTCAGTCCTTGAGAAGGCCATATTGTGCGGTATTACTCTATGTGATTGCCGACCTGAGATTAGAATAAAACGAGTCCAGAAACTGAGTTCGTTTGAATGGAGGTAAATGGATCACTTCGCGGAAGTTAGACGACCGCTGTTCTGTTCATGGAGAGATCTGTGGAGAACGCCTTGGTGGAGACATTCCTGGACCAGCGTCCAGTAGTTTATTAGGTCCGGACGTTGGTCGGTGTAAGCAACAAAGTACTTGGGAGTTCTTGGATCTTTCTTTCTTTGTGCAAGTCGTGGTGTGTTTGAGTCGGAGTTTGAATTGAGTTTGACCATATGCAGACTGTTCCTTGTTCTCGCTCGCGTACCCTACCCTCATCTGGGGTGTATCCAATCCACAAGTATATAAAAGGGTAAGCGCAGCGTCCTAACCTGATGTAGAAGAAAGACAATTTGATTCCGTATAGGCCCATTCAATTTTTCCTCTAGGCGGCTTAGCGGAAGTATTTTATCCCTTACGAGTCTGTTCGTTCGTGTCAATTCATCCCGATCACATCTCATTCACCCAATGATGTATATACGTACTGGGCATGTGCCATAAGAGACGCCAGAGAGCGACGTAGTCCATTGTTTGGAATCACGAACTCGACATCTACATACAAGACGGGTTATACATCAAGGCCCTTACTGTATGGTATTGGTGCCCCTGTTCTGCCATTTCGCATCCGAGCAGATGTACTGGACTATCGACGGCGCCCTTGCACAGCTAGGTGCTCTATAGATTTCTTTTCGAATTTGGCTGATCCACGTTAGTGTCGTAGACAAGGGATACAGGCACATAAAATTGAAGTCCTGCCGTCATTTAGACAGGGACACGTTTCATGGATTGGATGATGCACCAAGCCTGACTTGCCAGGCGTTGCTCCGTCGATGCAACTCTTGTATGCGAAGTCATAGATGAACAGCATAGAGAGCAATGAGGGCAGAGGAGAGAAAGTCCTGCATTGTATTTTCCTCCATGGCGAAGGCTATGCGATTCAGTCTGAAATGGCGCCTTTATTCTCAAGGGCAGTCAGCGTCTGGCATTTCATACTCATACAATATTAATGACCAGGTTGCCAAGGGCTACCCGACAAATCTGCTGCCATATAAAGTATGCAAATCTACCTTCCTAAAACGGAGGGACGAAACTTATGTAATGTACCCACCTGTATAAGGTATGTAACTCCGTTCTGTCTGATAACCACATTGTTCTCTTGTTCGCGTTGTTCACCTACAACCTCTTCATATGATCCGGCTAATAGGGCCATCAGCACCATTTCTTGCATTCAAGTTGTGAAATTTATGCGGTACGGCAGTGTACTTTCCTTGAATACACCCGTATACAAAATGGTCCGCATGCGTACACGATGCAGGTCGAAAACAGTCGTAATATAGAGACACTCCACCGGGCTTGACAACTCTCCACCCGCCGCCAGAACTAGCCTACCCAAGATACTAACACATAGGCTGCCATACATCGAAGGTTCATCGAAGAGTATCTCGGCCGTCTCGCAGTGGCTTTTTGGGAGTTCTAAACCCTCTGTTTTCTCGGTCCGTGCTGGGCGCGGGTGAGTTGACAACAGCTTCATGGAGATGAGATGTTACCTTTACCAACCCTGTCTGATGAAGGTAACAAACCGACTTAGAGAGAAGACCTTGAGGGGCCGACTTTGCACTATCTACTCTCGCCGCAACACTTACTTATCACACACCGGGCAAACATATATTTTCTAGGGTGAAGAATTCCAGTCAGAATAGGAGAAAACTGCCCTGATTGGCTGATATTGCATTCTGGCCAAAACATTCTAGAGGCTCCTACATGTAATTTTGCGCGGTGTGTTAATCGCAGTAATGCTTTCCCCTTGATTGCAATTCTAATTCTAGCAAAGGGCAGACGTTCAACGTTGACTTGGCACTATGGCACGTCCTGGAGTTTCTTATATGTTGCATCATTGTAGCGAACGTTCGATAAACAGCTACAGTCTTTCAAGTTCGAGTCCACCGGTAACTCTACAAGTTTCAACTCCGGGAGAATAGGACCTCTTGAACATGGCGTCAGAAACTCACACCCCAAACAGCAACAAATCTCAGTACGTCAAGGAACTCTTTGAAAATGCACCTAAATGTCAGTTCCTCCTACAATCTTACGTTTCTGGTAGCCCGGAGCACCACCCGGGAGCTCATGCTCATTGTATAACTTCCATATTTGAGCAGATGGTTTCCAGCTTGCTAAAGTTGAGTATCTTGATAATCCACACCAGAATGGAAAAAAAAGAGCCCCCCGCTGGGCGAAACGTACGTCATGAAATTAGATTTAATATGTCTGCGATGATTGACGATCGATATTTTTGTTCTAGTTACGAGATCAGACAGGAAAGAATACTCTTTGACGAAAGTCTACGCCACTCGTGAGCAAGTATTTAACGCTCTCAATGATGCACTTGAGAAAGAAAGTGGTTGGGATGATCCGAAAAGTGGCAGGAAGAGTAAGTGTGCCCAATTTTGTATATTCCATGGGACTACGATTTACTGTAAATTCATATAGCCCGAAGTCGAGTCAAAAGTTTGATTAAAAAGTTACGATGTTAAGGAGATCCCTGATCCCGATGTTATTAGTACAGTATATCATCACATACCTAGATTCGCCAGGGTTATGGGGTGTACACATTGGAAGGGAATCTTGTACGATACATCCACGATACATTGATTCTTGAAACTACAAAGTTTCTGCTGCTTTCTCTGTTATTGTACCACGCAAGATTACTGATCAATTAAGATGCACCAATATATGCTATACTATACGTGACCGGGGAGCGAGAAATGGAGTGCGAATAAGCCTAACATCTCTCATTTTGCTGAGAGATTGTCTGTTTGATGGACAAATTGCTGTAGTCATCAGGGAAAAGTCTAAAGTCTTCTATTGGCATACAATGTTATGTGAACAGTGGAAGAAGTGAAAGTAGTAGAAGTGCATGTTTTCTAGGTCTGATTTCAGGAAGATAATAGAAGGTTATACAAACTATCGAAAGACTTGTCCATCTTTCAGATTTGTAGAAGATTGCTTGGGATTTATATTTTTACGGAAGCACAATAAGACAAGTGGAAGACATTCACATGAGATAGAATTGATCTCATGAGAATACAAATACATAGAAGTGCATATATTCTAGGTCACTTTTGCAGAAGACTTGTTGATTTTGGCGAGCGATCTTTATGCTTATATTGGTGTGGAAGGTGCTGTAAGATAGTGGATACCATTCTTGTACTTTCTCGGTACTTTATCAGCTCAATCAATTTCTGATGGTCTGATATATGTATATATATTTTAATTTCTGCAGTATATATTACATTTGGGGCAAACACAGGGAAGAGTCCTTTAGCATATGAATGGAAGCATATCAGATGGCTAGAATGTAAACCATTCAGTACCAAGTACCTGGCCGTCCCGCGTGCCTTTTTGCTTTGCAGAATAGCTCAGACCAAGAAGAAAGGAACCCAAGGGGGTCTTTCCTATTGTTAAAGAATTCCAGTGATGTGTGGTAAGGGCCGCCTGTATTTCTATTAGTGAGTTGCCTTAAAGTCTATCATGAGCAATATCACCTTTGTGGCCAGAGCATCATAGTCACTTGAGTTTGAAAGAGCAGGATAATTCATGTAGCTTCAGATAAAGCAGAACATAATAAGAGGGTGGACTAGAATATCTGGTTAGTGTCGCACGTGGGTCGGATGCGCACATTGGCAAGAGTTGGGCACTGCATTGTGGAAGCACACAAGTGGAAAACAGAGATCCCACAGTACGGACCAGCATCAAAGGACACCAAAGCGGCAGAACTGGTCATGTCATAGTCATACTCATAGCTGTGCAGACTTGCAAAGAGTGGACAATGAGCATCAGTCAATCTCTTATTGCCAAAGGCAAGCCCTTGTGCGAGCTATTCAGCAGTACCTCTTCGCTACCGCAGTCATTGAAGCAAAAGCTCTTATACATCCGTACCACATCTGAGACTGCCCTGCCAGCATCGTTCGCCAGCAAGATAGAATGAAGATTGCCGTCATATGCAGCCACGTCGAGGGTGGAGTCAATTGCTTGCCGCTGAGTTGAGTATTGCCCAGACCTATTACCGGAGTTAAGAATGTTCGAGTGAATAACTTACAGAACGCACTTAGTATAGCCCACTAAATGTCTGCAGTCTTTTGATCTGCTTCTGTAGCCTTCTCAAGACGGCAGATGATCTATCAACGTTCTCATTGCCTCCATAACCGAACTCGCATTGAAAATGGCAGTCATAGCACCAACAATACTGATCGTGCCAAGTCGTAATAGATATCATGTTTGCGTGCCGTTGGAGTATCCTCTTTGCAGTCAGGATTGGTCCCTTCCCCATCCTCGTTGCCATCTTGCCAAGCAAAAGCTCAAGATGCCGCCCTGCATAAAGATAGAAATTGTCAACTGTGCGACCGGGACTTGCTAGATTGCTGATAGTGGAGTCGGGGTCTAGAATAGAACAAGCACGCACAACTTCCTGCCTCATGACCTGCTGCCAGCGTGCGCCTTCATTGTGCAGAATAACTGTGGATATCACATCCAGTGTATGGTTAGCAGCAGAGATCGGCCTTTTACCTATCTTCAACGCCGGGAGGCACTTCGACTATCTCTCCATTGGAGTGGAAACTTTGTGACTCCAAAGGCATTGCTATAATGGTGGACGCGCAAAGTAGCTCGTCCTTCTGATTGCTTGTTAAACCAGACAGCTGGTCTATGGTTGCATCTCTGTGCTTCTCGAAAACTGGGTATATGCACAGCAAGTTTGTTCGGATATCTGACCATGAAGGTCCGCGACGTTGGGGTTGTGTAAGAGAAAGTGGCTGTACGAGAAATTCAGCTCACAGGTCCCGTCAAGATACCAATGTGACCACAAACTTGTATGTCCCTCCATGACCAACTTTGATGTCCCTCGAGCGTGCAGTAGATATGAACGTCGAAGAAACTGGGAGGGTAGGGCTCATCACCCGAGATACCATTAATACTATCCACCGGTTGCACTGTCATCCTCCTCTCCAATTTTCTCTTTCCCCAGAAGATAAACCAGATAGCGGCGATGAGGACGAGTCCAACGACTACAAGCCAGGGTTTGCATTCTGCGTCGCTTGCTTGAACGGTCAGGTCCGGACTAGGACTAGGAGTGGAAGTGGAATTAGAAGAAGATGCAGAGCTGTTTCCACTTCATAAGAAGTTCAGGTTGTCCACCCCCCGTGCGGCGTAGCGCATATGTGAAGATGTAGATGGATGGAAGAGGCCTTCGTGGTAAGTATTCGAGGACTATGCGATCAACCGTCGAGAGCAAGAGTTGAAATATGCCAAGTCAAGACATCAAGTGAATGAAGCCAAGAATGACTCGACGCTCTTTTGCGATGACTCGATCTCGTGTGATAACCACCAAAAATGACGATCACAGGGTTAGACCTGGTAGGTCGACAGATGACAGAATCTGTTTTATCATCATCCCTTTCTACAAGTGAACGGGTCATGCATTATTCTCTCTTTGCGGGATGCTCAGTATCCTACCGGCATCTGACAATAACGAACCTGCGATATTACACAGAAAGAAAGACTACCTGCCAGCTGTTATGCGATCCCCACAGGACAGCTGTGGCATTTGACCAATACTTCGGATGTTCCATCCAGAGGTACGTTCGTTGCAGATACTTCGAGCTTTGCATTCTTCCTCCCAGCTGGATCTTCAGCTACGTATTGCTCATGTAAGACGCTCCCTGCTATCTCATCATTCATGTTCCATTTGCACAGCCAACGAACTGTATCAGTCATGGAGGGAATAGGGATTACTTATCATGAATGAGTCATGAATCACAGGCAGGTGTGCTAAACGGACGAAGGGGGAAGACATTCCACGGGATGTTGCCGGCTACCTATACTCAACTTGATATTAGTGAGATACCTTGTCCACCTCCAAACACAAAAAGACGTCGATCGAAGAGCATCGCAGTATGCGCACGGCATCGGGGTGGGATATCGCCAGTAGTCTCTGGTTGCAAACACTCCATCGTCTCGATGTCAAGACACAGTACGTCTCACCAGAATTCCTTGTCATCACAGCCCCCAAACATCTAAATGGTTGTGTTGTTCATGACAGTCGCGCTATGACTCCGCATTTTGTGCGTCGGTAGCGCACCCCATACAGGAGCACGAGACCAGTACATAAGTGTTGGAAGTGTGGGCTTGGCTAGCAAGACTTCCAAGTGTCGGCCTGTGTACACCAAGCAATTATCAACCAAATGTCCGGGACCAGGCTGGTTATCGGCAGAGGAGTCCGTATCTACGTTCGAGCAAGCGCGTTCCACTTTAGCAAGTACATGGTGAGAAGTGCTTGCATTGGTGTCATTCATACATGAGACACAGCAGGGAAAAGGCCGGGACCATTAGCGAGGACAGGAAATTCATACAAAAGAGAGTAGATGGGCAAGAAGCGCAGCGAGTTGTTGCTAACACCTGCGGGATGCAAGTTACTCACCAACCAAGATGATGTTGATGAGGAACCGAACCCAAAGATAGAGTTCAAATATGAGAGGGAAGGAGAGACGCTGTTCACGTCACTCAAAGCAGGTGGGGATGCACGTGCGGGGCGGGAGGATTATTGCCCATGGACCCGGCAGTAGGGAAATGGGAAGTATTAGCCATGAAGGGTGACGAACTCTTGAGTGCGTCAAACGCGAAGTACTGAGCCATGTCCACGTCAGCGAACACGATGATCAGTGTCATAACTGACAGAAGCAAAGTGCATGGCAACATTCACCGTACTGTGGATAGCTAATGCCTCTGTGCTGTGTTTGAAGGTGAGGAAGTGGAAGATGACACATATATGGCCGAAGGAGGCGACGTGGGGGTGTGGACACCCCAGTTGACTGAAGTCCTCGTGCAAGCTGCATACAGTGCTGATGCTTTGGAAAGTGTAGCGAGCGGTGCAAACCCGCCTAACAAAGCTCCAAGCACTTGCATGCCCTGGCTGATAAAGAACGAATGCAATGTTGCCGAACCATTTGCACTCTCCATAGGAATCTGCTCGTAAGAAATATTATCAATAAACATACTTTACATAACCACCTTGATAAAAGAGTGATACTTACATTCTCATATTCTTTCACCTCTTCGGGCCAAGGCGTGTCCACACAAGTTTCAATACACTCATCATCTGCAATACACGGAGTAAGACCAAGTGCAGTAGATACAATCCGATCCAGCACGAATGCCGTCCAGAAAAGAGCAATGTGCTCCCCGAGTGTCACAGAATCATTCATAGGCAGAAGATGCTGGGGAGAGGACCCCTGTTGGTGAAGTCGCGTGTGTGGGGTTGTAATATGAGTTGTTGTGCACGAGAGCGAGTCCGGGCAAGTGCCACACAGGTGCCACAAGAGTAAAGTAGTATTAGCATTTGACCACTGTTGAGCTCCTAGTGGAAAATGGGTGGCGTACCGTGTACACAAATACAGCTACCTTTATACTAAACCTACATGCCTAGACTGTGAGAGAATGAATGAAGGAATGAGGGCCTGAAGGAGGTGAGGATGAAGAGGAAGGACATGTCGTCGACTCGATATAAGTACAAAGTCCATCCGTCTATTATGACATCACACGTGACCGCATTTGCTTGAAGGCAAGCCTGCCTTCTTCAGTACAAATACTTTAAAATGTAATAGTACTATACTAGTAATATTATTAGAGCTCTGTACTAGATACAAGGAAGTAAGATAACTTACTTGCATTTTGTATTATAAAATTCATTCTAAGATCGACTTTACAAGAAAATTATTAGCCCTCTGTCAAGGCTATATACCAGAATCAACCATCCAATTATATTGTGGTATTACAGTAAGAGTTCAGTTTAAGTAATATGCAGTGCAAGTGCCTTCTCGACTCATTATAAATGTATGTACGGCACTTTGATACTTGTAATATCTAGGAAGGCTCAGAACCACCAATATAATTTGACAGTTAGCATTCTGTTATTGTTACAAAACTAAAATAAGCCTTAATTCTCAGCTATAATTAAAAAGAATGCATTCTAGAGCTACAGGTGCCCTGCATATACCTTGTAAACTACATGCACACGTTCTATATACCTTCTATGCCAATTGAAGTCTTATGTAATACTTGCATAGTGTCCAGATTCCTTCTTGCATCTTACATAATATAGAAGAGATTATATGTGTTTGGACATTTCCCTGATGGTGCCAACCTTCTTCGGCTATGAGATGTTTGGTTGACCCGAACTCGAAACTTCTAACAGAGTTGTATTTCAAGTGATAAATCACTGCCTAGGCATGTGACCTACTATGTACATGATTCTAATATATATTTATGTAGGTTGGAAGGAAAAACCACCCCTTGGCAGAAAAAATCTCAACCTGGTTCTAGTGCTCGAAGAATATATGGGCCTGCCACCTTTACGATGGAAGGTCCGAGGACATGATGTAGTTGTAGTGCCCACCAGAGCGAGAAAGTGCATGCTCGGTCTGCACTGTTATGCTGGCACCATAATAGTCTGTGGTCTACTGTGTCGTCAGTGTGGCACGTCAGGCACATGGATGGTTGAGGTGGGTATAGCTCTAGTCTTGCCAGGTGGTGAAGTGTCCTGCCTATTTCGGCAACCCCTGCTACACATTGAAGGATGGCTATTTCTTGCCCTTGTGGCTTCCAGATTAGCAGATAGGCCGATGGGGTGCACTGTATCTGCTTCATGACATCCCATCTAAACTAGGAGCTGTCAATGCTGTGGTGGGTCCACACCATGTCTCTGGCTGTGTATTCTTGCCACCTGTCTATTAGTTGCATCTGGTGTTGAGCTCTGGTGCCCTCTAGTGAGGATGCACTTATTTCGGTAGAATGTTCCTCATCCTCTGGTAACAGGTGAAACTATCATATGGGAGAGAGGTGGATAGAAACTGGAAAGGAAAGGTGCAATATCACACTTAAGACGTGATGAGCTAGAGGGGAGTGGTGGGTGCCAGGTTGAAGAAATAAAGTGGCCCCTCAAAAGAATTAGAATATTACTGTGACTCTGTCTATGTGGTTGTCTAGTATGATTGTCTGTTCATGTACAAATGTGAGTGTCTGTGCTAGTGCAATATATGTAGCAGATGCTTTGTCGATATACCCTGTAAAGTGAGTGGTGGTGATGTATCTATCCAGGCCATTGGTCTGCAAAGTAGCCTAGATCTGAAGTAGGTTGTAGCCCTAGGCCATCTGGATAGCATATCCGCTTTGTATTCTCGTGCATCTGGTCTCATCTGTGCTGATCATGCTTGCCCAAGGCAGGTGAGTGAGTGCCTGTAGTTGTTGGGACATGGGGAGGATGTCCTAGGTGTTTGGGTCACCTAAGGTTGGCTCTCTGAGTGGGTCTTGGTAAGTTCGGTCTGCTGCTAAGGATGCTCATTCATTTCTGGCTGTTTCTTCTATGGCTAGGTGCCAAGGCAGCATGTCGAGGACAGACTGCATGTTGTAGTTTGGGATGAGGGGAAGGAAATCCCCAATCTTCCTTAGTGCCTTAGCATAGAGGCCTCATACTATGTCCACCAGCATCGGTTGGTAGGCTGTTCAGATGGCGGCTCCTTATATAAGTACTGGATGGACTATTTGCCAGAAATATATGCACAGGGTCCTGGCACTTGGTCCTATGTCATGTTGTAGTGACTAGCTAGGTCCTGCCTGAAAGGTGCAATCTTGATAAGGTCTGGAGTCTGTCCCAAGGAGGATACTAAGAGGTGTCTCAGAAAGGTAGGAGAGGTGATAGACAATCAGCCTGTGAACAATAAGGAAGGTCCAACTACCACCCTAGGGAGGGGATAACATAGAACTGGACAACCAAGGAAGGGAGGAGCATCTCAGAAATGGGTGGCAGGCCCTCTAGTGCTAGTGGCAGGACTTATGTAGGGTGGTCCGACAGACAATCGGGACCTTCAGGGCCAGTGCATGGTCGGTTGACAGCAGACCGAAGAGGTACCAATGATAGGTTGGATGGGCTTGATTAGACTAATATTTCTTAGGCGGTGGGTACACCAAAGGGTTTTAGAGGAATACTAGCTGGATTGTGGAAAGACGGGCAATCAGACTTCAGTCCTTCTCTGCCCTGTCCTACTACATACAGGCCTCCTATATATAGTGGGATATACTACTGCAGGACCGAGTCTGAAGAGAGTGGGCTGAGAACTACAAAGGTCACACAAGATCGGGATTGGGCCATACTACTGTACCCGAGAGCCTGCTTGCCCGTGCCATACCCGATATGGTAGGGTAAACTATATACAATAAATGTGAAATCAAAACCCATCCCAATGGCAACATTCTATTGGAACTCACTAAGCCAGACACCCGACAGATGGTCCGACATGTACCAGGGAGTCATACAACCTAGGTAAATGTGAAACGTACTTGGCGGGCTAGTTCGACAGTAGTCTCTACACATCTTGCTAACTGAGCAGGATATGTATGTGGTGCTCCAGGTACCATAGTCTTGGCAGGCAATGGTGTGCGATGGATCAGGATGATAGATATGATCGGGCTGTTGGAGCCCGATCAGTAGGACTGAATTGGGTGATCGCTGGACCAATCAGACTGTTGAAGCCTGATCGATGATTCTGAGTCAGGGAGTGTGTTAGGAAGTTTTCTCATTCTCTTTCTTTTCTTTTCCTTTCTTTCTTTAATCATGGCCGCTCACGGACTCGAACCTACGACTCTCTAATCCTTTCTTTCCTTCCTTTCCTTATTCGTCTGCTTGCTTACTCATCATGGTCTGTGCACCATGTTTACCTTTATTGTCGCTCATTTATCCTTTCTTTAGTTGGTCTACCTTTTCTTACGATCAAGGTAAATAAGTAGTTGGTCGGTAGAGTAGAAATCCCCTGTCTCGCTTTTCTACTTACCACCACCCTGTACTAGGTAGCTACTAACCGTTCCCTCGTTTGTTAATATATATACTTACCACCACCCTGTACTAGTGTGCGTTGGACTCTAGTGTCGGCTCAGCTCGTCTTAGTGATGGTCTACTGAACTCGGCCTAACATAAAAGCGAGACCACCTTTCGAACTTACCGATACTCTCGGACACCACTCACCGTTTGCATACCCTCGAGCGGAACACTTATCAAACATCGCCCAGCAACAAGGACCAACCGCCTTGTCGCTGTGTACGTCCAAACAAACTCAAAATAACAAGTTACCCTGGCGTTGCGAGTATCCGTCTGGTGGCACGCTCACCTCATCTGGACAAAGGTCTCCAGACGTTTCCAGTGCTCAACCTCTCTCTCGTTTGTCGTCACTGTCTCGGTCTTCCGTATCGTCATTAGTTTTCGTGACGAGCCGACAAGATAGAGTCCCTATCGGAACAAGCGTGTGACACTTTCCCAGAAGGAGCCTGGTACGACGCCGAACGACGAATCTTTCATTGGAACGACAGAGACGAAGAGTGGACGATACAGTGGGAGGAAGAAAGCTTGGTCTGGCAGTGCGTAAACCCCACCCCTGAACCAGTTGCCCCTACTATCGAACGCTCGACATCCTTCACCGAGAGACGAGAACCCGAACCCCTCATCCCCTCTGACGACGAATTGGAAGATGCAATCACGATGTCGTCGACAGTCGGCCTCTCTGCCCAAGCAAGGGCTGAGATAGCCGTACTCATGGTAGAAGCGTTCCGAAACTACCAACCACCCGCTCCAACGAGCTCGAGCAGCATGAAAGGAAACAAGCCTTGTGAGTTCTCAGAAGGAGAAAACTACCAGGTGTTCATCCATGAGGTCCAACTGTACCTCCATGCGAATGCGTCGAAGTATGCTACCGACACGAGCAAGATCTTGCTCACCCTCTCGTACCTCAAAGGGACTCACCCGTCGTCCTGGGCCCGCATCTATACGAACAAGTACACGACTAATGGTGCGATTACGTTTACCCATATGTGGCCGCAGTTCTTGGACGAGCTTGACGTAACCTTCTCGGATACGAATGAACAAGAGAAGGCGATGCAGAAGTTCCGCAAGGCCGAACAGGAGGATGATACGGCAGCAGACTTCTTCATTCGCTTCGAAATGATTCTAGCAGAAGCAGGCCTGACCAAGCCCAAGCACGACCTGATCATGATCAATCGCCTGCACTTCGCTCTACACATCAAGGTCGTCAAAGGCATCGCACGAGGAGGATCCATCCCGACCACATACCAGGCCTACAAGAAGGCTGCGATCGAGGTGGACAAAGTTGAACAGAGGGTCCGAAAGATTGTCTGGGATAGGCGCAAGCCGACGAATCGTTACGCAATGCCTCAGCCCCCGCCCCAGCGTCAAGCGCCCCCGCTCGCGGACCATCATGATGCAACCGGGATCACATTTGGAGGCGCCGGCCAGGCGATGGACGTCTCCATGAACCAGGCGAAACGCCGAGGCGCCTGTTACAAGTGCGGTCAAGAAGGACATTGGGCGCGCGCTTGCCCCAAGTCGAAGGAAAAGATCTGTGCGATTGTCGCCGCGATGGAGGTCGAAGACCGCACGGCCTTCTTCGAGGAACTCATGCATGCAAAGGAGCCGACGACCGAGGAAGCAATCAGAGAGCTAAGCAACGAGAGAGGAATGGAAGTTTTCAGCAAAGATGAGCGCCGCGTCCTAGAGGACGGAGCGGGTTTTTCCAAGCGTCGTGAGTAGCTAGGTCTCCCAATGCAACTATAGAGGCTTTTGTACAAAGAAACGGTTGACACTTTCGACCAGGACAGTATGTTATGACTAGACCTGGAATATACGTGCTTCATTCATACGAAAGACCGACGAAAGCCTCAAACAAACTAGCAGATGTTGAGCTGAGGAGATGCGAAGAAAGAGAGCTAGAGGAAGCTGAAAGAGTGGAGGAGGAGGTCGCAGACCACCTACCAGACGAACGAACGAGCATAATCGTGCGTAGCTTGGCCGATCGAGAACTTAACGCCTACGTTACACTAAAGGCGGAAACCATCGACGGCCAACTCGAAGAAATGGATGCTCATGTGCTAATAGACTCAGGGGCGACAGGGATGTTCATTGATGCAGGGTTCGTAGAACGATACAACCTGAAGCAGGAATGATATGTTCGTCTGATGAAGGTCCAGATGGCTGATAGAACGGCAGGAGGAGGCGGTACGATCTTTCACTTCATTAGAGTGAAGGTATCCTTTGAGGACCATGAGGAGGACTTGGTGATGTCCGTAACGAAGCTGTCGTCGTCAAACATTTACTTAGGGCACGACTGGCTGGTCCGGCATAACCCAGAGATCGATTGGAGGGCTGGGACCGTCAAGTTCACACGCTGCCCAGGGACGTGCGACTTCCAACAACCAACAGAAAGGAGGGAGGAGGTGGTCTGACAAGTGACTGAGAGGGCATGGCCAGAGTATTTGGATGAGTATGCGAACATTTTCAGCAAGGAAAGTTTTGAGAAGCTACCGGGCCGATGCCCTTACGACCATGCGATCGACCTGAAACCGGACTTCAAGCCCAGCGAATGCAAGGTGTACCCACTCAACCCTAGGGAACAAGACGCTCTTAAGGCATTCCTGGAGGAGAACCTAGCGTCCGGGCGAATCTGCAAATCGAAGTCGCCAATGGCGTCCCCCTTCTTCTTCATCAAGAAGGCCGACGGCTTACTCAGGGCTATTCAGGACTACCGCAAGCTCAACGAAGGAACGGTCAAGAACAAGTACCCGTTGCCTCTGATCCAGGAGCTGGTCAACAAGGCGAGGGACGCTCGATTCTTCACTAAACTGGACCTGCGTTGGGGCTACTACAACATCCGGATACGCGAAGGAGATGAGTGGAAAGCGGTGTTCAGGACGAACCTCAGACTTTTCGAACCTACGGTGATGTTTTTCGGTCTTTGCAACGCTCTGTCAACCTTCCAGGCCTTCATGAATGACGCCCTACGAGAGCTCGTCCATGAAGGAAGTGTGGTAGTATACATCGACGATATCCTGATTTTCGCACGAACGATAGAGGAACATCGGGAGCTGGTCAAACGGGTATTCAAGGTACTACAGGAGAAGAACCTGTACCTCAAACCCCAGAAATGTGAGTTCGAACAAGACCACGTCAAATTCTTGGGGCACATCATCGGGCGAGGGTACATAAAGGTAGATCCAGGCAAGATCGAAACGATCGAACAATGGCCGGTGCCAAAGAACCTCAAGAAGCTGCAGAAGGTTCTAGGGTTCGGAAATTGGCTCAGACGATACATTAGGGACTATAGCAAAATCGTTAAGCCGCTCACGTCCCTGACAGGCAAAGCGGTCTGGGTTTGGGAGGACGAACAACAGAGCACTTTTGAAGAACTCAAGCGGGCATTGACTAATCCGCCTGTCTTAGCGTTACCATTAACCGAACGGCCTTTCTGAGTGGAAGCAGATGCGTCAAACTTTGCAACCGGTAGCATTCTTATGCAACAACAGGAGGACGAAACTTGGCGACCGGTGGCCTATCGATCATCAGCTCTAACGAGCGCTGAACGGAACTACGAGATCTACGATAAGGAAATGCTGGCAATCGTGCTATCGCTCAGAGAGTGGAGACAATACCTGGTCGGCGCACGGCATCAGTTCGAGGTTTGGTCGGATCACACGAACCTAACGTACTTTAAGTCCCCCCAGAAGCTGAACTACCGTCAAGCTCGTTGGAGGCTCGAACTGGCCGAGTACGACTTCGTTCTAGTCCACAAGCCAGGCGTTACAATGGGTAAGGCTGATCTCTTGTCCAGACGAATGGACTACGACCTGGGAGACATCGACAATCGCGATGTAATCTTTATGGAGGACAAGTGGTTGAAGGCTCGGAGGATTGTCAGGGCACTGGACAATGAAGGGCTGAGGGAGAGGCTCATGGAGGCAACTCGAACGATGGACAAGGAGACGCTGCCGCCGTGGTTGGAAATCAGGAACGGATTGGCATGGAAGGACGACGGCCGCATCTTCGTCCCTGAGGGACTCAGGGAGACAATCATCTGCCAACTACATGACACGCCTTTAGCCGGTCACCCGGGGATTGCACGAACGATCAAGTCGATACGCAAGGACTTCTGGTGGAAAGGGCTACACAACGACGTCGAACGGTACGTAAAGGGCTGCGACAGATGCCAAAGGACAAAGGCACCCCGTACAACAAGGGCACATCCCCTGCACCCGAACACTATCCCGACGTGCCCCTGGCAGATCGTCTCGATCAATCTAATCGGGGAGCTACCCAAGTCAAAGGGACACAATGCCATCTGCATGATCGTCGACCGTTTTAGCAAACAGATGCACGTGATCCCAACCACGACCGGACTAACAGCTGAAGGAGTAGCATGCATCTATCGAGATCACGTCTTCCGCCTACATGGCCTGCTGGGCAAGCTGATTCATGACCGAGGCATTCAGTTCGTCAACAAGATGATGAAGGAGCTATATCGACTTCTCCATATCGAAGGCAACCCCTCGACAGCATACCACCCACAGACGGACGGACAAATGGAGCGGGTAAATCAAGAGCTCGAGCAATTCCTCTGATTATACGTGAACCACAAACAAGACGACTGGGCGGACTAGCTACCGGTGGCAGAGTTTGTGTATAACAATAGAGAGCACTTAGCAACACGGATGACCCCCTTCTTCGCGAACTACGGGTTCGAACCAGCAAGCTTCACGAATGTCCAGATGGCATCGGCGAACATCTCAGCCGAAGAATTCGCCAAGGGGCTTAAAGAGGTACACGCAGCAGCCGAACAAAGCTTGACGAAGGCGGCAGAGGATATGAAGCGCTACCACGACAGGCATGTGGGTGCAGCGGAAACGTTCGAACCAGGGGACAAGGTCATGGTCGAGGGAAGGAACATCTGAACGGAGCAATCGACAAAGAAGATGGAAGACCGATGGTATGGACCTTACGAAATACTCGAACAAGTGGGAGCAAGCGTGTACAGGCTCAAACTCCCAAAAGGTTGGAAAAGGGTACACCTGGTCTTTAACGAGTTCCTCCTCAAACGGTACGTAGCGCCGGCATACGATTCCCAGAAACACCCGCCTCCTCGACCGCCAGTACTGATCGACGACCACGAAGAGTACGAGGTAGAAGAGATACTCGACTCGAAGGTACACCGAGGAAGGATACAATTCCTCATCAAGTAGCTCGGTTACACGGAACCAACTTGGCAGACCGAGGCAGATGTCGAAAACACACAGGAGGCGCTCGAGGAGTTCTACCGTAGCCACCTCGGTGCCGTCCGGAAGCCATAGACGATCAGTCGTTCGGGACGAACAACCTAGAGGGGGGGGTGATGTTAGGAAGTTTTCTCATTCTCTTTCTTTTCTTTTCCTTTCTTTCTTTAATCATGGCCGCTCACGGACTCAAACCCACAACTCCCTAATCCTTTCTTTCCTTCCTTTCCTTATTCGTCCACTCACTTACTCATCATGGTCTGTGCACCATGTTTACCTTTATTGTCACTCATTTATCCTTTCTTTGGTTGGTCTACCTTTTCTCACGATCAAGGTGAATAAGTAGTTGGTCGGTAGAGTAGAAATCCCCTGTCTCGCTTTTCTACTTACCACCACCCTATACTAGGTAGCTACTAACCGTTTGCTCGTTTGTTAATATATCTACTTACCACCACCCTGTACTAGTGTGCGTTGGACTCTAGTGTCGGCTCAGCTCGTCTTAGTGATGGTCTACTGAACTTGGCCTAACAGAGTGGTCGGACAGATGTTCTGTGGGTTGAGCCACATAGTGTAGTGCGGTGCACTACAATATGTGGCCATTCATGCAATGTGCATCCAGGACACTCATACTACAGCCAGTCAGTTCTCAATGTTGTAGTGACTGGCTAGGTCCTGCCTGAAAGGTGTGATCTGAATAAAGTCTAGGGTCCATCCCAAGGAGGATACCAAGAGGTATCTCAGAAAGGTAGGAGAGGTGATAGACGATCAGCCTATGGATAACAAGAGAGGTTTGACTACCACCCTATAGAGGGGATGATATGAGACCGGGCAACAAAGGAAGGAAGGGGCACCTTAGAAATGGGCGGCAGACCCTCTGGTACCACCTGCAGGACGTGTGTGGGGTGGTCCGACAGATAGTTGAGAACTTCAGAGCTGGTGCATGCTCAGCTGGCGGCTGACTGAGGATGTGCTGGTGATGTGTTGGGTAGAGCATTGGTGGTCCCCTACTGTATCTTCTATAGGGTCAGGGAGTCCTCACTATAGTTAGGTGGACTTGTCCGAATTGGTGTCTTCTATGAGACAAGAAGACAGTAATGTTTAGGGGGAAACTAGCTGGATTGTGTAAAGAGGGATAGTTGGACTCCGGTCCTCCCCTACTCTGTTCTACTACGTACAGGCCTCCTATATATATATAGTGGACTACATTACTGTGGGACCAAGTCTGAAGAGAGTGGGCTGAGAACTATGAAGGTTGCGTAAGATTGAGATTGGGCCATACTATTGTACCTGAGAGCCCACTTGCACGTGCTGCACTCAATATGGCAGGGTGAACTATATATGATAAATGTGAAACTGATACTTATCCCGATGGCAACATTCTATTAGAATCTACTCAACTGGGCGCTCGACAGATAGTCTGACACATACTGTTAGAACCAGTACAGATTATTATAAGCAGGTCAAGGATTGGCGCTTATCATTCACTTGGCTTAGCAAGGCTGAGCGAAAGATCAAGTGCAGATCCCCAGACTGATGCACCAGAACAAGTCCACTCACTCTGCTGATCTTGAGAAGCTATCTTGATCGTGGGGAGTATTAGAAGAAAATAGACTGATTACCATTCTAGGACATATCATGGCCAATGTAGGATTGGCACCCGATCGACGATACCATACACGATTCTGCTACTGCCCCTTTGGGTCAAGAAGGGCAGACCACCCACCAGTACCTTCCTGCAGGAATTGCCAATAGGCATGGAGGCAAGCCTGAGAATGTGCACAAGACATACTGGAGAAAACAATGGGAATAATTGAACAGACGGAACCAATTACAATTCGAACTAATTACGGATACTCCCCACACAGGACACAGCATCAAGTACTCTACAACCACTATCTCACAGCATTCGAGAATGAAGTGGTGGTCTGGTCCAGAAATGAAGAAACATATTATGCTAATGCAACAGCCACAGCATAGATCTGTCGATCCCCACACATCGAAGAGTGCCACAGGGCAGCAGTACAGGTTACATGGCCGCTGACACTCAATGCCCCAGAATACCTCAGACATGTAAGGGACATGACAATAGGATAGATCGCAAGTGGCTGGAGGGACACACTAGAGGGAACAATACTCATTAGCAGATGCTTCTCGAGCACAGGGATTGATGAAGCGATTGCCACCTTCTTGATCGGCAGGGACACCGAGGCTGATGAGATTATCATCCCCGATGGTTATGATTAGAGAATATTCTACCGGAACCCCATATTCTACCCCGGACTCAATACTCGAGATCCACTGATCAAAGGAACCCCATCGGAACATGAAAAGCACGTCATTAGATGGATCCAGGAACAGAACGGAAGCAGATCTCCGATAAATACAGACAGCTCAGTATCAGAGTGGAGCTACACCCGAAACCTTCAAGAGCTCTGAGAACACTGGGGACAGGAATAGAAGACAGGTTAGCTCGGAAGTGTACAGCCACATGATTGGCAGAAGATGGCGTCATCATTAGCACTTGACAAGGACCATGTAGAGAGGAAAGATCTAGAAGGACGGAACAGAACCCAACAGAATTGCGGGGTTCCACACAGCCACCAGATTGGCTAGTGGCTGTGCCGAAAAAGCATTAGGGTGGTGCTGTAGAAGGAAGGATCAGGTGATGGGCTATTCAGAAAGTATATAAGTAGCGAGCACTGCCACCAGAAGTTCCTTAGCGAAATTCTTTTGTATTGTCTACGACTTCTTTGTACTGCCACTTAGTCGCCTTACGCACCACTCTAATCTATCTTAGGTATCTAGTGCACGGCTGGTCCCTTGACCTCTACTAGTGCCTTA
Source organism: Inonotus hispidus (assembly GCA_024712875.1). Classification (NCBI taxonomy): domain Eukaryota; kingdom Fungi; phylum Basidiomycota; class Agaricomycetes; order Hymenochaetales; family Hymenochaetaceae; genus Inonotus; species Inonotus hispidus. Next base: position 1,181,932 of record CM045723.1, on the reverse strand, counting down.
TTGTTTACCTGACTATCTCTATCTTGCACTTCTCTACAATCAAGATAGCTTCTCAAGATCAGTGGAGTGAGTGGACTTATTCTGGTGTATCAATCTGGGGGATCTGCACTTGGCCTTTCACTCGGTCCTTACTAAGCCAAGGGGAATGCCAAGTGCCAATCTCTGATCTGCTTATAGCGATCCACACTGGTCCTAACAGGGAGGTGCAAGATAGAGTTTGATCAGGTAAACAATAAGGCACTAGTAGGGGTCAGGGGACCAGCCATGCACTAGATACCTAAGATAGATTAGAGTGGTGCCTAAGGCGACTAAGTGGCAGTACAAAGAAGTCGTAGACAATACAAAAGAATTTCGCTAAGGAACTTCTGGTGGCAGTGCTCGCTACTTATATACTTTCTGAATAGTCTGTCACCTGATCCTTATTTTTACAGCACTGCCTCAACCGATCATCAGCACAGCCCCAATACTTCTTTGGCACAGCCACTGGCTAATCCAGTGGCTGTGCGAAACCCCGCAACTCTGTTGTGTTCCATTCCATCCTTCTAGATCCTTCTTCTCCACATGGTCCTGATCAAGTGCTAATGATGTCGCCATCTTCTGCCAATTATGTGGCTGTGCATTCCAAGCTAACCCATCTACTATTCTTGTCTCTACTATTCTTAGAGTTCCTAAAGGTTCCGGATGTAGCTCCACTTCGATACTAAGCTATCTGTATTCATTGAAGATCTGCTTCTATTCTGTTCCTAGATCCATTCAATGATGTGTCTCTCTTGTTCCAATAGGGTTTCTTCAATTGTTGGATCTTAGGTGTTGAGTCCAGGGTAGTGTATGGGGTTCTGATAGAATATTCCTTATGTTACGATGTAGTCATTGCACTTTCCTTTTTCATTTCTCTTCCTTTCCCTTCCTTTAACAAATGGTCACTTTCCTTTATACTAAACATTCCTTTAACATTCAACACTCCTTTATCATTATGTTATATAGGCTCAGCTAATCACAACCCATGATGTCGTCCACCATAAACTTTATTATTCATCATGACATCATTTGATTCTAGACCATGACATCACCCCTTAGTAATATTATCTCAGGTGGTACCACTTTACTTTCATCGTCACCTGACTTTTCTTATAGAGTAAGACTTACCCACAGTTGTCATGTATATAAGGTTGAGGGCAGAGAGCTGGGGTTTCTCACTCTCTTGTTCTCATACTATCACAACCTTGCAGGTAAAGTCCTTTCCCCTCTGTACAAGTATAAGGTAGTTGCTAATAAACTCTCATACTATCACGACCTTGTAGACTTAGTGTCTCTTGCATGTGCCTTAGTAGCTCAACCTCTTGCATCGTAGTCGTCTCTGGCCTCTCGCTGACGTCTCTTACTTTGCAGGTTGTAACACCTCAATGGTATCTATCATGCACAATGATCTCATCTGTTCCTACATTCCTACTGATCATGAAAGTAGCAATTGCTCCATCGGTCCCTGTGTTTGAGAAGCATCCATTCACTAGGATTGTTCCCTCTAGTGTGCCTCTCCAGATGGCCACAATTTGTCCCATAGTTGTATCCCTTACTATCTGAAGGTATTCTGGGACATCGAGTGTCAGTGGCCATATGACCTGTACTACTGCCCTGTGGCAGTCTTCTGTATGGGGAAATTGGGAGATCCATGCAGTGGCTGTTGCATTTATATAGTACATTTTCTCATCTCCCAACTAGACTAGCACTTTGTTCTCAAAGGCTGTAAGGTAGTGGTTGTAGAGTACTTGATGTTCTGTTCTGGGTGGTGACCATCCATAGTTGGTTTGAACTGTGATTGGTTTCATTCGATTGATTATCATTATTGTTTCTTCTAGTATGTCTTGTGCACATTCTCAGGCTTGCCTCCATGCCTATTGGCAATTCCTGCAGGAAGGTACTAGTGGGTGGTCTGCCCTTCTCGATCCAAAGGGACAGTAGTAGAACTGTGTATGGTATCATCGATCAGGTGCTAATTCTACATCAGCCATAATATATCCTAGAATGGTAATCAGTCTATTTTCTTCTAACACATACCAGGGAGTCATACAATCTGGGTAAATGTGAAATATACTTGGCAGGCTGGTCCAACAGTAGTCCTAGCATATCCTACTAACCAAGCAGGACATGCATGTGATAGTCTGGGTACTGTAGTCTTAGCAGGTGATGGCATAAGATGGATCAGGATGATAGATATGATTGGGCTATTGGAGCCTGATCACTGAGACCAAATTGGGAGATCATTAATTCTGAGTCAGAGAGTGGTTGGACAGACATTCTGTGGGCTAAGCTGCATAGCATAGTGTGGTGCACTACATCGGATGTGATTGAGACACAATGAGAGAAAAGTGGTAAGTGAAGATTGACATTCTGTACTATACATAGTAACTATCTAAACTCTAATTTAAAAAATATGGGTTGCACATCAATCAGGAATTGCCAGTCACCACTGAAATGGCACCTTTATTCTCAAGGGCGGTCAGCATCCAGCATTTCATACTTATACAATACCCGACAAATATGCTGCCATATAAAGTATGCAAATCTACCTTCCTAAAACGGAGGGACGAAACTTACGTAATGTACACACCTGTATAAGGTATGTAACCCCGTCCTGTTTGGTAACTACGCTGTTCTCTCGTTCGCGTTGTTCACCTACAACCTCTTCATATGATCCGGCTAATAGGGCCATCAGCACCATTTCTTGCATTCAAGTTGTGAAATTTATGCGGTACGGCGGTGTACTTTCCTTGAATACACCCGTATACGAAATGGTCCGCATGCGTACACGATGCAGGTCGAAAACAGTTGTAATATAGAGACACTCCACCGGGCTTGACAACTCTCCACCCGCCGCCAGAACTAGCCTACCCAAGATACTAACACATAGGCTGCCATACATCGAAGGTTCATCGAAGAGTATCTCGGCCGTCTCGCAGTGGCTTTTTGGGAGTTCTAAACCCTCTGTTTTCTCGGTCCGTGCTGGGCGCGGGTGAGTTGACAACAGCTTCATGGAGATGAGATGTTACCTTTACCAACCCTGTCTGATGAAGGTAACAAACCGACTTAGAGAGAAGACCTTGAGGGGCCGACTTTGCACTATCTACTCTCGCCGCAACACTTACTTATCACACACCGGGCAAACATATATTTTCTAGGGTGAAGAATTCCAGTCAGAATAGGAGAAAACTGCCCTGATTGGCTGATATTGCATTCTGGCCAAAACATTCTAGAGGCTCCTACATGTAATTTTGCGCGGTGTGTTAATCGCAGTAATGCTTTCCCCTTGATTGCAATTCTAATTCTAGCAAAGGGCAGACGTTCAACGTTGACTTGGCACTATGGCACGTCCTGGAGTTTCTTATATGTTGCATCATTGTAGCGAACGTTCGATAAACAGCTACAGTCTTTCAAGTTCGAGTCCACCGGTAACTCTACAAGTTTCAACTCCGGGAGAATAGGACCTCTTGAACATGGCGTCAGAAACTCACACCCCAAACAGCAACAAATCTCAGTACGTCAAGGAACTCTTTGAAAATGCACCTAAATGTCAGTTCCTCCTACAATCTTACGTTTCTGGTAGCCCGGAGCACCACCCGGGAGCTCATGCTCATTGTATAACTTCCATATTTGAGCAGATGGTTTCCAGCTTGCTAAAGTTGAGTATCTTGATAATCCACACCAGAATGGAAAAAAGAGCCCCCGCTGGGCGAAACGTACGTCATGAAATTAGATTTAATATGTCTGCGATGATTGACGATCGATATTTTTGTTCTAGTTACGAGATTTGACGGGAAAGAATACTCTTTGAAGAAACTCTACGCCACTCGTGAGCAACTATTTAAAGCTCTCAATGATGCACTTAAAACAGAAAGTGGTTGGATTGATCCGGAAAGTCGCAGCAAGAGTAAGTGTGCCCAATTTTGCATATTCATGGGGACTACGATTTACTGTAAATTCATATAGCCCGAAGTCGAGTCAAAAGTTTGATTAAAAAGTTACGATGTTAAGGAGATCCCTGATCCCGATGTTATTAGTACAGTATATCATCACATACCTAGATTCGCCAGGGTTATGGGGTGTACACATTGGAAGGGAATCTTGTACGATACATCCACGATACATTGATTCTTGAAACTGCAAAGTTTCTGCTGCTTTCTCTGTTATTGTACCACGCAAGATTACTGATTGATTAAGATGCACTAATATTATACTATACGCGACCGGGGAGCGAGAAATGGAGTGCGAACAAGCCTAACATCTCTCATTTCGCTGTAAGATTATTTGTTTGATCGACAAACTTTTATAGTGCCAACCTTCTTCGGCCATGAGGTGTTTGGTTCGTAAGTTACCCCAGGCTGTTGGGAGGAAATTGACAACCGGTTCGACGAAGAATCGCAGAACTAATTACTTATACCGCGGACGTGGGCACTAAACGTAATATCCAGGATCTATTGACTTCTATTGAGTAGCGCGTGTCCAAATTATCTCAGGATCGATATCGGGGAAAATGCGTCCGGGGTTGATACACTGTATGAGCTGGTCGGGTCTATGCCTGGTCGGGTTTTGATTCCGCTCAACTTCTACTGAGCAAACAATACTGATTCATTGCTGGTCAACAACCCGAAGTATCGACAACTCGAAATACGCCTTAAGCAGAACACGAGGAGAACACGAGGAGTTGGTCAAAGCAGGAAGACAAGAGCCCATTATTACACCACAATCATATAATGCCCAAGAAGAAGATGTTGTCCCATACCCAGTAATTGTAACCGTATCGCACAATAGTCCCGATTCACATTAAAGCCATAGTCGCCCTTCCTAACTTGATTTTTCTGTGCGTCGTGGTTTTCGAATGGTAAGTTTACGCAAGACGCCGAGAAGCGTAAGAGGCCGCGGCGATGATAATGATGAAAAACCCGGATGTTTTCCGTCCAAATTTACCAGTGTGGATCCCTTATTCGCATTCGACTTTGAGTTCGACTTTGAATCCGATTTCGCATGGTTCTGCTCGTCGGGGGCGGCGGAAGGCGTGTCGACCGAGCCCAGAGACGAAGCCGAGGTAGGAAGCGAAATTGCAGATGAAGAATGTGTGCTGGGGAGAGTAAGGAGGCTCGGATCAGAGGACGAGGTGGACTCTGAGGGGGAAAGGCAAGTCGAGGACTCTGAAGACCTTGTGAGTTCTCCGTGCTTCACTATTGTGTTCTCGTTTTCGCTTGCTTCGCTGCTGTCCTCCTTCGTGATGGGGGCGTGCTCCTGTGGTTCTGGAGAAGCGAACGAAGGCACCCGAAATATTGAACGCCGCCGCGCAACGCCGGAAGAGAGACTCTTCGACGGCTTCAATTTCGATTCTACGCCGCTGTTCCCCATCTCCTCCCCCTCCTTGGCCGCACATGTCTTCTCATTTTTACCCCCATTTAGTCTGTCCTGGTCCGATATAGCCTTATCTCCAGCCTGCTTCTCGTTTTCAGGACATTTCGGATCGGAGTGATTACTTCCGGAACGGCCGAGTTCTTGTTTGCGTTGATGCTTCCGAGCAGAAACGGGCATGATAACGCCCTGAGTGCGTAGACCTGAGCGTGAAAATATGGGAGTTGGTGTTGCAGTTAACCAGTCGTGCTTTTCCACCGATGTCAGTGATAGTCGACGCCGTTGTTCCTCCGATTGGGAGACCTTATCGTCGTTCTCAACCTTGAACTCCTTTATCCGGACTCTACGGCCGTCGCACTTTACATCCGCACCGCTATGCTGAGAGGCGCAATCTGATCGGGTTGCCATAGAACTGGCAGTTGTGGCAGAGCGGAATGAACTTGCTGATGAAGTCCGCACCGACAGATCCGGCGAGTCTAGAGACAAAGGAGACCATGACAAACGCGAATGGCGTTTCGAGGGAACGGATGATATCGTAAGGTCGGATCGCTCGGAGGAAGACCCATCGAAATGAGGCGCATCTGGTTCAGGCGCATGACGAGCGTCTAAGTGATATGAATCAGTAGAGCGACTTCCATGAGGTCGCGGCTCCTCCGAAAGGCTTAGAGAGATGAGGCTAGATAACGTTGGCGTCCCAGTCTTTGACGACGTTGATGTATTTCGAGAGAGTGGGACTAAGAATTTCTAAGATCAGTTATACCTGAAACACGAAATGGAGAAGAAGGTGATAGATGAAGATGGGAGCCAAGACGTAAAACGACATGAAGGACTGCAATGGCGGCGACACTGGCGAAATGAGAAGGCAAGGACGTACCTGAAGGGTCGGCAAAGACGACTGATCTCCGCGAACTGCGTGTGCGGGCAGGCATGGGAGGTTGCAAGCCATCTTCACTTAGAGGAGCAAGGGCGCCCATACTCGCACAGCGCTTGAACTTGAGCATGCGGTCGGTTGAGCCTTCACCTGAGCTAGAGTATGATATCTCATGGGACGTTGAGGATGTATCAAGCTCAGACAGGCTCGCATACGAGAGTACAGGACCCGCCAAGGGCGACGGTCGGAAAGTCTGTGATGTCCTTCTTCGTGCATAGTCGGGTGGCTGTAAAGACGCCGTCCTTGGGCGAGGATGTGCGGGCAACGAGGAGGACATTAACGAGAGAGCGGAGAAGAGACGTAAAGAGGGAGAGAATTGAAAGACGGTTGAGCTGGGAGCTAGATAAGCCTTTTGAAGAAACTATTTCGGGGCACCATTTTGAGAACTGTTGCAGCGGCATCGCAAAGCCCGGCCAAAATTTCTCGTTCTGGTTATCTTTATTATTTGGCCACGCCGCCCAATATTAATGGACTCGGTCTTGCTTCCCAACTTCCGTTCCATATTCAGTTCAGTTCAGTTCTTCTCTTGAGTCGCTCAGATCTTTCGTCGTTTTGACGCCTGATGATGGAGTGAGTTACTGCCGCAAGTCCGGTGTTTGGTAAAAGGCGTATAGATAGGCGCTGATTGCCCCAACATTTGTGCTTGACGGCGAGGTCGTAGTGGCAACGATGACGGACATGCACAAGCCGCGAAGGGAACTGGAACTAATCCCGCTTCGATCCTCTTTATCGATAGTCATCACGTGGAAGCTAGCTGATCACGCCGATCTGACTGACGATCACTCCATCAAAAATTCAAGAATATTAACTTCATCTGATCACGTATAATTTTGCATGCGGGAGAAGTGAACGAAATTTCAGCTTTCAGAATTCGTCTTCTACTCTCCAAATCACTGTACAAACGTCTCTCTGTCGGATACATAAGGTCTGTCAACACTCCACGCTGATTTTCAGGGTCACCTCTGGAGGATTGCGTATGCCCAGCATTCCCTGCTGCTTTTAGAGTCTCGAGCTTGCGACCCTTTTTCACCCACCCTCGTTTGAACTGTGTGTATCACGGCACGGACCAGTTGCAGGCACAGCCAATATTTCTCGAGCCTTAGCTTCTAGACTCTCGTCGATTTTCAGTTTCTCCCTTAATGACTAAATACCCAATTTGCCGTCTTATACATGCCTGGTGCAATGCAATGTGGCGTTTGCCGCACCCAGACGGAGAACACGGGCGCAAGTTGACACTTACACTTATTTCAAGCCATCGTTAACTGATGGAGGTCGCTGACGGTCAATAGTATTAGTACGGAATACGCCTTAGTAATATACTTGGCCTACGCTACGATGTTCACGGGGATGACGAAAGATCGATGCCGAGTGATGAGTGCGGGAAGGAGCTCATAAAATGCGCAAGTCATTCGCTTTATTCCGAAGCGCCTCAATAGACAAGATCACGCCCTGCCCTGAAAGGGCGTCTCGTGAGTGCAATCGGCCAGCCAGGAGCTTTGGGATGTCCATCGATGTACGTGCACTTGATGTCATTTTCATTAAATCCAACCACACGTTCATTAGACGCAGAAGGACATGTCAGGTATCAAGCATAAATCCGAAACGACAGTAAACTCTAAAAGAAGGTAAGAAGCGAAACAGTTCTAGGGTTGCTATGAACGAGCACGTCGTTCTGACTTGGGCGGAGGTGAACCAGTCGTCGTATTCCATGCCGGGCCGGGCGGAACGGTCCAATCTCCGTGACATTCGTATATCCAATCTGTCTCCTGTATGATTTCGCTCAAAGCAGCGACAAAGATGTTTAAGGGACACAGTCCATCCTTTTGCTCGGGGCACCCTTGGATGCCTGTTAGAGGGACGACGCCGTCGTTGATGATTATTCGAATTTGGTCGCCTTCTAGTCCCTCGCAGGATAGTACTAGAATATATTCTCATCAGTTAGGGCTTGAAGTGGATAATCTCTAGACACGTACGTTGGAATTGAATGTTGGTCGCAAATGGCGCGAGTTGACTGGCAATGAAACTTCTGTTCTTCGGAATATGGTCCGCAGGTAGCGGTCCATTCGCAGCAAATGTTGTAAGGTTCAACGCGGTGATGATATTCAGTACGACAACCTCGTGCGTCGCATCGACGTATAGACTCTGGTCGAGTGGGAAGAATAGAGAATCATCATCCAGTGTGCTATTCGTCGAAGAGTTGTGGCTCTGGATTGGTGTATGCGTAAGGCGAGCGACAAGCTCCTGCACATAGCCAATGCCTTGCACACGTGCGACGGGAGATCCAAACGCGGAGTCATACCTAAACATTCGTAAGGACGAGTGACTGAAACATGGGAGAGCTCACGGACCAGAAGTAAAGATCGGAAGCATATTCAAAGCCCTCCCATTCATCTTCCGTGAAAAGTTCGCAAAATTTGCTATATCCTATAGCCACAGTCTAATCCCACTTGAACGAGTTGAACAACTTTTCGTCTGCCAAAGCTCACCTCATAAGCGCACAGCTACAACCATCATGATCAATGTCTGCTGGCATGATATAACTTTGACTGAACTTACTTGTTGGAACACGTAAATGTCCTCAATGCTCAAATCGTATCCCTCTAGCTGTGGAGCGAGTCGAGCATGCGCGTCCTTGAGGTAAATCGACGACCATTCACGAACGTACGGGATCGCACGGTCTGACTTGGTACGATCACGGGCATTGGGGCACGTCTTGTATGGGGCAAGGGTGTTATTAAACTAAATAGTGAGATTAGCAATACTCAAGGCCTCTCTGGAGGCAATCTCACCCCATGCGCCTCGATAGTAACACTCTGAAGATATTTCCCTTCGACAGGGAGCCCGAAGAAGCCTACGGCAAAGTTGAGAGCCGAGTGCAGCATGCGGTCTCTGTCTCTCCGTCAGCCAGTTTCCAATGAAGTCGAGAAACACCCGTACTGAGACTCGGTACGGAATACAGGTAAACTGTTTGATTCGGTGAAGTTCTGACGCGCAGTCAGATACAACAATGTGACTACAAACGAGAAAACTAACCTCAAGCAAGAAACCGTACTTGATGCGGAGTGTGACACCAAGATCGACTAGGAAACAGAACTAAGCCAAACTGAATAGAGCGAAACCAGTTTTTCTTACACAATTGCTGGCGGCCGAATGGTGTCAAGACTATCTGCTGAATTAGATTCTGTTCTTGGCGGGAGACCGATCACTCACTCTCTTCGCCGAGTTTGTATGTCCTAGTGGTATTATGTTATTAGAAAATAATAATGCCGATACAACATTCTTACCAATCGTTCATAAATTCTAATTCACCAGTACCGCTCCATCCCGCAGCGGACTCATGTAGGCGCCCTGAGAAGTTGGCCGGACCACCATATGACGCTATTGCAGGTCATCATGAAGAGTGATTTATCAGAAGTTGCGAAGGAACGTACCCCATGCCGTTGGGTACCGTGCACCATGTCGATGTAAGAAATGCAACCCAGTTACAGCACACGTGTCAGGGGCTTCTGGTCCAGAGTCGACACCAAAGACGCCACGATCAATGCTATACCATGGGGATAAATTTCCCCATTTCTTGAAGATATCAAACTCGCCCTTTCCCTCGCCTTTGGCTCCTCCTTTTGTCATTGGAGTAACCAGAGTCGGAGCCCCTGTATGTACAGGGTACGACGGTGCGGTCGCGACAACGGCCGGTTCCGCTCCAGTAGGTGTCGGTCCAGCAAAACCGATGTCTGTAGGAAACAGCGAAGTCTTTCCGTTTGTTGGGGATACTGGCGGGTAATCATGTCGCTCCGTCGAGCCAACGTGCGAGGGCGCAGCGACGATAACATCATCAAGATGGTCACCGTCGCTAGAAACCAAAGAGAATGGAGTACATAATTCAGGGAAGACCGCCGTCAGGCATATCGAAAACAGAATCCCTCCCAAGAAGGCCAGGACGAGATGCAGGGTACCAAACCTAGCGCCACTAGTACTAGACCGTGTAGGCTTGCTCGTGTTGATGGTCGAATCCTCATTGTTCAACAGAGCCTCATCTTCCGCGGACGCTTCTGATACCGGCAAGGGTTTGTACTCAACTCCGCGCTCAATATCAGCGCTCCTCGACATGTTGATGGTGGAAGACAGGAGAGGACGAAAAGCAGGATGAGGACAAACCACTGGGGAGTGGCACGGTCCGCCAAAAATCTGTGCATTCCCACGGTCTCGCTTAACCTATCCCTGTGATCGACATGTCGATCTTTGTGTTTCACTTTCTGTTTTCACGTTTGTCCTCCCAGAATAATTTACACAACTGAAGGAACTGTTTGGAAATAACATAGACAAAGGTTTTTGGGCCCAATAAACACAGTGGGATGAAAATTGAAGCAAAATAACAAATATTTTTATGGAATATGCCCAATTTTAGCCACGTTCTCAAGAACTAAGCAACTTCTCCAATTTTTTTTTTGGACAAAATGAAGAAAATCGCTTGAAAAGACTGTAGGTGCACTGAAACAGGTCAACTTTTCCAAACTCATAGAGGAAACAAGCATACATTCAGTGTACATAAGCTTCAGGTGTCATTTCTCATTTATTGAAGTGTACTAGAGCTTCTATTATTGCATGTATTTATGTATCATCATCACAACATTACCCATGAGTGATAATAAGCAGAGTTTGTGTTGATGTCGTTGAAGGCAAGGGATCCTCCAAATCGATTGTATGCGGTCACGTGATCAGTCTGACCTAAATAAAGGTGCTTTATCGTGGCGAAATATACCTCAGATTAAATAAATATTGCTTATTTAAGATATTATGAGGTGGTATTAAGGTATGGAACTCAATGCATTCACAGAGAGACGGTTTAACTGAGCCAGCAAACTTGGCCAGGTTGGTGTCTCGAGAGAAAGTGAGACAATATGATCGACGCGACTTACTATATTTAGGACGTTATTCAAACTCCGACCAGGAAAATTTGTCACACGGATCACATAGGCCGTGCCACTCCCCAAAACCACGTGATCTTCTCATCAGTCACGGGACTCATATAAGGGGCGTGTAAATGGGGACAGGCAATCCCTAGCTGTCCCGCGTGCGTTCCCACGGGCCTGCCGCGTCGTGCCGGTGATCGACGCAGCACTACGCGTTTACCGGTTTTTTAGAGCCTGTATGCACGTCATTCTCCTCCTTCCACAAAGCGAGGATTTCTATTTTTTGTGCATATTAGAACTTTTTGGTGTATATTCCAAAACTTGTACAATTTTTTTTTGTCATTTTTCAAGAACTCGTTGAGATATGGGGCATTCCTACCCCATATCTCAAATTCCTACCCCATATCTCAACAATGGATTATTTTTTTGTAATTTCCTCTGACCGAATTGAGGAAAGGAGTGAAATATCAATATTCATGCATTGAGATTGGCAAGTAATCGAGCGGTTGAATTTATAAACAAGTTGCAGTTGGCGGTGTAAAACCGTGAGAGAATAGACAAGATAAGGAAAAAAACGAACACGTGATTTGATAGAAGCATGGTTGACTTTGCTTCGGACGATCTAATTTGAGAAAGAACCGACGCAAATCAATTCAAAACAGGTGTTACAAAGGTTTTAATCATGTTTTTCATGCATATATGATATTAAATTAGTTTATTCTTCTAGATGGCTGGCAGAAGAAGGTCGGAAAAACGAAAAAACTCCCTCGAAAGAGCTCGTACTGTTCGACTTGCTGCAAAACGTAGTGAAAAGGAAAACCGAGTTGTAACCCGGCAATTCAGCAATATCAGTGATGCTCTGAAAAGAAGCGAGAGGCAACTCACCGACATGCGGAGTGTAGCAGCAGAGCAGGGGGCAGCAAATGACTGCCTGCAACAGGCAGTCGTTCTTCTGGAGTCGAGAAATACAAATCTGTCAGCGCACCTGGAAGAGGCACAACAGAAACTTACCTGCACCACAAATAAGCTCCAGACGGCCTCCGATCATTCTTCTGGCTCAAAGCAGGATGTAAGGAATGCGCGCAAGTCCATCAGGAACCTGCGCGGATTAAACGCTTCGCTTCTTGCTCAGATTGAGACAAGGCAGAATGAGCTTGCCAACCTTGCAGAACAAGGTCGCTTGCTGCAACTGCAGCTCAGCTCTTGCCTCGCCTCTCTTCAGCAGGCAAACATCGCACTCGGAACTGCAACACTCGAACGCAGTGCTGCTGAAGCCAACCAACAGAGTGCCGAAGCACTTATCGAGCACTTGAACCTGCGAGCCAGGCAGAACGACAACAAATACAAGAACAAAATCAAGAACTTACGAAGTCGTTATCACCGTTTTCAGGTTCTCACCTGTCAACTTCGTTCGCAACTTTCTCGAGCAAGAAAACGAATAAATCAGCTTTCCTCATTTAGAAGCACAGCAATTGAAAGCTGTCGACTTACTGCACAAGGTATCTACAAGCCTCCCTTTCGCTCCTTGGTTCGTCGTATCGTGGCTCTTGGCGTGCCATTGTCGAAATGCCATTTGATTACGGCCGAATTCTTTAAATATCTGTACAAGACGTGGGGATTAGCACAACCAAATGGCAGAAAAAGAACGATATACATACCAAGCCCACGAACCATTGCGAGGATTATCGGTGAGGGAAACGTAGCTTCAAAGTTGCAACTTGCACATGAACTATAGTGCTCGAGAGGTGAGTTTGTGTTCTTAAAGTGGAACAACAAAGACTTACCTCCACCTTCACAGGATTTACTACAGGCGGCGATGGAACGACCAACAAGAATCAAAACTTCGAGTCGCTGAACTTCAATGTTACGCTGAACAAATCGAGTAGCGAGCACAATTTTCTCCCAGGTCTTTCACAAGACCCAAGTTCATCAGATACCCGTCGAGTTGTTCGCTTTGGAGAGGTCCGGCTGTCAGCAAACCATCGTGCTGAAACACAAGTCAGAGGTGATACCCAGTTTATGCAGGACTTGGTCGACCTTCATGAACAAAGCCCTCTAGCAGAGGCAGCAGAACTGCTGCCTCCGCTCAGCATCACCTCTCTCGCCCTCAAGTACCATGGAACGCACGGGGACCATGCTGAGGATCAGAAGGCGAAACATCGCCTACTCGCCTCTTGGAAGAGCGAGACATCCCTGCGAGGACTGGGAGCGGCGCATTTATTCGCAATGCCGGAAGAGCAACGTACCAATTTGGTTCGTAAAGAACGAGAGGATATGATTCAAGAGCTAGGAGGTGATTTAGTATGGGCCAGTCTAAATGATGAAGAGAAACAGGTGCAGGAATTACGAACCATGAACAAACTAGCGAGGATACTTGCAGACGAAGCGTTTCCCCAACTTTCCGATGTAGAACGCCGCCGGTTCTTGCTGTTTGTATAGAGTGGGTGCGGTATGCACAAAGACCTGAATGCGGTGAAAGGGGGAGATTCAGCAATGCGTAATGAGTGGAAAAAGTATCAAATCTCACCTCGAATCCTTGCAAATAAGGACAATGCTGCTGTCCTTCGACTTGCTGAAGCAGACGACCCTTTTGATGACGATGACGATAACGATGACGATGACCCGCCCTGGGGTGAGAGTGCCGCAGAGAAGAGGGCCCGCGAGGTGTCAAAAGCTGGCAGCGTAAAACTCACCGCCTTGATGGGAGCGCTGCTAAACCACAAGGATGACAAGAAAGGTCAGACTATACTCAGCTAGGATCTATTCTATAGGTACTTACTCGAGTCTCGCATGTTTACACATGTAGGGCAACACCATGTCTTTCGCGACCATGCTACACACACATTTGGACGGCCAATTTTGTTTCCTGACACGTCCAATACCCGGTATTTGTCGTATCTCGATACAGCAGCGGAAATCCTGGCACGGTTGGATTTCTACGTCAGCTTCATGCAGCGGGTCCGATTCTCGAAGGAAAAACCTGGCTTAAACAATCTTGAAGAAAACATCAGCGGGGCACTGACAGACGAACCAACACTCACCGAGCTTGCATGCCTAGCCTTGTATCGAGAGGCTGTATCTGTCCCTTTTGTCTCTGAAATTCGCTGCAATAGCCTTGAGGCCGTCAATGCACTCGATCTCGGCCCTCTGCTACAGAAAGTTCAGGATCACATCAAGAAACTTATTGACTCACCTGACATCCTTCTGTCAGCAAATCCTGACTGTCAGAGGGCGATTCTGGGTGGAAACGAGTCATGGAACTGCCCTGATGCAATCAAAGCAATTACATTACTCATTACCAATTCGAGGCTCCCCAAGCTGAGAGCCCTATTCAGGGCCTTTCTTATGGGGGCACTGGCTACGTGGGAGCGGTTCTCATCAGAGTTCAAAGCTGATGGTGCAATTGCCGGACTTACCGAAGAAGAACGAAAGCTGGCATGGATGCCAGCTACAAACGACGCGAATGAGGGTGCCCTCGGCGCATATAGGGTGTTTTCTCGGGGTAATCCAAATGGTACAATAAAACTATTCAATTCCTTATTCAGATATCGACGCAATGACACCGAAAATTTTATTGAGGAGGAACTTACTGGGGAACGGCACCAGGCCTTCTTGCGGAAGCGAGCGCGTGAGGAAGATATGGCGGGACTCGATAGGAAGCGGCGCCGGGAGGTCGATAAGGAACGTGAGAGAGAGGCAGAGGTGCGCAGGGAGAGGACAGAAAGAACGGCCCAACGGAAGGCCGCCCGCGAGAGGAAGCTCAGGGAGCTTCCCATTGTGGTGGACCGGTCAGCCGTAGAAAGTCTTAATTCCCTAGATTTGAAGGATCAGCTGGACAAACTCAGAGGAATCGAGAACAACATACTGAGTATACCGGCAGCTGGAGATATAGGAAACAAGGCGAGCAGGCTAGAGTTTCTGCTCGATGCCTTGGACCGGTACATTGCTCATTGTTCTGGGAAGCTGATAGTTGTCCGAAATCGTAACCAGTAATTATAACTAGTAGTTGGACAGTCTTGATATTCACAGCGACGTTAATAATCTCCTTCACACGAAGTATAAAGCAGAGAAGAACGTGTTGAGTGTCATCTGCGTTGTCGACTCATCAAATGACTGCACAGCAGAGGTACCAAAGCGATATATTGAGTATATGCATGACAAGACCTCCGGAAAAACTGAATATTTGTTGATTTCTGTACTTCAGTATGTAGTATACGCCGAATACAAGAGTTTATGTCAATGAGAAAGCTAGTATTGGGTGACAGGGGTAACGTAGACGTGAAGAGAGAAAAGCGGTAAACGCACAAAGTGATTCATAACCTTTTTTGGTAATTTTACGAACTCCGCTTGAAAAAAAATGGCACGCGCGTCACTTAGGAATTGCGCGTCCCCAGTGTAAATTACACTGGTGAGTGGCAATCCCCTATAAGTGGTCACTGGCACGGCCCATCAAATTTCCGTGCTTTCCCACGCTCTCGCTTAACTCTTGCCAGTGATCGACGTGCCGATTGACCTGTCTCACTTTTTTGTTTGGACCATTCACGACATTCACGAGCTCATCCTGCCCCCCACAACTTTAGAAAAAATCTAAAAAAATACCCAAAATTATTTTTTGGCATTCTGAACAAGATGGAAACTAAAAAATTGAAAAATGTCCAACAGATGTTGAGAAATAGCGATTCTTGGAGCCATATATAAACAACTAAGACACTTCTAAAGAATATTTTTTTTACAAAATCTCCAATTTTCCTTAAGATTCATAAATGTGAAAGAGCAATGGCGAGAAAGCATGAACTCATTGAGCTAGAGAGCATATATGCTGCTTAGTCTACAATAACTGCTAATATCCCCACCAATAAGACAGTTAATTTCATAGAACATCCCCAAAAGTATCCTAATAAACTCAAAAATGATGTACAGTTAGCCTCAAGTGTGTTTGATAAGTGTGTTAGAGGGAGAAGTAGCTGAGCAAAAAATGCTATAATAAGATCACGTGATGTACCAGCAAAAATAATATGTATATGGGGACTGGCAATCCCCACTAAAAAAAATGGTCATTCCCACGGTCTTGCTTAGCTCTCCTGGTGATCGATGCGCATGCAGATCCTGTCCCACTGTGCATCCAGCATCTGAATGGACGGGAAACTTCACACAACAATTCTTTCTCCCTGGAAGTGTTTTTATTGGATGTATTTGATACTGAAGAATACCCTGACCAAGAATGAAAAAAATTCGCCAAAAAATGACAGAGATATATTACATTTAATACTATATCTCAGAAATTAAGAAATTCCTCCGAAGTTTTTTTCGGCCAAATGTTTCTAAATCTCATGAAAAACGTATTTATGCAATTAGTTTGAAGTTTATGACTGAAGTAGAGGAGGAGATACAGGTTGGGAGTGCGACACGATACATTATTATCAGAAAAAGAAACTTACCTAGCATGTGACTGATAGGTACAGTCACCTGACAAAAGTTTTATTGCTGCCTCAATTTCATGTTTTTCGTGATTTTCTCCTCCAATTTTTATCTTCTTGCTTGAAAAAAAAATTAGCATGCTTTGGCTATGGAAAGAATTGTTCCTTCCAAATTTTGTGTGGAACGGTGAGGATCTGTGCTCAAAACGCAGTTTTGGGGGGAGTCAAATTACTATATATAGGGAAAATGAGTGACTCTCTGGTACTCTTTACATCGTATATATCCAACAGATTAGAGTGTCGGGATGAGAGCTTGCATGCATGATAATATGATATATATGCACATCATATGAATTTATCAGATTTTTTGAATCACTGTGGAAAGAGCTAGATGGCAAAGAATCCTGACCAAGAGTAAAATTGGTCAAAACAAAGGGGAGAATCGATGAAAGTAGCACTTTTCACCTCCACCTAATGCAACACCCGCTCTCCTGCTGAACAGAAAAATCTGAAAAATTCATATAATGTTCCTACCTATGAAATAAGATTCTATGCAAAATTTCATAGTGCTGAGACATTCTGTTAAGTGTGGATAGTCCAAATAGTGTCGAAAAAATGGAGTGATTTGATGCATATAGTCACCTTGACCTTCTAAGCGAAGTGGGACATAAAGATCGATGCCACTTGCTAAATTAGGATTTTATTTGAGCTCCGTCCGAAAAAAAACTGACCACTTTTTTCATAGAAGATTGCCAGTCCCCAATGTATATTCTGCCTGAGCACCAGTTGAAATAAACTCATATATGATATAATTTGACTTTGGTAGATATAGTAAGTCCTAAAATGTCGAAAAGAGGAGTGAATTTGCTTGAATTTTGTAAAACTGAATTATCGAGGGATTTGGGTGAGAACGAAAAGTGAGACAACATGATCGACACGAGTTGCTATATGTGGAAATTATTTAAAGCCCGCCTCAAAAAAAAATGTCACACGAGTTACATAGGCCATGCCAGGCACCACTATAAGAAAGTGAGACTTCTCATGGTCCATGCTGCGTCATGCCGGGGCTCGCTTATACTTAAGCGATGACTGGTTTTTGTGAGATGTGTTCGACCGCTGAAGAGATCCGTCACGTGCTACGAGCGGATCAGTCGCGAGATACGGTTTGGGCAAGTGAGACCGATCAACGAAGTCACGTGACAAAGCGTGCCACACAAAGGCTCAACGTCATCAACCGCCTCCAGGAGTACCGAAGGAAGCTATCGACACAAGGTACCGGCACGAGAACCCCCTAGAGCATCCCTTCTTCCTCCCACCCCGCTTCCCGCTCCGGAATTCTGAATGGACAACTCAGAGGAGCCATCCGAACGTGCCCTCCTCAAGCCTCCCAAGCCAATGTGAATGTATGCTTTCCTTTGTTTCCTTTATCCCTTTCTACATGCCCGCCTGCGCTTCGCCTATGCCCCGTTCGTCGTGTTCCCCCATTATGCGTCCCCTTTGGTCAGTTCTTGTCAGGTCCCCCTCGGTCCACCTTTCCTTTCGCCTTTGTTTAGATATGCACCCCCTTTTCCCCCGCATGCACTCTCCTACTCGTCCTATGACTCTGCTGCCCCTGAATGACGTACCCCATGCCCTTCATTTCCCTTGTCAGCCTTTGATCCCTTAGAGTTCCTCGACCCTTTCGCGTATGCACCCCCCTTTTCTTCCTATGCCTATCTCTGCCTTTCGGCTTCGTCTCAAAGGCTCATGGACCACAGTATTATAAATAGAGCTTGGATGTAGTAGGGAGAAGCTCAGTGAATCCTATGGTACCAGTTCTACGTTCTATCGTTCGTCCCAAAGCTCTCTAAGTCGGCTACAGCTTGGAAAGACTTCGATCCTATCAAGGACTCGCCAAACCTCGTAATTCTCGAGTCTCTTAGCTATCTCATCGTCACTAGTCGTGGCCACGGCCATCCTAGACTGTTAGAAGGTGTCTGGTAAACGTTCCGGACGTTCCTCTAGCAGTACTCGCCGTTCCGAGCACCGTTTCCATCGTTCCGCGCGTTCCGAAACAAAGGTCAGGCCTCGTCGATCCTGCCCTGCATCTCAGTTTTAGTCTTCGAAACACAGCCACTTACGCTTCTCGTCGACCCCCGAGTCTAATCCAGCTTCTCCCGCCGCTTCCGTGCCTGGCACTCCCCCTACCTCAGCTCCTGCCCTTCCTCCTCACCGGATCTGCCTCGGATCCTCCATCCCTCCACCGGTACTCCTCCGGATCACCCAGGTAGGCTCCTGCCAACTCACCTTCAATCCTTTGGCTCTTCGGAGACCACAGGAGTTTTCACCGCGTTCAACCTCATGTCCCCACGTCCACAATGTAGAAATGACATGAATAAAGTGTATATACAATGTTTTTAATGTCAAGGAATATGAATCTGCAAAAAAAGAAAAAAAAGGACAAAAGCTCACTGAGATAACAGTCATATCTCAGGAACTAAGCAAATTCTTGAGAATTTTTTCAGAACAAAATGAAGATATGCATGAAAAAATACGATTTGTGCATTTACACGAAAATCGTTGAGAAATCCATTGAGTTCTGGGACATTGTGTAGCGAGAGCAGTTCTCAACAAAATTACTTAATAAGGAATAAAATGATCACGTGATTGATAGAAACTTGGTGAGTTTTCTCTCGGAGGGTACCCTAGCTGAGCAATAGCACAAGTGCAACATTGCCAAGAAAGCAAGGATGTATGTAATATATATAACCAATGCATTTATAATATAAAATGTATGCTTTCATTCTAACAGTAGTTGACAACTGGTTGGTAAAGCACAGCACTTGAAACCTCAGAGACTGTAGAAATCGGTCAGTATATATGCATACAAAAGAGACAATATGATTGAACAATGGTGCATTTGAGCTAAGGAAGATGGTAGCATACCTAACACCAATGAGAATGGCATCTCAATGTATTTATTGTAGTTATATAACCTTGATCGAGTCTGAGCAGCCTGTATTAGGCACATGTCAATATGTAGATGTCAGTATATGCACTTTTTTTCGTGAGATATACAGCAAACATATTAAAATATGCCAATTTATTAATGCTCTGGGTCTAAAATGCAAGAAAATCGCCATTAAATTTCTTTAAAGTGGTGTAGACGTGTTCAAACTGAGGCGGTAAGTACAGACTGTCTTGGTATACCAAACATAGTAATTATTCGAACTCCGCTCGAAAAAAGTCGTCTCACGCGACACTTAGGGGATTGCCACTCCCCAGTGTAAACTCCGTTTCAATCTCCGCGTCCGTCATGACCTGCAAGCGAGATCAGTTGCAGATATTTCCGACTCTTGACTTCCCTCTTCTCTGCTTCCTAGAGCAACGCAATTATGCTCTTCGAACCCTCAGAAAATCGTACACAAGGTTGTTAGAGTTACCACGGTCACACTCAAACACCAGCGTCCAGGAGACGCTGACAAAGCACGTCTGAATGGAGAATAGCGCGGAAGGCAAAATGAACTTGCGTTCATCCCTGTGAGATTACAGTCAGGTATAGGACACTGTAATCCACGACATGGACAAGTTATCATTTGATTTCTAAATGTGTCTGTCGCCGCTGGCCACAACGCTTTACTAGTCGCGGCCAAGGAATAGTTGAAAAAAACCGTATAATCTTACGTTCCGCCGGCTAGAAATTACATCCTGGTTCAAAAGCACTGCAAATCCACGCAACGGAACGTCTTCTAAATCTGACTGAAAATATTACGAAAAGCTATGCATATTCGAGGTCGGGTTGGAAATGGAATTCCTTGCAAAACCCCAGTGCAAGAAGTTAGTTATTGTACTGTACCGCATGACAACTTACCAGTACTATCACTATCCGGTTCCTTTCAGTCTTCCTGCCGTTTAGACGGGACGATGCCGGGACGCATTATCAAAAGGTGAGGGAGGGGAACAGTGCCGGATCAGGGAAATTCATATCGAAATAAGGGCTGCAAAGGGGATATGATTAGTGTTGTATTTCGATGCTGTTGCACCTCGGATCTATCGTATTCTGCACGCATCGCCGCTGAATATATGAAATATTTCGTGCCATCGTATGGAAAGATAAAAGTATTGCTCAGCTAGTTATTGTAGATCGTAATCTCGTTTCGCTTGGTGTTTCTCTACTTCTACCTTGCCCTCCTACGCAAATTGATTCCGATGAATGAAGCGCAACGCTCACGTCCGTGCAGAATAATATTACAGACATGCAGCGACCAAGGTTTGAGTTGCCATAAGGTGTATCAATTCAATCGCCAGGTTCCCGGCGGCGTTTGGTAATTCATACATCGCGCAAACGAAAACCGGACTGGCACAGAAGTTAAATTTTCACTTGGAACTCTACGGTTCGTTTGACGCCACGCGGTGGATATTTCTAGTTCGTGCACCAAGGGACTGCGTGGACCCTTTGAATTCGTTTCGTCTATCTGTCTAGATACAGTATGTTACATACAGCGATGTCCACCTTGCGAGCAGTTATGGTGGTGTGAAGTCACCGCGCATAGTCTCCGCAAGGCTTCTCGGCTCGACAATCCAGATTGCTGCAATTTCCGCCTCGTCATCGTCCAACTTTATTGAAGAAACCTTCTCTTGTAGGTCAAGACTCGAATCCAGAATTGAAGTTGAATTTTGACCGCCGACTGCTTTCGCGCTCTCCTTGAGAATCTCGCGCACGCCAGCACGGTTTGCGGTGAGGGTGGTCCAGCGCCGCTGTATGCCACGGTGCAGAGTCCCTACTGTGTGCGCCGTGAGACGAGGGTTAGAGCTAGTCACGGCAGCACGATCAATTTCGTCGGCAAGTATCGACTGATCCCCCTGTTTACTCCCATTTGCAGAGTCATCGCGATTCGTGTTTATAGGTGACGAGGAGTCGTGTAGGGCAGCAAGAGCACGAGGGTGATGAGTTGAACCTTCCGCAAGCAAGCGCGTGCACGTCTGTTCAAGGTTGGCCCAGAAGAAATTTTCGTTCGATTTGTCAACCGACTTGGCCGGATTTGTATCACTTCCATCCTCGTCAAAGACCCGCACTGGCACAAGGCCTGGAACTAGATTGAACGGGTGTCGTGAATCGCGCCAATAGGCCTCCACAGCCTCTGTTGGTGAGTGAAACTGTATTCCGAAAACCGATTCCGTTCCATTGGACGGATAAGAAAGCAACGCTGCTGCGCGTCTCTTTTCCGCTGGTCCTCCAATCTTGTCGACAATTCGCAGACAGCGGTCCCGCACTTCTTTCGAAGTCCAGAACTCTACCAGTGAAGACGTGGGGAACGGCGGTATGACATCTGGCGCAAGGTTGAGGCGAGATGCAATCTCGTCAAGCAAGGCTTGGTCGATTTCCCGTAATACTTGGCTAGCAAGCGCTCGAGAGTGCAAATTCTCACCCTCCCCATCCGTCTCGGAGCTTTCCGCGCCCTTATCCTTCGCATTACTCTGCGTACGTCCGAATAAATTATGCAGTTTGCTATGAGCCTTCGCGCGTGCGAGCAGCTCCTTCTGTTGTTGACGACGCTTGCGAGAGCGCGCCCGTTCCGCCGGCGTGGGAATGTACCGAGTGTAAGCCTCTTCCTCTGAAAGAGGTAGCGGTGCATGCGTTATGTCGGAGATCAGCGCGATGAGAACTGAGAGATCGAGATTAATCCGATATGACGCAACCAGTCGTCGTCGAGATTTGGCAGGAGGAGAGTGAAGTTCTGGTGGGACGAGAAACTCGTGTTCTCCCAGTATGATTTCTATGCCCATCTCGAGGAGCTCCTGGAGTGTCTGTGTGATGCGAGGGTCTATTTCTGCTTGCTTTGTGGTAGTCGAGTCTTCTCGAGGCCCAACGATTCTAAGACCAAGGCTTTCAAGTTCCGGCAAGCTCTTGTTGTCTATCCGTAAACGTGGAAGACGGACAGTAATCCTCGGAGGCGCCGAACTTCTGTCTGATATCGTCATCGACGCTTTGGCGGCAGCAGACAACTGCTTGCCCATCAGCAAGAGTGAATTGTCAAGCTCATGTGGTTCAGGCTTTGACTTGCAAGAAGATGTCCCGCAGCCCGCATCAAGGATGTCATTGTCTTCGGGCTCCGAATCGGTGAGATATGTGTCCAACTCTCGCAACTCAGAGAGAATACGGGCATTCTTGATTCTGCCAATACATCACGCCTCAATGTAATTATTTTGTGAGATAAGCTATTCAAGACAACTTACGTGTTGACGCGAATCCAATGCTGTCCGTTGTCTGCGACGACATCCACTTTGGCCACGGCTACACCTTTCCTAGAAAAGGTGTTTGGGGGTGGAGCAGGCTTTGAATTAGACATCCTTCTTTCTTCAAGCCGAACAGGGAAGGACTTGTCAATAGCTACAATGGCCTGCCGGGCGCGTACAAGCTCGTTCCATACTGCAACAAGATACGGCGCATTCGTGGAGAAGGCAGAAACGCTGACTGTTGTTTTGTGTTGAGCGTGGCGCGCGAGAAACTACTACCGGTGGGTATTGACTTGTCAAACATCACCCAGAGGGAACAAGGAATCTTGCAGACCTTGTCGATTTGTTCGATGTCATTCCGAACAATTTCCCGGAAGACACGGAGCCCAGGTATGCCTATATGCGGGTGGCGAAGCGCGTTCCGATCTGTGGATGCGCCGTCGCGCTCGTTGGGGGCACTCTTTTCTGAGCCGGAGCCTGTGGCACCCGATTCCTCCTCATCCTCGTCGTCGTTCCCAGAGTGGAGGACGTCGATAATAGGGAGTCGTTCTGTGCTAGCCCCAACATGCGGGAGGTATTTAAGAATGCTTTGGAGCTGGTTTCGCATTGCTTGCAGATGTTCAGCAGAGTTTGCCATGACGCTTGCGAGGAGATCGTGATCGTGGTGGTTGGAAAACAAAGCTAAGGACCAGGATGATATAGGGTAGTAAATATAAGTTATATGAGGATGTGAATCGGTGACGCAAGAGACGAGTTAGGACCGGAATCGGAACGGCGTTCCTCCGTTTAGCCTGTTCCCAGCCGGTCCCTGACCTGAACGAGTCCTCCTTCTTTCACGAAAAAAATATTGTACTCTATAATGTCTCTAGAATACTACGACATGTTTGAGCCCGTTCTTCATCTGGCGATGGGTCAGGAGATTCCATCACAGTGTCCACCCACGCTACTCCCCATGCACCATTCCCAACTTTTGTGCCTCCTAGTACGTTTCTGCTATCCGGCGTAACTTCCCAACGAGCCCATGTGGGCTGCGTACTATTTTCACCTGTTGAAATAATCAGAGGATGCACAAAATAGTGATGGTGCGAGGAGGATAACATACAGTGAACAATGGCAGTGTGAGGTTCGTATATGCCGTATGAAGTTGTATTCGCATCTCGACGCGATCGTTTATTCCGCGAGTTCATTGCGTCCTGATCGTCATCACCCGCTACTTCAACACCTCGGATAGACTGCATGCGCCCGCGCAACCACTCGGCGTTCGCCTCGCGCGTTCGTTGCGCCATCACAAACATCCAGTTTTCGTCCGTTACACCCTCGCGCGTCAGCATCGCTTTCTTCGCGACGTTTATCGGCCCGTCACTATACGGTCCAAGCCCTGAACCACCAAAGACAGTTGTTGGTCCCCCTGTCCGGTAGAGACCCAAACCAGACCGTTCGACCTTGCCTGAGCTACCTGTGGATGCATCAGCGGTAGCTGCTTGCTGCTGTTCTAGAAGTTCCGAAGCCAAATCGCCTGCTTTGAGTCCGCGAGCTTCTGCTTCTTGAATAGCCTTATCTTCGTAATAGTCATCAATACCAATTCGTCCATCAACAAGCATCTTTGCACCATGGGACTTGAACGCGCTACGGGCAGTGACGAGGGTGACGCTTCGTGTTCGTAAATGTCCGCCTAATTTGCCAATCTCGATGAGATAGTCCTTCTCCACCTGCGTCGCGATGAGCTTCAGGGCGAATGGATTACGACGGAAGTAGTACAAGGAGTCGCGGAAACCGGAAGTGCGTGCGGCGTCAATAGCAAGCATATATCGGCGTTCTGGGTGTCGACTAGGTAGGATGAATGTCTGCGACTTGAAAGTTCGTCCACCAAGAAGGTTCCCGTGCACATCAATCTTAGTGTCTCCCTTGGGATCATCTTCCGTTACGTGTGCGTCTCCCTCGATGGGTGGCAAGACCACCTTTCGAGAAGGCAATACAGGAACCTCAATTGATTCGGTGCCTTCATCAACACCACGGCTGCTCTCGTTGTCGTTGTCCCCATCGCTCCCATCTCCGCGTTTTGGAAGTCGTAGCATTAATAGTTCGCCCCTTCCACGACCCCTTGGTCTACCTCTCCCACTGCCTCTCGGACGTCCTCTGGGACGACCAGTTCCAACCCGCGGTGAACCAGCTGCCGATAACCTTGGGCGACCTCTTGGGCGACCACGTGTAACAGGTCGCTCGGGTGGTACTTGTAATTCAGCAACTTCGGCATCACCATCTGCTTCGCCGCCGTCCTCGCCTTTGGTAGATTCTTCAGGCGCGTCAGATTCTGGAGGAGCTTCTTCGTCAACTACAGCTTCACTAGCCGTTCGTTCGGATGGTCCACCAGCGTCTGAAAAAATTTCTTCATGATCTGATACTGGCTCGGGCTGCTTTGATCGTCTTGGTTTTATGATTATTTTGTTGCCACTCTTCCTCATTTTCGAGATGATGGATGAATGTGATGTGTTGACGACTCGGACGCGAAAGACGCGAATGACACGTGACTATGTAAGATATGAGTGTACGTAAGCGCGGAAGATCCGAAAAGGGAAGGAAGTGCGGCCGTAAGAATAATTGGAATTTATTTGGATTGAACAGCTCATCTCACCTTCGAGTGCTTCGAAATGCGACTCATGAGAAACAAAATACAACACTTGCTCTCTCCTCGGACTCACTGGAGGCTATTCACAGGTTTCTCCGTTCTGGTGGCAGGAACAATCTACCCCTCTGCTCTGATTTCGGGTTCTTTCTATCTGAGCGTGTAACTGTTCTCAACCGAAAAACTCTCATCGGCCTTCGTCCGCGCACATCGCAGATACCTATATATGAACATAGGATATCTTTAGAAATTTAACCGCATGCAGCTCGCTTGAAGGAAGTACTCATCCAATTGCGTCTGTGTCTGGATGGAAATCCAGAAGGAACATTACTCAGATGAGCTTGCGATCGGGTAAGAGCTCAGGACAACGCCTCCCATACCTGTTTGCATCTACGCAAAAGTATAAAATGGGTGTATGTCATGAGGGAGGGTTACTATGGGTCTCAGATCCTACGTCTCTTTATTGCAAGATGCTACGCTCCGTATTGCTGGTGCTCAGCCTGGGACTGGTTGCTGTGGCATCCGTCGTTCCGACGACGCGTAGAGCTCCCACCGCCGACCCATGTGCAAATATCGCTGGACAGAACTTCGTTGTCCCCGCTGATGCTCTTGCATGCCTGAAGTCATTCCCTTTCAACGAGACACTCCGTCAGAATGTCCTCACGGTCGTCTCCCGCGTTTTCGACTTTTTCACGTTTGAAGAGTTTTACCTCGACTCACCCGCGCCATTCCAGGAGTCGACCGCGAACATTCGGCGGGAGCTTGCGAGGATCAATGGTACCGAATATGCGGTACGCGACAGAAGCTATTTCGCTTGTCGTTCGGGTTACTAATTAGTTTATTCAGACGGACTTCGATTTCAATAAGGACCTCTTTGACTTTACAACACAACTGAACGACGGACACACTCGTAAATGGATTATCTCAAGTCATTCAATTTCTTTTACTGACCTGGCCCATTTAGGATGGTTCCCAACTTGCTATACGACCTTCCAAAATCTGCTCCCTGCACCAGTCGCGATCCTCGAGGAAGATGGGGAGCAGAGCGTGTTCATTGCGCCTGACTCCGTCGACCTCTTTAACCTACTTGGACCGGAGTTCACCGGCTTCTTCGACTCGATTAACTTTGACTGGCAGCGCCTCGCGGGAGCGAAGG
The DNA here is from genome assembly GCA_024712875.1 of Inonotus hispidus. Taxonomy (NCBI): domain Eukaryota; kingdom Fungi; phylum Basidiomycota; class Agaricomycetes; order Hymenochaetales; family Hymenochaetaceae; genus Inonotus; species Inonotus hispidus. Next base: position 1,155,291 of record CM045723.1, on the reverse strand, counting down.
TCCTGTCCATCGAGGGGATGGATGCTTTCGACTACATTGACCTCATTGCGCGCACAGTATCTGGGAATTTCTTGGACCACAATGTCCGCGTGAACAGCGTGTTGACGAGTTACCGGATCTCTGGTACCGATTTCTCACAACGTGTTGGCGACCTTGCGGGACCGCTACTGCCAACTCAGGATAATCTCACATTCAGTCTCATTGCGGTGAATGGAACCGGAGAGGCTGAAACTGTCACGGTCCCCTACCTTGCGACCTTCGTTGGTAATACATTCACTGACCAGGCATCTTTGTATGTTATCTCTTGTTTTCTTATTTCATCCACCGGAAAGGGTACTAATTTTGGTCTGTGGTACAGCTGGCAGAATAATTGCGCCGCAAATGGCGCCACGAATGGTGTTGACTTGAAGCGAGGCAGCTTACTCAAGAAAGCCGTTATCCGGAACGGACGCCCTCTGGCGAAGGCTGTTATTAGAGATACTACGCCCGCGAACGCTATTGGCTTGCCTGAGCCGTTCCTTCCGACTATTCCACAGGTTGATCCCTCATCTGGCGTTATCAAATCATTCATTCTTCCCGATGAGCAGACTGGTGTAGTACGTCTTTACCGCATTATAGTGGGTGAAAAGCTCGCGTGACAGTTCGTTGTCTGTAGATGTTCGTCGGCTCCTTCGAAGGCAACTTCCTTCAATTCCAACGCGACACGGTAAATGCGTTTAACAGCTTTACCACCGCGGGAGTCACTCGCGTTCTGATTGACCTTACAGACAACGGAGGTGGGAAGCTTCCCAGTCCTTGTACTTTGACATGCAAAAATATACGCTGATCGCCTCCATTCGATTTACAGGTGGCTTCGTGTGCCTGGGACAGTTCCTCCATCAGTTCCTTGCGGGGTCACAGATAGGCTATCCGTAAGTGTTTTGAGTTTTAGACGATCCCTTCCACACATGAGATGTGCCCTTGTATTTCGTGCTGATCGTGTGGCGATGCAGGGGCTTCGTAACGACGAGTCGTGCGAATGAGCTGGCCCGGAAAATCGTGCAGAGTGATATCGAACTCGGCGTCACTCAGACATTCTATTCTCCTATCAATTGTAAGCCTCGTTCTTTCTCATGGCTACTTGTCGGATCCTGACGGATAAGTATGAAGGGGCGTTCCTGAACGACACTGAATTCCCATTGATCCATGATTACATGAACCCGCCTGCGCCGTTCACGATTAATGGCGTTAGCGACCCAACTTCTCAGAGATTCCACGTACGAATCATTCCGTCTGCCACTATCTGTCATGCTTATCCTTTCTTCCAGGATGTCTGCACACCATTTGATGTTGAGATTCCGGAGACACCGATTATCCCACTTGAGTAAGTCGCGGCCTCCCTAAATTTGCGCACCGCATACTAACGCGCGTTCCCTCAGGAACATTGCTATCGGTATGCTTCTTTCGTTGTTCTGACATATGAAATCCAACTTAGAACGTATAAAGTCACCAATGGGAACTGCGCATCGACGTGCGCGATGTTCAGCACTCTCATGAATGAACGACACAACACCACTATAGCTGTTTTTGGAGGAAAGCCTGGAGAACAGATAGAATTTAAAGGTGTGGCACAAGAGGCCAATCTCTGCGCTTCAGAAGCTAAGTTGGTAATTAGGTATGGCTGGCAATCAAGTCCTTGAGTGGGCGGACATAGATACAGAGATCAAGACGGCCAATCTGAAGAATGTGAGCCTATTACTGTTTGTCGATTTCCTTTCAGACGGCTCATTTTTTGATGAAAGGATCCCCTTGCTCCTCCTGATCTGTAAGTAATATAGAACCTAGAAGGGATGACGATCTGATTTGTTGCGGTCATAGTCTTGTTGACGGTGACTTCCGGTACGTTCGGTTTTCGTGAAAATTCCTAGCAACGGTGCTGAAATAGGTACTTGGGTAGGCACAACTGGAGGACAGGTGAGCGGGTATCTATCTTTTAGCGATCGCCTTACTGACTGAAATACATCAAGCATGGAGCTTCTTCGATGAGAATATACCCATAGGTATGTCAATGAGACTGCACTTTGTGAGTCAATCCTGATCACCCCACTTTCAGCATACTTGTCAGAACTACCGAAATGTGAGCTGGCCTTTCTAGCGCCGTGTGATCGTCTGCTGATTATGGAACAGTACGATTTGCGTACACTAGGGATACGTTTAATAACCCACAGAACGTGTGGACCTTCGCGTACGTGGCTTGCTCATCCGATTGAGAAGTTCTACTCATTTGCGTTCTTATGCATCGAACAGCGCCAGCCAGATTTTCGGTTGAACGTCGTTGTATTTTTTCCGTATTTATGCAGCACGTTATTTCGGTTCGGAGGGAAGCATGTATTACCAAGTTATTTTTTCCAGAGTCCTTGTTTAAGCCAAGTTTAGATTTCTGCGCCACCCGGTTAGATCGGTGGATCTCCTGACTGAATGCTGAATGCTGAATGCCGAGGAACCATCGTCATAAGAATCGTTCCTGAAACTCTTTGAACTTCTGCTCTACGCTTCTCGAAGGAGTCGCGTCTCGTCTTCGAAATGACAGGGATTCTCACTGTTCCATGTGGTCAAGGATCTTTGCGGCCGAAATAGATTGGTTGTGTTTGAACGAAATATCTCACAGTACTAATACGCCGCGTGGATGCTCAGAGAGTTCAAAACGCGAATGTTATCTCCTTGATTTGAGGATGGGAGTCTCGTGTGAATCTGGTCGAGACTTTTCGAGGTTATGATGACCGGTGTGCATGCTGACTATTTGAACTCGGTTGATTGGACGAGTCGAATCAACACGCAGGTTGTGTTATTATTATAGAGTCAGTGAGTATTGACACGGTGAGTGAGCGGGTGAGGTCTATCCTCTCCACGGGAAAATGCAAAACCTACCAAACAGGGCAGCACGTCCTGAAGGAAATTCTGAACCCTGAAGTTAATGCGTTTTGCCCAATGTAAATGTCACTACTTGTATGAACGATTGTTAAGTACATTGTCGTAGTGGAAGTACACATACATTTGTAAGTTAAACATCGGGAGAGCAGGTGCGTGTCGGGTGCATTGCATGATGCCACCAGTGTTGACCTTGTGTACCGTATCACTATTGTGCCACCAGGGCTAGAACAGTTGTGTGAGGAATATTCCTGTCACGACCATAAGTCCGCACCACACCGTCGGCGCTCATTCCCCGGGCCAGCCATATTGAAGGTAACTCGGGAGGAAACCTGAACGCCGTGATCTCCGACGCTTTTGCATGTCGTGATGCTGCTAGAGCAAGTGCTGGCACGTTCGGAGTTTGCCTAGCTGTGAATAAGTACTAGCAGTGCCTATGCTCAGCGTTAACGGTAGAAATGTCCTTTGCGAGGTCGAGGCGAGTTCGGTTTGCCGTGATCTTTACGAAGCGACGTCAGACTGCTGTTTCTCTCCTTCTGCATTTTCTGTCTCGCCCGCCTCGTCCTTTTCAACCTCGGCATTACCTCCATCCTTCTTGCTCCGTCGAATCCGTTTCTTCTTCTCTGACTTTTCGCGAGGCCCGGTAAAGGATAGGAAGTTTCCGTCGCCTAACTCAGCGCGTTCGTGAAACATTGAGTTCAACTTTTCGCGCGCTCGTTGGACAGCTGCCGAGGCGCATATGGAGTGTTGAACAGTCTTTGGGAGCGTGTGTTGCGCTGGTTGAGGGCTCGATGGTGCAGAGGTCTGATTACCATAAATATCTTCAAGCCTCCTTGCAGCTCGTTCTATTACTTCAGGAGACGCAAGACCATTGGAAGCCGCAGCACTGAGGACACTGGTCCAATTGAGAGGAGCGAGTCGATCACGTAGGCTTGGTTCGACGGGTGGGACAAATGTGGTACAGGCGGAGAGGAGGGAGCGGAGCTGTTGAGCTGTTGAGGATGATAGAGCATGGATTGCATGAGGGCTGACGTGATCTTCGAGGTCTTCGTCGGATTCCGTATCATCATCTTTTTCTTCCAATTCCTGAGAGCTGTCGACATTTTGCGGGAGTGGTGGATATTGTCGGTGCCGGAGGACTTGAGATGCGATGACTCTTACTTCTTCATCAAGACCGAATTCAGGAGGGTAGACGTCCCCTGCTAGAAGAGGCCAACGTGTCCATGTGTCATTACGGGATCGGATACGGGCAGAGCGTTTTCGTTTCTTTCCCGCTAGTGAAGTGGGATCATCGGAATCGAGGGCGATGGTAGGTTGTCGCGACGTCTCTCGAGATGCCGAGAAGGGAGTGTATGCCGATGAGGGTGGGTCTGTTGCGTGACTTTGAGAGTCCACAGCTTGATCGAATTTGGTTCCACGATCCTCCTCCTCGTCCGATTTTTCGTCCAACTCAGATGAGATAACCTCACTTTCACCGTCTTCATACAGGCTTGAGTTTAATCGCGGGGGCAACTGAGAAAGATGAGCCGAGAGGTCAAGAGCATGTTGAGTCCTGAGTGCTCGGAGGAGTGTAGTATATTCTGTTAGTTCGGCGTGCAAGGCCTTTGGTACAGGTTTGCGTCTAGGCTTCTCCGCTTTCGAATCTTGATGGTTTGGATCTGAGTGAGTTGAGACGGACATAGCTATGCTATGCCTGTTGTTGGATGAGAGTCATGAGACGCGCGCGCGGTGGACGCGTCGTAGTCACGTTACTTATTTTCATCCAAATACCTCACGTGCTCCGTGAGAGGATTAAGTAATCAAATGCCTGTACAGCACCAGATACCATACTTATCTTACCCTTCGAATGACTCTCTCTTCACATTGAACTCTCGTGTTGAACAACGTGCGTACACATCCAATCCATCGCTGTAGTGCTAAGTGAGACTGATGTTGATTGAACTTGACCTCGGGGGCGGTTTATGGCGTGTGTTTTTTTGGTAAATGATCGAATTGAACGATGAACGATGTTTTAGCATGAGAGCAAAGTGGAAGAAAAAGCGTTCTAGGAGGCTGAGGAGAAAGAGGAGAAAGATGAGGGCCAGGTCCAGTGCGTATTTCTTCATCCCTTTCCAACGTCTTCGTTTTCTGATGCTGTTCCTATTGCAGAATAATCGCCCCGACTGGAGAGGCTGCTTCGTATTCGCTGATGCCTTGGTGTCGGCTATCGCATCGCGCCGTGTCGCTGCATTAATGACCTTTCATAAAATGCGCGACACTAAGGCTATCCGACAACCGATGTCGAAATGCTACGTATAAAGGCTGTCTTCGTGGTGTTAGCGGTTACGAAGGCACTCTACAGTTATCATGTCCCGCCGCTTCGCTTGTCCCCGAAATTTCAAAAGTGACTTGAAAAAAGTGATCCAAAGTACATGTTATGCTTCGTCGTCACCGTCAATGTTTCTTGCTCCAATCGTGATACTGTTCTGTATATGCATACATGTATGTCTTGTTCTTGAATGCTGTCGGCGTTGCGATGTGATGTGATTGTGGGTAAATCGAATCCAATTACCGAAAATACTTTGCTTTCGAGTGCGCTTGAACCAAAGGGGCTAGAGTCGAGGAGTGAAGTTGACAACACGGAGATATAGTCCACGAATTCGCCAGTTGAGTGTTCGACATGACTTCAAAAATATCAGCTAGATGTTGATGAAGTTAGTGATTTCAATAGTTCTCTAGGGCTTTGAGAGGTTGGGATATTGCGGTATTCATGGCCTTGAGCGGAAGACAGAAATAAAGCAGACATATTACGTGATACTAGTGTCCTGATCCGGCGGTCCTTGTTTATCAACCGGAAAGCGCATCACAGTGCACGCTGAAACTGGTATACATCGGTGGTAGACGAGGTTCGGAGTCGACTAGACGAGCCCCGAACTGAAAGCGGTGTTGAAAATACAAAGAAAAAAATGGACGGGGGAAACAAATGAATATGACTGAGATGGAAGTATTTTGATGGGGAGTACTAATGCTGGAAGGGGCAAGACGGACATAGGATATTAAAACAGCGAGATATGAGTACTAATACCGTGGATCTGCTACAGGGTCATTTAACTTGGCTTCACTACTCTAGACTACTCTCCAGTACAACTCTCTCTACTCTAGACTGGTGCGAGTGTTTTGGTGATTAGCGCTGAGAGAGAAGAAGTGCTTCCATAAAAGGCAGTTGCAGCGGGTCAGTTCCGCACTTTGGCAACCGTACCCACGCTCTCCTTTCTCTCTCCACCCTACCCACTCTTTCTTTTGTACTTCCACTCATCATCCGCTAACGACAACAGCAACGGCAGCAACGACGGTCACCTATTCTCTTTCATTTATTTTGCCTCGTCTAGGTGACCGGCAACCGTATGCGGGCTCAGTACATCGTCGGTCCTCTCCTTGTCACAAACTCCCTAAATTGGGCTCTCTGGGGCATACTCTCAACTCTGCTCGTTTTCTTCGTACGCGATCTTCGCGGTAGAAGACGCACATCGAGCGTGAATGCGGCAGCAGAGGCGGCGATAGAAGAAGGTCTCTTCCACATTGACCAAGACTTCGAGAAGCACCCCTCCGCTTACCAACACGACAAGTCCAAGTTTCCGTTTGTGTTCGGATTCAGGAGGAGAAATGACAATGTGCGAAATAGCAAGAGTACGTTTGGGAATGACGATGTCAACCCTTGGAGAAAGTCCTTTGTCCCTCCTCCTACACCTACTCCTCTAGCCGTACCTTCCATCACCGCGTATCCATCTCATGCTCGTCATCGTAGCGGCAAAAGCGTTCCTTCATCTTCAGATCCATGTTCCCCAACCGCAGTACATCGCTCTCCTCTCGACACAGAGGCTCATTCTATACTTCGGCCAAGTGATAGCATGATGGATCTACCATCGGTTTATCTACTCTTGGCATTGTATGCCATGTACGTGTTCGTCTGCCTGCGTACCGTCCTCGGAACAGCGCAGTTCTGGAGAATCGGAGTCGATTTGTGGTCAAGTGGCATACCCGGCTTTCACTCTCGATGGATGGGCATCGTCCTTGCGGATTGTATCGGTCCACTCAGTGCGTTGCTTTCTTATTTCTGCACTTTGGCTTATGGCACTGCCGCTGACATGCTACGTAGTTTTCGCCATGACTATGGCCTACTTCATTTACGCTTTATATTTCGCGCCTACGATCAATGCGACAACGGCTAAGAGGCGGTCAAGACTCCGACCCCTCTCGCTGCTCAAGAATAAGACCAGTGCTAACCTACATCCCGATCCGTATTCATTCCCTTTTCCTCACTCACCTACCTCAACCTCCAATTCCCATTCATTGCCTCCTCGACCACAACCTCGACGCCGGCCTTGGAGACGATTTCTCACGCCAAATAGCGTAGAACCCGGCTTGTTGGCGCTTTTGGCTACAGTGGTGACTGTGTGCGGTTTCATAGACTGTGTAAGGGTGGGTCGCATTTTTTTTGGCTCTCTGAGTGAATTGGAGCAGGTCTAAATCTGGATAGTCGTTAAAGGAACGTCCATTGGGTGAGCCTTTGAAGCTTGACGCGGTTTCGCTTATTTGGTTTGCTGGTATGGTCGCGTTGGATTTGGTGCTTTGTATCTTGTTAGTTCGGGCGGTGCGTTTGTTCCTTTTTTGCCCTAAATGTGAAATTTTCTTACACTGCTCTGGGAAAGCTCGAACCCGGGTTAAGGGACATTTCATGGATAGCCCGAATACTACGGGTGATGGGGGAATCCGGTGGGATGCAACTTGTGGTTGCGCTTCTTGCGCTCATTTTGATGGTTTCCTGGCGTGACGGGGTATGTACCTTTTTTATTTTTGTCCTTCAGCTCTTTCAGTACCGCTAACGGATTAGCCACAGAAGCCGCAGTCGACGCTTCAAGTAGCCGCTCCATCCATTCTCCCTGCGATCTATGCGATTACAGTGCTCTTGCACGCTTCGTCTACGTATGGCCGCTTGAATGCTTATGCACGTGACTTGACGACTCCTTCCCTGCACCTGCGGGGTCCGTCGAAATCTGTTGTTAGTAAGTTTGAGGACATCGAAATGACGCGAGCCGCGCCGCGTGGAGCTGGGACCATAACACTTGTGCCCCCGACACGAGTGGACTTGGCTGCTGCGACGGCGGCGGTTAGCACGTACTCGACAACCAATGACTCGTCTGATGGAGGAGCGGCTCTGAGAGCACAGGCTCTTGCTTACGGACGTGAGCGAGAACGCGAGAAGGAGACTACTAGTGCACACTTGCATTTAGAGAGGGATACGGCCGGAGGAAGCTCCACGGGTCATCTTCCAGATGCTAGTTTTTCCAACGCGAATGTTGTTAGCGTTTCTGGGGTCAGCACGACAGGGAACACAGGCATCACGGAGACCGTTACTGAAAGGGCAAAAGCGCCGTCTGTGCGAAGTGGTGTTAGTGGTGCTCTATCGCTTGAGCTGCCGACCTTTAGAAAAGGACGTGCACGCGGATGGCGGTATGGCAACGGATACGGCGACCCGATGATGGATGAAGAGAGTGGAAGTGACATTGGGAGTGATGACTGGGATGAGGAGTTAGATATCGATAGTACGGAGAACGGAGGGACTTGGGATTACGGGTTCGCGAACTCGGAGAGGGAGAAAGAGAGGGAGAGGGCTGCTGCGACGTTGCTTGCTGGTGCGGGTACCAGTCCCGATGGCGGGAAAGGAAATGGAGGGACGATGATTAGTGTAAAGGGAGGGGCAGGACCGTCGAGACGATGGCAGAAACCTATGCTGTCGAATAAGAGGAGTTCGTACCCTTCTCGTCCTTCCAGTTGGCGTCGCAGTTACCCACACCCATTGTCGAATTCCATTGTTGCCAACGGTGAAGGAGAAGGATCCGAGGACGATGATAAGGTGTCTATGCTGTCTGGTGTTTCGACGCGATCCAAGAGGAGAGGGAGGCGGTCGTACTACGCGAACTCTAGTCTTGGATTCAGTAATTCGCAGAAGCGTCCACCGAGATTATTACCCCAAACGCCTGGAACACTACCTTTCCCACCGCCATTACCCATTTCCTCTATCCCCCCACATCTACAAAATTCGGCTTCCCTGCCAACACCCTCCGCGGCTTCTATATCGACTGAGTCTCTCTACCTAACCGGGAACGGAAATAACGGTCTAACGTCTCCAGCAGGGTCCGTACTCGTTATTGGACGAGGTCGAGAACCGAGTATAGCAGAGCAGAGTGTGGATAGAGCTGCGAGTGTTGCTGCTACGAGAGCGAGTACAGGTAGTTTGTGGAGTACGTTCAGCGACAGGTGGCCTTGGGATGGGCATGGAGGAGGATATGTTGGTGGGTTTGGACAGGCGTATCCGAGACCTGTGAAGTTGCCGGATTTGGACTTTGATTTGGCAGAGGGTAAGGGGACGTATGCGAATTATGGATCTGGGTCCGGGACTACGAGTGGGGGTGTTCGTGGTACGGGGGGCGGCGGGACAGGAGACGGAAGAGTGAACGAACAGGATTTGGGAGAGGCGCTTGCGATGAGTGGTCTATCTCATGGCGGAGGGGTGGGAAGGAATGATACGCGTTCGCCACATCCGTACTCTGCTGCTGGTATGTCTATGGATGTGGGCGTGAATGGAGGAAATGCGGAAGGGGAGGGGGAGGCAAGAAGAGATGGGGAGGAGAGGCCTGCTGAGAGGAGGAGGTGGAACGTTCATCCGTTGAAGAGGATCGCGGAGATGGGGAGGCTGAGGTTTTGAGAGAGGGGGGTTGATGAGGTGATTCGCGATTTATGATGTGTGTGTTTGTGGGTGATGATCGGTCACTTCGGTATCCCCTTCCAGGCTCTCCGCCGCCCTTCGCTTTCGCTTTTCGACGTTTCCCGTTGTTCTCCGTACGTCCTCGGCGCCTAACCTGACCTGCCCTAAATCGCTACCCGACCTCCCCGACCTCCGGCGTGGAGTTTGAAACCAACGAGACACTTCCTTCATCTTTCCGTCGGTCGATGGATTTTTCGATCAGCTCGATTGTGATGTTGTTGGTGTTTCTCATCTTTTTCGTCTTTATTACAGTCTATTCAAAACGCAATCCTTGACGTAACATACAATATCTTTCTACGGCATTTATCGTTTATCGTTGTGCCTGGTGCATCGCTCGAGTCTTTCTTTGTTCATAATTTTGCCTGCAAGTCCGGAATCGTCCATCTTCAACCTATTCATATCTTCCTTTCCTGTTATATTCTCCCAATCTTTGCCCATCTTCATCTTCATTTCCTGCGACTCTTTGTTCACGCTACACCGTTTATGATGATTCCTGTTCTCTGCAGCAACCGCAACCCTATCCTCGATCTTATATTGGATCAGAATCTCGGAAATTCCCATCTACGCCCCTCCCCTTTCCCCCTGCGTTTGCATAGGTATTGGATTTGTGCGGTTCCCTCCCTTCTCATTGCTCATTACCTTTCACGTTGCCTTTTCTTTTCGCAATGCTTTTCTGTTTGTTTTACTTTGTTATTACAGTAATAGTGGGACCGCATTTTTAATGTTGTTTTCTTTTTCAATTTTTTCCCTGAAAATCCTTCTGTGTTGTTTTTGCGCACACGTTCAAGCTTTGGAGCTTGATGTTGTTGCGTTCTTGGATGTAGCTCTATGGCATGGATGCTTTCCTTGCTTTGTTTCCTGTCTTTGATTTCCTTTTCCTTTTTGATACTTGTCTTGTTACTGATAGGAATTATAGCATTATTTGTGATAGTGTAGAAGGAAGATAAGGTGTAATTAATGGGCTATGGATTTGTGTTTGTGTTTCTTGTCGATGTTTTTCTTTCTCTCTTCCTGTGTGCTGAGTGAGATTGACATGGAGAGGTAAGAAATTGTTGGTAAAGCATGATGTGGTGGGTTGGTAATTACGTGCGTATGTATGCATACATGTGTAGTAGCTTAGCCCTAGTGGTCAATCTTGTGGAAGGACGCGAGCAAGGAGATGGTCGATTTTGTTCTTCTGTCCTTGCTCATCTCTTTCTGTGCCTGATTCTTGGAAGCCTAGGTTAGTGGAAGTTGTTGTCGGGCGTGTCAGTGTACGGATGTCGTCCCATGTCCAGTTTGCCGCGGATGAAGATGAGGGGGAGGGGGAGGGGATCGAACGCCAGTTGGGTGAGGGGGTGGATAGTTTGGGGTGTGAGAAGTCTTGGATTGATGTATGTCTGCTTTCCTGTTTGGAGATCGGGGTTGGGGTGTGTTAGTTTCACTCATACTGGTTATCGGAAGGAGACGGTTACCTGTTGACGAGCTTCTGGGGGGAGAGGGAGGGATGAAGGGTAAGGAGCAAATGTTAGTGCTGTACTGTCCTCGATTATGCCGTTTGAAGTGACGTGGATGTGGAATGCGGTTTTCTGGGATGCGTGGATTCGGAGCTAGCAGTAGTAATACAAAGAATCAGTTAGACAGTTAACTTGTCGGTGCTTGAGGGTCACAAGGATACGGACCTGGTGACAAGATGCTACTACGATGCAGTGATCCAGGTTATGCGCTAGGACACTACCTTGGATATGTCCTAGGAGTAAGATGCTATTGGAGACGTCCCGAATGTGGACTGCCGTTAGATGCAGACTTCCATTGTCGTTATTACTTGAATATGAATCCGAGTCGAGGGGGGGAGGTCGAGGGAGCAGGTCGACGATGCAGTGGGAGAGGGAGGATATTGTCAGGTTGGTACATGTTGTAGTCAGGGAACGTGCAGATGAGAGGGAGGAGAGTGTGAGAATTTCGTAAGATGATGAGGTGAGGTTGAGCGTAGGTAGTGTTGCTGGAGTTGGTGTTGAGGACGCCGGCAAGGGTTGGGAGGAAAAGGATACTGGTGTTGGAGTTGGCACTCCTACATCCTTTGGCGAGTTAGAAGAAGTCGATGTCGATGACTTGGACGAAGGCGACGCAGTCGGTGTCCTCTTCTTGAATGAGAATGCTCCCTTTGCCGGAACATTCTTACTCCTGAGAGCATCTATCTGGGATTCGAGATCGTGCAGTTGCTATCTGACAAGTCTCCCCAATCAGCTCCATTCGATAATTAAGTGAACAGTGAACAAGTCAATGTAAAGAACGGATAAAATATAATTGAATACAGGATGAAACGGGAACACGCGAGAAAGAGACGACGAACAGATTCATATGACCTTCGATCATACGCTGGGAGGTAGGCCGTTGCTTCATTGAGCCTTTTGCGCTCTACTTGGATTTGTTGAGCGATTTGAGCGATTTGATCTGGGGTGGCTGGTCGCTGCGAGGTAGTGAGGACTTCCAGTTGGGACAAGATAGCTAAGCGTTTTTATAAGGAACGGCACTAAGTATACTGAAGATGGCGAGAGGTATTAACCTGCTCGAGATGCTTGAAAGGAAGCATAGAATTCTTGAGGCGACGTCATATTGATTACGTCTTCTTGCTTGAGCTTTGCAGGCGGTCAGATGAGATAAGAAATTAGTCAAGGAAGAGGGGAATCTGATGTTTACTTCACTCACATTTGCCCACTTACTCGAAATCTGGGACTATAGTTTCAATGTCTTTTTAAGTCGAACTGTAGGTGGTGAGTTTGTGGATCCACTTAAGACGCGACGCGGAGTCGAAACCGAAATCGATAGAGGAGAGCGCGTGTTGTCATTGCTTTACCGTTTACGTAATAAAACACGATCACGTGCATGTTCTTTTTGGAGTGTTGCTTTCGGGCAATGATCAGGCTCTCAGGCTCCTTCTCTTGCTTGACTCCTGCCCCGTCGTCGTCCTCAACTCTAACGTGCCGGACACCACTCAAGGTCACCTCAAGTATAAAATATCAAGCAACAGGCGACGAGCGAGAATCAAAGAAACAATCTTGGAGATAATACTAACGTAGAAACGAGGAAGACATTGCTGATGGTTATTCTTGATTAATGTCTTCTTTGACTATCGACTCTGAACGGAGTGACCACGAGCCGACGAGCAGTGGGCTTCGTTCTCCACTCTATGGTACAGCTACTTTTACTTCTTTATCACCCTCTTCTCCACATGCACCGCTCTCTGAATCGGGAGCTTCTTCGACGAGGTTGTCGTATCCTACTCGTTCATGTGCGTGATGCTCCTTGTTGCTGTCGCGATACTTTGCTCATGCCCCTCTTCGCTTCTTGTCCTTCTCATTCTTAAGTGACGCCGAGCTCCGCTGATGACGGACACCGCCTGCGTCGTGTTGCGATCTCGCCGACGGTTTCTTCCTTCGACTCTAGGAGATATACAGATTCTGAGTTTTACTCGGACGATAACTCAATCAACGATGCTGCGGAAGTTGAAGATGCACTGAGTCGTATTGACGATGATGACAACTCTCAAGTTTCAGGAGGAGAGAAGTGGAGCTCCGCGTACTCGAGCTCTGGGGCCAGTGCAACATCAAAGGGTGCTTCTGGGTCATATTTGAGTGCGACTACCGAGCCTCTCAATTTTGAGCGTGAACGACGCTCTCTTAGTACAATCTCTGAGCGCACTGAGGCCCATTCTCTCAACTCGGGAGTTGGTGTAGGGTCGAGCATTCTGCAAAATTTATTCTCGCGGCCGACATCGATAATCTCGGCTGCCGCGCGGAGTTTGTATGGTGCACCCGCATCACCGCTGACACCGCCTTCGAGTATTGGCGCTAGTGCACGGCCCGCGACTCCCGAAAGAACGTTCAGGCCAGCTCCTCCTACCGGTAGGCGCGTTGGCAATTTGGTCGCAACTTTTGAGTCGGACAATGCCCTTTCGAGACCGGGCTCTGTTCCGTTGGGACCTCGATCTCCGAGTCCCTTCAGTGGATCCTCCCGATCCACTTCGCCGACCAAGTCGACTCATACGCGGTCGTACACCGACGGTGCATATACTCATTCGCGTTCTCGTACGGAGAGTAGTATCACATTCGGTGGACATACCCAATCTGCGTCAGAGTCTTCGTACCTTTCGCCACCGCCACCCTCTTCTGGTCACACTCGTTCGACAATAACGGGCTCGTCCGAGACAGAGCGACCTCGCTCACCGCTTAGTTCTGTTCGTAACATTGTTGCAGCATGGAAGGAAAGATCACCGGAGAAGGCATCAACCTCAGCTTCTCGGTCAACCGCGTCGCAGTCTGTTGTCAGTGGGCCAAGCTACACGAGTGGTAGTATGAGCTCCCTTGGTTTTGGTTTCGGTGGAGGAATCTTTAGTTTGCGCCGTCGCGCAGCCATGAGTGCGACAAGTGGCGGATCGCGATCCAGAGGTACTGCACCATCGGCATATACGGATGATTTTAGCTCTACAGCTCGAGGGCTAACCGGCACTCCTAGCCTCGGTCGCTCAGGAAGTATCCGTAGCATCGGAGGATCGTCTATACTTGATATGTCTGAGCTCGGTAGCTTCATCCGTGGAAGTCAAGATGTACGTATTGCTTTCCGCGTTGACGCTTATGTACTTGTCTTGATCACATGATCTAATGCTTGTTCCATCTAGCCGCTTCGAGTGGGGTATTTGTGGTATTTGAACGTTCATGGGCCGGCTCCATACAGATGGCAGCGTTGCAGAGCGATATTGTACCCAAATACTCTCTTGCTTACGTGGGTTGCCGCCGGAGGAGGCCGTGGTGTCGTTACTCTGGATTTAGTGAACTGCAACGAAGTCCGTAGTGTTCCAAGTCCGAGTCATGTCAGCGCCCGAGATGATATTGGCACGATCGCTGCACGCCTTCAGATGGATGAAGGGGGCAGTGGTGCTGGCGACTATGACCTCCTCGAGATGCTCTGTCCGTTCCAACTTTTGTACAGCGATGGAGTTGAACGCCTGGGTGCTGAAAGCGCAAGAGAACGCGTTCAATGGGTTCGCGCAATCTGGTGAGTCCTTCCTGACATCTGACTCGATGAAGTGATCCTTATTGTGTTCCAGGGAGGCGTTGGATCGTGCCGCCGCACCTCCTGATCGCTCGATGACTATGTCACCTACAGGCTCAATACGTACAATCCGCTCTACTACAAGTAGTGTTGTAACTTCGGGTTCAGGTTCCGGTTCTGCAACTACGACGTATCTGCCCCCGTTGGATACAATTCCGGATCTTTCAGACCTGGATACGACTTTTACACGAGCTCTTTCTCGACAGAACTCATTCACATCCAGCTCGCTGTCATCATTCCAAATTAGTCGCTCGCGGTCTTCGGATGACGGTGCACTCTCGGGCCGTGGAGGACTTCTTCACCCGTTCGGTGCGAGGTCGCTCGAGATTCCACCGAGCAGGAGCTCGTCGCTTCGGAGGACATCGTCTCTAGCAGACCTTGACGCGGAATTTGCGAGTGTTCTTAGAGGAAGTGGGATCACGTTTGACTCGGAGACTGATACTCGTAACCTTTCCCGAGGGGGCACGTCTCGTTTTAGCGCACGTTGGACACGTGAGCCGAGTGAATACGGCGCGACATCTACTGTCAGTCCTTCAGAGTCGGCGAGTGCTACGGGCGTCACTCGTAGAGTCCGTGCTTCGTCGTTCTACACGCTGTCGGAGCCGACGTTCACCCAACTGTCATCGGATTCGTCAACAACGACAGAGGGGACTCAGATTATACCTTCTTCGCTTTCCCTTCGTGGACCCGGCTCTGCTTCGCTCCTTGGTGATTCGCATTCTGGGCCTCCAACTTCAGAGGAAGGCCGCCGTATTCGTTCCCCTCCGTCACCGGCGACGCCTACACGGGCTACTTCTCCTGACACGCTTTATACAACAAGCTCAGGCCTTTCCAGAGCGAGTGCAGTGCGTCGTCGCACGCCGCGCTCGGCACGCACTTATTCTCGGTCTGTCAGCACACATAGTGGAGCTGCAGGAGCAAGCACGTCCGATAAGGAAAACGAGTATGAGCAACCGAGCACGTTGAGTAGTCTTCAGGATAGTTATACGTCTACGAGCTATTCGGAATACCTCCGGAGCCGTTCAGTTTCCGGTTCGGAGTCAGCATTGAGCGAGCTCTCGCCAAAGCAACAAGGTAGATTGAAGCAGGCAACGCCCAAAGAGAAAGCTGCAAGTGAGTGTGAGGATGTCTTCGTCACGCCGACGGCTTCGCGGAGTGTGACGTCGTATCATTCACTACCTGGAACGCCGACACCATCTAGTAAAAGCCTTCCGATCACAGAATTCGAGACGGCCATGAAAGCACCGTCCACGGAGTATTTCACGGCGGATATCTGTCCGTCGGAGCCTCCTACGGAATACACTACCGCTCCAGTCTGTCCGTCAACGCCTCCTGCGACCGAGTACTTCACTGCGGAATGCCGATGCAAGCCCAAGCCACCAAGCTTGCCGGAGCAAATCAGTCCCCTGTCGCCGTCTCTAAGTTTGACTAGTCTCGAAGAGGAGAAGCTTATAGAGCCGGAGACTGTGAGCTTGTATGCCCCGACTATTCCTAGTGTGATCGAAGAAGCAAACATACCCCTACCGGAATCGGAAGGTAAGAAGATGCTTCTCAAGTCTTCGTTGTCGTCTAACTTATGGACTTTCAGAAGAACCGATATCATCTCCATCGCAACTCTCCCCATCACCGCTCCCTACTCCAATAGTCATGTCGCCGACGCCGGAGCCATCCAGTCTTACGGAGTCGTCTGTTGAGACGACATCGTCCTTGACCCCTTCTACGGAGCCGAGTGGCCCTCCGCCATCATCACCATCTACTCCGTCGATTATATCCCTACTGGAGCCATCTACACCATCGTCGCCATCATCAATTCCATTCAAATCAGAGACATCCGTGAGTCCGAAGTCCAGGTCGCTGTATATACCTTCACAGAGCAGCCCGAAATCGACGTCGCCGAGCATATCGGACTATGAATCGTCCCTATTTGCCCCATCGCCTTCGTTGCAATCAGTACCTCTTCAAGAGCAGCTGGGAGATATCAGCTTCGAGACATCATTTATGCGTCCTGGAGCTAGCGAGGTACTGAGCGAGCAGACTCCTAGTCCTTTCCTGTCGAGGGGAATGGAAGAAATTACGGGACTCAGTTCGACCGCTACACCAGCGTCGACAAGTGCAGAAGCTACCAGTAGCATTTCAGAGACTCCGACGGTGACGAGGACTTGGGCATCTCCGGATGCGTCCACTCCGACCCCAAGTTCGGTTCCGACGACGAGCAGCTTGAGTTCAACACAAGTCAGCGCTCTTACGCCCAGCTCTGCGTATTTGGAGGTCCCGCCTGCGCGAGCTCGTCGAACTCCAACACCAAGCAGTCTCACACCGAGTAGTTACATCGAAGGATCGGAGGTGGGAAGTAGCGAGCCCTATACCTCGGTGAGCAGCTTGACCCCAAGCGGTCCGTTCGAGGATGAAAGTGTTCTGGGTCGTACGGTGACTGTGTCAAGGACGCCGTCGAGTGTGAGCACCGTCTCAACTACTTCGATGAGGAGTTCCATCTTTGCGCCGACTGAGTACGATATTATGGAATCGCCGCGTACGGTCCCTACATTACTGTCCTCGAGAGCAGCGACACCTCGTCCGGTAAGCAGATCTTCGACGTTTGGCATACGTCGGCTGACTTTTCATTCCAGGTAACACCTCGTGACGTGCCCTTGCCCAGTTCTCCTTCGCTATCGATTGCGACAGCGACGTCGTCAGCATCGATCAGCACTCCACGTACTGATGCTCAGACTCTGACCTCCGTTGTAACATCCGACGTTCTCGAGGCTCCAAGAGAAGAGATCCTTACGCATGATGTAAATAGATTGTTGCGTTACTTGCATGACTTAGATCAGATTCGGGGAGGAGAAACGCAAGACATGAAAGATCAACTAGGACGCATAGAAGATGAGCTACGTGATTTAGCCGACTTCCTGAGGAAGCCAACTGCTCCCTTGATGGAACGTTCGGTTGGAAGTTCTGCTCCAATTTCCAGGACTCCTCAGACAGTTGTTCGGGACCATACACCTCTACCGGTTCGACCACCGAGTGCTGTTGTCCAAGAACCGTCTGCGGCGTCAGGCTCAACTGCGCCTTTGCCTGTTCCAGAACCCCGAGGAGTACCTATTCACAGAATATCCTCGCCGGAAATACAAACGCCTATCCCATCTCTGACGCCTCCCCAGCAGTTGGCAGAGTCGATATCCTACTCGCCCTCGACTATATCCAGAGATTTGTCTATCCTGGGAACACCGCAATCGGAGGGGTCTGATCTGATGAGTCTGCGCGATTATCCTGTTGTCCCGATCAGCCCTCCTGGGTCGCCATCGTCTCCATCTAGTTTCGGATCGGGCTGGCCATCGTCGTCAACTGATGCGCCTTTCCCGCCGTCATCAGCAACACCTAGTACAGTGACTCGCAGTACCCTGACGAGGGGGATTGAGGAGGTTTCAGACCTAACTTTGGAGTCGCCTTTCCTCGCTGCTGCGACACCGTTTCCCGTGCCTTCTCCTCTGGCTTCTCTTGCTACAGCAGAGTCTGCAACCCCGCTACCCCCAGAGTCGAGTACTCCTTCTCGTGATATAGATATTTCTCCCAGGGCTGCAGGACCTTATGCAGGATCACCACTACCGATGCCTACTCCGATCGAAGGTTCATCCATCGGATCTTCGATTTCCCTGGTGACTCCGCCTCCGTCTTCATCTATGCCGTCCTCCTCTCCTCCATCCACTGCAAGGGAGGGACCTGCTATCGGTGAGGTTCGCCAGCCCGTGTCACCTGTCGTCTCGATATCCGAGATAGAAGAAATTCCTTCCGTGGCACCACCTGCCTCTGCCGCTGTATCACGGTCGTTCATAGAGGAGATACCTGAACCAACGCCTACTTTCCCAGTCCCGCCTCCCGGGATGCCCGTGCCGCAGATCCCAGAGTTTCCTCGCATGGAGACTGTACCTCCTTCCCCCGTCATGCCGATTGCGCGACCAAGTTCTGTTCAGGATCGAGCATTACCTAGTAGGGCATTAGATGATTTGAGGGACCTCCTTGAAGACCTCCGCTCGCAGGCTCTGAGACTCTCAGAAGGTCAACAAGCCGCAAATCGCGCGCTCGAAGATTTGGCGCAGAGGGAAGCCCCTCCTGTCCCCGCACCAGCCGTTGATGCTGAAGAAGTGGGCGATCGTCTTCGTAATATTGAGGATCTTCTGGATGGAATCCTTCGAGATCTAGCAAGAACCGCTCCTGAAGAACCATCAGAGATCAGTTCAGATACCTCGTCCGCACTAAGACGTTACATCGACCGTCTTCGCGAACGTCGACAGGAGCCATTGCATATGCCAACTCCCATTCGCGCTCCTCCGCAACCGTTAGACTCAGAATGGCTGGAGTTTTTATCTGAGCCTCCTCCAGTCGTTGAGCCGATACAAGGGCCTCCGCCACTCGTCCCTCTTTACCGGCGTGCTCCAAGACGTCGGCGGGAAGAAAGTATAAGTCCACCGATCAGCATCGAATTGCCTATGCGTCCGCGGTCTGTTCCACCTTCGACACCGTCTTTGCCACCTCGCGATGTATATCGGCCCTGGCTTAGACCGCGCGTACCGCGTAGCGAAGTTTATCCCGAGTCGTACTATGACGCTGGACGAAGGACTCCTCCATCCGAGTTCCTTCCGGATGTAGGACCAGGACGTCGACCGGGTCGAGCACCTCGGCCACGACGTCCTTCTCCGGTGGGTCGTCGACCACGTCGTGAATCCGACGCAGATATTGATATGCTTGCTAATATTCAACGCCTCCGACGACAGAGGCGCGGTGGGGATGGTCATGTTGATGTCACCGTCCCAGAGGTACGTAAGCTCAGCTCGAAGTGATTGAGATGATCACTGAGGCTTTACATGTAGGAGCAGAGTCCTAGTTTCGTGCATGTCCCGCCTCCTGAACGGGTTGTATCAGCTCCCCCCACCGAACATGTAGAGGGTCCTTGGTATAGACCCACCGCTCCAATTGTACCGGGGCATACGGTAAATCCATGGATTCATTCGCCCAGTACATAATTAATGACCTTACTACCCAGCTTGCTGACACTGGTACCGTGCCCGCCCCGGCTGCTCCTCCCCCGCAACCCGCAGCCGGGTTTCCACCTGGTTTTCTACCAGGAGGCGCCCCACCAGGCGGCGTTTTCCCAGGAATAGTAGGCTCTAATCGCCACCCATTGTGATACTAGACTAATGAGTAATACAGGGAATTCTACCTCCTGGACCTCAGCCTCAGTTCGACGAAATGCTGAGGATACTGCGGGTGAGTTGTTTCTGGACTTCGTTCGCTAGTCGGGAAGCACAATATGTTCATTCCCCATTAACAGGAAAATCGCCTCGCGACGATGGCATCGATAGACCAGCAGCGGGAAATTATGCGCTACTTGACGAGTTTGAATGGTTGGTTTGAAAGGGATGTACATGACCGTCACCATGAGATGCGTTCGCTCGCCGATCGTGTGGATGCCTTGCGCCGATTACTGGGTCAAGTTCCGGGCGGTGGTAAGTCCATTTCATGCAAACAACTGTGATCCTTAATCACCATGTTTGGACCCCACAGCAATGCCAATGCCGATGCCTGCAATGCCGCCGGGTGTAGTTCAAGGACCGACAGGTAAGGCAACATAACCTTCAATTGGTTGGTTTTATACACATATACTTTGCAGGGCCAACGTATGTTGTTCCACCACTTGGAGTTCCTCAGATGGGCCCGCCACCTATGGGATTTGGACCTCAGATGCCATTTTCTCCTCCAGGCTCGGGTCCTCCAGTAATTCCACCGTTCCCTTCGGGTGTGGGCGCAGAGAGACCTGGTTTTATCCCACCTCACCCTGGAGTACCGCAGCCGCCAGTTATCCCATCGGATGTTACACCACCAGACTTTGATCGCTATGCGGATGACCGGAGGCGGCGACCTTCACATGAGTTTCCAGATGAAGGCCGAATGCAACCTTCTCCATTTATTCCTCCTCGTCCGGCGAGCATGGCTCCACCAGAAGGTTTTCCTGTCCCGCCGCCCGGAATGACGACTGGGATGGCGCCTGTCCCACCAGTCACCATCATGCCACCACGTGAAGCCGTACACGTCGAACGCTCTCGCAGTAGTCCTAGTTACAGCTCAAGGACTCCTAGCCCAAGTCGGCAACCCAGTGTTCATGTACATGTTCCTTCTCCATATCCTTCTCATGAGCAACCGCCGCCGACAGTCGTCCGGATGGGCGATGGACGACCTTCGGAAATGCCAAGCGGACCTTTGCATCCTGACCTTGCTAGACCGTACTCGCGCGCTGCAAGTGCCGTCCCACCTCAAACCCCGATTGTCATAGCTCCTCCAGCTCAAGTTGGTATGGGACCACCTATGGTTCCTACCGGTTTGCCTCAACAACCTACTCAACCCATCATTACCCGCTCAGAGCGGGAGCGGTCAGAGAGTCCGAGGGAACGACCTGTAGTAATTGTTCCCCCCACACCAGGGGGCCGGGAATCTCCAACAAGAGTGGTTATCCAAGCTCCTGGCTCTCGTTCCCGCCGAAGTTACAGGGACAGGACACCATCTCCACACGAGCGATATCCGCGAGCACCTACTGGGTATTCAGATCGTCCTTCACGTCGTCGCTATTCTCCTGAGTCCCCGCACAGACACAGGCGTCTTGAATCAATAGAACGAGACGGACCACGCAGATACTCTAGATCTCGATCGAGATCTCGGTCGCCGCCATCGCCAATCATCATTCGTACGGAATCTCGGCCAGAGCATATGCCGCCGACACAGATCGTCGTCCCGTCTTCGGCCGCTCCGGTGCCACCTCCGATGGAAAGGCGTCGATCCTACTCCCGCTCTCGTTCTCGTTCGCAATCACCGCCTATTATTCTTACAGGACCGCAGCAGCAGCCGATGGTTGCGGGCTATCCGCCACAGATGGGACCGCCTGTCGTTATTCCGCCTCAACCGATTTCGCAGGTACCTATGGCTGTTCAACCTCCGCCTACCCACGTTGTTCCCCAGAGCCCACGTTTTGCGTCTCCGCCGCCTTCGCGTGTCCCAACAGTTCTGCCTACTCAGATTCCTCCTTCGGAAATGCTGACCACGGCTCCGAGTCAGCCACCGTTAGTTGTTCACGTACCTGAATCTAGGCCTTATTCACCTCGTGACGAAGGTCGCCCTTCGAGGCGTTCTCCTTCACGGTCTTATTCACCTCGTGACGAAGGTCGCCGGTTAAGAAGGCATTCTCGTTCACCGCCTTATTCATCTCGCGACGAAGGTCGCCCCTCGAGGAGGCGTTCACCGTATTATTCACCTGGACGATCTGAGCGTGACAGAAGATACCCCGAAGACCGTGACAGAAGATATCGTGATCGATATGGACCGGAGGACGAACGGCGTGACAGAGAGAGACGCCCATCGTACACTGAGAGACGCCCATCATCCGCTGAGGGACGTCCTTCGTACACTGCTGCTGATCGCCCTCGTAGTCCTCGCAGTCCCCGCCGTGGTTATGTTGAACGGTCACCGACTCCAAGAAGATCACCTCCAGTGACGGCCGGATACATACCATCTCGTCCTCCTTCAGTTGGCCCTCCCTACGAGCGACCAATATCGCCTACACGAGTCGTCGTTCAACCTCGACGTCGAACTCCTTCTCCCCCGCATCGAGTCACGATAGGACCACCACCCGCGGTCGCTCCAAGTTATCGTGCCCCTGAGTCTATCTACGAACAGCCGACACAAGTTATAACGGTACCGACAGAAGCACGGCGACCGGAGCGGGCCCCAACCAGAATTGAGCGTTCCCCGACGGTTATCCGGGTTCCATCCGGACGACGTAGTCCAACACCTTATGAGGAATACCGGGAAGAGCCGCCTATTAGTATCCACCCCACCTATCCGAGTGTTGAGGAGCGCGTCCTGTTGCTCCACCCAGCCCAGGTGCTGCATATCGATCTGCTATTCAATGCTAGATCTGATACTGAACCAGTGATTCCCTTAGTGCCTGTTCCTCCAAGTCGTGCACCCACTGCGGGTATACCTCCTGCGCCAGTTTACGAGCCCTCTGAGCGTGTACCGGACGTTCTCAGAACGGTTGCACGACGTAGTCCTGATATTTATGAGCGTCGTCCCCCGTCGGGCCCGGGTGATCTCGCCCTCCAGGATGAAATGGAGGCACGTCAAGAAAGGTTGGATGAACAGGAACGCCGTCTTGAAGATCTCAGTCGAGCGGCGATGGATGCGGAGGACCGTCGCGAGCAATACTTCAGGGAGCATGAAGAGGAACGGGAAAGACTGTTCAGGGAGAATGAAGAGCGCCGTCTTCGAGATGTGGCGGAGGCTCGGGAAGAGTTTGAGAACCTCCGGGAAGACGCCGAGCATATTTTGCAAGACATTCCTCGTCCACCGACAGTACCACCACCTGTCGGAGCACCGCCCATTGAACCTGGTGCTCCTGGTGCTCCTAGAGTTGAAGCAGCAATTCCACCTGAAGGTGAACCCATTTCCGAGAGGGAATCGATTGCCGAATCCGTAAGACCAGTGCCCCCGCCTGGACCGCCAACGGTGCCGATTACTGTTGCAGGAGAGGGTTTGCCGCAACTTCAGGAAATACTTGATTTGCTTCGCGTTCAGCAGGCTGACCAAGCCCAATGCAAAGCAGAACAGGCAGAACGCTTTGAAATACTTCGCGACGAGATTGATCAAGCTCGTGCAGATGCGAAAGCGGAATGTGAGGAGCGTATACGACTACTCGAAGATGAACTTGCGCGCACTAGGGAAGAACTTGACCGCGAGCGGGAGCAACGAAGAGCGGAAGATTTGGAAAGAATTGAACGGGAACACGCTGACGTCATGGAACGCGACGAAGCTGTGCGAGCTCAACTCGGTGATATCACGAATCTCGTGCAAGAACAGCGAGAGGAGTTGACGAGGAAGAGGGAGCTTATGGACGAGAGATGGGCTGAGAAGCAGCAGAGACGGGAAGAGAAGCAGGGACGATTTAATACTATGTATGACATACTGGAACGCATTCTCCAGGAGCGTGAACAGGAGAGGGAGGAACGAGAAAGGGAACGAGCCGCGGCTGCTGAACGACCAAGTAAGTGGCCGACGCCGGTCTCACGAACGGTCTTGTATCTAACTGTTCGTCTCTAGGCATCGAGACGGTACTTGAAGAGCTCAAGAGACAAAATGATCAACAGATCCAGCTTATCAATGGCTTGACGGATGCTTGGCGCGCGGATAGTGCCCGGCAACATGAGGATACGCTTAATGCTGTGCGAGCGACTGCTCAGGAAATGGTTCCGTACAACTTGACCGGTTACCTAGACGAATTCAGTAAAGCACTGGCGGGTGAGATACGCACACTCCTCGGAGAAGTCGGACGATTACATGAGCAGAAGAGGACTCTGCAATTGTATGTTTCAGTCCACTCATAATACTACCATCGTCCGGCCGTGAACTGATATATTCTCTGTAGTGAGATTGGAACACTTCTTCACTGGCATTCTCAATATGGTCCTGGCGGACAGTTTGAACCGGATTGGTGAGTATTATCATTCCACCGACGATTCAACTTTGTCTGAGGCTTTGATCTAGGCAACCATCCGTGGGTCCGCTCGCGCCCCCGCCTCCTCCTGGCGGTGAAATGCCACCGGGTGGTCCTGGTGCGCCAGGAGGACCGCCGCCTCCCGATGAACCACCTCAACCAACAAGGCCTGCATGGCGTACTGTACAGCAACGCCAGCCTCGTCGAAGACGAACGGGGAAGGGTGACGCACCTCAAGCTCCGCCTCCTGCGCAGACACTTGCCCCTCCAGAGCCGATACCACATCCACCGAGTTGGGCAACGTGGCAACGTAAGTTATCAGACTTTGAGGTGACTTGGTTTGGCTCTCATTGATTTTCTTAGCGAATCCGGCATTTGTTCCGACCCCGCCGCCCCCTGGTGCGAGCCCGCTTGTGGTTCCGCCGCCTTCGGGACCGACAGGTTTGTTTGGCCCGCGTTCCCCCCGTGGAACGATGTATGGAAGTTAAATCTCTTGATGAATCTATCACTTTCATTTTTCTCTTCATTTTGTTGTATTTTACTCATCCTCATCCTTTACTCATCTTGTGCTTGTTCCACCATGAGGATCTTTCTTACCTTAAAATGTGCAGGTCTCGCATTACTACCAACCCTGAGCCTTGTTTTCAACTAAAATCTGAGTGTTGTTGCTGACATTCATATTTGCATCCCCGACACTCGCTTCTGGAGCTTCTACGATCATCTCTTTTCCTTATGTCTCAACTATCTTGTTCCAATTACTGTGTTGTCTCCCTCTTTTTCTTTCCCTCCTTGTTACGACTGAAATGACCTTATGCACTATGTTACCATTATCTTCTATGGAACCGTATACGAGTATGATCTAGATGTTTTCATTGGGTCTTGATTGATTCTGAAGAGCTCTGCCGGGAACAGAAAATCTGGTTGAGATCCGCCTAACTAATAATGGCAGCTTGTTCTTGTCTGAAAGTTTGTCTGCGTTATTGAAATTTGGGGGGATGGTAAAGTAGTGCTGGTATACTCGTTTGCAGGGGAAAAGGCGCTGTGTGGCACTTTCGCGCCCTGATCGTGCAAATAGTGAATTCAAAAGTGCTTTCTGATATCGGTTCGTTTGAAGTTGACATTGAAAGCAAATGGAGGTATAAATTATATCCATGTGATACGAATACATGATGCAACTAAGAAAATACGAAAGCGAGCATCATCTTCTCTCTAAGAAGAGAAAAGGAGCTGCATCAATTCCACTACAATCAGAGAAATTATGGGTGTAACTTACGAAGCCTTCCCCAGGTCTCTAACAAATGCTAACACCTCTCCGTTACATCTGGGCAGTAATGATATCAAGATCGAGACGATGCAGACGAGTGCGAATGTAAGGTGCGTGCGTTAACCGCGACGAAGTGGTATGCAAGTACGACGAGGACTGCGCACAGCCCAAGCGCGTTCGCAAGGTTATAAAGTGTTTGGTGAGTTATCATCTTGATTCTATTTTAATTCGATTCAAATTGTTTCTCTTTTCGGTTTGGTTAGAAACGACACGAGATAAGGGTTTGGATGAACTTACGAATGAGTTTGATTCCTGAGGGTCGACTTAGTTGGAAGTCGACTTGAAACTCAGGCCGACTGAGGTGATACCGTGACGCAGTCACGAGTGAGTTACGGTGACGTGTCAGCTCAGCTCGCCACGTGACACTTGTCACAATGGACGATTTCCGGTTCGTCCCGATCACGTGTGCTTTACTTCTCACCACCCAACCAATCGCTGCTTGAGTACTCTCCCCTGTCGTATTCGTTCTACTTGTGCCCACTCATTCTTTCACCCGTCTACTCGCCTGGTTGTGCTAAAAAAAGTGAAGGAACCATAACAATGCGTCCGACTGCTGTTAGGATGATCGGGGAGATGCCCAGCGGTGAGTTCGTGTTTGTTTGTAGTTGAGGAGAGGACGTCTGATGGGTGTTTGTGTGTAGGGAAACATTATGTGAGTCTTCATTTTGCAAACTAACGTCTAGAGGTCAGAAAAAAGTATTGACGGGTTGCATGAACACGTAGATGGGTTGGTGGGGTGACTTGGGTTCTCCCAAGCAGAAGGGGATCGTTCAGTACAGTGCGTCATCCCCGCGGTTATCGTAGCCTCGTTCAGATTCCTGACATAATGCTCGTTCATTCTTCATTATTTTGTGGTGGCAACCGTGATATGAATATGCAGGTATATCGTCGAACCGCACAGCACCGTTGAGGAATATGTTCAGGGATTATTTGTTTAACGGATTCACTCGTACGGCTGGACATTTGCCGTATATCGTCCCGCCTGTTGCGATTGGTGCGTTTCCTTCCCTCTACCCCTCGTTGGAATGTAGATACTTATGTGTCGATCGGGTTTCATTTTTATGCTGTTGACAGGCTATGCGATCTACTCGTGGGCGAAGAGGAGGGACGCGTGGCAGGTCAGCAAAGAGGGACACCTTGCACTGGAGGGACACGGACATTAAGTCAGTATCCGCCTTTTTGAGAACGGCAGGGCAGAATAGAATTCCTTG
This sequence comes from Inonotus hispidus, assembly GCA_024712875.1. Lineage (NCBI taxonomy): Eukaryota > Fungi > Basidiomycota > Agaricomycetes > Hymenochaetales > Hymenochaetaceae > Inonotus > Inonotus hispidus. Next base: position 1,128,415 of record CM045723.1, on the reverse strand, counting down.
CAAGGATGGACTTGTTTCTTTTTCTTGCTCAATGTTTTACGTTTTCCCTTTCGGAGACTGTCGCTAAACTGGGAGGGGGACGATAATAACACGATTCTTCGGAAGTAGTTGATTCCTACTGGAGGCTGAGGATCAGATTACACGCGGATTGTGTATTCTTGGCTGCTGTGAAAATTAGAGAAAAAATAAATGTGAATGATAGTGGTGAAAATAATCGCTCAAGTCCGAAACTGGGGCGATGTACCAGTTGTTTGTCCTTGTGTACATATACAGTGTTCCATCCCCTTTGCCGTTCTATCTCTTCCTCCCCGCCATCTCCATTCGTCGTGTCCGCCCCCTTCATGTTGTCCGTTGGCTTCCCGTGCCAACGATGCCTTGCTAAACAGTATTGTGGCATACGAAAGCGGAAAGTGGGTGACGTGTATTATGTAATTGATGTGACTGTTTGTCACTCTACTCTGACCAACAACTACCTCCCTTCGAGCCTGTGCACATCGTCGACTCTGCTGTTGCCTGATTGTCCGTCTTTTCCTCTAGACTCGACTCTTTTCCTTTGCAGCAACATCTTTTGTCTGCACTATTATACGACTTACGGTGAGTGGGCATGTATACAGGGTGGAGAGAGAAGAGCTGATTGAGATGGGTGTAATGGCGATAGAAACGGGCCATCAAACGAACCCATTCGCCGCCAACTTACGCTTACAACCGGGCACGGCACGCGTACGCTCTGTTTGTGCAATCAAAGAGCGCGGGGAAAGAGGAGCTGATCTCATAGTGGATACCTGTTTATTCATAATTTGATTGCAACAACACTCACGCAACACGACTCACGCGTACTTAGTACGTCCCCCTGTTTGCTCGTGCCGTGTTGTGTTGGCTTGTCCCTCTTGGTTAGTAAGCCTCCTTCATTCTATCTTCCATCATTCATTCGCCTTTTTTTCATTCTTTGCGTTTTTCGTCATCGCTGTGATTAAATGTGTTTGTACTGATCTCCGTTCTGTCCGTCGGCGTCCCTGTATCCTCTTCCGTGCCCGTGCATTGCACCCCCTATTCAGACTCGAACCCGTGACAACGCAAGAGACGCGTATCGTCACTCTCATCTCGATATCTACCCGCCGCCAAGGAACGGAATCAACTGGTCATCTTCGTCCAGAGACGCTGGCATGCCGCGCGCGCCATGAACAGTTACACGTACCCTCAGCATCAACAGTCCCCTCAACACCAGCAACTACAGTCCCAACAACAGCATCCTCATTCATCTTCTCCCGCTGCACCTCAGAGTGCGGGTATAAACCCGGCGATGCTACAGGGTCCTCAAACCCAGACGCAGATGCAGGCTCAGCAACAAGCAGCCCAGGCTCAGTTCCTTGCACGCCAGCAGCAGATGATGAGCGGCCTGGGCTCCGGCGGTATGGGTGGGATGAATTCTATGTCGGGTGCCGCTGGTATGAATGGCATGGGGAATAATATGGGTGGAGCGGCTGGTATGGGCAGTATAGGTGGCATGTCAGGTATGGGCATGCATAATGGCGCGATGAACATTGCCTCGATGGGCAACCGTATGAACAATATGGCGGGTATGAATGTCCCCGGTATGGGTAACATGGGCGCCATGGGTATGAACAATATGACTGGTATGGGGGGTATGGCGGGGATGAATAATATGAACATGGAGTTGTTCAAGGCGGGCGGTATGGGTGCTAGTGGTGCTGCGGGGATGGGTATGGGTATGGGTATGGGTATGGGTATGGACAGTGGAATGACAATCAACCCTGCTATGCTCAGTGGGTCTGCATCAACGTCGAATCAAGGCGGAATGAACCCTCCCTCCGGTATGTCGAGCCAAGATCTGCAGAAGATGATGGCTGCGCGTCAAGCGGCTCTCAACATGGGCGGGATGAGTGGGATGAACAGTCTTAATAATATGACTGGCATAGCGGGAATGGGAGGTATGAATGGTATGGCTGGCATGAATATGGGCATGGGTATGATGGGCGGTCTGTTCTTTCACTCGTCTCTTCCTCGGTTCGCTCTGTTCTGATACGAGATCTTTATCCTTTAGGAAATGCACAACAGCAAGCTCTAATGCAGCAGTATCTCGCTCATCAAGCACATCAACAGCAATCTCACCAGCAGCAGTCACAATCTCAAGCGCATTCTCCGCAATCCTCTACCCAAACACCTGCCTCGACTACCGGAGGCAACCCTTATCCCCCATTCCCCACTCAATCTCAATCTCAGCAGATGCAAGCCCAAAATACGAATGTTCACTCAATGCCACCCCCACCTCCTCGTCCGAGTACCGCAATGTCAACTTCGTCCCAACACCAGCACCAACAAGGCATTGGGATCGGTCGACCACCATCGGCTATTCATCAACAGCAACAGCAACAGCAACAGCAGTACGCAGCTGCTATGCATAACCAACAAGGGCATCAGCAGATGAACCACGCATCGATATCCAGACCCACAACTGCCGCTGGGTTCAGACCACCTAGCTCAGCGGGTGACGCGCCTAGGACACCACATACACCTCAATTGGCGAGCCAGCAGAGTCAAGCGTTAAGTAACCTCCATAATCAAGCCCAGAGCCAAGGGCAGCAACATATCCGCGAGTTATCACAGACACCTTCCCGCCCTCAGACTGCTGCTTCAAATCACGGCGCTGGCCAGCAAGGTGGAGTAAGCGGGAAGTACCCTCTTGGAATGGGGGGCATTGGTATGGGAGGCATGACGAACATGAATAACATGAATAATATGGGAGCGATGGGACTTATGGGTGCTGCTGGCGGAGGAATGATGCCTCCGCCAGCGCTCCCACGACAGAGTTCCCTTGGACCCACACCGCAGCCTCAGTCATCGATGCAGGCACAAGGACAACCTATGCAGTCGCAACAGCAGATGCAACATCATCAGCCGCAGGGAATGATATCGACCCCTGGACATGGATCACCAATGTCAGCGACTGCACCCGGTTCTGGCGGTTTGACGCGTACGGCAAGTTTCGGCGAGGGACTTGGCGGTATCAGCAGCGGTGCGGCTCTAGATGACGCGATGGGGAACATGTCGTCCGTGAACACGGGACTTGGTATGAGCGCCTCGGGACTTCCCAACTCTGGAATGACTCCCGGAATGGGTAGTGCTACCGCTACAGGAATTGGAGTGGGTGGTGTGGGAATGGTAACGGGAGGTGCTTCCGGTACTGCCAGTGCAGGAGCCGGAGTTGGTCTTGGAGGAATTGGCGTAGGAGGGCTGGGTGGGATGAGCCAAATGCAACACATGCAGGAAATGCAGAATCGTAGAGCGATTGCACTTTCGGAGCTCCAGAAGCAGCAGGCTGCGAGGCTTCAGCAGCAACAGCAACAACAAGCGCATGGTCACCAAGGTCAACAGGGTCAACCTCAGCAGGGGCATTTGCCGAATGTCAATACTAGTGCCCCTGTTGCACCGTCTCCGGGTGTGGCGCCTTCTATCCCATCCGCAGGTGTTATGCCTGGTGGTGACGCTCAAAGTATGGGTATGGTGCAACCCCAGATTCCTGGTGCTGGAATGAATGTGGGAATGGGCACACCGTCACGTCCACCAACAGCTAGGACGAGTATGCCACCCCCTGGTTCTGGCCCATTATCTATGGGTGGCGCTACAGCAGGGCCTAGTGCAAGCGCTGGTGTCGGCACGAATGCTGTAGCACCTCCTGCAACAGCCAGTTCGACCTCGTCACTCCCCAATGGCGCTATTCCTCCGACCACCGGCAGTGCCAATGCTACTGCAAGTACGGGCCCCACAGCACAGAACGCGCAGCAAAATGCACTCGCTGCTTCACTTCCACCCCTTCCGAGCAATGTCCAACTCAGCGCGTCCACGACTCGTGTTTCTGTTGTCCCTATCGCTGAATCGGCAAAACGCATTCCCCCGTTGTCGCAAGAGGAGATAGAGAAAATTTCCGGATGGCTTTCGACTGATCGTGCGTATGAACAAAACTTCCGCGCGATGGCTACTCGGGCGAAAGCTGAGTTGGCTATCGGTCCGAACGGCATTCAGCGTCCCAGATGGTGGGAACGTGATACGACTCCCGCGAGTGTTGCAGCCGCCACTGCGAGAAGAGCGAAAATGGAGAAATTTGATTTGATCTATCCGCATGGATCAGCGCAGGCTTCCCGTGAAGCTGCCGCCGCGGCTGCCAGGAGAAAGAATAGGAGGAGAGATGGACTGAAGATTCCTGGGCGGTTGAAACATGTTGATGCAGACCGCGGAGAGCAGCTCGTGCCGATTAGGCTGGAGTTTGATGTTGAGCATCATAAGTATCGGGACACCTTCGTTTGGAATATCAACGGTGAGTCTATTCTTTGAGTTACATCTTGAGACAGATAAGTCTTATTAGGGCGTCGTGGTGTGTAGATCCGATCGTCACGCCGGAAGCGTTTGCGCAATCTTTGATTGATGATTACGGGCTATCGACGAGTTATCATTCGATCATCACCAAGTCAATTCAGGAGCAGCTAAGTGACTACAAAGCCCACACCGCAACACTAGCAGATGTCGGTAGTGATGTGGACGTAGCTTCTAATGGGGAGCCCAAAGCACCCCCGATCAAAGGCTCATTGGAACTAGATGGTGAAGATGCGAAGTGGTGGGCTTCTTGGCGTACCCATCTGAGGAAGAAAGATGGTGTGGTTAGGAAGAATGCGTTGCTTAAGGAGCTTGCCGCGGAGATTGCGAAGAATGAGCGAACGAGGAAGAGGAAGCGGACTGCGAAAGATACTGGCTCGAAGGAAAGTGCCGCGAAGGATACTGCGAAGGAGAGTGTGCCAAAAGAAAACGCTTCAAATGAAGAGAGTAGTGCGATTGCTAACGTCGAGGAGACGAAGCCTCCGGAATCCGCACCTGCGGCGGAAGCTAATACAGATGTGGACATGCGCGAAGCTGAGGAAGATGATATACATGAAGAGATGCGCATCCTCATCAAGGTATTTACATGTCCTTTTTCAGAGAAAACACTGTAACTGAGACCTTATCTTCTTAGCTTGATATCACCGTTGGCGAGATGAAGTTAGATGATCAGTTTGAGTGGGATATAGAGAACATTGATCCTACTCCTGAGCAATTTGCGGAAGTATACTGCACTGATCTTGGTCTTGCTGGTGAATTCAAGTACGTCTGGTTTTCGTTTATCGACTTATCGGTTCTCTGACAAATTACGTAGGACTGCCATCGCTCACTCAATACGCGAGCAAGTCGCTACTTACCAGAAATCACTTTTCCTCGTCGGGCATCCATCTGACGGCTCTGCTGTGCAAGACGATGACCTCCGCATGTCGCTGTTGTCTCCAGTCATATCCGCAGCACGTTCAATTGATCAAACGCAGGCGCACCAGCCAATCATCAACTATCTTAGTGATGGTGAACTCGACCGCCTCGACAAGGAGCGCGAGAAAGAAGCGAACAAACGACGGAAACGAAACACTCGTGGACGGCGTGGAATCGTGCTTCCAGATCGCGAACCTATTAGGACTCACCGTACGCCTGCGATCGGGTTTCCGGAGATCGACCCGTCGACACTTGCGATTGCCGCTGCAGCAGCGGCACCCACATCGCGTCGAGCCGCAGCTGCTGCTGCTTCGCTTACGATTGCAAACATGGTTGCGTCCGAAAATGGCACGACAATTCTTCCTCCTGTTAACCCTACGCCAGCTGCTCCCATGCTTCCTGCATCGAAGATTCCAAAACCGCGTGGGTCATTCAAGGCACCCTCATACCCAAGTTCAATTCTCAAGCCGCGTGCACATGTTACGTCCCCAAGTCCATCTACTGTCGTAGACACGTCTGTATTCCAGCCACCGATTGAAGGGGACGCGCCATTACCGGCATCGGTACCTGCAACGCCATCTGCGCCTCAGTCAAGGATGAACCAAGGCCCGATGACGGCGAAGAGGCAAAGAGAGTTAGAGAAAGAAGCGAAGGAACGTGAATTTGCCGATGGCCAACATGCGAATATGATAGATGGTGTGTGGCATTGCTCGAACTGCGGATGTCCGGAGAGCGTTGCTATCGGTCGAAGAAAAGGGCCTCTGGGAGAAAAGTCGCATTGCGGTGCCTGTGGTAAGTTGTAAGTCATTGATCTGCAGTGCTTATCTGAAAAGGGACAACTACTATTAGGGAAGTTCTGGCATCGCCATCGTCGACCTCGACCTTGTGAATACCACACTGATCCCGAGTATCATTTGAATTTGAGGATCGAGAGTGAGCGGGCAAAGGCAAGCGCGAAGAAGCGCGGTGGCGCTGCAGCGCTACGGGCTTTGCTTCAGAAGGAACAAGATCAAGCAGCAACCCCAGCTTCGGCAACGGATGAGCCTTCTTCACCGCGTGCACCGAAAAATAATGAGGTTTGGGTAGAGATTAAGTCAACCAGGAAGTCGGCCCGCCAATCACCAGTAGTTGATGGGCTTGACCTTGAACGACCATTAACACCGGCATCGGATGTCAGCTCTGATGGTTCTGAGAAGCCGCTTGCTCAATCCAGGGGTCAAGCTAATGGTAGGGCGAGTGTGAGCAAGCCTACATCGACTGTTGCGACCCCATCCAAGGCGGTGTCTGAGCTTCCTGTGCATCTCGAAACGTCGATGTCTGCTCCGCCTCTCTCTTCGCCTCCCTCGAGGTCAGGTTCGGCAGCTGTGGGTGAACCATCATCGGCTCGGGCGTCAAGCGCCGCTCCGGCTCAGGATGGGTCTTCAGATGCTCAACAGCGACCACCTGTATGTTCTATGCTCAATTTCTAGGCATAATGGAAGCTGATCCCGAATAGCCTATTCAGCGACCTCATTGGCAGGATGCTGCTATGGCTGAGCTGCAGTCTCGGTATCCAGATGATCGCTTTGAAATCATTCTACGCAAAAGTGCCGATGGAAGTCCACCTGTATGGAGAGTCAAGTGCCTTGATTGTCCGGGCAAGGTTAGTGGAATTCTTAACCAAATTGGAATGAACCTATGACGTCTGACTTCGTAATGAACTTCAATTAGTTGTATACACCCGGACCGAATGAGACATTATCGAACTTTGAAGTTCATCTGAAAAATCGACAGCACCGTGCCAAGGTACATGCGCGTTTGCAGGGTGGTTCAACATAACCTTTATTTTTCCTCCGCTTCTATCTGTTTTGTCTGCTATCCTCGGCTATCTGGATGCTATCTTTTCTGCATTGCCCTTTATTCATCACTTCTGCTCTTTCCTTTTCTCTACTCGACTTTCTAGTCTCTTCAGAAGTTTTCATGATTCATGACCAGTTTTGAGCTATATTATAATCACCCCGTTGCGTATAGTCAGCACTTGGAAAAATGACTGTATTCTTCTGTCGATTATTCATCTACCAGCGGTTTGTTTACTCATATGAGTTTTGATCGGATATTCACCAGTCTGACAAACGCATTTTAAATGACCTGATTGGCGCTATTTTGGAGCATTTGGTCTTATTTGCCTGCTTTCTTAGCACCTGATCCTTCTCGACCCGTGGTTTCTTGACCCTGCATAGATTGAGTGCCTGGATTTTACCTCCACCTGCACCTCGACCTTTCCGAGATCGATTGAATGAGATGAAGACGGAAGCGAGATTGAATAGACAATTATACGAAAGTATGCGCTTCAGAGCAGACTAGACGGGTTCCTTCGCGTTTCTTGTGATTTGGCAAGTATAGATCTTTGAAATGGAACGGGCATGGATAAGCAAACTTGGGGTACCGGGGTGTATTGGATGAAGGACTCGAAGGGGATTCCCTTCGTTCTTTCTGATCTTTTCTCTATCTTGATTTCAGAGGAGAGTTCATGAAACGAGAATGGCAAGATGACGAAATGGCACGCCCACGTTATGGCGAACCGCGGATCCGAACTGGACTCGGACTCGGGCGCAACGGAATCGTGAAAAGACGCCGCAAAACACGGCCTGAGAAGAATAAATAATCTTGTTGAGGCGAGCTGGCATTGTCTTGCACTTGGCATTATTTTCGACCACGGTACGATCCGGGTATTCGTTTCTTTTGAATCGCTCCTGCGTCGCACACTCTGGTACTGTATTACGCAAGCATTAATGTTGTATTAGTCTACTATGGGTATTGGATTTCTATTCCTGTGGCAGATCGTCACTAGTTTATGTACATGTGGTTCGCCGTTATATCGGATCAGTCTGCGGTGAGACGGAAAGAAGCGCGATCTAGAGAGATTCCGTGATCGCACTATAATGTTACCAGGCGATTATACATATGAATCGATAGTCCCAAAAATACAATACTGTACAGAAGGAGAGACGATGAACAGAACGGAAGGAAATGAAAACAGAGCTCAGCGAGTCTACAAATGAAACGAGAGCAATACGAAACAGATGTGTGAGGTTAAGAAGTTATGTCGTTGCGGCGAGTGATAATATATAAATATGAGAGGAACCTACGACTGAACTAAATCGGGGATCAAGTTGGGTGAACTCTTGTATGATAGGAGTTTGAAAAGCATCAAGGGGATCCAGTTGGAGAGGTTCAATGCGAAAGGGCCGCCCTACACCTCAAAGATAAGATACATCGGGAACTGCGAATTGACAAGGCCCTGGGTAACGGAAGAAATCGCTTGTCAGTATCACTGTCTCTTCTGCGCGCACATGGAAGCGAAGTGAGAAAGGAGAAATGCGGGAAACGTATCGTTCAACAAAGTGTGCAAACAAATATCGGCAGAAAAAAGAAGCATCTTCATATCCTGAAATAGCAACATTGAAGGAGATGTGAAGAGTTTTGCATCTTGCGCCACAACCAAACAAACAAGCAAACTAGGGAGAAGCAGGACCGATACATACCGAACGGAAGTTATAGCAAAGCAAAGGTACTGCAGACGACGGATTAGCTGGGCTGGGGGACTCGGAAGCCGTGCACCTGCGGCAATCGGTTCGCCGCGGTGACGTCTATAAGCCCGCGTGCTTTCGATCCATATCGTTCATTTCGACGTCAGGGGTGACGGAATCCTTGGACAATAGCTGTTCTGATGCCCTTGCACTTGAGGTTAGCGGCCAAGTGATGGTAAGCATGCCATCATCCATTGAAGCGTTAATACTAGTAGGCTAAAGAGGAAATAATGGCGGTCAGAGGTTGAATGAATCGAAAAGAGGAAGGGAAGAGAAGGACACTAACGTCTGTTCCGCTTGGAAGACGAATTACTCTCTGAAATCTTCCAAACTTGAGCTCGTTGAAGACCGTACGGCCCAACTCGTCTGTCTTCCCTTCGTGATACATCTCGTCGTCATTTTCGCGCCGAAGGTCCCGGAGGTGACTTAGGTAGAGCAGGTGCTGAGGTCTCCGTTCCCCGGAAACGACAAGATCGCCGTTGGGTCGAGCAGTGATATGTACGTCATCCTTCTGGAGACCAGGCAACTCGAGAGTCGTAATCATCATGCGTTTCGCGCCGAACGTTTCGTACATGTGTACTCTGGGTTTCATAACCCGCTCTTCGATGAGCGGCTGCAAGCTCGTTGGTGGTCTGGCGTTGGCATGTGTAGACTGATCTCGATATGCTGCCGCAAGAGCGGCCTGGACAAAACGGATGACGTCTTCTTGGGTATATAAAGGAGTAGTTGGTTGCTGGGGTAAGTGAGAAGTTTGAGAATCGGGAGAAGAAGCCGCTGATGAATGCGAATGCGGTGACGGCGCGGTGTTCTGGGCGACTGCAGCTGCTGCCATTGAATATTTCTTTGTTGCTGCAAGTGAATGCGGGAGATATTTTCAGCGTGCTTTTATAGAGCGGGACGAGTCAGGGGTAAGTGAGTCGAGTCAGCTCCAGACAGAAGCGATCTCTTATAGCCCGAGCCCGGGTGAGTGTTGTTAGATTGATTGAGTGACACGAGTGGAATGACTCGGACGGGAACAGTAGAGCAACGGGCAAAGCAGTAATACTCATCGGCGAGTACAGCCATCCCAATATTCATGATACTCTCTCCAACAACACCCGAGCCGAAAGAGCCACATTTCCACTTCTAATTTTGCTATGCGTTTCCCTGTGGCGGGTGCGGTCGGACCCAAGAAATTTGCACAGCTTTTCTGGAAGTGGACTCCATATATGGTAATGATGGCAACACAGACTGGATCGGGATATTTGTAATGCCGCGGGCCACTGTGAGTAACCGGTACCGGCGATTTCCGATCGGGCATGACGCAAACAACTCCCAGTGAGTCATACAAATCAACTTCACACAAGGCATAAGCATTGCACAGCGCTGAGTAAAAAGTTCGGCATGAAAAAACATGCGAGACGGATGAGTTGTGCTCCGCTGTGCGTACCAGTCAGCATCGGCTTATTGTTGACGTGGTCCAGTCCGACCGTGAACGGAAATGCACAGTTCAATCCACCTGTCATATCGGCATTGGAGGGGAGAGGAAGAGCGTGCCAAGGGAAAGGGGCATGGCTGTGTCCGAAACTGCGGGGTAAATTCAGTGCAGCAGTGGATCGCCGAAAATTCCAGTGTCTTTTTGGGATTGGACATTGAAGTCAGATGGCGAGGTATAGGACAGCCAACAGCCTATCTCGGAGACGGAACTAACCCAATCGACCGAGCCACGTGAAAATATGTGGCTGATCGAGTCAACAATAGAACTTTGTGTGAAATCCGGTAATCTGTAAATGAGTCCGGGTCAACGTAATCGGCCACAGGTACAGACATCCAGTAATAATGCAAAATGAGTCACTTGTGGCACCGCATAACCCGTCGTTTAATGTCCAATCAAATGTGTGCTAGAGTAGGACACCTGAGATGAGTAAAAGTCGCGTTGAAACCTCGTTGAGCTCTAGTGTTTCACCTTCACCCTAGACCCGTCGGCCATTGCAAAGGGTAATGAGCGGAGATCTTGTCTTTTCTTTGCTATACGAACACAGCAGAATCTGAAACCACTATTCAATGACTGTATTCCACGAAAAAAACTTGCCTAAAACAACTCGAAATGCGGATAATAATATATAGTTCCCTGTCGCAAGAATATGTCCATCTCCTTTAATCCTACCACATGTGGTCTTCATCATCTGAAAACGTGTAGTTGCCGTAATTTTCATATGAAACGTCCGACACGGTACCGCGGAAACTTCTGTAGAACAAATTAGTTCAAAGCCGAGCGCCAACCAACCTATGGACAAAGGGTACTAACTCATGTAGCGAAGAATGTTCACTGCCATCGTCAGAAAGACTGTCATCCTCGGACACAGCTCGAGTGTATGATCTGACACGGCGCCGAACGTCAGCATCGGAATGCCTAGATAGAACAAGTCACTCAAATTGGGTAGGATCAAGGGCAGCAATGACATACCCGTCTTCATCTTCTTCTAGGTCCGAGTCATCAATGATAGGATGCCGACCTCGTGACGTCCCTGGCAAACGTCCAGCGCGTTGCGTATTGACGCCGATATTATCCTCATCAGAGTCGATGCGGATGGCGGAAGCCTGTGGCCTTCTACGGTAGACTGGTATTGAACCATCGTCTGAGTCTGAATCGGCGGCCAAGTCGACTGTTCCGAGTCGCACGCGCCTCGGCTGTTCCTCATCAGAATCATCAATGCGAGGAGGAGGAACTCTACGAGGTATCTGGCCCTCTTCATCAAGGCTTCTCATCTCTTCATCATCCGAGTCATTGTCATCCACCTCTTCAGCAGAGTGGTACTCTTCCATTCTTGTGTGACCATCATCATCATCATCATCATCAATAAAACTACTCTCGTAAGCTTCGTCATCCTCCGCGTCGTCGTCTTCGTGTTCAGGGTTTAGTTGCCTTCGAAACCCAAGCGCTCCCATGAAACCTCGGAAGGCTACATCGCCATCCGGCCCTCCAAACGCGTCTCCGACATCTATATGCTCCTCCTCTTGCGCGACGGAATCCAGTAACTCGGCAGCGAATTCATGGAAGTCCTCAGCGTCCATCCAGTGACTACCGTCGATTTCTTCGTCCTCATCATCGAACTCGTCTTGATAACCTGGATAAGGACATCCACACGAAGAACAGACACCATTCCAGACCTCGTGATAACACACTGTACATCTGTATACGGAGTCTTCTTCGTCATAGAACGGTCGAACACCGCCAACTTCACTACCATCGTCATGTACCGTCCCATCTCGCCTATCCTCGTTCCGGTTTGGAACAGCCAACAGTCTGGCATTCCGATCACGCCTGAATACGCCTTTCCAAGCATCCGGACCAGTCATGGACACCCCTGACTGGCCTCCTTCCTGCGGTCGGGAAGAGGTGGGGAACAAGTCCTTCGCCGCATCTCCTTTGTGGCTGAAAAGGTGGTGCACTATGTCCTTGATGCCCCAAGCCTCGACAGGCGCGTCACGAACAATCGCTCGACAATGTGGACACGTCTTTTCTTTCCTAAGTAGCATCGGTGAATCACGCCTCAATAGCGCAGGTTCGTCAATATCAAAGTTATGCAATAGCTGCTCAGGTGGAGGAACTCCGACGTGTGCTGGAGGTGCCCGGAACCACGCAAGGAGACTACGAGGGGTATATTTTTCAGTTTATACACAAGTCAGTAGGCGAAGAACGCACCAGTCGTAACAAGCAGTATGGCCACATGGAACAAGTGTGTATGGTCTATACATCGGGTCGAGGCAGATTTGACAAGTAATGGATGGAGCAACGGATGTCAGAAATTCTTTGTGCGCGTTGAGCAGCTTTCCACACAGACAGAAAAAGGTACGCTTAATTAGATATATAGCGCGTTGTGGCAAATGGAAACAACCTCACCGATGTCTGTTCTTCAACTTTTCTACGTAATGATACGAGTTCATCGCTCTCCTTTTCAACAGGAGCGTCATTGACCTCTTCATCACGAGTGTATTCCAGTTCAACTTCGGGTTCCTTTCCCTTTCATCAAACATAAAAGCTGGGCGCCTATAGAAGTGACTAATTGACACACCTTTGGTGAGACAGGACTCTTTGCTCGAAAGATCTTAGAAACCTGAGGGCCGTTTTGCGTGACCGGTAGCTTCTTCTTCTTCTTCTTTCGTTTGTACGCGTCAAGGACGGCCCTATTTGCTTTCGTATTGGAAGAACCGGTGCGCGGTGTCCTCATAACCACAAGAGTCTCAGACTCAGATAGCGAAGTAGACGCCGGTCGCTTGTTGGAGGGTAAAATAGCTTGTCTACTCAGACCACGATCTGTGGACGGTGACTGGGCTATAGAACTGCTTGCAGATGAGGGCGCGGTGGACATAGCAGACATGAACAACTGAGATGGCTGTAAGTGTGGACAGGCGCGCGCGGTTTACAACGCGTGTACGTAATGTTATGATTACCTAAACGTGCATTGTATTCAACTAACAAAGATGCAACAGGTCCACCACGCCTTGATTCTCAGAAACTCCTCTATTATGAAACTATGAAAATACCGCTGCTCGTTGTACTGTTACCCAGATCCTGTTGAATTTCCCGTAGAAAATCGTGCCATACTGGCGACTTAACGAGCTTGGACGTGTTCGGATCCTTTGCTTTGAACGGACGAACGAAAGCCTGTAAGTGATCAGCTCCTCGCTGAACGCGGTCTCGTCATTCAGACCCGTAAACACGGTACTACCATTTGTTCTTCGTATTAAACAAAGTGTCAGAACAAATGACTCCCCGGAAGTTCATCGATGCCGACCCAGTAGTGGTGCCCAAGAACATCACCCAATATTCTTTGCGGCATGATCGACGACCCCGGGTCGCCCTGAGTTGGGTTTGGCTGGTTGTATCGATGTGTCCATGCTTTGGAAAGTTTTACGCCTGCACAGCCAACGGTCCCCCGCTGTATCTCTCGAACGTCAAAATTGCTCAAGGTAGGAAAATATGAGTATAACCACTTGTCCCACAGCGTACCATCGTTCTCCGGTGGCAGTGAGAATCCATTCGTCCTCGGACAAGAACTGTGAGCGATCATAGACTTCGTTGTATGCCTCTAATTCGGCAGGTGTCAGCCAAGGATACGATCGGTGTATAGAATCTGTGACCTCGGTCGAATTAGTAACTGTCCCATTGCTTGTCGTACTGGCTCATCATGAGTGGAAAGAGCAAGCTCCACTTTGAAGCCACATATATCTTACCTGATATTACCGGGACATGAGCAAACCTTCCCTCTGCCAGTAACCTAGTAGGATAATCGGGGATGAGGGTGTCATCTGCCACCGGACACCATTTGATGTACAACGATCCATTGCTATTCATCGATCAGTCTCGGAAACTAACCAAACTAACCAGACACTACTGATTCGTTCGCGTACAAGAATGCACCAGCATCCTGGGCTCTTGCTAAGGCTTATAGCCTGAGATGCGCCGCGCAGACAACGAACGGAGGATTTGACTGATACGAGGTCTCCGCAACCTGCTTGCTCGGCATAGATGCTGAATAATATTAATGGCTTTGGCGCGAACGTGAATTAGCCCTGCGTCACCACAGTGGGAGAAGGAACGGATGTTCACCTCCCGTTGCTCACGCAATGGGAATTCTCTGGCGAGGCTTTGCGCAATCGCTCGTGAAAACGACCTCTCTGACCCCGTATTCGCGACCAAATGTATCTGTACACCGCCCCCGCCCGCACTCTCGCCGTTGATCGTCAGTTGGTCTGGATCCCCTCCAAAAGCAGCTATGTTGTCATGTACCTATTTTAGTGCGGGTTACTCTTTGATGCCTACATTCAAATCAGCAACACCCGAACTGGAGAAGTCTGGATGTGCGAGAAATCGAGTCTGTAACAGACGGAGACGATCACGACGTTGGGTGACTGATTGATCCAATGGTCAAATGGCCAGTTGCTAGGGTTTCCGGAAACACAGCTGTGCGAATAATCAAACCTGAGCATTCACAGTCTCGGAAGAAAAACAGACTAATCATCGCCGTGTATGCAAAATAGTACGGGTACTATTCTCAGATAGTATCAGCGCGGGCTTGATGTCAGGTAAGAGAAAATGATTTACTCACGTTTGCCCGTGGATGTCGCGTTAGCAGAAGCGTGTATATTCATGGCAGTCCTCACATCCTGCACCACCAGCATCACCTTGACCTATGCTACCTTGGATGCAGGGAAACATAGGAAAATAAGAGCCTCGCTTCGTGCATTGCACTGTGAGCGCACCAAAGATGGGCACCCATCTGCTCTGAGCCCAGATTGCAGCGCTCGCCCGTGTTTCGTCTTGAGGTAGTCTAGACGCTGAAGAATGAAACTGCACATCTTAGACAACCTGGATAAATTCATGCCGACCATTCTTTCTGCCTAAAGTCACTCAGCCCATTATTATTTCCTCCATCCTCAGAATCAGAAGGAACCAGGGCAGGCAACAATCCATGGACCGTCGTTCTACCCGCACTCCCGGGTCGCTGCTCAATAAAACTTAATGCAATGCAAACACGGGATGAAGAAGCACCTAATCGTCGAAGAGATGGTAGAATAGCAATGGGTGTGAATCACCCTTTACTGTGACGTGTTCAAGCTCGTTCTGATTTGTATCTGTCGAATTCGCTGCCGCCCGTGCACCTGAGGGTAGTCATGTAAGACTCAGAAGATTTACTCATAACGGCAGAGCGATAATCATTCAAATTCACGCCCCGACAGTTCAGTTGCATTCGTGCCTTTGAGGGGCGGGATTGTCGACATGTAGTCTGGGCTGTACATGTGTGGTCGGAGTGGCACGAATAGTACTGTTCGTCGAGCACTTTTATCCGGGACGAGTTTCTGCTTCTGGAATCAGAGAGAGAGGCGGCTTCCTACCTTGTATATCGACGTGTACAAGCGCTCAAGCATCTGCGAGCGAGCGTAGCAGACGCGAACTACAGCGCTCGGGATGTGATGAAGGTCGAGAACGTAGTCCACAGTGAGTCTCAAGAATGCCAATGCTGTCCCATTCCCGGGCCCATTCCCATATGGTCGAACTAAGAATCTACAGGAGCGGAGTGCAACTTCTGTGTAAACGTGGTCAAGAAAGTCTTCGTACTAGAACCTAATTTTGATCCTCAACAAGGTTCTTCGCCGCTGTCACGTCTGCTTGAACCATCTCCTTTACAAGAGAATCGAAATCAACAGTGCGCTTCCATCCGAGTTTCTGTTCTGCCTTTGCCGGGCTACCGAGTAACAGACTAAGGATCCGGTTTCAGTCTGTCAGGAAAAAATTGCAGAAGGTGATGCTTTACTCACTCGACTTCCGCTGGACGGAAATAACGTGAGTCGATTTTGACGACCGTCTTCCCCGTCCTCGATTCAATGCCTACCTCATCCACACCGGATCCCTCCCACCTATGACAATACAGAAGTGAGAACTGCATTTTAAAACATGCATGGCACTGACCTGATGTGCATGTTTAGCTCTGCGAACGCCTTTTCCACGAACTCCCGAACAGGATGCGTTTCACCGGTAGCGAGGACAAAATCGTCCGGTTCTGGTTGCTGTAGCATTCTCCACATTCCCTCGACATAATCACGAGCTACGAGAGTTTCAGTACTATTATTATCAGCCAATGGGCTAGTTATAGAGTCGTACCGTGACCCCAGTCTCGACGGGCGTCCAGGTTTCCAAGATACAAGCAGTGCTGTTTTCCTAGACTGATCTCTGCAGCCGCACGAGAAATCTTGCGTGTTACAAACGTACGCCCGCGGCGTGGGCTTTCGTGATTGAAGAGTATCCCGTTGCAGGCATACATCCCATACGCCTCTCTGTAGTTCACAGTGATCCAGTAAGCATATAGTTTCGCTGCTCCATATGGGCTGCGAGGATAGAATGGGGTCTTCTCAGTTTGTGGAGTCTCCACTACTTTGCCGTATAGCTCTGATGTGGAAGCCTGGTAGAAACGGACATGTTTTTGCAGTCCGCATGTACGAATCGCGTCCAGGAGGCGGAGTGTACCAAGACCGTCAATATCACCAGTATACTCTGCCATTTCGAATGATACTTTCACGTGTGATTGTGCCCCGAGGTTGTATACCTCCGTTGGTTGAACTGAGGCGATGATGTAGACGAGGTTGGTGCTGTCTCCAAGGTCACCATAATGCAATCTGAACTTATTCGGACCTATCATCGAAGGTGCGTGTCAGGCAACAACACGCGAATTAGACAGTTGTCTGGGTACAAACGTTCATGCTGGTCTTCGTAAAGATGATGGAGACGACCTGTGTTGAAGCTGGATGATCTACGGATGATCCCATGCACTTCATAACCCTTTTCGAGGAGTAGTTCGGTCCTAGGCGTCGTGAGCCTAGATGATCTCAAACAAGAATGCAGACGACTGACAGATATGAGCCATCCTGGCCGGTGATACCTGCGACGAGCGTTTATCAACGGCCAGTAGCAACATGGGATGATAAACCAACCAGAGATGAGTGCAACCTTCCTTCTGCGGTATTCATCGACAGACGCAACTCTGAGGTTACCAAATGGATGAACAGAAATATCAGACATGACTACTACGCTGTCTTCGTTCTCGAGGTTGGATGAAAGAGAGAGGAAAGGAGTGAAGGCGAAATGGCGACTATGGCCGAAGGAAACAGAATGTGGAATCCGGCACGCTCGGATGATCAACATTGCTATTTATGGTAAGTACATCAGAGTCATCAATGATGGCATCAAATATTTTACTCCCGTCTCGGCCTCAAATCTGTCCTTCCCCTTTCGTTGTTCGTTCGTCGTAACCAAGCTACTCGTGGTCCGGGTGCTGTTAAGATGATAAATTTTCACCAGCTAATCGACGGGTGCAATCAAGAAGCTAGTCGCACTCACCCACGCACACACTCGGTTTTCGCTTCTCAATCAAGACTAAGTTTAGCACAACCTCGCCGGCCTATGCAAGAGGAAACCGACGGGTGCTGTCTTATTCATCTAGCTGCTTGTTTGGATGCGAATGGCCTACCGCAAAGATATAAAATGGCTTACTCCGCACCTCTCGATCCTCAGTCTCAGCGGGACCACTTCATACTCTTCAGAGCCAGGTGCTCCTTTTCTTGTGCTTCACGTCTTTTCCTTTCGTATTCTTGCGGTAGGCTAATACTCTTATCAATTTTCGAGTATTGACGGTGGCTGGTTGCTGCAGGCAGCGCCATTCTATTCTCGCCATGTTCATCAAATTGCATCTTGCTTCTCTTGCACTCGTCGCTCTCTTCTTCGCTCGTGTTGATGCACACGGCACCATCACTGCTGTTCAAGGCGCAAACGGCGCAAACGGTGCTGGGTATGTCCATCGAACTACATGCAAGTATACACGCTGACCATTTCCCATCAAGGTTCGGTATCATCGCATCGACTCCAAGGAACGGCGGCCTACCCGTCCCTTTCGAGGTATGTATCAGAAACACACGCATATAGCACAAATAGTGTCCTGACCGTATCTTTGTAGCAAGATACCAGTATCATCCGGGATAGAGAGATCAACTCAGGTAGGGCTGGTGTATGCGGTCGAACTCCAGCAGGAGGAAACAACGATGTCGCCCAGCAGCTGTCGGGTAAGTCACAAACGGTCATACGTACTGAGCGGAAAAGCTGAAAGTCCTTTGAAGCCGCCTCGGCCGCTGGTCTCCCTTCGGCATCCGAGGATGGTTCAATCACTATGACTCTACATCAAGTCAACCAAGACGGAGCCGGGTAAGCACCTTTGTAACGACAGCTCGTCACTGTCTGACATTATTTCCCTCCAGACCGTACCAATGTGATGTCTCTGCTGACGGTGGAGCAACTTTCACAGACGCACGAGTCACACAGAACGTACCAGGCGTTGGTAGCTTGAGTTTGTCCGTGGCGAAGGACTTTCCTCTAGTCGCTCAGATGCCCGCGTGAGTCACCTTGACCCCTCGACTTCATTGTACCTAAAAGAACCAATTCCATTCTAGAGGAACGCAATGCGCAGGCGGCCCCAACGGCGATGCGTGCATTGTAAGGTGCCGTAATAAAGCACTTGCTGGTCCGTTCGGATCCTGCGTGGCTGTTACGAACAGCGGATCTGGGTACGCTTGGTGTAGATCCTTTATGATTCAGTTGACTCACTAATATTCCCATCATTGCATCAGCAGCACCACGACAACAGGTGCAAACCAAGCGTAAGTCTCGCACTGTCAATCCAACCCCTATCTGACGTCTGACCTTCTTACCTCAGCGCTGCCTCGCCAGCAGCAGCAGCAGCAGCAGGAAGCAACACAGCTTCGCAAGATAGCGGCAATGGAGGTGGATTCTTAGGAAAGCTTGCCAAAGGTTTCGGGATTCGTTCATCAGAGTCGAAGAAACGATACATTACGTCTCGTGTCGCCGGAAAGAGGTCTGGTCTTTGGTTAGATGCATGAATTGTCAGACCGTGATTATTCGCACTTTCCCTGTTCTGAATTCTGCCCTCAGAGTTCGCTTTTGATTTGGGGGTTTGGACAGTTTTCGTTGTTGCCTTGTGATATCCCAGGACATGATTTCTGATTACTCTGGTTTATGGCACATACAATGCTAAACAAGAACAGTTAGTTGACCGTTTGCATGCTTCCCGCATGGTATTATTCCTATGGCCTGACGAGACGTGAGATGGGCTAATCGGCCAACCGACTGACTCGGACGTTTGAAGGCAAGCTGATGAATAAAGAACCTAACCAACTGATCGAGGCCCATACCAAGCTATCCTCCCACTAGAGTGATCACGCGGCCTGGCGAATGTCCCACAGGGCCCATACGAAAAAAAAAATCAGCTCGCATCATGCTACATCATCACAAAATCAGATGAAAATGACTATGTTTTATTAAGACAGGGATGGGGGATAAAGTAGTACATGGAGCCACATACGCTAAGGTATATTCTTCATTAGAAGATGTATTCAACAAGCTTGAAGAAAGCCCAAATAAGACCGCCTGACACTATGGGCAAGGTCAGATTATCATCCAAGGAACCGATATCTACCGAAAGGAGGGCGAATTTAGCTCTGCTATTATATGAAACAACGAAATCAGGCCACATACCTATTGCTTCTGCGAAACCGGCCAAAATCCCACCGACAAGCGCAACGCAAGTAGGCTTAGCAAACGAAACGACTGGCTGTGAGTTATCTAGTGCCACCTCAGGTAATGATGACGGTTGTGCTCCTAAAGGGACGATCCAGCGCCAGAAACTGAACACTATTACTGCGCCGGTTGCAGCTCCGGCCAGGAAACCAGCGACAGACTTGCGCTTAGCAAACGGAAGGGGGAGACGTAGAGAGGTGAAAGGTAAAGTGAAAGACTGCGGGAGGCGACTAGTTCGAGAACCGTACAAGCGACCAACGAATGATGCGATCGAATCGCACCACGATAAACTATAAATGAAACCAGTAAGATAATGCAATGACGCAGGATATAGCTTTTTCTGGCGCACATCAAGATTGAAACGACTGCGATGTCCTCGGGGTAAAATTTCAGGACAAAGATGCAACCCATCAGGTACCAGATAACACCGTTTATTTTTTCCTTTCGTGAAGCGTTAGCAATGGTTGAACGTGTCATATAGTTCAGAATCACACACCCTTTCTGATTCCCGCATGAGAAAACCAAGGAACTTTTCATAGATGGATGCAAACCGCTTGCTGTTGAGTCGAATGAGGTCGGTAGATGCAATGAAAACGCAAGCTCCTGAAAGGACCACGACCACGCTTGATGCCGGGACATGTGAGGTATACAGAGGAATAACAAAAAGTCCTGAAGAAGTCCTGGCTAAGCAATGGAATAGATTTGATATTGAGCCTTAGACTCGCCGATAGAAGAATGCAACAACTTTCGCGGAATCTCCCAGTCTATGGGTGGGCTCGCGTGACCCTTGCCATTTGCATCAGCACCATTTACGACGGGCTTCTGTTCGACAACTCTATGGAGGTCGCCATTGACAGAAAATGCTGCGGGCGGGGCGGTACCATTCGTGGCTTGTCGGTTTCGAAGGGACATTGGATGTTTGCGTGCTGCGTGTCGCGATGTCATCTGCGACGAGCTGAAAAAAGGAATTCTGGGAGGAGGCGAGCGTGTATTTGAGCGTCGACGGTGAGATCTTGAATTAAGAGATATAGCGTCGTTTGCAGGGATGGTCATGACTGTCGTGAAAGAGGGAGAGGAGATTGTTGTGCTCGGCTCAGACAAAGTAGGAGGACATGCCCGAACAGTGCCTCTCTCATCATCCCGCGTCGCGTAAAAAGAATCAACTGCAATTCCTTTTGACTAATCATCAATTATGTAATACTACCTAACAAGAAATATCGCTAAAAAAATAGGAAAATTCCTATGTTGAAGACGATTCAGACATTGGCACATCCTTATCGGTCTGTGATACTCTCTTGGGTGCACCTCCGCTCTGGGTGGGTACAGAGGATGGTCTCGAATCCAACCGCACAGAATGTATGTTATATGGATACCCGAACGAATGCGGAATGGCGGTATGAGTCGACCAGAATGTGTCGTATGTCAGTACAGGCCCACGTCCTTGAGTAGCTGTAGTACGTGTAAGTTGGGAAGGCATCATCTGTCTCCGAGATGCCTGGTTTGTAAGTAGTAAAGACGCGTCTACAGCGGAACATACGAATCAGAAGCTACAAATGAAGCAGTCAAAGACAGTGCTCAGTGCTTACCTTGACTAGACAAAGTCCTCGGGGCGTCGGGTATCAGAGTAGGTGGCGAGGTTTGCGCCGCTTCGCCATCACGCACACGAGGCGTCTCTTCAAGTGCCTCCTCTTCGGCCTTCGGCCCTTCTGCCGTGCTAGTCGTTGTGGCACTCGAGTTGGGCTGATAGTTCGGAGGTGATGTATTTCCCGATTCAGTCTCATGAGCACCTGCGCCATCTTGTGGCGGCTCAGAAGCAAAGTCGCAATTTCCGTGTGTTGTGGTAGAAGTGCTCGTGTCAACGACAGAAGAGGTATGGGGAGCGTGTCGAGTGTGTGGGGCACCGTCAGCCTCAAGTACATCTATCTGCGCCCTGGTATCTTCGTCATTCGAATGGCGTTCGTCTATGTTCGGTGGACGCAATACGAGTACCTCATTCGGTTTCTGTCGGGAACTGAATACGGAAACGCTGGACGAAAGTCCTTGGCTCCCACTTCTCGACTCCTGGTCGTTTTTCTGAGTCGCTTCTGAAGGTTTTGGACGCGGTTCACCCTGTTTCGCTGGTGTACGGTGATGGTGAAAGTATAGATTTTCAACTTCGTTTATACTCTGCTTTTGCTGATCGAAAGGAAGGTGCGGAACAATGTCAGGTCAAGTTGCCGTTCAATACCTCGTAGAAAGTACTGACATACGCACCCATCCATGCTCAACCTTGAATCGTGCATACCGCAGACGTAGCTGGAGTTGTCGAGCAAGCTTAAGTTTAGTAGTTCATAAGTGACGGTGGTGGTTAGAATAGTCAAGAGACGCACAACCCGGACCGGAGGTTCTTGCGCCCGCGCCTGTGAGCCTTGGGCAAAGTCTGCTTGAACGACTTGCATTTAAGAGATGGAGGACGAGGACTTGTTCAAGTTGTTGAGCAGAAGAGGGCGCAAATCATACACCTCAGCCAATTTCCATGTTTTGACACGGTCACGCAAAATTCAATGTTATTTCGCTAATTCACTTAAATATTCGAACGCAAATAATAATGTTGGACCAAGGACATCATGCTGACGCAGGCATATTTTCGTTGAAAGTATAATGAAACACGACATCCGACTACAAACAAATATACTAACGACCTGCACCTGGTACATTCCGTCTGTCACGGCGTCCTGTACGCTCAGGTACAGCCGGAAGAGCAGAAACCACGATGACCTTTTCAGTGTCGAAATTAAGTGTTGCAAGTAGGTCCTGTGTAAACGACGCGAGGACGTCAGCATCAGACTGCAGCAAACGATCAGATAAGATAACTGACCTTGGTGTCTGGGTCAACTTGGAGACCAGTAGCGGACGTATCAAGTGCAGACACCTCCGGCACGTAGTTATCCTTGCGCTCACGCTCTTCCTCCTGAAGTTTGAATGAAATACCGCGCACTGGACCCTTCTGAATGCGCTTCATGAGATGGGTCGTGAATCCCGCGATTTTGTTACGCAGGCGCTTTGAGGGGACGGTTGCCTAAATCGGGTTCAATACAGACCGCTACTTCACTAGGGTGTGTGGGTAGACATACGACTTCATCGATGATACGCTTGTTCGTGTGGAAATCAAGCGTAAGACGAGGGTAACTAGAGGCATGGTTAGGGACACAAAATTCTTGCAAAGTGATCCTGGTACGTACTACTTCTCGATAAGAACACGAGAAGCCCTCTTGGTAGTCTTTGTTCTGACGCGCCCCATTTTTCGTTATATTGACGCTGTCGCCGTCGATGTCGAGACCGGATGCACTTCAACAACTTGAATGAGTCCCGATAAGTGAGTGCTATACAGTACCAACTGTCACGTGATGTAACGTCCCCCTGCTTGATTTTATGATCCTCCTCTCCTCCTCGTCCACAAGCTCCCCTTTCTTACCGGCATTGCCTTCATTCAGGTCTGCTCCGCTTTGACTCGTACTCTCCATAGTGCGACACTCATAGCCGAGCTTTTCCTTCTTTTTCAGCCATGGTTCGCGTGTCCGTCCTTAATGACTGTTTAAACAACATCGTCAATGCCGAGCGAAGAGGAAAACGTCAGGTCCTCATCCGTCCATCATCCAAAGTCATCATCAAGTTCCTTAGTGTGATGCAGCGTCACGGTGAGTGCGATGGTTTCTTTCCCTACTTTCTGTTATCATTCGACGGAGTATACAACACAACATTCCATGCATTCTGGCTACGGTTAGAGGAACGGCCTCGTTATGGCGCTCACAACTGATAGTCTCCGATGCATTTACGTTTTAACTGATCGAGTCTCTTCTGTAGGCTACATTGGTGAATTTGAGCTCATTGATGACCACCGTGCTGGGAAGATTGTCGTCCAGTTGAATGGTCGACTTAACAAGACGGGCGTGATTTCACCGCGTTTCAACATCCAAGTCACCCAAATAGAGTCCTGGGTTAACTTGCTCCTCCCTGCTCGTGGATTCGGCATTATCATTCTGGTGAGCAAGAACTCATGCAAGTGTCGCGTATATCCTTTACTGAGTACTCTGCAGACCACATCTTCTGGCATTCTGGACCATGAAGAGGCTCGTAGGAAAAATGTCGGCGGAAAGCTGCTTGGTTATGTATACTGATGTTAACTATGGTATCTTTGTAAAAGGGTATTTTCTGGCCAACACAGGTTCTGCTCATTGATATGATATTCATTGTGCTCGTGATGCAATTGATACGTCTCACAGGAAACAGAAGAGACGGTCCAAAGACGCACAATCGTGTTGACAACCAGAATACGTATATTAGGGCTATGCTACGGCAATTCGTCGAGTCCACCATAGTACACTTCCGCCGAATCCTCTAGCCATGCCATCCACTTCTTGAGGAATTTACCTCCGTGTTGTACAGTCGACGAATCACCGACGACACACTGTTTAGATTTATTGGTATACGATTCTTGTATGCACATAAATAACAAGTCCTGCGTACCATATGTCGACGCGCTCGGGTCATTGCGACTACATGCCAATTTGGTACTCCGGTCGACAGAAATTTTGCAGGATTTACCATTTAAGCGCCGCTTGTCTTTTAGAAATCCCACATCACGCTGGAAGAGGTCAACTCCCAGCCCAGAATATTAAGTGGAATTTCAGCATTACCTTATCATTACTGCGAACAAGACTGATAATGACCGCCTCCTTCTCGCGACCTTGCATTCCATCAACGGTGCCGATCTCCAACTCGCTGCCATACGTGCCTGACAGAAGCGAGGAGATGTATGATACCTGCGCTTGATATCTGTTTGGGCGAATCCCGGCGTTATGCGTAAGCAGACTTGATCAAGGTTGCACGGGCAAGCTTACGGCGTGATAATGGCTATTTGTGAGGGATAGATTCCGGCAGTCACCTAGCATTAGAGAATCACGACAATGCTTCATGATCTTGGCAGATAGGGACGCTAACCAGTTTCTCTAGCCATGCCTTCACTAACACAGCCTCGTTCTCATTATACTTACTGCCCTCATCCCCTTCTTCCACACTCTTTTCAAAGTACTCGCACCCAGCTGTGTCGAGAAATACAACTGGTACTGAGAGATCAGAAGCGTCCCTGTGCGCGTTCTCCAAATCCTGCAAGAGATGACCAGCCACGGACTCGTCTGATCGAAGGCGGGAGCCATATAACGTTTTCGACGGGAACTCGCAAATTTTATCGTGCATGCTAGTTTGATTAGAATACGTTTAATAAAGTCAATTGCAATGCCTACCGGTATTGTACTTCGAGCATCCTCTTTATCGAGTTACCATACATCTTTTCGAGCCTTTCAAACAGGGTCACCGAAAGGTCTTTCGGCGGGCATAATCCCCGATGCTTATCACTGCCGAGCTTCGTAATCGACGCAGGAACATGCTCCTCGTTCTCAGAGGTATCGGCATCGGTGTCCACAGTCAGTTCACTAGGACCGTCACTCTGACCAGTGCGCTTTGTCGAAATAGTTCTCTTTTTGGTCTTCGAATCGGCCTGGAGTAGCTGTTTAAGATTCTGTGATTTTGACTTGCGGGGTTCAGCAAGAACAGTCGGGGGCAACTGTAGAGGATCTCCTGCTAGGATAAGCTTCTTTCCCTTAATAATAGGTATCCAGCAAGCCTTTGAGACGACAATGAACTGAGCAACACGTTCTACTGTCTCAGGGAAGATTAGACAACACACCGCCTCTGCGATGAGGAGTCCGCGTTAGCCTTGATGCTGCGTCAACATTAGTGAACTGCA
The DNA here is from genome assembly GCA_024712875.1 of Inonotus hispidus. NCBI lineage: Eukaryota > Fungi > Basidiomycota > Agaricomycetes > Hymenochaetales > Hymenochaetaceae > Inonotus > Inonotus hispidus. The sequence goes on along the minus strand of CM045723.1, from coordinate 1,102,629 downwards.
TTACTTACCCAGAGCTTGGGTGGCTTCGTCGATTATTACAAGATCAAATAACATATGCTCAAGTGCTCGGCCACCCGCCGAGTGGCACGTAGCAAGCACAACCTCTCATACTATCAGCGATTGTACTGTGCAACGATCGCAGGTTCATTTGGTCGGCATTCTTACCTCAGCTTCTCCCAGGACGCTCTTAACTATACCCTTCTCGCGTTTTCGAAACCTTGACTATTGTCAGAGTCCCTTGGACATGGAACAACCAGACTAACTCTTGTCGCAATTGTTTAATCTCGTCCCACAGCTTTTTTCTTTCGTCGCCTCTCGGCCTCCTCCCTTTCTGCCCTTTCGCTTTTCCTGCAACAGTTAACAGCGATTCGGATAGTTCATCCTTGATGTCCCGTACAAGAGCGGCCTGTTGACATCACCAATCAATCATCTAGTAGCGGATGTATTCATCCTAGCGTACCTACCTGATCGCTATGAAATGTTTGCGCATCCAGTGTTGCATCTAATAGAGATGCCTGGCCTCTGATTCTTGCCGGATGGCCAACTCTTGTACACTTCATGACGTCCATGCCAGGTAAAGGAGGAAGAAGTAGTCTTTCCAGTATGTTATCCACGGACAGATTTGATGCTCCGCACACCAGTATCCTTCTCGCTGTATTCGGACTTCTTGAACCGGAACAGTAGCGTGGATGCAGACTCTGTCGAATAATTTCCAAAAGTGTGTGCGTTTTGCCAGTTCCTATACAGGTTCCTGAGTAAGGGGCATCAGTGCCATGCCAACGAAGCCTAACCTGGTGGCCCGTGAATACAGGCTACCTCCTTAGACCCGATAGCAAAGCGAATGGCCTGTTTCTGGCTCTCATTCAAATACGCATCATAAAATTCCATGTCATCAATATGAGTGACCTCTGAGGGAGCATTTAAGCCGAGCAAGACGTTTATGAGCGCCGTTGTACCCGAGCTGATGTTCACGCCCTTGGAAGGGAGTTTGTTATCGATTAAGCTAGCGCTATCACACTGACTTACATTACCCGGAGACGCTTTGCAAGATAGTGCAGCCTGGAGAGATAGTATAATCTTCGTCATGCTAAACACGGGATTGAGTTTTCAATCGGAAACAAGGGACACGAGACGGACCGATCGTTGGTCACCGTGTTCGCCAGCTTAATCCTGCACACCTATGTGAGTCAAGGTAATTAGATTGCCTTTGGCTTACATATTACATGTGTTGGGCAAATCAAGATCCTCAGTGCCGTGACGGTTCTGGGTATCTATTGCAAGCACGATCCGAGAATCTGTCACCTAAACTATGCGTCAGCGTTGCTGCACAGTATGGGGGACTTTAAACACGCCGCCATATGCGCACCCTATAGATAACCCCGTCAGCAAGGCTGGTCTCCCTGGAATGATATTCCGAATCTTTCTTTGTTGCCGTCGTCCTGCTCGATGACGGCTTTTCTAGTCTCGCCAAGTCGCCCGGTCTTCGGGTGGCATGCGATAGTGAGAAGATTGCAGGTATACTGGAATTACAAGAGAATCTCAACGGCAATCAGTTCGGGGTGACGCACCGAAACGTATGAGGGCGCAGAGTGGGGTCCTGGCTCGCAGAGAAAGCAGAGGATCGGCCGAGTTCAACGAGACTAGGTTGTACAGCTGACGAATGCGCAACGACGCGCTTGTGATATTTATTATTACTCACTTGCGACCGCCCATTCCGACTTGAATATTAACTGGTGTGAGATTGAGTAAAGCCAAACCTTTGTACTCTAACAGCTTCAAGCTGCATTTGGACAACAGTAGGGCATTCTGAGTAGCCTCAGCGTCCTTCTCCTCTTTCAAAAGCTCCAGTTGACGATCGAAGTACTTGGAAATATGATCAGACGCAGACATGATGAACAGCGTACGACGAACGAATGGAAAGCCTCCAACGGAGGAACTGATGATGCTAAACCCTAATATTATATACAGCTTATATAAACTCATCACATGAGAAATTACGTAATCGATCCATCATAATCCATTCAATGATCCATTGGCGTGCCCTTCAGATTCAACGTCGACAAATTCTCGTCGGACTATGCTTACATCCTGCTGCATGAAAAGGGAGACTCCCGACCGCAATCCTAGTGTGGCGAATGCCGGGTTCGTGTTTGCTCCATCCGGAAGCGACTCATGCTCATCTGAGCTAGTGACTTTGCTACAGACATAAAACTCATGCTACGCCTGCAAACTTCTTCAGTTTGCCCGTACTTAACTCTTGGCCTGTCCTGGTGGCCCTCTGTTGCGAGTCTGTCAATAGCACTCAACAGCCCTTGAAAGTGTGACCATGGTACGTGCTGCTATGCTTTCCCGCAGGTTTGTAGCATTCTCACGGTTGAATAGGGCGAGGAGCGCCGTCATATGGACGGGCATCAAGGGTTTGTTGAACCCAGGCGACTGACTCTGGATTATCATGAACGAGACGATGTACATGCACACCCCGGAGATGCCAACTTACGACAAGAATCAGAAAGTGAAGCGATCGGGTCCCAGGACCCTCTTGCCCGACCTTATGCTAATCTGGAAAGCACGCACTATCCATCCCCCGGCCCATTACCAGATACCCTTGATTTGAATGTTCGTGGCGGCAGCAGGAGTCCTTTCTTGTGGTCGGGTGATTACGGTCCAAACATGATGGAAGACTTTCCACCACTGCGCCTCGACGATTGGGGAACCCATGTCGACGAGAGACCAGGGTTAGGTATGTTTGACCCTGGTGATTGTTCGTGTGCCCTCTAATTCATTATAGGATACGATGGACCTCCTCTACCCCCTCTTGGCTTTCCTAGTCCCTTTCCCGGAGTAAACGAACTGCTTGGCCATCCTCCAAGTCTTCATCCCCCAGGACTGACCTTGCCACCATTACATTCATTCGCGCCATTGTCCCCATTCCCGTATGAATCGAACTCAATGGACCTGTTTCAACTCCATAACCGTGGGCTACATTTAGGTCAACCGGAGCCAGATGGAGGGAACCATCTACCACTTTTGCCCGCCATGGGTAATTACTTGCATGGCTTCGAAGAGCAGCGCTCGACTCTAGAATCTACTCCACCGCCGGTGGAGCTACCTCCCAAAAAGGTGCGCGTCGACAAGCGCAACACGAAGCCACTGACGGTAGAAGATCTATTGCATGACAATAGTAGGTTTGCGAAGGTGGTGAAAGCCTTTCTGTCGATCGAGGATCAGGAGAATAGAACGGTACCCGAGATCGCCAAACGAGTCAGCGAAATGTATGCGGGTCAGTACGCAGACTTTGAAGGTGTCAAGGTGACCGACTATTTGCTTTGTATGTGATCTGATCTCATTTTGTCACGTTTTGGCCATGCAGCGGATGGTAAATGACGTGCTTCAAAAGCACAAAGCATTCTGGCATCCGGGCAGAGGCTCCCCTTATCAGTTGAACCTCAACGAAGGTCGGGCGAGGCGAGAATTTCCTTCCAATAGCCGGAGACTGGTCAGGAATCGCTATGATGGAGATTTGTTCTATTCGCGAGGCAAGAGGCAAAAACGGACAAAGCAACCTATAAAGAAGTCGCAGGGTTCTGTAGTTATGGATAGTCTTGAATCTTCGTTATTCCAAAGCAATTCGCCTCATGAAGGTGCCAGTGAAGGTGATCCCGATCATAACCCTGACGAAGCAGGTACATACAAGTGTTTAGACCATGGGGTGATAGACCCGAGCTTGATTGTAAGTCCTTTGACACCCGAGGTGGCGGCTGCCACTGACGTGAAGTACCATAAGGAGCTCGACAATTCAAGACGTGAAGGCTCACGCGACTTGGATGGACGACTCAGTCCAGAGAGACTTCCACGCCTTGAGCCGAGTACAGCGGCTCAGGCCGACTCATAGCCTTACATTTGCTCATTGCCTGTATTACCTGCTCGCCCTCTACTTACTCTACGAATGCTCTTAGTATTGGTTGCTGGATTATTCTCAGCCATCCTCCTTTCTCTGATGCTTTGTCTTGCTGCCACAAGTATATGTCTAGTGTTGCTTTACGACCGGAGCTACTATATGCTGTTCACAGGGTTGCCGCTGTTCGGTCCCTAGTCCGGCCAGACTGACGGTCCAACTCTGATCCGCGTACTCGGATATAAGTAGGCTCAGTTCACAGCTACAGTCGTAATTCTCAAAATGCATAACGTCCGTTCCCGGTTTTTGCCCATGCATTACAGTCTTTTTTTTTCAAAAGTCCTGCGACACGTGCCAATTTGCCATTTTCGGCCCCTCCAGTACCTCAAAACACGAAATAAATCATATCTCACTCAATTCTTGACCGTTGCGCGTCATCTAAGTTGCTAAATCCATTCCCCGATCGTGCTGTCCAGACTGTAACAAACCCGAGCAAATACGGTTAATAATTGACCCCAAAATGGCGCAAAACATCGTTTTCTCATGCATTCCTCATGTACAATTTTTCCTGCACTCAATTCTGGGTCTATAACACCCACAAGTGTCTCAGAGCCCTCAGATAGAATAAATGTGAATTTAGGGCCTGTATTTGAGGTGTAATTTGAGGTGTATGCATCGGTTTGGGGCATGCCTGGAAGCCAGAAAACCCACCTCATCCCTTGAGCTCCCCATGCCCTAGAAGAAAATATCTAAGGATAAATTCATGTATGGGAACTCATTTAGAGTATATCTGAATGTATCTGAGCCTTTCCCAGAGCAAATGGGTATGTTGGAAAGCTGGGGAAAGGCAGGGAAGTATGGTGCATATACCCTGTCTCCTCCATCTCAATCAATGCACCAATCCTCATAGCAGACATGAGAAGTACTCAAATCACTTCCAATAGACCTGAAATGAATTTACATGTATGAACCTAGCCTCAGACATTCTTCTTGGGGCATGGGGAGCTCAGAGGATGAGAGGAGATTTGAGCCTTCCAGGTATGCCTCAGACCAGCACATACACCTCAAATTACACCTCAGATACAGGCCCTAAATTCACATTTATTCTATTTGAGGGCTCTGAGACACTTGTGGGTGTTATAGACCCAGAATTGAGTGCAGGAAAAATTGTACATGAGGAATATATGAGAAAACGATGTTTTGTGCCACTTAGGGTTCAATTATTAACCGTATTTGCTCGTTTTTGTTACAGTTGGACGGCACGATTGGGGCAGGAATTTAGCGACTTAGATGACACAAAACAGTCAGAAATTGAGTGAGATATGGTTTATTTTGTGTTCTGAGGTACTGGAGAGGCCAAAAATGGCAAATTGGCACATTACAGTGACTGGCTAGGTCCTGCCTAAAAGGTGTGATCCGGACAAGGTCCGGAGTTCGTCCCAAGGAGGATACCAAGAGGTGTCTCAGGAAGGTATAAGAGGCGATTGACGATCGGCCTGGGGATAACAAGGGAGGTCCAACCGTCACTCTATAGAAGATGCAGCGACGAACTGGACATTGGAGGAAGGAAAGGGCACCTCAGGGATGGGCGGCAGACTCCCATCTGCAGGAGGTGGGACTCGTGCAAGATGGTCCGACAGATGGTCGGGAACTTTAGGGTTGGTGCGAGGCTGCACGGAGTTGGACCGAAGAGATACCGCCTAGGCGTCAGACGGGTTTTGATCGGTCTGATCTGTCTTGCACAGCTGTCGAACAAGAGGTCTTTAGAGGGATACTAGCTAGATTGTGCAAAGAGAGGCCGTCAGACTCCGGTCCTCCTTCTGCTCCCTGTCCTACTATATACAGGCCTTCTATATATAGCGGACTCTACTACTACAGGACCGAGTCTGAAGGGAGCAGGCTGGGAACTATGAAAGATGCACAAGATCGGGATCGGGCCATACTACCATAGCCGGGGGCCTGTCTGCACGTGCTGCACCCGACATAGCAGGGTGAACTATATTTGATAAATGTAAAACTGACACCCATCCCGATAACAACGTTCCATCGAAACTCGCTAAGCCAGGTGCCCAACATATAGTTCGACGCATACCGGGGAGTTGTACGACCTGGGTAAATATAAAACGTACTTGGCGGGCTGGTTCGACAGTAGTCGCAATGCATCTTACTAGCTACGCAGGACATATGTGTGGTGCTTTGGGTACCGCAGTCTTGGCAGGCAATAGTGTACGATGGATCGGGGTGATAGATATGATCGGGCTGTTGGAGCCCAATCAGTGGGACCGAATCGGGTGATCGCCAGACCGATCAGGCTGTTGGAGCCCGATCGACAATTCTGAGTCAGGGAGTGGTCGGACGGACATTCTATAGATTGAGCCACATAGCATAGTGTGGTGCACTACAATGTATCACAGGACTTTTGAAAAAGACTGTAACTTAAAAGATCGAACGGAGCACGGTAGAAGATCGCTTTATATCGCTATCAAAATGGCCATAGAATAGGCAACCAATCAGAGTAGACAGATTTTGTACTGCTTATCAAATGAGTGGTATTTACGTCAAGGTGTCACAGATGACAACACAATGTTCCTATCAATCTGCCTTGTAGACGTGAAAAATGACACTAGGTTCACTTCTTGTGCTACATGTCTTCCGCCTCTTAGTCAGATCAACCCCACTCCCAGAAACTTTCCAATTCATCATCTTTAACGCGAGTGTTAGCAGGACTCTCAGACAATGGAAGAGTGCAAGCTCACCCTTCACATCTTAGCTTTTTTCCCTTTGGCATGACCGTCCGTAGTTCATCCGCATTAATGTTTGGACAGTTAACGATCTCCAAAGTCTCGAAGCACGGGGCAAATATAACGGACTCCAGATCACAGATGTAAGCCGTGTCAATCCGATCACAGTTCCTGAATTGCAAGATACAGAGTGGCAGTGCACGGCCATCAAAGGCATACAGTCTTTTTCAAAAGTTCTATGACACGTGTCAAATTGCTATTTTTGGCCTCTTCAGTATCTCAGAATACAAAATAAACCATATCTCACTCAATTCCTGACCATTTTGTGTCATCTAAGTTGCTAAATTTCTGCCCCAATCGTGCCGTCCAAACTGTAACAAAAACGAGCAAAATCAATAAAGATTTGACCCTAAAATAGTGCAAAATGTCATCTTTTTATATGTTTCTCATCTACATTTTTTCCTACACTCAATTCTGGGTCTGTAGCACCTATAAGTGTCTTAGAATGCTCAGATGGAATAACTGTGAATTTAGAGCCTGCATTTGAGATGTATATTGAACTGTAAGTGCCAGTCTGAGGCATGCCTAGAGGGCTGAAATCCCCTCTCTCTCCCCTCTCCCCCATACCTCAGAAAAAAATATCTGAAGCTAAATCCATACATTTAAATTCATTTCATGCCTTATAGGAGTGATTTGAGTACTTCTCATGTCTGCTACAAAGATTGGTGCATTGTTTGAGGTGAGGGAGACAGAAAATATGCACTATGCTTCTCTACCTTTCTCCGGCTTCCCAACATACCCATTTGCTCTAGGAAAGGCTCAGATACATTTAAATACATTCCAAATGAGTTCCTGTGTATAAATTTTGTCTGAAATATTTTTTTCTGGGGCATGAGAAGAGAGGGGAGAGAGGGGGAATTTTAGCCCTCTAGGCATGCCTCAGACTGGCACTTACAGTTCAATATACATCTCAAATGCAGGCCCTAAATTCACAGTTATTCCATCTGAGCATTCTAAGACACTTATGGGTGCTACAGACCCAGAATTGAGTGTAGAAAAAAATGTAGATGAGAAATACATGAAAAGATGACATTTTGCACCATTTTGGGGTCAAATCTTCATTTATTTTGCTCGTTTTTGTTACAGTTTGGATGGCACGATTGGGGCAGGAATTTAGCAACTTAGATGACACAAAACGGTCAGAAATTGAGTGAGATACAGTTTATTTTGTATTCTGAGATATTGGAGAGGCTAAAAATAGCAATTTGGCACATGTCACAGGACTTTTGAAAAAGACTGTAGCAAATAGATTCTGTCAGTGGGTATACAGTCATGGACCGGTCCTTGAAACACCACCACTCCTTGAAACACCCCTGCTATAACTCAACCACAAAAAATATATAGAGAATCTAAACTGTCTTAGCACTTTCAAGCTTACAAGATTTACCATCAGAAAAAAATTGGTGTATTTCTGTGCTGCAGTTGTGAAGATATACAGTGGATACTGTTTTTACAGCTAAAGTCAAAAAACCTTGCACTCAGGCCTTTCACATGCTTTTTTCACACATGTTATGCCCTCAGAGCTTAAAAACGGTCTAATTGCCCATTTTCTCAGTCAATATGGCACATAAAAACATGATGTAGCTATGTAAAAAAAGTACTTGAAAATGCGCTTCCAGTGATGTAATAATGTCTGAGAAATGTGATGTGTACGTTGCAGAACAAAAAAAACAATCTCATCAAGTTAGTATCTCACCTCCTCTCTCAGTCAATGTAAAAATTGTAACTCGTAAAATACTCTATGTAAAAATCTCATTGATATTGCTAAATTCATGCCATCACAGGAGGTACTAATGCTCGAAGTTTTGAGACACTTCGATGAACCGTTCGTGATAGAGCAGGGTAACATGCTGGCACACTCACTTTTAGAATTCCCTCCCTCAGCACTGCATCTGTCATATCTCAGGCATTTCGACAGCTAAAAATCTGATTCTTTTTGCTAAAATCATGCCTTGATAAGGACTTTCAGATGATACACAACTTGAGTTTAATTAACAAAGTGTATAGCTATAATACGTGTACTATTCTACCTTGTGGACCTACCTCTGTAAAGCATGCAGAATATCTCAAGAAACTACCATTCATCTCCTTGAAAATCCTCTGAGCATTTATCAGCACACTCTTGTTATGCATGTACAAGACTTCCGGCCATAGAAAAGCTGCTGTGTCATGCTAACCCTTGTCAACTTCAATTGCCTTCACTTTATATAACAGCAATAGTATTGCACAATAACTTGACTATTGAAAGTGATGGCAAGTGCATATTGAGCACAGGAGGCCTTACAGATGCTGTGGAGTAGGATGCACATTCATGGGTGTCATGGATCAACTGAAAGACGGTAACTACTGGCATCTATTAGTGGTCACAGAACCAGAACTAGCACCTCAACACCAATTCTAATACTGATACAAGCTCCAACCCCAACACTGGATCGCCACCAAATCTGAATGATCATCAGAGATATTGCCAGTGGTGGTGATGAGGGACACAGGTCCATAATAAGGTCTCAGAGCCAAAACGACAACGTAGACTATCTCAAACTGTTGCTATACAGAAATAAAAGTTGGTTGAACCTCCAAGTTGAGTGAGCCTTTGGACCAGATTAGGTCCAACAGATCTGATGCATAAGGATAGGTGTGAACAAGCCTGAAGCCTGGATGCAAGCATGTCAGATGTGTAGCGATCAAAGCACGATGAATGAGTCAATGATTTAGACCACTTATAAATCACGTACCGTTGTAGTCTACCCCCAACCAGCCATCACATCTTTCGCCTTTTCAATATCCAGACTATCAGCAAAGCAGCTCACTGGAGATCCATATAGACAGCTATAGAAAAATACCAATGACCAGGCAGAAGGCTCTCTAACGACCTACAGGAATGCATCGTCACCATAAACAAAACGATTAGTGTCTCTAAGATTGCAAGGTTGACAGAGGTACCTAGGCAGACAGTCTTCCAGGTGATATCTAAGTTCAAGCACTATGGAACTATCTCTATGCAAGCACGAGGCTTTCGCGGTAGGCCTAGAGCCCTTGATTACGTTCATATGCAAGTAAGCTATTTTTTCGAAATATGCAAAGATTGCTTATTGGTTCGCGCCTCTAGTTCCTCTGTGGATTATTGAGCTGCCGTCCTGATCGCTATATCGATGAACTTAGGGATCTACTATGGGAGTCTTGCAGAAAGAAGGCTTTAGACTCAACAATTTGCAGATCTTTACTGTGCACTGGTTTCTGACTGAAGAAGGTTAGGCTTCTCTACTCTTCTATGCATTTGTTCATAAAGAGCCTCACTCTATCCTCTAGATATCGAGAAAGGTGCTTGAGTGAAGCAAGATACTCTATGCACAGTATCTAGCATGCATTAGTTCACAGTACACGACAGACCAACTAGTCTTTGTCGACAAGAGTGCTTGTGACTGACGAACTTTCTTTTGTAATGAAGCCTGGGCTCTCGAGGGATGGCGAGCTTGCAGGAAACAGTTCTTCAACCAGAGAAAGCAGTAACCATAGCTGTTGCAGTTCAATATAGAACATACAAGCATCTAATTTCCCTCATTAGGTATTCTGTCCTGCCTGCAATTAGTATTAATAGGATGGTCGATTGTATGGTTATTATGGGTGCTTTCAATGGGGAGCTGTTCAGCACATTTATCACTGGCCTTCTGGATAAAATGAATCCTTTTCCTGCTCCTCGGTCTATCATCATCATAGATAACTGCCCGATATACAAAGTATTGGGAATTAGGGAGCTCGTCGAATCGCGATCTATTTTCTTTTCCAACAGTACTATGCTATATACTAACCTTTGCATAGAGGTACTAGGCTCGAGTTCTTACCTCCATATTCCCCTGACTATAACCCCATTGAGCTTTCATTAAATCTAGGCTCAAATGACAAGGATCATGGCAGGATAATTCAGTTGTTGAGCAACTGATTTACCAAGTGTATTCCATCAGTTCCACTGATTGTTGCTCATTCTTTTGCCACTCAGATTATGAAGTTGAGGACAATTTTATAGATGCTACTCTGTAATTAGTTTAACAGTGCTTTTGTCACATCAGATAGATATTCTTCCTTCGTGAACTCTGCTTATGGTGGGAGAAGCTAAGGAGCGTGGGTAATGGTTATGTCACATTCCTTTCAGAAAAGGATCTTGTTGGCATTTTTTTTCATTTTGTGTCTTCCACCATAACCACGTCCAATTCCCCTAGAAAAGCTCCAACCTCTAGGACGATGCAGACAAGAAAAATCCCAGCTCGCCCCAAAGAGGACCGAGCGAGATAATGATCGCCGCGACAATACCTATGTATATGAGGAAGAGGAGCCTTCACGACTTGATATAGTTCACATAGCCAACAGCGAAGCAAACCAGGAACAAGATGACCAGTCCAACTGGTCATACCATTAGTCTGATATTCCAGATGCTCCCGGTAGGTGTATTCTAAGCATGATGCGACTGTATCCTGATGATTTGGTAGAGTCAGACTACAACTGGGGTGTTAATGCTATGAGCATGCCCACCCGAGAATTGTATTTCCCTTCTATTGGGCCTTCCGCCATCGAGAAGTTATGTCCTATACTCACTGTTCGAGTTGATGATGGACGAGGCTTGCATAAGATGAACATCGCACCAACAGATACCTTAATTGATGTGTGCAACAACACGGCAGATGTTCTTTAATGCTATCGAATGGTGGTTATGCTAGACTATACTGCTCCATGGTTCAAGAGAGTTGGGCAGAAGGTGCCACCATGTTACCTTGACTCTGATGCAGATCTTGATGAACTTGCACAAAGTGTTGAGGAGTATGTGCAAGACCAAAAGAAGAAACGACGCAAGGAGAATGTTGCTTGTGAGATTGTTTTAATGAACATGAATGATGAAGCAGTAAATGCTATTGTTACCTATCTCTCGGTTCCTGTCTACTGATGAGTGAACTATATCCCTTTTGCCCTATCCAGAAAGGCCCAAAGTACTCTAGCATTACAACAGAGGATGCAACAAAACTGATCAGCACCGCTCGGCCAGAAAGAGTCGATCCGAAGGATGTACTTGGATCATTCATTCAAGAGATCAAAAGGAATATGTCTTGTTCTGCACATCCAGAGCAAGTCTGCTTTGTTCAATACAATGGCGAGCATCTGCATTACACTATAAACCATTAGATCATGCACAGCTCCTAGTACGTCTCTTTCTCGTGCCCACTGATTTCTAGGCACCTGAGACCTTTTGTAGTTGGCTAAAACTCCAGGTGTAACATCTTTTGCTATATCTAGTCAGCTTAAGCTGTTGGATTACTCAAGGTCAGCAAGGGCTGTTCGGTTCACTGCAGATCAGGTCAACTTGGGCTCGCAACATGCTGCTGCAAAGCAAGATGGTCCTGGAGCAATTTAGCTGAATGCGAAACCTGTTAATAGAAACCCTGATGGTAGAGATCGTCGGGGTTCTCTGTCACTAGCTGCTTGTTACTCACGTGATAGGGATGAAGAACACTACCATGACTTTGAGGACGGGTGCAGGAGGAATAGGTGTGGAAGAAGCCGATCACCTAGGCAGAAATCCCATAGGGGCTATAGCTACAGATGCTCTAGGGACTGCAGCATCTCTTCCAGGGATGGTTATGAACACCATGGGTAATGCAACCCACACTCAATATTGCCTGAAGGTAGATACTATCAGAAAACTCATCATGACTAGTCCCAGAGGTACTTTCAGGCAAGGAATGGATTTATAACTACCCATTAGTGGAGGTTTGGCTGAAGGCATGTGACGATGATATAAAGAGAGGTCGTGACAAGATGAGATATATTATGCTAGCCGACATTTTGAAGAAGAACAGGTATCTATGTGTTAACCCAGTGCTTTTACAACTTACTATTGCCGATGTGCTTTCTATGGCATCCTGTGAGAGTGTTGAAGTTACTCATGGTCTTATAGCAAGCATGCTTTTTTTTACAAAGGAGGACATTGATGAAATAGGGAGGCTGTAGTAGCATATATCGGAGGCTAGCACATCATAAAGTGCCTATTGTACAAATCTAACCCTAGTACAAATAGCCACATATAAATAAATAAACTGTTCTTATATCTCAAATAATCAGCTCTCCAAATTCGATCAGAAGGTCAAAGAAAATATCAAATGGTAGAGGGGGGAGTGGGGGATGCATTGACCCACACATTTAGGTCCTTGAGGGGTATGCCATAGCTGTTACGCTTCATACCCACTGTGCAACACTTCTCACCCACGCTTTGCATGTCATCACATCTCGTGCTCAGTGTGCGACTTTTTTGACCCGAGGTATCCATTGGTGATTTATTCTCTGGAGCTGGTTTAATCTCGCCTGCTGTAAAATGAGTGTACTGTGGTTCGCACAACCTGGCGATCATTTCAGCACAACACACAAGCTGAACCAAATTCCCCAGTGCTTTCTACATGTGCACCACTTGTGGACTATCTCTCTTGTCAGTTCCTGATGTGTGCATGTCCACACTTTCAGCATCGTCTTCGAGCATGACCCTGTCTTCGGCCTCCACGTCATCATAGATGCCTCTGCCCTCTGCATTGTCATAGATGTCTCTGCCCTCCGTGTCGTCATAGATGTCTTTCTACTGTTTGGTCGGAATGAGAAGCAGTATAGACAGGGCCATATAAGTACTTTCTCTGTGTGGGAAACATGCACGTGCCCATTGCAACTTAATATGTCACTTCTTTGCATATGTAATCTGTGCTCTCACTTCGTCATGCATTCTAATTAATTTGTTGTAGTCTGCCGCTGGACATTCAAATTGTAAATACCCCAGGGCGTCCCGTACCACAAAGGCTTTATGCTCGAGATGGATGATATCGGAGAGCAGTTTTCTATAGTAGATTGCCAACTTCTGACAAAAGCAGATTGACATGCTACAAAGAAAAGTTGTTTCCTGTCGATACCTGTCCCAATCGGTGCCAAGAATATTAAAAATGCTAGTCATGAGTTTGTAGCAATCAACATCATCGTGGGAATTGATACATCCACTAGTTTCCAATTTGGTATATATGTATCCAACTGTGGCTTTGTCTTCTGAAACTAGTGAATCTCCACTCCTCCCCCACTTGTCAGGTACTGACACAATACTGTGGACCGCATCTGAAAGGATGTGCAGGGCCTTGCTGATCACTTCTGGATACAACATAGTTGCCGCCTCTCAGAACTTCTGTACAAGTACTCTTAGGAAATGAGAAAGGAAAAAACTGCTAAAGTTGCCCACCTTGTTCAAAAAAGTCTCCACTAGGTCTAAATTGCTAAGCTGAAAGGTAGTCTTCCATAGCTCTTCTAAGAAAGCTCCTTCGAGGTCTTCATCCACTCGTATCTCTGGGATCTCGTGCTGATTATTGAGAAAGTTGGTTATTATTGCTTCCAAGTCTCCTATCTCTTGTACTGTTCCTTGATATCATGTCTCGGAAGTTTCTAACACAGTTGGGTGTGTTGTCCTATCATCTACTTTACATGTTAGCAAAGTCAGTTATTGTTGTGAAGAACAGCAGTGCGATATTACCTAACTGAGCTAATACCATCTGAAGCGCATTATTCAAGGCCATAGCTAGGTGGGGCTTGTTAGCATTTTCTTAGGATCAGGAAAGGAAAATACACTGTCAATGCTTATGAGAGAGTGCTGTAGGAGGTGCGGAAGTCATAGGGCGACATGGCAAGAGAGTGTTGGAGAGTTGTCTCATCTAGTCATCTGGAGGGTGCTGGTATATATCGAAACACCCCACATCTTAGTCAACTTTCTTATGCTATTTCCAATTGGGAACCCTCTAGAACCATCTGGGCTATCTATGCACTAGCTTGAATTTTTTTCCCAATTTTTCCCAATTTTTTTCTAATTTTTCAAGAGCCACAGTACAAATAAACTTATATTTCTTTTTCTTGCCTTTATCTACTAGGCCTGCCATCTGCTGAGGTCTACCAATCAGCACCACTCGGCCGGAAAGAGTCGATCTGAAGGATGTACTTGGATTGTTCATTCAAGAGATCAAAAAGAATATGTCTTGTTCTGCACATCCAGAGCAAGTCTGCTTTGTTCAATATATTGGCGAGCATCTGCATTACACTGCAAACCATTATGCAGATCATGCACAGCTCCTAGTATGTCTCTTTCTCGTGCCCACTAATTTCTAGGTCTCAGGTTACTTGTAGCTGGCGGACTGATATAGTCAAATGTGAATCATGTTGGTAAGGGTGTAGTCAGTAGGTCCAGGTTCTCCATCAACAACTTCTTGATACTAATGCATTAGGGGTGAAGACGGCCCGGCGAATACTCACTCGTGGGAGGAATGGGTCAATCAGGTGCTGTTATAAGGTTCTATTCTCAGATCTGGTCACATGTATAGACGAGAAGATGAGGAGCTTCATGAAGTCCGTCAGTCGCAGATTATGTGTATGAGTAAGATCAAACTTAAACAAGTTCACCGTCTGAATGCGAGCATCTTGCTTCTACCTCCTACCATGTCTAATGCACCCTCAGAACCCTCTGGTCCTAGTAAGTACATACGTTGTTCATTTATTCTCCAAATAAAGTTGATCACTTTCAACAGATGGCAATGTGATAATAAAATTCACTAGTGAGGTTAATTGTTTTCCGCATATATAAGCTAACATTGTCCCAGGTGCATAATATGAGACTCTTCTAAAACTTGTAAACAAAGAAGTGATGGAGAGTAGTCCTATGGACCAAAGGGAGCTTATCTTATTTGCTCTTGGATCGGAGGAGTCACTCTACAAAAGGCGGCAATAAGCAGAGGAGGTGAACGGTATTATTATATGTTAGAAACTCCTCTCATCTGAAATCTATAGTTGATTGCCCTAGATGATGGGATAAATGTGCAATCCACTTTGGACTACATATTTCTGTTGCTGTTCAACAGTGCATTCTCAATTATAACGGAACTGACTTTCAAATCTGAGAAGATGGGTCTACAGAATTTCAACATTGATGACCCTACACTTGACAAGTGAAAAAAGAGCTTTACAAGGTTGTCACCGAAGACCTACAATTCGAATCAGACCTTCTCCTTGAAGTACTTGGCTTTTTGTCCTTCGACAATGCCCTGGTGGGTGGTTGCAGCGAACTCAAATGAGTTAGGGCTGACGTTCTTAGAAATTATTGAAATTTGGCTGAGGAATATTGATCAATGTGAGAGGACCGGAAGAAGACATTTAACAAAATGGAAGAACTCGAGGCCCAATCTTAAGAGCGGGCAATAAACAATGCACTGATGAAAGATGTGGAGTGGCATCTGCTCCATGTGGGGAATCTCCTAAAAGTATTTCCAACCGAAGCCGCTCTTTGGAGGGCAGAGCATCAGATATTCGAGAGTCAGTTTTGCAGAAAGGCATCCACCGTGGCCTATCGGGAGCCCGAGCGGTTCGTACCATGCTATATACAATCCTTTGACTGTATGGCTCAGAAACATAACTTTAGAAAACCAGAATTCCTGAGCAAGCTCCAGGAGGTTAACTGGAGTTGTTGTCATGACCTCATAAAGCGTGGTAAAGAGAAAATCTCTCAAGAGCCTCTCGACCCCTCCAAATTTGGGATTCATGATAGTCTGAGGCCCGTTGTATTACCCCATTTGACCCGATCAACATGACACTCCTCCCGATACCAATCATTCCGTGCTTCTGCTGTGGTTTCCCAGTGCACTTCTGCTGCAGTTTCCCAGTGCGCTTCCGCCCTGTCAACTCCACTAGTGGCATCAGTCCCCATAAGGGAGCAATCCAGAGTACCATCTTGGTAGTTCAGGCAAACGAATAATGAGAATATACTGCCGTTGGTTTCCATTGCCCCTCGAGACAGATTTGGAGACAGAGGCAGAGGCAGAGGCAGAGGCAGAACAGCTCTCTCCAACCAGACAGGAAGTAGTTAACCGTCAGATGACGAACAGGATAGATGAGCTTAGTGGTAACGGGCCAGAGAGCTGGTAGACCTCAACAGATGGCAGGCCCAGTAGATAAAGGCAAGAAAAAGAAATATAAGTTTACTTGTACTGTGGCTCTTGAAAAATTGGGAAAAATTGGGAAAAAAAAATTCAGGCCAGTACATAGATAGCCCAGATGGTCCTAGAGGGTTCCCAATTGGAAACAGCATGAGAAAGTTGACTAAGATGTGGGGTGTTTCGGTATATATCAGCACCCTACCAAATGACCAGATAAGACAACTCCTCAACACTCTCTTGCCACGTCGCCCTATGACTTTCGCATCTCCTACAGCACTCTCCTGTAAGCATCAACAGTGTATTTTCCTTTCCTGATCCCGAGAAAATGCTGACAAGCCCCACCTAGCTGTGGTCTTGAACAATGCGCTTCAGGTGGCATTAGCTCAGTCAGGTGATATTGCACTGCTGTTCTTTACAATAATAACTGACTTTGCTAACATGTAAAGCAGGTGACAGGACAACACACCCAACTGTGTCAGAAACTTCTGAGACATAATATCAAGGAACAGTACAAGAGATAGGAGACTCAGAAGCGATAATATCCAACTTTCTCAATAATCAGCACGAGGTCCCAGAGATGCGAGTGGACGAAGGCCTCAAAGGAGCTTTCTTAGAAGAGCTATGGAAGACTACCTTTCAGCTTAGCAATTTAGACCTAGTGGAGACTTTTTTGAACAAGGTGGGCAACTTTAGCAGTTTTTTCCTTTCTCATTTTCTAAGAGTACTTGTACAGAAGTTCTGAGAGGCGGCAACTATGTTGTATCCAGAAGTGATCAGCAAGGCCCTGCACATCCTTTCAGATGCGGTCCACAGTATTGTGTCGGTACCTGACAAGTGGGGGAGGAGTGGAGATTCACTAGTTTCAGAAGACAAAGCCACAGTTGGATACATATATACCAAATTGGAAACTAGTAGATTAATAAATTCCCACGATGATGTTGATTGCTACAAACTCATGACTAGCATTTTTAATATTCTTGGCACCGATTGGGACAGGTATCGACAGGAAACAACTTTTCTTTGTAGCATGTCAATCTGCTTTTGTCAGAAGTTGGCAATCTACTATAGAAAACTGCTCTCCGATATCATCCATCTCGAGCATAAAGCCTTTGTGGTACGGGACGCCCTGGGGTATTTACAATTTGAATGTCCAGCGGCGGACTACAACAAATTAATTAGAATGCATGACGAAGTGAGAGCACAGATTACATATGCAAAGAAGTGACATATTAAGTTGCAATGGGCACATGCATGTTTCCCACACAGAGAAAGTACTTATATGGCCCTGTCTATACTGCTTCTCATTTCGACCAAACAGTGGAAAGACATCTATGATGACATGGAGGGTGGAGACATCTATGACAACACAGAGGGTGGAGACATCTATGATGATGTGAAGGCTGAAGATGTGGTCACGTTCAAAGATAATGCTGAAAGTGTAGATACACACACATTGGGAACCAATGAGGGAGATGGTCCACAAGTGGTGCACGTGCAGGAAGCACTGGGAAATTTAGTTCAGCTTGTACATCGTGCCAAAATAATCGCTAGGTCGTGCGAACCACAGTACACTCATTTTATGGTAGGCGAGGTTAAACCAGCTCTAGAGAATAAATCACTAATGGATACCTCGGGTCAAAAAAGTCACACACCGAGCACGAGATGTGACGACACACAAAGTATAAGCGAGAAGCATCGCACAGTGAGCATGAAGCATAATAGCCAGACCATACCCCTCAAGGACCTAAATGTGTGGGTCAATGCATCCCCCACTCCCCCCTCTACCATTTGATATTTTCTTTGACCTTCTGATCGAATTTGGAGAGCTGATTATTTGAGATATAAGAACAGTTTATTTATTTATATGTGGCTATTTGTACTAGGGTTAGATTTGTACAATAGGCACTTTATGATGTGCTAGCCTCCGATATATGCTACTACAGCCTCCCTATTTCATCAATGTCCTCCTTTGTAAAAAAAAAGCATGCTTGCTATAAGACCATGAGTAACTTCAACACTCTCACAGGATGCTATAGAAAGCACATCGGCAATAGTAAGTTGTAAAAGCACTGGGTTAACACATAGATACCTGTTCTTCTTCAAAATGTCGGCTAGCATAATATAGCTCATCTTGTCACGACCTCTCTTTATATCATCGTCACATGCCTTCAGCCAAACCTCCACTAATGGGTAGTCATGAATCCATTCCTTGCCTGAAAGTACCTCTGGGACTGGTCACGATGAGTTTTCTAATAGTATCTACCTTTGGGCAATATTGAGTGTGGGTTGTGTTGCCCATAGTGTTTATAACCATCCCTGGAAGAGATGCTGCAGTCCCTAGAGCATCTATAGCTACAGCCCCTATGTGATTTCTGCTTAGGCGATCAGCTCCTTCCATGCCTATTCCTCCTACACCTGTCCTCAAAGTCATAGTAGTGTTCTTCATTCCTATCATGTGAGTAATGAGCAGCTAGTAACGGAGAACCCCAATGATCTTTACCATTAGGGTTCCTATCAACAGGTTTCGCATTCAGCTAAATTGCTCTAGGACCATCTTGCTTCGCAGTAGCATGTTGCGAGGCCAAGTTAATCTGATCTGTAGTAGACCAAACAGCCCTCGCCAACCTTGAGTAATCCAACAGCTTAAGCTGACTAGATATAGCAAAAGATGTTACACCTGGAGTTTTAGCCAACTACGAAAGGTCACAGGTGCCTAGAAATCAGTGAACATGAGAAAGATGTGAGCAGTAGCAACCTAAAATACACTAAGTGCAGTAGATGAGCACAAGATGATGGGAGTGCCATCCACTGTATCAGGGTGCTTTAAGGCTAGATTATATAATCAGAATGTAACCTAAAAAGTATCACAGTACAGAAACAAAGGAGAAATAAAATAGAACATAAATATACACAATGTGCACAAGTGTGCAAATGAAATAATAGACAAGTAGAGTGTATTAGGATCACAATTTCAACAAAAGAGACATACTAGAAGCCGCACATGATCGGCATAATGGTTTGCAGTATAATGCAGATGCTTGCCATTGTATTGAACAAAGTAGACTTGCTCTGAATGTGCAGAACAAGACATATTCCTTTTGATCTCTTGAATGAACAATCCAAGTACATCTTCAGATCAACTCTTTCTGGCTGAGCAGTGCTGATCAGTTTTGTTGCATCCTCTGTTGTGATGCTAGAGTACTTTGGGCCTTTCTGGATAGGGCAAAAGAGATATAGTTCGCTCATCAGTGGACAGAAACCAATGGATAGGTAATAATAGCATTTACTGCTTCATCATTCATGTTCATTAAAACAATCTCACAAGCAACATTCTCCTTGCATCATTTCTTCTTTTGATCTTGCATGTACTTCTCGACACTTTGTGCAAGTTCATCGAGATCTATATCGGAGTCAAGGTAACATGGTAGCACCTTCTGCCCAACTCTCTTGAACCATGGAGCAGTGTAGCCCAGCGTGACCACCATTCGATAGCATTGAAGAACATCTGCCGTGTTGTTGCACACATCAATTAAGGTATTCGTTAGCGTGATGTTCATCTTATGCAGGTCTCATCCATCATCAACTTGAACAGTGAGTATAGGATGTAACTTCTCGACGGCGGAAGGCTCAATAGAAGGGAAATACAATTCTCGGATGGGCGTGCTTATAGCATTAACACCCCAGTTGTAGTCTGACTCTACCAAATCATCAGGATACAGTCGCATCATGCTTAGAATATACCTACCGGGAGCATCTGGAATATCAGACTAATAGTATGACCGGTCGGACTGGTCATCTTGTTCCTGGTTTGCCTCGCTATTGGCCATGTGAACTATATCAAATTGTAAAGGCTCCTCTTTCTCATACATATAGGTATTGTCATGGCGATCATTATCCCGCCCGGCCCTCTTCAGGGCGAGCTGGGATTTTTCTTGTCCAAGTCATTCTAGAGGTTGGAGCTTTTCTAGAGGAATTGGACCTGGTCATGGTGGAAGATGCAAAATGAAAAAAAAATGCTAGCAAGATTCTTTTCCAAAGGAATATGGCATAACTATTACCTATGCACCTCAGCTTCTCCTACTATAAGCAAAGTTCACGAAGGAAGAATATCTATCTGATGTGACAAAAGCACTATTAAACTAATTACAGAGTAGCACCTATAAAATTGTTCTCAACTTCATAATCTGAGTGGCAAAAGAATGAGCAACAATTAGTGGAACTGATGAAATACACTTAGTGAATCAGTTGCTCAATAACTGAATTATCCTGCCATGGTCCTTGTCATTTGAGCCTAGATTTAATGATGGAAAATGAAAGCTCAATGGGGTTATAGTCAGGGGAATATGGAGGTAAGAACTCGAGCCTAGTACCTCTATGCAAAGGTCAGTACATGGCATAGTACTGTTGTAAAAGAAAACAGACCGCGATTCGACGAGCTCCCTAATTCCTGATACTTTGTGTATCAGGCAGTTATCCGTAATGATGACAGACCGAGGAGTAGGGAAAGGATTCATTTTATTCAGAAGGCCAGTAATAAATGCGCTGAACAGCTCCCCATTGAAAGCACCTACGATAACTGTACAATCGACCATCCCATCAATACTAATTGCAGGCAGGACAGACTATCTAATAAGGGAAATTAGATGCTTGTATATCCTATATTGAACTGCAACAGCTATGGTTACTGCTTTCCCCAGTTAAAGAAGTATTTTGTTAGGAGGTTTTTCCACATTGTTCATTTTCTTTTTCTTTTCCTTTTCGTCCTTTAATTCCATTTGCTTTAACATTAATCATGATCGCCCACCAGACTCGAACCCTCGACTCCCAAATCCCTTTCCCCTGTTCTTTCCTTTTAGCCTGCTCGCTCACTCATCATGGTCTGTGCACCATGTTTACCTTCATTTGTTACTTGTTTATCCTTTCTTTGGTTAGTCTACCTTTTTCCACAATCAGAGTGAATAAGTAGTTGGTCGGTAGAGTAGAAACCCCCTGTCTCGCTTTTCTACTTACCACCACCTTGTACTAGGTAGTTACTAACCGTTCACTCGTCTACTAATATATCTACTTACCACCACCTTGTGCTAGTGTGTTGGACTCTAGCGTCGATTCAGCTTGTCTTAGTGACAGTCTACTGAACTCGGCCTAACATAAAAGCAAGACCCCCTTTCAAACTTACCAATACTCTTGGACTCCATTCACTGCTTGCATACCCTCGAGCGGAACGACCTAATAAACACCGCCCAACAACAGAGCCCAACTGCTTTGTCGTTGTGTAAGTCTAAGGAAACCCAAACAATAAGTCAACCTGGCACTGCGAGTATCAGTCTGGTGGCATGCGCATCTCATCTGGACAAAGGCCTCTAGATGCTTCCAGTGCTCAACATCCCTTTCGTTCATCGTTACCGTCTCGACTTTCCGCATTGTCATTAGCTTTCGCGACGAGCCATCAAGATAGAGTCGCTGTTGGAACAGGCGTGTGAAGCATTCCCGGAAGGAGCTTGGTATGACACCAACCGACAGATCTTTCGTTGGAACGACGGAGACGAGGAGTGGACAATACAGTGGGAGGAGGAAAGTCTTGTCTGGCAGTGCGTAAACCCCACACCCGAACCAGCTGCACCAGTCGTCGCACGCTCGACGTCCTTCACCGAAGCATGAGAACCCGAACCCCTCATCCCCTCCGACGACAAATCAGAAGACCCAGTCACGATGTCGTCGACAGTAGGACTCTCCCCACAAGCGAGGGCTGAGATCGCCGCACTCATGGTAGAGGCTTTCCGAAACTACCAACCACCCGCTATAACAGGTTCGAGTAGCACAAGTGGAAACAAACCTCATGAGTTCACAGAAGGGGAGGACTACCAAGCATTCATCCATGAAGTCCAACTATTCCTCCATGCAAATGCATCAAAGTATGCAACCGATATGAGCAAAATTCTGCTCATGCTCTTGTACCTCAAAGGAACCCACCCATCGTCCTAGGCCCGCATCTATACGAACAAGTACACGGCCAACGGCGCAATCACGTTCACTCAATCATGGTCGGATTTCTTGAAAGAACTAAGCACGACGTTCGAGGACACGAACGAGCAGAAGAAGGCCATGCAGAGGTTCAGGGAAGCCGAACAAGAGGATAAGTCGGCGGCAGACTTCTTCATCAAGTTCGAAACAATCCTAGTGGAGGCAGGCCTGACCAAACCTGAACACGACCTGATCGTCATCAACCGCCTGCACTACGCCCTAAATGTAGAGGTCGTCAAGGGTATCGCTCGTGGAGGAACAATCTCGACCATGTACAGAGATTACAAGAAGGCCGCGATCAAAGCAGACAAGGTCGAACAGAGGGTCCGAAAGATCGTTAGAGACAGGTGCAAGCCGACAAACCGCTACACAATGCCTCAGCCGCCGCCCCAGCGCCAAGCGCCCCCCCTCGTAGACCGTCGTGATGCGACAAGGGTTACCTTTGGAGGGATCGGCCAAGCGATGGACGTCTCCATGAACCAGGCGAAATGCTGAGGCACCTGTTACAAGTGCGGCCAGGAAGGACACTGGGCACGTGCCTGCCCCAGGTCCAAGGAGAAGATCCGTGCGATCGTTGCAGCGATGGAAGTCGAAGACCGTACGGCCTTCTTTGAGGAGCTCATGCACGTGAAGGAACCAGCGACCGAAGAAGCAATCAGGGAGCTGAGCGACGGGAGGGGCATAGAGCTCATAAGCGAGCTAGAGGTCCGCGACCTGGAGGATGAAGTGGGTTTTCCTGAGCGTCGAGAGTAGCTAGGCCTCCCGACGCGACCATAGAGGATTTTGTATAAGGAAATGGTCGACATTTTCGACTAGAACAGTATGTTATGACTAGACCTGGAATATACGTGCTTCATTCGTACAAACGACCGACAAAAGCCTCGAACAAACTAGCAGATGTTGAGCTGAGAAGATGCGAAGAGAGGGAGCTAGAGGAAGCGGAGAGAGTAGAAGAAGAGATTGCAGACCACCTACCAGATGAACGAACGAGTGTAATCGTGCGTAGCCTGGCCAATCGAGAACTTAATGCCTATGTTACACTAAGGGGGGAAACCATCGACGGCCAGCTTGAAGAAACGGACACTCACGTGTTGATAGACTCAGGAGCGACAGGAACGTTCATTGACGCAGGATTCGTAGAACGATACAACCTGAAACAAGAAAGATATGTTCGCCCAATGAAGGTTCAAATGGCTGATGGAACGGCGGGGGGAGGCGGCACGATCTTTCACTTCGTCAGGGCGAAGGTGTCCTTTGAAGACCATGAGGAGGACTTGGTAATGTCTGTAACGAAACTATCGTCGTCGAACATCTATCTGGGTCACGACTGGTTAGTTCGACACAATCCAGAGATCGACTGGAGGGCCGGAGCGATCAGGTTCACCCGCTATCTGGAGACCTGTGGTTTTCAGCAACCGACAGTAAAGGACGAGGATGCCATCAGATAAGTAACCGAGAGATCATGGCTAGAATATCTAGACGAGTATGCGGACATCTTCAGTGAGGAAAGTTTTAGAAGGTTACCGGAGCGACGCCTATACGACCATGCAATCGACCTGAAGCCGGATTTCAAGCCCAGTGAATGCAAGGTATACCTGCTCAACCCAAGAGAACAAGAGGCCCTCAAGGTGTTCCTGGAAGAAAACCTAGCGTCAGGACGGATCTGCGAGTCAAAATCGCCGATGGCATCTCCCTTCTTCTTCATCAAGAAGGCCGACGGTTCACTCAGGGCCATCCAAGATTATCGCAAACTCAACGAAGGAACGGTCAAGAACAAGTACCTGCTTCCCCTGATCCAGGAGCTGGTCGACAAGGCAGAAGATGCACGATTCTTCACTAAGCTGGACCTGCACTGGGGCTACTACAACATCTGGATATGCGAAGGAGATGAGTGGAAGGTGGCCTTCAGGATGAATCTTGGTCTCTTTGAACCTACGGTAATGTTTTTCAGTCTCTGCAATACCCCGTCAACCTTCCAGGCCTTCATGAACGATGCCCTACGAGAGCTCGTCCATGAAGGAAGGGTAGTAGTATATATCGACGACATCTTGATCTTCTTGCGGATGGTAGAGGAGCATCGGGAGCTGGTCAGACGAGTGTTCAAGATACTCCACAAGAAAAACCTGTATCTCAAGCTCCAGAAATGCGAGTTCGAACAGGACCATGTCAAGTTCCTAGGGCACATCATCGGACGAGGGTACATGAGGGTAGATCCAGGCAAGGTCGAAACGATCGAACAATGGCTGGTACCGAGGAACCTCAAGGAGCTACAAAAGGTGTTAGGTTTCAGAAACTGGCTCAGACGCTACGTCAAGGACTACAGTAAGATCGTTAAACCACTCACGTCCCTGACAGGCAAGGCAACCTGGAGTTGGGAGGATGAACAGCAACAGGCCTTTGAGGAGCTCAAGCGCGCTTTAACCAACCCGCTAGTCCTAGCATTACCATCGACTGAACGACCTTTTCGAGTGGAAGCCGATGCGTCAAACTTCGCCACGGGTGGCGTCCTTATGCAACAACAAGAGGACAAAACCTGGCGACCGGTAGCCTATCAATCGTCAGCCCTGACAAGCGCTGAAAGGAACTACGAGATCTACGATAAGGAGATGCTCGCAATCGTACTATCACTCAGAGAATGGAGGCAATACCTTGTCGGCGCATGACACCCATTCGAGGTCTGATCAGATCATGCAAACCTGACGTACTTTAGATCTCTACAGAAGCTGAACTACCGCCAAGCTCGCTGGAGGCTCGAACTGGCCAAGTACAACTTTGTCCTAGTTCACAAACCAGATGTCACCATGGGTAAGGCTGATCTCCTGTCAAGATGGACAGACTACGACCTGGGAGACATCGACAATCGTGATGTGGTCTTTCTGGACGAGAAGTGGCTGAGAGTGCAAAGGATCATTAAAGCGTTAGACAGCAGAAGGCTGAGGGAGAAACTCGAGGAGGCGACATGAGGGGTGGACCAGGAGATGCTGCCCCCTTGGCTGGAAATCAGGGACAGACTGGCTTGGAAGGACGATGGTCGTATCTTTGTTCCCGAAGAACTCAGAGAGACGGTCATCTGCCAACTGCACGATACACCCTTAGCTGGACACCTGGGAATAGCGCAAACGATAAAGGCAATATGCAAGAACTTCTGGTGGAAAGGGCTACACAATGATGTCGAACGATACATAAAGGGCTGCGACAAGTGTCAAAGGACAAAAGTACCCCGAACGGCAAGGACACACCCCCTACACCCAAACGCCATCCCAACGCGCCCCTGGCAAGTCGTTTCGATCGATCTGATCAGAGAACTACCAGAGTCAAAGGGCTACAATGCCATCTGCGTGATCGTTGACCATTTTAGCAAACAGATGCACGTAATCTCAACCACTACTGGACTGACTGCGGAAGGAACGGCCTGCATCTACCGAGATCATGTCTTCCGCCTACATGGCCTGCCAGACAAGCTGATCCACAACCGAGGGGTTCAATTCGTCAATAAGATGATGAAGGAGCTGTACTGACTCCTCCACATCGAGGGTAACCCCTCCACGGCATACTATCCGCAGACGAACAGGCAGACGGAGTGAGTCAATCAAGAGCTCGAGCAGTTCCTCAGGCTGTATGTCAACTACAAGCAAGATGACTGGATGGACTGACTATCGGTAGTGGAGTTTGCATACAACAACAGGGAACATTCAGCCACACGAATGACCTCCTTCTTCGCGAACCACAGGTTTGAACCAACAAGCTTCACGAACATCCAGACGGCATCGACAAACATCTCAGCCAAAGAATTTGCAAAAGGCCTTAAGGAGGTACACGGAGCAGCTGAGCAGAGCTTGACGAAGGCGGCTGAGGACATGAAGCGCTTCCACGACTGACACGCAGGCCCAACAGTAGCATACGAACCAGGAGACAATGTCATGATCGAGGGAAGGAACATTCGGACAGAGCGATCGACAAAAAAGATGGAGGACTGATGGTATGGGCCCTACGAGATACTCGAACGAGTAGGAGCGAGCGCATATAGGCTCAAACTACCAAAGGGATGGAAGAAGGTGCACCTCGTCTTCAACGAAATCCTCCTCAAACGGTATGTCGCACCGGCATACGACTCACAAAGACACCCGCCCTCTCGACCACCAGTATTGATCAATGACTATGAGGAGTACAAGGTAGAAGAAATACTCGACTCAAAGATGCACAGAGGAAGGATACAATTCCTCATCAAGTGGCTTGGATACGCAGAATCGACCTGGCAAACGGAGGCGGACGTCGAGAATGCTCAGGAAGCAATCGAGGAGTTCTACCACCATCACCCGAGTGCTGTTAGAAAGCCGTAGAGGATCAGTCGTTCAGGACGAACGACCTAGAGGAGGGGGTGATGTTAGGAGGTTTTTCCACATTGTTCATTTTCTTTTTCTTTTCCTTTTCGTCCTTTAATTCCATTTGCTTTAACATTAATCATGATCGCCCACCAGACTCGAACCCTCGACTCCCAAATCCCTTTCCCCTATTCTTTCCTTTTAGCCTGCTCGCTCACTCA
Source organism: Inonotus hispidus (assembly GCA_024712875.1). Classification (NCBI taxonomy): domain Eukaryota; kingdom Fungi; phylum Basidiomycota; class Agaricomycetes; order Hymenochaetales; family Hymenochaetaceae; genus Inonotus; species Inonotus hispidus. The sequence goes on along the minus strand of CM045723.1, from coordinate 1,075,383 downwards.
TCATGGTCTGTGCACCATGTTTACCTTCATTTGTTACTTGTTTATCCTTTCTTTGGTTAGTCTACCTTTTTCCACAATCAGAGTGAATAAGTAGTTGGTCGGTAGAGTAGAAACCCCCTGTCTCGCTTTTCTACTTACCACCACCTTGTACTAGGTAGTTACTAACCGTTCACTCGTCTACTAATATATCTACTTACCACCACCTTGTGCTAGTGTGTTGGACTCTAGCGTCGATTCAGCTCGTCTTAGTGACGGTCTACTGAACTTGGCCTAACATATTTTCTGCAAGCTTGCCGTCTCTTGAGAGCCCAGGCTTTATTACAAAAGAAAGTCCGTCGATCACAAGCACTCTCGTCAACAAAGACCAGTTGGTCTATTGTGTACTGTGAACCAATGCATGCTAGATACTATGTGCAGAGTATCTTGCTCTGCTCAAGCACCTTCCTCAATATCTAGAGGATAGAGTGAGGCTCCTTATAAACGAATGCATAGAAGAGTAGAGAAGCCTGACCTTCTTCAGTCGAAAACCAGCATGCAGCAAAGATCTGCAAATTGTTGAGTCTAAAGCCTTCTTTCTGCAAGACTCCCATAGTAGATCCCTAAGTTCATTGATATAGTGATCAGGACAGCAGCTCAACAATCCACAGAGAAACTAGGGGTGTAAACTAATGAGCAATCTTTGCATGTTTTAAAAAAATAGCTTACTTACATATGAACGTAATCAAGGGCTCTAGGCCTACCACGAAAGCCTCGTGCTTGCATAGAGATAGTTCCATAGTGCTTGAACTCAGATATCACCTGGAAGACCGTCTGCCTAGGTACCTCCATCAACCTTGCAATCTCAGAGACACTGATTATTTTGTTCATGGCGACAATGCATTCCCATAGGTTGTTAGAGAGCCTTCTGCCTGGTCGTTGATATTTTTCCATAGCTGTCTATATGGATCTCCAGTGAGCTACTTTGCTGATGGTCTGGATATCAAAAAGGTGAAAGATGTGGTGGCTAGTTAGGGGTAAGCTATAACGGCACGTAGTTCATGAGTGGTCTGAATTATTGACTCATTCATCGTGCTTTGATCGCTGCACATCTGACATACTTGCATCCAGGCTTCAGGCTTGTTCACACCTATTCTTATGCATCAGATCTGTTAGACCTAATCTGGTCCAAAGGCTCACTCAACTTGGAGGTTCAACCAACTTTTATTTCTGTATAGCAACAGTTTGAGATAGTCTACGTTGTCATTTTGGCTCTGAGACCTTGGTATGGACCTGTGTCCCTCATCACCACCACTGGCAATGTCTCTGATGATCATTCAGATTTGGTGGCGATCCAGTGTTGGGGTTGGAGCTCGTATCGATATCAGAATTATTGGTGTTGAGGTGCTAGTTCTAGTTCTGTGACCACTAATAGATGCTAGTAGTTGCCGTCTTTCAGTCAATCCATGATACCCATGAATGTGCATCCTACTCCACAGCATCTGTAGGGCCTCCTGTGCTCAATATACACTTGCTATCACTTTCAATAGTCGAGTTATTGTGTAATACTATTGCTGTTATATGATAATTGGAGTTGACAAGGGTTAGCATGACACAGCAGCTTTTCTATGGCCAGAAGTCTTGTACATATATAACAAGAGTGTGCTAATAAATGCTCAGAGGATTTTCAAGGAGATGAATGGTAGTTTCTTGAGGTATTCTGCGTGCTTTACAGAGGTAGGTCCACAAGGTAGAATAGTACACGTATTATAGCTATACACTTTGTTAATTAAACTCAAGTTGTGTATCATCTGAAAGTCCTTATCAAGGCATGATTTTAGCAAAAAGAATCAGATTTTTAGCTGTCGAAATGCCTGAGATATGACAGATGCAGTACTGAGGGAGGGAATTCTGAAAGTGAGTATGCCAGCATGTTACCCTACTCCATCATGAACGGTTCATCGAAGTGTCTCAAAACTTCGAGCATTAGTACCCCCTGTGATGACATGAATTTAGTGATATCAATGAGATTTTTACATAGAGTATTTTACAAGTTACAATTTTTACATTGACTGAGGGAGGAGGTGAGGTACTAACTTGATGAGATTGTTTTTTTTGTTCTGCAACGTACACATCACATTTCTCAGACATTATTACATCACTGGAAGTGCATTTTCAAGTACTTTTTTTACATAGCTACATCATGTTTTTATGTGCCGTATTGACTGAGAAAATGGGCAATTAGACCGTTTTTAAGCTCCGAGAGCATGACGCACGTGAAAAAGAGCACATGAAAGGCCCAAGTGTAAGGTTTTTTGACTTCAGCTGTATTATGGAATTCACTGTAATCTCCACTTCATTTTTGCTCCCTTATGCAATATACTATTAATCTACATATAATAATGTATATAATGAGCTATCTACTATGGAATTTCATTGCGTTTTTATCTTGCAATCTTCACCAGAAGTGGGTATGATGCGGCTGTACAATACTTTTGTCACCCACTGTATTCATCCTTGTAATATCATTGATCCTTGTACAACTATTATTTGAGAATACAGGTGTAAGCTTCTAGTATTCATGGTTATCCCTGCCATGCTCAAAATTATCTTCATATGCCTTAAATTAATCTTTAATAGCTAGGTAGTTTAGTGATCCTTTATACATAGTAGAAGTTAAAACTTTCTGTGCTACTCTAACAGGTGCTGTATGTGAGTCCATCTATATCTTATAGACTTTACTTTTAGTAGGAGGCACCCTCTGATTCATTCTTCCTGGCCTCTTGTAGTTAAGTAATTTTGCCAACATTGACTCTAGGACTTTACTTGCAACTACATGCAACTCCCACTGTGCCTCATGATGCTCAGTTATCAGATTAGTAAGCAAAGAGAGTCAAATACAAAACTTACCAGTTTTTACGCATATTCCAAAATGAGATTGGGGGTATAAATACTGCAAGTACTATTGTATTTTTCGTAACATATGCAGTTGTACACTTAACAAAACATGACAGTCTAGATACTCTTTGTAGCCTAAGTGATCTTCTTATTAGTGAAGTCTCTAGCAGAATATATACGGTTAATTTGTTTCAGTAGCTTAGCTGCACAGACAGTCATCTTTATAATACCCTATAGCAAATCTACTAAGTAAATGTTGTCATTTTCTAGAAAAGTAATTATCTGAAGAGTGTCCAATATGTTGTGAAAAACTATTTTACATGTAATCTCCTAGTCACTATTGCAATATTTGCTCTATTGATCCTTTACATATCTTCTATATGTACTTCAAGACTCTGTAAGTTCATCCAGGTTGGAAATATATGTAAGACTCTTCTTCATTTCTATCTTTGAGCTCCAAAGGGCTTTATACCCAATCTCAATAAGATAATTCAATCATTTCATCACTTGAACAGCCTTGACTAAGACGTTAATATGCTTGTCCAAAGATGATATAGTAATGATTTATTCTGCTAGTCTGTTGTGCACCTTGACTTTTATCTCTTCAATCTTTGGTTATTTTGGGATAACTTTTATCTCTTCAATCTTTGGTTATTTTGGGATACAATGTATATTCTTGCCTCTACTTGAGTTTAATGAGACTAGTGATAATTTATCATCTTCATCACAATCAGTATGGACTTCATTTAGTAATAGAAGCATGATATTTATTATTGTCGTCTTCAATTTTCTCAAGATCAAAATTGGACAAAGGGATTATAGAGTCCACTATTCTATCTACAAGGATCTGTGCAAGTACATTGTCTGAAAACTCTCTATCAAGAGTACTAGCATCAGCAGGCCCTCCGTTGAGAGATGGTAAGAAAGTTTTCTTTGAATAAGTATTAATCAGTAATGATAAACAAATAAATTAGGTATAATAGAGCCTGGATACCTTTAGAGTTGGATTATGTGGGTCCAATGGTAGAGGTGGTTGTAGAAAATGATTATATTTATAAGGCTATATGATAGACTTTAGAAGAATTAAGATATAAGCAAATTCATGAGACTAGAAATATACCTTATCATCTGTTTCTCTTTTGAAATCTGTAATGATGATAGCATCTTTCAGCTTTGGGTTAAAATACCCCATTCTATGATGTTCTTGTTACTTTAGAAGTGGTCAATAGCAGATATAAAAGCAGAAAACAAGGCCATCATTACTTGACCATCCCTGTCAGTTCCAGTCCTGTCTTTACAGTGAATTCTCACAGCTTGCCAGTATGCTGCAACAAATATGTCAAAACTAGTACAAGGTGAAAGAAAGGAAGGATACTTTGGCTTTGTTAATATAGAAATCAACATTTGAGCCCTGCTATTCTGGTGCAACTTTGCAAGAGCACTTGACTATAGCAACATCTTAGGCAGCTGCACTAAGAACCTTCTGAGACAGCTTTGGCCAGCATCTGCTTCTTATGATCACTGTCTGTACCTTAACACAACCTAAGACTTTAGTGAGCATGTCTGCAGGTATAGTCTTTGTGGACATATAGCACACTTTGATGTGACCAGCCTCAATAACATCTCTAAGCCAATAGAATCTAAGGTCCAGATGCTTCATTCTTCTATGATGCTCAGAGTTCTGGGCAACAGATAGGGCAGATTGATTATCTATCCACAAGGAGGAGGGTGCATCAAACTTGTACCTAAACTCAGTGAACAGATTTCTCAGTCATATAATCTCATGGTCTGCACTAACTGCAGCAATATATTCTGCCTCAGTAGTGGACAGAGTTACAAAAGGCTGTAGCTTGCTAGCCCAACTGATTGCACCAGTTCCCATCTTGATCACCATTCCACTAGTAGATCTCTTGTTGTCCTGATTGCCATCATGGTCTGCATTACAGTAAGCAGTAAACAGCTTAGAGGAGGAGAGATCTGGAGTATAAGTGAGCTTGAAGTCCTTTGTCCCTTGTAAATATCTGTACAGGTGCTTTGCAGCCTTCCAGTGTGCAATGCCAGGATTAGAGCAGAACCTTGCAAGAACTCCTACAGCATAGGCAATATCTGGCCTAGTAGCTACAGCCAAATACATAAGTGCACCAACTAGCTGCTTGTATAGCACACCCTGCATATATGCTCTGTCCTGCTCTGTCTGAGGAGCTATTGCCTTGCTGAGCTTGTGATGCTCATCAATAGGAGTCTTCACAGGGCTGCAGTCAGACATCCCAAATCTCTCAAGCACATCCACAATGTACTGTCTCTGTGAGAGAGATAGAGAGTGCTTGCTCTGGTCCCTCTCAATATGCATACCAAGCAGGAATGATGTTGGACCCAGATCATGCAGCTTGAAGTGTTTGGCCAGCTCATCCCTCACAAACTGGTACTGCTGCTTTGACTTTGCAGCAATGGTCATGTTATCAACATAGACAGGGATGATGATTCTAACATTCTCCTTTCTGTAGACCCATATGCTGTTATCACAGTGCACTAGTGTGAAGCCTATATCCTGTAGGACAGTGTCAAGCTTCTTGTGCCACTGCCTACCAGCTTGCTTCAATCTATAGATGGACCTGACAAGCTTAAGGACAAAGCCTGGACCAAAGTACTCTTCAAATACCTCAGGGTGCTGCATGTACATATCATGCTCTATGTCATCATTAAGGAAGGCAGTGGAGATGTCCACACTATAGAGCTCCAGGTCCTCAAGTGCAGCAAGTGCAAGGATAGCCCTTGTATCTGTCCACTGAGCCATCTGCCTTCCTTTTGAGTTTGAACACTCATCTGTAGCTAATTAGCTTTCTGTCTGCAGATAGCCTCACAGGCTGAAATCGTGAGCAGCAGCACCTAAAACACACTGAATGCAGTGGATGAGCACAACAAGATATATATTAAGAGGTAACTACTTGCCTGAATACAGTGGATGAGCACAACAAGATGGGGTGTCATCCACTGTATCTGGCACGCTTTTTGGCACTGATTACATAATCAAAACGTGACCAAAAGCGTCATACAATGCAGAAACAAAACAGAACCAATGCAAAATAATAAAATACACAATAAACAGTAAAGTACACAAGTGTGCATATGTCAGAATAGGTAAAAGAGAATACGTTAGGATTATAATTCTAACAGCAGTGCCTGCGAGGACTTAGTTGTCCAACAGACTAGCACTGTCTTGCAGTGAACCTGTGTATACATTAGCAAAAGGAGGTGCTCTGTAGCTACCACTGGCTGTATCTGCTACAGGTGCTCCACCATTACCCTTTTTCCATTCCCATTCCATTTTCTCCACCTTTTTATTCCCATTGCTCTTACATCCTTTTTTCACCTCTTTCACTCATCATGTCTGATTCTTTGGCTGCTTGTGACTACACCAATCCCTACTCACCACTCATTTCTGATGCTGGCTCTGACTGGATCGTTGACACTGGTGCCACATGTCATATGACACCTCACAGACATTGGTTTCATCACTATGAACCAAAGCACATTCCAGTCAGACTTGCAAACAATCACATTATCTATTCAATTGGCATTAGAACTGTATGTTTTCAACCTACATTGAGTGAGAAGCCTGGACAGTTGCTTGAATTTCACCGTGTGCTTCATGTTCCTGACTTGAGAAACAATCTCCTCTCAGTTCTGTATTTAACCAGAACCAAGTCTTATATTGCCACCATTCTTCACAATCAAATCTTCTTCAAGCGCCACAATACACTCCTCTTCACTGCATCTATTGCTTCTAATAATGCTGCAACTCTCAATGGACAAGTTGTGTCTTCATGTGCATACTCTGCATTTACAAGCACATGTCCACTTGACTTCTCTCTATGGCACAGAAGGTTTGCACATCTCAACTACAGTGATGTGAAGCTGTTACACAAGGAGCAATTAGTGAAGGGGATGGTGATCAAGTCCAACACTGCTTCAGATCCTATCTGTGAGCCCTGTATTGCAGGCAAGCAACATAGGTCCAATGTCTCCAGACTTGCATCTTACAGAGCAACTGCCCCACTTCAATTGGTCCACTCTGACCTTCATGGCCCACTCCCTGTCCAGTCCAGACACAGCTCCAAGTATTGGATCACATTCATTGATGATTATAGCCGGTTCTGGGCTGTCCTTCCACTTAGGAAGAAGAGTGATACATTTGGTGCATTTAAGCAGTTCAAAGTATTTGCTGAGAACCAGCTTGGTGCAAAGATCAAAGCCACTAGGGATGATAAGAGAGGAGAATACATATCCAATGAGTGGCAGGAGTTCTGTCAGAAAGCAGAAATTTACAGGCAGCACACTATCAGAGATGAACCTCATCAGAATAGTGTTGTAGAGAGGGCCAACAGGACACTTGCAGAAGGAATCACCACTATGCTCAATGGGGCATGTCTGCCTTCCAGCTTCTGGTGGGATGCAGTCTCAGCTTTTGTGCATGTACACAATTGTTCTCCCACCTCAGCTGTGACTGGCAAGACCCCCTATGAGGCCTGGTACAAGTCAAAACCAGATGTGTCTCATTTTAGAGTATTTGGGTGCACTTCCTATGTCCTTGTGAAGAAGGACCAGAGGAGGCCATTATAGTCTCACACACAGAAAAGTGTCTTCCTTGGCTATCCTTCCAATTTCAAAGGTTGGCTCTTTTGGAATCTACTCACTAGAAAGGAGATTATTAGTGACTCTGCTCAATTTGATGAGAGAGTGTTCCCTGGCACATCTAGAACCTCTGTTGACCTAAGGGTACTAGTTACTCCTGATGCAAAAGACCTGCCAGAACAGGGGGGAGTAGATGATGAGTTGGATGTCCTGCCACCTCTTTTGCCAACTGCTTCTGCACCACCTACACCTATTCCATCTACACCTGCTTCACCCACACCTGCACCACCTTCATCTCCACACTCTCCACAGCCTACTGCACATTCACCTCCATCACCTTCACCTCCATCCTCAACTTTCTCATCTAGTCATTCACATCCTAGTTCACCACTACCTAAGAAGAAGTCCAAATCTGCTCCTTCAAAGCCTAACTGGTCTGGCCCTAACTGGAGGCCAAAACCTCGACCTTACACTGGTGGCTGGGACAGATACATCAACCCTCTCATGCATTTCCCTGGGAGGCAACCGCCTAGACCATCTGTACCAGTGTCAACTTCAGATCTAGAGCCAGAGGTTGTGCACCAGCCAGATGAAGATGTGCACATGGACAGTGACTCATCAGATGAGCTAGATGTGATGTCTGAAGAGGAGTTGCAAGCTAAAGCACTCATGTTCTCAGCTCTCATGGACTTTGAAGCTAATGCAGGCCTAGAGGATGTGTATATTCCATTTGAGGATGTCTTTGAGTATGTGTTCTAATCCACCAATAAGTTTGAGCAGGTGTTTTCTGCACAAACTAGACAGCAGTATGGATCTGAGCCATACCAGTGGAGAGACATTAAAGGCAGACCTGATGTACATCTCTGGGAGGAAGCTGCAATGCAGGAGTTTGTCAGTCTCATTGAGAATGGCACATTTCAGCCTGTGAGGCTACCTGCAGGCAGAAAGCTAATTGGCTGCAGATAGGTGTTCAAGCTCAAAAGGAAGGCAGATAGCTTAGTGGACAGATACAAGGCCAGACTAGTTGCAAAGGGCTATTCTCAGCATCCTAGATTGGAGTTCTCTCAAGTATTTGTCCCTACAGCTAAGTGGGCAGCCTTGAGGGCCATCCTTGCACTTGCTGCACTTGAGGACCTGGAGCTCTATAGTGTGGACATCTCCACTGCCTTCCTTAATGATGACATAGAGCATGATATGTACATGCAGCACCCTGAGGTATTTGAAGAGTACTTTGGTCCAGGCTTTGTCCTTAAGCTTGTCAGGTCCATCTATAGATTGAAGCAAGCTGGTAGGCAGTGGCACAAGAAGCTTGACACTGTCCTACAGGATATAGGCTTCACACTAGTGCACTGTGATAACAGCATATGGGTCTACAGAAAGGAGAATGTTAGAATCATCATTCCTGTCTATGTTGATAACATGACCATTGCTGCAAAGTCAAAGCAGCAGTACCAGTTTGTGAGGGATGAGCTGGCCAAACACTTCAAGCTGCATGATCTGGGTCCAACATCATTCCTGCTTGGTATGCATATTGAGAGGGACCAGAGCAAGCACTCTCTATCTCTCTCACAGAGACAGTACATTGTGGATGTGCTTGAGAGATTTGGGATGTCTGACTGCAGCCCTGTGAAGACTCCTATTGATGAGCATCACAAGCTCAGCAAGGCAATAGCTCCTCAGACAGAGCAGGACAGAGCATATATGCAGGGTGTGCTATACAAGCAGCTAGTTGGTGCACTTATGTATTTGGCTGTAGCTACTAGGCCAGATATTGCCTATGCTGTAGGAGTTCTTGCAAGGTTCTGCTCTAATCCTGGCATTGCACACTGGAAGGCTGCAAAGCACCTGTACAGATATTTACAAGGGACAAAGGACTTCAAGCTCACTTATACTCCAGATCTCTCCTCCTCTAAGCTGTTTACTGCTTACTGTAATGCAGACCATGATGGCAATCAGGACAACAAGAGATCTACTAGTGGAATGGTGATCAAGATGGGAACTGGTGCAATCAGTTGGGCTAGCAAGCTACAGCCTTTTGTAACTCTGTCCACTACTGAGGCAGAATATATTGCTGCAGTTAGTGCAGACCATGAGATTATATGACTGAGAAATCTGTTCACTGAGTTTAGGTACAAGTTTGATGCACCCTCCTCCTTGTGGATAGATAATCAATCTGCCCTATCTGTTGCCCAGAACTCTGAGCATCATAGAAGAATGAAGCATCTGGACCTTAGATTCTATTGGCTTAGAGATGTTATTGAGGCTGGTCACATCAAAGTGTGCTATATGTCCACAAAGACTATACCTGCAGACATGCTCACTAAAGCCTTAGATTGTATTAAGGTGCAGCAGATGGTTGGACTTTTTGGACTTTCTTAATTGTCAGATGTGTTAGATCAGGGGGGAGTGTTGGAATTGTGATCCTAATACACTCTACTTGTCTATTATTTTATTTGCACACTTGTGCACATTGTGTGTATTTATATTCTATTTTGTTTCTTTCTTGTTTCTGTGCTGTGACACTTTTTAAGTCACATGCTAATTATGTAATCTAGCCTTAAAGCGCCCTGATGCAGTGGATAGTACTCCCATCATCTTATGCTCATCCACTACACTCAGTGTATTTTAGATTGCTACTGCTCACAGAACTCAGAGCAGTACCAACATCCTGAACCCCAGGATGAAGTCCTAGCTCAGTCCCAAATGACACAGATTATATTAGAAAATACTTCTACCTGTTACAGAGATTGCTGACCCACCGGACCTGAAATTGACCAATGAAGAAAATCTTGGTATCAAGATCCAGTAGTGGAAAATTTTCTAAGTTAGCAAGTCTTAGCCGACCCTTCAGTACTCTATTACTAGCATTATCCAGGGACCAAGTGGATCAATGATTAGGTTCTAAGATAAATCCTACACCTGCATTCTTTAGAGCTAAAAAACTCCTCAACATTATTGTTGAAACCACTCCAAAAATATTTAGTGCTACTCTGAAGGTAATTGACCTTATGAGGAGCATCTCTTTAAGTATCTTGATAACTATCAATACCACATCCTGTAAGTTTTTATTAGAGCCTTGTCCTGCTCGACCTTTTCCTTATGTTCTCCTAGATATTTATTTGTCTTTATTTACAATTCTTATATTTTTCTTAATGAAAACTTATGATACAATATGCTCTTTACTATACCTTTTTTAATAGCTTCTATGCAACACAGTACTATAGTATTTATAGCTTGGTGTACATAGAGATAGCTCAGTAGTAAATTATATGAGTTTATCTTTAGTGTGAGGGCTCAGTTCGCTCTAATCATTAACACAGTCCCAGCTTATCTAGTCATCTCTTCATATTAGTTGTCTCATCTTGTTCAGTTGCCTCACCTCACCTTGCTGCCATGTCAAGTTTAGTTATCTTATTCAGTTTTGATCTTAAAGGTTAGATAGTCCTTCTAATTATCTCTAAATGCTCTAGTACCGATATGTGTATCAGTTGCTAGCCACTTACTGTTGTCCATTGAACCTATTAGGTAAAGGACACTTGAAACATATTATCTAGTACTAACCTAGTACTGGTCCTTCCTCTACCCCTATACAAGTACATCTCTCACTCGATATCATGGTACCAGGCACTGTAGTGCATCACACTATGCTATATGGCTCAACCTACAGAATGTCCGTCTAACCACTCTCTAATTTAGAAACGACAATCGGGCTCCAACAGCCTAATCAGCCCAACAATCCCCCAATTCAGAGCTAGTAATTGAGCTCTAATAGCCCAATCATATCTATCATCTTGATTCATCTTACACCACCATCTGCCAAGACTGTGGTACCCAACCTACCATATGCATGTCTTGCTCGGTTAGCAAAATACATTAGAACTACTGTCAGACCAGCCCACTAGGTACATTTTATATTTACTCAGATTGTACAACTCCTCAGTATATATCAGACTATCTATTGGGCACCCAGTGTGAGCAGCAGCACCTAAAACACACTAAATGTAGTAGATGAGCATAACAAGATGGTATATTAAGAGGTAACTACTTGTCTGAATGTAGTAGATGAGCACAACAAAATAGGGTGTCATCCACTACATCTGGCATGCGTTTAGGTACTGATTACATAATTAAACATGATCAAAAGCATCACACAATGCAGAAACAAAACAGAATCACTACAAAACAATAAAATGTACAATAAAGCACAAGTGTGTATATGTTAGAATAGGTAAAAGAGAATGTGTCAGGATTATAATTCCAACACCCAGTCTAGCAGGTTCTAATGAAATATTGTCATATCAGTTTTACGTTTGTTGTATATCTTTCACCCTGCTGTATTGGGCACAGTATATGCAAGTAGGCTCTTGGGTATAATAGTATGGCCTGATCCTAATCTTGTACAATTTTCCTAGTTTTCAGCTTGCTCTCTTTAGTCTCAGTCCTGCAGTAGTATAGTCTGCCATATATATAAGAGGCCTGTATATAGTAGGATAGAGTAGAGTAGAACTGGAGATCAACAGTTCTCTCTTTGCACAATCTGGCTACTTTCTCTCTAAATGCTTCCAACTGCCTGCCTCAAGAAGATATCAGCCCAAATAGTCTATCCGACTTCTCCGAGAGTATAATAAGAGCCTACAAATACTCCACCCAGTGTATCATCTGCATGCTCCCAGTCAACTGCCAATCCATCAGAGGCCAGCTCTAAAGTTCCCAATCATCTGTTGGACCATCCCGTACATGTTCTGCTGCACATTTCTAAAGTGTCTCTTCCTTCCTTTGTTGCCTAGTTCTATGCCATCCTCTTTGTAGGATAGTTGTCAGACCTTCCTTTGTATTTATAGGCTGATCATCTATTATCTCTCCTACCTATTTGAGATACCTCTTGGTATCCTCCTTAAGATAGACTCCAGTCTTCATCTGAATCGCACCTTTTAAGTAGAACCTAGCCAGTTACTATACTTTTGGAGCCCACTACAAGGGGTGATAGAAAGTGTCTCAGCAGTTGGCCTTGTTTGGCTTATTAGAGCCTACTAGATGGTCATCTCATCTCCAAGAGAAAGCTAGCCAACATGGCACCTCAGTTACAATCCTAGGGCAACTGTACCAGATCCTCTCTCCAACATCCCAATATCAGGAAATATGAGCAGCCCAAGATTACTTCTCAGTCCTCCCAGATGCAGTCCCAACTAAGTAGGAAGACTGCTTCTCAGTCTTGCAGCTCATACTGACTTGCCCGAGCATGATCCCTGAGATCTCAGAAGAGACCCTGTCCTCACTGCAGTAGGAAGCAACTATAGAGCTAGAAATAGCACCCTTTGGAGAATTTATAGAACTTGGTAGCATCATAGCATCTGGGTTCTCAAGTGCCACTCCTAGAGTCCTCGTTATAAAAATCTCTAGGGCCATCACATACATTCTTGCCCTAGTACCATCAACTCTCCCTCCTATAAGCGACTGTTTTCATAGCCTGGTGGCACAGTCGAGACTGATAACTAAAATAAGACTATCTATAATTTTGCCCAGAATGCATATAGGACCTATAGAAGAAGATAATTATCTAATAGAAGGATCATCAGGTACATCAGAAGGGGCCATTAAAGGTTTCAACTACATCGCTAACGATAGCCTCTATTATGGTCACACAAGAACTGAAGAAGAAACATACTAGTCTAACTACCAGACAATTCCCAAGCCATCTCTTGGACAAGCACCTGAATTGGCTATTCTGTTAGACTAGTGTGATTCATCTTTTCACAGATCACAGATAAGTAGTATCTACAGCCTGCCACTTGTGGACCACCTGCTTCCTGATTTAGCAGACCCAAGCTTCTACCTCCCATCAGGACCGAATACATTGATGTCCGGAATGATGATGTCATTTTTTGGTGACCACCAAGCCCCAACCCTAAATGTCACTGGCGACCCCAGAAGCATTCTCTGGTTCTTCGACAAAATAAGCATGCATGGTAGAGCAGCTAAGCTCATCAATATATAGATGATTACATGAGCCCAATTCTATGCTCTGATTAGAGAAGAGATCCTATAGCATAACCTCCTAAAGGCCCAAGGCAACAGCTTTTCCAGGTTTAGAGAAGCCATGCTAAAGTTCTATCTAAATGTAATAGTTTAATACATACTAGTGGATCTCTGGTCCTTAATACATGCATTAGCAGAATCGATAATCCTAACTACAATGGCTCTTGGAGAGTACCAGTAGAGCTTCCAGCAGATCTTGTTGTACCTAATTAGGGCAAACCTGATCTCTAAGTTTGACCACAAGTGGATGATTAGAGAAGGGCTATACTCAGCACTCAACAGAGAACTCAACCTCTTTCTGCAATTTGTAGACCACCACCGCCCAGCTGGGATTCTGTGGAATGTCAATATAGTGGTCTAGGAATTATAGCAAATACTATCAAGCAGTACATTACCATTGCTTAAAGAGCAAATGATCCTGGTCCTGAGCAGGTAGTATTGGGTCTCACCCATATTAGACATGTAGGTCAAACAGAGCTAACAGAAGAGACCGGTGAAGAAAGAGGAACTGAAAACACAGTGGCTTCTGAACAAAATCTTAATATGTCTCAAAGAATAAACAGGATGGAAACTGGCCCAGATCTAACTAGTTGCAACCCAGCCACAGGCTCGAATTTGATCTACTGACTGTATAGTCTGCTCAAGCACGAACCACTGAGTGGCCAGCTGTCCAACAAGAGCTATGCTCATCAACAAAGGACTGATGGTCAACGACAAAGCTGGCTATCTGGTCATCCTATTAGGATGATAGATCCTACAATATGCTGATGGTCTCTCACTCCTCGATCGAGTCAACTACTACTACAACAACCATCTAGAGGAGATCCTACAGAGTGTATCATTCCTGATTTAGTTTATTTAGGATATTCTGCCCCATATCTCCATCGTAGCAGTGCAAACTATAGACCCTACAAGACGAACAGAGACATGACTTGCCAAGATACAGAAGGAGGTCAGCAGTAAAGCTAACTTCTTTAAAATCTAAGAGCTTGATGACACAATATAAGGTTATAGTCAGAGATGTCTTGAGCTATAAGATAGTGATAGTGAAACTGATCCTAAAAGCACTACACTTGCAGACATCAATTGAGATGTCTTTGGTGACTCCGACTCTAAGGATGAAGAACTGGAGGCTGCGACTATAGCTAATAGATGTGCAGATCTGAGGCAAACCTTTGATGGAGTAGAGATCCCATCCAGAAAGAAGGGGAAGTTAGTCTGATTTGCAGAACCAGTTGTCGTACTAACACCCAGGACTGACAGAATGTCATGCTAGCTACCACCAACACCTGGACCATCAAGGAAGACTACAATCGAGCACCAAGAAGAAGACAGTCCACTACCGGCATTGAAGGAAAAGTTGTGGGATAAGAAAATCTTAGAGAAATAGACAAGGACTCTGCTAAGAATCACTAAAGGCCTCACAAGTGAGGGACCCAATATATGTATGCAAATACATCCTGAAAGGAGAGGCTCTATACTATAGTGCACCACACTATGCTATATGGCTCAACCTACAGAACATCCGTCCGACCACTCTCTAACTCAGAATCAACAATCGGGCTCCAACAGCCTAATTATATCTATCATTTCGATTCATCTTATGCCATTGCTTGCCAAGACTGCAGTACCCAGACTACTACACATGTCCTACTCAGTTAGTAGGACACGTCAAGACTACTGTTGGACTAGCCTGCCAAGTACATTTTACATTTACTCAGGTTATACGACTTCCCGGTACACATTAGACTATCTGTTGGGTGCCCGGCTTAGTGGGTTCCAATATAACATTGCCATTGGGATAAGTATCAGTTTCACATTACTTGTATATAGTTTACCCTGCCATGTCAGGTGCAGCACATGCAAGTAGGCTCTCGAGTACAATAGTATGGTCTGATTCCAATCTTGCCTAACCTTCCTAGTTCTCAGCCCACTCCCTTCAGACTTGGTCCCGCAGTAGTATAATCCACTATATATATAGGAGGTCTATATATAGTAGGACAGTAAAATAGAACAGGACTAGAGACCAACACCTCTCTCTTTGCACAATCTAGCTAGTTTTCCTCTAAATGCTACTGACTGCTCATCTCAAAGAAGACACCATCCTAAACAAGTCTGCTCGACCATTGTTAGGACTCACCTAACCCTGCTAAAGGCATGGTAGAGGACCGCTGACACTCTGCTTGATGTACTATTGATACACCTCCGGTCAGCTGGTGATTGACCACACAACAGCCCTAAAGTTCTCAACCATCTATCAGACTGCCCTAGACATGTCTCATCACCTGTACTAGAGGGTCCGCTGCCTGTTTCTAAGGTGCCTCCTTTCTCCTTTAGTGCTCAGTCCCACAGCATCCCCTCTGTAGGGTAGTTGTCGGGCCTCCCCTTTTATTCATAGGCCAATTGTATATCGCCTCTCTTACCTATCTGAGATATCTCTTGATATCCTCCTTGGGAGACTTCAGACTTTATTTGGATCACACCTTTTAGGCAGAACCTAGCCAGTCACTACAGTACCAAAGCAGGCCAACCAACCAGAGACTGGTAACTCACAGTGGGGACCGTAGTACCAAACGATCACCCCTGCATCTGATCTCACTATATTAGAAGATGTATTTTAAAAAAATGCTAAACACCTCAGTCACACTCAGTATAAAGGAACTACTAGTGGCCTCTCAAGACCTGCACTGCAGAAGCTAAGAGTTTATCTCAGGCAGGTGTGAGCCTCCGAGACTAACAGCCTATGTAGAAGAGGTCATGTACATATTCTACCTCTGACTGGGATCACCAATGATAAAAATGAAAGAAGTAACAAGTATCACTCTACCAAATGTCGCACTTCACAAAATAAACCTATGGCTAGATGGTAAAATACAGGTAAGAGCACTGATTGACACCGGATTCTCATTTATAGCAATCCTAAAACATATATAGTTGGACCTCAGATCATCCACTATCATCACAGAAGCTATATCAGTCAAGACTACATATGCAGGAATCTCGCATTCTATCAGACTCATCCTACACATCTGCCTTAACATCAGACACCTTTCTCTAGTCATCCAAGTACAAGTCATAGAACATGTCCCATTTGAGTTGCTCTTGGGTCAGCCTTTTTTCATACACACAAGAGCTTGTATCAACCATAAATCAGAAGACAAATAGACTCTCATAATCACTGATCTCGATACACAGGAATCGGCTATGGTACCCACCACCCTACTACTTAAGGCCGCATCAGGCTGTATACCTTTATACTCCCAGCCTGACACCACAGTATCTGATATAAATATACAACTACATATTTCATTTCTGTATAATGCCATCAAACTAGCAGTACATAATCCTAAAACACTAAACACCAAAAATATTTTTCTACTAGCCCTTGCCCTCACTCATATATGTCCCAATGTGCAACTGTCACCTAATTTTACATCAGCCGCTCAACTGGCCCCTTTTTACAAATACAAAAAGGTTATACAATGGATCAAGCCCATTTCTACAGTACTCCTAGAGGACTACTACATCCTCCAATTTCTGCATCTCAACCCTCTTAATAATATTCTGCAACTTCTATATCATCTGCCTAACTTTATCCTGGGACCTCGCTTTACACAAGAATGATACTATAATCTTGACATAGATCTGAGCAGATTCCTAGAACTCGAAGAAAGAAAGTTAGCATACTAGGTACTCTACTAACATAATTCTACTCTAGCATGGGACCAGTCTAAAAAAGGATATCTAAATTACAACTACATTCTGCTGATCCTGATCCTGACAGTAAAACATATACTATAAGTTATGAAGAATATCCCAATCCCACTAGGAATCTTCAACCAGAAGGTAAAGATTATCAAAGATAAAATTGACTCTAGCATCTATAAACCCTCAAACTCATTATACCAGTTCTACTGGTTCTGCATTCTAAAGAAAGACAGAAAGTCACTTCTACTGGTATACAATCTTCAACTGCTCAATGCAGGATAGTACTCTATATTACTCTATAGAGTACAGCACTACAGTCCCAACCTACAATGTCCTGTACAGCTGAACCAGCTCTACACAATATGCACAATCCCAATCCTCGATAGCCCACCACTTGAGCACCCCAGGATGTTGGACTCTTGACTAGGTGGAGTGCATACCACCCAGGCATTGGCCTCTTACATGACCGACACTCTCAGAATACTGGTTCTGACCCCTATACATCCTAACTCCTATACATCCCAACTCATACACGTTCTGACTCCCACATATCTCGGAGCCTGATCTCTGCAGAGCCCGACACAGCCTAACCACCCTAACACCAACCACGTCCCATCAGACCCATCAGGACCTCCACCATATCAGACTACAGCTCACACGAGTCCTAACAAGCAATATGATAGAACTCCAATATATCTGAGTCCCAAAGCCCGGTCCCTTCTAAGCCCAACACAGCCCGACCACCCTAGCATCAACTACATCCTGTTGGACCCAATAGATTGCCTCCAAGTTAGACTACAGCCCGTATAAGTCCTGACAAGTGAATCGGCAAGAAATATGCATTTCTAAACGATCCTGATCAAAGCATGCCAAGGCAGGACTTAAGGGCTAGCAAAGTGAACCAGCTAGTTACATCAGGCCCTAAAGGGTCTAACATCCCAATCTCAGTCCCGATTGGACAGCAGCTGCTCTGCAGCAGCACTAGAAGTCAGCCAGTACTTCCTTAGCCTCAGGCTTACACCTAATGACATTTTGGATATTTTGTTTCTCTTAGGTCCTTAGCTACAGTATATAGGGACCTCATGTACCTAGAAGGAACCACAGAGAACATCAAGACAATAGAGGAAGCCATCGGACCACCTCTCTAACATCTATTCTTCCTTAATAGACCAGTTTTGACCTCTATCTTATTTGCTACTCACAGTCTAAAGCTATATAATGCAAGCCTGCCCCAGGGTGTCACGTCAGACTCTAGGGTCCCTACCTGTTGGACCTGCGGCCCCTCTATACTCTGTCCTGCTCTGCCACCATCCAGATACCCACTGGACTACTGAGTGGTTCTATTTTGTACTTCCCTTTACATCTCAACATTTAGATGTTCTGCAGCTTAGCTGTCCCACTGACTCTCCCCTCGACCCATATTGCATTCTAAACCAATCCCAACCACAGGGCCTGACAGTCAGGACCTCTGTCCGCTGTCTGGCATGATCTCAGTAGTCTCAGCTCAACATAGCTCCTTGACGACCTACTGCAACTGCCCACATCTCTACTGACTACACCAACGTACTGCCTGACTTCCTCCCAGTACGACCAGACCCAGCGATCCCTGTATACCATGGGCCTGACCTAGAGGCCACCCCATAGTGTGTCTCAATTAGACTGACCTTTAGGACTACTGGATTTTGAGCAGTTTTGCTTCTTTCTTGTTCTGTGCCCTTTGGGCCCCTCCTCTTGCTATTCTTATGGTTGACTGGTACCCTCCTTCTGCTTTCTTGAGACACCCCTTAGTCACCTCCCTTGGGATGGACACCTGGCACCCTAGATAGCCAGATCTCCGGCACTTATAGGAGTGCTTACAGCCTTACAGCGGTATCGGTCTGCAACCTGTTAGTCCCGTACTCGACTGAGCACATTGCCAAATCCTTCAGAGGCTGCTCATGCCATACTACACTGGACCTCTTTGTAGCCTTCAACCAGCAGAAGCTAGATGTATGGTCCTACGATATGACTACATTTCAAATGCCCCTCAGTGCATTTTAACTCATATCTATCCCAATGGGATATACTAACTCCCAGCAAATTATGCACACAGACATTATGTATATACTGAAGGACAAAATCCTAGATGTATGCTTCTCATATATAGATAACATCCTGATTAAAGGACTGAAAACTCAATACGAATAGTCCAATAGAGACTATGAGCAGATTTTCTAGATGTTAGGAAGTTTTCTCATTCCTTCTTTTCTCTTCTTTTCTCTTCTTTTCTTTCTTTAATCATGGCCGCTCACGGACTCGAACACACGACTTCCCTTCCCCTTTCCTTTTCGTCCGCTCGCTTACTCATCATAGTCTGTGCACCATGTTTACTTTCATTTTCATTCGGTTGTCTCTTATTTGGTTAGTCTACCCTTCTCGCGCTCGAAGCGCTGAAGAGATCCGTCATGTGCTACGGTTTGGGCAAGTGAGACCGATCAACGAAGTCACGTGACAAAGCGTGCTACACAAAGGCTCAACGTCGTCAACCGCCTCCAGGAGTACCGAAGGAAGCTATCGACACAAGGTACCGGCACGAGAACCCCCTAGAGCATCCCTTCTTCCTCCCACCCCGCTTCCCGCTCCGGAATTCCGAATGGAAAACTCGGAGGAGCCATCCGAACGTGCCCTCCTCAAGCCTCCCAAGCCAATGTGAATGTATGCTTTCCTTTGTTTCCTTTATCCCTTTCTACATGCCCGCCTGCGCTTCACCTATGCCCCGTTCGTTGTGTTCCCCCATTATGCATCCCCTTTGGTCAGTTCTTGTCAGGTCCCCCTCGGTCCACCTTTCCTTTCGCCTTTGTTTAGATATGCACCCCCTTTTCCCCCGTATGCACTCTCCTACTCGTCCTATGGCTCTGCTCCCCCTGAATGACGTACCCCATGCCCTTCATTTCCCTTGTCAGCCTTTGTTCCCTTAGAGTTCCTCGACCCTTTCGCGTATGCACCCCCCTTTTCTTCCTATGCCTATCTCTGCCTTTCGGCTTCGTCTCAAAGGCTCATGGACCACAGTATTATAAATAGAGCTTGGATGTAGTAGGGAGAAGCTCAGTGAATCCTATGGTACCAGTTCTACGTTCTATCGTTCGTCCCAAAGCTCTCTAAGTCGGCTACAGCTTGGAGAGACTTCGATCCTATCAAGGACTCGCCACACCTCGTAATTCTCGAGTCTCTTAGCTATCTCATTGTCACTAGTCGTGGCCACGGCCATCCTAGACTGTTAGAAGGTGTCTGGTAAACGTTCTGGACATTCCTCTAGCAGTACTCGCCGTTCCGAGCACCGTTTCCATCGTTCTGCGCGTTCCGAAACAAAGGTCAGGCCTCGTCGATCCTGCCCCGCGTCTCAGATTTAGTCTTTGAAACACAGCCACTTACGCTTCTCGTCGATCCCCGAGTCTAATCCAGCTTCTCCCGCCGCTTCCGTGCCTGGCACTCCCCCTACCACAGTTTCTGCCCTTCCTCCTCACCGGATCCACCTCGGATCCTCCATCCCTCCACCGGTACTCCTCCGGATCACCCAGGTAGGCTCCTGCCAACTCACCTTCAATCCTTTGGCTCTTCGGAGACCACAGGAGTTTTCATCTGGCTGCCCCACTGAGGCAGGTTAAGCCAATCCTTCCTTCGTAACCACCAAACCCCAAAGGCACCATTAGTACCAGAGGCAGGGCTCGACGCCAGGCCTCACAGCCGATTCCAGTTCCTCCCTCAGCACCAGCCCATAACACCCGCTCACGTTCTAGACAACCATCCGACACCGTCACCCCGCAGTCTTCCTCACGAAGCGCTATATCGTCTCCCTTAACCGAGCCTGGTCTAGAAGTCGTCCAGGAGGAAGAAACCTATCCTTCGGAGCAATCCCCGTCAGTCCCAGAAATTGACTTTAGCGAGCTCGGATCGGTTTCGTTTACGCCAGGATCCTTCCCTTCCGAGCCATTTTCGTCATTGCTACCCTCCTCACAACCAAACACCCCCGCTGTAGAAGAAGAATCCGAAGAAGAGGACCCCACAGTCAGATTCACATTCCCCGCAGCCTCCACAACAACCAGTCAGCCGCCTCGAGCTGATTCTTCGCCGCCTAGACTCCTCCGAGCTACAGAAATCCAACTCGCTATTGCCCAGCTCGCCTCTGATCAACGCGTACTTCAGCAACTCCAACAGAACGCCCAAGTCCTGAGTCAAGCAAGCACCAGAATACCTAATAGAATGGCCAACCGACCCCTGCTAAGGAGCTCGAAGCACGCGCCCCATTTCGATGGGAGTGACCCTAAAGCCTTAAACCGATTTATTGAAGACGTCGAGACGATCGCCGCCGACACCACATGGACGGCAGAAGAAATCATCAGGAAAGGATTCCTCTACTACTCCAGCACAGAGGTCGCGGAGTTGTGGGGAACCTTGCCTGAAGCCAAAAAACAGAACCCGTCGTTGAATACCCTCAAGGATCAGTTGCGGTCCTTGTATTCGGTGCTCGCCTCCGGAAAGCGTTATTCTCACGGAGAATTAGAGCAGCTAGTAACCACCTGGTCCGAGACGAAGATTAATTCCCGAGACGATTTGGGACGTTACCAACGTGAGTTCCTGATCCGCAGCTCGTACCTGGTCGAGAACAACAAGATTACCGAGGTGGAAGCACAGCACGCGTTCCTTCGAGGAATCACCGGAGATCTCAGGACGCACCTCCTCCGTTGTCTCGAGATCAAGGAGCCCGATCACGAAGACGGGGACCCTTACGAAATAGACACCATTTTCAAGCACGCCGACTTCATCCTAGGGGGAACCTCGTTCTCTGCACAAGCGTCGCAGGGGGCGCGCAGCACCATCAGCCTCTCGGTCCAAATCAAGAAAGAAGAAGCAAATCTTGCCGCAGTCATGGACACTTTGAAGGACCTCAAGACTCAATTCGATGCCCTTTCTAGAGGGCAGCCTTCGAACCGAGCACCTCCCTCGACCCCTCGCCAGAACCTTACGGCTACGAGGCCCCCGGGCTGCGCATTTTGTAGCGACCCGGGCCACTTCATTCGCTCGTGCCCAAAAGTCACCGAATACATTCAGGCCGGTAAATGCGCTCGGAACGCCGACGGGAAGATCGTGCTAGCTAACGGATACTACGTACCCAACGCTGTCCAGGGGAAGAACCTCATGGAGCGTGTTGACAAGGCTCGGGAAGGCGAAACGAGCCACTCAGTCAACCTGTTCGATACGACCAAGGACCTCGCAATCGCGACCGTCCCACAGAACTCGTACACCTCGGCCACGATCAAAGAAATCGACGACAACGGGGAGGATGAAGATGAGCAAGCAATGCTGGAGGTAGCTAGGCTAGAGGTCATGCTGAACGAAGCTAAGAGGAAGACATCTGGAGGTCGAAAGAAATTTGACGACGTCGAAATCCCAGCTAGACAGGGGCCATCTTCCAAAGTCACATCGAACAAACCCCAATCACCTCCCGCACAGCAAGCTGACTCAAGTCTTCCTCGCCCTTCACAGAAAGCACCGCAGCCGGACGATATAAGTAAACAACGCCCTCAGCCACAGTTTCGTCTCCTAGCCCCCATCGAAGACCCCACTCTCGTCCCTAAGGTCGTCAATCGACTCCTCGACCAGAACGTGACTGTCTCACAGAGGGAGCTGTTAGCTATCGCCCCCGATGCCAGAAAAATGATCAAAGAATTGACGACCCTCAAGAAAATCCCGGCGAACGAAGCCCACATAGTCGTTTCGGATCGACCGGAACGCACCCGGACGACGAACTCGACCTTTGCGATGGCAGAGGGACCCTTGGCCGAGAAGACACTACCCCTCCGAACGATTAGAACCGTTGTTGAAGACTCCCTGGAGGTGGAATGCATCCTAGACCAGGGGGCATGCGTTAACGTAATACGCGAAGACCTTTGGGAAAAACTACGGATACCCCTCGAACTCGGAAAGATGATCACACTCGAGACCGCAGATTCCGGCAAGTCATCGACGCTAGGGTTGATCCCCAAGGCAAAGTTCAGCATCGCTGGGATCAGCGTCTGGCTCCCGGCTCATGTGATTCGTAGGGCTCCCTTCCAAGTCCTCCTCGGCAGACCCTTCTTTGCTGTCACGGAATGCGAGACTAAAGATTACAACTCTGGAGACCAACACGTAACCCTCACCGACCCCACCGACTACTCGAGGACGTGCAAGGTTGCCACCGGAGTAAGAACCACTTACTGCGACGAAATGCGGGATTTTCATCACTCGTCAAGGACCTGAGTACGGCGAATCAGCGAGACGGAGACAGAGCCAAAATATCTATTATGCATTCCCATATTTCATCTATTTTTCTCACCACGAAAGCGTACAACAAACCTAATGAAAGCGAAGAGACACCGAGACGCGACCACGACTACCCAAAATTGGGAATTGTCGAACCACGTGACTCGTGCGTGCTCGAATCGCCGCAAGACATCGACGATCCAGCTCTCTGGGCTTACAAGAAGGTCGCCCAAAAGGTTCGTCCCGTGCCGGGAGTTCTCCCCGAAGAATTTAGAGTCATTAGAAGGAAGCACCCGAACCCTCTGGAGGACATGCCCAAATTGCCCAAGAGGCCGTTTCCCTTCAAGCCAACAGGACGACTTACGAAGGAACGATTGGATGATTTGAAGATTGGCAGCAACGAATTCTTGTGGCCGGAGGAGAAGAAACTCGTCGTCAACATGCTGATGATGCAGGAAGGAGCTCTCGCTTGGACCGAAGCAGAGCGAGGAACGTTCAGTCCCAAGTATTTCAATCCGATTCGCGTTCCGACAGTTCCGCACGTTCTGTGGGTCAACAAGAACATTCCCATACCCCCAGGGATTCGAGACCGCGCCATCGAATTACTCAGAGAAAAGCTAAAGAACGGTGCGCTCGAGCATTCGAATTCCTCTTATCGCTCACGATGGTTCTGCCTGGTCAAGAAGGACGGAGTGGCATTGCGATCAATTATTGACCTACAGAACCTGAATGCCGTCACGATCTGCGATGCAGCCGTACCACCCAACATGGAGACCCTTGCCGAAAGCTGCGGAGGACGCGGATGCTACACAGAGCTCGACCTGTTCATAGCGTTCGACCAGAGGGAACTCGACGAGCGATCTAGGGACCTTACCACTTTCCAAACCCCCTTGGGAGCGCTTCGACTTACAGTTTTACCCATGGGATACACCAACTCACTGCAGATCCTCCACAACGACGTAGCATTTATTCTGGAGGACGAGATACCACTAACCACCAATCCTTACGCCGACGACGTACCAGTCTTAGGCCCCCAGACACGCTACGAACTTGAAGATGGATCCTTCGAAACCCTACCAGAGAACCCGGGGATTTGCCGCTTCGTCTACGAGCACCTCTGCAACGTTAACCGAATTCTACAATGCATGAAAGCCGTCGGAGGAACGTTCTCCGGCAAGAAGCTCATTCCCTGCAAAGAAACGGCCACCTTCGTAGGACACCAGCTCACCTACTTGGGAAGGGAAGCCGACGAGTCGAAAATACAACGAATCAGAGACTGGCCTTCGTGCCGCACCGTCACTGAAGTAAAAGGCTTCCTCGGAACAGTAGGGGTGCTTCGTGTGTTCGTCAAAGACTTTGCCCGTATGGCTAGGCCTCTCAATCGACTCACGCGCAAGAACCTGGTCTTCCATTGGGGAGATGAAGAGCAAGAATCGATGGACATGTTAAAGGAAGCCGTTCTACATTGCCCTGCTCTATGCGCTATCAATTACGATTCCGAGAACGAAGTCGTTCTAGCCGTCGACTCATCTGTCATCGGAGTCGGCTGGTATTTAGGACAAGAACACCCCGACGGACGCAGAAGGATCAACCGCTTCGGATCGATCAACTGGAATCAGACGCAATCACAGTATTCCCAGCCGAAAATCGAGTTATTTGGCTTGTTCCGAGCATTACACGCGTGTCGGTTACACCTCATCGGAGTCAAGAACCTGGTAGTGGAAATGGATGCCACGTACATCAAGGGCATGATCAACAACCCCGACCTGCAGCCAAACGCTACAATAAATCGATGGATCGCCGGAATACTACTCTTCAACTTCAAGCTACGACACATCCCGGCACGGATTTCAAGTGCACGGACGGCCTCTCGAGATGACGACCGGCTCCGGAAGACCCACCGGTTGAAGAAGATTATGAAGAATGGATGGATCGAACATATGGTTTTGCCCTCGGATCGATTTTTGCATCGACCTTCGCATCGACCGGATCCCAAGTCGCCGATCAATTTCCCTATACGGACGTCCAGCTAGCGAAGGATCGACGGCTCAATGACGTCAAGCGCTTCCTCGAAGACCCAACTAAATTCCCCACCAAGTACTTGGATCCTTTAACCCTGCTAATCAGGTACGCGATGCAGTTCTTCCTTCGGGATGGAGTCCTCTTCCGCAAAGCAACTCGGAACGACCGGCACCAGCTTGTCGTCCCTCCGGAACGCAGATGGAGGTTAGTACGAGAAGCCCACGATGACCTAGGACACAAAGGGATATTTTCAGTCAGGATGCGGTTACAACTACGATTTTGGTGGCCCTCACTCGGTCCGGATGTCAAATATTTCATTCGAACGTGCCACCAGTGCCAGATTCGACAGACCATTCAACTGGCCATTCCACCATCGGTCCCCGAACTCGCCCCAATCTTCCACCGGATCCATATAGACACGAAGACGATGCCAAGAGCCGGAGGATACCGTTACATCATGGTGCTCGCTTTCAGCATATCCCGAATTTCGATTGCTACGGACCGAAACAGCGAGAACGCTCGGTCAATTCATATTCGAAGACCTTCTCTGTCGGTACGGAGCGTGCCCGGAGTTGGTAACTGATAACGGCAAACCATTTGTCGCGGCCTTGGACTACCTGAAGGACCGATATAAGATCAATCACATTCACATCTCGACATACAACTCTCGAGCGAACGGACTCGTCGAGCGAAGGCACTACGACGTTCAAGAGGCCCTCATCAAGTCTGCAGACGGAAATGACAAGAAGTGGCACGAACACGCCTACTCGGTATTTTGGGCCGAAAGAATCACCATACACAAGTCTACCGGGTACTCGCCATACTACCTAGTCCACGGAGTCGAACCGATACTCCCCTTCGATCTGTCCGAAGCAACTTTCCTCGCGCCCGCCCTAGATTCCCCACTCTCGACAACAGACCTCATCGCCACCCGAGCCCGACAGTTACAGAAACGACCCGCAGATCTCGAACGGGTAGCACGCCAGGTCAAGGAAGCCCAAGAATCGTACGCTCGACACGCCGAGCAAGTGAATCGGAACCGTATCAAAGATTACAACTTCACTCCCGGACGACTAGTTCTCATCCGGAACTCCCGCATCAAGATGGAACTCAATCGGAAGACCAAGCCACGCTACCTCGGACCGTTCGTAGTCATCCGAAGAACGCAAGGAGGATCGTACATGGTAGCAGAACTCGATGGCGCCGTTGCGCATCACCGAATCGCTGCATTCCGGCTCATCCCCTACTTCCCTCGACCTCACCTCAACGTTCCGGTCACCCGCCTTGTAGACAACGAGGAGACCGCAAAGGGTACGGACAAGAACGATCGTTGCGAAAGCGACCCTGACACCGACGAGACTGCCAGCAACGAGGAATCCGACCTCGCAGGGGCTACGCCCTGAGTCCGAGCCCGGCATATTCGAAATTATCAAATACCCTCCAAGGACCTGCGCTCACCGCTAAGCCTCTTCCCTCCCTACCTCTCCAACTAGTTCAATCCCAAACACCACTTCTCGATCCAGACACCACTTCTCCAATATCACTTCTAAAATCCTGATCTAAGATTTCCATCCCCGCCCATTCTATTCGTCAGTCCCTTTGTCCTGTACTAACAAACACGACCCACAGGCCTCGGATCGACCGGACCCAAGAGTTCCGAGAAGACACTCGCCCCGGATCCGAGACACCCTGGTGTCACATGACGCATTTCTTTCCTTTTCCGTCCTTGCTCCTCATCTTCTCTCTGTTCGCCATCGCTCAAACAGCTCCATAATCCTTACACAACACACGGAAGACCACCAAATCCTTATACAAAAACTTCAAAAATTACACTAGTACATAAAAACTACTACAGTCCAGAGTTTTTCTTTCTTTTTTTCCTTTTTTTCTTTCTTTTCCCTCCCCAGTAGACAGTAATACGAAGTATACCTCGCATTAATTATTCGCCCTCTCCTTCCCCTTCACCACCTCCTCCCCATCTTCTTCATCTTCATCTTCATCTTCATCTTCGTCTCTCCACCCCTCCTTTTTCCTCACTTCCCGTTCCACCTCATCCAGCGACTGCATCAGACCCTCCAGAGCCCCAGTCATCTGCTTCACCGCACGGTACATCGAACGTACCTTGTACTGCATCCCCGCCACTTTGAAATGGAGATCGCTCTCCCCTGAAAGACGTTCAAGGGGCCCTCGAGAGGACCCCTCTACAAACTCCCCGACGCGACGAGAAGACCCAGACGGAGATACCCTCCTAGTCCTGGATCGTCGCGCCTTGCTCCGCGTTGGTCTTGCTATCCCCTCCTCCACCCACTCCTGCCGTTTTGCCTTGCCCTTCGTCGCCCAATTGCACCGGACGTGCGACCGCTTGTAGAACCAGCACGTCAGGCCGAGGACCCCTACGCAGTCCAGTTTCCTCTCCCGACAATACGTGCACGCGAGCGTGTGACGGATCTCTCCCGCGGCCAGTTCAACCTCTTCGATCTCGACTTCGGCCTGTGCGAGTCGTCGCTTAATGGCCTCCATACGACTGTTGCTGTTGCTGTTGTTGTTGTTGCGACCGGTGTTGTTATTTCTGTCGCCGCCATCGTAGTTGCTGTTGCTGCGGTCAAGCCCAGACCCGCCAAGATCGAAGCCACCGCCGGAAGTCTCAGGAAGGTCGACCGCATCCACCACTGGAACCACGTCAGGAGACACGGGAGACTCGTCCACGGTCGTTCGTTCGAAAACGGGACCGCTCGTGGTCTCGATGTCAGCCTGAACTTCGGGATCGAGTAGTGCGTCACTAGCATACAGCCCACCGAACGACCCGAAGTCGTCATCGTAAGGACCATCGTCGTCACATACCGAAGGGCTCGCCATGCACACGTCTACAGGCGACGCGGGCTCAGTCCCAATCCCAGTTGCAATAGGCACGGATTGCTCGCCGGAGGCTGGGCCAGCTACTGCGCGCTCACTCTCCATCTCTTCCCCTATCTCGCTCTCGTTCGGCGAAAGTATCCGCCTTCGAGACGTCCGACGATTCAACCTCGGCCTCGTCAGCTCCGAGTGCTGCCGCTGCTGCTCAAGGAGCTCGTCGAGCCGCCGTGCGTCGTCGTCCCGATCCGCCCGCTCAGCTATCTCCGCCGCAACGTACTCCACCGCCAGCTGAGACCCCGCCCGAACGAATGGAGGAAGTTCCACGTCCGCCCGCTGGTCTGAACCCTCACAGGACTGCCCCGCTCCAACATAAACGGGATCTGAGCGATCTGACCGGAGATCCGAGAGTTCCGGAACCAACGCGAAGGCGTTCTGCCATCGGTCGGTCTGCTGTTGTTGTTGCTGTCGCAGCTCGTCCATAATCCGTCTTGCGCCCTGATGGTGGTGGTCGTTTGCCATCGTCGACAACCGATCCCACAGTCTGACAGCTGACGCCCTCAGCCCTCGAATTACCATGTCGGACCATACACGTGTTCACCTCGACTGCAGCATTACGTATCGTCGTTCATACAGAGACATGCGGCTCTGGAAATGAGCAACAAATGGTCACTACAGGCCATGATACCCACGAAATAAAATGACACTCACCGAAACCTCCACTATAGTCTCAAAGTACTCCCCCAGCTCCTCGTCCGTGGACTCCAGCAAATCGTAAACCGAACGCCGCCGGAGGACCTCAATCTCCAGGTCGCTCGTCCAAGTCTCCAGCAGCCCCTCGATGCGGTTCATCTCCGCAAGGAGCTGCATGTCGTTCTGCACGTCGAGCACCCACCAGTATGCATCCATGGTTGATGAAGTGAAGGACTCGAGGTAACGCCAAAAGTTTGAACGCGACCAAGGATCCGCGATTGCCGAATATGGAGTGTGACTGAGGACAGTCACAATTTGAAGATCCCGGGAGATGAAGAGATCCGTCACGTGCTACGAGCAGATCAGTCGCGAGATACGGTTTTAGGCAAGTGAGACCGATCGACGAAGTCACGTGACAAAGCGTGCCACACAAAGGCTCAACGTCGTCAACCGCCTCCAGGAGTACCGAAGGAAGCTATCAACACAAGGTACCGGCACAAGAACCCCCTAGAGCATCCCTTCTTCCTCCCACCCCGCTTCCCGCTCCGGAATTCCGAATGGAAAACTCGGAGGAGCCATCCGAACGTGCCCTCCTCAAGCCTCCCAAGCCAATGTGAATGTATGCCTTCCTTTGTTTCCTTTATCCCTTTCTACATGCCCGCCTGCACTTCGCCTATGCCCCGTTCGTCGTATTCCCTCATTATGCATCCCCTTTGGTCAGTTCTTGTCAGGTCCCCCTCGGTCCACCTTTCCTTTCGCCTTTGTTTAGATATGCACCCCCTTTTCCCCACATGCACTCTCCTACTTGTCCTATGGCTCTGCTCCCCCTGAATGACGCACCCCATGCCCTTCATTTCCCTTGTTAGCCTTTGATCCCTTAGAGTTCCTCGACCCTTTCGCGTATGCACTCCCCTTTTCTTCCTATGCCTATCTCTGCCTTTCGGCTTCGTCTCAAAGGCTCATGGACCACAGTATTATAAATAGAGCACGGATGTAGTAGGTAGAGGGGAGGGAATCCTATGGTACCAGTTCTACGTTCTATCGTTCGTCCCAAAGCTCTCTAAGTCGGTTACAGCTTGGGAAGACTTCGATTCTATCAAGGACTCACCACACCTCGAAATTCTCGGGTCTCTTAGCTATCTCATTGTCACCAGTCGTAGCCACGATTATCCTAGACTGTTAGGAGGTGTCTGGTAAACGTTCCGGACGTTCCTCTAGCAGTACTCGCCGTTCTGATCACCGTTTCCGTCGTTCCGCGCGTTCCGAAACAAAGGACAGGCCTCGTCGATCCTGCCCCGCGTCTCAGTTTTAGTCTTCGAAACACAGCCACTTACACTTCTCGTCGATCCCCGAGTCTAATCCAGCTTCTCCCGCTGCTTCCGTGCCTGGCACTCCCCCTACCTCAGCTCCTGCCCTTCCTCCTCACCGGATCTGCCTCGGATCGTCCATCCCTCCACCGGTACTCCTCCGGATCACCCAGGAAGGCTCCTGCCAACTCACCTTCAATCCTTTGGCTCTTCGGAGACCACAGGAGTTTTCACCGGTCTATCCGCCCAGGCGAAAGCCAAAATCGCTGCACTCATGGCAGCGGCATTCCAGAACTACCAACCTCCTGCCCCCTCGAGCTCGAGCGGCATGCAGGGAAACAAGCCCCGTGAGTTCTCAGAAGGAGAGAGCTACCAGGCATTTATTCATGAGGTCCAACTGTTCCTCCATGCAAACACGCCGAAGTACGCTACTGACACGAGCAAGATCCTGCTCACTCTCTCGTACCTTAAAGGGACCTACCCTTCGTCCTGGGCCCGCATTTACACGAACAAGTACATGACCAATGGCGTGATTATGTTCACCCAAACATGGTCGCAGTTCTTAGACAAACTAGACGTAACCTTCTCGGACACGAACGAACGAGAGAAGGCAATGCAGAGGTTCAGAGAGGCCGAACAGGAGGATGATACGGCAGCAGATTTCTTCATCCGATTCGAGACGATCCTAGCGGAAGCAGGTCTGACCAAGCCCGAGCACAACCTGATCGTGATCGATCGCCTACACTTCGCCCTGCACATCGAGGTCGTCAAAGGCATCGCTCGCGGAGGAATGATCCCGTCTACGTACAGGGATTACAAGAAGGCCGCGATCGAGGTGGACAAAGTCGAACAGAGGGTCTGAAAGATCGTCAGGGACAGACGCAAGCCGACGACTCGTTATGCGATGCCTCAGCCCCTGCCCCAGCGTCAAGCACCCCCACTTGCAGACCGTCGTGATGCAACAGGAATCACATTCGGAGGCGCCGGTCAAGCAATGGACGTCTCTATGAACCAAGCGAAATGACGAGGTGCCTGCTACAAGTGCGGCCAAGAAGGACATTGGGTGCATGCCTGCCCTAAGTCGAAGGAGAAGATCTGCACAATTATTGCTGCGATGGAAGTCGAGGACCGTGTGGCCTTCTTTGAGGAGCTTATGCACGCGAAGGAACCAGCAACCGAAGAAGCGATCAGGGAGCTGAGCGATGAGAGAGGCATGGAAGTTTTCAGCGAAGACGAACGCCGCATCCTGGAAGACGGAGCAGGTTTTTCCGAGCATCGCGAGTAGCTAGGTCTCCCGACGTGAACATAGAAGCTTTTGTACAAAGAAACGGTCGACACTTTCGACCAGGACAGTATGTTATGACTAGGCCTGGAATATACGTGCTTCATTTGTACGAAAGACCGACGAAAGCTTCGAACAAACTAGCAGATGTGAAACTGAGAAGATGTGAGGAAAGAGAAACTGAGGAAGCGATGAGAACTGAGGAGGAAGTTGCTGATCGCCTACTGGAGGAACGAATGAGCGTCATCAGGTGCAGCTTGGCTGACCGAGAACTTAATGCCTACGTTACACTAAAGGCAGAGACCAACGACAGCCAACTCGAAGAGACAGATGCTCATGTGCTAATAGACTCGGGGGCGACTGGGACGTTCATTGATGCAGGGTTCGTAGAGCGATACAACCTGAAACAGGAGCGATATGTTCGTCCGATGAAGGTTCAGATAGCAGACGGAACAGCAGGGGGAGGCGGTACAATCTTTCACTTCGTTAGAACGAGGGTCTCCTTCGAAGACCACGAGGAGGACTTGGTGATGTCCGTCACGAGGCTATTGTCATTAAACGTCTATCTAGGGCATGATTGGCTGGTCTGGCACAACTCTGAAATCGATTGGAGGGCTGGAACCGTCAAGTTCACACGTTGCCCAGGAACATGCAGTTTTCAACAGCAGGCAGGAAGCAAGGGAGAGATCGTTCGACAAATAGCCGAGAGGACATGGCCGGAATACCTGGACGAATACGTGAATGTCTTCAGTGAGGAAAGCTTTGAGAGACTACCAGAACGGCGAGCATATGACCATGCGATTGATCTGAAGCCAGACTTCAAGCCCAGCGAATGTAAGATATATCCGCTCAATCCCAGAGAACAAGACGCCCTCAAGGCGTTCCTGGAGGAGAACCTAGCATCAGGACGAATCCACGAATCGAAGTCACCAATGGTGTCCCCCTTCTTCTTCATCAAGAAGGCCGACGGCTCGCTCAGGGCGATTCAAGACTACTGCAAGCTCAATGAAGGGATGGTCAAGAATAAATACCCGTTGCCCCTGATTCAAGAGCTGGTCGACAAGGCAAGGGATGCGCACTTCTTCACCAAGCTGGACCTACACTGGGAGTATTACAACATCCGGATATGCGAAGGGGATGAATGGAAGGCGGCCTTCAGGACGAATCTTGGTCTCTTTGAACCGACGGTAATGTTTTTCGGCCTCTGCAACGTCCCGTCAACCTTCCAGGCGTTCATGAACGATGCCCTGTGAGAACTAGTCCATGAGGGGAATGTGGTAGTATATATCAACGACATTCTGATTTTTGCACGAACGCTAGAGGAACACCGAGAGCTGATCAAACGAGTCTTCAAGATACTGCAGGAAAAGAACCTGTACCTCAAACCCCAGAAGTGCGAGTTCGAACAAGATCACGTCAAGTTTCTAGGACACGTCATCGGGCGAGGATACATAAAGGTGGACCCCAGCAAGATCGAGACGATCGAACAATGGCCGATACCGAGAAACCTCAAGGAGCTGCAAAAGGTCCTAGGATTCGGGAACTGGCTCAGGCGCTACGTCAAGGACTATAGCAAAATCGTCAAACCGCTCACGTCTCTGACAGGCAAAGCGAACTGGGTCTGGGAGAGCAAACAACAGGAGGCATTTGAAGAGCTCAAGCGAGCGTTAACTAACCCGCCAGTCTTAGCGTTGCCATCAACCGAGCGACCTTTCCGAGTAGAAGCAGATGCGTCGAATTTTGCAACAGGTGGCGTACTTATGCAACAACAAGAGGACGAAACCTGGAGACCGGTAGCCTATCGATCGTCAGCTCTGACAAGCGCCGAGAGGAACTACGAGATCTATAATAAGGAAATGCTCGCAATCGTACTATCGCTCAGGGAATGGAGGCAGTACCTGGTCGGCGCGAAGCACCGGTTTGAGGTTTGGTCGGATCATGCGAACCTGACATACTTTAAGTCCCCGCAGAAGCTGAACTACCGTCAAGCGCATTGGAGGCTTGAACTGGCCAAGTACAACTTCGTTCTAGTTCACAAACCAGGCATTACGATGGGTAAGGCCGATCTCTTGTCCAGACGAACGGATTACGATCTGGGAGACATCGACAATCGCGACGTAATCTTCATGGAGGATAAGTGGCTGAAGGCCCGAAGAATCGTCAGGGCATTAGACAATGAAGGACTGAGGGAGAAACTCGAGGAGGCAACTCGAACGATGGACAAGGAAACGCTGCCGCCGTGGTTGGAGATCAGGGACAGATTGGCATGGAAGAACAACGGCTGCATCTTCGTCCCCGAGGAACTCAGGGAGACAATCGTCCGCCAGCTACATGACACCCCTTTAGCCGGTCACCCAGGGATAGCACAAACGATCAAGTCGATACGCAAGGACTTCTGGTGGAAGAGACTACACAATGACATCGACCGGTACGTAAGGGGCTGCAACAAATGCCAAAGGACAAAGGCGTCCCGTACGACAAGAGCACAACCCCTACACCTGAATGCCATCCCGACGCACCCCTGGCAAATCGTCTCAGTCAATCTAATTGGAGAGCTACCAGAGTCGAAGGGCCACAACGCCATCTGCGTAATAGTCGACCGCTTTAGCAAACAGATGCATGCGATTCCAACTATGACAGGACTAACGGCTGAAGGAGTGGCGCGCATCTATCGGGACTACATTTTTCGTCTGCATGGATTACCGGACAAGCTGATACACGACCGAGGCATTCAATTCGTCAACAAGATGATGAAGGAGCTGTATCGACTCCTCCACATCGAAGGTAATCCCTCCATGGCATATCATCCGCAGACGGATGGGCAGATGGAGTGAGTCAACCAAGAGCTCGAACAGTTCCTCAGGCTGTACGTCAACCACAAGCAAGATGACTGGGCGGACTGGTTACCAGTGGCGGAGTTCGCGTACAACAACAGGGAGCATTCAGCGACGCGAATGACCCCCTTCTTCGCCAACTACGGCTTCGAACCGACGAGTTTCATGAACGTCCAAATAGCATCAACAAATGTCTTGGCCGAAGAGTTCACTAAGGGTCTAAAAGAGGTACACAAGGCAGCTGAACAGAGCTTGACGAAGGCGGTGGAGGACATGAAACGCTACCATGACAGGCATGTGGGTCTGACGGAGGCGTTCGAACCAGAGGACAAGGTCATAGTCGAGGGAAGGAATATCCGAACGGAGCGACTGACAAAGAAGATGGAGGACCGGTGGTACGGACCTTACGAAGTACTCGAACGAGTGGGAGCAAGCACGTACAGGCTCAAACTCCCAAGAGGTTGGCAAAGGGTACACCCAGTTTTTAACGAGTTCCTCCTCAAACAGTACGTAGCACCGGCGTACGATTCCCAGAAACACCCGCCTCCTCGGCTGCCAGTGTTGATCGATGACCACGAGGAGTACGAGGTAGAAGAAATACTCGACTCGAAGGTACACAGAGGAAGGATACAATTCCTCATCAAGTGGCTTGGTTACGCAGAACCAACCTGGCAGACAGAGGCAGATGTCGAAAATGCACAGGAGGCGATCGAGGAGTTCTACCGTAATCACCCTGATGCCATCCGAAAGCCGTAAAGGATCAGTCATTCGGGACGAACGACCTAGAGGGGGGGGTGATGTTAGGAAGTTTTCTCATTCCTTCTTTTCTCTTCTTTTCTTTTCTTTTCTTTCTTTAATCATGGCCGCTCACGGACTCGAACACACAACTTCCCTTCCCCTTTCCTTTTCGTCTGCTCACTTACTCATCATGGTCTGTGCACCATGTTTACTTTCATTTTTATTCGGTTGTCTCTTATTTGGTTAGTCTACCCTTCTCGCGCTCGAAGCGCTTAAGTAGTTGGTTGGTAGAGTAGAAATCCCCTGTCTCGCTTTTCTACTTACCACCACCCTGTACCAGGTAGCTACTAACCGTTCGCTCGTTTATTAATATATCTACTTACCACCACCCTGTACCAGTGTGCATTGGACTCTAGCATCGATTCAGCTCGTCTTAGTGACGGTCTACTGAACTCGGCCTAACACTAGAACTCCAGCATCTGACAGTTTATATGGGAACACCTACAAGACATAAATTGCATTCTGCAGAGGATCTATATGGTTAGTGCAACAGTCTCCGAAAAGAAAGTAGTCATAGCTGCTCTAGAAGCTATGGTCCTCAGATATATGTGCAACTATTTGAGTCACATCTCTGACCTCAACAGAGTCTGCACCATCACAGAATGGCTACCCCTTAAATCCATCAAATATGTTTGTGCCTTCCTAGGG
Source organism: Inonotus hispidus (assembly GCA_024712875.1). Lineage (NCBI taxonomy): Eukaryota > Fungi > Basidiomycota > Agaricomycetes > Hymenochaetales > Hymenochaetaceae > Inonotus > Inonotus hispidus. Next base: position 1,039,420 of record CM045723.1, on the reverse strand, counting down.
ACTGTAGGCGTCCTTCAACACTTCATCAAGGACTACGTCCAACTGTCCTAGGACCTCAACAAACTTCTATGCAAAGACATCCTGTTCAAGTTCAGTCTGAAAGCCCTAGCCTTAATAAATGCACTCAAACATGCAATTGTGACATCCAGCACAATCTGCCTGATAGACTATAAATGTAGCCAACTGGTCCACCTATTCATTGACTTCTTGATATACAGATTTAGGGCCATACTGCTTCAAATTGGCAAACATAGAGAGCAGTTCCCTACCCACTTCATCTCCAGAACTTAGAATGAGTGGGAGTGCAACTACTCACAATTGAAAATTGAGCTGTTTGGACTCTTCCAAGCTCTATACTAGTCCCGAATCTACCTGAGTAGTCTCAACCATTTCTTTGTTGAGGTAGATGCAAGCTACATCAAGAGCATGATCAATAATTCTGACCTGTAACCCAATACTACGATCAACAGATAGATCACCAGGATCCTCCTATTCTCATTTATACTAGTCCACACACTGGCCCAGAAGTACATGGACCTGATAGCTTGTTCTGATGAGGACCAGCATCCTCAGACCCTCCATGTGACAAAGAATATAAAGACTGGATCAACTAACAATACAGCTTCATTCTGAGCCCAAACATGTTCTAGGAAGAATCTGATGCAGCCTGCGTATGTACATCTGAGACCAACATATCATAAGACAAGGCAAGCCTAAAGGCTAACAAAAAACTCACTGAAATAAGGGCATTCCTGAAGGATCCAACTATGCTCCCTAGCCTAGACGAAACTTACCTCCAGCAATTCATTCAGAAGGCAATCTGATTCTTCGTTACTAGTCTCGACATGTATAGGAAGAACAGCCATGGACCACCACTTCTGATACTCCTGCCCGACCACTACCTTACATGCATGAAGACTGCTCATGATAAACTCAGACATAAGATATTCTTTACCATCCAATCTTGTATCCAAGACTGATTCTAGTGGCTTGCGATAGGCTGTGACATCAGGTGGTATGTTCAAATGTGCCACATATGCTAGACCTAACAATTCACCAAATTCAAGATCCTGCTAGTCATTCTGACACCAGCAACCTTATTTAGTCAAGTCCACATTGATGTCATGAATATGCTACTGTTGGCCTTGTACAAATTCATCATGCAAGTCTGAGACTCTCTTACAGGCTACCCCAAATTCTGAATGCTCTACAATAACAATATGGCCTCTATTGCAAAGTTTGTTTTCAAAAACATTATTTGCAGGTGGAGCTATCTAACTGAAGTCATAATAGACAATGGCTCATCCTTCATCAAGATCCTACTGGACCTCCTCCAAAAGTATAATATCATACACATCTGAATATCCCCATACAACTTCCAGGTGAATAGAATCATCAAAAGATACCATTGGGATCTGCAAGAAGTACTCATAAAATTCAGCACCAATAATCCTGCTAAATGGTCGCAATATACCTACTATGTAATTTGGGCCAAGTCTGTCACAATACAGCATCGGACTGGATACTCCCCATACTTCATGGCCTACGAAGTGGAACTGCTACTTCTATTCAATATTGTTAAACATACATACCTCTCTCCTGTTATCTCTGCTAAAATATCTCATGCTGAACTCTGGCTCAGATAGGCCTATACAATTAGAATGACATCTAAATGACTTGAAGAGAGTCTGAGAAGCAGTTATTAACACCTGATACTAGTCCATATAGGACTTCAAGAGAAAGTTCAGTTAGATTATCTGTAACTTTAACTTCAGTCCTGAAGCTCTCGTCCTAGTCTACAACTCACAAATCGAGAACGAGCTCAACTGCAAAGCCAAATCAAAGTACCTCGATCTGTACGTAGTAATCTGATAGACTACTGGAGGCTTGTACATATTAGCAGAACCTGACAGAACCATATTAGTGTCATAAACTTGCTCTATTTTCCTTTTTCTTTATCCTTCATCCTCTTTATCATTTGCTATTACATATCTAGTTGCTTACTCACACATTCTCTTAGTAATAGTCACCTGATCTGGAACCTTCTAGAATACTTGCTTAGTAATAGGAGCTACTGCACAGCCACCTCATAGGGTATATAAGTAGCTGGTAGCTCTCTTATATACCTTAGCTTTAACCTGATCTAACCTTCAGTTAGCAGCAGCCCAATCTATATTCTTCTCTCTACAACTCTCTATACTACAACTGAGTAAAGACACAGCCCAGCAGTAACCCAGTGCTGTTAGCTGTTACTGATAATTGGCTCTACAATATGTGGCCTTTCAAGTTATCCCATACCATGCCTGCTCCAAGATTACAAACTCCATTGAAGACTTAGTTAAATTGTCACACTTGGAGCTTGACCATATAGCATCCTAACATAGATTGGAAGAGTTCTGCTGCACTAGGACCCCTCCTAAAACTGGTCCTATATGGACCTGCGATGAGTGTTCTATTGACGTATTCATATGATGATGAACCAGGCAAGGCTGCAGCCTCACTGTGAGGATGACGACCTCCAAGACCTGTCGATGCTACAAAAATGTTACTGTCAGCAACTTTAATAGTAAAGTTCTGATGGTAAAGAATAAAATTCAACAACAACTTACCACCAGCCAGCCTGAGGAGTTCTAACCCTCTGTATAGCACAGGGCTCCAGTGAGCTGGGTGGCCACCTCAGGCATGCCTGCTAGCTGCTGAACTGCTACATACTGCTAGCAGAAGGCCTCCTCCCTAGAGGGCTCCCTCTCCTCTTCCTCCTGCTGAGTAGTATGCTTCTGGACCTCTTCTTCTTTCTTTTGTTAATGTTCCTTGTTCTCCTTACAGTAGTGAGCCTCCTCCTGGGCCAGTGCAGCAGCCTTCTCACAGCATCTCCGATGGGCGGTAGCCTCTGCCAAGACTAATATTTGGAGGCCCCTCTTAACGATAGAGGTCCTCGTGGTATTCACGATGTTAGTGGTTCACCCCTATTATTAGACTGACTATCCTTATATAGAAGGTCTAATACCTTGGCAAGGTTGCCAAGTATCTACATTGAGAGAGACGAGCAAGAGGGACAAGAGAACTAACCTCCATACCCCCACTCAGAGAGATCGGGCGATAGGAGGAGATGAGGAGAGAGCGATACGATGACCGATAGACCATTGATTGAAGGTGAGGGGGATTGCAGCAGCTGAACCTACTACCACTCACCAGGGAGAAGGGATGAGGGATGAAGGACAGGATGGCTCCTTAATGAGATGTCAGCGAACGGAGGATGGTGGCAGCCTAGGGGTTCCCAGCCTCACAGTATGCATGCTCTGAGGTACGAGACTAGATGGCGACTAATCACCCAATCAAGTAGATGTACTGTCAAAGGACGACAGCACAAGCAGTAAGGCATCTCTGCAGAAGCCCCATTTAATGTCCCAGTATAGCTCTAGTATGTCTACTCAACCAACACTCATACTAACTATCAGCCTCTCGAGGGAGGCATCTTCAGTATTGCACTTATGCTTATGTGCTATAGTGTCGTTTGATATGTGGTACAACTCCACACCCCAACCCACTGTCATAGTAGGCCTTCACCTACACAGTGGTGCTCACTCTACTAGCACGCCCAGGAGCCTAATGCTCATGAGAGCAAAGGACTGTGTGGTTAATATCCTAGCCACCACTGGTGCATCTACTATATTAACACTCCTCAGCTTGCTTCGTCGAGGACTATCGGCAATGCTCTCACACCGATGTTGTTACAGAGACCACCTCTCTACTATGCACTTGTGTACTAGGCGTATCTGCACACCAAACTGGGTCTTGATCGGACATCTGACGACCCATCTACGAGTGAGGCACGTCTTGTAGTAAACCTCGTTTGTGGAGTAGTGCGACTCTGCATTGATGGTGATGCCAGATGAGGTATGGCCTGTGCATCGGTATAGGGCTTCTGACAATACGGAGTCTTGATCAGACATATCGTCTATACCTAGAGAGGATAGGCACAATACTCCAACTTGTCCATAACGTCAGGATGAATAGAAGAGGGAGCAAAGGGGAAGGGAACTTTACGAATATACACGAGCAGTCATATGACCATCAGGCCTTAATAGTAACCAATCACCAACCTACATCGTCAGTAGTGGAGGTAGTTAATACGTTCTTCTAAGTATCCAGGTTTATTGTTTACACCATTGGAATGAGCGATCGACGAAGTGTGGATCCACTGAGTGTACTGGACTATCTGTGGCAAATGCTCCAATGATGCTTACCTTCTGGGTCATTCGTAAAAGGGAAAGTGCTCGCAGTCAACACTCGAGTGCCCACACCAATAAAGTCTTGAGTAGTCACCTACACCAGCTAGTGAACCAGACTAGTAGCGAGTCAAGAATAGTATCGAGCCATCGCAAGTGACAGGGCAAGATCCGAGACTGTTGGTATAGCACCCAAAGGCCCAACAGCCTAGCGAGTAGCCCCCAAGGACCCAGCACAGAGAGAGAGAGAGAGAGATGCTAATACCCAGATTAGTAGTGAGGATGCACTGTCGAGCATACTGGCCCATCTACAGCATCAAGTCCTGCTGTAACCTCACCAGCACACTGTAGAGTTGGCCCTAGCATTCAGTTTACGATCCAAGCTTGTAAGACCTTACCATGATCGAGTGTCGAAGCTGAGGCACACCCTCTTAGGATGAGAGCACACTAGAGAGTTTGACCAAGCACCTAGAGGTTGAAGAGAAACCAAGGCAAGGAATGTCTGACTTGCTCTCCTCTCTCTTTATACATATTGATCATGCAAACTATCTACTATATGCGATAAATATGCACACAGACTATGCAGTAAACTGTGCACAGACTATGTCCTGCACTCGATTGAATGTTCTAGAAGAAAAGAAAAGGAGGGAGAGGTCATGGGTTCAATTCATGATGTTGGTAACAAAGAAATAAAAGAGTAGATGACGAAAATAAAAATGTTTATGGAAAAAACAAATTATACAAGAGGTACAACAATTTCCTCCTAACACTCATGTGGTGGCTGCGGTGACCGTCTCCTCAGGAACCCGATCTCTTTCTGCCGACAAGACCCAAGCCCAGAGCCTCAGAACCTGGTCCTGTCAAACTTATGAATTAGCAAATGAGACAGTAAAGGATAAGATCCAATACTCACCACCCTATTATAAAGCCCTTAGAGGTCTGCCCTCTTCTGGTCGATCTACCGTGTAGCATCTCAGATGGCTACAACAGCTCCTACAAGCTCGATGGTGTTAGCAGCCAGCTTGTTGAGCTTCACACTATATCAGATGCTGGTGGAGGTAGGCTTGTTGCTGTTGCTATTGTTGTTGTTACTGCTACTATGCCTGCTTGGGCCTGTTTGTCTTAGAAGAGATTGGACATAATGAACCAATCTAAGGACCAACATACTGCAATTGATCAAATTTATACTACTCACCAGAATTGATCTGATAATCCCTGATCCAGGATCTGATAGGATCCTCAGAAGCTGCCTGCAGATCTATACACCTCATGCCTATCACTAGGCAAATTATGCACTAGCATGCCATAAGCACACAATTAATATAACTTCTAGCCCAGCAGCTGATCACCATAATGTTGTGCCACATGCTCTCTCCTTCCAAAGCCCTGCCTCTGGTCTCACAAGCACCCTTGAACCCACAAGCCCACCCCTAGCCAAATCAAATGACTCTGGCATCTACCAACCTGAGAACCCTAGGCCACGGCTTCTAATTTGGCACCTCCAATAATTACCCAATCTCTAACCAGATACCTACTTGGATCAAGACCCAACCTATCCAACCACACGTAAATTACCTGCCATCTGCTAAATACAAGCATATGATATCTATACAGCACCACCTTCTAGACTCAACAGACCACCACCTCTCCACCCCAACCCACTCTCTATGCAAGACCGGACACTTGTGCTAAGAACCTCAATAGATACAACCCAACTAACCACTCAGCAAATTACTCTGGTTGCACAAGCCCAATTTATAGATGCATAAATTAGACCTGATAGCTCAATCTTGTTAGGAGGTTTTTCTTGTTTCTTTCATTTCTTTACTTTTATTTACTTTAAATACTAATAACGACTGCTCACAGACTCAAACCCTTAACTCTCTCCCTTTTTCTTTTCTTTTCTTTTCTGTTTGCTTGCTTAGTCACCATGGTCTGTGTGCTATGTTTACTTTCATTATCGCTCATTCATCCTTTCTTTGGTTCGTCTACCTTTTCTCACAATCCTCATGTATATATAGTTGGTCAGTAGAGTAGAAATCCCTTGTCTTGCTTTTCTACTTACCACCATCTTGTACTAAGTAGCTACTAACTATTTACTTGTTCACCAATACATCTACTTACCACCACCTTGTACTAGTGTGACTAGACTTAGCATCGACTCAGCTTGCTCTAGTAGCAGCCTACTGAGCTTGGTCTAACATAAAAGTAAGACCACCTTTTCGAACTCACTGATACCCTCAGATGCTACTTGCTGCCTGTACACCTTTGAGTGGGCCATCTTACTAAATCTTGCCCAATGCCAGAGTCAACTGCTTTGTCATTGTATACGCTTGAACAAACCCAAATAACAAATCATCCTGGTACTACGAGTATCAGTCTGGTGGCAAGCATATCTCATCTGGACAAGGATTACTAGATGCATTCAGTGTTCAACATTCTTATCTTTTGTTATCACTGTCTCAACCTTTTGCATTGTCATTAGCTTCTGCAACAAACCAGAAAGATAGATTCACTAACAGAAGAAGAGCATGAGGCTTTCCTAGAAGGAGCTTGGTACAATTCCAACTGCCAAATCTTTCAGTGGAACGATGGAGAGGAAGGGTGGATGATACAGTGGGAAGCCAAAAGCCTGGTCTGGCAGTGTATAAACCCTTTACCTAAACCAGTCACACCTACTATCGCCTGCTCGACGTCCTTTACCGAACCTCGAGAACCTGAACCTCTAATCCTCTCTGACGATGAGTTAGAAGACCCAGTTACAATGTTATTATTGATCGGACTATCTCAAACAGCAAAGGCTGAGATTGCAGCACTCATTGTGGCAGCCTTCCAGAACTACCAACCACTGCAAGCTACCACAGGCTCGAGTGGCACGAAAGGAAATAAGCCCTGTGAGTTCACAGAAGGGGAGGACTACCAGGTGTTCACCCATGAAGTCCAGTTGTTTCTCCATGTGAACACATCGAAGTATACCACTGACGCTAGTAAGATTCTGCTCATGCTCTTATACCTCAAGGGCACCTACCTGTCGTCATGGGCCTGCATCTATACAAACAAGTATATAACTAATGGTGTCATCTCGTTTACTCAAACATGGACAGAATTCCTAGATGACCTAGAAGCAACATTCGAGGATACAAATGAATAAGAGAAAGCTATGAAGAAGTTTTGAGAGGAGGAGCAAGAAACTCAGTCAGTGGTAAATTTCTTCATCAAGTTTGAGACGATCCTGGCAGAGGCAGGACTGACCAAGCCTGAGCATGACCTGATCATCATCAACTGCCTACACTATGCCCTGAATATAGAAGTCGTCAAAGGAATCGCTTGTGAGGGATTGATTCCGACTATGTACAAGGACTACAAGAAGGCTGTGATCAAAGCAGACAAAGTCGAGCAGAGGGTCCGAAAGATCGTTGCAGACAGGCACTGGCCGACCAATTGCTACACAGTGCCTCAACCTCAGCTTCAGCGTCAGGCACTTCCTGCTATGGACCGTCATGATACAACTGGCATAATCTTTGGAGGAATCGGTCAGGCAATGGACGTCTCTATGAACTAGGCAAAGCGTCAGGGTGCTTGTTACAAGTGCGGATAGGAAGGATACTGGGTGCATGCTTGTCCAAAGTCGAAGAAAAAGATCTGTGTGATTGTTGCAGCCATAAAAGTCGAGGACCGTGCAGCCTTCTTCAAAGAACTCATGCACACAAAGAAGCAAGTGGTGGAGGAGGCAATTAGAGAACTGAGTGATGAGAGGGGAATAGAGCTCATTAGCGAGCAAGAGATCTACAACCTAGAAAATGGGGCAGGTTTTTCTGAGCATCAAGAGCAGTTAGGACTTCCAATGCAAACATAGAGGCTTTCGTAAAGAGAAATGGTCGACACTTTCGACCAGGACAGTATGTTATGACTAGACCTGGAATATACATGCTTCACTTGTACGACAGACTGACAAAAGTCTTGAATAAACTAGCAGATGTAGAACTAAGAAGATATAAAGAAAGGGAGTTGGAGAAAGCAAGGAGTGCAGAAGAGGAGGTCACAGACCACCTACCTGATGAACAGACGAGTGTCATCATATGCAGCTTGGCCAACTGAGAACTCAATGCCTACATTACATTAAAGATAAAGACCATTGACGACCAACTCGAAGAGGTAGATGCTCATGTATTAATAGACTCAGGAGCGACGGGAACGTTTATCGATGCAGGATTTGTAGAACACTATAATCTGAAGCAGAAGTGATACGTGCGACCAATGAAGGTTCAAATGGCCAATGGCATAGCAGGAGAAGGCAGAATGATCTTCCACTTTGTAAGGGCAAAGATGTCCTTTGAGGATCACAAGGAGGACTTGGTAATATCAGTCACGAAGCTATCATCATCAAACGTCTACCTAGGCCACAACTGGCTCGTTCAACATAATCTGAAGATCAACTAGAGAGCAGAGATTATCAGGTTCATGCACTGCCTGGATGCCTGCGGTTTTCAACAGACAGCAGTAAGCAGCAAGAATGCTATTTGACAAGTAGAAGAGAGGGCCTGGCCAAGCTATCTGGACGAGTATGCCAACATTTTTAGTGAGGAGAGCTTTGGAAGACTACCAGAACAACATCCATATGACCATGCTATTTGTTAGGAGGTTTTTCCCTATCATTCATTTTCCTTTTCCTTCTTTTAATTATGGCCACTCACGGACTCGAACGCACAACTCCCCAATCCCTTTCTCCTTTCTTTCCTTTCTCGTCTGCTCGCCTACTCATCATGGTCTGTGCACCATGTTTACTTTCATTGTCATTCGTTTATCTCTTGTTTGGTTAGTCTACCTTTTCTCGTGCTCGAAGCGCTTAAGTAGTTGGTCGGTAGAGTAGAAATTCCCTGTCTCGCTTTTCTACTTACCACCACCTTGTACTAGGTAACTACTAACCGTTCACTCGTTTATTAATATATCTACTTACCACCACCTTGTACTAGTGTGCGTTGGACTCAGCGTCGGCTCAGCTCATCCCAGTGACAGTCTACTGAACTCGGCCTAACATAAAAGCGAGACCACCTTTCGAACTTACCGATACTCTCGGACTTTACTCACCGCTCGCATACCATCGAGCGGAACACTTATCAAACATCGCCCAGCAGCAAGGACTAACCGCCTTGTCGCTGTGTACATCCGAACAACCCCCCCCCAACCAACAAGTTACCCTGGCGTTGCAAGTGTCCGTCTGGTGGCACGCTCACCTCATCTGGACGAAGGTCTCTAGACGTTTCCAGTGCTCAACCGCTCTTTCGTTTGTCATCACCGTCTCGACCTTCTGCATCGTTATTAGCTTCCGCGACGAACCGACAAGATAGAGTCCCTATCGGAACAAGCGCGTGACGCTTTCCCGGAAGGAGCCTGGTACGACGCCGAGCGACGAATCTTCCGTTGGAACGACGGAGACGAGGAGTGGACGATACAGTGGGAAGAGGAAAGCTTGGTCTGGCAGTGCGTAAACCCTACCCCTGACCCAGTCGCTCCTGCTATCGCACGCTCGACATCCTTCACCGAAGCACGAGAACCAGAACCCCCCATTCCCTCAGATACCGAATCGGAAGACCCAGTCACGATGTCATCGACAGTAGGTCTCTCCGCCCAAGCGAGGGCGGAAATTGCTGCGCTAATGGTAGAGGCGTTCAGGAACTACCAACCCCCCGCTCAAACAAGCTCGAGCGGCACGAAAGGAAACAAGCCTCGCGAGTTCTCAGAAGGAGAGAGCTACCAGGCGTTCATCCATGAGGTCCAGCTATTCCTCCATGCAAACGCGTCGAAGTATGCTACCGACACGAGCAAGATCCTGCTCACACTCTCATACCTCAAGGGGACCCACCCATCCTCCTGGGCTCGCATCTACACGAACAAGTACACGACCAATGGAGTGATCACGTTCACGCAAACATGGGTGCAGTTCTTGGACGAGCTCGCTGTCACCTTCTCGGATGCGAACGAACAAGAGAAGGCGATGCAGAAGTTCCGAGAGGCCAAGCAAGAAGACGACGAAGCGGCTGCGGACTTCTTCGTTCGTTTCGAAACGATCCTGGCGGAGGCAGGTCTGACCAAGCCTGAGCACGACCTGATCATAATCGATCGCCTGCACTTCGCCCTCCATATCAAAGTAGTCAAGGGCATCGCTCGCGGAGGATCCACCCCGACAACGTACCAGGCCTACAAAATGGCAGCAATCGAGGCGGACAAGGTCGAGCAGAGGGTCCGAAAGATCGTCAGAGACAGACGCAAGCCTACGAACCGCTACACGATGCCTCAGCCCGTGCCCCAACGGCAAGCACCGCCGCTCGCAGATCGTCGTGACGCGACAGGGATTACATTCGGAGGCACCGGCCAAGCGATGGATGTCTCCATGAACCAGGCGAAGCGTCGAGGGGCCTGCTACAAGTGCGGCCAGGAGGGACATTGGGCACGCGCTTGCCCCAAGTCGAAGGAAAAGATCCGTGCGATCGTTGCAGCAATGGAAGTCGAAGATCGCGCGGCCTTCTTCGAGGAACTCATGCACGCAAAGGAGCCGACGACCGAAGAAGCAATCAGGAAGCTGAGCGACGAGAGGGGCATGGAGGTTTTCAGCGAAGACGAGCGCCGCGTCCTGGAAGACGGAGCGGGTTTTTCCGAGCGTCGCGAGTAGCTAGGTCTCCCGACGCGAGTATAGACGCTTTTGTACAAAGAAACGGTCGACACTTTAAACCAGGACAATATATTATGACTAGACCTGGAATGTATGTGCTTCACTCATACGAATGACCGACAAAAGCTTCGAACAAACTAGCAGATGTGGAACTGAGAAGATGTAAGGAAAGAGAGAGTGAGGAAGCTAAGAGAGTGGAGGAGGAGGTTGCAGACCACCTACCAGATGAACGAACGAGCGTAATCGTGCGTAGTTTGGCCGATCGAGAACTCAACGCCTACGTTACACTAAGGGCGGAAACTATCGATGGCCAACTCGAAGAAACGGATGCTCATGTGCTGATAGACTCAGGAGCGACAGGGACGTTCATTGACGCAGGATTCGTAGAGCGATACAACCTGAAACAAGAGCGATACGTTCGTCCGATGAAGGTTCAGATGACAGACGGAACGGCGGGAGGAGGCGGCACAATCTTTCACTTCGTCAGAGCGAAGGTGTCCTTCGAAGACCATGAGGAGGACCTGGTGATGTCCGTTACGAAACTGTCATCGTCAAACATTTACCTAGGGCATGACTGGCTGGTCCGACATAACCCAGAGATCGATTGGAGAGCGGGAGCAGTGAGGTTCACACGTTGCCCAGAAACGTGTGGTTTTCAACAACAGGCAGGGAAAGGGGAGGCGGTCGTCCGACAGATAGCAGAGAGGAAGTGGCCAGAGTACCTGGACGAATACGCGAACGTCTTCAGCGAGGAAAGTTTCGAGAAATTGCTGGGACGACGAGCGTATGACCACGCAATTGATCTCAAGCCGGACTTCAAGCCCAGCGAATGCAAGGTGTACCCGCTCAACCCGAGAGAACAAGAAGCTCTCAAGGTGTTTCTGGAGGACAACCTAGCATCCGGACGAATCCGCGAATCGAAATCACCCATGGCATCCCCTTTCTTCTTCATCAAAAAGGCTGACGGCTCGCTCAGGGCGATTCAAGACTACCGCAAGCTCAACGAAGGGACGATCAAGAATAAGTACCCGTTGCCTCTGATTCAGGAGCTGGTCGACAAGGCCAAGGATGCCCGCTTCTTCACCAAGCTGGACCAGTGGTGGGGATACTACAACATTCGGATACGCGAAGGAGACGAGTGGAAGGCGGCCTTCAGAACAAACCTTGGACTCTTTGAACCTACGGTAATGTTTTTCGGCCTCTGCAATGCTCCATCGACCTTCCAAGCGTTCATGAACGACACCCTACGAGAGCTAGTCCATGAGGGAAGTGTGGTAGTATACATCGACGACATCCTAATCTTCGCACGCACGATAGAGGAACATCGGGAACTGGTCAAACGGGTATTCAAGATCCTGCAGGAGAAGAACCTGTATCTCAAGCCGCAGAAGTGCGAGTTCAAACAAGATCATGTCAAGTTCTTGGGACACATCATCGGACGAGGGTACGTAAAGGTGGATCCCAGCAAGATCGAAACGATCGAACAGTGGCCGGTACCAAGGAACCTCAAGGAGCTGCAGAAGGTACTAGGGTTCGGAAACTGGCTCAGGCGATACGTTTGGGACTACAGCAAGATCATCAAGCCGCTCACATCTCTGACAGGCAAGGCAACCTGGGTCTGGGAGGACGAACAGCAGAACGCTTTCGAAGAGCTCAAGCGAGCACTGACTAACCCACCCGTCTTAGCATTACCATCGACCGAATGACCCTTTCGAGTAGAAGCAGACGCGTCAAATTTCGCAACCGGGGGTGTTCTTATGCAACAACAGGAGGACGAAACCTGGCGACCGGTGGCCTATCGATCGTCGGCCTTGACGAGCGCCGAAAGGAACTACGAGATTTACGACAAGGAGATGCTCGCAATCGTACTATCGCTCAGGGAATGGAGGCAGTACCTGGTCGGCGCGAAACACCAGTTCGAGGTTTGGTCGGATCATGCGAATCTGACGTACTTCAGGTCCCCACAGAAGCTGAACTACCGTCAGGCACGCTGGAGGCTCGAACTGGCCGAGTATGACTTCGTGCTAGTCCACAAACCGGGCGTCATGATGGGTAAGGCTGATCTCTTGTCCAGACGCACGGACTACGATCTGGGAGACATCGACAATCGTGACGTAGTCTTCATGGAGAACAAGTGGCTGAAGGCGCGAAGGATCGTCAGGGCACTAGACAATGAAGGGCTGAGGGAGAAGCTCGTGGAGGCGACTCGGATGATGGACAAGGAGACGCTGCCGCCGTGGTTGGAAGTCAGGGACGGACTGGCGTGGAAGGACGACGGCCGCATCTTCATCCCCGAAGGACTCAGGGAGATGATCATCCGCCAGCTACATGACACCCCTTTAGCCGGTCACCCGGGGATAGCACGAACGATTAAGGCGATACGCAAGGACTTCTGGTGGAAGGGGCTACACAACGATGTCGAACGGTACGTAAAGGGCTGTGACAAGTGCCAAAGGACAAAGACGCCTCGTACGACAAGAGCACGGCCCCTACACCTGAATGCCATTCCGACACGCCCCTGGCAAATCGTCTCGATCGACCTAATCGGAGAACTGCCTGAGTCGAAAGGCCATAACGCCATCTGCGTAATAGTCGACCGCTTTAGCAAGCAGATGCATGTGATCCCAACTACGACTGGATTAACGGCCGAAGGAGTAGCGCGCATCTATAGGGACCACGTTTTTCGTCTGCATGGCCTACCTGACAAGCTGATACACGACCGGGGCGTTCAATTCGTCAACAAGATGATGAAGGAGCTGTATCGACTACTTCACATCGAAGGTAACCCCTCCACGGCGTATCACCCGCAGACGGACGGACAGACGGAGCGAGTCAACCAAGAGCTCGAGCAGTTCCTCAGGCTATACGTCAACCACAAGCAAGACGACTGGGCGGACTGGTTACCAGTGGCGGAGTTTGCGTACAACAATAGGGAGCACTCGGCCACGCGCATGACCCCCTTCTTCGCGAACTACGGATTCGAACCAGCAAGCTTCACGAACGTCCAGACGGCATCGGCGAACATCTCAGCCGAAGAATTCGCCAAGGGGCTTAAAGAGGTACACGCAGCAGCCGAACGAAGCTTGACAAAGGCAGCGGAAGATATGAAATGCTACCACGACAGGCATGCGGGTGCGTCGGAAGCGTTCGAACCTGGGGACAAGGTCATGGTAGAGGGAAGGAACATCCGAACGGAGCGATCGACCAAGAAGATGGAGGACCGATGGTATGGACCTTACGAGATACTCGAACGAGTGGGAGCAAGCGCGTACAAACTCAAACTCCCAAAAGGTTGGAAGAAGGTACACCCGGTCTTTAACGAATTCCTCCTCAAGCGGTACGTAGCACCGGCGTACGATTCCCAGAAACACCCGCCTCCACGACCGCCGGTGCTGATCGACGACCACGAAGAATATGAGGTTGAAGAGATACTCGACGCGAAGGTACACCGCGGAAGGATACAATTTCTCATCAAGTGGCTCGGTTATGCAGAACCAACATGGCAGACCGAAGCGGATGTGGAAAACGCACAGGAAGCGATCGAGGAATTCTACCGTAGCCATCCGGGTGCCGTACGGAAGCCGTAGATGATCAGTCATTCGGGACGAACAACCTTAAGGAGGGGGTGATGTTAGGAGGTTTTTCCCTATCGTTCATTTTCCTTTTCCTTCTTTTAATTATGGCCACTCACGGACTCGAACGCACAACTCCCCAATCCCTTTCTCCTTTCTTTCCTTTCTCGTCCGCTCGCCTACTCATCATGGTCTGTGCACCATGTTTACTTTCATTGTCATTCGTTTATCTCTTGTTTGGTTAGTCTACCTTTTCTCGCGCTCGAAGCGCTTAAGTAGTTGGTCGGTAGAGTAGAAATTCCCTGTCTCGCTTTTCTACTTACCACCACCTTGTACTAGGTAGCTACTAACCGTTCACTCGTTTATTAATATATCTACTTACCACCACCTTGTACTAGTGTGCATTGGACTCAGCGTCGGCTCAGCTCGTCTCAGTGACAGTCTACTGAACTCAGCCTAACACTATTGACCTGAAACTGGACTTCAAGCTGAGTGAATGTAAGGTGTACCTGCTCAACCCCAGGGAACAAGAAGCCCTCAAGGCATTCTTGGAAGAGAACCTGGCATCTGGACGAATACGCAAATCGAAGTTGCCAATGGTATCACCTTTCTTTTTCATCAAAAAGGCTGATGGTTTGCTTAGGGTAATTTAGGACTATTGAAAGCTCAATGATGGAACAGTCAAGAACAAATACCCACTGCCACTGATTTAGGAGCTTGTTGACAAGGCCAGGGACGTACAATTCTTCACCAAGCTGGACTTATGCTGGGGCTATTATAACATCCAGATATGTGAAGGGGATGAGTAAAAGGCGGCCTTTAGAACAAATCTCAGCCTCTTTAAACCAATGGTAATGTTTTTTGGTCTCTGCAATGCCCCATCGACCTTCCAAGCATTTATGAACAATGCACTACGGGAACTGGTCTATGAAGGAAAGATAGTCATATATATAGATAATATACTGATCTTTTCGAGAACAGTTGAGGAACATCAGGAACTGGTCAAACATGTCTTCAAGGTGCTCAAGGAGAAGAACCTATACCTCAAGCCCCAGAAGTGCAAGTTCGAGTGGGACCATGTCAAATTCCTAGGGCACATCATTGGATGTGGGTATGTAAAGATGGATCCAAGCAAGATCGAGACAATTGAGCAATGGCCGATTCCAAGGAACCTCAAAGAGCTATAGAAGATCTTAGGGTTCAGAAACTGGCTTTGATGCTACATTAAGGACTATAGTAAGATCATCAAACCACTCACGTCTCTGACAGGCAAAGCAACCTAGATCTAGGGGAACAAACAACAATATGCCTTTGAGAAGCTTAGGCAAGCATTGAGTAACCTGCCGGTTCTGGTGTTACCCTCGGTTGAATAACCTTTTCAAGTGGAAGCAGACACATCAAACTTTACCACAGGTGGCGTCCTCATGCAGCAACAAGAGGACAAAACCTGGCGACTGGTAGCCTATTGATTATCGGCTCTGACGAGCATGGAAAGAAACTATGAGATCTATAACAAAGAGATGCTCATGATCGTACTAGCGCTCAGAGAATGGAGGCAGTATCTCGTTGGTGCAAGCCACCAGTTCGAGGTTTGGTCAGATTATATGAATCTAACGTACTTCAAATTCCTGCAGAAGTTGAACTACTGCCAGGCCCGTTGGAGACTCGAACTGGCTGAGTACGACTTTGCTCTAGTTCACAAGCCAGGTGTTACCATGGGTAAGGCAGACTTGTTGTTAAGATGAGCAGACTACAATCAAGATGACATCAATAACTGTGATGTGATCTTCCTGGACGAGAAGTGGTTAAGAGTACGAAGGATCATCAAGGTACTGGACAATGGAAGACTGCAGACTGAAATGGAGAGGGCAATGTCACGGATGGACAAGGAGATGCTACCCCCATGGCTAGAAATCAGGGAAGGACTGGTGTGGAAGAATGATTGTTATATTTTTGTACCTGAAGAACTTAGGAAAACGATCACCCACTAACTACACAACACGCCTTTAGCTGGTCACCCAGAAATAGCTCAAACAATTAAGGCAATATGCAAGGACTTCTGGTGGAAGGGGCTGCATAACAACATAGAATGGTACGTAAAGGGCTGCGACAAGTGCCAAAGGACTAAGGCACCCTAAACAATGAGGGTGTGTCCCTTACACCCAAATGCTATCCCAAATTGCCTCTGGCAAGTGGTCTCAATCAACCTAATTGGAGAGCTACCAGAATTCAGAGGTTACAATGTCATCTGCATGATTGTCGACTGCTTCAGCAAACAGATGCATGCAGTCTTGACCACAACAAAGTTGACAGTAGAAGGAGTGGTATGCATCTATCGGGACTACGTTTTCTGGCTGCACGGCCTGCCCGATAAGCTGATCTATAACCGAGGAGCCCAGTTCATCAACAAGATAATGAAGGAGCTGTACCGGCTTCTCTATATCGAAGGAAACCCCTCCATAGTGTACCACCCTCAGACAGATGGGCAAACAGAGCGGGCCAACCAAGAGCTCGAGCAGTTCCTCAGATTGTATGTGAACTACAAGCAAGACAACTGGGCAGACTGGCTACCAGTGGCGGAGTTCATGCACAATGCCAGGGAACATTCAGCAACACGAATGACCCTGTTCTTCGCTAACTACGGGTTTGAGCCATCAAGCTTCACAAACGTCCAGACTATGTTGACAAATATCTCGGCTGAAGAGTTTGCAAAGGGACTTAGGGAGGTATATGAAGCAGCTGAGCGAAGCTTGGTAAGAGCAGCCGAGGATATGAAGCGCTTCCATGACCGACATGCAGGATCGACAACAGCGTACCAACTGAGACACAGGATAATGATCAAGGGAAGGAATATCTGGACAGAACGTTCAACAAGGAAAATGGAGGATCAGTAGTATGGGCTATACGAAGTACTCGAAAAGGTCGGAGCAAGCACATACAGGCTCAAACTCTTACAAGGATAGAAAAGGGTACATTCTGTCTTCAACAAGGTCCTTCTTAAACCGTACGTTATGCCCACCTATGACTCACAGAAGTATCCGACCCCACAACCACCAGTGCTGATCGATGACTACAAGGAGTATAAAGTAGAAGAAGTACTCGACTTGAAGATGCACAGAGGAAGGATACAATTTCTCATTAAGTAGCTTGGATATGCAGAACCAACTTGGCAAATAGAATCGGATGTCCAGAATGCTCACAAAGCAATCGAGGAGTTCTACCACAACCACCCCGACACTGTCAGAAAGCCACAGTACGTCAGTCATTCAGAACAAACGACTTAGAGGAGGAAGTGATGTTAGAAGGTTTTTCTCATTTCTTTCATTTTTTTACTTTTATTCACTTTAAACACTAATAACGACTGCTCATGGACTCGAACCCTCAACCCTCTCCCTCTTTTTCTTTCCTTTCTTTTTCTGTTTGCTTACTTAGTCACCATGGTCTGTGCACCATGTTTACTTTTGTTATCGCTCATTTATCCTTTCTTTAGCTCATCTACCTTTTCTCACAATCCTCACGTATATATAGCTGGTCGGTAGAGTAGAAATCCCCTGTCTCACTTTTCTACTTACCACCACCTTGTACTAGTATGACTGGACTTAGCATCGACTCAGCTCGCTCTAGTAGCGGCCTACTGAGCTCGGTCTAACAAATCTCTGTGACCAGATCTCTAGGATAGCCACCTTGGGAAGTGCACCCCTAGGTGGACTTATGTGCCAGACACATTCTGCCCTAGCCCCATTTATGAAGATCTAGTGCTCTGACCTGAATGAAGCCCCACCTCATCTAGTACGACTCTGACAGCTATGTCGAATTACTGCACAGTTGTTAGGCCGAGTTCAGTAGGCTGTCGCTAAGACGGGCTGAATCGACGCTAGAGTCCAATGCACACTAGTACAAGGTGGTGGTAAGTAGATATATTAGTGAACGAGTGAACAGTTAGTAACTACCTAGTACAAGGTGGTGGTAAGTAGAAAAGCGAGACGGGGTGTTTCTACTCTACCGACCAACTACAGTGTTTTTCATAAGTCCTGCGACACGTGCCTTTTGCGTGATTTTTGACTCGCGTGCCCCAAATGGCCGAAAATGAACAAAATGGCCATTTTCTCGGTCAATACAGCATATAGAGACATGATATGTCCATGTAAAAATACTACTCGAAAAGCCGATTCTGCACATGTAAAAAAGTCTAAGAAATGTCGAGTGTGTGCAATAGAATAGTGATGACAACATCGACAAAGCTATGACCCACCTCCTCCTTCACGGAATGCAAAAATTACAGCTCATCCAATATCGCACGTAAAAATCTAGTTTAAGCACGATAAATCGGGCCTACCCAGTGTCCATCCATGTCCAACTTTTTGTGGCCTCTCATTGTGTTGTTCATGATTGAGCTCCACAGTCTTCCTTCATGCCTGCTGACAGAAATCTTCCCTGCAGCATTGCACTTCTCATAACTCGCATATTCCAATACCAAAAAATATAATTCTTCTCGGTAAATTCACGTGCTAATGATAGCTTTCGGACAAGGTATAAATTGAGATGAGCCAACTGGGTGTATTGTTGAAATACATGTGTCTACTCTATGTTACAGTGACGTATGTATTTACCGCAGGCGACCATTCCGGAAGTCGCAACTCTTTCTCTGACCATCACTCACTCTCGAAGCTAAGCCCGTCCACACCATCAACATCTCCTTCGCCTTTCGAGCCGGAATGGTCCCAGAATGCGTCAAAGAACCAGCAGCAGCAGATGAGCCAAACACAGTTCACGGTGCCTCCTATCGCTCGATGGAGCCAGAGTGTACAGCATGCGCATACCTACACAGCTTCTCTGGTGGCCCAAATTAGCTCGTTCAATGCACTAGATGGAAATCCCGGTGCTCCCCTGACTCTTACAGTGTGAAGACGCAGCTCTTCAATCTCCTCTCCCGGTGTCCTCACACGCTCGCACACTCTCAATTTTGCCCAGTCTGCTTCGCAATTGTCTCAGACATAAAACATGCCTCCGCCTCCTAACCTACATGCGCGCAGTATTACACTCATGGGAACGGAGCGACGACTGAAACGTGGTGATGAGGATTACTTCAAGAGGCCTGAGAGTCTGCTTATTTGGTTCAGCTGCGAATGCTGCTTGCAGACGAGGCGGAGGCTGCAGCGGCACAGGAGTGAGATCCTGTGGTGCGATGGCAGCGCCAAGCCGGATTGTCCAAAACAATTTCACAGCAATGGCAGTCGTTATCTGCTGAGGAGCGGAATTACTGAGACGATCTGGCGAAGCAGCGAAAGAAGAAGCACGAGAAGATGTATCCTTGGTACATCATCGGCCTACGTGTTCCGAAAAGAAGAAGAGAAATGCAGGTGAGGAGTCAGAGGATGACGGGAGGGCGAGGAGAGAGAAAGATGGGAAGAAAGAGAGGAGGGAACATACAAAGTTGTCCAGTCGTGTTCGAAACAGCTCTGCGTGCTCAGTGGCTAGCACAGCGAGCACAACTAGCATGTCCTCTTCGGCATCAACCGTCGACTCAGATGACTTCAGCGAGCTTGATTCTCTATCCGCCGGTAGATCGCTCTACGGCGCATATGAATATGCGAATGGTGCGTGCTGCAGCGTACTGGAGGTCGAGTAACAGATCTTGCAGATTTCGACATGAGCGATGAGAATGCACAAAACCAAAGTCAGGTACATTCCCTCGCCCTCTTAGCCTTTCGATGCCATCGCTTCCCGGTCAGCACCGTCCTATCCACACCATGGAGGACATGGGCACAGTCGCGGTCCCTTGCTGTCGACGGAAATCTCTACACAGACTGCTCAGAACGTCATTTCTGGCCCACTCAGCTTCGTTCTCCCTCAGGACCATCATTCAACTAGTGCACCTGCCCTACCAACCATCAAGCTCCCACAATTGCTCAAGGCGAACTCCAACTCGAACAATTGTCGACTACTGGGTTGCCTGCGAGCGCGACAAGTTCGAGTGAGCAATAGGCACAGGTGAATGGACAGGTGCTGGCGTAGCAAAGAGAAATGGAGTACAACACATTAAGCAGCTTCCAGTTCATGGGCCCACACGTGCAACCACAGCAGCAGCAGTCGCTGAATGTTGGTGTGCTAGGGAGGGCAAGTCCCCAACTTCTCATCTGCAGGCGAAGAGATTCAGGTGCGTACTGTATTTGTTCAGTCTTCAATTATGTACATTGTTAACTTTGCCGTTTCCATTGCACAATTCTATGTTCCATGTGTACGAAGAGCCTCCAACTGCAAGACCCCAACCACGCGCGCTATCACAGCTCACCATTCTGAACGAACCTCTGACCAACACTGGTCCATTATCTGCACCAGCTCCAACCGATTCGTCCGCGCCATCAACCTCTTGTTTCTAACCAACTCTCTTTCGCTCCTGCTGATCAATTGTCGTCATCTCATGTCCTCCGAGTCCCACTTGCGACCCCTCAAGCATCTCCCGAGTCGTCTGAACTACCTGCTGGTGTGAATGGTGCGATTTTGACCTTCTAGCGTGAGCGATGTCTATTTTCTGCGATGGTGTCTGTATGATAGAATGATATATGTATTTCAACGATGCACACAATAATATTGCCTCAAATTATACCTTGCCTGAAAGCTGTCATTAGTATGTTAATTTACCAAAAGAAATTAGGTTATTTGGTGTCGAAATGCGTGAGTTATGAGAAGTGCAATGCTGCGGGGAAGATTTCTGTCGCGCGTCAAAAATCACGCAAAAGGCACGTGCCGCAGGACTTTTGAAAAACACTGTACCTTTCTTACCTTTCTTCCTCCCTTCATGTCGTTCTGTGATGGTTCCAGGTAAGGCGCTCTCAGATGATGCGAGACGCATCATCTTCAAATTGCACCAATCGCGAATCCTCACCGTGCATGATTTGGCAAATGTGACGGGCGTTCATCGAGTGACCATTCACCGAATAGTGGCTCGGTACGAACACACGGGGAGTTCCCAACAGATCAGCTCAAGGACTGGGAGACCGAGGTTACTTGAATATGCCGACACACAGGTGGGTCTGCTTGTTTGATTTATGCTAGCTTGTTATGCTTACCTATAATCAACCGTAGTATCTCCTGAGTGCGATAGAGCACCACAAGGACCGTTTCTTGGATGAGTTGAGAGAAGAGCTGGAAAGGGTATCCGGCAAGCGTGTTTCGGACGTTACAGTGTGGAGATCCCTGAAACGGGCTGGGTTCACCTTGAAGACGGTGCGAAGTTGTTCATCACCTAGTATCAGTGATCTTATTCCACTCAAGATCTCAAGAAGAGCACTTGAACGCAGCGAGTCCGCCCGGATACAATATAGATTGAGGATCGGCTTCCAATATGAGGCGGAACAGCTTGTCTTCGTTGATGAGAGTGCGTGCGATCGACGTACGTACTTGCGAAAGAAGGCGTGGGCCTTGCAAGGTCGCCAAGCAAGCCGTAAGCAATTTTTTGCTCGGGGAAAGAGGTGCGATAGTTACCTGTTGATGCGAGTCTGGCTGATTGTTGTTAGGTATTCTGTCCTGCCCGCGATCAGCCTGAATGGTGTACTCGACTGTACGATACTAGAAGGATCCTTCAATGCCGCCTCCTTCGCCAACTTCATCAGGAATCTCTTGGACCACATGCAACCTTGGCCGGCCCCAAATTCTGTCGTCGTGATGGACAACTGCACAATTCACAAATCTCAAGAGGTCCGCGAGTTCATTGAATCCAAGTCCGTCCATTCTGAACCCGTCGCGCTGTGGTGCAGCAGTACTTACTAATCTAACCTATTCACACAGAGGTATGAAGCTTGAGTTTCTTCCAGCATATTCCCCGGACTTCAACCCGATTGAACTGGCGTTCTCCCTTCTGAAAGCCCGTCTTCGTCGTATCGGTGTCAACGACGAGGGTGGGGAGGCCTCGGTCATCGCGCAGCTTTATGGCGAAATGATGTCTATCAGCACCGCAGACTGTCGTGCCTTCTATCATCATTCTGGTTATCTCTGCTAGTACTGCATTTGCTTGTCTAACGAGTTTGTCGGCGTCGGACGGCGCTTTTAAACCTTGTTTGTAATGATAATCACTACATTGTGTGCTAATGTGCATAGGAATTGAAACTACTTGTCCTTGATGTGAGAAACATCCTCCTCAGCATATCGGACAATCTGGTTAAGTAGACCGATGCTCGCCTGCACTTGTGCATCCTTCACTATCTTCTCAAGCCCGTCATATCCTAATGAATCAACATCATCCAAGCGTTTAATATCATTGCGCTCAAAAAGAGGCAGCAAGGACCTGTAATTGAAGTCATCACGTCCCCTCTCCATGTCATCGTGCAATGACTCAAGCCAATTCTGAACAGGAGGGTAATTATACAGTCTGCGCTCAGCTGGCACCTGGGTATACTTTTGCTGGAGCTGGATGAGTGCGGGCTGATCCGTGGCATTTATCGGTCTTGCCATTGCCGTTGTTTCCACCATTGAAGATGCTCTCACGGGAAGTGTTGCAGCAGAATCTGTCATCATTCCAGGACCGACCCCCGCATCAGCACCACCAACTGTCTTCCATGCCTTGTCCAACACCTTTAATTGCTCCGGCACTTCGTCTACCCTTACTCCGGGAGTATTCTTGTACTGGACAAGGGATGGTTTTAATCGTGTGAAATTGCTAGGACAATAGACTCACAATCAATTTCGCGTGTTCAAGAAGATGTTTATGAGAATATCTAATATGGTCCCTCGACCCACGTATTCTGCCACAAAGTTTGCCATCATGCTCGTCGTATTTAAATGCTGCCACAATCCTTGCCGAGATCCTTTCAAGTGCAGCATCATAAGCATCCTTAGCGTCAGCGACTCCTGCAGAACCGTTGTCCTTTCTGGCTGCGCTGCGCTGCCTACTACTGCCTGTACTGTCGCAATGCGGTTTCTTCACTGCATGTCAGGAAGTAGCCATGAAAAAAAGGAATGTAAACGGACCTGACTGTCGATATTTTGGACGATAATTCCTGGATTTTCATTGCCTCGTTTCTTCTTCCTTTCGGTTTCCTGGTGCACGCGAATCCGATTGAAGAGAGCATCTAGCTAGTCTTGGGTGTCCAGGTATTCTGGTATCAATTTCGTTCCAGCCTTCGTTGACCAGCAGGCGGTGTAACCAAGTTTCTCGAATGTAGAACGACCCCGAGTGACCGAGACGGCTTCATTGATCAAGTCGCGCAGCGTCATTTCTGAGTTGATCTTCATGTCGCGCAGGCCCATGCCATCATGGATTTTGACTGAAATCTCCAGCTTGGGCTGTTTCTCTGCAACGGGCGTTGACGTGACCCATCCGTAGGCCTCTGCCCGTCCAAAGGAGGGGGTATTCCAGTCTAAATCTTGACAGTCTGCGATGTATCTTAGCCACAGCACCAATCGATGGTATAGGGTGCTCACCGTCATCCAAAAGGAAAGGATTATCACCAGCTTTTTCAGGAATTTCCTGGAGATCGGACTCGCTATCGTCAAATCCCTGCGTTTCATAGATCGTGTTGTCAAGGCCTGAGGCCTGAACAATGTCCACAATGGATATATCTCCTGGCGCTTGCGGTGAATCCTCCAGATCACCTGTATCATTGTTATTACTAGGCTTGTTGCGAGGCTATGAACGTCAGAGTCAGTCGGAGTACCCGATAGACGTTATTTAAATTGCACAACTTACACTTTGGCGCAATGGCTTTGGAGTTGTCACCTTTCGTGGCTTTGACCGCTTCGGTGCTGGAGTCTCAGGATCTTGATTTTTCCTGGGACGACCACGAGGCCGTTTCTCCTTCCGTGCTGCTATTGCCCCTTTTATCCTAGCTGCTTCCCCGCTTTCTATAAGCTTCCGAGACTTCTTTGGCACCCGCTGAGATGACATTGTGAGGTGGCGGGTGGAGAAAATCTGAATGTGAGAAAAGAAGTTCGCTACGATATCACACCGCTTACCAAAGAAATTTATACCCTTCTCCCGACACACAGGTACGTGTACAAGGCATAGTCAAAGCGATGCATAACCTCTGGGTGGTTTCTCCTCCTCAGAGATGGGTGAGCGCATCAAGCCAAGCAAACCTCCCGCTTACGAATCTGATGCTGATGGATCACGCGTGTGGTGGCTTGTCATTTGCTACATATAGGGCTAGGGCATCCTCCCACCCCCCAATCGTCCTTCTCTATTCCCATCGCCATCGCTCAGTTGCGCATCATCCCCGCCAATGAATAGAAACGAAATTTTCTATGCAACTGGTTTTGTTGGACTAGATGGCCAGTATGAACCAGAGTTTGGTGCGGGTGGCATTCTTTGATTCTTTGGTGGCTGACTAATAAATATCGTCTCTCATGCAGTTTCTGATAAACCACCTGCAGAGGAATGTGCGAGTGATTTTGAAATATTGGGTGGACATGAAGGTGTGTGCTGCTAGCAAGTTATAGAAGCGCTTCTGACGCAGTATTCCAGGGGATGAAGAAATGAGTGGGATAGTAGCAACATCACAGAAGGGGAAGCAGCCGAAACAAGAGAGTCTCTTCGACGGAAACGATGAACAAATTAAACTCGCTTATAGTAAATTTATCGAAGACAGGGGCGGTGAGTTGTTTATAGTTTGCAAATTGGCGCGGAACTGACTAGGTATCCTCAGAGTCGAAAGTTGACGAGTTGACAAAGGAGCTAACCAGTGCATTGGACAGGAGGAGCCCTGGAGGTTTGAGGACTGTTGCACAGAAGGCTGTCGAAGCTGCAAAGGATGCTGAAGCACGGGAAGAGTGAGCATTTCTATTCCTTGAAGCCCGATTTGGATGGATGGATGAGAGATTTGAACGGCTGAAAACGCATGTGCTAGACAAGGTGGAACATCTGTCAAGCAAGATAGATTCTAGGGCGGATGCACAGGAGCGACCTCATGAAGGCGAATTGTACCAGTCCGATCGTTCACATTTGAAATTCGAGCTCGAAGCCTTGAAAACGGCCACAAAGCGGCTGGAAGAAAACTCACTAGCCGATAGGTGACTTTTAAGCCTCTCAATAGGTGCTTTAACGGGTGTAAGGTTCCTCTTTATGCAACTTATTTGATTCTCACATTGCTATTTTTCGTAGGACATAACTTCAGCACAACTCCTGTATATCCGAAAGGTGTACGACGAAGGAAGACTTACTATTGCGCTTGGTTTCCACGTCGCAGAGCGTATTTTGGGGATTCGCTATGTATCAAGTGGCAAGGATTGGGATCAGAAGACTTATCATTACTTTCACCCACTTGACAACTTGAATCGGGTTATCGTTGATGGGAAGATCATGTCGCTGAAAGATAATGGCGAGTACGATGGTCAACAAAAGGCGAGGTACGACCCAACAGAATTTGAGCGGGCCCTTCAGAAGCTGCGCGATAAATTGCTAAGCGAAGAAAACGTGGATCTGACTCTGCCTGACAATGACTTGGAAACGTGCGCGATGGAGCGTCTTTACCCCGCCTACAATAGTACCGACGTCTTGAATATCTTCCAAGGCAAGCTCGCGCACTTCGCTGCCATGCATAAACGACTCGGGTTCTGGAAAATGAACACACGCTACGAATACACCCTTTACAGCGAACTTGCGGGGTATGGTGATCAGGTGTCTCTCCAATCCGTTATAGAGGCGGCCATTGAGAGAAACAGTCTGGCGCTTGACGCTCTGGTGGAATCGGTGAAGATGAATCGCCCGAACCGAGGAGCAATCGAAAACACGGCTAAAGGTTCCGATCTCGCCGCAGTTGCTTGCACAAAGGCCGTGGCAGACGCAAAGTCTTCCTCGTGGAAACGAAAAGCAGATGTCCAGCGTACAAATGTTTGGAGCTCACCACAGTTTGGCGCTTGTCCAATCAGGGATCCCGGGAAATGTAGTATCCTCGAACTGGGTAGGGTGCACATTTTTGTACTAAGGGCCGCTCTCAGACAACGAAGGAAGTTGGCGGATGTTGTGTACGAACGCTATGGATTCGCTGGTTCAGTAGAGCCATACAACATCCCCAATGTGCTCAAAGTTTTGGTGGAAATCGAAAGAAACAACGTCGGTAGTTCTGTTAAACAGCTGCTGACAAGGTCCGGGGCAGGGCTCAAGGTTTATCTGGCGCTTGCGAAGGATACGTTGACGCTAGCGGCAGCTATCCAAGTCCTCGAATCTGAACCAGCTGTTGAATTCTTGGAGAAGAAAGAGGGCTACGAACCCTTCGTCGAATTGTTGCACAGGTCCGCCCACGGTATTCACGCAACATGGTCTGCCGCCGAACGTGCAGCGTGTGATCTGGCAATGCGGGGGATTGATGATGGAAGGTTCAGGGACTGTGCTATAGGATGTCGCGCAGTCCTGCAAGCAATTAGGGATGATCGAGGACCCCGTCATTCGATAGCATTCTGAAGCTTGGCAATATCACGCTCAGTCTTAACCTCCCCAATGCGAGGGGAAGTACGCATTCACACCCTGAGGTGGATTCTTGGTCATCAGCCATCATAGATCCCGAGTTCCCCCCTCGAGAGTCCGTTCCGCGCTCAGGACCTGTTCCGGGATCTTCGAGGGCAATGAAGCGAACACCCCCCGTTCTTACTCGGCAGGGGGGAGACAAACGTCTGCACTCCAACACCATCCCACCAAGAACAGAAGTGGACAGTGAGGATGATACCTGAGGTCTTTCAGCACATACCTGTGCCCCGTTCACTTTGAATTGCATTCTACTTCGCGCGGAAATTGACACCATGCTCTTCGGAAAAGGTGTTTGCATTATGTGTAATAACTTTTATTTCCTTTCTCATTGTTGTATCCCTCCCAACTCTGTTTCCTTTTACCAGTATTCCCGTCTTCGGACTAGCGCGGAACTGGATTTGTTGAACGACTAGCTACATGTAACTATCTGTATGAATGTGCGATTTGAAGTACTGTATAGGGCTGAGGGTAGGCAACCGTAATGCGTAACGGTCGATTGGTTGCGTCGCTCCGGTTACACCTAATGCAGGGTAGGTTGCATGACTTTGGACAACAACACAAGCAATAAATGTTGTAATCTATGCTAAATAGCGCGTCGCTTGGTTCGTGGCCTGTAACGCAACACCCCAACTCGGTTGCATCAGTTTGGAGCGACGCGACATGTAACGCTCCCTCAGGGATTGCCTACCTTCAGCCCTATCCTATACAGTATGTGGTAGAAAAGCCTCGTCCGCCGCCGACAAACTCTAACGCCTATGCACATTAGCACACAATGTAGTGATTATCATTACAAACAAGGTTTAAAAGCGCCGTCCGACGCCGACAAACTCGTTAGACAAGCAAATGCAGTACTAGCAGAGATAACCAGAATGATGATAGAAGGCACGACAGTCTGTGGTGCTGATAGACATCATTTCGCCATAAAGCTGCGCGATGACCGAGGCCTCCCCACCCTCGTCGTTGACACCGATACGACGAAGACGGGCTTTCAGAAGGGAGAACGCCAGTTCAATCGGGTTGAAGTCCGGGGAATATGCTGGAAGAAACTCAAGCTTCATACCTCTGTGTGAATAGGTTAGATTAGTAAGTACTGCTGCACCACAGCGCGACGGGTTCAGAATGGACGGACTTGGATTCAATGAACTCGCGGACCTCTTGAGATTTGTGAATTGTGCAGTTGTCCATCACGACGACAGAATTTGGGGCCGGCCAAGGTTGCATGTGGTCCAAGAGATTCCTGATGAAGTTGGCGAAGGAGGCGGCATTGAAGGATCCTTCTAGTATCGTACAGTCGAGTACACCATTCAGGCTGATCGCGGGCAGGACAGAATACCTAACAACAATCAGCCAGACTCGCATCAACAGGTAACTATCGCACCTCTTTCCCCGAGCAAAAAATTGCTTACGGCTTGCTTGGCGACCTTGCAAGGCCCACGCCTTCTTTCGCAAGTACGTACGTCGATCGCACGCACTCTCATCAACGAAGACAAGCTGTTCCGCCTCATATTGGAAGCCGATCCTCAATCTATATTGTATCCGGGCGGACTCGCTGCGTTCAAGTGCTCTTCTTGAGATCTTGAGTGGAATAAGATCACTGATACTAGGTGATGAACAACTTCGCACCGTCTTCAAGGTGAACCCAGCCCGTTTCAGGGATCTCCACACTGTAACGTCCGAAACACGCTTGCCGGATACCCTTTCCAGCTCTTCTCTCAACTCATCCAAGAAACGGTCCTTGTGGTGCTCTATCGCACTCAGGAGATACTACG
This sequence comes from Inonotus hispidus, assembly GCA_024712875.1. Taxonomy (NCBI): domain Eukaryota; kingdom Fungi; phylum Basidiomycota; class Agaricomycetes; order Hymenochaetales; family Hymenochaetaceae; genus Inonotus; species Inonotus hispidus. The sequence goes on along the minus strand of CM045723.1, from coordinate 1,010,723 downwards.
GTTGATTATAGGTAAGCATAACAAGCTAGCATAAATCAAACAAGCAGACCCACCTGTGTGTCGGCATATTCAAGTAACCTCGGTCTCCCAGTCCTTGAGCTGATCTGTTGGGAACTCCCCGTGTGTTCGTACCGAGCCACTATTCGGTGAATGGTCGCTCGATGAACGCCCGTCACATTTGCCAAATCATGCACGGTGAGGATTCGCGATTGGTGCAATTTGAAGATGATGCGTCTCGCATCATCTGAGAGCGCCTTACCTGGAACCATCACAGAACGACATGAAGGGAGGAAGAAAGGTAAGAAAGGTACAGTGTTTTTCAAAAGTCCTGCGGCACGTGCCTTTTGCATGATTTTTGACGCGCGACAGAAATCTTCCCCGCAGCATTGCACTTCTCATAACTCACGCATTTCGACACCAAATAACCTAATTTCTTTTGGTAAATTAACATACTAACGACAGCTTTCAGGCAAGGTATAATTTGAGGCAATATTATTGTGTGCATCGTTGAAATACATATATCATTCTATCATACAGACGCCATCGCAGAAAATAGACATCGCTCACGCTAGAAGGTCAAAATCGCACCATTCACACCAGCAGGTAGTTCAGACGACTCGGGAGATGCTTGAGGGGTCGCAAGTAGGACTCGGAGGACATGAGATGACGACAATTGATCAGCAGGAGCGAAAGAGAGTTGGTTAGAAACGAGAGGTTGATGGCGCGGACGAATCAGTTGGAGCTGGTGCAGATAATGGACCAGTGTTGGTCAGAGGTTCGTTCAGAATGGTGAGCTGTGATAGCGCGCGTGGTTGGGGTCTTGCAGTTGGAGGCTCTTCGTACACATGGAACATAGAATTGTGCAATGGAAACGGCAAAGTTAACAATGTACATAATTGAAGACTGAACAAATACAGTACGCACCTGAATCTCTTCGCCTGCAGATGAGAAGTTGGGGACTTGCCCTCCCTAGCACACCAACATTCAGCGACTGCTGCTGCTGTGGTTGCACGTGTGGGCCCATGAACTGGAAGCTGCTTAATGTGTTGTACTCCATTTCTCTTTGCTACGCCAGCACCTGTCCATTCACCTGTGCCTATTGCTCACTCGAACTTGTCGCGCTCGCAGGCAACCCAGTAGTCGACAATTGTTCGAGTTGGAGTTCGCCTTGAGCAATTGTGGGAGCTTGATGGTTGGTAGGGCAGGTGCACTAGTTGAATGATGTCCTGAGGGAGAACGAAGCTGAGTGGGCCAGAAATGACGTTCTGAGCAGTCTGTGTAGAGATTTCCGTCGACAGCAAGGGACCGCGACTGTGCCCATGTCCTCCATGGTGTGGATAGGACGGTGCTGACCGGGAAGCGATGGCATCGAAAGGCTAAGAGGGCGAGGGAATGTACCTGACTTTGGTTTTGTGCATTCTCATCGCTCATGTCGAAATCTGCAAGATCTGTTACTCGACCTCCAGTACGCTGCAGCACGCACCATTCGCATATTCATATGCGCCGTAGAGCGATCTACCGGCGGATAGAGAATCAAGCTCGCTGAAGTCATCTGAGTCGACGGTTGATGCCGAAGAGGACATGCTAGTTGTGCTCGCTGTGCTAGCCACTGAGCACGCAGAGCTGTTTCGAACACGACTGGACAACTTTGTATGTTCCCTCCTCTCTTTCTTCCCATCTTTCTCTCTCCTCGCCCTCCCGTCATCCTCTGACTCCTCACCTGCATTTCTCTTCTTCTTTTCGGAACACGTAGGCCGATGATGTACCAAGGATACATCTTCTCGTGCTCCTTCTTTCGCTGCTTCGCCAGATCGTCTCAGTAATTCCGCTCCTCAGCAGATAACGACTGCCATTGCTGTGAAATTGTTTTGGACAATCCGGCTTGGCGCTGCCATCGCACCACAGGATCTCACTCCTGTGCCGCTGCAGCCTCCGCCTCGTCTGCAAGCAGCATTCGCAGCTGAACCAAATAAGCAGACTCTCAGGCCTCTTGAAGTAATCCTCATCACCACGTTTCAGTCGTCGCTCCGTTCCCATGAGTGTAATACTGCGCGCATGTAGGTTAGGAGGCGGAGGCATGTTTTATGTCTGAGACAATTGCGAAGCAGACTGGGCAAAATTGAGAGTGTGCGAGCGTGTGAGGACACCGGGAGAGGAGATTGAAGAGCTGCGTCTTCACACTGTAAGAGTCAGGGGAGCACCGGGATTTCCATCTAGTGCATTGAACGAGCTAATTTGGGCCACCAGAGAAGCTGTGTAGGTATGCGCATGCTGTACACTCTGGCTCCATCGAGCGATAGGAGGCACCGTGAACTGTGTTTGGCTCATCTGCTGCTGCTGGTTCTTTGACGCATTCTGGGACCATTCCGGCTCGAAAGGCGAAGGAGATGTTGATGGTGTGGACGGGCTTAGCTTCGGGAGTGAGTGATGGTCAGAGAAAGAGTTGCGACTTCCGGAATGGTCGCCTGCGGTAAATACATACGTCACTGTAACATAGAGTAGACACATGTATTTCAACAATACACCCAGTTGGCTCATCTCAATTTATACCTTGTCCGAAAGCTATCATTAGCACGTGAATTTACCGAGAAGAATTATATTTTTTGGTATTGGAATATGCGAGTTATGAGAAGTGCAATGCTGCAGGGAAGATTTCTGTCAGCAGGCATGAAGGAAGACCGTGGAGCTCAATCATGAACAACACAATGAGAGGCCACAAAAAGTTGGACATGGATGGACACTGGGTAGGCCCGATTTATCGTGCTTAAACCAGATTTTTACGTGCGATATTGGATGAGCTGTAATTTTTGCATTTCGTGAAGGAGGAGGTGGGTCATAGCTTTGTCGATGTTGTCATCACTATTCTATTGCACACACTCGACATTTCTTAGACTTTTTTACATGTGCAGAATCGGCTTTTCGAGTAGTATTTTTACATGGACATATCATGTCTCTATATGCTGTATTGACCGAGAAAATGGCCATTTTGTTCATTTTCGGCCATTTGGGGCACGCGAGTCAAAAATCACGCAAAAGGCACGTGTCGCAGGACTTATGAAAAACACTGTACTTATATGCTCGGATCGTGAGAAAAAGGTAGACTAACCAAAGAAAGGATAAATAAGTGACGATAAAGGTAAACATGGTGCACAGACCATAATGAGTAAGCGAGCGGATGAAGAAGAAAAGGGAAAGGGAAAGGGAAAGGGAAAGGGAAAGAGAAAGAGAAAGAGGGTTTGGGGAGTCGTGAGTTCGAGTCCGTGAGCGGCCATGATTAAAGAAAGAAAAGAAAGGAAAAGAAAAGAATGAGAAAACTTCCTAACATCACCCCCCCCTCTAGGTCGTTCATCTTGAACGACTGATCGTCTATGACTTCCGGACGGCACTAGGGTGGCTACGGTAGAACTCCTCGATTGGCTCCTGTGCGTTTTCAACATCCACCTCGGTCTGCCAAGTTGGTTCTGCGTAACTGAGCCACTTGATGAGGAATTGTATCCTTCCTCGGTGTACCTTTGAGTCAAGTATCTCTTCTACCTCGTACTCCTCGTGGTCGTCGATCAGTACTGGCGGTTGAGGAGGCGGGTGTTTCTGGGAATCGTACGCCGGCGCTATGTACTGTTTGAGGAGGAACTCGTTAAAGACTGGGTGTACCCTTTTCCAACCTTTTGGGAGTTTGAGCCTGTACGCGCTTACTCCCACTCGTTCGAGTATTTCGTAAGGTCCGTACCATCGGTCTTCCATCTTCTTTGTCGATCGCTCCATTCGGATGTTCCTTCCCTCGACCATGACCTTGTCCCCTGGTTCGAACATTTCTGTCGCACCCACATGTCTATCGTGGTAGCATTTCATATCCTCCGCCACCCTCATCAGGCTCTGTTCAGCTGCTGCGTATACCTCTTTAAGTCCCTTGGTGAATTCCTCGGCTGAGATGTTTGCCGATGCCATCTGGACGTTCGTGAAGCTTGCTGGTTTGAAACCGTAGTTCACGAAGAAGGGGGCCATCTGTGTTGCTGAGTGCTCCCTATTGTTGTACGCAAACTCTGCCACTGGTAGCCAGTCTGCCCAGTCGTCTTGCTTGTGGTTGACATACAGCCTGAGGAACTGCTCGAGCTCTTGATTGACTCGCTCCGTCTGCCCGTCCGTCTGCGGGTGATACGCCGTCGAGGGGTTGCCTTCAATATGGAGGAGTCGGTACAGCTCCTTCATCATCTTGTTGACAAATTGAACACCTCGGTCGTGTATCAGCTTGTCCGGCAGGCCATGCAGACGAAAAACGTGGTCCCGATAGATGCGCACCACCCCTTCAGTGGTTAGTTCGGTCGTGGTCGGAATTGCATGCATCTGTTTGTTAAAATGGTCGACTATTACACAGATGGCGTTATGGCCCTTTGACTCAGGTAGTTCTCCAATTAGGTCGATCGAAACGATCTGCCAGGGGCATGCCGGAATGGCGTTCGGGTGTAGGGGACGTGTCCTTGTCGTTCGGGGCACCTTTGTCCTTTGGCATTTGTTGCAGCCCTTTACGTACCATTCGACGTCGTTATGTAGCCCCTTCCACCAGAAGTCCTTGCATATCGACTTGATCGTTTACGCAATTCTCGGGTGACCTGCTAGAGGAGTGTCGTGCAGTTGGCGGATGACCATCTCCCTAAGTTCTTTGGGGACAAAAATGCGGCCGTCGTCCTTCCAAGCTAGTCCATCCCTAATTTCCAACTACGGTGGCAGCGTCTCCTTGTCCATCATTTGAGTTGCCTCCACGAGCCTCTCCCTCAGCCCTTTATTGTCCAGTGCCCTGACGATCCTTCGAGCCTTCAGCCATTTCTCCTCCATAAAGACCACGTCGCGATTATCGATGTCTCCCAGATCGTAGTCCGTTCGCCTGGACAAGAGGTCAGCCTTACCCATCGTAACACCCAGTTTGTAGACTAAAACAAAGTCGTATTCGGCCAGTTCGAGCCTTCAACGAGCTTAACAGTAGTTCAGTTTCTGCGGGGATCTAAAGTACATTAGGTTCGCGTGATCCAACCAAACCTCGAACTGATGTCGCATGCCAACCAGGTATTGCCTCCACTCTCTGAGCGCTAGCACGATTGCCAACATTTCCTTATCGTAGATCTCATAGTTTCGTTCAGCGCTCGTTAGGGCTGATGATCGATAGGCCACCGGTCGCCAGGTTTCGTCCTCTTGTTGTTGCATAAGTACGCCACCGGTTGCGAAGTTCGACACATCTGCTTCCACTCGAAAAGGTCGTTCAGTCGATGGTAGCGCTAAGACAGGTGGGTTGGTCAATGCTCGCTTGAGTTCTTCGAAAGTGTTCCGTTGCTCATCCTCCCAAACCCAGGCTGCCTTGCCTATTAGAGACGTAAGCAGCTTGACGATCTTGCTGTAGTCCTTGACGTAGCGCCTGAGCCAGTTTCCAAATCCTAGAACCTTCTGCAGGTCCTTGAGGCTCCTTGGTACCGGCCATTGTTCAATCGTTTTGATCTTGCCTGGATCTACCTTTATACCCTCGCCTGATGATGTGTCCTAAGAACTTGACATGGTCCTGCTCAAACTCACACTTCTGGGGCTTGAGATACAGGTTCTTTTCCTGCAGTACCTTGAACACCCGCTTGACCAGCTCCCGATATTCCTCTATTGTGCGTGCGAAGATTAGGATGTCGTCGATGTATACTACCACGCTCCCCTCATGGACTAGCTCTCGTAGGGCATCGTTCATGAACACTTGGAAGGTTGATGGAGCATTGCAGAGGCCGAAAAACATTACCGTAGGTTCGAAAAGTCCAAGGTTCATCCTGAAGGCTGCCTTCCACTCGTCTCCTTTGCGTATTCGAATGTTGTAGTATCCCCACTGCAGGTCCAGCTTGGTGAAGAAACGGGCATCCTTGGCCTTGTCAACTAGTTTCTGGATCAGAGGTAGCGGGTACTTGTTCTTGATCATTCCTTCGTTGAGCTTGCAGTAGTCCTGAATTGCCCTAAGCGAACCATTGGCCTTCTTGATGAAGAAGAAGGGGGACGCCATGGGTGACTTCGACTCGTGGATTCGTCCGGATGCTAGATTGTCCTCCAGGAACGCCTTGAGGGCTTCTTGTTCTCTCGGGTTGAGCGGGTATACCTTGCATTCGCTGGGTTTGAAGTCTGGCTTGAGATCAATCACGTGGTCATATGCTCGCCATCCCAGCAACCTCTCGAAGCTTTCCTCGCTGAAGACATTCGCATATTCGTCCAGGTACTCCGGCCACGTTCCTTCTGCTATCTGTCGGACGACTGCCTCCTCTCTTCCTGCCTGTTGTTGAAAACTGCATGTTCCTGGGCAACATGTAAACCTAATGGCCCTGGCCCTCCAATCAATCTCTGGGTTGTGCCGGACCAGCCAGTCGTGCCCTAGGTAAACGTTCGATGACGACAGTTTCATAACGGACATCACCAGGTCCTCCTCATGGTCTTCGAAGGACACCTTCGCTCTGATGAAGTGAAAGATCATACCACCTCCCCCCGCTGTTCCGTCAGCCATCTGAACCTTTATTGGACGAACATATCACTCTTGCCTCAAGTTGTATCGTTCTACAAATCCTGCATCAATGAACGTCCCTGTCGCTCCTGAGTCTATCAGCACGTGAGCGTCCGTTTCTTCGAGTTGGCCATCGATGGTTTCTGCCCTTAGTGTAACATAGGCGTTAAGTTCTCGGTCGGCCAAGCTATGCACGATTACGCTCGTTCGTTCGTCTGGTAGGTGGTCTGCGACCTCCTCCTCCACCCTCTCAGCTTCCTCACGTTCTCTCTCCTCACATCTTCTTAACTCAATGTCTGCTAGTTCGCTCGAAGCTCTTGTTGGTCGTTCGTATGATTGAAGCACATATATTCCCGGCCTGGTCATAACATACTGTCCCGGTCGAAAATGTTGACCGTTCCTACGTACAAAAGCTTCTATGTTTGCGTCGGGAGACCTAGCTACTCGCGACGCTTGAAAAAACCTGCTCCGTCTTCTAGGACGTGGCGTTCGTCTTCACTGAAAACCTCCATGCCTCTCTCGTTGCTCAGCTCCCTGATCACTTCCTCGGTCGCTGGTTCCTTCGTGTGCATGAGCTCCTCAAAGAAAGCCGCACGGTCTTCGACCTCCATCGCGACAACGATCGCGCAGATCTTCTCCTTCGACTTAGGACAAGCGTGTGCCCAATGTCCTTCTTGACCACACTTGTAGCAGGCACCTCATCACTTCACCTGGTTCATGGAGACGTCCATGGCTTGACCGACACCTCCGAACGTGATTCCAGTCGTGTCACGACAGTCTGTGAGTGGGGGTGCTTGACGCTGCGGTGCAGGTTGCGGCACCGTGTAGCGGTTCGTCGGTTTGCGCCTGTCTCTGACGATCTTTCGGACCCTCTGCTCGATCTTGTTCGCCTCGATCGCGGCCTTCTTGTAGGTCTGGTATGTGGTCGGGATGGACCCTCCGCGAGCGATACTCTTGATGACCTCGATGTGCAGGGCGAAGTGCAGGCAATCGATCACGATTAGGTCGTGTTCAGGTTTGGTCAGGCCTGCCTCCGCTAGGATCGTCTCGAATCGGATGAAGAAGTCCGCTGCCGTGTCATCCTCTTGTTCGGCCTCACAGAACTTCTGCATTGCCTTCTCTTGTTCGTTCGTGTCCGAGAAGGTTACGTCGAGCTCGTTCAGGAACTGCGGCCACGTCTGGGTAAACGTGATCGTACTATTGGTCGTGTACTTGTTTGTGTAAATACGGGCCCAGGACGAAGGGTGAGTCCCCTTGAGGTACGAGAGAGTGAGCAGGATCTTGCTCGTGTCGGTAGTATACTTCGACACGTTTGCATGGAGGAACAATTGGACCTCATGAATGAACACCTGGTAGTTCTCTCCTTCTGAGAATTCACAGGGCTTGTTTCCATTTGTGCCGCTCGAGCCTGTCGGAGCGGGTGGTTGATAGTTCCGGAACGCTTCTACCATGAGCACGGCGATCTCAGCCCTTGCTTGGGCGGAGAGACCAACTGTCGACGACATCGTGACTGCGTCTTCCGATTCGTCGTCCGAGGGAATGAGGGGTTCGGGTTCTCGTGCTTCGGTAAAGGATGTCGAGCGTGCGATAGTTGGAGCGACTGGTCTAGGGGTGGGGTTTACGCACTGCCAGACCAAGCTTTCTTCCTCCCACTGTATCGTCCACTCTTCGTCTCCGTCGTTCCAACGAAAAACTCTTCGCCGAGCGTCATACCAGGCTCCTTCCGGGAAGGCTTCACGCGCTTGATCCAATAGGGACTCTATCTTGTTGGTTCGTTGCTGAAACTAATGACAATGCGAAAAACCGAGACTGTGATGACGAACGAGAGAGAGGTTGAGCACTGGAAGCGTCTGAAGACCTTTGTCCAGATGAGGTGAGCGTGCCACCAGACGGACACTCGCAACGCCAGGGTACTTATTGTTTGGACGTACACAGCGACAAGGCGGTTGGTCCTTGTTGCTGGACAATGTTTGATAAGTGTTCCGCTCGATGGTATGTGAGCGGTAAGTGATGTCCGAGAGTATCGATAAGTTCGAAAGGGGGTCTTGCTTTTATGTTAGGCCGAGTTCAGTAGACTGTCGCTAAGACGGGCTGAATCGATGCTAGAGTCCAATGCACACTAGTACAAGGTGGTGGTAAGTAGATATATTAGTGAATGAGTGAACGGTTAGTAACTACCTAGTACAAGGTGGTGGTAAGTAGAAAAGCGAGATGGGGTGTTTCTACTCTACCGACCAACTACTTATATGCTCGGATCGTGAGAAAAAGGTAGACTAACCAAATAAAGGATAAATGAGTGACGATAAAGGTAAACATGGTGCACAGACCATGATGAGTAAGTGAGTGGACAAAGAAGGAAAGGGAAAGGGAAAGGGAAAGGGAAAGGGAAAGGGAAAGGGAAAGGGAAAGGGAAAGGGAAAGGGAAAGGGAAAGGGAAAGGGAAAGGGAAAGGGAAAGGGAAAGGGAAAGGGAAAGGGAAAGGGAAAGGGAAAGGGAAAGGGAAAGGAAAGGGAAAGGGAAAGGGAAAGGGAAAGGGAAAGGGAAAGGGAAAGGGAAAGGGAAAGGGAAAGGGAAAGGGAAAGGGAAAGGGAAAGGGAAAGGGAAAGGGAAAGGGAAAGGGAAAGGAAAGGGAAGGGAAAGGGAAAGGGAAAGGGAAAGGGAAAGGGAAAGGGAAAGGGAAAGGGAAAGGGAAAGGGAAAGGGAAAGAGAAAGAGAAAGAGAAAGAGGGTTTGGGGAGTCGTGGGTTCGAGTCCGTGAGCGGCCATGATTAAAGAAAGAAAAGAAAGGAAAAGAAAAGAATGAGAAAACTTCCTAACAACAGTCTATGTTGGGACAGTGCCGACCTCTGCCCATGAAGGGTCACTATATCGAAATATCATATAAGTCTGTATCGGGACAGTGCCAAACTCTGTCCACAAAGGGTCGTCATCTACAGTATACATTCTGCTCTCTGAAAGCACCTGCCTCTGCCTAAAGACCCTCTACAGTACCTACACTCCTATTCTCTACCACCTCTAACTAGTCCGACCAACCAGCTAGTCATTATGTAACTCCCAAATAGGCACCATATAGCCCCCTCCTAAAAATCAATTTTTCTACATTCGCCAAGCTATCCTCTCTATTGTAAACCTTCCACCAGACTATACGAGTCACCTATAGACACAAGTATCGGACCAGTTACATATGCCAGCCCAAAAGACACCCACAGCAACTCTACCCCACCTGATAAGTAACTGGGACTTTAGGCTCCCAAGCCTGGTTTAAAAAGCCAGGGACCGATAGAACAAACAGACCCATTCTTCATGCCCAATACACTCCACAATGGAAACTGTCACTTATCCCATGCTCTTTACAGAAGACTAGCTCCCATGCATCACCTACCTGCCCTATATTGTCTACTTTATCTGCCACTTCCTTCTACTCACATCTGCTCACATCCCCTGCCTGCTTGAACTTGATCTGCCCATCAGTTCGATCCACCCTTGGTACCCAGAGTATGAACTGCCCATAGTTCTATATACTGTACTCTGCCACCAACTCCAGGATGCCAACTTCAACTCGCACATTATGAAGCTACTCATGTACACCTGGGTGATACTGTAAGCCCAAGCAATCATATTGGACGACGAGTACACCACTTCCACCAGATGACCTGCCTTCTGCAAAATGCTGCATATCCACTTTCCCTACATCTTATGCATCTCTGCCATGGACATCCTGACAACCATCATGCAATTTGTTATAATCCTCTGCCACCAGGCCGATAACCCTGCACCTATCAGACCTATGCTGGCAAGATTCTGCCTGATCCTCCAGGCCTCTGCTATTACAGACCGCCTGACCATTTACCTCAGTCTGCCCAATATGCAACTCCTGCATCCTGACCAAGAGGTCCATCTATTCTGCCATAGCTACATATCTATTGATGAGTCCATCTGCATCCTACAAGGGATATGGGCCAACACCAAAGATGCACTCATCGACACCCTCTCGATGATGGATGCTACTAATGACTAGGCCATCACCTGCTCCATAGCCAACATCACTCTAGACATCTTCCAGCTCTTGTGCTGCATCAACTGTGCCGAACAGGTCCTTGTGGCTCTCGAATCTGACTGGGAAGAGACAGTCCTGCCCTCGAGTAGTCTGCTTCTGATTCTCCTAAACATTGGGGAAGATGAAGCACACATTATGCTCCACCTGGCATAACTAAGATGTGCATACCAACGTATGGAAGTCTGCATTGATCTAATGTACATACCACTAGTCCTAGAGATTTTTGCATTTTAGGCGAGCCTCAGACCAGCACACACAGTTCAAAATGCACCTCAAATGCAGGCCGTAAATTCATAGTTATTCCATCTGAGGGCTCTGAGACACTTGTGGGTGCTGTAGACCCAGAAATGAGTGCAGGAAAATATGTACATAGGGAACATATGAGAAAACAATATTTTGTGCTGTTTTGGGGTCAATTCTTGACTGATTTTGCTTGTTTTTGTTACAGCTTAGACGGCACAATTTGGACATGAATTTAGCAACTTAGATGACGCAAAACGGTCAAGTTTTCGTTGAGTTATAGGGAGGTTTGTATTTTGAGGTGCTTGAGGTCACAAAAATGGCAAAGTCACGCAAGTGACCATATGAAAAAGGCAGTAATATTTTGATGTTATCTTTTTTATAGTACTATGTATACTCAATAAAACTTAGACATTTTTATATGCGCAGAAGCACATTTTCAAGTACTTCTTTTTGGTGGTTATATCAGATTCTTATATGCCATATTCATGAAGAAACTTGCTGTTTTGTTTATTTTTGCACATCTAAGGTGTGCTATGCATCAAGAGAACCACATGATCTTTCAAATTCTCAGGACTTTTGCATTCAGCTGTAAGGGTATGGCTAGACATGATTCACTAGAAACAACTGAGATGGCTAGTGTAAGTGTAGACAGGTGTGCTTGACAACACCTAAATCTGCATATGATCTACTAAGGATGCAACAAATTCACAACGTCTCGAGTCACCGACAAACTCCTCCTCTATGAACATGCCGCTTCTTGTTGTACTGTTACCCAAGTCCTGTTGGAGAACCGCTCTCGTTCCCGAAGAAAAATCGGGCCATACTGGCGACTTTGTGAGCTTGAACGTGTTCGGATCCTTTGAACGGACGAACGAAAGCCAGTATGCAATCAGCTCCTCGCTGAACGCCGTCTCGACGTCATCCAGACCGGTAAACACGGTGCTACCATTTGTTCTTCGTATCAAAAAGCGTCAGAATAAATGACTCTGGGAGTTCATCGATGCCTACCCAGTATTGGTGCCCAAGAACATCATCCAATTCTCTGCGGCATGATCCACGACCCCCGGGTCACCCTGAGTTGGGTTTGGTTGGTTGTACCGATATGTCCATGCTTTGGAATGTTTTACGCCCGCATTTCCAACGATCTCCCGCTGTAACTCTCGAACGTCAAAATTGCTCAAGGTCGGAAAATATGAATAATATCACTAACCCCACAGCGTACCATCGGTTCTCCGGTGGCAGTTCGAAACCACTCGTCCTCAGACGAGAATTGTGAGCGATCATAGACTTCGTTGAATGCCTCTAATTCGGCAGGTATCAGCTGAGAATACGATCGGTGTATATAATCCGTGACATTGGCCAAGTTAGCAACGGTCTCATTGCTTGTCGCACTGGCTCATCGTGAGTGGGAAGAGGAAACTTCACTTCGAAACAACACATATCTTACCCTGATATTACCGGGACATGAGCAAATCTTCCCTCTGCCAGTAACCTAGTAGGATAATCGGGGATGAGGGTGCTATCTACCACCGGACGCCATTTGATGTACAAAGATCCGTTGCTATTCATCAATCAGGCTCGGAAACTAACCAAACACTAGTGATTCGTTCACGTACAAAGACGTACCAGCATCCTGGGCTCTTGCTAAGGCACTTATAGATGCGCCGCGCAGGCAACGAACGGAGGATTCGACTGATCCGAGGCCTCCACAACCTGCTTGCTCGGCATAAAAGCTGAATAATGGCTTTGGCGCGAACGTGAATTAGCTCTGCTTCAGCACAGCGAGAGAAGGCATGGATGTTCACCTCCTGTTGCTCAGGCAATGGGAAGGGTTCTCTGGCGAGGCTTTGCGCAATCGCCCCTGAAAATAACCTCCCCGACCCCGTATTCGCGACCAAATGTATCTGTACACTGCCCCCGCCCGCGCTCTCACCGTTGATCGTCACCTGGTCTGGATCCCCTCCAAAAGCAGCTATGTTATCGTGCACCCACTGCATTGCGAGTAGTTGATCTTTGATGCCCACATTCAAATCAGCAACACCTGAACTGGAGAAGTCTGAGTGTGCGAGAAATCCGAAGGAGTCGAGTCTGTAGTAGACGGAGACGATCACGACGTTGGGTGACTGATTGATCCAATGGTCAAACGGCCAGTTTCTAGGGTTTCCGAAAACGTAGCCTGTTCGAATAATCAAACCTGACCGTTCGCAGCTGCAGTTTCGGAAGACAACAGACTAACCACCGCCGTGCATGTAAAATAGCACGGGTACTATTCTCAAATCAGCGAGAGCTTGACGTCGGGTGAGAGAATATGATTTACTCACGTTTGCTCGTGGATGTCGCGTTAGCAGGAGTGTATATATTTATCTTCAGGCAGTCCTCACTTCCTGCGCCACCAGCATCACCTTGACCTATGCTACCTTGGATGCAGGGATCAGGGTACTTGGTCGCATCAACAACTTCATCCGTCCCCTTCAGTTTGTTGGTATCCAGTGGGACAGGTGCACGGAACCGCAGGTCTCCGACTGGAGGTTCTGCATAGGGCACTCCGAGAAAAGCCAAACTGAAGGGTTCCATAAAGTTCCCAAGATACTTTGCATAGCCAACATCGACAGTATGACCTCCGTTATTGGAAAGGGGGAGTGGGCTTGCCAAAGGGCCCCAGCACAGAAAGAACAGCTGGATAAAACTTGACGAAGCAAAATAGTGTCGAATGGAGAGTTGCATGGTGTAGGACTTGTGGTTTGCTTAACCATGAGGACAGAAAGTGCAGGAAATTCTTGAATATTAATACGATCGGAGACGGTACGGGGGCCTAACGATCACGAGCCAAGCTATGACCTAAAAGCTACACGTTTCATGCGTCCTTAAAAATAACGGTTCTATCGGGCTTCTATGATATGGAAGGTCCCGGAATTAACATCTGCCAGCATTCTGCGATTTCTATGCATATGATGCTAGTACTGCGAAGAATCGTCAGCATTCTATGAAGCAACATGAGAGTTGGAAGGCAATCGAACACATCTAAATGTCCCACTGAGAGACGCGAGTTGCTTCTTCGCACTGTCAGAAAATGCACGGTGAAACATGCCGGCCTTCAATGGTTTTGCCTCTCGCCTTCTGCAATTTCTTCCAATGTCGTTCTTAATTGGTCCATGAGGGTGTCGGTCAGCTGACACACACCATCCGCAGTGCACAAGCGATAACTCGGCATTGGTTCGTAAGTATTTATTAGCATGCGGCCATCTTCAACGCGAACAGAGGCGAGAATATCGTCTGGGTCCGGTATACGACCGAGCGGGGGTATCTTCCTTTGATCTAGAGTACGGGGAAATATCGGAAAATGAGAACTTCATGAGTTGCACTGTGAGCGCACCAAAGATGTGCATCCATCCGCTCTGAGCTTGGACTGCGGCGTTCGTCCACATCTCGTCTTGCTGTAGGTTTTCCCGAATTGTCTTGTGTAGGACTGGCAAGAAATCCTCTAGACGCTGAACAGTGAAACGACACATCTAAGACAACTCGACAAATTCATGCCTACCATTCTGTCTGAAGTCATTCAGCCCGTTCCCTCCTTCCCCAGAGTCAGATGAAGCCAGGGCAGGCAACCATCCAAGGACCGTTTTGCTTCTCGCACTCCCGGGCCGCTGCCCAATGAAACTTAATGCAAACACGGGATGAAAAAGCTCCTGGTCGTCGAAGAGATGGTAGAATAGCGATGGGTGTGAATCATCCTTTACGGCGGCGTGTTCAAGCTCGTTCTGGTTTGCATCTGTCGTATACGCTGCCGCCCGCGCACCTGAAAATAATCATGTAAGGCTCGGAAGATTTACAATGCCAGAGCGATAGTCACCCAAAGTCATGCCCCCCGTTGAGGCGGGGAAATGTCGTGATAGTATTGGCTGTATATGTGTGGCCGTAGTGACACGAACTGTTCGTCGAGCACTAGATATCCGGGAGAAGATTCCACTGCTGGAATTCAAAGGAGTATGTCGACGTGTACAAGCGCTCGAGCATCTTCGAGCGAGCATAGCAGACACAGATCACAGCCGGGATGTGGTGAACTTTTGGAACGTGAACAAGTGATCACGCGTCGTCATATATACTGGTACTTGCAAAATATTATTGGGAAAATAAACAACAGAAACAGTCTCAAGAATGCCGCCAATGCTATTCCCATTCCCATTATCATATGGTCGAACTAGGAATCTACAGGAGCGGGGTAAGCGTATCTTCATACTGGAGCCTAATTTCGGACCTCAACAAGGCTCTTCGCCGCTGTCACGTCTGCCTGGACCATCTCCTTCACAAGAGAACCGAAATCAACAGTGCGCTTCCATCCGATTTCTCTTCTGCCTTTTTGCCGAGTTACAGACCAGGGTATTATCTTGTCAATATCACAGCTGTAAGTGGACATTGCCGTAAGTCAGTGTCACACTGCTAGTGTGACTGTCTTAGCTCATAGCTCTCGTCTCCCCTCACCCACTTTCACCATTATGTACGCTCGAACTATACTCGAAGACAATAGCTGTTCAGATTTCGAATTCGATGTCGAATTCTCCTCTGTGACCCCGGAGATACGCCAGGTTGCAAAAGAGGCGATTTACAAGGAAACAGGGTTTGTGCCGTGCAATTCCACTGTGGCTGGTATTGACACTTCCGATCCGCCAGAGTTCCGCCTCACCAACAAGTCACAGTGTTTTGCGCCAACTCTACCAATTTGCGAAATATTAAAAAGCTCGTCCTTTCTCCTCATGTCGAGCTTACTCCAGCTCCAGTACGCACGCATCCGTCCTTGTTTCAATACTTCTAATGTGTCATTTGGTTCATAGGCACACGAGAGGGCGCGACTAGATGAAAACTTTCCCCAGATTTTCCAACAGTCGGTAATTCATGTGGGGAGAATAGACGACTGGGCACCCGGCGACCTTTCAATCCCGGAGAACAATTTCGCGCACACGAGCAATGACATCACGAATGCGGGAACGTTCGTCCAGGCACTGTATCACGACCTCAACTCTCCCCGGACAGTAGTGCGTGCTTGTTCATATCAATGCTGTGTAGTTCTTCTGATGCTCTCGTGGCTAGGATGCCTCGATGCTGAACCGGTTCCCCTCCTTTCGCGATGGCATCAGAGAAGTTGCGGGCTTGAACGGTTTTCTCAAAGAAGTGGCACCTGACGCATCAGATTCATCCCAAGTGACGCCTGTAGAGCTGGAATGTTACGACAATATCTTCCGTAACATTATGGCTGGCGTTTCTAAGTTCCGCTTCAGAAAGTTTGACTCACCCGCAGCGGATTCATTGTTTTTCGGATCCACGATGATACTACCCCCCTTTTTCTGGGACAATCACCAATCGTTGCAAAATCTAGAAATGGCGGCGTGCGTGCTTTTCTTTCTTGGTAGGAGACTGGGACATATTCGTTTTCAGAGATCGTGAGTCTGGACTCCGAGTATTCGTCAGATCGGGTCACCAGCCCGACATCTACAAATTCGTGCCTAGGAGCGACCTTATCGTAATTGACAAATCATCTAGTCTGCCCATCCTGATCTGTGAAGTGGGTTCCCATGATCGGAAGGAAGATCTTATAAGGATGATCTTGCAGGGTGTGGTTGCATGTCGCCAATGGCGATATGTTCTTCCTGAGCTGGACCAGGAGAAGAATATGCTGCTCGGGATATTCGTCGATGCTCCCTTCGTTGTCGAACTTTATTATTTTCACGCTGATGATAACTACAAAGTGTGTCATACCTGTTTATGGATCAGGAAAAACCACTGATTTCCGCTTAGGTTGACATATTTCAGGAAGTATTTCTCCTTAGACGGCGAGAGGACGCGCTTCGGCTTGCCCGTATCTTCTTCAATTATCGAGAAAAGCTTTTGGATGTAGCGGGCCGATCTGAACAAGGAAGGGTCGAGACACTTGAGCGTCTTGTCTCTGAAAGCACCAACCTGCCGTCTTTTTGAACGAAGAAGACTTCGCCGGCAAGCGCCAGTCGTTCAAAGCAACCGACTCTCCCAACAATCCCGGAGACGCATACCGCTGCTTTGTTGTTATCCGCTGAAGTCCAAATCCTCCTTTGCCCGAATGGTACTTACCTTCAAGGAACGACAGTTTGTAGTTTCTGATCTATACAAAATCTTGTCTCGAATGTTGAAACGAGGCCAATTTCTCAATCTGTATCATTCAACGAGGGAGGGTCATCATTCTTGTCGAATCATTGTAGCACGAGAATGTTGCCGCTGTGAAGATGGCAGAATACCCATTCAAGTTTTATCAAGCTCACGAACAGATCCGAACTGCGTGTTTTTGACAACGATCCGTAAATCGGGGTCCGAGTTCCTCCTCAGTCACGTAGTTCTTCCAAAAAAGGTCGTCGTGATCTCCGGCTACTCAATCGTGTTCCTTCCGTACGATGGGTAACCTGGAATTGAGGATGGACGAGCTAGCTGGGAGTTGCCCAGCCGTGAAGTCTTTGCTCTATTGCCGCTATGCAGATTCTTTACCTCGTAGGCATAACATTTCTCGCTCTGACAAGTTCTGCGTCTTTCGTACCTTCAAAAAGCGCCTCAACCCGGTTCTGGATAGATCATCACAGCACCGTTCCGGCCGCTCGAATGGGGTGACCTCAACGTCCTCTACACAACAGACACGCATGGATGGCTTCTTGGTCACCAGAAACCTTTCCCTAACCGAACTATTCTGGAACGTTTGGAGATTTTTGTGATTTTGTTACGCATCTGAAGGAGATTGCTGATGAGAAGGGCGTGGATTTGCTGATTGTTGATACTGGGGATGTGCGTGACGGAACTGGTTCGACGGATAGGCATCCGCCTAGTGGAATTAATGCTCATGATGTAAATCCAGACCATTGCATTTCCATTTTCACTTGTCGCAGACGTCGCTATACTTTACTTTTCGCGTAGTCCAATCAATTCTTCAAACAAACACCCTTCGACCCACTAACGATTGGAAATACCGAACTTTACATCTACGAAAACACGCTTGAAACTCTCACCGACTTTGTGCCTCAATTCAATGGTCGGCATCTTTCATCGAACGTCAATATATCTGTTCCCAATCCTCCCGACCCTTCGCAAAACATCAGCGTCCCGGTGGGCGAGAGATTTGCAAAGTTTACGACAAAATTTGGGAAGAGAGTGACTGGACTGGGAGTATTGTATGATTTCACGAGCAACACGCTGAGGGTACAACGGTCCAGCATTCGGAAGATCTAGTCAAGGAAGGGCGGGCAAGTTCATCTTTATCATTTGCGGTTTTCTCGTTTGCTGATGTTGGGTGCTTTCTTAGTTTGCTGAAGTAATTTCGGAAGAACCAGACCTCTTCCTGCTCTTGAGGCATATACCTTTACAGTGGAATATGTGGCAACTCTTGTTCGACGCTGCTCGCTCCGTTCACCCTACCAGACCTATTCTCATGCTCTGATCGCATTCGTATGTTTGGATCTGCAGTTAGTCAATTAGCACATGACGAGATCGAAAAAAAAAACAAGGCTAGTGATATTATCTTCAGTTCAATTTGATGCCCGTTTGATCGCTCTCCAGAGTGGACGCTATGTGGAGACTGCTGGTGAGTGGCTCTGTTTTTCTGATTGCTACTGCTACGCAACTGTCTAGCGAGTCAACGTTCCGAACAGGCTGGCTGAGTTAGTGAAGGACGTGACATTTGGACTGCGAAACTATTTAACACTGCGAACTTGACTGTGTTCGGGTGTCAACTTCGACGACCCCCCCCCCCGGGGGGTGGACCTTACATTCTCTCGATGCTAACTTGATGCTACTAAACTTACCTATCAGGTACTCTTCCTTCTCTACTTTCATCGCATGGTTTACCTTTACGTTTGCATTCTGACCGAATCCCTTGCTTCGCTCTAGTATCACACGGGCACGAACAACGATACATTCGACACACCCGAAGGCCTCTCCATTACCCGTAGCTTGGAGGACCTCGCGGAGAGGTTTGAGTTAGATCCTACATATGGGGTTTCGCCAGGCGATTATTCGATATCTCGGTAGGTGTTCCCTCCTGCCTGTTAGGCTACTGAAGGTCTAACGTACCATTGGGACCGATATCCCAGCAATGGTTCTTTGCTCCCACTAGTCATTGAGCAAGTGCGTGATATTGCGTCGTTATAGTCCTGCCTCCAACTTATTCACCCTCGGCCCAGTATTCTTGAACAGGCATTCCCAACTGCCCTCGCAATTTACAGTACGCATGCGTCCAAGATGTTTGACCTCCTTGCTTAACGACCTCTGGACCTGCACTATACATAATAAACTCCGGCTCCCTGCGTTTTGGTGTCTTCGAGGTTCACTAAGAATGACCAATTGATATCCTCGCCGTTTACGAATGAGGTCTTGTTTGTCACTGAAGGATGTCGGTTCACATCGCGGTTGTTGCATCTCTTTTCTTTCTAAAAATGCGTAACCGGACGTTGCCGTGTCAACGCGGCGATACAGTTGATTGAAACGGAATGAGCCAATCGGGAAGGTAAGGTTACTCACGTGCCGTGTCACCAACCTTAGTGGCTTAGCGCCTAAATCGGCATAGTCCATGTCCGTGCGTGGGAAATGATGGGAAGTTGATTTAAGATCAGAGTAGCGTTGCACTGGCTGTCAACTCTCATCTCATCCACTCTCACCATCATGTACGCTCGAACTTTACTCGATGACGGTAGCTGTGCAGATTTCGAATTCGATGTCGAACCCTCCTCTGTGACTCCGGAGATACGCCAGGCCGCAAAAGCGGCGATTCACAAGGAAACAGGGTTTGTGCCGTGCAATTCCACTGTGGCTGGTATTGACACTTCCGATCCGCCAGAGTTCCGCCTCACCAACAAGTTACAAAGTTTTGTGCCGACTCTACCAATTTGCGAAATATAAAAAAGCTCGTCCTTTCTCCTCATGTCGAGCAGCTTACTCTAGCTCCAGTACGTATACTTCCGTCCTTGTTTTCGTACTTCTAATGTGCCATTTGGTTCACAGGCACACGAGAGGGCGCGATTACATGAAAACTTTCCCGAAATTTTCCAACAGTCGGTAATTCATGTAGGGAGAATAGGTGACTGGGCACCCGGCGACCTTTCAATCCATGAGAACAATTTCGAGCAGACGAGCGATGACATCACGCATGCGGGGACGTTCCTCCGGGCACTGTATCACGACCTCAATTCTCCCCGGACAGTAGTGCGTGCTTGTTCATATCAATGCTGTGTAGTTCTTCTGATGCTCTCGTGGCTAGGATGCCTCGATGCTGAACCGGTTCCCCTCCTTTCGCGATGGCATCAGAGAAGTTGCGGGCTTGAACGGTTTTCTCAAAGAAGTGGCACCTGACGCATCAGATTCATCCCAAGTGACGCCTGTAGAGCTGGAATGTTACGATAACATCTTCCATAACATTACGGCTGGCGTTTCTAAGTTCCGCTTCAGAAAGTTTGACTCATCCGCAGCGCATTCATTGTTTTTCGGATCCACGATAATGCTACCCCCCTTCTTCTGGGACAATCACCAATCGCTGCAAAAGCTAGAAATGACCGCGTACGTATTTTCCTTTCTTGGTAGGAGACTGGGACATATTCGTTTTCAGAGATCGTGGATCTGGACTCCGAGTATTCGTCAGATCGGGTCACCAGCCCGATATCTACAAATTCGTGCCTAGGAGCGACCTTATCGTAATCGACAAATCATCTAGTCTGCCCACCCTGATCTGTGAAGTGGATTCCCATGTCCGGCAGAAAGATCTTATAAGGATGATCTTGCAGGGTGTGGTTGCATGTCGTCAATGGCGATATGTTCTTCCTGAGTTGGACCAGGAGAAGAATATGCTGCTCGGGATATACGTTTATGATAATCTCGTTGTCGAACTATATTTCTTTCACGCTGAGAAGAATTACGAAGTGTGTCATAGCTGTTTATGGATCAGGAAAAACCACTGATTTCTGCTTAGGTTGACATATTTCAGGAAGAATTTATCCTTAGACGGCGAGAGGACGCGCTTCGGCTTGCCCGTATCCTCTTCAATTATCGAGAAAAGCTTCTGGATGTAGTGGGTCGATCTGAAGAAGAAAAGGTCGCGACACTTGAGCGCCTTGTCTCTGAAAGCACCAATCTGCCGTCTTTTACAACGAAGAAGACTCCGCCGGCAAGCGCCAGTCGTCGATCAAAGCAGCCGACTCTTCCAACAATCCCAGAGACGCATACGGCTACTTTGTTGTTATCCGCTGAAGTCCAATCCCTCCTCTGCCCGGATGGTGCTTACCTTCAAGGAACGACGGTCCGTAGTTTCCGGTCTATACAAAATCTTTGTCTCATCGTTCTTGTCGAATCATTGTAGCACGAGAACGTTGCCGCTGTGAAGATGGCTGAATACCCATTCAAGACACTTGGTTTTATCAAGCTCACGAACAGATCCGAACTCCATGTTTTTGACACGATCCGTAATTCGGGGTCCGAGTTCCTCCTCAGTCACGTAGTTCTTCCAACGAAGGTCGTCGAGGTCTCTGGTTACTCAATCGTGTTCCTTCCGTACGGTGGGGAACCTCTCCTCTATTCATGGGGATTGCCAGGTGCACCATTTGGTCATGAGATCCGGATTGCATGGGATTTGCTCGCAATCATCTCTCAACTGCATGACCTTCACATTGCCCATCTAGACGTCAAACCTACCAACATCCTGTGGGACTCGTCTTCCAAGTCCATTCGAGTCATCGACTTTGACTCTTCGGTGAAACTCGATTCAAATGGTGGGCGTATAGTTAAGGGTGTCATCGGTACATCTGGGTATGCTGCTCCGGAGGTGGAATCAGAAGAAGGACTGGAGTATGATCCGTTCCTTGCTGATGCATTCAGCTGTGGACAAGTCCTGTGGGAAATACTCTTGGCAGAAACCATGTCTGAGGAGAGGAGGTTTGTCCTCGACCTTGCTAGAGCTCTCAGAAAGGGGGATGCAAGCGAACGATGGTCAATTAGTCAAGCGAAGGGGGCGTGGATTGACTGGATCAAGAAGCGTGGAGAGAATTCGATGCGGATCAACCGTAGTACGGATGATAATAGTTTGTTCAGTAGTTCGCTACCGGCATCCGTGGTATGCGTTCACTAGCTAGAAGTTGAATTTCGTGTCAGGAGTTAATATAAAGCATTTGCTCTGTGTGCATGGTGCAGTACGTTTTGTACTAGGGCAAGAGGACCTTCTATTCACTTCTAAGAAGTTGGTTAGCTGCCACTGTGCGAAACAGACGTGAATGGGTGTCACGCGAACGTGACGGAACACATCATTCCCTCATTCACTTGGTAGCCCATGTGGTCCGCGTATCAAGTGCTCCCGCTCGAGCGCGTTCAAGCTACAATTTATTATACTCTCCCAGCCTTACGAAACGAGACATGCCTCTATGACTTGGAAACATTCCCAATTCTTGCATCTATGTTATAATGCTCAACAAACCAATCAACCATGCTCTGGAGGGCTAGAACATCAAGGTAAGTGACCGATAGCTTGCATGAACACAAAAGCAGTCCGTCCCACCTTGGTCAAACGGTGTGAACGAGAATCGTACTCCAGACTTCGCAAGCAAGCCAGCCAATTTGGCGTTCGATGCCGGTTTACGAAACTGACCGTCCGATGCCTGCCGGTTCCACTAAACGAGATCGTTAGCATGTTCAGTCACACGCGGAGCATCAAGCGCACCTCTGTCTTCACGTCGAAGGGCCGTAGTGACGAGTCTACGAGTCGTTTACGTTCTCGGTTCTTCTGGAAAGCACGTACAACGCTATTGACGACGAACTCAATGCTGACCTCCTGTTCTTCCGGAACTAAAGGCAAAACACGGTCGTGTTCGTTCCGCGATCTGAACAATAGGAGAGAACATACCCGATAAAATAAGGGGATCGACTTCCTCATAGTTCCTCAGCATCCACACCATGAGTTTGGCAAGATCGCGAGAGTAGATGAATTGGCGCAATGGCTTTCCACTCCCTGCGGGTCTGAAGACAGTGTCATTTTCTACGAGAAAGTCGTGAGACGATACGGGATAAAGTCATTGGATAGATTGTATCCACTTTCGGCAAGATAACATTTGTGAATCAAACCGGGTATGACGTGCGAATCCTGTAGATCGCTGCGGGAAAGGTCAGCTCCCGACTCTACCTAAACTGATGACTCGACGTACAAATTATCATACTCTCCAAAGACATTGGTCGGGATTGCGGCGGTGAAGTTGCATCCAAACTCCTGAGCATATGCACTACAAGTGACAAGGAAGTCATGTCCACCACCCCTGCTAGATTTACTCGTAATGAGACGAGAACGTACCGGTTTTGCACATCGACGAGTCGTTTAGCATGCGAGTAGCCGAAGTTGCTAGGATGCGGGGGTCCGAGGTGGATTTTGGCTTCTGTGAGAGGGTAAAGATCCTTCACACCCTTTTCATCGGGAAACACGCAAGTCGAAAGGCAGGAGACAACCTTCTCCACATGATACAAGTGGGCGCAGTGAAGAACGTTGTCATTGATCAAGATGTTTTCGCGTAGGAACGTTAACTATAGAATCGGGAGATTGATTGAGTTGTTGCAGCTTCAAAAGTTCAATTGTAGCTACAGACGTTATGAGCCATGTTCTTGAAGAGTCCTCCGACTGCAGATCTTGTCAGAAGGGACCGCAAGGACCACCAAGAGCAAGAACAAACCGATTGCAGCCAGGTGAATGACGTGGGTCGGTTTGTACTTCTCGAAAAGTGCCTTCGTAGCATTCAGGTCCCTAAAGGCCGCCTTAGAATATACCAAGCGGACAGTTACAGGCCAACTACCTCAGATCAGTATCCTTTGAGCCCACAAAATGCCATGTTTCGCCTGGTCCAGCACGAAAAGTCGGATCCCCATCGGGATCGTTGACGACATACTGGATAGCATGCCCTACAAGACCATTACCTCCAGTCACCAGGATCACTTTAGCCATCGGTTGCAAGAATGAACAAGGACAATGGAGGTTGCAGGACAGGAGACGGCAAAGAGAACTTAGCAAGGCTACCCGATGACTAAGCAGACTCGAATTCTAATCGACCTATTCTATCTCTGAACATCATTGACCTGTACGCATTACTTTCAATCCTCATCTTCCTCATCCTGACCGCCGGACCTAAAAAGTGCCATAAGTTCCTCAAGACCAAGTCGGGAGTTCTTGAGCCTGTCTCCGCTAAGTGCAGCGGCAGCAAGTGCCCGTTTCTTTTCCTGTAGTGCAAGTATACGTTCTTCGACCGTCTGCTCAATGGTCAACTTGTAGATGTTGACTGCACGAGTTTGCCCAAATCGATGTGTACGGTCAAAAGCCTGATCCTAGATCATGGCCGTGAGCAACCAGTAAGAGGGAAAGCACACAGCTGTTGCTTACCTCCAAGGCGGGATTCCACCAGAGATCTACTAAGATAACATTGTTACACGCTGTGAGGTTTAGACCTGCAATGTATTATTAGAGGGATGTCTAGAAACCTCGTAGCCCACGTACCGGTATTGCCAGCTTTGAAAGAGATAAGAATCACCGTAACGTGACTGTCTTCTCGTATCGCCCGCAGACTTTCTTCGCGCTGATCCTTTCGCATCGATCCATCATCTACGCAGGCTGAGCACAAGGTGGTACAGATGCGTTGTAACACTTACATCTTACGAACCTGAGTCCTTCATTTCGCAAGAACGGTTGGATTATATCAAGCATAGACGTAAATTGAGAGAAGATTATTGTTTTCTCGCCAGACGAAGAATCGCGGACTTTTCGTAATAGTTGGAGGATCATTCTAACCTTAGCGGAGTCGGGTGGGAGTGATTTCGCCCCAGAAGTAAGAGATTTACGCCGTGCTTTACCGGCGATTGCTTCACAATCTGAACAGTACCGAGTAGATGATGTACCATCCGTTCTCGACGAGCCAATGCTGGATAGACGTCAGAGCTGGAAGCTCGTCAACGCAGTTCACTCACGGTTGTTGGCACATGTGACATTTTGCAGACGATGAAACGTTCATTTGCTTGAAAATGTCTGTGAGTTCATCTTCGACCTCCAAGTCCTTTGCGGGTCGAGGTTCAACGCTATCCTTGTCAAGCAGGAAGTCTTTCGACAACAGAGAAGCATGGTTGCAGGCTGTCGACACGATCCGTGTCAGGAGTGCCAAGTAGATTAAATGAAATACGTTATGCGCACCTTGTCGTAAGCGTAGCAAGAGGACCAATACCGACGTGTAATTCTTTGCAATATCACCGCTTTGACGGAACTTATTAAGTGTTGACTCGACCTTCATCGCAATCGATTCATAAAACTCCCTTTCGTCTGCGTCAAAGGCACAATGAACAATGTTCACGTTTCGATCGGGAAGCTCAATCAACTGTTTGCCATTGAGAACAGTGTCTTTCTTTCGTCGCAGCATTATTGCTTTGAGGACAACCTTGAGACCATCGTACGTTAGAAATCACTTATAACTTGTCAGACAACTGATCAGACCTGGAGCTTCTTCATCGCTCGGACTGATTTGCCCGATTTGACAGGCTTATTGATTTGGTTATTGAAGGTCTCCCAATCATTAAGAGGGCGGATTCTAAGGAACTTGAAGAGGGAGTACAATTCCTCGACGCTGTTCTGCCTATGCAACTTGTCAGTACGAGGTTTTGGTTCAACAACTGCTTCGCCCTTACATCGGTGTACCCGTCAATGCCCATCGAAACTTGCCTTCCAAGGCGCAACACGCTTCGGCTCCCTTCGTCTTGACGTTTTTAATATTATGCGCTTCGTCTATATGATATTCAGATCCAGCACTGGACTGAACGGTGGAATCTACCACAAACCAAGAACAATTCTCCACCATTTGACTCGAAACAAGGCATCCATGGCTTTTGTCTTCCTTGGAGCTCTCCTGGTTATATCTCCATCTGAACTGCTGTCTTCGTCAGATGAACCAACATCCCGCGACTTCTTGGCTGCTTTGCTCGACCCAGATTGATATGTGCCGTGCTCGGAAGACAGCACGCTGTATGATGTTATCTTTTGTATATCAGGGAGTGACATAAGTGCTCCTCCGAATTGATGCAGTTACTTCCACGTACGACAACATGTGCCTTCTTCAACGTTTCGGGGTCTAGAGATAGCCATCAGAATTTGACAGTGTGAAGACTGTTGAACATTACCCACCTTTCGCCCGGGAGGGACCATGATGCTCGATAACTCGAAGGCCCACTGTCATCTTGCGAATTTCGCTAGCCCATTGCGACACTAAGGCTACGGGGCAGACGACGCTACGCGTGTTGGCTGTCAGTGCAAGTCCCTAATGTGGGCGAGTTTACCCACAGAGTCGAAGCCGCGTAACCTGCGTTTCTATCCGACTTGCGAGGTCTCCCATCAACAATCCTGGTGAGAGTTTGGATCGTTTTGCCGAGCCTAATGCAACAATCGCAGGGTGTTCGAGGCATGTCTTGATACATAGTATGAAGGCTTACCCCATATCGTCAGCGAGAATTCCTCCAGCTTTCTTTCCGCTTTCACGCTCAGCCATCCATTTGCGGCCGATAACTTGGTGGGGTAGAAGTTTTATTTCTTCCTGAAATCCTTCGACAATGGTATCTTCGATATCAATGTTAACTGTACCATCGTTCATACTTGACGACAATAATTCTTTGAGATCACGTTCGGCTTCAGCGGCGGTCTTTCTTGGGTCATAAAGGTGATCCACTGCTGGCTCATCAAATGTTTCCCACAATGGTCCGTCCGATGGCTGTCGATTGTCCAAAGCAGAATTTGACGGAATCTTTATTACCGTCGGTTGCTTTGTAAAACCATTCTGACCTATCCTAGATTCGTACACCGGCAGGACACTGAAAGGAGAAGACAAACGTCATCGATGGTACTAAGGCTAGCTATATTCAGAGGGTACTGACGGTTTGTCCTTGACGTCATCATCGGAGGAAGATAAACTTATCGAAGTCATAAATCGTCCGTCTCTAGAGTTTGGATTTTCCTTGGGGAGGGGGACAGCTGGTTTAGAAGTGACTGTATCTTTGTCCGGTTTCAGCTCGTCAGACTTCGACTGCTGATGCCTGGGAACCACATGCACGAGGAATCAGTGCAGTCGTGAAGTCACTTCCTTTCGCAATGCTCACGATATGAACGGCTGATCTTCATCATCAGACCAGACCAGTCGTTTCACCACTTTCTTTGTGGGAGAATGTGGTTGAACATCGTCATTATCAGAGGAGCTGTCTGATAAAGACAAGGGTGAAACTCCGCTTGGACTCGACTCCGAGGACGATATGGTCTGTGGCCACGCGCTTTCAGTGGAATGCACAGTAAGAAACAAAACTTGCCCGTACTATGACTGTGTTAGGTGGAACGGTTCGGCGGGGCTGACTACCTTTCACCGTGAACAACTCCGTCGAACCTGCTAATTCCTTCCTCCTGAAGGCCTGTCAGGCTGAGGTATCACGCATACTAGTTGGGGATACTCGCATTTTCTCCATCTCAGCATTAATAGAGTGAGTCGTCGATGTTGATGTGATGTGACTAAAGTTAAGGAAGGCGCGTTTCAACAAGGCGTAGTTGATTCATGCACGTGACAGCCTTCACGTTGTCGCGAAGAGTCACAGGTGTAACGTCACCCCTGTCACGGTCCAAGTTTATGCGGGACCACTTCAAACAAGACGGAAGTTTATCTTCACCAGCGAACAGGTGTCGCGTTCCATTTCTGTTCTATTATGGTCACCAAACACAAATATCGTTGCCTCTTCACATCAGAATTACATTACGCGACTCTAATCCCACTCGATCCAATTTCGAAAATAATCCGAAGTCCTTGTCTCGTATGTGATCGAGCTTTACAAAAATCGCAATCTCGTTCACTCCAGAATGCACAGTCAAGATCCCATGTTTCTCTGCACGAGATGAGCTAAGGTGTGGATCTTGGTTAGTTTCAATCACCCGGATGTACCTTTGAAGATACCATAGTTATTCAAGGCCAGTAGCCGTTTCCCAGGGCTTTTTCCGCTGTTCTGACATCGATACGCTTGGCGGTTCTTCCTGTAATCAAGTCAGTTCAGTCGAATTCACCTGTATACTGAGTGGTTACAGTTGTCCCTCCTGGTATGTTCTCGTTATTCGGCACTAGATGCGTCTGATTCGACTCTATCAGAGTCATGATCTCGGCGAAAGACAGTACGCGGCCATCGCCCCGAGAACGAGACTCGGCGTCGCTATCTTGGCTTGATTGATGACTGGTGTGCGTAGGCGTAGGTCTCACCTCGTCCCACGATACTTGATGACCGGTGACTCTATCACCTGAAGAATCAGACGGATTGCTTCGCCAGATCATCGAGATTGTATTACTGACGACGAGAAGTAAAACACCTTAGCTTGGCCGATTATATCGTCCCGACTCTCTGGGGCCGTATCTGCCTCCAGAGATCCAAGTATGCTCGAGAGTCCTTCCTATAACAAGGGATACAGATCAACGAAAAGTCAATTGTAGCGAGACTGCATGACTACTTGAAATGCCTCATCTGTATCAAAGGGATATTTGATAAACTCTTCTAAAACAGCGGCTTCGACCATGGTAGTCAGAGAGAGAGAGAGTTGACTTGAATTATATAATGTTCTCACGAGTGATGCGAGTGATGAACAAATAAGGTAGGCTATCTTATCAGCTTGACTAGTACCTGCTACTACAGTTCAGAGCCTCCAAGTCCCGTAGGATTATATCAACTCCATGGTCTCACCATTGCCCCCAGAGCTTTTGTTGAGAGTCATTGAACTTGTACTCGAACAAACTCCTCGGCATCCAATATCTCTTCTCTTGGTTAATTCTCATTTCCACGACCTCTGTCAATCTGTCCTGCATACAGTATTACGCTTCTCATCCATCCGTCAGCTCGACTGCTTTGCGCAGACATGTAATAGCCTCGTCTTCCACCCCAGAGTACTTTCAATCAATCTTCCTGGAGGGACAGCCTATCCTCGTCTGTTCGAGCTTGTTCGCAATTGTCTTCTCCGGATAGCAGAAATCGCCCCGCAGTCCAGTCAGAGTGGACACCATAAACTGGAATTCTGGCGTATACAGCTATGCCTCAACTCACATACCTTTAACAGTTCTAAGCATCTCTTCGAGGCTCTCGATCTTACAAAGTACGCTGTTGTCCCTGCATCTGAAATTCACATGTTCATGTCGTATTGAAATTTCTCAAGCCCAGACGAATTTATATGGACAGGTCCCGATCCAGCTCATCATTTCTCCATAGCAGTGGGTCGTATTTCATTTCATTATCGGTGAATTGTTGCATATGTAACCTATTCGCCTATCAGATTGTACCAAACGCAGCGGTGTACCTCTTCAAAGCGATGCACACATGGACAAACCTTCGTTATCTCAAGCTCACCAACCTGTCATTCCCGCGATCCGAGGATGGCCATTCCACTTTCCTACTTGCAAAGGCTCTGGGAGTGATTCTAAGCGCGAGTGGTGCACCACCACACGATCACTCGCCTATCTCGACCGACGCAATAATTTTCTCGTCATCACCGCCCATGCCGCGCCTTCAAACAATCTACCTCGGCCAGATCACATTCTTGGATCCATTCGAGGTCGCGGCGATCGTATGCGCCAACGGGCTCGCTTCGCTCACCTCCGTACGCGTCGTCGACGCGTATCAAGGTAGCATTTGGGGACCCCGTATCAGAAACGCGGATGTAGAGAGGGCTGCTATGCACTATTTCCGCTCTCCGTCTCCTGTAATGGATGATTTGGTGAGGGGTTCTTGCGGAACTTGTATCGACCGCGTGAAAAGACTAGTTTCTTGCGAGGCTTTGACAGAACGAATAATGGGAGGTGATAGGATGGATTACGACAACTAGAACGAAACATGAATGCAGAGTACAATACAGAATTAGATTCGAGGCATATTGCGGGAGAGGGAAGAACCATCCAGACGGAAGATAGCTGTAAGGCATTAATCGTCACTCTCGCTATCAACCTCAACCTAACCAATTCAGTTTCAGACCCAATGCAACGCCGATAAGTAACGATAGAAGATGACATACAACTTTTTGCATTTTTCCCCTGGCAGCGGCAGCTGCAGTCCGAGTACCGCGACTCCTTGATCCCGCTCCAGACCCAGACGGGGCAAAACTCAATGTAGCTTGCTTAGATTTCGAGCTTGCTTGAGACGCAGCGGCCTTTCCGCGCCCTGATGTCTTCTTCGTCGATTGACTGCAGACGCAATTCAGACAACGTCGGTCAAGAGAATGCTTAGGGGTATACCTCAAGACAGCTGCTCGACTAGTCCTCTTTGCCGGCTTAGGAGCGTCTTCAGCATCTTCATCCTCATCCTCCGATTCCGACTTCGAAAGGACATATTAGACAGTGAGAGCCACGAAGAGCAGGTAAACTCACCGCAGCCTTTGCCCCTCTTCTCTTGGTATTTGATGCTTTCGATCCCGCAGTTCCCTTCGCTCTTGACGTAGACGCTTTCCCTCCCTTCTTCGGAGGTGGTTCTTCAAAGTCGTCATCGTCATCCAGATCCATCATCGAGTCGACCGATTCCGCATCGGATCCAGCATTCTGTTTGCTCTTCATGAGGACGCTGGACGACCGTCATCAAAAGAAATTAACCGCACCCTTGCTGGTCCGCTGTGCCCATTCTTTTTCCTTTCCCCGTACTCTTCCTCATGCTTCTTCCTGGCTTCTTGGACCTGTGAACCGTCAACGATCACGAAGACATGCCAATTTCTGCGCAACGTACGGCATCATCCAGTTCCTCTTCTTCGACTTGGCCGTTTGCCTGAACACCCTTCATAAGAGATTTTAAGCTCGACTGTACATACCTAGCAGTATATTAGTTAACGATCTCGACAGACCGTTATGGTAACTCACGAAGAAATAGCATGCGTATCATCATCTTCTCAACAAATAACTGAATCGCATCGCCCATACCAACGTCGCCAAGTAGCTGTAACTCCTGGCCCGCTAGATATTCCTTCACAAGCGTACCCACACGAACCTTTGCAAGCTTTTCACTAACAGTCATATCAGGGTCGTCAATGCTCAATTCTGGTTGCTCGGTGCCATTTTTTGCCTTTGACCGTGACGCAAACTTCTTGGATCGGTGAAAGACAAGAACATCGCGAGGATTAGCGATACGACCCTGGAATTCTTGACCAAACCGAATTGGGTTCGACATCTCAGGAACATCGGTCGTATCAACCTGAATTCCGGCTTATTTCAGCATAGGAGGATGAGAGATGAAGACGTTGGGTACCTTTAGCCGAACTAATGGCAACATAGCAGGGAGCGGCTCCTCTCCTCTTTGTAAAGCCTGCGCATTGCGCTCCTCCCATTGAGAATCCGCCTTTTCGATAAGCTCATTAACCTGTAACGAAATTAGAGCGTTCAGTTCGTCTGAACTGGGAACGCCAGAATCTCAGGAAGCGAGCGACACCTACCTTTCTCTTCAGGAATCTCCCAACTTCAATTTGGTCGGATACATCAAAGCCTTCGTCTTCTGCTGCCTCCACGAGACAGACCTCGTCGATTACAAACGGGCGCACAGTGCGCAGAGGTATAGGCTCCAATCGGAATTCTTTCTTACAAATGTGAAGTAAAGCGACTTGCCTGAAGCAGACATGGTTAGTGACGCTTCTATGCTTCTCGCGGGCAGCCACTCACTTCTCGAGCGCTTCGCCGTCAGCCAAAGAGGTCGCAACCGAAGACCCTGGCTGGCTGACGTAGTACTCCTTCCCCGCCACTGGTTCAGGTATTATACGACAGTCATGCTCATGACCCCAAATGACAAGATCGATACTATCGTCGAACATTCCTTCTGGCACTGCTTCTTGTGGGCCGCGCTTTACTCTACGGAAACCAGAGGTCAGCAAAGATGTTTAATTGAGACTAGAACAACATCACCTATTTTGATGAAGCAGCAAGATATTGAACCAATCTTGCTTGTCTCTCGGCATAAACATCCTCACGCGGTTGCTTCTAAGCTCAAAATGCAATCGTGCATCCTTGACGTTGCCAATACCGTATAGACCGAGACGAGTATCTCCCTTCTTCAGAAGCACGGGCTTCACTGCAATGCCAGTACTCTGTGCCTCAGCGTCATTTGTAGGGAGGTCGATTTTGCCCATGTAATTTAGCAGTCCTGTCACGGAAAGGAGGTCAAGGGCACAGAGAGCTCCTTCCTATGTCATAAAATTCAGGCAAGGAAAGGAGCGATAAAGCAAAGAGCATTACAGGTCCTGCGCCTTGAGGATCATCGTGGTTACCGTGTATCGAGAATACAGGAATGCCGACGTTGAAATTAGGGTCCTCATAATTGACAGCAGGAAAACTAACAAGTCGGTTACTTGAACAGAGGTGAAGGACTGAGATTGCTCACGAGAATCCGGATGCTTTTCCTTCTTCTGGATCACTTAGCAGTTCGACTTGCACGGGTCTATCTCCCATCGTATACTCCCTCAGTAAAGCGATAACTCGGTATACACAATCTCTTGAAGGACGATTCTCGTGAAACAGGTCGCCCGCAAGGAGGATGAAGTCGACCTAGGATACAAGCATGAACATCTAGTTGAGGCCAGAGCTGAAGAGTTACATCGTGCTTGACAGCAAGCTGCAGTATCTCTTCAAAAGTGTTGAAAGAATCTCTTCCCCTGATAGGATCTCGCTCTAGATACCCAATGTGGTTATCCGTTGCAAGCATGATTTTGATTGTGTCCTCTATGTTGTCGAGACTTTGAGCAAGACGACCGGCGAGAGGCCTCCACAGACTCACCATCTGATTCAAAGGGACCTCTAGCTTGAGGCATTTCGACGTGATGGTTACTGACAAAGTTGAGGGTCGGTGAGAGTTGACTCTGACTCGGGTTCGGAACGCGCTCCTTAGTAAAGGTGAGTGACAGACGCGTACGTGACTAATAATGTCACGCGCGTTCCGTCACGGGAACTGCGCAGCTTCACATCATTCACATTCACTCCCTTTTGCTGCTTTTTACCTTTTCCTTCGCTTTTTTCAACAATGTCTCAACAAAATATACCAAGGGCCCCGGAGAGGCTCCTCGTTGTACGTCCACAGATGTTGGCCTCGAGTTAACGAGTACCGATTATTTTCTCCAGTTTGGTACAGTCTCGTTCTACATGGTCGCCGCTCTGGCAGTACGTCGCATCATATATACGTTCGTCTCCTGAGCGAGAACTCACGAATCTTGATTTCAGATGGTCATGGCGTAAGCAAACTCTGCTTTGGGTGGGGAGCTATCGCTGAACAGACATACGTAGAAACAAATGGGTACTGAACACGACTGTCGTACCCTTGTTCTTCCTCCTCACCCAGCTGCTCATTGCTGTCTTCCTTTTCCTCGTCTCGCACGCTGTCGGTCTCATTAGAGTCTCATTCCACATTGACTTGGCGTTGTGCAAAGGTCTTGCACCTATGATCATCCTTAATGTCATCGGTCTTAGGTCTGGTGTCGTTCCCCAATCGCATTGAATTCCGTTTACCAAGTTTTTGTTCCCAACAGCTTCAGCAACTTCACTCTTAAATACGTCGACGCCTCTTTCTATCAAGTCGCTCGGGGTCTCGTACTACCCTTCACAGTCGCGACCTCCGCATTTTTCATACATTCACGACCGTCACGAGCAATTCTTTTCGCGTGCGCAATCGTAACCCTCGGCTTTTTCATTGGCGTCTTTCTTGATGGAGTCCACGTCTCCACAGTAGGCATCTTCTTCGGCGTCGTCAGCAGTGCCACAACAGCACTGCACGCCGTTGTAATTAAGAAAGCGATCAAGCTTCTCAATGATTCCGCTCTTGACCTGAGCTGGTACACAAACTTGATTAGCGCAGCTGTTCTGAGCATTGTTGTGGTAATATGTGGGGAGCTTCCCGGCGTGTTGTCACTCCTCTATGGAGAACCGAGAGTTTTGAGGACTTTCGTATGGGGTTCACTCATCACAGTATGTTCTTCCTCGTCCCGTTTGAGGATGTTCGTACTTAAGCTGGTCTCCAGGGAACTCTCGGCTTCCTTATGAGCCTTGCCTCTCTCCTTTCCATCAAGGTTACATCGCCTATAACACACATGGTTTCTTCCGCCGTTCGCGGAGTGGCTGCATCATTTCTTGGTGTCTGGCTTTTCCAAGATATCATCACCAGGTATGATAGCAATCTTTTCGTCCTGAAATCAGACGCCTCAACTTGTACTGTTACAGCGGACGGGCAACTTCCATCGCTGTCATTCTCGGTGGATCCATCTACTACACATGGGTCAAACATGTCGAGTCGTCACATCCACCAGCCTCAAGCGAGAAACCATACGAACGCGTGCCGCTTGACGAAATTGAAGCAGGCAAGGCGGAAGAACGCAACAGACCAGAATGAAATACCCTTCTATTCCCGAACAGCGCGCGCGAACGATACGGTAGTTGTATGTACTCTAACTTATTGTTTCATAGAGTCCTGGGTTCGCATTTGCAAGTTTCTGGTTATATCCTACATGATGTTTTTTTGTTTTTCTCATAGAGCATAGTTGGCTGCACGAGTAAACGTGCTGCACCCAAGAAATGCAAGGCCTGTAGTCCGACAGTATTACAGAGATGCAAGATAATGTCACAAGATGCAACCAATAAACAGTTCTACCGTAATTGTTTTTATAAGTTCCCCTCTAACTTCATCTCATCTATTTCTTCATTCTTCTGGGTCGCCGCACCTGGATGTTTCCCGCGGCCCGCACGTTCGAGGGTACCATCCGCAAGCTCGTATGCCGGGAGATATCTCTCGTCACCGTCCTCCTCTCCATCGTCAACATTCACATTCCCACTCCAATATCCAGCCGGGCCGTTTTGCCGTACCCCAACATCGGACGGCGGCACGGGTGTGGTACACTCCGAGTCAATCGGCAGGCTCACCTGGCCCACGTTCTGCTGAAGCTGCCCTTGCTGGGATAGACTTGTCGGCTTAGGAGCCTCCTCGAGGTGTGGAAGTGCCTGTGAGCGAGTCCTACATACAGGTGAAATGCGCAGTGCTGGGTTTGGATAAGTGTTGTATGTGGAGCCGAGACTTGTGTATCTTTGGCACACTCAGTCAGCCCATGGATTACGGTTGTGGGAATGGAAACGGAAACATACCCGCGGTCGTAAAGCACGCAATACGGGACGGCAAGAGAACGAAGGAACACCCATACATCGGTGTACGACCAGTTTATGATTGGGTGTACTCGCTCAAAACGGGGCCAATCCGCGTCCGTCATGTTGCGGAAACCAAGAGTCGCTGTGTATCGAGCATTAATTAGCGTATAATCAACAACAGAGAGATACACTTACCTCCGTGAGGGTCACCTTTACGCGTCCCAACGAGAATAGCCTCGATATGCGGGAAATCAGTCTTGTACCTCTCCAAAGCTCTACGCATTCCTTCTCCACCACGGGCCTTACCCACAGGATACTTTCCCTTCCCCGATCCATTCGCCTGTGGTGTCGCCGGTCGGGTCACGCTCTCAATCGGGGGGAAGTCTCTCGGACTATGAGGCAGTGGTGTGTCAGAGCTCGGAGGTGAGCAGTGGTAGAGGTCAAGGTTGTATGCTACGACGGATTGCTTGATGAAGTCTTCGAGTTCTGGGAAGGGTGAAGGAAGAGGTATGTAGATAGTTGGTATCCTGTAAGGTAATTTTGAGGAAGACGAGCGCATGCCGATGGCAGCATAGAATAAGTGTAGTAGAACAGTGCCTTCAGACTATTCGTCGGTATAAATGGTAGAGTCGAGTCGAGATGGGACGTACAGTCCTTGCCTCCGTTGAAGCTCAGCGAAACATTGTCCTGTCTTCGGGACCGAAGTTAGTCTCGACGAACCATTCCAAATGCAAAGCAACGAAACGCACGAATGGTCATCAAGGGCCTGGTTGATCACATCAAGGGCTTCACGGACAAGTCTCGCAATGGGGGTGTCCGTCTCTGCGAGCTTGCGAACATCTGTAGCGACCTTTGCTTGATCAAATACTTGAACGTTTCTGGAATGTTTTCCGTCTGCCAGAGTCATTATATAGGTGAATTGTCTCCGTCTCCGCTGTCGAGTTTGTAGTAAAGGAAAGAAGGATGAAAAGCGAATACTTTGAGGATGAGGTCTGATGACAATCAGCATCATAAGCTGTTCACATGAACATAATCCACTCATTTATTTTTCCGAAACTCTTATTTATCATTTATTCAGCATTTATTTACAGAGTTATTTTCAGCTTAGTGATTGTTATTGTGTAAGTAAAGGGGTACGACGACGTTGATTAGATTTGTCGTAAACCGCCGAACTACCGTTGGGACCGACCACGACCTCAACTCAGCCCACCACGACCGACAGCAATGTCGACATTTTCAACGGGCAGAGCATCAGGAATAAGCAAACTCGCAAGAGAAAAGAACCAACGTATTCTACTCGAGCTCGTCTCTAAGCCAGGAAATGGTGCGTCCGTCGCCTGTTCCAAAGCCGGCTGTGGCTAACAAATCCCATCCTCAACAAACAGACACATGTGCAGACTGCAAAGGTCGGTACACCAACCTTTTATCTCCTAGAATGTCTGGCCTCATGAGAGTCGAATCTCGTTAGCCAAGGCTCCTCGCTGGGCGTCCCATAATCTCGGCATCTTCATCTGGTGAGCACCGTCACAGACACCTCCAAGCAGACATCTAATCATGTTATCTCTCGCCGTAGTGTACATTGCGCAAGTATTCATCGAAAAATAGGGACGCACGTCACCAAGGTGTATGTCCTTCCATCGCCTCCATTGAATTGTTCTGACATTGTCGACTCAGGAAGAGTCTTACGCTCGATGACTGGACGAAGGAACAAGTCGAGGTGAACAGTCATCCTTCGGTTATTTGGTAGAACCGATGCTTACGACTAAGCTCTGCCCGTCCAGAACATGAAAGCCATTGGTAACGTTCGGGCAAATCAATATTGGAATCCAGACGAAAAGAAACATCCTTTGCCGACTAATATGGAAGAGTCAGAACGAGATAGCGAACTGGAGAAGTACATCCGGTGTACGTCGTTAAATACACCCATTGATCATATTCTAATCGCTGTGC
The DNA here is from genome assembly GCA_024712875.1 of Inonotus hispidus. Taxonomy (NCBI): domain Eukaryota; kingdom Fungi; phylum Basidiomycota; class Agaricomycetes; order Hymenochaetales; family Hymenochaetaceae; genus Inonotus; species Inonotus hispidus. Next base: position 973,808 of record CM045723.1, on the reverse strand, counting down.
TATTGCTAGCCAAATACGAATTCCAACGATTTCGATCTCTGTCTGCGCGTGTGGTCGAAAAACTTGGACCCTCTCAATCTCTTCAATCCAGGACGCCACTACCGACTTCCACATCCCAGTCGACAGCTACTGTTCTCCCAAAGCGTTCGCAGACTGCTCCGATTCATTCTGAGCCTCCTGCAAGTGCACGGTCGTCCCAACCTCCTGTTCCTACTGCTCCAGCACTGGCATCACGTTCCATTTCTTCCGGTTCTGGAGCTCCCGGCTTTGGTCCAGACATTGCAGTCCCTCAACGAAGGTCCAGTTTCAATCCATTCCCTTCTTCGGTTCGGTTACAACTGCAAGTTTCTCTCAACCGTCAAGCTCAGCGTCGGTACCTCCGCCGAATCAGCACGCGTCACTGACAGAGTCGACGTTCAAAGATCTCATCTCTTTACAGGTACCTTCGTCGAACTCATCCTTACCATTGCAATATGCACCTCCGCAAGAGCAGCAAACTGCCTTCCAGACGCAGATGACAACTGGTCTCACCTCATCGCCAATCACCACCTTCAGTCCTGCTCCATTCGGTTCTCCATACGCAACAACAAATCCGTACGCTAATTTGTCAATCACACCATCGGTAACAGGCGGTGCGTTCTCATCACCAAGTCCAGCTTCGAATTTTCGAAGTACAACGCTTCCATTCTCGAGCGCCAGTCAGGCGCCATTAGCACCTATGCCTACAGGTGCTCCAAATGCCTTTCAACAATCATCTTTGAGCCCTTCTCCTAATTCTTTTGCTCAAATGCAAATGCAAGCGCAACGATACCCAGGAACACAGCTAAATCCGAACCAGTCGTCACCCTTCTTCACTCCGCAGCAGCAACCGCAACAGCAACAGTCATTCCAACATGGAACGTTCCAATCTCCATCTAACACGAATATGCCAATGACGACGCAAGCCCAGCAGGCACAACAAATCTTCCAAGGCATGGCCGGAGGTGGTACTGGAACGCACAATCCCTTTGCACACTGGGGAGGAACATAAACTGAACAATGGACTTGTAAATGTATACCCCTCACTTTCTTGTTATGTACATAAACACGAACAATGGATGAAATAAGTAGCATGCATGTGTGCCGGCTAAAGTGTTCCGACAATACAGTGCTGGGATGAATGACGGGAATCAATAACCGCGTACAATTAAAATAAAATAAAAATACTTAACTCTTAGCACAGTCGCTTCCCCGTAGGTTCTCTCATCATTCGATTCTTCAACCCGAACCATCATGTCCACCCTTGCGAGTACTGCTCAACGTTTCAAGGACCAAAAACCTGCTTTCCAACCAATAAAAGTAAAGAAAATATGCTGTGGTGCGTGCTACATCTCCTAACACGCGCTGTTCGTGGGATCCCTAACGCGTGTTCGTTTCCAACCAACAGTTGGTGCGGGATACGTCGGTATGTTCAGTTTCGACTTACGGATATCGGGGACGTGTCCTTGAGTCTTGTTTAGGTGGTCCAACCTGCGCTGTCATTGCTCTCAAGTGCCCACACATTGAGGTGAATATCGTCGACCTCAGTCAGTCTCGCATCGACGCTTGGAACAGTGAGGACTTTGCCATCCCAATCTACGAACCCGGTCTTGTCGATGTAGTCCGCCAAGCTCGCGGTCGCAACCTCTTCTTCTCTACCGACGTCGACAAAGCTATCCAGGAGGCCGATCTCATCTTCGTGTCCGTCAACACACCCACCAAGAAGACCGGCGTCGGTGCGGGTTTCGCCGCTGATCTCAAGTGCGTACTACCAAACACACATGCACACTTTCACACTTTCCTCATGCTGCCTGTCCCTTACTGATGCATGCCATCCCATCCATTTATACTTTTCATCTAGCTATGTTGAGCGCGCAACGCGTCGTATCGCCGCAGTCGCGACTTCCTCCAAGATCGTAGTCGAAAAGTCAACCGTTCCCTGCCGAACGGCTGAATCGATGCGGACGATTTTGGAGGCCAACTCCAAGCCCGGCTGTCGCTTTGACATTCTAAGCAACCCCGAATTCTTGGCGGAGGGCACGGCGATCAATGACCTTTTGTTCCCGGACCGTGTTCTCATCGGCTCCCTTCAAACACCAGAAGGTCTTGCTGCATCCCAATCCTTATCCGAAGTTTATGCGAACTGGGTAGCGTAAGCCTAGCACCAACTTCCTTGTATCGTGGACTATCTTTCACTCATGCGCATACAAACATAATTTTAGTAAGGAACGCATCATCACCGTTGGCCTCTGGTCATCGGAGCTTTCCAAGCTCGCGGCAAACGCAATGCTCGCCCAGCGCATCTCCTCTATAAACGCGCTCTCTGCAATCTGCGAGGCAACAGGTGCAAACATCGACGAAGTAGCCAACGCCGTCGGATTCGACTCACGTATCGGTCCCAAATTCCTCAAAGCCTCCGTCGGGTTCGGTGGTTCCTGCTTCCAAAAGGACATCCTCAACCTCGTCTACCTAAGCGAAAGCCTCCACTTACCCGAAGTCGCGGCATATTGGCGCCAAGTTGTCGAGCTCAACGAGTATCAGAAACATCGATTCTCAAAGACCGTTGTTGATACGCTTTTCAACACTATCACTGGTAAGCGTATTGCCGTCCTTGGTTTCGCTTTCAAGGCGGATACAGGCGACACTCGCGAAAGCGCTGCAATCACACTTATACGCGACTTCTTGTCCGAACGTGCCCTTGTCAAGATCTACGATCCCAAAGTCGAGCATTCCCAAATCTGGCAAGACCTCCAGGAAGCCGTCCCAAATTCTACCCTCGAAGAAAGTACGTCCTCCCATCCCGTTTCAAAAGCCAACTCCAACTCCTGAACTAATAAATCTCGTTTGCCAGTTCAAAAACAAGTAACAATCTGCCCAACCGCCTTTGACGCCTGCGCATCCGCCGAGGCCGTCGTCGTCGCCACCGAATGGAAAGAATTCAAAGATATCGACTGGAAGACCGTCTACGACAGCATGGAAAAGCCTGCCTTTGTCTTTGACGGTCGTATCCTCCTAGACGCTGACAAGCTCAGAGAAATTGGATTCAAGGTCAAGGTTATTGGACGGGGGTGAAAATCTCTAGATCCTGGACTCTGGGAACAGAAAAGTTTAAGAGTTTGGAATAAGGACAAAGGTTTACTTTAGAAAACACAAAGAGGTTTCTTGGACCCTTACGTAGACCCCGCTTCATTTTTGTTTCTAATGGCTTTACTTTCACGCAGGGACTCTTGAGTAACTTCGTCTCGGTTCGCTATCACCCTGATACCCAGCTCTTGCCATAAGAAATCGATAATTACATAGAGACATAAATATGCCACGGAAAAAGTTCTTGCAAAAAGCCAATCATTCTCGCGCGTGTTCAGACTGCCTATCTATGTACTATGTATTTTCGAGATGAAAGAGGTATACGGACAGCTTCGTCGAAGTTCATCAGCGTCAGCTTTGGACGCTGGTCATTAACCAAATGAGTAGACTAGTAAAACATAACGATGGAACATGAAGAGTTCAGAATCCACAAAGTGAGTTAAAAGAACGACCATGTCATTATCCAATACCCTCCGGCCCTCATCCTTCCCCCCTGCCTTTCTCCACTCAAGGCATCTCTACCAACTCCACCGCCCTCTTCACGACTTCCTCAATCCCCCACCTCTCACCATTCCTATGCTTCAGATCAAGCACATCTCCAATCTCATCGCAGGCTCTCAACACAACATCCACATCCTCCTTCGTATGCGCCGCGCTCAAACAAAACCTCACTCGACTCGTCACGAGCGGAGTAGCAGGATACGCCACAACAACAACAGCGATCGGTGTCTTCCTCTCCATCATCATCCTACTAAACACACACATCTTCCCTGGGTTGAAGAGGAGGAGAGGAACGATGGGGGAGTCGACGTGTCCGTATGTTATAAATCCGAGTTTATCGAGTCCACGAGAGAGGTACCGAGAGGTGAACGCCAGACGACGAAGACGTTCTCGGCCTTCACTTCCATCCTTCAAGGGCCTCGGTAGATCCATCCATGACGGCATGCACGCTGCAGGTGCTGGTCCAGGGTAGACATACATCCCAGGGTCCGCCTCATCCATCGGTTCCAAAGGCGGCGAAATACCCATAATGCTACCCATACTAGCGATGATCTGGGTCAACACTGGCGGAGACATGGACTCCGCATATGGTCCCAAGTGCCCGCGGACTCGTAATCTATCGCACAGGGCTTTGGTACCTGAGATGTAACCACCTGCAGCGCCAAAAGATTTCGTAAACGTTCCCATCAGAATGTCGATCTCTTTTGGGTCGACTCCGAAATAATCCGCGACGCCTCGTCCGTGTGCCCCGAGTGCGCCAATAGAGTGCGCTTCGTCAACGAATAGATAGAACTATTCGTAAAGAAAAAAATAAGATTATGCAAAGACAGAAAAATGAACGTTGAAACTACCTTGTAACGCTTCTTGAGTTCCATTATTACAGGCAGGTTCGTCAAAGTGCCTTCCATACTGTATAGACCCTCGACGATGATCAGGATCTTCTTCCAAGGCCTATGCGTCCTGGGCTGTCCTTGACTGATAACCTCGCGGAGGAGCGACTCGAGGGACTCCATGTTATTATGCTTGAACATCCTCACATTCGCCCCACTGAGTCGAACACCATATCGAATGGAAGCATGGTTCAGCTCGTCCGAGATGACTAAACAACCCTTGCCCACCAACGCTGGAAGTATCGCAGAGTTGGTCGCAAATCCCATCGAGCTAATCAATGCATCCTCCTTGCCCAGGAATTTTGCCACAAGCTGCTCAGTTTGCAGGTGCAAATCAAGGGTGCCACCTTCCAATCGCGAACCGCAGGCGCTGACTCCATAGCGTCTTATGCCTTCCTCGACAGCGTCAGCGCAACCACCTCTAGCCTGAGCGAATCCGAGATAGTTGTACGAGGATAGGTTGAGCGCGCGTGTTCGGGACCCGGTGAGCTTAAACGTGTCGTTCAAATCATCGCTGTACCGATCGAGCAATGTGATGGTCCTTCCTGGAACACCCGTAACTGGACGTGAAAAGCAATCATCCATGCGTTTCTTCAGCCTACGCGTGTAGAACGAATCGAAATCCGAGTTGAGTGGAGCATAACCCTGTTATTAAGCGCGTGTCAGTCTCCACCCCCTGCAACGTGAATGAAATGTGAACGTAAACGTACACCCTTCTCCTTCAGGTGCTTATAGTTCGACGGACGCAGCCGCTTCCCAAGAAAGTCCCTCAAATGACCCAAGCAAATAAGTATAATATAGCTAATATACGTTGTCAGCAAGATCCTATACGGGGGTTCCACCTCCTCCAGTTCATATTTGCTATCCGTACGCGCCGAGGACTCGTAACGATACTGTTCGTTAGCACAATGTCCAAACTCCGAATGGAGAGTCGTGAAAACCTGTTCGGAAGTCGGCGGAGTACTCGGAAGCAACAATCCATCCTTGTAATCCTCGTCGACATCCTCGTTCAAGACCGTGTCCTCGCTGGACGTCGTAAGCGTGGACGAGAGCGACAGTGCAGGTGTCGACACGGGGGTACTATTGTTCGGGTTACGCGACGCAGCAGCCGACCGAGACATGGCGTCCATTTGCGAGACAGCCGAAAGATAGGACGCGGCAGAAGAGAGGTTGACGGACGACTTCTTCTTCCTTGAAAACATGGATGGAGTCTGAGAGGGAGAGGTGAAGGCCATAGGCGAGGGCATTGTCGTCGGGAGTTTTTTCTCTTCTCACTCGACCGTTTTTTCTCCTTCTTCTTCACCAATCAACTACGCGTCCGTGTAATTAGCCGTTGCCGTGCGAATATTCCCCGGCGGAAAGCCAGATGAATTTCTTCAGCAACAGACGCGTTGTGTTGATGATGGAGGGAGGAGGAGAGGAGGGTATGCACAGAGATGCCAATTTACTTTCTTCCTCGCGGCAAAGTGACACATCCGGTATGACTAACAATATCACACAAATCCCAAATGCATAATTGAGATTGAGACATCCATGAACGAACATGAATAATACATGGAAAAAAACTGCATTTATTTCTCATTCCAATAATTCGACGTGCCCCGGACCAAGTACTAGTCCCGACACAACAAGGCCGAACCATAATCATCTGCACCCAATAGGGCTCCTCGCCCAGAGCATTTCTTATCGTCAGGCACTGGTACTCCTTCCGCTTGCATGAAAACAACCTCGTGTAGTCTTCGCGAACTACGCCGTGGACTAGTGGGAGTAATGAATCTCGTCGTCCTACGTGCCCCAAATCGACTGGTTCATAGGCGCGGTCGGGTGTGGCATTCCCATGCCAACTCCCGCTAGCGGGCTCGTCCCTCCAGAATCGTAAAACAGGAACGGATCTGGGTCTCCGACACCAGCGTTATGGCTATACTCCTGCAGGTGCGGACTTTGCATCTGTGTGTGCTGCGGCGCAAACGCATGTGAGACACGCGAATCATAAAACACTTGTTGTGAAGCTGCCGACACTGGATGAGGTGCGGGCGCAGGCGTAAATGTGTTGTGGAATGGGTTTTGAGATCCAGAAAATGACATGCTTTGATGATGACCTCCAACGCGACGTTCACTGAGGGATCCTCCAACATGCCCGATAGGAAGTGCCGACGTCATACTGTTTAGCCCTTGGTAAACCGAATCTTGCGCACTCGTCAATGGTTGACTTATCGCAGGTTGGGAGACTGAGAATGATTGCGACCTCACGCGCTCATGCCCGGGTGCATAATTTGAGACTGAAGGTACTAGAGAACCCATCTGTCCCAGCTGATCAACCGTATTGCTACTCCAGATCGAGGACTTTGTTGGTGAGCTGAACGGCCCAGATCCAAACAACAGGGATGACTGCGGCGTTGAAGACGCTGCTCCTTGCTGATATAAGGGTACATGTTCACTTCTTGACCGAGAAAATCCGAGAACATTGTTCAATAAATCCTGTGCCGTTGTTCCCGAGCTAGGCGCGGCAGGAGGGGGAAGGCGTGTTGGCGAGGCCGTCGCTGTCACTGGTGATTGTGCTGATGGATAAATTCGAGGACTCAAATGAGGCGGTTGTATAATTTTTTGCAAGGGGGATAAATGCGATCTATTTCAAATTAGTTAGAAAACACCTTTGGAATAATGTAAATAGAAATTACTTCGGAGGGCTCCAAACTATTCTCTCGTCCTCTTCCTCATCAAGTTCAGTGTCAGTCCTTAAATCTCCACGAAGGGCCTCATTGAATGCTTCGCGAACTACATCATCTTCCGTACGAGACGTTTGCGTCGTATTTCCATCATCGTCATCGTCACTCACTTGCACAATTTGCTGCCTCCCAGGCTCACGCTCTGGCAGCGGGGGTGAGATTGCTTGCCCTATTTCCGGAGTGGGCGAACGCGCAAACTCAGCAGGAGTGGTCTGTGTCCCTATGACCATAAACTGACCACCATTGCGTGAGACCGGCGATTTCTAGGTTGCAAAGTCAGTACATCGCACCACACATGAGACTCGATTATCACCTCAATCGCTGCAATCTGCTCAGCATCCTTCAACACATCCGATATCCGCATAAGATACTCCTCGTTTGGATGAACTTCCGCCTGTCCGGGCGCAAGTCCATTATCCGTCAAAACAGGATGGATCAGCAAAGCCTTCCTAACGGGCGAGAAACCAGCCAAGTCAAGGTCTTCATCCAAAGGGCTCTTCAAATCGGGCAACTTGGTTGGTGGGAACATCTCACTGAGCGACGTCAAGAACGTGGCATACGAGTCCCACAGTCTTCTGATAGAGGTCTTGAGGTATTCGGGTGTTGAAGCCGAAGTTGCAGTGGCCGTTACATAGTTTACATTGGCATGAAGCCATTTTGACGCGATACGAAGTGCTGGAAGGATACGTCGAAAAACTCTCGTGATCTGCTGCGCAAGATCGCCCTTATCCTGAATGTCCTCAATGGTGACTGTCAATTGAACCTTTGCAGTGTCAAATAGTGCACGCAATAGTGAGAGTATATGGGTAGTGATGAGCGGTTCGATGACCGTTCGGTTCGCTCGTATGTTCTTGTCACGGATCATTCGAATCTTCCAGAGTGCACTGAATGCGAGAATGATGACTTCAGAAACGGTGTTCGCTGGAAGCGCCGGTTCAGCAATTAGAGCTCTGAACCTGGCAATAACATGTCGAGAATGCTTTGAAGCACGCGTCGCGTGTCTAGGGTATACATTAGGTTATCCGAAGCAGGTTTGCAAGTGATTAGACATACTCGTCAGAATCGAGATACCATAATCCATGAAGAATCACCACGAGATCCAGAAATCGATCCATACGAACTTTTTGAACAGCATTAGGATCATCCGCGGTGTTTCCCTTGGATGATCGGTATTGATCCAATGCCTTCTTCAGTACCGTGTTTAAATTATCTGACGCGGTGTCATAGGGTTGTCGGACGCATAAGGCTCGATAGTAATGTAGCAAAGACCCGAATGAGTCTTTTTGGTACGAGGAAACAATGGCGAGCTGATGAGAGGCGTTCCCATCATCCGGAAGCAGCAATCGTGCTTGTTCGTAGATATTCTTCGCCCGACTGTAGTTACGCGGCCTGGCTGGTGGTTCAAACCCGGCCCTCCTTCCCCCTCTTGCAACTTTCCTCGCAGGCCCTTCCTCGTGACCCGCCCGAGGTCTTCCACCACCATCATTGTACTGCTCTCGATATCGAGCAATATCACCCAGACAAACCAATAATTTTGTGAACGTCGCCAACCTGGCCTGCCTTTCATCCTCTGTTAACGTCAATGTGTCGACGTGTTCCGGAAACAGATTCCTCCCCGCGTCAGTGGAGGGAACATTCTCCTGGGCCGGCGATAACACTTCAGCTCTGCTGAGTGCGGACCGCGCTTCGGTCAGACCGAACTGGGACTGGTATCGAACAAGAAGCTGGATATAGAACCTCTCCTCCTCCGCAAGGAACTGTCGGAACCGTGCGAGCGTCTTGCGGTATTCAACGTGGCCTCCTTCTCCAGGACCTTGGCGAGCCGGCGGTCTATTCGCGGCGGGTGAGAATAGCCTCCGGTCAAGCACCGCCAACCGTTGCTTGTAGACCGATATGAACTGGTAGGATGATTGCATCCAGATATGAGTCTCTGCATCCTTCGCCTCATTCGAGGTCGGATACAGCAGCAGTAGTTTGAGGTGCTGCTTTCGAAGGCTATGGAATGCGAGTGAGTGAACTCAAGATCAGACGAGACCAAGTGGCTCAGTTGTGAACCTTTTCCGTTTGAACTCAACATCCTTATCTAGCGTTTCATTCTTCTTAACTGCTTCTTTCAAGTTCTGAGCAAGTGTCCGGGCTTCCCTGTCAGTCGGAAGGGTGAGCGCCAAATTGCATGTACGCCACGAACGACAAAGAGCTCTAACCTGGCTACATCGGACGCAGACTGATGAACAGGATCTTGCATAATGTGCGCATATGTTGACGGATATTTCGTCGAGGCACCCTTGTTATGAAGCGGCACAAGCGGTCATGGTTAATAGTGGTCAAGTCGTGAAATTCTCACTCATCCGCCATGGATGCTGTGACTAAATCCGCACAAGTCAACCGCGTTTTCCCACGCATGTATAATGAATAATAATAAGATTTATTTTGGGTAGGGTAGTTATGCTATCATCACACTTGAACGAGACTAAACTATGAAATACAGCATTTTGAAGCACAGGAACACAACAGGAAAGAGGCAAGATGCAGATAAAAGCAATCAGAATAATGACATCAGCTCAGGAATTACTGCTATGAATGATGATGATCTACGAAAAAGAAGTTCAATAGGCCATTCCCCCAAAAACAAATCGGAATAATCACTCACTGAAGGTAGTGTAATGGTCACCCATAAACAACGATTGGCCGGCTGTAAATTCTGGAGCGTGCTGCAAGCCTTGAGAAACATGTTGACCTTGCTGATCGTGGTGCTGTGCATTCGAAAGATGAGGTAGGCTGTACATGGAACCAAGCATAGATGACGGCTCGCCCATGGAATAACCGCTCCAATATGACGAGATGCGCCCATTGCTATCAGCGAGCCCGATTGGGTCCCGATGGCCACTCACAGAAGCTCGCTCATCAATGAAGCCGGTGCTATATTGCTGAGGCAGAACAGACGTCGAAAGTCCGGACGGAACGTCCACCAACGCATCCGAAGACCATCGCGAGTAGGAATTGAAAAGTGAAAACAGACGGCTGCTGCTTTCTATGTCCATTACAGGGTCGTGTCTTTGCCCGTTCATTGCTGTCGGTGCATACGCCTGAGGCACTGTTGCCGATGTGCTGCGACCCGCATGTAGATCTCCCGGGGAGACGGTATCAGCGGGATCGTCAGCAGACCGCTTTCTCGGACGATCTATCATTGCGATGGGCATCTCGTAGTCCGGAAGATCATCCTTAGCTCCGTACAGAAGCTCCCATGCTCTAGCGGCACTCGGCCAAACAATTTCAATACGCTTCAATACATCCATACATTTGCTGAGACCGAGCGAGGCCTGCGGGTCGGTCGAATTCGTAGCCACTAACAAAACGTCAGTACCATCGATTGCAGGCAAGTTAGCACGTACTGGTCGTCATATGCATAATGGCAGCTGTGAAGATATAATAACTAAGGAATACAGGGCAGCGTTTCAGACAGAAGTGCTCTTGATATATTGATACTTCAGTAACGATCGTGTTAGCCCCGTGTATATAGAGAAATCAAGTCTGCATCATACCGATAGATGTTATATGATTGGCGGCCGAGACACACAAGTTGAAATTCTTTTGCGCCGCAGAATAAGCCTTTTGATCGACTGGACTACCTGAACCTGACCTACAGAATATCACTTCTAAGCGATGGATCTAGGCAAAAAGGGAGGTACAAACCGTTTTCGATGCATGGCAAGGTATTGTGGGATGCTAAAACGGTCGATTTCAGCGTGAATAGCCTCGTGGAAGATAAAGGTCACTCACAATGGCCGATGGAGCAGGATAACAACACACCAATACTGCATATGCAATATAAGGACATTGGGCGGGGGTATCGCGGTCGATCGAACGCCCGTGTCAAATCGTAAGTAGTCTGGTAAGTCCATGTACCACCCATCTAATGTTCTCTCGAGCTGTAACGCCTCAAAGGTACGGCTAGACACTGGAGTTACAGCATAGATGGCCTGCATGATCATAGCAAGGATTGACGCTAAGATTCCCGGTCAGCCCAAAAAACTAAAAGAGGAAACAAAGAAAACCGACATAGACGGGCAGATTCATTGAAACAGGAGATTACCCTGCCTGTAATAGGGGCGAAGGCCGGTAACGGAGCACTGACCGCCTCCACGGGATCCGAAAGAATCGAATTGGGCGTGGTCTCGTTTGGAGACCATAACTCTAATTCTTCCTGCTGTGTCAAGGTGAGCAAACAGCCTGGCCGGAATGTCAGAGCAGTTACCTCGTCTGTACTGGGCAGCCGTGTATCATAATCGGCCTCAAATATTGAAAGAGGTCGACCAATATACGCCGAGACGTACTTGTCCATGATGACACACGCATACCAGATCCGCTTACGCAGCTGCTGCTCGATGGGACTGAAAATCGGATCGCCATCACGAGTCCATGTATCCGAGTTTCGGTGCATTCCAAGATCTTGGGCCTGTAATCGTGTTGCACAAAGTCAGTGATAGGACGCAAGGAAGCGGCAATGCGCGTACCATTCTGACAGCCATCCCAATGTATAGCCAACTCTGAGCCATCGCACCAATTCCAATTTCCCTATAGCCCATCAAGATCAATGCCTGACAGGTGCTCGGTCGAGAGCTAGCATATGTCCTATCCAACAAGTCCTTTGCACGCTCCAGGAAACCATCTCCAGCTGCCCACATGTGCCCAGAATCAGGTTCCGGTAATTCAGCATCTGTTTCAAGATTGACGGGGGAACTGTCCTCGGCACTCTTCGACGCATCAGAATTTTCCGTACGGATCGGCGACTCCGACGGATGACTCGTCTTCGTGTCTCCCCTTTTCGCGTGTGTACCCTCCGTCTCTGCCGCGGATTGGGACGGCTCCAGTAGGACCTGAGGGGGGGACGCCGTCGTGCCATGTGCGACCGGAGCATATCGTGCGGCAATGGCAAACATGGCGAGCAAGAGGAGAGTTGGTATTCTGGGAGCTTCCGAAGTGGAAGAGGCATTGTCGCCTCCGACCTTATTCGTCTCTTTTGACTGATTGCTTAGAACAGAATCCGCTGACGACGACCGGCCCGACTCAGGTTGCGAGTCCGCCGAGGAATCAGTTGTACGACCGCGGTCGCTAGTGGGTCTATCTTCGTGTCCCGACCCTTCCGGCTTGTCCAGGTTATCGTGCCTGTGGAACGATCAGACGGTCCGACTACGGAAAGAATTATGGCCACTCACATCTTCCTGAACTCCTGAAAGAATGTCTGTTTATGGACAATGGGCAGAAATGGGTGCACATGTGCAAAGTAGAGCTGTAAAAGATGCTCTTGAACATCCCTTGGCGGTAGCTTAGCTCGAGCGGCACGCTCGCAGGCGTCTGCTTCCTTCACTCGGGCTAAATGCATAGCAGACTTCGGTGCAACAGGTGGCCATACCCTGGCTTTCGGAAAATGCCTAGACGGAGGAGATTGAGCCGTGGAATGGGGATGGTGCGTTAAGTGACGTACCAAATGCCGCCCTTGTTCCTTCCATCGACCCTCATTCTCTGACCTAATAGGTGCAAACCGCTTGCTTTCCCATGGAAGCGGACTTGCGCTTCCTCGTTGATGGATAACTGACCAACGCCGCCAGTTATACCTTCTTCGCCCTCCACATGCTCCCCTTCATCTGCAGGACTGTCAATCCCATACGAAGAGTGTGACGAAGAAGAAGAGGGTGGTGGGCCTACTGAAGAATATGCGGTTGAAGAATATGGTGCGGCGACAGGAGGTGAGAATTGAGCAGCACTAGTAGCCACAGTTAGAGAATTGGGACGATCGGAAGACCCATTGCTTTGCAATTGGCCAGGCTGAGAATGTAGGAACGGACTATTTGAATGTTCCGCACGGTCCTGATGTTCGGAAGGAGACTCAACGCGACGCCGCCGCCGTTCTCTTTCGACAAACTCTCCAGAGTTCCGCATCTCAGACGATTGCCCTGCTGCTTCCCCAGAGCTGGTAGGGTTATTGGTGCGAGAACGTACTGTTACCTTGAGACGCTCAACTACCGCGTCCTGCCATTCATTTGAAGGGCTATAACACACGTGAGCAGCTACGAGCGAACATAAACAAAAGAAAGACGCACTGAGCGTTTGCCAGAGCACTTGACCCTATTTCTTGACCCAGCCCAACCATCCGTCCTCGCCCTTGGATACTGGCCGGTGGTCCACTTGATGGCATCCTGTTACTCTCCTTTATCGTCCCACCACTGCCACTGCTCTTTTCATCACCGCTTCCCGAGTCCGGCCGCATAGAGGATCTCTTGGCAACTCCACTCGAAGTGGGATTGCTTTTCCGGCCCTTTGTTCCGTAGGCACCACGGTCAACGCGTTCTATAATTTCCCTCGCTAGAGGATCGTTGTCCCTCAAATCCTCTAGTAGTGATCGTGCGCGTTCGTCGGGCACGGGGTTATCTATCCCATTCAAGTTAGAACGGGTGACAATACAACTAATAATCGAACCTACCACCGTCGGAAACGCCACGCTCAGGGTTTGCTAATGCAAGAAGAATTCCAACAAGTGCTTCCGTCTGATGTAAACGAGATTCAATCGCATCAATATAACCTTTCGGAGGTCCACGCTTGCGCGAAGGTCCGAGGTAAGTGCATGCTAAAAGCAATGAGACGAGTCAGTAAAAAGGTGCTCCAAAAGAGAACTAAACTCGCAAGTCAAGAAAAATTTGGAGTCGGATAACAGAAGAAGCGACATAAAGGGCATTGATGACTCGCAGAAACTTGCCTGTCCCGAGCATTACGCAGCTCTTGCATGACTCTGAATCCCCTGACCGCTCACACTTGCACTTTGATTTTCGACATTGATCACAAGCTTTATTAAATGCTCGAAGTCAGCAGCAACTTGAAACCACACTGCGAGTTGCTTCTCACCTTTACTACTTCTCCTCCTGATAAGCTTCTCATCTTTCTTGCTCATACTTCCTCCAGCACTTGCGCTTCCCATGGAGAACCTTCCAGCACCATCGTATCCAGAATCCTGAGGAAGGTTTCCGAGAATATCATCATCATCATAAGACTCCAAAGTGTCGAGATCCAGATTGTCGCTCATCGTGGCCCGATATGGAGTCGTACTCGAACCCACTTGGCTAGACGCCGAATAGACCGACTGATGCTCTTTTTGCTGTCTGGTCGCGGTCCAGCTCTTCTGGCGGTCAATAGATAGTCGATGCACCTGAGATGTAAGCGGTGCCAGTAGTCCTCTCGATCCTGTTATTCGTACTTCAGCTGGCCCGAAGTCTTGCCCAGGATGAGAAACAATCCCTGTGCCAAAAGCGCCAGGAGTTGTGGTTGCGTATTGGCTTGATTGGGCGGACAGATGGTCCGAGGAATGAGCAAAGCTATGTGGAGCGTTGCCGTATTGCTCCTGTTTTCCAGTAGTTTCGATGCTCCTATTTTGATGTTCTATGCCAGTAATAATAGGTTTACGTTCCTCCTGTTCACCGTCAAAGTTGTAGTAGTAAGGAGTCGCAGATGCTGAATTAAGAGCTGAGGAGTACGAAGAGGCGCGGTGGTGAGCCGAGCTGTACGAAGGGAGGACGAGAGCGTTAGCCGAGGCAGGGCGATGGGGTCGGACTTGGTTCTGATCGTTCGACTGTACGAGTGAATGTGGACCGGATTGAGTGCTAGCTTGGGAAAAGGTTGGGATAGACGGATTGAAATTTGACACTGGAGAACGAAAAGTGAGCAAACATTCGGCTCGAAAGTGAGTGGAAGTTGCGTACCTGGGAAAGTTGCTGAGGAAGAATGAGTGTTGGGATAAGGTGAACTAAATCCTGAGGCCGAAACGGCTCGGCTACTGGGGCGGGAGCCGACTAAAGAAAGACTTGCGGAAGAGACGGAGTGCGAAAGAGAAGGCGGTGCCGAAGAACCTATCAAAGCCGATGCTATTAATTACGTGTCATTATTCGAGAAAAGACTGAGGTTACCTGACGATTGCGAGTATGGGTGGTATCTATCTGTCGTAAAAGGAGAACCTCGAGAAGAACCTGCCCGGCTGGATCGAGGGAGAGACTGCTGGTAGGCGTCGCTTTGATCGAAATATGACGGAAAAACAGAGTGATCGGTAGTGATAGATGCGACTGCCTGAGGGGCGGGGAACAGCGCCGAGAAATTCGAAGCGGGAGTCGGACGAGAGCGGGAGACCTGATATGACGAGGTACCGGTCGCTTCGTTCGTAATCTGTAGATCGCTCCTGGAAGAATAATAGTCCTGAGATCCTAAGGAATGGGCAGGGGAGAACGACTGGTTGGCACCGTGCGAAGAGTATGCTCCCTACAAACGCGACTGAATTAGTAACTGATAACTTCGGTGAATGAGTAATTGGAAACGGATTCGCTAATGCTCGGCCGCCCATATGGCAGCCGGAGTCCAAGACAAGAAAGGTACCTGGGAGCCTGATAACAACGAAGGGGAAGACCCGCCTGGAACCTGTCTACCGACAAGAGCAGAGTCTGAACTGAAGTCGTGCTCATTGTTTCTGACAAGCTCCTCGCTGCCAGAACGACTGAGGTCATTATAGTCATTACTAGATGATATAGAACACATATCCCCCCCGCGTGCGCGTATAAGATGCGCGAAAGATGTTGTGAGGGGAAGATGAATAGGACAAGAGAAGAGGGGACTGAGGAGAGAGAAAGATGAAGAGGAAGGGGAGAAAGAAGAGGGAGGAGACAGAGATGCAAATCGGACATACGGATTGACTCTCAGATTAGCGCAAGTACGGGTTCGGTTGTTATAATGATTTTTTGTTGTTGGTAAGTATTATGTGCTGTGTAAGACCCTGAACAAAGACTGTGTGGTCGATCTCCCTCTTGTTGCTGCAATGGCCGACCTTTCGGGAACGACGGAGCTGATACCCGATTCCGAGTTCGGGTAATCGATAGCCGATATTAATACGCACTCTGCCCAAAATTTGCCACCAAAGGGCCACAAAACAAGCGCCGGTGTACAGTCAAATTGTAGCGGGAGCGAGGACCACGACCGAGGGACGATGGTGGTCAGTAAACAAGCCGGCTACAAAGAAGTCCGTTACGCTTACACGGTTATGAATATCAATTCACATATGCGTGACCAGATGACAAAGCAACCAATCGAAGCCAGACGTCATGTACTACTTACCATATCGGGAATATACCGAGTTTATCCCGTTGTCTGTGACTAATTTTTGCTTCCGTACGACGTCATTTCCTATTTGGCTTATTAATATTCATCTTTCTCGCCCTACAAGACAAGAGGCACCGACGCCGCGACGCGGCCCAGTTTTTACACGGTGACTCGTTGTGACCAGCTAGACCGCGGCATCTGGTGCCACGACGTTCGCCGGCTTACTGCGGATATCGAAGCATTTACTTATGTGGTAATAGCGAAGCTTATGGGTAACGTAAGCGCTAATTTTCGACCCTTACGTTATGCATTCCGTGAATTTTTCGTGTCACATGCCTCCTTCTGTCGCCACTTCCGGCTCGTTCCTGTTTCATCACTTCACTTCACGAAGCTTCCACAAAACTGAGGTTCGCTGGTGGCTGATCCTCCTAAAACACTTTCAGCACAAGAAGAAAAACTCCTCCAGTTGTGAGTCGTGTACTGCCTGACCTGAACTGCCAGAAAATCACAAGCAACTGGAACACGAGGCTCCCTCCATTACTCCATTGGTAAGGAATATGGTTTAACTCAGGGGCCTCCATTGGTATTTGGTATATTGCAATTCATTACATTACAGAGCCCCAGATGGCTTCAACACAACAGAGTATATCTCATAGGCTAGTCTCTTGCTTTTTTAGGTCCGCCTCTTGGCTTCTTCTACTTGCGGTCCCTGCGGGTTGTTTGAGAAGTAGATTATCGAGATCGGGGGCCATCGGACTCGTTCTGAAGCCGGTGCATGCAAAGGAAAACTTTGATCGCAACGTACGTTCCCGTTCTTTAGCGCTGACTGCCCGTCTGATCGGATCTGACCGTGTGTGCCGTCTTTATTGCAAAAATAGATGACCGGAAGTTCAGCTCAAATTTCGTCTGTCGAGGAGTAATTTGGAGCACTGCACTGCTGCTAACATGGCATTGAACTCTATGGCATTGCCCCAGTTCTTCACAGAAGCCTTCGTATGGTCCTATATACTTCCACCTCAAGCCGTTCGTGTGGGAATGTCAGCGGCACGCGTTTTCAAGATGCTCATTATCCTCGAGATTCGACAACCCATATACAAGTGGTGCATATATGGTCACATCGATTGCATGGGTGACGCAACATGAAATACTCGCATCTAGCCAGATTTAGCCGCAAGAAAAAAAAAGCTTACTTGGCGCTCGCGGGGTCATTAACCTTGCCGGTTCCATTTGCGGTAGCCCGAGTCCGTACGTTCGCACTATCTCAGTCAGTGGCTGCCTCGTCCTGAGCACGACGCCACCGCTTGTGGCAGCTTCATTCGTTCGTCGTGCTGAACAGTTTCAAGTCAATGCACAGTGCTCCCATCTGACCCAAGCCGGCGGGCAACCTACTCTTCCGGATTTCGGACAGTCGGCCAGGCTTCCGTCGAATCACAACGCGAGCAACGCAGCCACTCGCTGATTCCACCGCGACAGGCAAAAAACGCCGGTGAAAAGCGAAAGTACATGTCATGAGTTCATCCATCATATAGGGACGCGCCGAGCATAATGAAACCCCACTTACGATCAAATTTTCAGTAACATGGGGCTCTATTCGTCTCAGGTTGCGGCCAAAAAGGGATAATCAGGATCCAAGTGCATGAACAAACAAGTGCTTCTGCTCCGCACCGAAAGTCCCGTCCAATGACAAGGTATCATTGTTAACCAAACTAGATCGTGCAAGTCTTATTTCGGACCACCATGAGCTCCAATAAACTCACTACTCTTCGGATCTCTCCAGCTTCCCGAACCATGCTTCCAAGGTGTGTCGAAGCAGTCTGTGCCTCAATAATTATTGAACAGCCCGCATCTCATACGAGTTGCATGTTTACTGCCGTGCAGTCGCACCTCTGACTGAAGCGTTCATTCTTGCGTCGGAGTGCCACTAATCTATACAAGGTTCCATTCTCTCACATCAAGATATTGGCGAAACGAAGCATGCGAGTGGAACTGATGGACTTGAAATCACCGGCACCCGAAGCGGAAACGTCACATTATACTATACGCTCTAGCAAGGTGGATGAATGATGTTTTCTGTTTATAGCACCCGCGAATTCCAGGTTTGCCCAGAAGAAATTAATCACCACTCCGATTACCCGGACAACTAGTTTAATCGGCTGATTGTCGCTAATCTTCGTCTTAGCCATGTGATAATCAGGTACCGGCGTTGCGATATATCGTCGAAATTCTGGTTAGGTGATGCTTCTGACGAGTATACAGAGAAAAAAAAATCGAAAGAGAGACCAAGACTTTTCGACAAGGAATAAGTGGGCTTCTTGTTGTCACTCAAACCCGATCTTGATGGAATCCGCATAGCGGAGAACGAACTCAGTTACTCCAGTGGCGGGGAATATCTTACCACATCGGATTCCCTTCAAGGATGCTTTTGGCGCAACGGGAAGTAGACGTAATTCTTTGTCGTGACCCTGAAAGGTTCAAACTTGTTCGACAGGAACAGAATACCTCTCGGAAGCAAACGTCCTTGAGTAGTTCTGGTTGAACACATGAACGCGCAAGTCTACCGTTGGTACCAGAAGTCCCTTTCTGATACAGATATCCTGCTGATAGAAGACCGGCTTCGCTTTCCCCGTGTACAAGCAAACAGGTAGAGCACATGCTGCAAAACGTGTACGAGCCACTACCGTTACTGTGGCTCGAGATAATAGATTCGGGCAGCACAGTAAATACTCTGATGTACCCTTGACGGTTTCCCCAAGGGGACGAGTTGTACGTCGTTTATCGCATCCAGATCAACCCCGAAACTTTTGGCGAAGCCATACAGCTTTCGCGCACTTTGAAAGCACCCGAGTTAAGCGACGCAACAGTCGCGGGCCTCAGTGATCGTGTGCTCCCTTCCATAGCCTGACTGGCAGGCCTTTAGTGACTCGATACAACGCAATAACTAGCGGCGATGGAGGCATTGATGCTATTGCAAGTGAATATATTCTCATTACAGGGAGTATTGGCGCGAGAACGGCCTTCGCCCCGTTGGTATGCTCCTGGTTCGAGGAGATATTCTGATCATAGCTGCAGGCGGGGGTATACGTAGCCACTATGGTTGCCCTGCTGCGGAACAATAACGTAGTCAGGCCTCCCATGCTTCCAGTAAGGACGTAATGTGCTCGTCTCCAGACGACTTCTGATCTATCGATGAACGGGCGAAGGGGATGCAGCAGTTCTGCGGGTGTCCGCGCTTACATTTTAATTTCCAGGGAGCCGACATCCAGCCTATCCCATCCCATGGACGACCAAATGGTGCTCTCCCTGCAATCCGAATTCACACGGAGTCTTCCTCTCATTTACTGCAGACTGGGTTCAATAATAAAGAACCCTGAGCTACTAGAGCATAGAAGAAGGATTCCATGAGATGCAGGTCTGGGAACCCGAAACGTTGCCTCGAACCCAGTGCATTCCATTTACTCTAGTGTCTTCTTCGAAAGAGCATGGCCTCACGTACAAGAATGTACCACGTTGGTACGACCAGGAAAGGAATGAATTCGCTTTTCATCCGAAATCGTCGGCCTTTATCTTGGTCTGCTTATGAACACTTCTTGGCCCCAAGTACGAGTGGAAAGGGTCTGTAGAAAGGGATCGGTTCGGGGGTTTTTTCAACTTTTACTTTAGGCAAGTAGATAGATCAAGATTAACCGGGATTCGCATTGGCAACCGGACCGGGAAACTTCAGCCATCACGTGATTGTCCTACCCTTAGTTCGAAATCGAAAGAAAAAAGCTTATACCAGCCTCAGCGCACGACCCCAAGGCCTCTGCTTTCGAGTTGCATCAGGGGGATGCAGGATGTTTATAGGCCCGAGCCATCGATCATAGAGCAACGACACGAGCTCGCAAAGGCCTTTTCCGCTCTCAGACGCGTTCGTCCCCGTGTGCCATTTTGGTGCCTTGCGGCGCATCGGATTCCAACGTTATGGTCCCTGTATCGTGGGCTATTGAGACACGCACCTGGGGATAATGTACGCAGTGTCTCTTCGTGTTAGTTTGGTATAGTTGAGCAGTCATTGTATGAAGATCAGATGGCGCATGCGCATGTTCTTTGAGAGATACAAAATCCTGACGAGTCCAGGTGCCACGCGCGAGAAACTTCTTCAAGGTCACAAGGTATTCGCTGTAATTTTTTTAGTTGGGACTCTGACGAGAGACCTTCATTTCAGTTTCTCGACTTTTTTCGTGCTGCCGCGCACGGAGACGAAAGACTCCGTAAGATCCTTGTTCGATATGATGCGATGATCAAAGCAAAACGTGCCAAAGAGGAAATGAAAAGTATGGTCCTTGACCAATTGGTAAGGTACTCCATAATAGAAGTAACACGGCTCCTAACTTCGAAATAAGGCATGGCAAAATCGTCTTCGCAATCGGCCCATAATGACTGGCGCTTTACTCAAACCGTCGGTTCTCAGCAAGGCATTACCGCGTTTGAAGCCTCAGCCTGAACATATAAGCATGATGATGAATCGCCGACGGCGTGCGTACGAACGCATGGGGTTGACGTATGTCTATCTAAAGGACTATAGCGCTGCTGTAGCGACGGAAGCGGTCTTTGAAGAAAATCTGATACGAGAAGTGAAAGAAGGTTCATCTACCGATGAAAAATGCTTTGACCCGGCATTTCACTCCGCCGAGGGTTGGCGTGAGTGCACTGAATGTTCCATGATGGCAAAGCTTAATGTAGCAAATTTACAGATGAATACATCGAAGCCCAGAAAAAGTCTATTCGCGAGAGCATCGGTCGCGCCGTCCAGCGAGCAAACAGTGATTACACGCCGGAAATGCTAAAAGCAATAAAGGAAGCGCGGCGCGAAAAGATCCGTAACAAAACGCGAGAGAGGGAGCGGGAACGTCGAGGAGAAGTGTTGCCATGCACCATCAAGAGGAGCAGGAAGAGACCGCCGGCCCATGTCCTTGAAAAGATGCCTGAATGGAAGCGCAAGGCAGACGAGGTGATCCGAAGCGTTAGTGAAGTCGGATACGTTGGTATGATGAAGAGTCGACTTGGGGTGAAGATGAAGAATCCAAATCTGTGGAGAGAACTGGAGGAAGGAGTCAGAGAGGATTCAAAGGAATCAGGGCATCAAGGGGCCGTATTTGAAGCTGTACAGAACGGAGAGGGAGAAGCAAATAAGAGGGGCAAAAGCGAAGGGGATTAGATAGATTAATCCTTGCATTGTGCACATTTCCCATATACTGCAATCCCATCGCGGAGCTCAAATCTTTGATCAAACGCGACGCGTTCTTCACGTGACTTCCACCCATTCCTTTGTACTCATCCCGATATCCCGACTTGCCTGCCTGTGCATCAACAAGACTTCAGATTGTTCAAGTCGACTCCAAATACAACTATGCAGTCCCAAAATGAAGAGCACATTCAACTACTGCAAAGCATGATGGGCGGTGACCTTGACGCAGAGACGGCTCGACGAGTACTCACGAAATACAATAACGATATCCAAGCTGCCGCGTCTGCAATGCTTGAAGGAGACCGAGGCGAAGATACCAATAACATACCTGATGAATGGCCAGCCGATCCTTCTTTCGATGCGACTACTGGAGGCAACGGTGCTTTAAACGCACCCCGACGGACCAACACACCATGTCCTACACCTGAGGGTGGCCAGCCATCGAACGGCCAGGATGTGATCGACCTAACGGCGGATAACGATCCAGAGCTCGCTCGGGCAATGCAAATGTCGCTCGAGCCTGCGGAGCAGCCCCATTTTGGACCAAGTAACAGAGCGCCAAATTCAAATTGGGCAATGGTCCCTTCAAACGTGTGTCCGATATACATATATGCTAAGCTTTGTGCGGAACTCTGACCTCAAATCGTGCAGGTACAGGTGAACGAGAACGCCACGCAGGAGCAAGAAGATCACTCGCTCAGCAGGGCAATTGAAGC
Organism: Inonotus hispidus; assembly: GCA_024712875.1. Classification (NCBI taxonomy): domain Eukaryota; kingdom Fungi; phylum Basidiomycota; class Agaricomycetes; order Hymenochaetales; family Hymenochaetaceae; genus Inonotus; species Inonotus hispidus. Next base: position 951,514 of record CM045723.1, on the reverse strand, counting down.
GAGCCTTAGCACGAGCTACGTCGAGGATGTGTATGAAGACTTGCCTGAAGAAGAGAAAGTTAGGAAACCTGGATAGTGAGCCCGGAATAACCAGTATAATTCCTCCAACTACATTTCTGACAACTTATGAAGTCCGGTTGCATTGCGCACGAGTTCGAATGAGCTCTACTTCGCGCCTCTTGTTCTGCACGCCCTGTTCCACGTACCTCAAGTCCGTCAGAAGCTTGCTGCGTGGAGATGGGAGGGGAATGATAAAGGCCTCTTCCCGGATATAGACTCTCCGGGTGCGTCAACGTAGAGAAGTTATTTATCGTTACTGAAGGACACGCTGCCCTCAGAGTACATACCCTATATCTTGAGCGGTTTGTTCACATACATGGATTACACCCTCCAGTCGTACATCCTTATCGACGGTCTTGACGTCGCGTCGAAATATAGGGGTCGACTTGCTAGCAGTGCGGCCGATCCTCCTGGCGAACTCTCAAGTGGTGAGAACCAATATCTGAACGAAATTCTGAGGCCAAGCTTACTACTTCTGTTAAGAACTCTACTCATATATTGTGCGCTGTATCGAGACTGAACTACGAGACGTTGACCCGCGAGACTGGGAACGGTGAGCACCGCTTCATCGGTCAAGAGTTTCTGCTTACGCGAATTGGTAGTCTATTCCATCTTCGATATGCTCCCATCAATTCGCCTCCTCTCGTCGACTCAACGGACTCGAATGCACTTGGGATCGAAAACTGTCCACCTACATTTTCAGCTGCCGGCTCCGATACGTCATGTGTGCGAGTCGACCTTCGGATTGAAGATAGCCCAAGTGACCTTGTCTCTTGCCTCTTGAACCAGCTTGGCCTTGGACCACCTCCCTCCTCTGATATTTCTAATAAATCGACATCAGCGATAAATCTTAAATCTCAAGCGCAAGCGCTTGTCGCACCGTCGGATGTCATCGCCTTCGAGATCGTCCGCCCCACTCATTCTGCCCCGTCATTGCAGAGTTCAAGTCAACAGAGTTCTGAATTTTCATCAACAAACGTGACACCTTTTAGATACCCCATGCATGTATACCTAGACCAGTTTCTCTTAGAAAATGCCGCTTCAGCAAGCGAAAAGCGCACGAAAAAGAGGGACATGGAAAGGCAACTAAGAGAACTGAGGGCGAAGAGGGAGTCATTGACGAGTTTTGAGGTGAGCTGCTCTCTTACTGCCTCGGCAAGGTACTAACTGACAGCACCTCTCAGGGTAAATCTACGTTGAAGTCCCTCGCCTCAGCACTATACTACTTCGAAAACGTCGCAACGAAGATCGGAGACTCTCGAGCTCAAGAAGTCCAGTCTGCGGTTTCGAGCCTGCAAGAGATCATTGATAGGATCAGCACGGAGGTCCAAGGTATAGTATTTTATTAACGTCCTCAATGCGGGATGGCGCTGACGTTCAAGGGTAAAGTGCTGGACACCCAAATTTCGAAGTTGGGAGTGGATATAAACAAGGTGTTCGAAGATCCTTCCTTACAAAGACATCGTGTATGTCCTTACTTTCTCGGTTTGTTCATGCTCATGAAGTTCGCTCTTTAGTATGATCTTCGTGCGGTTCTGGTGCATGATGGCCTTTTCGGACGATCCCATATCCATTCCTTTGTACAGCACGGAGGAAAGTGGTGGAAGTGTCAAGACGCGAGTGTTGAGCCAGTACGTCATCTGATGCTTGGCGAAGTGACACGGTGGACTGATTGTTGACAATTCAGGTTTCTGCGGAGCTTGTATTGACAGACATGACTGGTCTACACCTAGGCGCAGGTCCTTATATGCTCATCTACAGCCGACAAGCGGAAGACGTGGACGTCAAGTCACTCTGGCCTACATTCCTCAAGGTATATTTCCGTTCGATCCGTGTCTGCTCTAATCTGAGGAATCATTCGTAGAACAACGTAAAGGCAGACAACTCTGCATTTATTCAAGCCCTAGAGCAGACTACTCCCGATATCGCTGCAAGTCTGACTGCAACATACCATCCTTCGCCTCTGATTGTGCCTTCCTCTTTGACGGACGACGAAATGGAAAGCAAGGTACCAGGGAGGTCCATGTCTGCGATGTCAGTTGTGGATGAGGGATCGGGAGAGGAAGGCGACAGGAAAGAGCGTATGGATATCGCATAAGAGTCATGCATATTTAATGAGATCACTACCACTGTTAGAGAATATGTGCGGATATCGCGTGAGAGATATATTATTTAGTTGGTTGTCGAAGGCTGCGGATCATTGCACCGGATCAAGCTAAAAACAGGTGATCGGCATTCCCGCGTCTCTACGTCATGGCCATTATTTGATCGTCATCGTCGTACCGTGCCTACTTCTCCCTCCTCACTCACCTAGCATGTCTTCGTTCTCTGCCGCCATGTCAGACTTACCTATCGATACAAACAATCCAGCAGTGCGGGACTTTCTCATCCTCACTCGGTGAGTACTTATACGCTCAGCCAGCAGACCACAGACTCATTCATCGCTGAACAGGCTGCAAGTCCTTACTCCTCTTTCTCTCCTAATAAACATTGCCACAATCGCGGTATGCTCATTCACGGTCACCCCCAACATCGGTAAGAATATAACCGCGATGCTACCCATATGTGCCACAGCTGATATCACATTCGACTCCGACAGCGGAGGTTGCAAGGATGTACCCGACGTCGCTGACTCCTCAGCCTGCTCTAATCGGAGCGTACATTGCCGCAATCTATATCATGCAAGTTGGATATTGCGTGGTTTTGGTTTTGGCACGTAAGACGGAGACCAAGGTCTGGTATACTTTCATTAAGCGGGTGCACAAAGCTTACAAACTAAACAGCAAGCACTCATCAAAGGCACCGGAATGTCTCTCGTCCTTGCAAACTGGGTGATGGGATTCTGGGCAGTTGCTTGGGTGCATCTCTTTTCATAGATGTCTTGCTCTACCAGCGCTGACCTATCATGCTTAGTGCTTCAAATTCTTCATTGTTTCATCCGTTCTTTTGGGAATACTAGTTATTCTGCTCCTTTACTCGAACACCGTCTTAAACGTGTATCATCCCATAGCTCTTGCGCGTCCCCTTGATACGGCATTCATTCATGCGCCAATTCGTCTTTTCCTCAACCTTCCACTCACTCTACTCTTGCCTGTTTCGATATTGTGCGTAAGCCTCGATAACATCTTTGAGACAAAGCTCATTTTGTTTATGCACGCAGCATCGCCGTAGGGCACTTTTGGGAACAAGGCAGTACAAAGGACTACACGAATCATGCCTGGGAGGGATTTGGAGTGTTCTTCACACTTAATCTGCTATATGTGATTTATATCGCTATTCAACGCGATATCGTTTGGACTGTCGGTTCCGCTTGGCTAGCGCTGAGCGTGTGGCGTGCGACGCCAAAGAGTGCTCCAGTCTCTGTGAGTTTCATCCCTTTACTATTCTCCAGCCTTTTCTTGCATTCAGCCACTCCCAGACATATGCTGATGCCAGTTCGCATAGGTGACTGCCATCGTCTTCACTTTCGCTCACCCGGTTGTACTTGTCATATCTTACATGGCTATACTCTTCCGAAGACGTTCGCGTGGGGGAGAAATCGCACTTCCTCCAGACAGGGAGAATGGCGGCGAGCATTAATTTCTTCCGTTGGCTATCAGTATCAGTGTCTTTCTTCAAGACAATTCCCCCTTTCACTTCTTCACTGGTTTGATCTGTATCCCAGCCCCCGCTTCAATACAAATGTCCTTTTAATTTTTTCCAGATTACTTTTTTCAGTAAGCAATACAATACAGCTGTGCCTCCATGTACAAAATGCTCTGCCTATTTCTCCTTCGATCGACAGCTTAATGGCCGCCGATACTCGCGAATTATCGTACATACAATTCATTATCGGAACTCGCCACAAACACAATGATAGCCGGGACCTTCAATACTAGATCAACGGGGATTGAATAGCTGATATGACCCTAGGTGGACGCCACGGGTACAATACATCAAGGTCTCGGAGTAACGGCATGATCGATCTCGGAGATAGGCGACGTTAATTAAATCGCGGAAGTTAAGCCAAAGTCCAATGCTCGCAGCACTTACCAGAAAGAGCATCATTTCATTTACGCATCCCCCAGCTGAGGTGAGGTAGCCGATCGGCCCTTGCACGGCACAAGATAACATAGCGTAGGAGTAGTCCTGTCCCTTGCAATGCTCTCTTGCACTTTCTGTTTAAAAAGGAGTGGCGTTGGCGGTGTAGATGCCGGCAGTAGACAATCAGCCCTTGGGCGATTGATTCCTCTTCTTCAGTTGGCCTTTGCAACTGCAACGTTAAGAAGCGGACGGCGCGCGCGCGCGCGCGTGCGAAGCAAACGCTCCCGACTCCGACTTTTTGTGATCAACGGAAAGGAATCCACATGACATTCGCCAAACGGTGGATGCGCATACGGTGGCCACTGTCATCAGGTCGGTCAAAAAGCTCAACGAATGACAGTGTTCATGCCTTCGACGAGGGTTGTCAGTCTTCTTCCAGTGCATATACGGCTTGGCGGGAAAGAAAGCGTTTCGAGGTGCCGAAATTGTCCTACGTGTTGGTAAACGTCCGTCTTTCTCGCCTCTTTATGGATACGAAGAATTTCGAGCTGGAGTCTCCTGAGGATGCGACTACAGAATCGCATATCCGCTCACTGCTAGAAACCAAAGATGCAAACGGACAGGACGAAGTCACACGCGACTTTCAGACTCAATGCACACAGACCAACAAATATCAAGGGGATTACCATGCGGAGTCGGACCATGTCAAGCAACTTCGCACGAGTAAGCCGCTGTTCTATTTCACCGACTCTACTTAACTTTGCTCCGATGTGCGGAGTCCAGTCTTGCAGATGGATCCAGAAGCTGGGTTCGCGATCCGTCTAGCCACCTGGAAGTCACGAGAATGCATAGAAGGTTAGCTTAGCACCCGGTTCCTTGCATTCAAGAGTCTGAATATATGTAGTCTTCCAGGAAAGTTCCAGCGATGAAGCAGGTCGCATGATCGTACGATACATTCGTTGGACATTTGAAGGACACGATTCCATCTCGCGCTCTCTCGCGTCATTTCTCCATCGGCAACCGGATGCGTTTCGAAAATTAACAATGGCGGAGGTGTCGTACCAGGAGAAACTGCAAATACGTGAGCGAATGATCCTTATACACGACGTCTGTAGCATTAGTGAGATTGGCTTCTATAACCAGTACTCGACAGCCACGGATTAGATTGGAGAGTCGCAGGACACGTTCGAACTGCAGAACGCATGGCATGCGTTGAGAGTACGTTCAGAACCCATTCATATCAAAGCCACCGTCGCGTCCAACCTCTTTCTTCTTCATTGCAGTCTCAGCTCCAGGAATACCCCGTGGCCAACGCGTGCGTATTGCGCGATTCGTGACAGGCTGGTACTCTACACCAGAATCCATCGCAAAGGGGTTGTTCGAAGACTGGGCAAGGCGTCCGGAAGGAATTTTGATATTGAAGAACGGAAGAAGGGAGTGGGAGGAAGAAACGCGTTGCATCCTGAGTTGCCAAAGTGGGAAAGAGGTGACATCGTGACCTGCTTGAAGAAGTCGATCATTACTGTCACGCTCATCACATAACTCTCATCGGATCCTTCAACACTTCACGAAGCCTCGTCATCTTTCCACGGGTCTATTGTTAGTTTCGCTCATATTCGGACTACTAGATGTCGGCGAACATGCCTATGCCCTGCTGCGTGGAGGCTCCCGGTCTTCGTGCCCGGCCTCTGCTCGTTACCCGAGGGAAATATGAAAACTCGCTCATTTGACGGACGCGCGAGGCACACTAGTACTGCTTTTTTCACATACCACAGTATGAAGACCGATGGACTCCGACGTGCTATGTTTCTAGAACCATCACAAGAGCAAGGGAGTCGTCTGAAATAGCGACTTTTCTTGCACACGTTCGCTCCAACTTCGCCGGTGGTCGCGGGTCATAACTGAGACGGCAGCTTCGCCGTCACTCCGATGCCGTTGTATGATGATCTGTGATGATGCGCGCAGGCACAGCATTCATGTTGTCCCATCTCGGGACGTATTCCATTGCCTATAAAGGCCCTAGGGCAAGCTCCTCTGGGGTCCAACTTACAAATAAATCCTCATTCCACTCTCAAGTGTTCCATTCACCTTTACACGTTCACTGTCATGCAAGTCCTTGCTGTTCTACTCGGTCTCGTCGCTGTGGCTCTCGCTCAGCGCATCTCCATCGGAGCACCCGCTTCAGGCGAATCCCTCACGGCGGGGACGATCACCTCAGTCGCCGTCCTGAAACCCGTACGCCTTCTTTGCCTTTTTTTCGTTTCTCTCGCTCGTTTTGCTGACGATGACGATGACGATAGGACTCACTCAGCCCGTCCACGGAGATAGGTATCGCCATTCTCCTGCATCACTGCAACCAGTCTCCCTGCGAAGACGCCTCGGAGCAAATGGGCTCGGTCTTGTACACGGGCTCGTTTAACCCACAGCGCGGAGCGGGCTTCTATGGCGCTCCCGTGCAGAATTTCAGCGTTGCTATTCCAGAAAGCATCCAGCCTGGTGCAGCGGTACTAAGTGTAGCGCACAGCAACCTCATTGGTGTGAGTACATCATCTTTGTCGGATTGGGGCAGAAATGCTGATTTGATTTCTTATTCGCTCACCGTTCGAATATTCAGGCTGGCCCAACCTTGTTCTCTGAAGTCACGAATGTGACGGTCAACATCGTATGATGATCTCATTTCGGACGATTCCTTGGACTAGTGACGTTTTGCGGAAATAATTCGGACTCCACGCCTTTTCTTTCTCTTAATGGACACTAATATTCATATTGGACATTACTTTGCGCATGCATTCTACCAGGTTATATTCTTGTTACCATGTACAGCTCCGATAATCAAGGCATACCTTGCTGTTCTTGTGTACGATATAATTCCGTTCAAAATACGATTTTCTCGGGCACGAAGACGTAAATAGGCTAGGAAAAATACAAAACTGTGCGGTTGGAGTGAGTAGCGAGCAGAGCGATTTGTTCACGTTTACAAATTCTTTCATCACGTGTGTGAGTTCCCGTGACACCCGACATACGTGACAAGTTTTCGTGACGTGACACAACGCGCCGAGTAACTCTGCGTCCTACGTCACAGTCACTCACTCTCCCTTACTTTGCAAAAGTACTAAGTAGTCAAGCGAGCGGCACTTCAGTCCCGTCCGCATCAAAGACTAAATATGTAGTACAACGTGCCACCGACGAATCCTACTTCACCTGTCTCCCAGCCTTCTTTCGTCTTGGTCTTTCCCTAACTTTCCTCCGGATTGCACTGAGTGGACGCTGTAATTGCTGTTCTCGGTACCGGGCATTACTACCGGGCTGATGCAGCACATGAACGGAGAAACGGCTTGTGACGTTTTCTCGGAATCTATGTTCACATGTCTTGGCCTTCAGGAGTCATATAAATTGGCTATGAGTCTGGCTACTCAATGCCCACAATCGTGTTGTGTAATAAACCGCGCTTCATACGTTCTTTTCCTGCCTCTACTGTCTTTGTTCGCTTGTGCTAGTCACCATGACACTTTACTCTTCCTTGCATTATCTCAACTGGCTACAGTAAGGGATAATCCGCTGTCGAGTCTCCAGCTTTCCGACGTAAATTGTTTTCAGGCCGTACCTCAAATTATGCAGCGTCAGTCAACTGACGAAGCCGCGAATATCGGATTTGTGACTCTTAATGGTGACTGGCAATTCCCTATTATTCCGCGTGCGTTCTCACGGGTCTACCAAGACGTGCCGGTGATCGACGTCCTTGAAATTCTTGTCGCACTTGTGAATCCTGTCTTCAACTGGCTGCAACATCGTCCGTAGCACACAGGCTACCTTGGAAAAATTTATATTATATGTATTACTATCCAAGAAATCAGATATCTGTATGCCGAAAAAAATTATTAAAATTTGGGCGAGATATAGCAAATTTTTGACCATATCTCAGAAACTGGGAATGACCAATTAAAATGTTTTTTAATAGAGCTGAAAGGCTCACAAAAAAGCATATTGTGCACTGAAAGAGGTGAAATTGTTGTTGTGGAAGGCTAAGTACTGAGAAACTTCGTGAGACTAAGGGTATAATGTCCAGGCAGGTCTCCCTCAAAATATGCTCAATTTCATTTATTTTTTGTAAAAGAGTAATTATGTTCTAGAGAACATTTATACTTATTTCTGTATAATCATAAACTTGCATTGAGCATGAGTATGACATGCACACACGAAGGGAGGTCAGATATATGCTGTCACGTGACCACATCGAGCAATGGTGTGAAATGAAATCAAGCTCTTGAGGGCTAAGAATAGTTGTGGAGACAGAGGGAAAGTGGGAAAACTGTCAAAAATTCACAGTATGTACTCACTTATGACTGTATAAGTCGATTCAGCTCTTCTAGTTGTGTTAAGTGTCCTCAATGGTGCAAATTCAGAGGTGCGACAATGTGATCGGCTGGAATTACTACAAATAGGAATTATGTAAACTCCGATTGAAAAAAAGGCCTCACGCGCGAAGATGGGGGATTGCCAGTCCCCACTCTTAATGAAGGGTAAGATTGCTGTTTCATCGACTTTCCGAATGGGTCTGATCACATGGACAATAATAGCACTACAGGCGGTGCCGGTGGTCCAGTTACCAGTACCACTTGTAACAACACTCGACGAGCTAACCTCAGCAGTTCAAGGCGATGATGCCAAGATCGTCATCGTGTCCGGTCCGTTCCTTAATGTACTATAAATTACGACTAGGCATTGATGAGGAGCTTTTCTTTAGGTACCATCACGGACGACTCCGTTGTTAGGGTCCGCTCAAACACTCCAGTGCTTGGCACGGCAGGTGCAAGTGCGTTTACGTCATCACAATAGCTTTGTGGCTCGATTGATCAGAGTCTCGTTGTCATTGATATTCCTTATTTCGGGTTATACAGCACTTCAGGGGGTCGGGCTCCGTGTGATAGATGTGTCAAACGTTATTATTCTTATTCGAAACCTGGCTATTCAGAAAGTGCTCGCTGATGCAGGTGATGCAATCGGTATCCGAGCTGCCAGTCAAGTCTGGGTTGACCATGTTGACCTAAGCTCGGACCTTGACCATGACAAGGTACGATAATACTTCCGTGGCTTAAAGCACGTCTGATCAATCTTCACCCAGTCAGGACTGTATGTAGGATCCAGATGAAGTATAGCTACGACTGACTAGTGACTCATATTAAGCTATGATAGACTTCTGGATATCATTCATGGCAGTACAGGTGTCACTGTATCCAACAGCTTCGTACGGTATAATTTCCAGATCCGAATGACTTATTCTGACGGTCTGCATTGTTTGTTTAGAGCTTCACGACCATTCAAGTCGTCCCTTGTTGGTCACTCTGACAGCAACGCCGACGACGACAGAGCAATAACTGTACGGGTGAAGGCTGAACCTAAACTCTCACGGTCCATCTTTCCGCTTCGGTGCGGGTCACATCTTCAATAACGTATATGAGGACGTGAACGATAATATTAACACTCGCGTTGGTACATCAAAACACCGTCCCTCTATTCCCTCTGCCATATCATTGACGAAATCTCAGATTCTCAATTACTCGTTGAGCATAATGTCTTCACTGGCACAAAGAAGCTGCTCTACTCCACCGACGAGGGCTTCGCAGTCGCAAATGGCAATGACTTTGGGGATGGGGAAATTACAGCATCAGGGGCCACCTTCGCGGATCCGCCGTATGACTACACCCTCATTGATACGGCAAATGTTCGCTCCAGCGTTGTCGGAGAGGCGGGTGCAACACTCAACTTCTCTGTTTGATCACCGTGGTGGAGGTGTCAAAATAAGTGGTCCACACAGCTTTTCTCATTTATTTCTTGTTGGGAACGAGCGAAGTATCAAATTATGTCAGCTACGCCGTGGAAGACATTGCGAGCGGCTAACATATAGATGCCACAGGAACAAGAACCGCGTGCACTAGGCAGAAAGTCAAAATTAATGGACCTATAACAGACCTGCTCGTTGATGATCTCTTTCCACGTCCTTAGCCCTGTCGGGGGTCGTCGCCAAGTTGAAATTGCACACTAGTATTGACCCATTCTACCTTTGATCAGTTCTCGAGTTTAGGCAGGAAGAAATCAAGAATGAGAACTTTGACAGCCTCGATGATATCAATCACATTCACCTTTGCCAATCTCTCATAGATTACTCAATATGACGCCCCCCCCCGTATAGATCTTTCTCTAGAATCGCGGCTGTGTTGTCGATGACATCAACTTCTTTGAAATTCTTGCTTAACGCTGCCTAATTGGAGTCTGTTCATACTGAGCTGACTCAGCTGAACAAGGAATGTTACGTAAGATGACGATCCTTGCATGGCACGTGCATTTTCTCGCTCACGTGTGTGAAGTTGGATCTCCGACTAAATTTTACCCGCGTCAGTCCAACTCCCAAGTCTTTTTGAGCACGGTGCACTCACTTCAGAGTCGAAGTGCAACGTGAATTGGGATACGAATACGACTTCTATGTTCTCTTCAGCAGGAAATCGGTCAAAAGAGACTAGGTCGCTCTGTCGAGCCTCTTGTTCTCCGACCGTGACCTTCGCGCCGTGAATTGTTGCGCCGGACACAGCAAGTGCGCCATTTCGAACACGTACTGCGATATATGTGAATTAACTATGCGCCAAAGGCCCCCTTCATCTTCTACTAGAAGCGCACAACTGGAGACGGCGGCTCCAGTATCATATGTCTCTCCTCATGAGTCAATACGCCCGAACGCGGTGGGGGAAGTAGTTTGCTACGCCGTGATAAATGCTGCTGGGGAGTGCGTCTGACTCTGAGACCCTTTGATAATGTATGGGCAGAAACCCCCCCCCCCCCCCCCCCCCCCCCAACAAGAGAGTTTTTTATCTTCGAGACTGTAAGCGATTACTGGCAGAAGTTCACTGACTCCACGACGTCTAACTTTCGATCATAGTTAGTAACTTTACATTAGGCCAGCTGTCGTGAGTGAGTAATTCCTCACAGATCCGTCAAGCTCCGAAATATGAAGAGTCCATTATTACCACCACTGTAGCGTAAACTCAAACACCGATGCTAAGACGTTGCTCTCGAAACCGGGACCGTTCCGCACCAAGCCACATTTATCAAACCCCAACATTCCAGTTGACTCACCAGTTTTCGGATCTAGCATCTCAGCATTCCAAAGCCGATGTACCTGCGTACTGTGCATTCTTTGCTCTCGGAATCGGGAGTCGGGCGTCTCGACCGCAATCTATCCAACCAGTATGTCAATGCCAACCTGAGCATTACGCGTCCAAGACGCGTTAGTTCTGTGTTTCACTGGTACGTGCACAGGTTGATTGTTGGATAAAGCGGAGCTCTCCAAGTGAACAGTGTCGTTCATGCTTCAGATCTCGATTGGGAGTTTGCGCTGGATCTGAAGACCACGATCCTGAAGACTAGGATTCCAACAATGTACCCTTTCCGACAGACATCTCAATCGTCCTTGGTTTCATGCAATGACGTGCTGTCTATGGATACAAGATGCGATCGATAGTTGCGCTCTTTACTGCTTATCCTTTGTTTCAGCTACCGGACAAGCTTCACGCATCAATCGGCAAACCCCTCCTAGTGTCATGACTCGCTCGTCAAAGCCAACAACAGCATAAACCACTCGCTATTCCCCAGACGAAAATTTCACTCATTCCAGCTTATACTCGCGTGTTTGCGTGTATGGACACAGGGAAGGCGCCCAAAAGGACCCTTATGTCATTCCGAGCGATGTCTTTTCAGGGTGGGGAAGGCAGGTTCAGGGAAGCTGTGAACATGCGTAACTTTCGCCTCCGATATTTATTGTACAACTCCAAGCATCAAAATGTATTGTCCATCAGACAGCTTGACTACACACCAAGTCCTACGATACCATCAGTGGTCGATAACTGTAGGGACAAGTCCGACAAGTCTCTACGTGTTTCAGTTTCAGGTGACTATTTCCTCGTGCAGGCTTCCTGTTCTTGTTTGCCTGTTTATCTGAAGCAGTGTACGCCGATGACTATCCGGGACGAAGGCCGAGGGCTTGGTAAGGGTCCGCTCCTTTCACCGGGGCGGAGCAACAAAGCCGATGGAAGATAGCTCCTGCCCGAGTTCCGGTCGATCAGTTCAACAACGGCCCGGGTGTTGGTGGTCTTTCGAGTTTCGTGACGTCCATATGCAGTAGAAGTCTTCACTTCACAGTCCAAGCTTTCCCCAAAGTAAGATAACAAAGATGTCTGACGGTCCTGCACTTGCTTGATGAGGACATAGGGAAATGATCTTCTAACCACCTTGGCCTGAGCCACTCTACTCGTCCAGGTATTCACAGCGTGAGTTGTAGGCCACAACTCTAGGACTTGATCACAAGAGCAGTCGTTCAGATTTCAATTTCTGCGAAATGAGCCCTGTGGTGTATTGCTGCAATTCTAGGAAGACATGAATTGGGTATCAAGCCACCCATATCAAAGCGAGTAGAAGATACAGCAAGAGCAAAGAAATCGAAAGGCAGATCTGAACCTCCCTTCTTACGCACCCTCTGCAGGAGTGGCCGTTCCAGACTCTTCCGCCGCTTTCCTCGCAGCACGACGGGCATCCTTCGCAGCCTTGGCCTTCTCCTTCTTCGCCTTCTCCCTCTCAGCCTTCTCGCGCGCAGCCTCCTCCTCCGCACGTTTCTTCGCAACCTCTTCCTCTTGACGTTTCTTCTCTTCTTCTACTGAGCCCTTCGCCCCAGGTTTTCCCTTGCGCTTTTTCGCTTCGCGCTCCTCTTTCTCTTGTTCCTTGATACGCTTGATTCGCGGGTCGAGAGCTAATGCGAGGTCGACAAGAGAACGCAACCGGGCCTTGTCTTCCTTCTTGCGACGCGCTCGCTCTGACTTGTTCTTCTTCTCAGTGTATCGCTTGTCATCACGGCTAAATACTCGAGTCAGCGCGGACCTCGGCCATTCGGGGGAAATGCTGACTTATCGCTCCCTTCATTCACTTCTTTATCAAGATACTCAAAGCTCCGCCAGCTATCAAAGTTGTACCAAAAGTTATAAAAGCCTTCAACATCGTCCTTGGTGGCGTCTATCCCTCCGAGCATCGGTACAGGTTGCGTCTTGCTAAAGCGGGCCTCACGCTCAAAAATAGGCGCAAAAATAGAGAAGAATTCCTGGGGATCACGTTCTATAACACGTTTTACGTCTTTCTCCTTCGGGACATCCTCTTCGAGCTCCATGTAGTATGGATCAACGGAGTCGAATTGGCGTCGCTTTTCTGGATTCGACAGCACTTCGAGCGCCTTCTGGATGCATTTGAAGAATGCGTCATCGTTCGAATCCCCTGCGAGACCAGCCTTCTTGTCGGGATGGTGTTTGAGCACTTTCCTCCGATCTAAACGCACAAATTTAGGCAAGAGTGCAATATATGGCTATTTCAATAACTTACGTGCAATTTTTATCTGCTCTTGGGTTGCAGTGTACCGTAAATGTGAGAGGCCCAACACGGCATAATGATCTTGTTTCTAATCAATTAGTGTTAGCATCAGAACCGATAGATTCAAAGATCAGGAGGTGTGATAGTAAGAAATCCGTGGTCGTAGTCAATAGAGTTGATGGACGCCAGTGAAGGCGCTAATCGCCTTGCCACATTGAAGTTGAAGTAAATCCTCTGCGTCAGGTGAATAGCGATGCTTCATGTGTCGCATAGGATAGACAAGTAATGAATGGTGCAAATAAGAACGCACCTTCCACTCTTTCGGATCGAGAGCCAGTAGTTCAGGTGTCTCTTCTTCGTCACCCACACCCAAATCATCCTCGCTTGCATCCCCCTCTTCATTCTGAACCCTCTTGCGTCGTTCTTCCTCATGTTTATCGTGCTCCTCAAAGGTATGATTATGAATCGATCGCCGGACGTGCGCGAGGTATGCTGGTCCGACAGGAAGTAATTTCCTGGTTGCAAGCCCAGAGGCTACGTTTGTGAATAGATTCACTGAAGACGAGGCGTCTGCAAATTTGGCCAAGGAGGCGTCAATTGTAACTCACAAAGAAACATCGCAAAATTATAGACTTGCCTGGGATGGCCTGTCCGGAGTCAGCTTGGCCCCGTAGCCAGCCTTCTGGTGTAGGCGGTGCTGTAACGGGGAGATGAATTACTGCAGCCATTTTTGAGAGTATGTACAAGTCGGCGATAGACTTCAAAAAAAATTCTGCACAGTTCCAAACACGTGATGAGCGTGAGCTATCACGTGAATGTGACAATCGTAACGGGTCATCCGTGACCACGGAAAGAGCCGAAGCGAAGCTCTCGCGAGCCAAGGAAGGTTGAATTGAACAAAGTCTACATCACTTGTGACGATTGAACCAAGTTTTTCAGGGAGTTTTGTTGTTATCTGCCTTCGCCTCTGGTCAAGTAGGGTCTGATATACGATCTCTTCGCGCGAAAGGACCTCTTCTTCGTCCTGGTCGTTTCCGGTTTTCGTTGCCATCACTGACATGCGAGCCTCTCTACCGAGGGTCTTTCCATATCCGTATGACCTGAAGGTGTCGCCCTGCCGCCGGCGTGCTCGTTTTGATCACCCAGGCCACAAATAGAGCACTTTTACAGGTTTATTTGATGTGCGTTGTCTACTTGCTGAATTCTTCTCACTATGAGGAACTAATATTGAGTAGGAACCTTGTTTTCACGTTCTCATGCTCGCCGGGATTTTTTGTAATGGAAGGAGGGCTTCTGCAGTTCTTGGGCCCTAAAATACGCTGTGAGCTACACTGTCTAAAAATGAGAACGACATGTTGTACACGTGCTTTTTTAATTATCTAGGTAACCTTGTGCTGTCTTCCCGCTATAGATCATCGATAGTGTTCAGATTGGGACAATGGCCTGAACAGGAAGGCTCTTCAGTTTCAATACAATCGCACAGTCAGCCGAACGAGCCTCAGAAAGTGTCACTGCGAGTCAGGCAATAGAGGGTTGCCCAGAGGACCCTTTGCACCCTAAAGTTTCAGAAAGTACCTCTCGGGTACATGAGAACACGGGTGAACGTGATCTGGCTACTTTCATTGCTATGCTACCTGATCGCTCCATGAACGGGATCCAAGCGAAGTCGGAATGCAAGATCGCCTGCGGGGTATAATCGGTTCACTCGAGGCAGCTCCAGCCATACTCTCCTCCGCCGAGGCAACGCAGCACAACAAAATAGGCTACATTCAGAGCATGGCCCTGAGCTCTGAACATGTAGATCAAACTTATTGTTCATTACCACGCCGCCAATTGGATGTTAGTCTGTACATCACTTGCCTCCCTTGCCTTGAGCGTCTCCATGCTCTTGAACCTGAAACTTGGAGCCCCTGTGTCATGTCGGATGGCGCCGTATCCATCCGGAATGCAACTGGTCGTCAATTTTCTTGCATTACGATCATGGATCAGCTCGGTGTCCCCGCCGGCCTCCTGGCAGGGTCCTAGAGACGTCTGCGTGACCTTCTCAGGGCGCACGGTGAAGGAAGCAAGCCACGACGCACCGGCGTTACTTAACCTCGCGATTCGTCCCGGTTCCCGGTTCCCAGGCATTTTAAAAGGTGCCAATAAGCTTGTGCAACGAGCCTTACATGATCATCTACGTCTACTTAAAGGTTTATCGTGTCGGGGCGTTAGGACGAGTTCGAGTTGCGTAGACCCAAGTGTAGGGAGGATATGGGGTGTCACAAGAGTCATAAGACACCATGACATAGCTTATCGGATTGATCTGTAGGATCGCATTAGGGCCCTTGATGTATTGCTTTTGTACAAATAGGAAAATCAACAAAATTCCTCGCGATCCTGAGAAAACGTGGTGGCCGTGTTTGGTGATGTTTGAACTATTAGATAAGCATGCTATAAGGCTTGGAGTGATAGGGACCCTTTCTCGTCCCTTTCATCCTCATCCCCCCCCTCCGGATACTTAAGGTCGATGGCTTCATGAGTATGAGCTTTCAATAACGAACACGGTGAGCGTTTTGGGAGTAAGACTCTCTCATCGAGTCCGGGGTGTCGCCTTTTCTTCTGAGCAACAATGGTACGTCCACGTTCATCACTCTTAATACCCCGCTGTGGGGAAGACTGGGTGGAACTCATCGACGTCCTCCCGTCCAGGTTTTCGTCAACGACAAGAAGTATGCGTGGTGAGTAGATAGCGCCTTCTCTTTTGTTACACTGGTTCCTAACGAGACTTATTATAGCGAGACGTGCATAAAGGGGCACCGCTCCTCGACGTGCAATCATACAGAGCGTCCCCTGTTCGAAATCAAGAAGAAAGGCCGCCCCATTACCCAGTGCGAGCATTGTAGAGAGTTACGGAAGACAAAACAAGTACATGTCAAATGTGTATGTGAGGGGAGAGAAGACCCGACCAACGTATCGCACAGCATTCCAGCAAAGAAAGGCAAGTGTTGTCCTCCCGACTGAGATATATTCATCTGACGTCGACCGCTAACACGCAGCTAACCGGAAGGGCCCTCCACCGAGCGCAGCATTTCCATTCGGTCTCCAATCGTTATCTACTTCGGCATCTGATTCAGAAGAAGCCCCCAGCGTACTGAACAAGGCGAAGGCGGGTCAGAAAGGTTCGTCCACATCACTCCGCCTCTCACGTTGGAGGGGGCTCATCGACGTGCCCTTTAAGTAGCTAGTAGCTTATCTTGCTCATGCAAAAAGACCAATGGTCCGTGTAATTGCTGTACACCGCGCCATGCGCCCCGTTCAAAGCGCAGTGCGACCCCGCCCATGCCACGTCCTAAGGTCGGCGATATTCGGGCGACAGCACGCCGCCCGTCTTCTGACCCAGGCGATGTTCAGGAGCTCTCACAGCGACTCTCACCTGCAGAACCCGATGCTCACGAACTCACTCGGGCTCATGGCTCGCGTGCGACGCGTGGTTCAGTTCTGTATAACCCATATGGACATGCTCATGACGCTCATCTCCGAACGTACGATGTGCGTCATGGCCATGAAGCCACAGGCATGCAAGGAATGGATGGTTCGAGTGGGTATATTTATCCAGTACCACCCATTTCATTCGACCAGCAACCAAACTTCGGTGCACGTTCCGAACCTTCGTCGGCATGGCCTAGTAGCGAAAGGCTCTCAGAAGACATCAGCACCATGCCTCCTTCGTACAGCCAGTCATCGTGTGAGTACCAACAAGATCCTTTTGGAGCAGTTAATTTTGGGTCTGTCGACGTCGATGCCTGGCTGCGGGAGATGGTGGCATCAAATAATAATAACTCCTCTACAGAGCCCGACATGTCTTCTACACAACAATCTTCCTCATCGATGACCTACTCCGATTCTCGCACCGACTTTCAACCACTCCCTGTTCCTCAAGCTCTTGACGTATCACAAGACCTCGCTCAGGCGCAAGACCCGGACTTTGCTCAGGCATCCAACCAGTTTGATCTTCTGCCGAGGCTTGGAATAGACTTCAACGATAACTACCTCGGCGGTTCCGAGCAGCACGCGAGCGACAATATGAATGATTCCCGCGCCGTCGTAGATGCGTATGACCCCGACATTTTCAGCTATCCAACTACGGAAGCGATGCAAGAAGTCCGAGGGAATCCTGAAATTATCAATGCCGTCTCAAATCCCTTCACCTCCGTTCCGCAAGCTATGCTCAACTTACAGGACCGCGGTAGCGGTGACGTTCAGTTCGGTGCCATGCCCGTGATAGTGGAACCCAAACCACAACCGTACGCGTTCGACTACCTCTTTGATGGCTATTGCATACGCCCTTCACCAGGCCTGCCCCCGCTCACTCGTTCGTCCTCCGTCGGCTCGCATTCCAGCGGCCGTTCCCGATCAAGTATGGGTATGAACCAATGGCCTCATAATGGCAATGGCGATTGTGTGGACTCGACTGCGACTGTTAGCAATCAGTGGCAGAACATCGCAGATAACAGCCGTTTTACCAGCATGGCAACAAGTGCTGAAAACACATGGAATCTCGATTCGTTCCCGTCGATGTCGGAAGCCGCCCGCGTTTGGCATATGGCGCGTGTGCAAGCACTCATCGAGGAGCGTGCTCGCGTCCCTGGAGTAGCCGCTGGCGATGTCTCGGTGGCGAAAGATGGCTCCGGACCAGACATGCAGCCGTTATCGCTCAATTGATGTCCCTTCCTCGACGAAAACTAATCCGAAGATTATTTATTCATTTTCTCTTCATTTCTCATTTGCATTCGTAATGTCGTTGCATGCCTAGTG
Organism: Inonotus hispidus; assembly: GCA_024712875.1. NCBI lineage: Eukaryota > Fungi > Basidiomycota > Agaricomycetes > Hymenochaetales > Hymenochaetaceae > Inonotus > Inonotus hispidus. Next base: position 933,232 of record CM045723.1, on the reverse strand, counting down.
CTCTACCCTCGGATCCTCCTCCCCTCGCATTGATTCCCCTCCTACCCCGCGTTTTGTCTTACTCTCTATTTCTGCCCCGTCCTCTATTCCCTGTATTCTCCATCTCTCCTCCCGCCCCTGCGCAGGCGCGTTTGCTAATAAGCTTGTACGCTGGACTGTGCATCTCTACGTTATCGATCTCCTCTTCCTCTCCTGTACATCCGCTCCCCCTTTGTTCCAACTTCCACACTCTTCCTTCACCGAAGTTAAACGTCTACAAGTACGTTTTCTTCGCGCATCTGTGAATGCCACCTTAATTCCGTTTTTTCATATCAGATCGAAATGCTAGTCGTCTTCTTTCGGTTCGATTAGTCCGGTATCCGTCTCGGGGAAGAAGGGATCCTTTGTTTGCTTTTACTGTTCCTAATCACCCTCACCTATATATGCACGCACACCCCCAGAAGCACGTCTTTGATCGATTTTTCATCTTCTTCACCCGTTGTTTTGATCATGGGATCGAGTCAGTTCGTTATTCATTCGTTCATTCTTCTTTGTCTACTTGATTTACTATTATGCCTAGCTAGTAGATATTGGTGGATGACGGATCGACTAGACGTGCGTTTTAGTTGTGGCAAGTCAAGCAAGACTATTGTTATTTGTGTAGGATTAACTAACGTGGAAACGACGAACTCCGTTGAAATCTTGTGACTAATTGGCAAGAACGGAACCAGAGCAAACGTGATGAGCAGGGTAATCGTAGAGGCAAAATCGCGGCAGAGAATAATGACAACTCAAAAGCCAGAAAGGGTCGACCAAATAAGTCGAAAAAGGGGAGCTCAGGAATTACGAATACTTCGCAATAAACTCTCGGTGGAACTTCTCCAGCTTGCCCACATACTCCTCAACACCAGCACACAGACACGTCAATCTAAAGTTCCCCTCATGGCCCTGCTGACCGAACCCACTCCCTGATACGGCACATATACCCGTAGCGTCCAACAACGCAAGAGCATAGAACGTATCCGCCTTCTTCCCCGCCTGATGAGCCGCTTCGATGGCCCGAGCAGGGAGCTCAATCCGAGGATACAAGTAAAGCGCTCCAGAAGCACTTTGGCAGGACATACCAGGGAGTGCGTTTAATTTCGCAACCATCGTCCTCGTTCGCGCCGCCAAGGCGGTATGTATCGCGTCCGTCTCGGCTTTCCACCTTTCATAGCTCGGTTGTCCTTCTTTCGGGTGTCGAACCATACAATCCACCGCAATCTGACCAGGAACGGGCGGACATAACCCTACACTGGCCATCTTGTATATCTGCGCAATGACGTCGTCATCGACGTTGAACAGCTCGAAGTAACCTCCTCGTCGTCCACATTCCCCCGTAACGCCTTTGCTCGTGGAGTGGAAACTTGCAAGAGCCACGTCTACTTGGTCGCCTAGCTGTCGTACGATCTTCTTAAACGACGTGAACGGAAATTCATCCCTAAAGTGCAGATTCTCTTGATACACCTCGTCCGCGAGGAGGAACAACCCGTGATCATTGCAAATCTTCACAAGCTCTTTTTGAATCGCAGGTGTAAGCAAACTTCCCGTTGGGTTACCCGGGTTAATCACCACCAGTGCGCGGACATCAATCCCTTCTGACTTCGCCTTCTCAAGAGCTTCAATTATGTTTTCGGGGGAGGTACTCCAACCAGATTTTTCGTCCAAATGATAAGGAACCGGGACACCGCTGTACTGCGCAAGCGTGGCGGTATATAAGGGGTATTGTGGGATAGGAATGAGTACTCCCGACTTCTTGGGCTGTGCGATGAGCATGGAAAGGAGAAGTGCTACGCCCGCCGATGCGCCCGAGGTGAGGAAGACATGATCCGGATTTGAAGGGTAACCATCGCGTTCTGATACGTAATTTTAGTGAAAAGAGCAATTGCGTACCCTGGTATTATCTGTATTCACCTGCGATGAAGTTTGCTACGCTTCTACGGATGAGCGGGACACCCTGACTGTGCGAGTAAGCACCGATCGAGCCAACTTCCTCGAGGAGCTCTTTTGCACGCTCAATGGTATCTTCGGGAAACATATGTTTCGCCTTTTCAATGAGCTCTGGATATTCCGTAAGGGCGGCAACCTAATAGGACATTAGCAAAACAGGTGCGGGTACATCGGAGTTAAGGAGCTCGATGTCGTCCTGAGAAATGCAACGCGTCGTCGCGCCCACGGTAACCGCATGATCACTCCCACCCAGCTGACACTCCTGGCAACGTGCCTTCATATGCGCGTATAACGTTAACGGTACTCACTTGACGGTTCCAAGTAATCGGAGGCTGATCAAGGCCTTTTTGCTGGGGGTTACCGATATTGCTGTTAATGACTCTATCAAAGGGGAGGCCATGATTAGGCTGGTTGAGGAGGTTGCGATAATGCTCAGCGCGTATTGCGAGCTCGCCGCGAACGGCGTACTCCACACTGCGAATTGCGGGGTTGAGTGAGTCAACGGTGAGAGTACGCATTGCCTGTGTTGATGAGAATTGGCGAACGCGTAATCGGGCGCGATGAGGGACGAGAGTACGTTGCGCGGATGGAGGTAGGTTGTTGTGAGAGAGGAAAGAGAGGGGAGATATACGCATTTGTATTATATTTATACTCGGACTGAGTTGGGGATCCTGAGCTGAGTGTAGACGCAGGAGAAGTCGACTCGATCCCGTGACTCGCAATTTTATTTTTCTTGCGAGCGTCGATCACTTCTTCTATCTTATCTCTCAACCTTCATGCCAAGGTTAACACAAGTGCTCCTGCTAGGCATCTTGTAAATCTCCTTCGTCGAGAACAGAATACTCACAAATCTTTCACGTATACGATCGCCTCACTTGCATTCCCCCACAATTCTTTCCCACATTTCCCCACCGGCACGCACGCATTCATCATCAGGTTACCATGTTTCGGATGCACCCGCTTGTGTCTTATTTCGGACTGATACTGATACTGATACTGCAACCTCGTCCTCTATCTCCTATCTCTCTCTATCAACACGTCTCTGCAAGAAATCCTCAAGCCCTTCCTGGCGTCAACCAAGTCTAGTGCTATCGTGCATTCTCCTGGTCGTTCTTACTCTTACGTTCCTCAGCTATCTACCAACCAGCTTCATAGATAGGCCTCGAGGAAATGAAAGGAAGGGAGATAGAGGACGCGATATACGCTCAACGGAGCAACTAGGATGGAGTCAGGAAACCTACGGAGGCGGCTATGCCAATGCGCCTCGGGAGCAAAAAGTTCGTGCCTCACAGCGATTCAATTATCTCAAGGGAGCGTATATACACATGCCTGTCCCAAGGCCAAGGTGAAACCAATTGATCTCAAACACGGGAATCACTGGATTTGTAAGAGCAGACATTGTATTTCACCCCATTCAATTCAACTCGCGCTGATTTCTTTTAAGAGCCAGGCTGAGCCACATGAAGCCCTCGTGACGTGTAACCCGGTCATGTGCACGGATACGAGGACATCATCCCCTTCGGCACTTTATAGATGATGAATTTGCCCCGACGTGGGACACCCAGCCCAGCCTGTCATCCCTCAAAAGTCAAGAGTCAGATAACCAGAAGCAAGCAGAACTTCACGGTGTCCTCGGTGACGAATCTCCCAAGGCTGGATTCTCGACGTTCACTCACTCACAGGCAAGTCACGTCGCAGATGACAAGCCATGGTCATGAAAGGAGCACCGAGTCCGAGTCCGAATCGTACGTACTCCGAAATCAAAGTGTTCTTATTGGGCTCTAGAGGCTTGGCTTCCGGGTAACCGTCTCCCCGGGAACGGAATCAATTGTCCAACTCCAACCCCAACCTCGGGTACTTTTACCTTTCCAGATCTCTCGGCACAGTAGGCACGGTCCCGGATCTCTAGTCTAGTAAAGAATCATGGGATGGGTTGCCAAGGATTCGAATTCGAATTCGAATTCGAAACCACACCAGCACCACTATATTACTATTGCAACAACATTACGTGTGGTCAGAATTGAGGAATTGAGAGGATTCAGACAGACAGACTGCAATTAATATTCACTTGTGCGAAAAGTGAATCGCACAAGCGAACGAATGATTTAATCACAAACCTGAATCCTTACTTTATTCTGACCACACCTATTTATTTACATTGTACTTCATGAGTAGGACAGGATCAGCTTAGGGTAGGGTAGGGTACACCACGATGCTACAGAGACGCACGAATCTACCTTGCGTGCTTGTGTGTGTAAAGGTGGTATAAATAAACGAAACATAAAGCCCCGGACCCAAGCGAGAAAAGAAAAGGGGTGACGTGGCATTGGCAGTGAGTTACGTTACGTATGGCAGTCAGTAGCGATAGTAACGCCTATTTATTGTTTGACTGGTACGCACGCGATTCAACCTCAAAGCTGATTCTTCGATCGATCCGTCTCTCAGTGCTCAAAGGAATAATAGCCACTGACTTGACTATTTCAGCTCTTCCTCCCTCCCATGCAGTCGATTCCGACGTGATGAAGGACCGAGGAGATTTCTTGCCCTTGGTGGACGGACACCGGTAGATCTGTCAGCTAAATTCCTCTTATTCACCCGCTCTGCGCCCATGTATTGTACAAGCCAAATATTGACATACTTCTCATTATTCCTATTCTTCCATCGACACATCCACGTTCGCCACTTCAAGTTCACGAATCAGCCCAACCACATCCTCCGTCCGTGTCGTTATACTACACCTAAACGATTCCGGATGCCTAGAATTAGAATCGAGTCGTACCACATCAGCATCCTAGACAATCATGATAGTGATAGTAACTGCTTACCTTAAGAATGAAGGATGAAAGGCTTCCTTAGGAATAATCGGTACACCACGCTCGTCAAGCGCCTTCTGGATATCGAAAACCGTCAAAATGGAAGCAACACTGATGAAAATCTATGACATGGCATCGCATGAGAGTTGAAGGCAACGACTTTTACCGGACGGACTTACCGAGTTCTCAGCGAGAAATCTCCCAGGGCAGATCCTACAGTACATATTCATGGACACAGTCAATCCATGTCACACAAAGAACAGGTAGATAGATAGCATGCGTGAAGCCCACCTCCGTCCAAATCCAAACGCGACCTTCCCTACCTCTAACGGCATCTCCTTCCCGGGACCAGGTAGCCATCTTTCGGGTATCAACTTGTCTGGTTCCGGGTACCTCGTTGGATCCCTTAATATAGACCTAAGAGTGAATGTCCGTTCGCTAAGCTGTTAGTGATGGGAGATCTCCTTGCATATGCATATGCAGAAACGTTCTTCATACCAAGCACATCCATATACAATAGTTCCAGACGGTATGAAGTAACCATTATAAACGTCGTCCTTCTCAGTCAGGTGGGGGATGCCTTAGAAATATTGTACTCCCTTCAGTACTTTGCGCGCTCAGAAAAAACGCTGACGAATGACGATTACCGATGGGTAAAACAGTTTGCCACCTAGCAGTAGTGCAAGGCAAAACCGAAACATTTGAGAGAAATAAATAAGTTGTCTTTATAGTGTTGCTCACCTCAGACATTCGGAACAGATAGCCTCGATGTACGGAAGCTTCGGCCTATCTTCAATAGTCGGAAGACTGCCTCTTCCAATGACCCTATCGAGCTCCTCCTGACCTTTCTTCATAACATCAGGATACAGGACCATTGCCAATATGAAGGTCATCAGGCCGGCTACGGTCTTGCATCAAAATAATATAATATGTCAGGAGACTCCTTTGGGAAAGTAGAAATAAGGAGACGGACCGTATCTCCACCAGCTAGAAAAAGAGGCAGAGTTACAGTAACCATTATCTCACTTAGGTACTTGACAAGAAGAACATACCAGCATAAGCCACGGCGACGGACTCTGCAATACGTTTCTCGTCGACACTACTCCCGTTCCTTTCTGCATTTGACTCCAGTAGCTTGCTCAGCATGGATGGAGATGCTTTCCCCATGGCCTGGTGACAGTCAGAACAAAGCCTCAAATGATAGAATGTGATGTACGTACCATTCTCCTCTTGGCTTCCTTGAATGGTTCGCTCCTCATTGTCTCAGCTAGGCGACGCCCTTCCTGGGCCTCCTTGTGGAAACGAGCGAAAGGGAACCAGGAAGGAAGATAGCGAACTTGTATCCAATATCAGAATTTCTTGCTATTCTATCCAATTTTTTTGCCAATGCTCACGTATAGGCAGAGCGTTTGCGACAGAAACTGTCGTAGCTACCTCTGAAGCTCGGATTCCTTTGTGGATAAGCTCCACAAGTGGATCCTTTTCGACAACTACGGTGAAACCATTACGAAACGTGAAGATGAAAAGTTCAAAAAACTCAATTACCTTCGAACCCGTAGGCGATCTTGATGATTGTTTCTGCGGCCCATCTAAGATGCACATTCCGTGAGCCGAAAGAGGTACTGTAGAAAGGTACTCACTGGCTCACGTGTTCGTGATAAGCGTCTGGGTTTTGCACAAGTCTCATCAATAGCTTATGCGTTGACCGAGTTTGGATCTTGTGGTAGTCCTTCGTGGCCGATTTGTGGAAGAACTTGTTCAAATACTGCCTAGATTTTCGGAACCTGTCCCCATACGCCATCCCGGGTGTGAACCACTCATCCCATCCCTCTCTTCCAAATACGCACGCCTCAGCAATTATAGCTTCGATCAAGGATGAGGGACCTACAACTTGATCATCGTCGTAACATATCTACTGGAGTAGTTATTGCTCCGTCGTTCGAACAGCTCGATAACTGCCTCATAAGAGTTTAGAAATAAGTGGCGTTGTCCGAATATCTCTACATAAGCTAATTCGCCTGGAGGATAAATCGGGGTTCAGGGTATCATAGCCGTTAAAAAAGCCATTTGAGAACTCACCGTATTCCTGTCCTAGTTTGTTCGCAACCTCCCACTGGGTTTGTCCTAGAATATCAAGTGCATTACCGATGACGGGCAGTCCCTTCGGACCAGGTGGCAAAGGAAAGCCGTTTCCTTGTCGTTTTCGACATACCAACCATGAGCCAATACAGATCACAACAGAGACGACGACGAAAGAATCAAGTGTGCGGATGTCCATTTGGACTTTTGGTAAGACCATTACGCTTCCGAGAGGAGACCAAACTCGAGTTCAAAGTTGGGGACGGATCGCAGCACAGTATCGGTCGCACACTGAAAGAAAAGACGGTGCGTAGTTTGAGATGACACTGGCATGTCATGTCTTTATAACTTTCCAAGGTAACCTATTCTTGGGCGCCATTCGATGGAAGAGAGGGGAAGAATGGTCCAAACTGCATAGCTTTTTTGGAGGAAGCGGAGACACCCATCCTGACTCGATCTGAACGCTCTCCGATATAGTTGTAAGATGAGATCGCAGTCATGGAAGCCATTAATGTTGTCTTTCAGCTTTAGTCCGCTCGCTTCAGCAGGCAGTATTTTTCTTTTCCGTTAGAGTTATCGCTTAACAATACTTCGATCGAGGGATCGAGTTCGCGTTGCAAATCCAAATCAAGTATCCAAGCGTCGGAGCACTGCACGTTGTGACATGGAAATTGGTGATTCTTCGGGTTGGTGGATGGAGGTGAAACAGCAGGGAACATGTTACTACCCGACCGATTCACGTACAATGAGGGATCGCTTGGTCAGAGAGCGTGAGAAAACCAGTATTCAATCAATTGAAGGCGTGTAACTTGTAACACTGTGACTCTTCCTCCAGCATCGCAAAGCGAGAATCCGATCCTCAGAATCAGGTCGACGCAGACATACCGGATGCCCGAAGTGTTGCCTCTTTCTGGTGAGTAAAAATGGCGGTGAAACGAAGAGAAGTTTACATAATTCCATTTTATAGTCCGTCCTTTTCAAAAAACAAGTTTGAAATTCTTATGGTGCATCAGAAAACACCGGTACCCGCGCATACTTATCTTTGTTCCTTGTATTATTATTACTTCTGAAACTCGCAGATGCAGCTGCTACCGAACTGTTGACACGTGCCACACTGTGCTCTGAGTGGACGGAGTTGGCATTCCGACCAAATTCAGAAGGCTCCTATGGCCTAGGCTATGTAGGCTTCAACTGTCTGTTTTCGTTTTCGACGAGACCGAAGACTCCATCAATGGATCCTTTCTCCAGTCTCAGATCATGGATATACTTTCGCAGACTACCGCAATCCAATACACTTGAACATGTGTAAGGCCGCCCCTTGGATTGAGTTTTGGTTCTCACAAGAAGACCCCGCGATGGCATTAACCATACGGGAAAGCGTTCGGAGCGAGTTTACTCTCTATCGTCGCACCCGTTATAGCAGAATGGCGCATTCAAAGCCAAATACAAACCCTTTTCTCAACTCAACCAAGGTATTTATCACCACGTGCGTCTTTCCTTGCTTCCATTACTGCTGTCCTCCGTACTGAATATAAAATGATGCCCTTCAGTACCCCCTATGTGCACTGCGATCTTGCAGCTAGTCACGATGAACATTTACGTCCTCGATGCTATTGCCTGTGTCGCTGCTCTGCTATGCATACGCTCGTGGTTGACATGGCGGAGGCGACACACAAATGGCCTGCCATTACCACCTGGTCCAAAGCGCCTTCCTATCGTTGGTAATGTTCTTGACATGCCGGAGAAAGACCAGTGGGAAGCAGTACGACAATGGCGAGAGAAGTATGGTGAGTATGCGTACAGCTCGACATTATATTTACAAACCGGGCACTCTGGTCCTTGATTTACTTTTCCAGGTGATCTCGTCTACATCCGGATTTTTGGAACACAGTTTCTCTTCCTAAACTCCTATGAAACCGCTATTGAGCTTCTCGAGAAACGAAGCAACATTTACTCCGGAAGACACCGTACTACTATGCTTGACCTGTACGCTTTCTCTTTTTCCCGGCTAGAATATCATCACTGAGACAAATCCTACAGAGAAGGGTGGTCAGAGTGGTTCACGTCCCTGTTGCCCTACGGGGATCAGCTTAGAAAATCAAGACAGCATCTCAACAAGTTCTTTCATCGATCAGCCACCAAGGAGTACTTCGAGATACAAGCGAATGCATCTCGCAAGCTTCTGTTGAAGCTCTTGGAAGATCCCGACAAACTTCATAAATATGTGCGACAGTGAGTATAACCCACTGCCCCTTTCTCACCTCACTCACCGCATCCTAGTTGGGCTGCGGAAACCATCATCAAGATTACCTACGGTTTCGAAGGTAATCACCCTCCCAAGATCTATCCTCACGTTCCTCATTAACTTGCTAATCTTAGTTGTTGAGGACGACCCGCTTGTGGAGCTTATTGATGAAGGTATCCGAGCCGCAGATGATGCTACGATGTTTTCTATTGCAAACGCTCTGCCCATACGTGAGTCTTACCAAAGATTGGACAAAATCGTGAAATCATCTGATGTTTCCAAGTCCGCTACCTTCCAACTTGGTTCCCTGGTGCTCATTTTCACAAGGAAGCCCAGGAAGGGCGTCGCCTAGCTGGAGCAATGAGGAGTGAACCATTCAACGAAGCCAAGAAGAGAGTGGTACGCACGTCACTTGTATCTATCCTTTCATCCGAACTCAAGCTTCTTTCTGTCCGTCACAAAGGCTAATGGAGAAGCTTCTCCATCCATGCTCAGCAAGTTACTGGAGTCAAATGCAGACAAGAACGGGAGTAGTATTTATGAGAAAAGCATTGCAGAGTCTGTCGCCGTAGCTTATGGAGGTTTGTTCCACTTGTCGGGTATATCGTAAACAAGGTAATGACGAGTTTCTCTTTGTTCTAGCTGGTGGAGATACGGTCCGTCTCCATATTTCCACTTTTCCAATCCGATGGCGCTTCCTGATGTGATGTAATATCTTGATGCAAGACGGTAGCTGCACTGATGACGTTTGTATTGGCAATGGTCCTGTATCCCGACGTAATGAGAAAGGGCCAGGAGGAACTTGACAGAGTGATTGGGAGAAACAACCTTCCAACAGTCGAAGACAGGTCAAGGCTCCCATATATTGAGGCTATTTGCGCTGAATGTCTGAGGTGAGTAGAATATATGAGTTGAGTACTACCGCACTGATAGTCCAACGTCATATTGCTGCGTTGTCCTCGTTTAGATGGCAAACCGTGACAGCTATCGGTGAGCATTTTTCTCTTCTCTCAACGATACACAGTGTTCAGATTCTACATTCAACAAAACAAAGCCGTTCCACACCTACTTGAGAAAGACGACGTTTACAACGGGTATTATATACCTGCTGGGACTGTAGTTTGTCCGAACGTTTGGTGCGTTGTTGTTTGCTCCATTCATATTACACTAGCTTTGTTAGTAATACCGATCCTTGATCCAGGGCAATGTTGAGGGACCCAGTAAGGTACCCGGACCCGGAGAGATTTATTCCTGAAAGGTGGCTCCCTGAGTCTGGGAAGGAGCCGCCTCTGGACGTCAGGAAAATGGCGTTTGGTTTTGGACGGCGGTGAGCATGATATTTGTGGGCTACCTGAGTTTATTGTTCGGCAGTGACATTCCTTCCTAGTATTTGTCCCGGTAGATTCTTCGCCGAGAATTCTGTGAGTTTCATTACCTCAATCTGCTGTTTGTACGTGTGACTGACACTAGTAATTGCCTCTGTGCTAGGTTTTCATCGCCGCAGCTTCCATCCTAGCTGTACTTGATATCCAGAAAGCAATCGATCAGCACGGAAATCCGATCACTCCTAAGGAAGACTTCGCAACAGCCATCATACGGTAAGTGATGCCTTATTCAACTTTTTTCCTTTCCTAACAATTTATTTTCAGGCATCCAAAACCGTTCAAATGCAGGATCATGCCACGGTCGGAAAACGCGATCACTCTTATCCTTAATGACGCTGCTGCTACTGCTTCTCTGAACAGGAATGGACCTCTAGGAGGAGTGTAAAGCTCGTGTATTCTGGATCGTGCGTTATAGCTTAATACCGCCCTAGTTACTCCAGTTTGCGTGTTTTGTTTCTCACCGTAGATTGTTGTTAAATAAATACAAAATAGATGACACTGCGCGGCAATCGATGGAGGTGCCGTAAACCATGCTTGGCAGTTTCGATTCGGTCTTTATGTCCATTGTTCGTGTCGCTTCTTCACAGCATAGTAACGCACCGCACGAAACACGCTGTACAGTTTTCATTGCAGTCCTAAGGTCCAGCTCAAAGAGGCGATCTAAAAAGACGGTTATTGGAAAGAAGAGCTTCTGGAAGAGGCTCTTGGGGGGGGGGGGGGAAAGGAGGATGTTCCAATGTTCTTCTACTCAGCGCAGAAATTCTGTCGACCGTCGGTGAAAACTCTTTTCTTCGGCCCAGTAGGGTTGTCGAAGTCTGCGGTCCACGCGGGACCGGACAATATATATATATATAACGGCAGCCTATCTCCGGGCCGGGCTTGCCGTCAACGGGTTATATATGTAATCAACGTGAAGATTTGATTTGCCATCGTGACTTATGTCGTACTACTACTACGCCAATTGTATAACAACTGCAACTGAAGCCAATTTCAACCTCTACTCCTTACCGGAAGGTTCATTTTATGCCCTCGGATTAGTGGTATCCTGATCGTACACCGTCCATATGCATGACCATGACAAACCTAGTTTTGAAAGATTCAGCACTAGTCTTACGGAGTGAGCACTGAGTGCGGGACTGCGAAGCCTCAATCTAATTCAATATCTGGGAGCTGAGCTGATTCAGCAGACGAGTACTAGTGGAGTCCTCATAAACTTCTTTGTTCTATTCACTCTGAGAAGCACGGTGGAAGTACTGGCGAGTCAATCAATGCGATTCTCCATGCATCAGCTGAGAGTTATGTTATCGCAGAGACTCTTTCTTACTTTCGGTCATTTTATTCCCGGATACGTGTGAGTATCCTTTCCCATCTTGTACATTGCTGTACTCAGTCCAAGTTATATAAATCGGGGCACCAGTCATTATCCAAGAAGCTGAATTCCTTATCATTGATCATTGTTCCAAATGATAAATCTCTTCATCTTAGACATTGCTGCGATTGTCGCAGCACTTGCCTTTATACACTTGTTATTTTTGTGGAGAAACTGACGAGGAAGAGGATATGGTGTTCCCTTACCGCCAGGCCCAAAGGGTCTTCCAATCATTGAAAACGTATTTGACTTGCTAAGCAAGAACGAATGGGAGACTCTGCATCGAGGACATACAGTACCTCTCACATTATTATTATTTCTTAACTTAGGTGGACTCATCTATATAAAGAAGTTTGGAACATTCCCAAACAACTTTGAAGCAGCTGTCGAGCTATTTGAGAGGCGTGGCATGATTTACTCCAGCAGGCCGAATACCACAATGCTCGAACTGTGAGCTTTTATGTTTTTTCTTTTGTTTGCTGGCCAAAAAAAGTTGACGTAGAAGTTGAAAACCGTGCGCTATCTGAAATGACAGAGAAGGGTGGAATGAATGGTTCATATCCTTGATGCCCAACTCTAACGATCATCGGAAGTTCCGGCAGTTCATCAACAAGTTCTTCCAAAAGTCGGCTGCGAGGAAATTCTGCGAAGTGCAGACACAGTCTACTCGCAAACTCTTGTTCAAGCTCCTCCAGAACCCAGATGCCTATGTCCAACACGTAAAGCAGTGCGTCAAATTTCGGTGACAGATGAAAAAGCGACTCACCCCGACATGGAATGAGTGCTGGGCTGCAGAAACTATCGTCAAGATTACCTATGGTTTCCAAAGTGGGTGAATCTATGTATATAGACCGTGCTCGCTGTTTTGCGTACTGAAGCTTTTCTCTCAGTCACCGAGAACGATCCCAATGTAGACCTGATTGGTGAGGGAATAAGTGCCGCTGCCGACGCGCTGAAATTTTTTGCCGTGAATGCCCTACCTGCTCGTAAGCATTTGTACCGAGTACTGGTTTATACTAGTACTCCTTCTGATTCTCCAGCTCGCAAGTTCGTTATCTTCCGACTTGGTTCCCAGGTGCACACTTCCAGAAGATAGCCCGAGAAGGTCAAAAACTCTCTGAGGCGATGTACAATGAACCATTCAAGGATGCCCAGAGGAAAACGGTGCATTGTAACTTGAGATCAACACATTGCTGCCTACACTCATAACATAACGACAAAAAAAGGCCGAGGGGCTGACCATTCCCTCCATGATGAGTAAGCTAATGGAATCGTGTGCCAGTAGTAGCGATGAAGCGGTCATCGCGAAGTCAGTTGCAGTAGTTTATGGAGGTTTGTCGATACTCACTATTATCGTCAATATGCACACGTTGTTTACCTTTTCTGTTTAGCCGGTGGCGACACGGTCTGTTTCGTTTCAATGGTCTAATCTCGCTCTTGAATTTTAATTTTTCTGACGGTTTGGATTGGCTGTAAGACTGTCGGGGCTCTGCTGATTTTTATACTGGCGATGGTTTTGCATCCTGATGCCATGGTGAAGGGACAGGAGGAAATTGAACGAGTGATAGGAGGAGGAAGACTTCCTACTCTCGAGGGACAGGCCTAAGCTTGCTTACGTAGAGGCTATCTGTACGGAATGTCTCAGGTGAGTATGCAAACATCACCTGGTTTCCTTCATGTCTGACTGTACTGGCGCTCTTTTAGATGGCAACCAATGACACCTCTTGGTACGTCTCCGCTGGTTTCGCGAATGTCCTCGCGGGCCGCATTTGATTTGGCGTCAGCACTTACCGATCCCCAGCTCTGCCACATCTTCTCACACAAGATGACATTTACAATGGGTACTTTATCCCTGCAGGAACGACGCTGTATGGAAATGTCTGGTACGTTCATTTCAGCAACTTGAAGCTGATTTGCTGATTTTCGTCGTCAATGCCGTGATCAGGGCGATGTCGAGGTACCCAAAACTGTACTCGGAGCCGGACAAGTTCATGCCAGAGAGGTGGTTACCCGGACCTGACAAGAAGCGGCCACTCGAAGCCAACAAGATAGCATTTGGATTCGGAAGACGGTTAGTGTACATCTATATATGGGCTGCTTTCACTCACTGGCGTAAATTTTAGAGCCTGCCCTGGCCGATTTTTCGCTGAGAGTTCGGTACGTCGCACCGCTAGAATTTATTACTCGTCGAAAACTTTTTTTCTGATCGAGCTACTATCAGGTTTTCATCGCAGCTGCTTCGATCCTATCCGTATTTGATATCCTGAAGGCGGTCGACGACCAGGGGGTGCAGATAGTTCCTAATGAAGGACTGACTTCGAGTATCGTAAGGTGTGTGGTCGTTGGGTCTTGGCTATATCGGCGATGTTCAACCTGATGCAAAAAAACTGGTAGGCACCCGAAGCCGTTCAAATGCAGTATCAAACCACGCTCGGAAGAGGCGGCCGCACTGGTACATGAAGCTGTCGCCTCTGTGAATTGACCTTGCGACGATCCAGAAGGGACGTTGAGGTCGAGGTCGAGGTCGAGTCGGTTTCATGGTAGTACATTTTCACAGACAGACACGATCTTCCGTGATGGTTTATTATAGGAGCCTCCCGCGAATTTGGTCGGAATGCCAACTCTGTCCACTCAGAGTACAGTGTGTACTCTTTTGTGGCTGATCGATGAAAGAACTTGTTGAGATGTTGTCTTGATTTTCTAAGCTGATCTCCGTTAGGCAACAGGGACGTGAACCACTCTGGCCACCCTTCTCTGTGGGATTCGTAAGTCTCAGTGATGATATTCTGGTCAGGAAAAAGACAGGGCGTACAGGTCAAGCATAGTAGTACGGTGTCTGCCGGAGTAAATGTTGCTTCGTTTCTCGAGCAGCTCAATAGCGGTTTCATAGGAGTTTAGAAAGAGAAAGTGTGTTCCAAAAATCCGGATGTAGACGAGATCACCTGGAAAAGAAAATCAAAAACCAGAGTGCCTGGTTTGTAAATATAACGTCGAGCTGTACGCATACTTACCATACTTCTCTCGCCATTGTCGTACTGCTTCCCACTGGTCTTTCTCCGGCATGTCAAGAACATTACCAACGATAGGAAGGCCCTTCGGGCCAGGTGGTAATGGCAAGCCATTCGCGCGTCGCCTCCGCCATGTCAACCACGAGCGTATGCATAGCAGAGCAGCGACACAGGCAATAGCATCGAGGACGTAAATGTTCATCGTGACCAGCTACAAGACCACAGTACATAGGGGGGGTACTGAAGGGTATCATTTCACATTCAGTACGGAGGACAACAATAATGGAAGCAAGGAAAGGTGCACGTGATGAGAAATACCATGGTCGAGAAAAGGGTTTGTATTTGGCACTGAATGCGCCATTCTGCTATGACCGGAGCGAAGATAGAGAGTAAACTCGCTTCGAACGCTTTCCCGTATGGTTAATGCTATCGCGGGGTCTTCTTGTGAGAACCAAAACTCAATCCAAGGGGCAGCCTTACACATGTTCAAGTGTATTGGATTGCGGTAGTCTGCGAAAGTGTATCCATGATGAGACTGGAGAAAGGATCCATCCATGGGAGTCTTCGGTCTCGTCGTCGAAAACGAAAACAGACAGTTGAGCATTGTCCGCCAAACTCCGTATTACGTTATCATAGCCGGAGACATCCTATTGGTCGTTCTTGCGCGAATGGTAGGTACTTCTTAAAGTAGAAATTACCATATATGGTATTGATTTGGTTTGGCTCCGAGGCAAAGCACGTGACCATTCTCGTATTTTTGAATTTTCGCGACGCCGTCAAAAAAAAAAACATGATGCATCGCAACTGACTTGACTACTTCTCCTGCCCCGCCCCGACTCTCGATCTATCGGGTCCATATCTGAAACCTAAATATTACCGTCGACATTTCCAGTAGGCTACTGATCTGATGAGATCTTGCGGGCGTTGGTAAGGCCCCGTTCGGCAACATTCACAGTAAAGTGATTTTCCCGCGAAAAGGGTGATTCTTGGCAAAATCATGATTTTCGGCCATCACGTGTGCTTATCTCCCTGTCACCTGTTGTCACCTCTGTTACTCTGTGCGTACCATCCCTTCCCCTCGATCCCCCCTCAACTGGTCCCTACGCTGAATATGGCAGCCTGGGGCTTGAGGTGAGGCTACAGGGCCCTAGTTACTTTTATGTATGTGTTGTAGCACAGTTTGGGGGGAAATCACTCAATTGTGACTATCTGTGACAGATGTGATCATGTGTGACTATTTGCCAAGTTTCATAGTACCGCCAAGAATCAGGGAAAATCACTGAAACGTGAAGGTCACCGAACGGGGCCTAAGGCTCCCCAAATCTCGGACGAGTAAATCGAACGTCGTGTACCTCAGATATGCGAGTGACAATGCCCGGGCAGGAGCCGCGGGACGAATAACGAGTTGACACCGCATTCGTAGAGAAATGACCGTTTTTGTAGACTGTTAGCGCAGGGATGCGTGCCCGACGGTGTGCATTTTACGTTGCTTCCTGTATGTTCCTGGGGACTGATTACGTTCTGGCGCTACTGGATAAAACTTCGATGACCAAACGAAGAGCAATACCACTGGGCAACACAGAAAGGGTAGACGTATGTGTTCTTTAGGCCCCTAACTTGATAGGGACGATATACAGGTTACAGGTGCCTTGCTTTCAGCAGGTATGGAATGATAATATGCAGTTTGGGTAGGAAAAAGCAAGACTGTCTCTGGACGGCCTTCCTATTTCTGCTTGGGTCGACCACCAGATCCTGGGTTGTCGCTCTAGATTTATCCACCCAGCGCCTTGGTTTCCGGCCTCGTGAAATCAGGACGATCGAAGCATTTTTGTATGTATAGGTCTGTCCTGAAGTTGATGATCTTCCCAATCACATGGAGACCTCCGGGACATACATGTACGCAACGGGAAGGCCGGCGCCAGGGAGTTGGCTGAATATACTACAGGAGATCTGACAAGCAAGGCCCGAACGAGCAGTCGGCTAGCGGACGAGTCAGGGATCATGGGATTTACCAATAGCAATGGCTTCAATAGGAGCTATTCCGGGTATGAACTCTGCTGCAATACATTTCATTCTTCCATTTCGCTCAGCCTCCCGTCCTCCGTCTCTAGTGGCTTCAACTCCGAGGAGGCTCTCTCAAAACTGAGTCGTGCTTCCTGCAAAGACTGCTTCCACCCAAGACGGCGGGTGGCGGCGCGGCATCATGGCCTTCTGCAGAGTAACGCTGTTCCGAAGTACTCGCACGTCTCCAAAAGTAATCCACTATCTCATATACTTGCTTGATGTTGGGCGCGACTGGTAACTTAGAAGACACCGTTGCTCCTGGCTGATTTTACTACATCTCAGTTTCGGGATCTGTATATGCCGAAGCGCAGCTTCGTCTTTGAACGCCAGTGGGACTAGGTCTTCAAGACCGTTGTTCAATCTCGTGCACATGGTCGTCCAGGATAGTCACAATAACGCAAGCGCTTCACGTTAACCTCATTCGTGATTGATGTATACAGTGCGATTGTTCGCCTGTATTGAAACGGATAAACCACCCATTGGGCGATAGTGGAGACAGTGTGCTCTCCTCTGTGAACAAGATCAAAGTTTTCGCCATTTCTGATAGCACTTACAGGTGGGAAGCTTCGCAATACAGTTCGGTGCCAGAGTACCTAACGGGTTCTACTCCCGGAAGGGGGGATATTTGGACCAGTCAGCATTCCACTTTCCACGGGCTTGAAGCTGCACTGGCGTCAGGATGCTTCTTGGTACAACCTTGGGTCGGATGCCCGGCCCACTCTTCATCAATGAACCCGTTACCCGTTGAGTATTCCTTTTCGCCGAATACAGGCGGTGCAAGTCTTGCTCTGGCATATAAGGGCGTCGGTTATCAAGAAGCTACCACTCATACGTGCCTCCTCGCACTCGCTACTAATGCTAGTACTACTCTTGGATACTGTAGCAGTCTCATGTGCTGCACTCTACGTGCGGTCCTGGCTAAAGCGCCGCAACAACAGCGCGGTTAAGGCATATCCTTATCCCCCTGGACCCAAGCCTCTGCCATTGGTTGGGAACATATTCGATATGCCTGGCTCCGATGAATGGGAGAAAGCTCGCGAATGGGGAGAGACATATGGTAAACGCGACCATACTGAATTCATTGTGCGCATATGCTGACTCGTGTCATAGGTGACCTGGTGATGGTGGAGAATTTCGGTTCTAGATTCCTATTCGTGAACTCGTATGAGGCCTCGGTCGATCTCTTCGAGAAGCGTGGATACAACTATTCGACGAGACCATACAATGCGATGCTTGAGCTGTAGGCGCCGTGTAGTTCTCATATATACTCCCATTCTAATGCGCCAGCCCAGTGAAGAATGACTCTGGTTCACAGTCATGATGCCATATGGAGACGAGCATCGGAGATCGCGCCAACAGCTGCATCGATTCTTCCAACAGGCTGCTGTGGTCAACTACTATGAAGATCAGACAGCTTGCACACAAAGGATGCTCTTAGCGATTCTTGGAGAACCAACGCAGTATGCTAAGCACATAAGACAGTACGTCCATATCAACTCTGAGTATATCCTCGAAGCTGATGAGGCGGAAAGTACTGCAGGCGAATTGATCATGAAGGTTGGCTATGGGTATGAAGGTTGGACAACAATTACTCGTGAGTTCCGACAGGTAACGCTAATGAAGCATCCCAGCAAAGCCTCGGGGTGACCCTTACATTGAATTGGTCGAGAAAGCCATGGACGCCGCGACCGAAGCTCAGACGTTTTTCCTCGTCAACGCACTTCCAATCCGTACGTGTTCTTGACAGTTCACTATTTCTCGCATGCTGACTTCGACATTAGTGAAGTATCTGCCTGAATGGTTTCCAGGAGCGGAATTTCTTAGGATTGCGAAAGTGGGGCGCGAACTTTCGCGACAAATGTTCGCTAAACCTTTCGAAATGGCAAAGGCTTTGATTGTGAGAACTACTTACGTATGTTAGTATCACGTCATTTTCTGCTCACGGTTTTGCCATTCCTAGTCAAACGGCAAGGGTTCAGAGTCCATGACGAGCATGCTTTTGGACCAGAACGTCGACGCTGAAGATCAAGCCTCCAGCGAAGTTCTTATAGCGAAGACAGTGGGAACCACCTACGCAGGTATTTAATCCCCGCCTCTTATTTTGTTACGCAATCTCACATGCACATGCAATAGCCGGAGCGGATACTGTAAGTCTTTTGACGGTGACGAGGCCAAGCACTCACTAACGTCTCTCATTTATGATAGACCGTTTCAGCTCTCCTTACGTTTACATTGGCCATGGTGCTCCATCCGGAAGTAATGCTCCGAGGACAAGCGGAACTAGACGAAGTTATCGGCGAGGACACTTTGCCGAATATGGAAGACAAGCCAAAGCTTCCCTACATAAATGCTATCTGCAAGGAGGTCCTCAGGTACGTACCATTTGACTACTCTTTCGTATAGCTCGTTTGGAAAGGCTCTTATGATCCTCTTCGTAGATACCAGCCTGTTGCTCCTCTCGGTATGCTATCTTAACAATGGATTCTATATCTGGATCACCTAAGCCTTCCGTGTAGCCGTCGCACACTGTACTACCGAGGACGATATCTATAACGGATTTTTCATCCCAGCAAATACTACTATTCTACCCAACATCTGGTGCGTCTAGTGATACATGTTCCATGCACAAAGGATATGAGCGTGCTTACATGGACAGGGCTATGACAAGAGACACGAAAGAATACCCGGAGCCAGATAAGTTCAAGCCTGAACGATGGCTACCAGAGGAAGGGAAGAAACTTCCTCTGGAAGCAAATAAAGTTATTTTCGGATTTGGTAGACGGTAAATGATTGTACCGAGTACCGAGTCGTCTTCAAGACTTCTCACGTCCAGCTTTTATTTGCAGTATCTGTCCTGGCAGACATTTCGCTGAGAACTCAGTTCGTTCGCATTTATCACCCATCTGTTCTATTAATAATAAACATTGCAGGTCTTCATCGGCGTCGCGTCCATGCTCGCGACTTTCGATATTCAGATGGATGTCGACGAGAAAGGAGGCCCTATCGTTCCCAAGGTAGAATACACATCGAATTTCGTTCGGTATGTCCTCTTTGACCAGCTAGCCATTCAATACTGATAATGCGGATGTTTTGAAAGGCATCCCAAGCCTTTCAAGTGCAGGATTACGCCGCGGTGCGACAAGTCAGCACAACTAATCCGTCAAGCAGTAGATTCCATCCACTAGGTTCCGGACCAGGGTCCAACGTGAAACAGATAGCATGTTATAGCATTATAAACCAATACACGGAATGTATGTTGTGTACATTGTATGTAATTTGAACTTATGTTTAAACGAGTGAGGAATCCATACCGTCGTGAGAGCGTTATATGGAGAGAAAGAATGATTGGAATCACTTCGCAAAGGAAGTGGCTTGACGAATGAAATTGACGGCTTCCTCGGATCGTGGAGTGACCTTGCACTTGAATGCAGCGGAAATGCCTGAGTATCGTCAGTTACCAGGACAGGAAATACCTTATCGAGGATAAATCGCGCCGTATAATTTTCCGCTTGTATTCATAGCAGACCAAGGTGAGAACAAGCAGTCTTCTTTACATGTAATTTCATTTGCTTCTAATTGCTTTCTCGTCACCCCGCCAAATCTTCCTCGTTGTCGTAGAACTCTAGACCACTAGTACTAGTAATCATTGAACTAGATACTAGTAGGATGGTGGCAGAACAGTATTATTTGGGTTAGCGGAAGCAGAAACCTCGTCAAGAGTTGTTTTAGAAATTAAAGCAATCGGCACGCGAGATGGCTTATGTGCACTATGCATTCCGCATAGGCGCCAGCTAGTTCCTCACAGTAGCACAGATAGTATTGACTTCATTTCTCGATGTAATTGCAATGTATGACAATAGTTCCAACGGAACCCTCTTTCCGCAACCTTCATATCTCAGACGAGGTCGCACGACGTACAAGTGTCACTGCTTCGTCGTACCTCGGCGTAATCTTACACTCGAACGCTTTCGGGTGCCTACAATTTCGGTATTCGCTTTAGACAAAGTGAACCATGGAACTTGAAGTCCAGTTGCACTCACCGTATCAAAGCTGACGTATAGTCTTCAACAGGAGTTATCGGTACTCCTTGCTCGTCCAACGCCTTCTGGATATCAAAGACGGCCAAGACGGAAGAGATGCCGATGAAGACCTAGGAAATGTGCATTCAGAGCGTGTTTCCTCGAAATATACAGTGTTCGAACTCACGGAGTTCTCGGCAAAGAATCTCCCAGGGCAGATTCTGTCGTCGTCACGGACATGAGTTTATGTGGCACTTGAACAGCGGAAGATTCACCGTCGACCAAACCCAAAGGCCACTTTGTTAGCGTCCAATGGCTGTTCATTCCAAGCTTCAGACAACCATCTTTCTGGGACAAATTTATCGGGATCAGGGTATCGCTTTGGGTCCCTCAGTATGGCCCTGAGCTCAAATTTCAGTAGCAAACTTTATCGACGGAGAAAATTGCATACCATACGTTTGCATACACCGTAGTCCCAGCGGGGATGAAATAATTATTGAACGTGTCATCCTTCTCAGCGACATGCGGTACGCCTACAGGACCATGCTAAGTCAACTGTCGGATTCCCGACGAGAAAATCCCAAAGAGAAAATCGATTCACCGATTGGTGTGACAGTTTGCCATCTGGTAGGATGTCGGCATAGAAATAAATATTGTCATGTACCCCCCCAAACCAATCGTCACTTACCTTATACACTCGGTGCAAATAGCCTCGACGTAAGGGAGCCTAGGCCTATCTTCAAACGTTGGGAGAGATTTCTTCCCGAGAACTCTGTCCAGTTCTTCCTGGCCTTTTCGCATGGCTTCTGGATACAGCATCATCGCTAACAGGAACGTCAACATCACTGACACAGTCTTCAAGAACAAGCATCTCAATAATCTTGAGTGAAACGATACAAATACAAAACGAACCGTGTCTCCACCGCCTACATAGGATGCAATGATAAGAGCGGATTCCTGTTACAGCAGACTCAACGAACCTGCGTAAGATATGCCCACCGCTTTCGCAATCACTTCCTCATTAGCCCCACTTCGGTCTTTTCCAGCATACCGTTCTAGTAGCTTGCTTGTCATCGAAGGCTCAGCAGTACCTTCAGCCTACGATAATAGATTAACTTGTACTGAGATCGTCGAACATCAGAATGAATGACGTACGATCATGGCCTTCGCTTTCCGGAATGGATCTTGGTACATGGCCATAGAGTGTCTGTACCCTTCTTTCGCCACTTTGAGGAAATTGGTCATCGGGAACCAAGTTGGGAGAAGGCGCACTTGAAACATGCGCAATTAGATGGATCGTCTGGTCGTAAAATTCTGACACGTACAGATAGGTAGTACATTCACCAGCCAGAAGTTCCATCCCTCGGAGAAAAACACCATACCTCTATCGACGAGCTCTATGTATGGATCATTTGCAGTCACTGAAACTTATGAGCTAGAGTCTCTTAAAAGTGTTGATCAGAAGACAAATACCCTCATAGCCGTAGGTAATTCTGATTATGGACTCTGCAGCCCAACTAGGTGGAAGTAGTGAGTCACTGTAGGCTGCTACAAGCTCTGGTTTACGTACTATCTGATATGATCCCGAAAGCGGGTCGGTTCTTCCAGGAAGTCCAGTAAGAGCCTATGTGTTGACTGAGTCTGTACCTCATAGTAATCCTTCGTAACGGTGCGATGGAAAAACTTGTTGATGTACTGTCTCGATTTTCGGAGTTCGTCTCCGTATGGCATGAGCGATGTAAACCACTCGTTCCACCCTTCTCTGTAGGGACCCAATAAATTCAGCACCTTCAACCTTGCCATTGACAAGTACTGGCGAGAGCTTACAAATTAAGCATCGCGGTCTGAGGTCGACCCGAGTAGAAGTTGCCGCGCTTCTCAAACAACTCAACGGCCGCCTCATACGAATTGACATACAAGTATTTCCTTCCGAAGATCTTTATATATACCAGATCTCCTGAAAGAGGGTGCACGATAGCGGTGCATAACTATAAGGAATTCGTAGGAATAGTACGTCAACCTCACCGTAAGTCTCCCCCCACTGGCGCGCGGTTTCCCATTCCTCTTTACCCGGCATATCTAGAAAATTACCGATAAAGGGAAGTCTCTCTGGCCCGGGTGGCAGGGGAAAGCCATTTGTACGCTGCCTTCTCCACGCTAACCATGAGCAAATGAAGACGAGAGACGTGATGAGTGCAACAACGTCAAGAGCCTTGATGTCCATGAGGCAAAGGGTGGGAGTGCGGATGAAGTATCAGAACGCTTGGCCATAAGTAGTACGGAATACACGAATAAGAATATTAGTCATCTTTCTTACAACCTTGTCCGCAGAGAAGCCGCAGCAATTGTGGTCGGAGAGAAAGTTTTGTCGGAGGGGAGTCCAATAATAGTGAGGCAAGGCGGTAGAGCCAAATTCGGCGCGGTCTTTTCCGGCGTGTATAAGATACCATCGGTCACAGGAATGGCCCTGCTTTGCGCTAGGAGTTTCAACGCGAGATCCTGTGAACACTGAGTCGTGCCCCGAACACCCTACTGAGAGGACGAATCCCAGTTGATAATGATGTGGAGCAGGTAGTTGCTTCCATGACATGAAGATTCGAATTACTCATTGGAGTTATCGAAACCAAGTAAGTACAGAGGCGAGACAGTTGAGAACCTAGAAGTCGATAGTGCTCCCGACGAAGTTAGTCGAGAAGTGGCCGAGAACCTTGTGCGAGGACACCATTGAATGTGAATGTCCTGACCGGCTGGCAAAAAATACCGGTCTTCCATACCAAGGCAATTGAACTGAAACCGCGGGGTACGAATACCATCTTTCATCAGAGGATTACTATTGGTATGTAGAACACTGCCCGAGAGGCCATGAGAATCAACGAACCCGTACCCCAGAAGCACGCGTGTATGAAAGCAGCAACTTTCCCCGAACGTCTTTTTCAAGCAGGCACCCTTGGGGTCTTACTTGCTTTACGTTATTCCAACAGCATTAGATCGAGGCATGGGGAACGGAACCACGTCGTCTACTCATCAATGCCTGTGGGCAAGTACAAAATCCGAAGTTCGCTTTCGTTCCGTACGAATGCACAAGAGCTCAAGCTCATCTATAGCACCACATTAGTCCTCGTTTTGCTTTTATTGCATTGCAACAGAAACAAATGAAAATTGTCGCACCCCTTACATGGCGGACCCACGAAGTACACCGGAACCGTCAGAGTCGCATCCCAGATTTTTCAATAGTCTCATGTCAGTCTAGGATATGGGGAATGTAAAGGGAAGTGGAAGAGCTTTTTATCGAGCTTGAAGCAGGGCAAGGGGTCAGCTGGAATTATTCGTAGAGCACGTGACGTAAGAACGCAGTACGAGGATCCTCAAGCGGCTTTTAGCCTCGAGTTCTACTTCATATTCACCAATAACCTCTATAAACTCGGCTCGCCTTGGAAGAAGCGGAACTGCTCAAGGTATAACGACTTTGAAAGAATATATTTACAAACCTGCATGCGATACCCGCTAGTACTCATGCATTTTGCTTCTTTCGAAGGTGGCAAAGACCATACCTGCGTTCCAAGCATTTACAGTGATCATGGTACACTACATATCACGATGTAACACGACGAGGGAGTTCTCAGAAGGGATACTTTTGAGCTATCGATGACAAAGCGAAGTTGGTGGGCGTGTACACTATCTGCCGGGAACTCCTCGAGTATGTTCAGTTGAATCCCCCACGTATACCTTACGCAACACCCGAGATTATCATTCCGTGGCATACGATCCGTTTGCGC
Organism: Inonotus hispidus; assembly: GCA_024712875.1. Taxonomy (NCBI): domain Eukaryota; kingdom Fungi; phylum Basidiomycota; class Agaricomycetes; order Hymenochaetales; family Hymenochaetaceae; genus Inonotus; species Inonotus hispidus. The sequence goes on along the minus strand of CM045723.1, from coordinate 908,506 downwards.
CATCCTAGAGCTCCCAGTACCATGTGTACGGGAGGTCACTCAGACCATCTGTGGGTGGACATACAAGACATCAGAAGGTAGAGATGATTTATTTAACTAGCCGAAGTAACACTGCTATACAGAAGGGTTCAGCGGGCACGCCATTCATGACTTTTCTAGAACTGCATTTTACTTCGTTGAAGCTGCGGAGGTGGTGAAAACTCCTGTGGTCTCCGAAGAGCCAAAGGATTGAAGGTGAGTTGGCAGGAGCCTACCTGGGTGATCCGGAGGAGTACCGGTGGAGGGATGGAGGATCCGAGGCAGATCCGGTGAGGAGGAAGGGCAGGAGCTGAGGTAGGGGAGTGCCAGGCACGGAAGCGGCGGGAGAAGCTGGATTAGACTCGGGGATCGACAAGAAGCGTAAGTGGCTGTGTTTCGAAGACTAAAACTGAGACGCGGGGCAGGATCGACGAGGCCTGACCTTTGTTTCAGAACGCGCGGAACGATGGAAACGGTGCTCGGAACGGCGAGTACTGCTAGAGGAACGTCCGGAACGTTTACCAGACACCTTCTAACAGTCTAGGATGGCCGTGGCCACGACTAGTGACGATGAGATAGCTAAGAGACTCGAGAATTACGAGGTTTGGCGAGTCCTTGATAGGATCAAAGTCTTTCCAAGCTGTAGCCGACTTAGAGAGCTTTGGGACGAACGATAGAACGTAGAACTGGTACCATAGGATTCACTGAGCTTCTCCCTACTACATCCAAGCTCTATTTATAATACTGTGGTCCATGAGCCTTTGAGACGAAGCCGAAAGGCAGAGATAGGCATAGGAAGAAAAGGGGGGTGCATACGCGAAAGGGTCGAGGAACTCTAAGGGATCAAAGGCTGACAAGGGAAATGAAGGGCATGGGGTACGTCATTCAGGGGGAGCAGAGCCATAGGATGAGTAGGAGAGTGCATGCGGGGGAAAAGGGGGTGCATATCTAAACAAAGGCGAAAGGAAAGGTGGACTGAGGGGGACCTGACAAGAACTGACCAAAGGGGACGCATAATGGGGGAACACGACGAACGGGGCATAGGCGAAGCGCAGGCGGGCATGTAGAAAGGGATAAAGGAAACAAAGGAAAGCATACATTCACATTGGCTTGGGAGGCTTGAGGAGGGCACGTTCGGATGGCTCCTCCAAGTTGTCCATTCGGAATTCCGAAGCGGGAAGCGGGGTGGGAGGAAGAAGGGATGCTCTAGGGGGTTCTCGTGCCGGTACCTTGTGTCGATAGCTTCCTTCGGTACTCCTGGAGGCGGTTGACGACGTTGAGCCTTTGTGTGGCACGCTTTGTCACGTGACTTCGTTGATCGGTCTCACTTGCCCAAACCGTATCTCGCGACTGATCCGCTCGTAGCACGTGACGGATCTCTTCAGCGGCCAAGTGAATAAGCTTCACTGCGTCCTCCGATCGTGGTTTAATCTCGCATTTGAATGGTTTCGGATGCCTGGGACACAAAGTCCGGTCAGAAAGGCAATCGAAAGAAGCAACTAACCCAACACGAGCAGTCATTGTTATAGAATACACTTGCCTTACAAATGTCGAGATGAAATCTTCATCTGGAGTGATCGGTGCTCCATGTTCGTCAACAGCCTTCTGAACATCGAATACAGCCAGTATGGAAGCAACACCCATGAAGAGCTAGCATGGAGTACGTTGTTAGATCCTGCAAAATTTGAAACTTGCTTGGTCGGTACTCAGATGGTACTCACAGCGTTCTCAGCAAAGAACCGTCCCGGGCAGATTCTGGAAGGACACGCATACAAAACATGAATCCACACATAGGACAAAGTAAAAAGAGGGATCTCACCGTCTTCCGAATCCAAAAGCCATCTTACTTGATTCCAGGGGCCGCTCCTTTCCAGATTCGGCTAACCATCTTTCAGGAACGAACTTCTCCGGGTCTGGGTATCTTGCTGGATCCCTTAGCATAGCCCTTGTAGTAAGTCAACAAAGAGGATAGTCATGACTATTGATCTTTTCATAGTAGAATGTCCACGCACCAGGCATTTCCAAGCACGGCTGTCCCAGCAGGTATGAAATATCCATTGTAAATGTCGTCCTTCTCAGCCACGTGTGGGACACCTTAGGAACAATTGCCCTTAAGTACAGGCTCAAATTCAAATGTCAAATGAAGACTACCAAGAGGTAGAACAGTTTGCCATCTAACCAGTGTTATTGTCCGATAACGGTAACCCGTACCCATGATCCAACTCACCTCAGACACTCGGAACAGATGGCATCGATGTATGGCAGCTTGGGTCTGTCATCGAATGTTGGAAGATTCTCTGTTCCAATTGCTCTGTCGAGCTCTTCCTGGCCCCTTTTCATGACATCGGGGTATAGGACCATTGCCAAGAGAAAAGTGAGTGTAGTGGCCACCGTCTTGAAAGAAAAAAATTCAGTCGCAAGTATAATAGGATCACAAGCTTGACATGACAAACCGTGTCCCCACCAGCTGATAAACAAGGGTACAAAGCGAGAATCAGGAACAGCAATGAAAATAGTAAAAGGATCCCTAACCCCGTAAGTAACAGCAACCACTTGCGCAATAAAATCTTCATCGGCACAATTTCCCTCACGGTCGACATACAGTTGTACTAGCTTGCTTAACATGGAAGGAACGGCTTTGCCCTCAGCCTTGTCAAGAGTAGCCTTGAGCGGCGAAATGGTACTCGTCAATCGGTGAACTCACCATCTTCCTTTTAGCCTCGTTGTAAGGTTCATTCCGCATCGCAATGGAGAGTATACGCCCTTCTTGTACCTTCTCATGGAACTGGGCACCTGGAAACCATGCTGGAAGATAACGAACTTGGATATGATCAGTAATTCAGTGGCAACTACACACGGAGCATACGCACGAGTGGGTAGATAATTCACAGCAGAGAATTCCAATGCCTCAGATATGATTCGTATACTCCGGTCAATCAACTCCACGTTGGGATCGTTCTCAGTAACTATGAAGATGCTCAGAACCACAGAACAGGGCAATTCTTGTGAAACCTGCTCACTTTCAAAGCCATAAGCGATCTTGATAATAGTTTCTGCAGCCCAGCTATAATGGATATTGTGAGCAGACATCTTGGTTTAGCTGGACCGACTCACTGTGCAATTCGCTCGTGGTATTTATCGGGTTCTTGAAGAAGTTTCAATAACAGTTTGTGTGTTGACTGTGTTTGTATCTCGTAGTGATCTTTCACGACCGATCGTTGGAAGAACTTATTGACAAATTGCCTTGACCTTCGGAGCCTGTCTCCGTATGGTATCAGGGATGTGAACCACTCTGACCATCCCTCCCTTTCACACCGCAATAATGGCTCTCAGTTAACATCATCGGCCCAGGGGAAAAGGTTGCTTACAGGTCTATCAATGGAGTTCGTGGTCTACCGGAGTAAATGTTACCACGCCTTTCAAACAGCTCGATGGCAGACTCGTAAGAATTCAGGAACAAGTAACGCGTCCCGAAGACTGTAACGTAAACGAGGTCACCTGTAAAGAGCCTTAGAACCAAGATTGAACACCCCACAACTGGTTCACACTCACCGTACTTCGTGCCCCACTGCCGTACAGTCTCCCACTCATTTTCTACAGGCATATCAAGTACATTGCCAATGATCGGAAGCCCCTTCGGACCCGGTGGTAAAGGGGCAACATTTGCATGTCGTCTTTTAGACAATGACCATGCGCCGATGCATATCACAGCACCGGCAATAGCAAGAGCGTCCAGCAAGTAGATACTCATCTGAAGCGACTATAAGACGATTTCGGGGTCACGGTTCGGGGGGGGAGGAAATAGAGCAATGGAAGATGCCAGGGAAGATATACTGCGGCCCGCCTCGAAGCAGTGATGACAAATGGAAGTGGACACGGTGGGAACCCTACTGGTTTGCCTCGCTCCGTTGACGTATGATAATGAACTAAATTGAGCACCGAGTGGGAACAAGGGAGGACGGGAACGACTAAATTCGATTCACCTTCTGATTCAAGAAGAGTACGTAACTGAACAGGGCAGATCGCTTTGAATCTCTTAACGAAACAATAATCGGAAAGTCTCTCCCCAGTCCCCCACCGTTCCAAGCGTTCCAAGGGCCATTCTCGTGGCACAGTAAATAATAGGATCAGATTCTGCGAGTTTGAAATTTAGCTATGACCACCATCTCCACCGACGTGTCCGATATGCGGGCGTTCCTGCCTCTGTCGGGAGACCCTGAGCTCATGGAACGAGAAAAGTAGTACAGTACACGTTCAGATGATAGTGAGCACGAAAACCGAATTCCTGACGGCGCTGCGCTGAGTCGCTGAATGAGGTTGATGATGCACGTGATACACTGCTCCCATTTACATTTATGTCACGAGGTCGAGGTTTATCCTAGTTTCTCCTTCTCGCCAAGTCAACATCACAAGGAAACTTTACCTCGGTACACGATCAGGAACGGATGAATTGTACGCCGAGGTGGACGAGACGCGGGACAAGAAGCAGCGCCCACTGAGCAGGGAGCACCACAGCGGCGGAGCTCAATGATAACTTCATTTTCTCCGTCGCGGATTGGCGGATTTGGGCGAGATTGTCGAAGCCGGTTCTGGTGTACCCGTAAAATGCAATGTGGTAGAACTATACGCCATATCCACGTTCAATGCAGCTGGGCAAACTCGACACTAGTACTTCGTTGGAAGCGGGAAGTTTATTTTGTACGTCAACCCTCCCACTCAGTCCACTCCCATTTTGATCTTCACTCACTTTTTCGTTACATTTCTAATTGTTTCTCCATTGTTTACGCGCCCCATTCTTAAAAATAACGAACGGCATAGAACTCCATCGGGTACGGATTACGGCACGGCGGACGGAGCCTCATGCAATTCTTTATCAACCAATGGCAGAGCTGCCATCCAGCGGTGTCTAGTACCACCTCCAGAGATCGGGTAGTTCAGATGAACGGAGAACTCGTAGACAATGGAACCGTTTGCTTGAAGTGACATCACTCGGACCAAGATGGTACCAAACTAATTCCTCTCCAATTGCTTCGATGTCGGCTTACGAGCTTTCCAAGAAGCTTGGGAATTGAGCACAGTACTAACAATATCATGAAGTCGACGCCGGTTCTGCCCCGCTCCTATGCTCAATTATCACTTTGCGGCAGAAGATGCTTGACGGATAAGGTCAACCACTGCATCCGAACGCGCTATGATCTTGCACTTGAACGGCTTCGGGTGTCTGCAATACATGTCTTCAGAGGTAGAGAGATGACGTCTCCGTGAATCACTTACTGAACTAACCCGGCATATACGTAGTCTTCTGAAGGTGTGATCGGCATGCCGTCCTCATCCGTCACCTTCTGGATATCGAAAGTTGCTAGAATAGATGCAACGCCGATGAAGAGCTAAGATAGTGAGGATCAGTTATGGAATCACGCCGTAAGTGGAAGAGCTCACAGCGTTCTCAGCGAAGAATCTCCCAGGGCACATTCTGTTGGCACGGGATGAACGAGCGAACGAGAAGAGTTTGGTGGTCTGATTACCTTCTTCCAAATCCGAATGCGATCCTGTTAGAGTCCAAGGGTCGTTCTCGGTCGGGCGACGTTAGCCATCTTTCAGGAATGAATTTCTCTGCGTCGGGGTATCTCTTTGGATCCCTCATAGCCCTGCATAAACATCAATATAACTCAATCATCAAGGCACTGCGCGGGTGGACTTTTCCCTACCAAACGTTGGCAAGTATTGTAGTACCAGCGGGAATGAAATAACCATTGAAGACGTCATCCTTCTGAACCACGTGCGGGAGGCCTCCGAAATAGTGAAAATGTCGATGATAATCAGTGCTGAAAAGCAAGATGCAACGCACCAACAGGCGTGACTGCCTGCCACCTATAGATCATGAGAGTGGAAACAAAAAGAAGGTAGTGTGCATACTTCACATACCTCAAACACTCAGAACAAATAGCCTCGATGTAGGGGAGTCTGGATCTATCCTCGAAAGTTGGTAGATTATTCCTGCCAAGCACCCTAGCGAGTTCTTCCTGGCCGTTCTTCATGGCGTCCGGGTACAGGACCATCGCCAGTATGAAAGTGAGAAGTGCAGATACAATCTTGAAAAACCAACATTAGTGGCCATTTAACGCAGGCTTTGCTCAACTAACCGTTTCGCTGCCACCTAGGAAGCACAGAAGCAAGCCATAGTGTTTATGTATAAATTCGTGTAAAGGCTGTAATTCTCAGGAAGACTGACCTGCGTAGATTACAGCGGTCGTACCCATAATCAGTGCTTCATCAATACCTTTCTCCTCGGCATCTTCAGACATCTCGAGCATTTTGCTCATCACAGAAGGAGTAGCAGTACCATTACTCTTCAAGGACGGAACAGAATGAAACATTGAGGCAGCCGTCCATTGCATCCTTACCAAAAGAAGTTACGTACCAACCTTCGTTTCGCCTCGTTGTAAGGGTAGCTTCTAACTGCATTCGAGAGCTCGTGTCTTTCTTGAATTCTCCTTTGAAAGTATGCCCCGGGAAACCAGGAGGGGAGGCGGCGGACTAGTCAAAAACGTTACAAGGCTTCCCCGCAAGGTCAAAGAGTAGGCTTACGGGAGGGGAGGGCATTTACTACCGAGAACGTGAGAGACTCAGAGACGACTTGTACCGATCTATCGACAAGTCCCACATATGGGTCATTCTCGACAACTGAGGGGAATGCTCAGATGCAAACGGATACATCGTTGATTTGAACGAGACTTACTTTCAAACCCATGAGAAATCTTGATGATCGTTTCTGCAGCCCAGCTACAACGATCCTTGTGAGCCTAAGTGCGACCAAAATAGACTTTACGTACTCCCTAACGTGCGCGCGGAATGCGTCCGGATTGTCGGCCAGCTTTAAAAGGAGTCTGTGCGTCGACTGGATCTGTACCTCGTGGTATTTCTTCACAGAAGACTTCTGGAAGAATATATTGAAGTACTGTCGGAATTTTTGTAACTGGACTCTGGGGGACATGAAGGCCATATTCCAGTCACTCCACCCTTCACTATATCATCGGTAACTTTCGAGTTTCGTCTAGCCTGAATAGTGATAGAGTAGACTTACAGTTCGAGCATGGTAGTCATAGGTCTGCCGGAATATACATTGCCACGTCTCTCAAGCAACTCAATGGCAGCCTCATAGGAGTTGATGAATAAAGTGCGTGCTCCAAGAATGTCTACGTAGATGATGTCGCCTGCAAAGTGGAACGTAGTGTAAGTGATACTCGAGTCCTTCTTCAGCGTCACGGTGAGCTTACCAAACGTTTCCCCCCATTCACAAGCGGTCTTCCACTTGTTATCCCTTGGAAATTTCCGATAATAGGAAGTCCTTTAGGACCTGGTGGTAGAGAAAGGCCATTGGAAGGACGTTTTCTCTGGGAGAGCCATGTGTAAAATACACATATGATAGCTATGCTGTCAGCGATGCGAAGGCTGGACATGAGTGCAAGTATGCGTTCCTCAGCTGAAGTCTGGGTTGTGTGTGGAGGGGGGGGGGGAGTCTGAGGTAGTTAATCTACACCGTAGACGCGCTACTGCCACTCGCCCTTCCAAGGATTGCTTTACAAGATGTATAGTGTCGGAGTCATCAAATCAGCGCTACAAACAGACCAGATGATGTCGAGCGGAATATCGCAGTCGCCTACCCATGACATGCAGTTGTCCTTGCGGTTTTACGTTCGCCATTCAATATCATTCCGGGAGGATACACTATGAAGCTGTGAGCGTGCAATCCCATTACCATATACTCTAGCGTTATCAACGGAGCAGCAGCCACTGGTGTCCTACCGGATCAGTTTCTTGCGGATTCCAACATCAAGATCAGTGACCAAGCGTTGATTGCGGCAGGACTGCAACAGGGTTATCCACCATTCCTTGATTATAGTGGGTAAACTGGGATTCGTGAAGTCAAGGAACCATTTTTCCGAGTTTGAACAGGGAGATAACTACTGGAGATTCAAAGCAGAGGTAGCTCGGACAAATCCGAAGAAACAGCACGCGACGGTGGACCTATCGATTACGTAAGGACAATGGTCTCAATCCAACCTCACCACCCATTCTTTCTGCATCTGCCAGTGTAACATTCAAATTTCAGAAGGAGCCGTATGGCGTATAAGAGCCACTGCTTCGCCGGATCTTGGCGTAATCTTGCACTTGAACGGCTTCGGGTGCCTATAATTTCAATATTCGAGATGGCATATACGTCCCTTTCGAAAGTCCGACTACACTCACCGTATAATGGCCGAAACATAATCTTCCGCGGGAGTTATTGGTATGCCTCGATCGTCCACCGCCTTTTGGATATTGAAGACTGCAAGGACGGAGGCGATGCCAATGAAAGCCTAGGGGTGATGGCTGCATCCATACCATGCTCCCTCAAAACACAGTGGTAGCACTCACAGAATTCTCGGCAAAGTATCTTCCGGGGCAAATCCTGCGATTTGCACACGGATGTTAGTGAGTATAGAATAATGCATCGAATGATCAAGGAAATGTTCACCGTCGACCAAATCCAAAGGCTACTTTATTAGCATCCAATGGCAGTTCTTTCCCGGGTTCAGGTAACCACCTTTCTGGTATGAATCTGTCGGGATCAGTGTATCTCTTTGGATCTCTCAATATGGCCCTGAGTCTAGATGTCAATAGCCTTCAATATGGATAGGGCAGCCTGCGTACCATATGTTCGCGTACACGGTAGTCCCAGCAGGAATGAAGTAGCCATTAAAAACGTCATCCTTCTCCGCGGCATGCGGCACGCCTGATCCAAGCGATTACCCTGCTCGTTCAACTCCCGGACTCTTAGATAGACAAACAACTCACCAATGGGTGTGACAGTTTGCCATCTGGTACCGATATAAGCAAACTCAAGTATTCCCATAATCATCCGCCACACTCACCTCAGACATTCGGTACGAATAGCCTCGATATAAGGCAGTCTAGATCTGTCCTCGAAGGTCGGGAGATGGCTCTTCCCGAGGACTCTGTCCAGTTCTTCCTGACCTTTTCGCATGGCCTCTGGATACAGTGCCATTGCCAGCAGGAAAGTTAGCATCACCGATACGGTCTTTGGGAACGATAGTCATCTCAAGAATCCCGAGAGAACTCGAAATGTAGTACAAACCGTATCTCCGGCACCTGTGTTGTATGAAATGACATGAGCCGACCGGCGCTACAATAATTGACTCGACGAACCTGCGTAAGAAACGCCCACAGCCTTTGCGACAATTTCCTCATTAGACCCATCTCCATCTTTTCCCACATATCGCTCCAATAGTTTGCTTGTCATTGAAGGCTCAGAGGTGCCGTCAGCCTACGGTAACAGGTTAAACTGCACTGGGATAGCTGTGTTTCAGGGTACAGCTTACAATCATACCCTTTGCTTTTCGAAAAGGATCCCGGTACATGGCCATGGAGACTTCGTATCCTTCCTTCGCCACCTTGTGGAAGTTGGCCATCGGGAACCATGTAGGGAGAAAGCGCACTTGGAACATGGGTCAATAGGTGAGCAGTGATGCCCTACAAGTCTGATACGTACAAATAGGCAATGCATTCACCATCCAGAACGTGAATCCTTCAGAAAGAAATGCCATGCCTCTGTCAACAAGGTCTATGTACGGATCATCCTTAGCGACTGCCATTTGTCAGCTTGTCAGCTAGAGTCGCTTTCAAAAGTAGAAGGGATGATACCTTCATAGCCATAGGCAACCTTGATTATAGACTCCGCAGCCCAACTGTAGTATGCAAAGTGAGCCAAGGCGGAATCGTCACAAAGCTCCCTTACTATTTAATATGACCCCGAAAGCTATCTGGTTCTTCCAGGAAGCCCAAAAGGAGTTTATGCGTTGACTGTGTCTGTACTTCATAGTAATCGGCTGCAATTGTCCGATGGAAAAACTTGTTGATATACTGTCTCGTCTTCCGCAGTTCGTCTCCGTATGGCATGAGTGTCGCAAACCATTCATTCCACCCTTCCCTGCAGGAGGTGAAGTTAGAAACTTCACGCTCATCATTTACAGTTACTTATGAGGACCCACAGATTAAGCATTGTCGTCTGAGGTCGACCTGAGTAGAAGTTTCCACGCTTCTCAAGTAACTCAACGACTGCATCATACGAGTTGACAAATAGGTATCCTGTTCCAAAGTTCTTTATATAAACCAGGTCGCCTGAAGCAGAGTGTAAAGTAATGGTGAATAACTGGCATGGAATACGCAAGAAAGTCGATAATCTCACCATACTTCTCCCCCCACTTGCGTGCGGTTTCCCATTCCTCTTTACCTGGCATATCCAGAAGGTTACCGACAATCGGAAGTCTTCCTGGACCGGGTGGCAGAGGAAAACCACTTGTACGCTGCCTTCTCCACGCTAGCCATGAGCATATGAAGGTGAGAGACGTGATGACTACTACAAGATCAAGAGCGTTGATGTTCATGACCGCGCGGGGGGATGGATTAAGAACCAAGCGATACGCAGCGCCAATATTTATGCATTACTTGTCTTTCTCTTTTTCAGAGAAGCTGGGGTAATTGAGATCGGTACCTTGGTCAGAAGGCAGGCGGGGCGTGGATCTATACTTGTCGCTTATTGAATTAAATCCAGTCTTCTTTTGCATATGGCATTGACCAGTGGTAGCGAGAGTAATCTTGTATTTCTATAAGGAGCTCAGATAATACCGAGGGAACACCCAATCCGCTGCACCGGCAATAGAGGCCCCAACTTCAAGGGAAAGGTTTGCGGCAGCTGTTCTGGAGGCTAACTCCATTCGATCAAGATCCAACGCAAGAAAGTTTCATCAATCGGAGTGAATGGAAGACTAATAGAAGAAGCGGTGCTCTCAATAACTGGACTCACAGAGTCCAGCTGGGGCGAATCTTAAGAAGCCTACGGCACGTTCGATTCCGACAGGCAAAGCAAGCGCAGCCAAGGTTCCATGCGAGTTTGAATCAGACAACGGAGTGGTTCCGATCTAATGCCAGGAGTAGAGGAGTAGATAAGACGTCCGATCATAGCAATTCCCAGCTCGACGGAGGATTCACGGAAATTCTAGCGGTGGGTTCTTCGTAGAAAGGATCTGACATTCGGAGCAACGACGGGTAAGCGTGAATGTACAGCTCGTCGTCTTTAAACCCCGAGTGCCAGTCTGAAGGACACTACTCACAGGTTAACCCACTGGTCCAAGTTAGCTCGTTAGAGGACTTGCGCCGGGAACCAGACCAGAAGTGATCATCTCGAGGTATAAACGCATAGATCTTCCACGCCAGAAAAGTTACCAGCTTGGAACCGAGTATCAGAAGATCATGCACTCCGAGAGGCACTAAGATTCAGTAAACATAAAAAACTGTTCACACTAGCCTATTCAGGAGCACGGGGAAACTAAAACACCAACCCTCTTAATCGTTTGAAAATCTTTTATCATTGAGGCACCTGTCCTGGGCGAGGGGCGGAGTTGAGTCGTTGTGTCGCGGTGCACGGCCGCTATGTAATGTCCATACCGCGTAAACGTCGCCTTCCATGAAGCAATAGTCGGCGATTCACCTCCAAGCTGCGACTTGTCAGAACCTGAGTAAATGGAACAGCACCCGGTGTTCTGCAGCCGATGTTCATTGTTTTGCACCCGATCACTAGTCTTGCGAGCTCAGTATCAAGGTCCACGATCGAGCGGAGTTGGAGCGTCCTATTTCCCCCAAATTTCTCTGGACGGACTCGAATGCCACAGAAATTAGCTCATAACTACAGTGTCAGTCAGTTTCTCGATGCAAAATGAATAACTGCAGACGACAGCACCGTCAACAGTATTTTGGCTCACTGTATACATTCCGACAATGTATTCCTACCAAAATTCTAACAACTCCGTCCGGAACGGATTATGCCTGGTGTGGAAAAGCAAGAGAACGAGTGAGTGTGGGGGAATGGGAGAGCAGGAGGCCGATGACGGCTGTTTCTCACCACTCTAGAGCCAGGTCTCGCGGGAAAAGTCGGCGTTGGGGTAGATCCCCTTGATCAGCTCGAGTTGACGGAAGGCGGGGGCACCATACGTGACGAAGGTTGCCGAGGAGCCGTTCCTCGCCTTGCCGGAGTGGAGGAGGGCCACCATCTTCCCGGTCCCGTCCTTTCCGCTGCCGCTGAAGATGAGGGAGCCCGAATCGCCCTGGGCCGCGAAGGGGCCGCGCCGCTTGTCGTAGTTGTACACAGCGACCTGAACGGACCGGACGCCGTTGTCGTCGCAGGTGAATGCTTCGAAGCCGGCACAGCGGCCGACGGTGAGGCCGGTTGTTCAGCCGTCCTTCATCACCACGATGCAGGGCTGCCCGTCGTCATCGACCGTGTCCGGCTTGGCCAGCCTGTCTTTGGAAACAGCGCCGCGGATCTTCAAGAGACCATTGGGGGGGGGGTACTTGAATGATGTTTTGGCGTCGCGACGAGGATTCAGCAATGAATTGAGTTCGCTGGCACTGAATGTGGTCCCTGAAAGGGTTGTTTTGGTTAGACGATGGAGGGGTGAGGAAATCAAAGCGCACCTAAGTCGACCTGGTTGCCCACAAAGTTGGGCTCAAACTTGGCCTTGTCGAGTCGGAAGATGGCGATGTCCTCGGTGTATAGGTTACTACCGACGGAGATGGGCGGAGAGTACTCGAGGACGCCAATGTTGCGAAAGGCGGAGTCGCCCCAATTGACGGTGAACTCCTCGTGGTAGCTCTTGAGCTTGACAACGGCGGTACTGTGGTTTTTCAGTTGCTGGCGAACCGCTTCGAGGGCTTCGGGGTCAGCCTCGTCCCCGAGGGCCTCCATCCTGCCAATCTCTTGGGAACAGTCATCGGCGTCGACGCTGCGGGGCACGACCTCGGCCCTGATATCATCGAGGCCGCGCTGGAAGCGGCGGGCTCCGCAGACCCGGACCGACAGGTGGGGCGAGCCGCGGGCCCTGTAGTCGTACAACTTGTCGTCAACCTTGCACAGCACGTGGTGGTTCGTTACGGCGAGGACCTTGTCGCTGGGGTTGCCGCCCTTGTCCTTGCTCTCATGGAAAACCAACCCAGGCTGCCCTGGGCGTCCCCCCGCTCCATCGCGGCGGGGGCAACGGGGATCCCGAGCGGAGCCGTGAGGTGGCGACAGAAACGCGCGGTAGGGTCGAACCTGTTGCCGCCGGGGAGAAGGGCGGGACCTATCAACCTAGTCGTGACGCCTTTGCACCATTCCACGTGCGCGTCGGTGACGCCATTGTCGGCGAGAAGCCCGAGGATCCGCTGCGAAACCTCGTGGGCAGTGTCGACCGAGGCGGCAGCAGAGTCGGGATGGACCGTCAACCACACGATGGCGGGACCGAGGGTCCCCTCCGAGTCGGCCTCGCCGGGGGGAACAGTGAAGAAGCGGGCAAGGTCGATGGAGTAGCTCTTCTTCAACGTGTCGTGGACCAGGTTACTGACTTTGGGACCAACCATGGCCCAGACTTCGCTGAGATTCGTGCCGTAGGCTGGACGAACAGACTTGGTGGGCATATCGGCATATCTGCCCGCCGGCGGCACCCAGGGGCTCTCCTTCGAGCTCGTGCGGTAGAGAAGCTCGGGTTGGTCGCCATCGTCGGTGATGCCATGGTAATACCAGGCCCGCTCCTGGGCTGAGGGTGCGTACTGTGCGCCGACCGTGCTGCCGGTCTCTTGGGCAACAAGCGTGGCCGCATCGCTCATGGCTGGGGAATCTGGGAATGCCATGCCCGGGGTCTCCGTTACTGCCGTGAAACACTCGATGACGAAACCCTTTACGCCTAAACCGAAGGTGGTAAGTATGACATAGGCAGTGGCAAGAAACTAAGCGACTTGCCATCATCTACTACCCAATTATCTAGGCCTCTTATGAGTCGTTCGACGGCGTCGGGTGTGCCTAAGAGGGAGGTGCTAAGTGTGAGAGACAAGGGAAAGACGACGCGACTCACTGAAGTCCATGATATAAGAAAGTCGATGGCAAGTTCGCAGTGATGGATGGGACGAGGCATATCATACATACTGGTACAAAAAATGACGGGTCATGTAAGCGATCGACGAGTGTTGTTCAATGCACCGGTGCACCTCTGACTCTTGCTGCGTGAAGACGCGGTTCTTTAATACTCTCCTTCGCCATCCCGACACACTCCCACACCCTCAATTTTAGCCAGTCAGCCCCCAACCCGCCGCGTCTCAGACACAAAATATGCCTCCACCTTTGCCTCCGAACCTTCATGCGCCCGGTATTACACTCGCGGGGACGGAGCAACGACCAAAGCGCGGTGATGAGGACTACGTCAAGCGTCCTGAATTTGCGTTTATTCTGTTCCACCGTGAGTGCTGCTTGCGGAAGAATGAGGCGGAGGCTGCAGCGGCGCAAGAGGGAGATCCTGTAATATGACGGTAGCACCAAGCCGACCTATCCAAAACAATTTCGCAGCAATGGCGTTTGTTGTCTGCTGGGGAGCGGAAATACTGGGACGACTTGGCGAAGCAGCGTAAGAAGGAGCACGGGGAGATGTATCCCTGGTACGCGTATCAGCCTACGCGTTCCGAAAAGAAGAAGAGAAAGTTAGGTGAGGAGTCCACCGGTGGTGGGAAGGCGAAGAGAGAGAAGGGAGGAAAGAAAGAGAGGAGAGAACGTACCAAGTCGTCTAGTGGCGTTCGTGGAACCGGCGCTCGTGCTCGAAACAGCTCTGCGTGCTCAACGGATAGCACAGCGAGCATGACTAGCTCTTCGGCTTCAACCGTTGACTCGGATGACTTCAGCGAGCTCGATTCCCTATCTGCCGATGGATCGCTCTACGGTGCATATGGGTATGCGAATAGTGCATGCGGCAGCACACCGGAGGTCGAAGTAGCGATCTGGCGGATTTCGACATGAGCGACGAGAATGCACAGAACCAAAGTCAGGTGCAGCAGCTCTCCCTTCCTCTCAGTCTCTCGATGCCAGCGCTTCCTGGTCAGCATGGTTCTGGCTCCAGTGCGACTCTTGCTATCGACACACAAAATGCACTTGCGAGTTTCTCGCTTGAATCAGGGCACATCCTGACGTCTTCCTACTCCCACCCACATCACGGCAGACATGGGCACGGGCACTCACTGTCGGTGCAGATCCCCACGCAGATCACACAGAATATTGTCCCTGGCCCGCTCAGCTTCGTCCTCCCCAAGGGCTGTCACTCGACAAGCGCACCTGGTGCGCCATCTCCTCTGGCTGACCGCCCTACCAACCATCAAACTCTTGCAGTTACTCGAGACAAACTCCAACTCGAACAACTCGTCGACTTCTGGTTTGCCTACGATGGAGAGCGCGACGAGTTCAAATGAGTAGCAATAGTAAATGGACAGGTGCTGGTGCAGCGAAGAGAAGCAGAGTATAATGCGACGATGCCAGTTTCCAGTCGGGGCCGCATGCGCAACCGCAACAGCAGCAGCAGCAGTTGTTGAATTTTGGTATGCCAGGGCAGGTTCCCAACTGCTCGACTGCAGGCGGAGAGATTCAGGTGCGTAGTGTTTTCGTTCGGTCGTCGATTTCGCGCATTGTTAACCTTGCCGTGTCCCTTTCAGAATTCTATGTTCCATGTGTACGAAGGGCCGCCAACTGCACGGCACCTACCGCGGGCACTGTCACAGCTGACCATTCCGAACGAGCCCCCGACCAACACCAGACCCTTATCCACACCAGCTCCAACCGATTCACCCACGCTATCAACTTCTTTCCTAACCAACTGTCGGCTTCTGATCAACCGTCGTCTTCTCACCTCCAAGTCCTGCGCATGATCCCACAGGGGTTGCCGGAGTCGCCTGAACTACCTGCGGGGGGTGAATGGGACAATGTCGACCTTCAGGCGTGGGCAATGTCGACCTTTAGTGACACTGACGAAGCTGCTTTGCACCAGCAGCAGCAGCAGCAGTAGCAGCTACCACAGCAACACAATCAGAAACAGCAGGGACAGACAGGAAGCATGGCCCCAGAATATATTCGGCGAGACTGCTGGTGGTGAATGGGACAAATTTGATCTTCCAGTGTAGGTGATGTTGATTTTCAGCGATGCTGTCCGTAGCATAGAAAGATATATCTAGTGTAACTACAAACATGGCTAATTCAACTCATTTAATACATAATGTGAAAGCCCCCATTAGCATGCTAGTCAAGCAAAAAGTAACATATTATTTGGTGGTGATGAAGGCAAAGGCTCGACTCCTTGGATCGACAAATCCGGGCAGAGGCACGTGATGCAGGCACGAAAATATTTTCAAGTTCAAGTTCGCTCGGCTCGTTGCGAGCGTCCTTCGTCTCATTCGCCAAACGTTTCTCTGAACGTGTATCACTGGCCTCCGATGTGCTCATAGGTTGTCAATTATCGAACGAAGTCAGTGGCCGAGACGTGCGTTTGGACAAAGACCAAACAGGCCTCCGAAACTCAGGAAAAGGCAAGAACACGCAGACGTTCGCACTATCCCGTGTTCCAGGTCAAGGCAACCGCGTATATACTACAGTACAGCACCATTGTGTACAGATGCAGCGGCAATACCTTTCACCGCAGCTTCTGAAGTTTGAGGTGCAAGAAGAAGTTTCTCTCGACGGTCCATCTTCCTCTCCATAGGTTAGGAGGGGTGTCGTTTCCCCTTTCTTTTTTTCGTCTGGATGGTAGATGACTTCGATGAATCGTTACATATTTTTCATTCATATAATATAGATATAGATATCTGAAATATACTCAGGTCAGTTGAATTAAGGTGGGAGAGGGCACTCGTTGAGCCCTGTGGTGGGTGACCGGTTCCGAACGCCGTTAGTGCTGAATGAATTATTTATTATATACATTTAGTTTCTGGTTGCATCCCCACCATCATCACCTCAGCCACCTAAATACCAGCTCCGTCCTGTCAAGTGGGCGGCCTACTTGTATGTCAATCATCTCAAATGCTCAAAACAACAGCAGCAGCAGCTCCAACGTCGATCCCTGGTCGTTCTCGAGCAATACAAAGGTAGGTTTAGCCGTCTTTCTCCACCCGCCTGCATAACAAGAACTTAAAACATATCGTTCATTCGTATATCGTGCGTACGGTAGACATTCGGTACGCGTCATGGACGCCCCTCCAAGGCTACGAAGCACATACCCGATGCGTGGGACGACGACGACGACGACGACGCGGGGGAGGAAGAAGACAACGCGGTAGCGGTAGATAGTGCGGCCGTTTGGGACGATGCGTACGCAATACCATGCCCTCTTTACCACTATCAACTACTAAACCCATACTTTATAAAGGAATACAAGACAACCAATGCCAGAGGTAATCCTTACAACCTCGAGTACCTCAAGTAGCTCCGCACCACCCCCAGAAGCGCTCCAGCAGCCTATGCGGATCCTCAAACGGCCCTCGGCCTCTTCATGTTCCACTTCATCTTCATCCATATCTATATCCTCCATAAACTCACCAGGGATCGGAGGCGCAATAACGCTGAAAGACCGGGAAGCAGCTTACCAAGCTGCCCGAGCGCGTATTTTCGGCGCGGAGGGCAAATCCAAAGACGCGGGTGGGAGCGACACGAAGGAGAGGATAGATTTACGAGAGGCTCAAGAACGCTTGAAGAGCGTTACTTTGGATTCTCCCAGCTCGAAACTGGGAACCTCCTCGAATGTTACACACGGACAAACCGTTTCAGCTATTGCTTCGTCTGTTATCCGCAACCCATTCGGACCCCCATCGGGCGCAAGTTCGAGCACTGCGAACGGAACTGGTAGTTCTGCATCGGACAGAGCTCGCGTGGATCAGAAAGGTTTCATTAAGCGACGCGGGGGTAGTGCAGGTGTGGGTGGTAGGACGCATGTTGCTGGTGGTAGCATTGATGGTGCTAGGCCCATGCCACCGAATGCAAAATCATGACGACGGAAAGTCCTCTAGATGTGTATACATCTTGTCGTGCATTTCATGTACATTTCATCGATACCAATACATTTATTGTTATTTCAACTCTACTACATGTCCCCAACCCAATCACATTATGTTTGCCGCTGAAGAACAAAACTGACAGTGCGCTAGTCCTTCTTAATTGCTCCCACCTCGTATAAATACGTCCCCAGGAGCTTAGTCTACAAAAACAGGACAGACCCTCAGTATCACGTATCCGAGAAACGAGGTTAGCTGATACTTACACCCTCGATATAGTTCGACCGATCAAGTTTCTCGTTCGTCGAGCTAAGGAATACATCAGCATAACTCCTTCTGCAGAAGACTAACAGAGAGAGACTTACTGGGCACCATCGTCTCCCCTACCCATGGGCAAAAGCAGCACGTTCACGCCTAGCTGCTCCGCAAAGGTCAACGTAACCGGGATTGATCCACCCTCACGCGTGAGGTCTGGCTCGACTTTATATACGGCCTACAGTCATCCACACCTATCAGCAAGAACACGTCCCGAAAATTATGATCTGAATCCCACCTTGGTCGCATTCCTAGCGGCCAGGTAATTCCAGTGGTTCGGATTTTCCACCCAAGGTTTTCCGCCGTGTAGATTCTCAATTGCGAGTGTGTTCTTACTCCCGAGTTTGGCAAACTCGGATTTGATGTAGTTAAACACTAGCGGATCGATAGCTTCCGGCGTTTGGTTAGGCACAAGACTTGGTAAGCGAGAAATGGGTTAGCATTATAATCTCGTATTAGGATCCCGGGGGCGAATAGGAAAGCTCACCGAATGGAGAACTTCCCAAGGACTTTCGCAGGAATGACAGTCTTCGCCCCAGGAGCAGAGAAGGCGCCCTCAATTCCATGAAGCGAAAGTGAAGGATAGCGCATACGTCCCATCAACGCCTGTGCTTTATCATTCGTAACCGTGATCTTTGCGCCGACGCTATCCTCGATGTCCTGTATACTATAATCAATCTTCTCGTATCTACTGCGCTCGTCGTCTGTCAATGGCGCAACAAGGTCGTTCACTCCCGGAATTAGGATTTCGCCCGACGGTGTGACGAGCCTTGAAAGTAGAGCGATGAGGTCAACCATTGGTTCGTGGATTGTACGACCGAAAACTCCGGAGTGCAGGTCCCGCGCGGGACCGGAGACGGTCAGCTTATAGTAGCAGATTCCACG
This sequence comes from Inonotus hispidus, assembly GCA_024712875.1. Classification (NCBI taxonomy): domain Eukaryota; kingdom Fungi; phylum Basidiomycota; class Agaricomycetes; order Hymenochaetales; family Hymenochaetaceae; genus Inonotus; species Inonotus hispidus. Next base: position 889,399 of record CM045723.1, on the reverse strand, counting down.
AAGACCGTATGTTAAGCACGGTGTGCGCGTATTGAGCCAATAGTTATCTGACTGGGAGAGAAGTATCAGACCCACACTACTAATCAATGTTTATAAGGGTCAACAGAAAGGACGCAACTTACAATGCACACAGCGTCGACACCATCAAAGAAACCTCCTTTCTTGGCCTCACGCTCAATAAGGTCGTCGAGCCCTTCGGATCCGTTCTCCTCCATCCCTTCGAAACAAAACTTGAGGTTAACAGGGAGAGGGATACCGAGTTCCTTGTGTGCCTGTAAGACATTGACCCATCCTAACACCGGGCCCTTATCATCCGTCGCCCCTCTTCCGATGAGTCTACCAGTCTTCTCATCAATGACAAGCGTGAATGGTTCCGTATCCCAGCCATCACTTTTCAATGCCTATCACGTAACTTCAATGTTAGGTGTTGATAATAGCGGTTGATTAGCAAAGGTACAAACCGGTTGTACGTCAAAGTGCCCGTAACAGAGGATGGTCTTTTTAATAGGATCGTTCCCGATAGATGCAAGAAGGGCGGGTGGCAAGTCTATCTCCTGCCCGTCTAGCACCTGTTTGCCGAGAGGAACGGCCCGGACGTCGCATCCAACCGACTTGAGTTCATTCTGCAAGAACTCGGCCATACGGAAGACGTGCGGACGATAGCTTGCATCGCCGCTCACACTAACAGATGATATCAACCACGATGAGTCTGACGGATAGCGTGTCGCGTGAAAGTAATAGGAGTGACCTTGGAATTGCGACTGCGTCTGCAAGACGCTTGATGAAGTTGTTTGCATTGGTATCAATAAATTCGAGGAACTGTTGTGGCGCCGGCATTTTTGGTTGATGGAAGCTGATAGACACAGTGCTGATGGGTGAAGTGAAAGTGAGCTTGAGTGTATGCGGTATGCGCGTGCGAGCCGAGCCAGTACTGTGCAGCCACGTGAAACGGAATGATCGTCGTTTCCACTTGGGACAAAACTAAATGTGGCTGAGCCACATTTCATTCACTCATTTTCACAAACTCAGGTGTTCTTAACTTGACCAATAGTTTCTCATAAAGCAATGCTTTCCGCCGCTTTGCTGCTCGAGTTCATAGTGTCTTGAGGTTCGGTCGATACTACTATTGACATTCGAACGTCACAATCATTACTCAAGGATCCACAGCACATTTCAAAGATCAGGTTCATGCGATGGTCACGGTCACATTAGCGACCTCAGAGAAGAAAGCCGAGGTTTGTGCCTGTACGCTCGATTCAACATCTGACCGTCGAAATTTGGAAAACGATACTCACACCAATAAAAGACGCGTGCGCGACGCTGAGCAACGCAGTGCCAGAACCTATATTACTTGGAATCGTCACGGTGAAGTTCTGATTTGGCATATTCTGCGTCGCCGGATCGATCTGCGGGTTATATGCGCCGGTGAAGAGAGCGGTTCCCAAGGCGCCATTGTTCACGCAGGGGGATGCATCACAGTGACGAATGGCGATACCAATACCGATTTCCGTCGCACTCGTTTGGGAGTTCTACATGGCAAATGGTGCCAACGAAAAAAAACAGTCGTTCAGTGACTAAATTCGTCGACTTTGCAGGTACAGGGAGAAGGAACGCACCGGACGGACGACAGAGACGGTTACATTTTGGCCTGCAGTGAGCGATTGACCAGCTGTCGGCGAGAAGATTGTGATGCTCTGCGCGGCCGCGGTAGCAACCAGAGACGCGAGGACAGTGAGGAACTTCATGCTTGCAGTGGTTGGGTGATGGAAGATTCAAGAAAAGGATTCTCGATGTCCGTTGCCTTCATCTTCTCGCTGGCCTTTACTTATAATCTCTCAGAAACTATAGCATCAATTACTCTTCTCCATATAACTTGCACATATGCGGTATATGTTGCCTGTCGGCATTGAGGGATTATTGGTGCCCGCGATGAACGGGACGCAAGTGAATATGTCAGAGTCGGATATGGCACATGAAACGGTGTACCGACAACTCGTGACTATCCAATTTTACCAAAGTATGAGCTTTGTGAAGGGCAATACGGCAATTCTGGATTAGTTTTCAACTCCTCGCAAGCGTTTGGATGAATGTTATGCAAAGACAAGAGTGATGGTATGTGGTCTCTGTCTCCGCTGCGGATCCGGGTGCGCCGGCGCCGGTAGAACCCACGTGACCCACCGAATTTGACGGCGCCTCGGATTGGGGCTATAAAATTAATAATAAAATTGTGTAACAGTGGTGAGTGGCAATCCCCCAAATGTGGTGTCTATCCCCGCTCCGCGGATCCGGATCCGCCGGCGCCGATCGAATCCACGTGACCCGCCGAATTGGACGGCGCCTCGGATCTCTCTCTCTCTCCTCGATCATATCATATATTATCAGGGAGTACAGCAGGTCTCGGACCTCAGACATTCGTATTCGCATATTCTCTGTCCTTACAGCTTCGCCGTCTGTACTCTTCTCTAATGAGGTGAAGAAACTGCTGCGGATAAAGGCATGCCGCTACTCGTTGATACCACATGCTTTAGGCACTCCCGGGTCTGCTGGCGGATGTGGACACATACGGACAATATCCTTTCTAACCACCGGGTATACTGTACTTGTGCATCACCTCCCCCTGTCTGTCCTTCAGAGATACACTTCTCGGGTAAGGCGAGCTACGCCGTCTCCTGACATTGACCTCGCCGCCGTCGCTCAAACTCCGTTAGTGCGCCGAAGCTAGTTTCGAAGAGATTCCTGCTCCGAGGTTTATCTTCAACAGCCTATGTCAGTTGTCCACATGTCAACCACGCTTTGACTCTGTTACACGCGATATCTTGTTCTGCTGCGAAGAGCCAATGGTGCTTTCTCCCGCCTTTATTTGGTCACTGGATTCCCCGCAAGTCCCGCAAACTCGGATGTTCTCAATAAAACACTCACGTCTGTCGCTCTGCTATTCGAACTCATAGCCTTCGAGGTTTATGCGGTCGTACTACTGTCGTTTAAATGCCATAATCATTACTCAAGGAACAGGATCCAAAGCTCATTTTCAAGAACAGGTTCATGCGATACTCACGGTCACATTAGCGACCTCGGTGAAGAACTCCGTGCTAGCCTGTACGCAAAATGGGAACCTCGATTCAGCATCTGACCGTCGAGTACTTGGAAAACGATACTCACACCGATAAAAGACGCGTGCGCGACGCTGAGCAACGCAGGGCCAGAACCTATGTTACCTGGAATCGTCACGGTGAAGTTCTGACTCGGCATATTCTGCGTCGATGGATCGAACTGCGGGTCGTATGCGCCGGTGTAGAGAGCGGTTCCCAAGACACCATTGTCCACGCAAGGGTCTGCATCACAATGACGAATGGCGATACCAATACCGATTTCCGTCGCACTCGTTTGGAAGTTCTACATAGAAAATGGTGCCAACAAAAAAACAGTCGTTCAGTGACTAAATTCGTGAAGTTCGTAGGTGCAGGGAGAAGAAGGAACACACCGGACGAACGACAGAGACGGTTACATCTTGCCCTGCAGTGAGCGACTGACCATCCGTTGGCGAGAAGATTATGATTCTCTGCGCGGCCGCGGTAGCAACAGGAGAGGCGAGGACAGTGAGGAACTTCATGCTTGCAGTGGTTGGACGTTGGGAGATTCAAGAAAAGGACTCTTGGTGTCCGTTGCCTTCGTCTTCTCCCCTAGCCTTTACATATAGCTTCTTGGTCACTATTAATGCACCACTTCTCCATATGTCTTGCACATAGGCGGTGTATGTTGCCCGTCGGCAAATGTTCACCGTTTGAGGGATTATTGACGCCCGCAATGAATGTTGGACGCAAGTAGATATGTCAGAGTCGGATATAGCACATGAAACGGTGTACCGACAACTCATGTCCATCCAATATTACCCAAGTATGAGCTTTATGAACGGCAACACGGCAAGCTGGATTGATTTTCAACTCCTCGCAAGCGTGATTAATGCAATGACAAGAGTGACTGTACGTGATGTCTGTTCCGCGGATTCAGCGCGGAGCCCGCGAATCCACGTGATCCACCGAATTAGGCGGCTTCGCGTCTCGGAGATCTCTCCTCGTCGATCATACACCATCAGTGAGTCCAGCAGGTCAGGTCCCGGACCTCAGATCAGACATTCTCTTTCTGCATCAACGCGCAAGATATTGATATTCGTATATTCTCTATCCTTACAGTTTGGCCGACCATTACTCAAGGATCCACAGAGATTAGGTTCATGCGATGTTCACGGTCACATTAGCGACCTCAGACAGGAAAGCCGAGCTGTTACCCACCTGTACGCAAAGTGGGAACCTCGATTCAACATCTGACCATCGAATACTAGGAAAACGATACTCACACCAACAAAAGCCGCGTGCGCGACGCTGAGCAACGCTGTGCCAGAACCTATGTTACTTGGAATCGTCACGGTGAAGTTCTGATTCGGCTTATTCTGCGTCGCCGGATCGGGCTGCGGGTTATACGCGCCGGTGAAGAGAGCGGTTCCCAAGACGCCATTGTCCACGCAAGGAGATGAGTCACAGTGACGAAATGGCGATACCAATACCGATTTCTGCCACTCTCGTTGTGGAGTTCTACATGAAAAATGGTGCCAACAAAAAAACTGTCATTCAGTGACCAAATTCGTCAACTTTGCAGGTACAGGGAGAAGGACCGTACCGCACGGACGACAGAGACGGTTACGTTTTGGCCTGCAGTGAGCGACTGACAAGCCGTTGGCGAGAAGATTGCGATATTCTGCGCGGCCGCGGTAGCAACAAGAGATGCGAGGACAGTGGGGAACTTCATGCTTGCAGTGGTTGGGCGATGGAAGATTCAAGAAAAGGATTCTCGATATCCGTTGCCTTCGTCCTCTCGCTGGCCTTTACTTATAACCTCTCGGAAACTATTGCATCAATTACTCTTCTCCATATAACTTGCACATATGCGGTATACGTTGCCTGTCGGCATTGAGGGATTATTGGTGCCCGCGATGAACGGGACGCAAGTGGATATGTCAGAGTCGGATATGGCAGATGAAACGGTGTACCGACAACTCGTGACCATCCAATTTTACCAAAGTATGAGCTTTATGAAGGGCAATACGGCAATTCTGGATTGGTTTTCAACTCCTCGCAAGCGTTTAGATGAATGTTATGCAAAGACAGACAAGAGTGATGGTATGTGGTCTCTGTCTCCGCTCCGCGGATCCGGGTCCGCCGGCGTCGCGCCGATAGCATCCACGTGATCCGCCGAATTTGACGGCGCCTCGGATTAGGTAATATTGGTTGGGGAGTGGCAATGCCCTAAATGTGGGGACTGGCAATCCCCTATGAAAAAAGTGGTCAGTTTTTTTTCGGGCGGAGCTCAAATAAAATCCTAATTTAGCAAGTGCCGTCGATCTTTATGTCCCACTTCGCTTAGAAGGTCAAGGTGACTATATGCATCAAATCACTCCATTTTTTCGACACTGTTTGGACTATCCACACTCAACAGAATCTCTCAGCACTATGAAATTTTGCACAGAACCTTATTTCATAGGTAGGAACATCATATGAATTTTTCAGATTTTTCTGTTCAGCAGGAGAGCGGGTGTTGCATTAGGTGGAGGTGAAAAGTGCTACTTTCATCGATTCTCCCCTTTGTTTTGACCAATTTTACTCTTGGTCGGGATTCTTTGCCATCTAGCTCCTTCCACAGTGATTCAAAAAATCTGATAAATTCATATGATGTGCATATATACCATATTATCATGCATGCAAGCTCTCATCCCGACACTCTGATCTGTTGGATATATACGATGTAAAGAGTACCGGAGAGTCACTCATTTTCCCTATATATAGTAATTTGACTCCCCCCAAAACTGCGTTTTGAGCACAGATCCTCACCGTTCCACACAAAATTTGGAAGGAACAATTCTTTCCATAGCCAAAGCATGCTGAATTTCTTTTCAAGCAAGAAGATAAAAATTGGAGGAGAAAATCACGAAAAACATGAAATTGAGGCAGCAAAAAACTTTTGTCAGGTGACTGTACCTATCAGTCACATGCTAGGTAAATTTCTTTTTCTGGTAATAATGTATCGTGTCGCACTCCCAACCTGTATCTCCTCCTCCACTTCAGTCATAAACTTCAAACTAATTGCATAAATACGTTTTTCATGAGATTTAGAAACATTTGGCCGAAAAAAAACTTCGGAGGAATTTCTTAGTTTCTGAGATATAGTATTAAATGTAATATATCTCTGTCATTTTTCGGCGAATTTTTTTCATTCTTGGTCAGGGTATTCTTCAGTATCAAATACATCTGATAAAAACACTTCCAGGGAGAAAGAATTGTTGTGTGAAGTTTCCCGTCCATTCAGATGCTGGATGCACAGTGGGACAGGATCTGCACGCGCGTCGATCACCAGGAGAGCTAAGCGAGACCGTGGGAATGACCATTTTTTTAGTGGGGATTGCCAGTCCCCACTAAATGTGATGTCTGCTCCCGCTCCGCGGATCCGGGTCCGTCGGCGCCGATCGAATCCACGTGACCCGCCGAATTGGACGGCGCCTCGGATCTCTCTCTCTCTCTCCTCGATCATATCCCAGCAGGTCTCGGACCTCAGACATTCGTATTCGCGTATATATTCTCTGTCCTTACAGCTTCTCCGTCTGTACTCTTCTCCCATCAGGTGAAGAAACTGCTGCGGATAAAGCAATGCCGCTACTCGTTGATGCCACATGCTTTGAGCACTCTCGGGTCTGCTGGCGGATGTGGACACGGACATTGATTATGCCCGAATTGCTCGTTGTCGGTACCGATATTGCTTACGATGTCTCATTTGACTGGTCGCTTGTCACCGAAAATAACGATGGACACAATATCCTTTCTAACCACCGGGATGTACTTGTGCATCACCTCCCCCTGTCCTTCAGAGATGCACTTCTCGGGTAAGGCGACTCGCCGTCTCCTGACATTGACCCCGCCGCCGTCGCTCAAACTCCGGTAGTGCGCCGAAGCTAGTTTCGAAGAGATACCCGCTCCGAGGTTATCTTCAAGAGCCTATGTCAGTTGTCCACATGTCAACCACGCTTCGACTCTCTGCTACACGTAATCCCTTGTTCTGCTGCGAAGAGCCAACGGTGCTTTCTCGAGCCTTTATTTGGTCACTGGTTTCCCCGCAAGTCCAGATTGAAATGCTGTGCCCCCAATTACCGCTAATGATGGAATCCAACCTAATTTTCAACTACTTATTAGGTGTGGCATTCGACCGCACTCTTTTCTGCACTTCATTCGACAGCCCAGCTCCCTCCCTATCTCTCTTTCGCTCACCATGAAACTCGTCCTTGCTTGTCTCTCGCTCCTTGGTCTCGGCCCATTCGTATCCGCAAGTACCTATGGACTCGGAAAGAGCTGGCTCATAGGTCAAAATTCAAAATCCAACATTCAGAAAGTCACTACTACCTTCAACCCTGGTGTCCCTCCAACACAGGGAGCTGGGGCGCTCAGACTTTATCCAGGACTATCAAACGGTATCTGACCATCCTATTCTACTCTACGCACATCTAATACAGTGTTGATGGAATATAGGCACAGGGGATCTGCTCACAACGTCTATTGAGACATGGTTTGATCAAACGTGGTGTGGAGGCACTACTTCCCAATGGTAAGTTATTGCACTAATAATAAAACATGAATTAGAAGCTTACCTCGTGTCATGTCTATTATTATACAGGTGTATCCGTACCCAAGCATATAGCCTTCAACGTCCTTCATTTGGGCAGTTCGCGCCGCTTGATCCAAACGAGGTGGTGACCATTGTCTTTGAGCGGAGTTCGGACAACTCAGGATGGACGCAAAGCGCCACAGTAAACGATCAAGTCGTCTCTCAGGCAAGTATATACATGAATACATATTCCTCTCTTCTTTTTCATTTCGATCACATCAAATAAGTGAAACTCCAACACTTACCTAAATTCTCTTGGCACGCCCGCAGCTCACTTTTCCCTCGGGTCCAATGACACTCTTCGGGATTACGACAGAATGCGTTGATGCGTGTACACTGCCCGTCTCTCAGCAAACGTACTCCAATATCACAATTGAGCTTGCGGAGCCTGATTTGTCCTGGGGTTCGACTGCTGTCGTCGGTTCCGAGGTGTATGGCGGGGATGGGATAACTGACGTACAAGGACAATTGGCTGTTGTCAATGGTTTATCGAGTCAAGATGGAAAGGTGTGGACTGTGGAGGAGATCATTATACCTGCGATGGCTTGAGATTGATACCATGCTCTCCGATAGAGTTCGAGAGATTCCAGTTTTTCTCTGTCCTTCCTTCCCCAGTCGCTTTTTTATTGCTATTTTCTTATCTTACTTGTTTTATCTTCTTGCTGTCTTGGTTCTCTCTCCCGTATAACAGAAGGACAGACGCGAAGCACGCCTTTTAAAGTATTGCATTGTATTTTTCTGTATTTTTACGTACGAACAAGCCACACTGGGCGCTTGAAAAGATAAGGTGAACTTGCGCGGGCTTATTTTCGATCGTGTATTGATGATCGTAGCCAGGGGCTGCTTCGTCCGCACTGCGAACGGAGAGGCACAACGCGAAAAAGCTAGAAGCCATCATCCAACCGATCAGAGGCAGGGAGTGTCGAGAGACGTTCTATTGTATCGAAGCCGACCAGTGGCCCCGAGACGAGGTATCCAAGACTCAGCCAGACCAGACAGCGGGGCTGGGGATACTACCATACGTCATAAAACAGGAGATGAGTTATATAACGATGGGAATTTGCGCATGTTGTAGGTTGTAGTGGAAGGACTTCTGTAGATGTTGATGCTAATAGGTGTGGTCGTCCGCACTGTGTCCATTAGGGAACTTCACCGGAGGATGAAACAGGAAGGGAATCCCAATCCAACATCAACCATCCAACAATAACAGTACAGCACGTAAACGCAAACACTCACAGGAGTACCATCCCCACCCCCAGTATTGAACCTCGAACTGTGCATGCTCCATATAGGATTGTGGGTCGTACGACGAGTGTACAGCGAGGTTTTTCAAAGCGGATCATATCATATAGAGTAGTTTCCACTCGGGAGTGAAGCGGAGATCGTCGACGTCCAAGAAGAGTTCTGTTTCTGTTCGATCTTTTCTTGTCCTGCAGCCCATTCGCCCGAAGTGACGGTGAGTGTCCCGGAAAGAAGGTAAAGCCCGCCCCGTCGATCTTGAACCCAGTCGAATTCGGTTGGTTCTGCGCATGTGCAGTCACTGTTGCAGTTCTAAGATCTAAGGTACGGGCAATGGAGGTAATCCGAGGCCTAGTAGTATTACTGTACCAACACTGACATGTGATTACTGTAAATTGACTTGGGGGAAATGCTGTAGGGGGTAGAGGAGGAGTAAGAAGACTAAGACTACGCACCGCCATATAAACCATCGTATCATAGGCCCGATGTTGTGAGGCTAGTCGTTCCCAGCCCAGAAAGCAGTAACACTTGACGCTCTCACAATGAGCTACGCGTCAACAACAGTTCCGGGTTCCGGGATTGTTGCATGCCATGAATTAACTGTCCACGTCACTTATGGGGTATAGGACTTAACAATCGAAATTTTTTGTAGGGCATCAAAGCTTGAAAGGAAGGCATGGTTGGACTTACTCATATTCGTATGTAGCCCATTGGTGTTGGATCGTGGTCTGACCATCAGGAGTGTTGTAGGGTGTGAACCTGCGAAAGATATTATGAGATGAGAGCTTCGGAGTGTTTGTAAAGTTAAGGGTTCCATCAATGAGAGACTGTAAAAGAGTGAACCGCCATGGGTAGCAACAGCGCCGGCCGGCAGACCCCAAGCGCAAGTATAGCCTTGAAGAACATCCTAATCCAAAATTCGGCTTATAGAAGAGAGTTATCGCGGAATGAATAGGGCTATTCGAAGAAGAGTCCAGACGGCCACAATCAGAAGAAATCAGATTGACTCTTTCCGCCTCTAGAAGACCCGCTTTTATACCTATTTAGCTCACCTCTGCTCCTCCCAAAGATGCTCATGCTCTTGGCACATTAAACCTCGGAGATGTTAACCCAGTAGCAAAGTAATCATGGTATCACTATGCGGGGAATTGCAATCGACGACTTGCCATGCCGAAGCTGAGACAATGAGAGGAAATACCTTTCCCAGCGCCCGACCACAAGATGGGTGACGTATACGAGCCGGGAGATCTTGCCATAGCAACAGGCCACCTGTCCCAAGCTATATTAGACATTGCTCCAAGACGTCTTTGGTAAGAGCTCTGAGACAGAAACAGGGTGTGAGGGCTTTAACGTTTATCGAGGACATTCCGAGTCTTGTACTGCTGATATGTGCAATATTTCTGCCGTGATCCGAGTTAATCAGCGAAGATGCTGACACCGCCGGATGAAATAGCATACGGATCAGCCTCTCACCATGACGATGACGTTGAAATTACTCGAATATTGACGCAAACCATTGGGAGAATCGATGCAGTCGGGACCAGCGAGGGGCTGATACTTGCTTTGTACTGAACAAATACAATATACTCATCTTCTTGAACTTTAGCCCTGCTTCATAAGAAACAGGCAACGTTGACGTGAAGGTGTCATTGCAACAACACATAAGTACGAAGGCTGTAAGTTGAGAGCATACACAGAATACTTCAAACGTGGGAGGTAACGGAGAAAATCGCTTCGTCTGTCTTTTAGTGTCAGCAAAGACACTCAGCCCCTCCAGACGGCAGGACCGGGAACTCTAACAGGCAAGGTAAGCTGGCGTTTCAGAGAAAATGAAAGAACCTTACACGTAGGAAGTAGCTGTTGAAGAGTAGACGTCGATGTTGATAGACGGGTCGCTGTTGCTGTACGCGCCAGGAAACTTGACAGTTGGACCCTAGCATGCATTAATCAGTCAACCTAGCACATGAACGCGTCAGGGTGGAACCCACAGGTGTTCCACTTCCACCATTGGTAACCTGGATTTGTGCACACTCCGGATAGAATTGCGGTTGATTCGATGTATGAATAGCGAGCGTCTCATGGCGGATCAAGTAGTTTCCGCTTGGAAGCGAAGCAGGAATGGTCGACGTCCACGAAGAGTCTTGCTGAACCATCTGGCCCGAGCCCCAGAAGCCATCAGCAACGGTACCACTGAGCAGACCAGCTTCGTCGATTTTGAACCAGTCGAGAGACGAGGGATTTGCGTTCGAACAATCACCACCGCAGTTCTTTCGAAAAATACATGTTGTCAGGTGATCATACGTTCCTGGAATATGCCAGCACTTACGGCCATGTAGACCATCATGGGACCAATGGTGTGAGGCCAAGGATCGTTCCAGTAAGCGACGACTGTAGCACCAGCGGGGACGGTCGCGGTAAGCTGGGGATCCGTGATGGTACCTGGCTCATTACACGCAATATTCGGGGACGTGGCATCCGTAATTGGACTAAGACAGATCATCTGCACTTTGCCACAGCACAGTCAATATGATAGCTTACTTATAGGTGGCCCATTGACGTTGGATCGTCGTCTGGCCAGAAGGTGTGTTGTAAGGCACAAAGCTGCTAAGTTGTCAGTAAGACCCTGGCTGTGACGAGGGGACGTCTCTCACCCTTGGTACGAGGCACCATCGAATGTGTACTCAAGCACACCACCGTGAGCAGCGGCGAGAGCAGCAGAGCACAAGGCAATTAGGATAGCAGAGTGCATCCTTCAAACGGTGAAGACGAGAGGTCCTGGCAGATTAGCCGACACTGCCGGCCTCTTTATACTGTTTTATCGAACGAGGAGAATAACAATGGCATTCGTCGCACATGTCACTCGAGGTGCAAGTTCGGAGGACATCGCCTTCCAACCTACGGGGATCGGTGAAATTATCGCCCGTGACTGTACAGTGGAGCTGATATATCCGAGCATTTAGAACAGAATTACCATGGCAATCGGAAAGAAAGAGAGAAAAATCAAGCCTTGAGTCACGGATTCTTCAGTGCAGAAAAACATACTACTCACACAGAAAAAAATGGGAGAGAATTGTGATAGTAGCGAAGGGTCGATACCCGTGGCCTAGGATTGCTTGTTAACAAGCCCGGAGTCAGGACCAAAGGGACGTGTCCAAGTTTGGAATAGAAACAATGTCGCTGAACATACGAAGGACCCGTAATGTCATAAAATGGGACGGAGAAATGAGAATGAACATGGGAATCATGAGAATAGATTCCGGCACGCAGACAGACATAAGTATTCACACGGGCGGAAAAACGTCGCTACGGCATCATAAGGTATGATAAGAAGAAATAGGATAAAAATACACGTTGGGCTCAAGAGTTTCGGCAGCAGCGATTTAACGCTATTGTTGGATTGGCAGCGCGTGAGCCAATGACATGGTGCACGAAGACAACGCTGCATCCGAGGCGCAGCGCGACGAGACGGGCTTTCCTCTCGGAGGAAGGTGCATGTGCTTTTGACCCTGGAAGACATATCTGTGAGACGGTAAGTTGTGTTATCTCACTGCCGACGTCGAAAATACCTACTCGGTCAACCACCATGAAGCGTGGAAATGAATACAATCTCATCTCCCGATTTCAACTGATAATATCCTTCACGCTCTAGCTCCCAATCGCTGTCATTAACAAGAACAAGGATCCCAGGCCGTCTTCGCAAGATCGATTCAACAAAAGCAGAATGTTGGCACATGAAAATAGCCACTCACATCGTGTTATCCTCCATGAAAAGCTCCGCCCTTTCCTTCAGCAAGTTGTCACGCAGGTAGCATAGCAAATAGTTTATGTCAACGGGTTTTGTTTCCTCCTGACCGTCATTTGCTGAAATATCTGAATCGCTTCCATTGCTCAAAGATGCAGTACCAGTGGGAATAAATGCTGGTAAAGTGACTTGGTGTGACCTTTGGTTGGAGAAAAGCAGTTCAAGACCACCTGTGAATTCAACTTTTAAAGAGATTGGGTCGCCAGTTGCCATTCTTCCAGGCAAGCTCGTGATGGACGAATCAACTGGATCGAACGAAGGAAAAAGTTACCAACTTTAGGGCAGGCGGCTACACAGGGAGTCAGGTGATCTTAGCTTTCTTCGTCACGTTTCTTCGTTGCTTCATTCAATCATTGTTATTTACCTTTCTGATGCGGCGACATGTATTCTCACTGTCAGTAGCAAGGCCTTGCTGTCCATCGGAAATGAATCTACTGAGCTTTCGGTCGACTCGATATCTCAATGTCGGAAACGATGTGCTTTCTAGGAGTCAACTCGAAGAGGCGTACAAAAGGCAGAGAAAAACGGAATGGAAAAGGAGACAAAGGGTGAGCATTTCAGTCTTATACATGTTCTTTCTTTAGCTGACTTCAGATAGGGTCAAACATTCCTAGACAACCTCATTGTCTCAATCCGTGGAGGTCCGTAGCGTATTCTCATGTTCTACAGTTGACGTACTAAAGAAACCGTGTAGGTAAAGGCGGCGATGGCTGTGTCGCGTTTCACCGCGAAAAGTTTGTCCCCTACGGGCCTCCCTCCGGAGGGAACGGAGGTAGAGGTGGAGACGTGTACATCCTTCCTACACCAGGCCTTACCACTCTTTCTTCCATATCAAAACGCATTCGCGGCGCGCCAGGGGGACATGGCAAAGGCACTTGGATGAATGGAAGGAACGGAGAACATACAATCATTCGCGTTCCAGTTGGAACCATAGTACGAGAGCTTCCGCGAGACGACTCGCGCCGAGCTCAGGATGAATGGGAGGCCGAGGAAGAAGGTTTGACGAGTTTGTCTCCGGATGAAAGGATTGTGAAGATGCGCCAGAAGCGTTGGGTTCATTATCCCGGTGCCGAAGACGATAACGCTGAGAGGGATGCATTCCAGGAAGCTGAACGCGCATTGTTTCGCCAGGAACGCGACCGACGAGTCATGCGTAGAGAGCAGCAAGCTGAATCACTGTTTCTGGATCTGGAGTCTCCACTTACACCACCAGAGGGAGATAGATCCGCGGCAGAATTTGACCCACGACTCGTAGATGGAATGGGCTACCTTGTTGCGAGAGGAGGCGAAGGTGGTCTCGGCAACCCTGCATTCTTAACCACCGAGAATCGTTCACCCAAATTTGCCACTCGCGGAACTGAAGGAGATCGTATTACTCTTGCTCTGGAGCTTAAGATTCTTGCCGATATCGGCTTAGTTGGATATCCAAATGCTGGGAAGAGTACACTTCTTCGTGCTCTGACGGGTGGGAGAGCCAAGACGGAAGTTGCTGGTTACGCTTTCACGACACTGAATCCTTCCGTCGCCGTGGTTCGTATGGACGCCTTCGGATGCATCCTTGGTGCGGAGGAGGAAGACCTTGTGATTGAAGAGACGAGGATCGAAGATCAACGCTTTAGAGAGCGGATGGAGCGGGGCGAGCTTTCCAACGTACCTACGCGAAATCAGATACAGTCAGATGACACACAAGAAGACTTCCGCTTCACCGTGGCGGATAATCCGGGCCTTATCTCTCATGCTTCTGAGAATGTTGGTCTGGGACACTCTTTCCTACGCTCAATCGAGCGTTCTCTGGCACTCGTGTACGTCGTCGACTTCTCTGGCCCAGCTCCTCAGCGGGAGCTTCGAGTTCTACGCGATGAACTTGAAGCGTATCAACCAGGGCTCAGCGCAAAGGCGCGTCTCGTCATCGCAAACAAGGCCGATCTATTGGGAGACGGAAACGTCTCTAGTGTAGAGGAAGCGAGGGAGAAGCTAAATCAGCTCCAACGCTTCGTCGATTCCGAGATGCTGGTTACATTGGAGGATGGCCGAAAACGATGCCTGGACGTAGTCCCCATTTCAGCAAAGTTCAGCCAGAACCTGCAGAAGGTGGCACTTTTACTGCGCACTTATCTGGAGGAGGCGAGGAGATAGTAGTCGCTACTCCAATCTCTACTCAATACCTAATAGCATTGTCAGGCCTTTTCCAAGTTACGTATTAATGGGATTAAAACGAAAGCACAGGATCGTCTGCAATTTAGTTTGGATGGCCCATCCGAGGTCGCCTAGGAAATTGATCAAGACGGGACGCGAATTCCTAAATTTTCTACGAGCTCGAGACGTAAAAACTCATACACGAACATCCCACCTCATACTTCTCCACGAGTAATTCCACTGAAGACAGTCCAAAATAATTCACCAATCTGAAACGATGTATAAAGTGTGCATCTTCCACCCAGCCTCAGCTTCTTCAGCTTGGCCTGCTTCTTCGGCCAATGTAGGTTCAGATACTCCCACACGGAGTCTCCAATTCAGAATCCTCATCTTCTTGTCCGATGATCAACCTATCATCCTACGTCTATCAGCTTACTCATCCTTGTACGACAAACTATAAATGCGGCCTTCCACATCGACCTGGACCCCAATACTCCTGTATTTGGCCCCGATGAACATCTACATTCTTGACTTTCTCGCAGCTGTCGGAGCAGTGGTCTGTATACGCTCTTGGCTATCATGGCGGAAGCGGCGTGCATATAGAGTTCCTTTACCACCAGGCCCAAAGGGTCTCCCCATCATCGGTAATATCCTCGATATGCCAGGTGAACACGAATGGGAGATCGCACGTCAATGGGGCGAGAAGTACGGTAAGCGTGATCTGAGACGTCATATTGTTCCCTCTGATTGACTTCTTGTCCCAGGCGATCTAGTATACATCAAGAACTTTGGGACTCGCTATATGTTCGTCAATTCCTACGAAATCGCCTTCGAACTCTTCGAGAAGCGTGGAAACTTCTATTCGAGTAGGCCTCAGACCACGATGATAGACTTGTACGCTGTTAATACGATGAGTGAGGAACCCTTCCATTGATACCCTTGCTTTCAGGGAAGGGTGGTCCCAGTGGTTCACGTCCGTGATGCCTTATGGAGACGAATTACGAAAGTCCCGACAGTATCTCAATAAGTTCTTCCACAAGACCATTACGGGCAATTACTATGAAGTACAAACGCAATCAACGCACAAGCTGCTGCTGAGGTTTTTGCAAAACCCAGAAGACTACCGGGACCATATAAGACAGTACGCTGCGGTCGTACTAATTAAGACCTAACCAGTTTATTAACCTAGTTTACAGTACCGCCGCCGATGCAATCATAAAGATTGCTTATGGATATGACAGTGCGTTGTGCTGGATACCTCCTTTGACGCGTTTACCTTAATTGCATTTACCCATTCAGTTGCCGAGAACGATCCTTATGTGGAACTTACCGACAGAGGCATGGAGGCTTTTTCAGTAGCGCTGACATTCTTCCTCGTCAATGCACTGCCCGCATGTAGGTCTTCTTGCAACTCCGGTGACCGCACAGCAATGACATTCTTCGTAGTACAACACCTCCCGATCTGGTTCCCTGGGGCGAGTTTCCACAAGGTGGCAAGAGAAGGTTATGAGGCGTGTATGTCAATGTATCGTGAACCCTATAATAAAGCGAAGGCGAAGCTGGTACGTGTGGCCTACTCTCTGTCCTGTACGTGGTAAGATGCCTCATATCGTTGTCACAAGGCCGACGGATCAGCTGCTCCTTCAATGATGAGCAAACTATTGGAAATGTATTCAGACAGTGACGGAAACGTACCTAATGAGTCGGTAATTATGAAAGCTGTGGCAATTGCGTATGCAGGTTCGTGCCTCGTTTGAAAGAAGTCTTGCGAAAGTTCCGGCACTTACATGCACATTCTTGTACATCACCTAGCTGGAGGTGACACAGTATGTTCCTTTCTTTTCGTCCTCCGTCTCAGTACATTCTGAAGAATGCTATCCTGAAAAGACAGTGTCCGTACTGCTCACCTTCTTGTTGGCGATGGTGCTATACCCCGATGCTATGAGGAAAGGCCAGGAAGAGCTTGATAGAGTGCTCGGAAAGAACAACCTCCCGACCTTTGAAGACCGTCCTAAGCTTCCATACATTGATGCGATTTGCAACGAGTGCCTGAGGTGAGCAAACAAGTCGAGTCGGACCTTGGTGTGCCTTGTTGATATATTGTTAGGTGGCAAACTGTTACGCCTATTGGTGGGCCTTCTTGATTGTGTATATTGACATGGACTAATCACAAACCCGGCATTTGTCTTGAAGCCGTGCCACATCTTGCGGAAAAGGATGATATTTGTAACGGGTATTTCATTCCTGCGGGAACCACTATCTACGGGAACGTATGGTATGCACATAGTCTATCAAGAGCGTCGGTCACGAGTGAGCTGACCTTTGCTGCTGTCCTACATTCAGGGCAATGCTGAGGGACCCGAAGAGATATCCTGAGCCTGATAAGTTCATCCCGGAAAGGTGGATACCCGGACCTGGGAAGGAGCGCCCCTTGGATGCTAACAGAATGGCGTTTGGCTTCGGCCGGCGGTGAGTTATTCCACGCGCCTAATGCATGTGCTTATTTGCGTTCCAACTGTAGCATTTGTCCGGGCAGGTTCTTCGCTGAGAATTCCGTGAGCTTTACTTTTATCTCATCTCGACCAAGTACCTGAGACGTCTTCCAGGTTTTTATCGGTATTGCTTCCATCTTAAGCGTTTTCGATATCGGGAAGGCGTTGGATGAACGTGGTGTGCCAATTACTCCAGTTGAGGACTACACTTCGGCCATCATAAGGCGAGTGATCGGTGCCACTCCGGAACTTAGTACTCGGTGGTCCTAACGGGAAGGTTATATTACAGGCACCCGAAGCCATTCAAGTGCAAGATCACACCACGCTCGGACGAAGCCATCAAGCTCATTCATGAAGCAGCGTCATTGGCGAAATGAATCCCAATCAAGTAACGGTGGCGCAAACAAGTATTGGTAGTTCTGTCGCTAATATTAGTGTTGCGGTTAGGTGATTCCCTTTCTCTTAGCATAGCCACGATGCAATCGATAGATTCATTTTATGGCCCCAGTTCGTGTGTAGACAAGATAGTTGTTGCCGCACCTCGAATGTACATCTGCTCCTATCATCACCGTCTCTCATTTCAATCGAGTTATTTGTGCGATCCCTTTCAAAGTAAAGTTCTGACCTGGATTCGTTTATGAACCGGTATCATTCGTCGACTTCTTGGGTTACCCACTCAAGTCTCTATGAGAGCCTGTTCGGCTGCGTTGCCGCGCGCGGTCTTGATCTCACTCAACCGTAAGAAATATTGGGTGAGGTTGGGGGAGTAATTCGGTGAGATTTTTCCAACGAAGAGTGTCAAAATCCGCACAATTGCTAAAGGGCTGTAGCATCCCATTGCAACTAGGTAATAAATAAAATATGGACACTGGGTGATAGGCCCAGCTGATGAGTAAATTACTTTTGATATTTTTATCGAAATGTTTTGTGGTGTGGTTGAGTAGTACTGGTACCGCAGATCATGATCTCTTTTTTCGGCAGGGATGATCGTGCGTGGCAATGCACCTCTAACGTGTCCGCTAGCCAAATGCAACTCGTACGGTGCCGCTTCAAGAGATATGAGAACACCGTGCGTGCCCGTGAATTTGAAAAGACAACGCAAACTATGTGGCCTGCTCATCATGGACTTACGCTCGATTATCGATACATAGAAATCCGGGAATTCCGGCAAATGACACCGAACGTCCACCGGCGACAGAGATAATTGTGTTGAGCTTTCTTCCATACAGATGCAAAGACTTACTTCGTTTATCAAATAGATACCCGACGGACCGACGATCTCAAGGCTGCTATATAAAATGAACTCATCAGACTGAGGCTTATTCTAGGACTACATGCCCATGATGTTGACCTTCAAGCCCCTTGATGCAGTTGTCCTCGCGAGCGCTATTTCTTGGGCTTATTTCTGGCTATTGCCCCGGCAGAGACGTGCTCATGGCGCTCGTTTGCCTCCAGGACCCAAAGGCCTCCCGGTAATCGGTAACCTTCTCGATATGCCAGACAAACACGGATGGGAGACAGCTCGGCAATGGGGTGAAGAATATGGTGAGAGCAATTCGGCCCCAGGTTAGAGTACCTTTCGCATAATACTAATCTGCATCCTATGATTCTTATCAGGCGACCTCGTCCATGTTGAAGTCTTCGGGATGCACCAACTATTTATCAACTCTTATGAGGCTGCCATTGATTTGTTTGAGAGACGCGGGAACATTTACTCCAGCAGACCCAAGACTACCATGCTCGAGCTGTAAGTGTACTTACGTTCTGGTTGGCAATGCTCACACACATTCACTCGATTGTATAGAGAAGGGTGGGATACATGGTTTATGCCCGCGATGGCGAACAACGACGAGCTCAATAAGTTCCGGCAGTATTTCAATATGTTCTTTCAGAAATCAGCGATGAAGGATTATTATGAAGTGCAGACACAATCAGCACACAGTCTACTTCTTAGGCTCTTGGACAACCCGGAGGATTATCGTGCACACGTTAAATAGTAAGCGGCCGCTAATTCGAATGAAATGTGGGTCCTTAATTCCCTTGATAGCTGGGCCGCAGAAGCGATTATCAAAGTTGCCTATGGCTACGACAGTAAGAAACCTTGGCTTGATCTACTGCCAATATAGGACTTCAACCTTATTATTATAGTCGCTGAAAATGATCCGCATGTTGAACTTGTGGACAAGGTCCATGACGCATTTTCGGCCGCTGTCCAATTCTTCGCCGTGAATGCGCTACCTGCCCGTAAGTCTTCACACCCCTTTAATTAAGGAGCATACTGACGCCCCTGTCAGTTCGTCACCTACCAGCTTGGTTTCCGGGAACGCATTTTCTCAAGCTAGCCCAGGAAGGACGCGAGGTTTCTTTTGCATTGCAGCATGAGCCTTTCGTTGTGGCGAAAGGGAAGATGGTACGTGGTTGATATACCCTATGACACATGTCCGAACGAGCTGTCCGAATCCGTATCATCTAAGGCGAGCGGGGTTGCCGTTCCATCCATGATAAGCAAGTTATTGGAGTCGTCTGAAGGCAGTTCTGGAAGTGTCATCGACGAGGCGTCTATTGCGAAAATAACTTCCGTGACTTATGCAGGTTAGCTATTTCAAATGGACCTGCGCTACATGCGCCCTTCACAATCACGTCTCTCTGTTTGTTTGTGTCATCTAGGTGGAGGAGACACGGTCTGTTCGAATTCTTTGGGATACTGTCCGAGCGTCTCTGACTGTGTCCTTTCCAAGACCGTAGCAGCACTACTTATCTTCGTATTAGCCATGGTCCTACATCCAGATGCCGCAAAAAAGGGTCAGGAAGAACTGGATCGGGTGATTGGAAAGAACAATCTGCCGACTATTGAAGACAAACGAAGGCTTCCTTACATCGCAGCCATTTGCACAGAGTGTTTGAGGTGAGGTCAAGATACATAACGCAGCCACTCCAAACGACTGACCGGTTAACTGCGCGCAGGTGGAATTCTGTCTCGCCTATCGGTACTTCGTTCTATTTCATGCGTCAAGTTGATGTGCAGATATAATCACACTGATACCATTTATTCTCTGAAGGCATGCCCCACCTGGTTGAAAAAGATGATGTGTACAATGGCTATTTCATACCCGCTGGGACCACGGTCATTCCAAACGTCTGGTCTGTTCAACTTCATTTATGCCCCCCCCCTGTATTTCTCATGCTGATAAATCGGTTAAGGGCTATGTTGAGGGACCCAAAGAGATACCCAGACCCAGAGAAATTCATTCCGGAACGGTGGTTACTCCCACGCGACCAGGAACAACCACTAGATGCCAGAAAGATTGCATTCGGATTTGGTAGACGGTTAGTAAACTGTATTCCCATTTGGTATGTCTGGAAAAAATCCAATAATTCGTCGTCAGAATCTGCCCAGGAAGATTCTTTGCAGACAACTCCGTGAGTAGCCTTGTTGCTATAATCCATCATTTGATTCTACCCGTTTCTTGCAGATATTCATCGCCGTGGCATGCATCCTGGCCACCTTCGATATCCAAACGGCTGTGGACGAGAAGGGCGAGCAGATCGTCCCTTCGGAGAAATTTATCTCGGGTCTTGTGCGGTACGTACTTGAGAAGATGAGACGTTATCCGATCCCTAACAGACGTCGAAGGCACCCCAAACCATTCAAGTGCAGGATCACTCCGCGCTCTGATGAAGCGGCGACTCTTATTCGCCAAGCTGCATCTGCTGCGCGGTAAGGCATACTTTAGGGAAGCGAAACGTATTTCGCGTATAGCATGACAGGCTGCATACATCACTGTTCTTTATACAATGTCCGGGGGTCCAAACTCGTACTTTTTTGGCACATCATTGAATTTGCATAGACGAGCGAAACAGCACAATCCAGTCCAGACCCCACTGAAGTCATCGGCTGGTGGCTTCTCGCATCAAAACAGATGCAGCAGGGGCTTTATCACCTTCGGGCATCCTTATAGTAATTTCCGATCCTGCTCTGAGTTAAGCCACACACGCGTCGGAAGATTCACGCAAGGCGTCTCATTCAACGAAAGTGACAGGTCCAATTTTGTCGTACATTGGGTACTGGGCAAAATCACGTGCTCTCGATTCTTCGCTACGGATTTGGAAAATCCTTCTTCCTCTCATAGTACTCGGTGCCGCCAAAGAGATACAGCATTAATATTGTCAAGGCCCGCCTCTAAGGTAACGAACCTTCGATAGAGCCGATGGTAGGTAGCAGTAACCGACCGACTTTGCACATCTCCATTGTGACGAATTGGACCGCGTTGTAACGCACTACACGCTCTCAACTATCCATCGCGTGTAAGCAGTGGAGATGGCGGACTATCGTATCGCAGCACAGTCAGTGACTTGGAGTATTATGGCAAGAAAAAGGCAAGTCTCGAGTCTCTCCATGGGGCGGTGGCTTGGAATACGGATGAAGCCATCTAGCCGAGCACAAGACTGCACTATGTCGCGAATCAGTGTTTCGACCCACCGCCGGTCTTCGTAATGAACAGATAATACCGTTCCGATTCCTTATCAGAACCAGACCACATCGGCAGCAAACGTTAAGCAATGTCTACTCCGTGATGGCTCATTTTTCAGGCGCTGAGACGCGTATTTCCTCCGTTCTCCATTCCCGCTTATCACTGATGCTGTGTATCCCCGAGCGCTAAATGAAATGAACAATGGAACACTGTGGTGATTCGATGTAATCCGTTTGTGAGCGATGCGATAGGAGCCGTCGATCAGTCAGTCTACTTCCAGCCCGCCTTTTCTTTCATTGAAATCACGTATATATACTTGTTTCTGCGGTCTGTGCCACCTGAGTCTCGTACTACGACTAAGGTGAGCATTTCCGCACATGTTAACTTTCTATTGCTCACATCATTTCTATTCTCCGTAGCATTATTTCAACAAACACAGCTAGCTTGTCAGCTGTATAAATCAAGCCCTGTCAGCACTTGCCGAGACGCGCGTACCAACATGACGCATCTCAACTCCCTTGACGCTTTGGCACTCACTGCTGCTATCGCCTTAGCATACTCGTGGCTGTCACGGAGAAAGCGACGTGTTAATGACTTTCCTCTGCCGCCAGGTCCCGCAGGGCTCCCCATGGTCGGAAATATCTTCGATGTGCCGACAAGGAACGAGTGGGAGACTGTGCGTCAGTGGCGCGAGAAGTACGGTGAGTTCACTGTGAACTCAGAGCGCTTTTCTGCATCATCCATTTTTCATTCTCACCTACTTTTCAGGTGATTTAGTATATGTGAACATTCTCGGGACAGGCTACCTATTTATCAACTGCTTCGAAGTTGCAATAGAGCTACTCGAGAAGCGTGGCAATATTTACTCCAGCAGACCCAGAACGACGATGCTTGAACTGTAAGCGTAAAGTCATTAAAACCGGATAAGTTACTAACAAATACATCTCATCACGCAGAGAAGGATGGTGCGACTGGAATGTTACTTTAATGCCTGAGAGCGACGAGCTCCAAGAATTCAGACATTATTCCAACATGTTCTTCCAGAAGACGGCTCTGAAGGACCACTATGAAGTGCAGACACAGTCGACGTATAAGCTGCTTTCAAGACTTCTCGAGAACGGGGATGCCTATCGCGAACACATCAAACAGTAAGTGGTTTCATGTCCACCCTAGATGACGCTCATCGTACGATCATAGCTGGGCGGCGGAAACGATCATCAAGATTACATATGGCTTCGAAAGTAAGAGTCTTGTACCGATGTGCCGCACCGCGCTCAACGTTCCCTTTAGTCGTGGACAATGATCCTAACGTGGAAATCATCGATAGAGCACTTGATGCTATCGCAGAGGCGTTCTCCTTCTTTGCTGTAAATGCTCTGCCTGCCCGTAAGCAGTCCCATCTACAACAGCAGGAAGTCGTGCCAACGTTTTGTGCAAGTGCGTCACCTTCCATCTTGGTTTCCCGGCGCAAAATTCCACAAGATAGCACAAGAAGGGCGCAAGCTTTCTGAAGCAATGAGGAATGAACCCTATAACGAGGCCAAGAGGAAGATGGTGGGCATGCTTCGTGAATACTCTTGACCTTGAAACTGGACCTGATTTTTTCACTCAAAGGATGAAGGGAGTGCTGGTCCATCTATTGTAAGCAAGTTATTGGGACTGTCCGAGGATAGAAGCGAAAATGGTCCCAAAGAATCGCTGATCAAAAGCACTGCGGCCATAATGTACGGAGGTGAGTATTTATAGATCTTTCATTTGGATCCTCCCACTTACTCATTGGTGCTGTTCTCCGAAATCTAGGTGGAGGAGATACGGTCCGTTCAGCGTACTTGGAGACGTGTCAAACTTCACTAACCTTAATTCTCTCAAGACTGTAGCAGCGCTACTTACTTTCATATTGGCTATGGTTCTGCACCCGGAAGCAGCGAAGAAGGGCCAGGAAGAGCTGGATCGGGTAATTGGAAAGAATAGTCTTCCAACTTTCGAGGATAGGCCAAGACTCCCTTACATCGAGGCCATTTGTTCCGAATGCATGAGGTGAGGTCGCTGGGTCTAGATCCGCCAGTTCTTGCCGTGCTTAGTTTCTATCTTCAATAGGTGGCAACCTGTCGGGCCTTTTGGTACAGTTCCGAGTCATGTTTGCTCATAACCCGCAATGTTATTAATCGCAACTCTCAAGGTTTGCCGCACCGAGTTGATGAAGACGACGTCTACAACGGCTACTTGATTCCTGCTGGAACAACGATACTTCCTAACATATGGTATGATTACCTTTAGCTGTTTTTCGTGCTTCTCCAGTTCTCAACATACCGAATAGGGGTATGCTAAGGGATTCGAAGAGATACGCGGAGCCCGAGAAGTTCATTCCAGAAAGGTGGTTGCAATCAGACGATGGGGAACGACTTTTGGACACTAACAGGATGACATTCGGGTTTGGAAGACGGTAAGTGTGCTGCACCCTTGCTTCTTTCCGCTTTCTTTCCGCTCCCGGGTTCACGCAAAGTCCTCGCAGAATTTGTCCCGGAAGATTCTTTGCCGAGAACTCTGTGAGTCTTTCTGTCGCAGTAACTGCTATCACAAGTAGACAGTCCCGCTATTCCAGATTTTCATCGGCGTGGCATCAATCTTGGCTGCTTTTGATATTCAAAAGGCGATGGATGAGCATGGTATACCGATCACTCCTTCGCAAAACTTCACGTCAACTATTATTCGGTGAGTGATTCGCATGCGAACGAGATATTCTGTTCCCTAAATTACCGGAATAAAATTTACAGGCGTCCGGAACCATTCGAATGCAGAATCACGCCTAGATCAGACGAAATGGTTGTTCTTGTCCGCGAAGCTGCTGCTGCCGTGAAGTGAGATTTGGGTCAAGAGTGTGTGCTGTAACGCGACAGATACAATTCCCGTATTATTAATGAAGGCTGGTGCTCCTGAATCATCAGTCGGTATACTCTGCTACAACCCCGTATTACTGAAAGCCCTTTTTGTCGACTTCCCCAAATCCCCCAAGCTTGAAGTCAAAGCCTAGGACTAGTTCACACGCATCTCACCATCCAGTCGTGCAGGGCCCATCCATCTGTTCCACTTCCTTGTACGAGATCCCGGCGCTATCCCGGTCCGAGCGTAGCAGATAAAGTCTGAGATGAAAACCAAAAATCTAGATCTTCCTGATAACCTACAAACAACTTGGACTGCATCGTGACCACGCCGCACAGATAGTATCGATTTCTAGCCGAGTAGCTCTCCAGTCCAGGAACACATGGTCACGATGCCATTATGAACTTGCGTCTGTCTATCTTGGCCTTGGTGCACTAGAGACACACGGAATATAGTGCAACTGGATCGATCGACCGACTCAATTCGGATCGAGACGACTAGCAATATAACGTAATGACGTCGATCCGGAGCTCACCGAAATCTAATCATGAAGGTCAGGACCCGTGCAATTCCAGCAAATGCGATGGCCGAAACCGGATAAGGATAAGAATGACGAAAATTTGACAACAAATCAAGTAATCCGGATGAAATCGATAAACTTTCTTGTTATCTCCGCCCATCGCGACCAAAGTCACGCTGAGGCTCGATGGATGGATGAGCCCGCATCAATAAAACACTCCCATTTTTGGAGGGCGAGAATCCGCATAATGCATCTGGAATCCTAGGCATCAAAAGGGATTAATTTTGTCAAGGATCCTTGAAGATCCCTTCTCTGAAATTGTTCATCAAACAAACTTTCTTTTTGACCATGCGGGTGAAGCTACACATCAAATCCGCCTTTCTTGCTACCTCAGAGGATCTTGCTGAGTGATGTTCAATCACGCTTCTTCCTTCGTGGCGATTACTGTGCTGTAAGCCGGCATCATTCTCGGTAAGCCGATGAGTAAATAGGAGACAGAGAGGTCCGACTTGCGATGTCCGTTATTCAACCTTTCGCTGACCCAGACTCTATTTACGCTACCAATTGATTATCATCAAAATCTCTAGTCATATGCCATGGCAGATCGCCAATCATCTGGTTGTATCTCATCGGTCTTGTAAGTCCATTCTACTAGCTCTCAAAGGCGCATGTAATCTAGCAAGGATGGGCGCCATACTTCACTGCATGATAGTTTAGCACTTGACACTACTCGCGACATTATCGGTCGACGACGACGGAATAATCCTCTATTTCCACCTGGTCTTAATGGTCGGGCGGTCATCGGAAACCTTCGCGTTGTTAGTACCAGACCAGCGAAAGTTGAAGACACGAGGCGGGGTACTGTCTTTTAGGACTCGTTGGCTGTCTACTACATAGTCCCGCTCAGATAAGCTTTCTTACTACGAATGTCCCATTTGCCCCGATCCTTGGGCGGAAGTCGGCACGTGGTATTCATCTACTCGTACGCTTTCCCCCCTTTGTGAGTTACAATCCTTCAACTCGATATAGGCTGATGTACATTTAAATTTTACGCGGCTGGTGTTTTAACAACATCCTTATCTGATCAAGGAAGACGAGAGCAGTAACGCCTCTCTTATAGTGGGACTTACGAACAGGGCTATGCGAAAAGATATCAGACTACCACCGGCCTACTTTCCATGTCGGCCAAAGAGCGTATTTCAAACTTGCGATGAATCTCCGCCGAGAATACAGTAGGCTCCGGCGGCATCGACCTAATGGTGTTTGTACCTATTACGACATCGATGTTGCTGCTGTTTTGCGCCCAGGACCTGGGACACAATCCAAGAGCCAGGAGTGTCCATGACTGCTTGGGAAGAGTGTATTTCGAAGCGATTGGAGCGTGCAGTGATTCCAGTCACTGTAGAGTCACCTCCTTCTTGATATCGTTTAGGCGGCTATTATCGGCGCGTTTTCCCCCTCAGCCGAGTCGATCTGATAAGCGTAGGATATCTCATACTTCGTACCTTCATGGCGCACTGAGCCTTACTGCAACGCTGCTCGGTGCAGCTCGGCAGAGGCGCAGTCATGCTCCATCATCCGATCGTCTTTGGCAAACTATTACACAACAGTCCACCTGGGTACTTCGTACCTTCCAGAGCTACGATATCCCAGTTTCATGTTCGGTCTCGTATGATTTCAAATGCATGCAAAGTAAATTGATCTGAGTAATGCTAGGGAATCGAGGACAAGTTCAGATCGGACCAAAGCAGATCGTTCCGGTGGGGAAGCTGCTATTACCTATCGAGTGGGAACGGCCACTGGAGGCCGACAACGTCCACTGGATGCCGACAACGTCCACCCCATTCCGTTCACCTCAATCACCGGCGCCGTATTGGCAGGAATTGTCCCGTGATATTCTTTCCCGAGAACTCCGTGGGTCCGTCGGCGTGTATTATGCTATCGCTTCTTTTCATTCAGGGCGCGGCAGATCGCTCTTCGGAAGAGTACATATACACCAACCCTGTGCTATAAGTGATTTATTGGGATTGGGCTGATACATCAGTTTTCCAGTTCCTGACGGTTTTTCCGACAATAATATTATAGTCTCCCTGGACCGGTCAAGTTCAGCATCCGTCCATTTCCGCCGATTGCTTTCCATCGCTAAACGAGATTTCTGATGAGACGAAGGACTTGATATGATGGGGTTCCCAGCCTGCGAGGACATTGATATCGGTCTAGCGTCTCTTCCGGGATATAAGAGAGTTGTTAATTGGGGCAAGCCGAGTGACGATGTCCGCTCCCGAGGTACTTCCTGTCGATCCTACACCACGAACCTCGGTCATTGCGGTGATTGCTTACTGCCGCCGACGCTGCGCACGACGACGTGTAGCAACGCATGTTGAGACTGTCTTATTTTCTGCGTCGCGACAATACCGGAGTGCTGTGATATTAGTACACCGGCGGAGATCTGCAGCCAGCCAGCCAGCGAGCGAGCAACGCCGTGCTTGAACTATTTGGTCAGTAAGGCATTTCATATCCTTCGGAGGTTTTACAATCCGAATCCCAAACACTGAATACTCGTCACCTTTTCAAGCCTTCTTTTGAGTGTAAATAGGGAATCGGATTATGTCAGCACAAGGTCTCCATCGGTTGTCTCCCTTTCTTCCCCCTGTCCTTCCTCCGAGCGAGGTGCTGCGATCCTTTATCGACCAGTTCCCCATGCGTATCCACACAGCTCAGGGACTAACCATGTGCAGAATCTTGTTGTATTCAACTTGCTCTGCCGCAACCGAAACGTACCTTCGCGCCCGAACGATTGGCTTGGGTTGCGATCCTAAGATCGGTCATGAATGAGCAAGTTGTACACCTGAGCAGTAACAGTGTTTTGCTGTCCAGATCGTAGTGCGGGAATAAATGCAACCTGTACGTGATACCCGTCTCAGAAAGGCTCAAACAGATTGCCAAGGATGTGCTTTCCTTGTTGGAGAGTTTGTGGACGTAGTTGCGTCCCGAGACTATGGTTTCAACGCTTTCCCGTTTTTGCCCTAGAAGCTTTTAAACGCCTAGATCTCGCAATAAAAACTCAAAAACCCAAGTCCGAAAACGTCATCAATCTGACCGTCGTCTCGTCTTCCTCTCCTCTCCGTCTTCCGAAGTCCCCAAGTCGATCCATCTAGATTATTTCACCAAGGCACGTGTAATCCAAGAACATTGATATGCCCCGCTATTTAAAACCTATCTAGCCTGGCAGTAGTTTACTCATCTATATTCCCTTCAGGCAAGCGACCAGGAGGTCTCACATTGAGCAATGATAGTCAGCCGCGCGAATATCTATGCCCTCGACGCCGTCGCCGCTTTCGCGATGTTCGCTTTTCTACGCTCCTGGTTGTCACGCCGAAAGCGCCGACTGAATGGCTTTCCTCTTCCGCCGGGCCCGAGGGGACTTCCGATCATCGGAAATGCGCTTGACATGCCGGAGAAAGACCAATGGGAAACTATGCGCGAGTGGAAAGAAAAGTACGGTGAGTCAGGCAACTCCGAAGGTTCGCGAGAAGTGGACGTCCGTTCATGCGCTCGTCCAGGTGACTTGATTTACGTCGAGGTTCTTGGAACAAATTTCTTATTTGTGAATTCGTACGATGCTGCAATCGAGTTGCTCGTGAAGCGCGGCAGCAACTACTCGAGCAGACCGTCGAATACGATGCTCGACATGTAAGCATCTTCTTAGATACAGCCACCAGCAGTAACACTAACAACTGTACAGGGAGGGCTGGTCGGATTGGTTTGCAGTCAGCATGCCATACGGAGACGAGCTACGGAAAATCAGGCAATACCTTAACAAGTTTTTCCAGCGATCAGTCACGCCGGTATACCATGACGTCCAAAAGCAGTCAACTCACACCCTTCTGTCGAAGCTTGTTCAAGACCCAGATAATTTTGCCGACCATCTCAAATAGTGGGTATATTTCTGCGGCACCGGATTCGGCTAACCACATAACGCGTAGCTTCGCGGCCGAGGCCATCATCAAAGTAACGTTCGGCTATCAGAGTAAGGAGGCCAAGTAAACTCTAAAAAGTGTCTTCGGCAACTGACCTTCCCTCAGTCGTAGAGCATGATCCTTACATAGACCTCGTCGATCAAGCGTCGGATGCGTTTGCGATAGCATCGCAGTTCTCTCTTGTGAATGCTGTTCCCGCTCGTATGTTATCTTCTCATCTCACAATGCTGCTGACTGCTGACAAAGCGTACTGACCAACCTTGTCTCGCAAGTTCGGCATCTCCCGACCTGGTTTCCGTTTACGAGTTTCCACAAGATAGCCCAGAAAGGCCGGCAAGTATCAATGTCAATGTATCACGATCCCTACTGCAGGGCGAAGTCAAAGATTGTACGTAAAGGGAGTTGTACACAGCGTGCACAGAGGGTGAAGAAGTATATGTATATTGTAGTCTGTTGGAGCAGCCGATCCCTCGATGACGAGCAAGCTCATGGAATTACAAACTGATGAACAAGGGACCATACAAGATGAAGCGACCATTGCGAAAGCGGTTGGAATTACTTACGCAGGTTAGTTTCATTAATGGGAAAGCTGTGAAAATCCTCATACATGTCTTGCACACTATATAGCCGGAGGAGACACGGTGCGTATCAACAAGACTGGCCTGTGACGATTGTAATTGACGCTATTTTTCGTTCCAAGATCGTATCCGTGCTATTGACCTTTCTGATGGCAATGGTCCTATATCCAGAAGCCATGAGAAAGGGTCAAGATGAACTCGACAATGTCATTGGTAGAAACGATCTCCCGACCTTCGAAGATAGACCCAAGCTACCTTACATCGACGCCATTTGCTCGGAATGTTTAAGGTACGATCGATCCTGAACTTGAGGTAAACCCACTGATCAATCGCAACTAGATGGCAAACGGTCGCTCCGATTGGTATGCATTCTCACGTTCTTCCTAAACGTAGCTTCGTGCCGATATTATTGCCTTATAGGGAATCCTCATTTAGCAGAGAAGGATGATGTATACAACGGATACTTCATTCCCGCTGGAACTTCCGTATTTGCAAATGCATGGTAGGGCGACCCCCACATATCAGGCTTCAATCAACACTGATCAAGATTATAAGGGCGATACTAAGGGATCCGAAGAGATACACAGAGCCAGAGAAGTTCATACCAGACAGATGGATACCGTCGCCTGGAAAGGAGCGGCCCTTGGACCCTGCCACGGTAGCGTTCGGTTTGGGGAGGCGGTAAGTCTGAATTTTCTCCGTCCTACACTCGCGTTCACATCAAATCTCCAGGATCTGTCCCGGAAGATTCTTCGCCCAAAACTCCGTCAGTACATTCATTTTCATATTGTATTCTCCCCTTTCCGCTTATTCATATCGCATCGCAGATGTTCATCGTGGTGGCGTCTATACTCGCCTGTTTTAATATCCAGAAGGCTTTAGACGACAACGGCGTACCGATCACACCTGCGGAAGCCTTCACTCCAACTATTATTCGGTGAGCCATGCACTCCCGAGAAGGTATTTTCTTGTTCCTAACATGACTCAGGCATCCGCTGCCGTTCAAGTGTAAGATCACCCCACGATCCGAGGAAGCTGTCGCCCTCATTCGTCACGCGGCTTCTTTTGAGAAGTGATCCAATCATGTTTTTCATCTCTTTTATAACGCCCTCATGACGGTATGGACTCCTCGCTCGTTTCTTTATGCATGAGTATATTTACGTACAATGTACACAATATGCATTCCATGTATTGTTTTGTAATGCTATAACATGCCTTCCGTTGCACGTTGGTCCCCGGTTCGGAACCTAGTGTATGCTACATCTTGATTGACGGATTAGCTGAGCTGACTATAGACGCGACAATCACCGCGTGTTGGGCCTATCTGGTGGAGGTTCTCTAGATAAATGAAGATCATATGGAGGAGTATTGTCTTAATTAGAAATAGAGCGTCTGGGACGTAGATAGGAAAATATCTACTCTGCTCGCCTTTTATAAGTCCGCTCGAGATTTCCTCTGTGAAGTGTTCACAAGGTAGAATCAGGTAGTCTTTGTTTACATATAGTCATTCTCTCATAGAGAACCTTTTGCGATTTATTTGTAGATTGACAATTATTATCTGCTGCATCTTGTGTGATATAAAACCATATTCCCTGCATCGATCTACAGCAGACACAAGCAATATTCTTCATCGCACGAACTCAAGTCAAAGTCCCTCTAACCCTTGACCCACCACCATCAAGGTTCATCGTGCCACTCTTTACCCCCTCCGGCCTTCTTCCTCTTACTCTCACACCCAAAATGATTTTTGTTTGCTCTCTTAGATCTTTCTCCCACCCTGCTCTCTTTGGGCAGCCTGACCCTTCGTGACGAACCGTGGTAAGTCACTCGTCGTCTGCGTCATCGTTACTTTGCTGTATGCATAGTTATTGTCGTGCTGAACATGCATTCTTTCTTCTTCACTCTCCCTGTCTTCTGTGCTCTAGTCCGACCTCATGGAAACCCTCGATGAGAAGCTGAATGGGGTGCCCATCATGGAGGTGGATGAGCCAGTCTCAGTTCAAGATCGTGAGTCGTTTCATGTTGTCACACAGACGAGCCTGTATGCGCAGATAAACTTAATCATTCCTTTTTCGAAATTTAGATACGGCGTTCGCAGCGAAGAATATGCCCGACCTAGGGCATGAAGTTAGGGATTTCGCCGTGTATCATTGGAGTTTGACGAATTGGCGGAAGTTGGAAAAGAAGATTACGAGTCCTGAGTTTGAGTGTGGAGGGCATCGTTGGTACGCTAGACCTCTTCGCCGCGATAACGACGTATCATTCATGCTTTATCGTCTCCCTAGGCGAATACTTCTGTTTCCCTTTGGTAACTCAAACGCGCCACCGAACGATACTGTATCTGTGTATTTGGACTATGCCGATCCAAAGAGAGCACAAGAGGGTTGGCACGCATGCGAATTCGCGTGTCGGGGCACGTCCCAAATCAGAATGATGACTAATGCAATACCTAGATGCCCGCCATCGTTTCATTGCTGAGGAATGCGATTGGGGTTTTACACGCTTCAGCGAGTTGAGAAAGCTGTTTGCCGCGCAAGAAGGTCATAGCCGTCCTACGATTGAAGATGAGACGGCAGATGTGAGCGTTTTCGTGCGTGTCCTCGAGGACCCAACGGGAGTGTTATGGCATAACTTTGTAAAGTTGGTTTTCCATGCAAGACTGTGACTTCGCACGGTTCTGACGGTTTTGTACAGCTACGACTCAAAAAAGGAGACGGGATATGTCGGGTTAAAGAACCAGGGCGCAACATGCTACATGAATTCACTGTTACAGTCCCTCTACTGTACCCGATATTTCCGACGCGTATGTCTACTCCTCTTACCTCGAGTCTTGCTCATCTCATGAACTTGAGCAACTTTTAGGCTGTTTATCAAATACCGACGGAAGACGACCATCCAACAGAGAGTGTAGCTTTAGCCCGGGTGTTTTACCATCTTCAAACATCTGATCAACCTGTCGGTGAGTTATTACCTCCTGTTCTTTACCAGAGTTTCGTAGACGGAACATTGTGCAGGGACAACTGAGCTGACGAAGTCCTTCGGATGGAAGTCTCTGGACTCGTTCTTACAACATGGTGTCCAGGAATTCAACCGTGTACTCCAAGAAAATTGGAGGCCGAAATGAAGGTAGGTGATTGTTCTGAGCTTCTTAGTGCCGTCTAACTTCATGCCTTCTGTAATAGGGTACCAAGGCGGACGGTGCCATTAGCAAGCTGTTCGTTGGGAAAATGAAGAGCTACATCAGGTGCCTCAATGTCGACTCCGAATCATCACGTATCGAGGACTTCAATGGTACATCTATAATCAAATATATACATTACGCATACGCTAACACCTTATCCAGATATCTCGCTCAACGTGAAAGGAATGAAAAACCTTTACGAATCATTCTGCGACTACGTCGCCGTAGAGACTTTAGACGGAGACAACAAGTATCAGGCGGAAGTTTATGGTCTCCAAGACGCCAAGAAGGGAATCATTTTCGAGTCATTCCCGCCTGTTCTGCATATTCAACTCAAGCGATTTGAGTATGATATCCAGAGAGATGTCATGGTTAAGGTAACGGCTTCCTGCGAGATACAGTGCTTCATGACGTTTTGGGGTTGCAGTGTTTTGCTGGCTATCTATTTTTTCGAGCATGGCAAGTTCGAACCCAATATTTCAGTCATCAGATGTATCAGTCCCGCCGTTACCTGTCACATTAATATAAGTTATAGTCATTAAAATAAATATTTATTCTTTTGACCAAATGAATAAAGTATGTATTTGTAATTTGAGCGGACTTACAATCCTTATTATGTCAGATTGAGTATATGATGTCGTCAGCAATAGATCTGCCCAGATTAGCCCATCTCAATTTGATGGGCAGTGAGCGATGGGCAGTCGGCATCGCGTTTTTCCCACGATGTACCATTGTGCTGGGACAAGCCAAGGAACTGCCAAGAGTGCTAATAATTACCATATATGTAACGATTTCACTGACCATCGAACCATCAGTCGGGACTGATGGTTCGATGGTCAGTGAGCGGAGTTTGAAAAAATAAAGAGGTTCTTCTCCTTGATGCGACGTGGGTCCCTTTCGCTCCTTACTTTATTTGGCAGGATGAGCGGATCGACGGACCAGCTGCCCATCGATCCCTCTCAATTCTACGGCTATCTACGTTGCCTCGGCATCCCCACTTTTTATTACCTCATGCACTGCCGGTCCAACTGCCCATCGCTCACTGCCCATCAAATTGAGTTACCTACCGAATATACTCACAGATATACTCACAGATTACATATGTGCATCTCGGTTATGAATGTACCAGACCCTCTGGGAAAGGGGTTCTATATGGTCCAAGAGTGCGTTGTTGAGTGCCTTTGGTCGACTTATACTAGATTATATAATACAGGGTGCTATAGGGCAAAATAGAACATATATTTTCCTCTATGGAACCCTCTACCAGATGGACTCGACACGCGGTGAATGGCGAAGGTCTGCGTTATTTATAGAGAGATGAGAATGGCACAGATGCGAACACACTGAATTCTCAGTGAAGTGTCCAGATACAGCAAGGACTAAATTCATCGTGAGAATTCTTCGGAACAGACTCGGATTCGGCTCGATCACTTACCCACAAAACCCCAAAATAACCTTGTTTGTTTCCTGTTTGTTCCCTTCCTCTGGTGTAACCATCGTTCAGGCTTGAACTTATCTGGCCCCGGCTATTCTTTTGCGGTCTCTCGTCACAGTCCTGTCCATGGACGGACGCTCATATCATAAAACATTTGTGTCGTGGAACATGTATCACGAGACGTCGCGCACCAGACACTCCGAATGTCAGATCTTTCCTATGAGGATGAGGACCCGCCGTTGGAACTTCTGTGAACCTTTCGTCGAGCTTGGGATGGTTATGATCGGACGTCTCATGTACTTCTACTAGTACTCCTTGCGTTTGATGGGAACCAGTCTGTTGACTGATTCCAACCCGCGTGGAACCTTGGCTGAGCTTTGCTTTGCTTTGTCGGAATCGAATACAGCCGTAGGCTTCTTAAAGTTCGCCGCAATTCAACTCTGTGGATTCAGTTTTCTGAGAACACCCACGCAGATGCAGTTCTCCTATTGGTCTTCCATTCACTCCAATCTATGAAATTTTCTTGGGTCGCATGTTGATCAAATGGGGTCAGACCTCAACCGCAAACCTTTTCATTGAAGTCGGGACCTCTATTGTTGGCGCAATGGATTGAGTGTTCTTTCGGTATTACCTGAGAGGACCCTGGCATATCCCTATAGAGGGTTCCCCCCAGAGGGGGGTCTGTATCCGGCTCGCGCGGGCCCTTACGGGCCCGCGGTATCCGGATTTGGGTGAACGATCATCCAAAATAGACATTGCATATCCCGAGTTTCGGGGAGCCCTCCCCAAGTTTGCCAGCACCAAATTTCCTTTTTTGGTGTTATAAGCACGGCGCGGCGCAAGTGTAAACATGAAATTCCCTTATTTTCATTAGTTGTAGGTGTAATTCTAGATATTAACCAAGCTCCTCTAGGTAAGCAGGTCAGTGTTGTCTGAATCAAGTGATCCGGTCCACCAATATCCGGCTGTGGGGCAGGCCTCTACCCATTTACCGCACCTGTATCCGGATATTTGGAGAAGCTTGTACCCATTTTGGGGCCCAAAGTATCCAGATTTGGGCAGCCCTCCAGCCAAATTTGGCCAAATTTTATCCGGATTTTGGGGGAACCCTCTAGGAGGATATGCCAGGGTCCTTACCTGAGCTCTTTGAGAAATACAAGGCTTAATCTTGCTACCGCTGGTCTGTTCCATATCCAAAGAGAATACTGCATTGTATGTATTCAATTCGCGACATATACACATGCCAACCGCTCTTTGCCGCGCCTGCCTTCTGGCCAAGATACACCGAATTGAATTACCCCGGCTTCTTGAAGAAGAGGTCCATGAGAAAGTAAGTAACATAAATATTGGCACTCCGTATCGTTTACGACAGGTTCTTGTTCTTCTTCCACATCCCCGTCATGACTATCAACGCTCTTGATCTTCTTGCAATCATCATTTCTCTCGTCTTATTATGCTCATGGGTAGCGTGGAGAAGGCGCCGTGCAGATCGGCTTCCTCTGCCACCTGGGCCACGAAGACTTCCGATCATCGGTAATCTCCTGGATATGCCGGGTAAAGAGGAATGGGAAACCGCACGCAAGTGGGGGGAGAAGTATGGTGAGATTATCCCGCGAATTCCTTGGCTAGTTATTCACCACTACTTTGTACTCTATTTCAGGCGATCTAGTTTATATAAAGAACTTCGGAACGGGATACTTATTTGTCAACTCGTATGATGCAGTCGTTGAGCTGCTTGAGAAGCGCGGAAACTTCTATTCCGGTCGACCTCAGACGACAATGCTTAATCTGTAGGTCCTCATCAGTAATCGTAAATAGTGAGCGTGAAGTTCTGACTTCACTGTATCCCGTAGGGAGGGGTGGAATAAATGGCTTGCGTCACTCATGCCATACGGAGACGAACTGCGCCAGACGAGACAGTACATCAACAAGTTTTTCCATCGGACCATTGCAACCGATTACTATGAGGTACAGACACAGTCAACACATAAGCTCCTACTGGACTTCCTGGAAGAACCAGATAGCTTTCGGGAACATATTAGATAGTATGTGACCCCTTGACAATTCCGACGTCGGCTCACTTCATACTCATGCTACAGTTGGGCCGCGGAGTCTATAATCAAGATTGCCTACGGCTATGAAGGTATCATTCCTCCTAATCTTTCAAGCGAGTCTGGCTGACAATCTGACAAATGACAGTCGCTAAGAATGATCCGTACATAGAGCTTGTTGACAGAGGTGTGGTATTTCTTGCCGAAGGATTCACGTTCTGGATGGTGAATGCGTTACCTATTTGTACGTATCAGACTTGAAGGGCATCACTGCTCACCTATTGACCCGTGTTCCAAGTGCGCTTTCTCCCTACATGGTTCCCGATGGCCAACTTCCACAAGGTGGCGAAGGAAGGATACGAAGTTTCCATGGCCATGTACCGGGATCCTTTTCGAAAAGCAAAGGATATGATTGTATGTTGCCTTCTGAAATTCGATTACCCCAGTGCAGTTTAATCCGTTATCGTAGACTGCCGGCACCTGTGAGCCTTCAATGACAAGCAAGCTACTAGAACGGTACGTCGGAAAAGACGGAGATAGGTCTAATGAGGAAGTTATCGCAAAGGCTGTGGGCATTTCTTACGCAGGTTCGTTGAGTCAATTGTAGCGCCGGACTGCTCCCATCATTTCTTATAACACAGGTGGCGGAGATACGGTTTGTTCTACGTTTAGAGTTCTCTCGGGATTCTTGAGATGACTATCGTTACCAAAGACCGTATCGGTGATGCTAACTTTCCTGCTGGCAATGGTTCTGTATCCAGAAGCCATGCGAAAAGGCCAGGAAGAACTAGACAGGGTTCTCGGGAAGAGCCATCTCCCAACCTTCGAGGACAGATCTACACTGCCTTATATCGAGGCTATTTGTGCCGAGTGTCTGAGGTGAGTGTAGCGGTTGATTACAGGTCCATTCTATTTGAACGTGCTTACGTCCTACCAGATGGCAAACTGTCACACCCATCGGTGAGTTCGTCTTCTGTCCAAGAGTCCGGGAGTTGAACTAACAAGGCAGTCGACCGTATCAGGCCTGCCGCATGTCGCAGAGAAGGATGACGTTTTTAATGGCTACTTCGTTCCTGCTGGGACCACCGTGTACGCGAACATATGGTACGCAGGTTATTCTGCCAATATTACAGTCCGCTACTGACATTTGAAGTCAGGGCCATATTGAGAGATCCAAAGAGATACCCTGATCCCGACAGATTCATACCAGAAAGGTGGTTACCTGAACCCGGGAAAGAACTGCCATTGGATGCTAATAAAGTAGCCTTTGGATTTGGTCGACGGTGAACATACCCTTGATCATTCGATGCATTATTCTATACTCACTAATATTCGTGTCCAAATTGCAGGATCTGCCCTGGAAGATACTTTGCTGGGAATTCTGTGAGTGCTACCACTGTGTTTTGATGAGGAAGCATGGTATGGAGGCAGGCGTCACCTCTAGGCTTTCATTGGCATCGCCTCCGTCCTGGCAGCCTTCAATATCCAAAAGGCGGTTGACGATCGAGGCATGCCAATAACTCCCGCGGAAGACTATGATCCGACTATTATACGGTGAGTGTAGTCGGACGTCGAATGGCGAATATGTCGTCATTGTGTCTCCGCCTAACGCAAACATTGAAATTATAGGCACCCGAAGCCGTTCAAGTGTAAGATTACGCCAAGGTCCGACAAAGCAGTGACGCTTATCCGTCAAGCGACCTCGTCTGAAATATGAAGCCTGCGGAAAGAGTGGGAGGAATGAAGGTTCTGTTGGAACTGTTGAACTATTGCTATGTTGTACCACTGCAAAATGTTAGTAGTTATGTCAATAATAGACGCGCTACTTTGAGGAGCTAGCTGGAATCGATATGGAATGTATAGTGCACATGAGTCATTCGGCGTGTCGATTGTGTTACTTTCTAAAATAACTCTTGAAGAGTTTTCTGCTAACTCAGTATGATTCAATAATTAATACTGCTTCTAGCACCGTCCTACTAGTATCTAGTTCAATGATGACTAGTACTAGTGGTCCAAAGTTCCACTATAGTGATGACGATGTCGCGGAGTGACAAGTAATAGATTAGAAAAAAAAATGAAACTAGTAAAAACTGTAGGCTCTCACCTCAGTCGCATGCTACGAATACAAATGGAAGTATTATGACCCATATAGCGAATGAAACTCGGTCCACTGAACGTTTGGTATAAGACTAAGGTGGCAGAAACGAGTGGCAGACGGTCTATATACGAGACTGAGTCTGAGATGGACGAAAAAGGAAATGTCCACTGAAAAGGAAATATTTGCAGTCCAGAGACGAACCTGATGTTTACACCATAATATTACATGTAACAGGAAGCCTTCACTCCAACCATTATACAGTAAGCAATTTAATTCGATAAATTATTTCCTGTTGTACCTGACAAGACTCAGGCAGCTACCATTCAAGCGCAAGATCACCCCACGATTCGAAGAAACCGTCACCTCCATTCATCAAGCGGCTTCTTTTGAGAAGTGATCAAATCATGTTTCATCTCTTTATAACGCTCTTGCGACTGTATGGATCGCTCGTTTATGCATGATCATAATTTACATACAGTGTACACATCATGCATTCCATGTATTGTTTTGTAAAGCTATAGCACGCTATCCGTTACACGTCAGTCCCTGGCTCGGATCCTAGCGGATGGCATCCACAGCTTGACGGATTAGTTGTGCTGACTTGTCAGACCGCGGCGTAATCCTGCACTTGAAAGGCTTGGGGTGTCTTTCAAAACATCAGCATTACCAGTAGTGAACGTCCATCTGATCCAAGAGGACATACCGAATGAAGTTCGACGTATATTCTACCCTAGGAACGATAGGATCTCCTTTCTCATCGATATCCATCTGAATATCGAAGGTCGCGAGCATAGACGCGACAATGATGAAGATCTGCAATATTCATTAGGAACAGACGAGATAAGCGTGGCACAAATGCGAACGTACTGAATTCTCAGCGAAGTGTCTGCCGGGACAGATACTGAAAGAAAAGTTTTCATCGTGATAATTCTTGAAACCGATTCGGCTCGATCGCTTACCGTCTACCAAACCCAAAAATAAGCTTGTTTGCTTCCAAAGGTGCTTTCTTCCCTTCCTCTGGTAGCCATCGTTCAGGCTTGAACTTATCTGGCTCTGGGTATTGCTTCGCGTCTCTAGTCATAGCCCTATCTATGGAAAGACGCCCATATCATTCATGCGTGCGTGGAACATGTATCGCGAGACGTACCAGACGTTGGGAAGAACAGTAGTATCCGCTGGGATGAGGAATCCATTATAGATATCATCCTCAGTAGTACAGTGTGCTATGGCTACGCCGAATGCTCAGATGATCCAGACATGGAATCCGGTGGTAAGATAGCATACCGAAAGGACCAACAGGCTGGTATCTACGAAGATGGGAATAAAAGGCCCTTAGAAATGGGGAATTACGAAAAAGAACTCGAAACAGTACGTACCTGAGAACTTCCTTGCAAATAGCATTTATGTAGGGCAGCTTTGGATTATCTTGCATAGTCGGCAAAGTATCCTTGCCGATAACTTCGTCCAGCTCCGCTTGTCCTCGGCGCATTGCGTCCGGATGGAGCACCATGGCCAATGTAAACGTAAGGAGGGCTGAAACGGTCTATTGTAAATATGACGGGTGCTGATGAGTACTGCGATTGATTGTCGCTGTCAAAAGGCCTACAGTATCTGTTCCGCCTATTGCATGCGAACGTAAGATTGCGTTACAATCGCCGAGGAATACCAGAAGATGGTCTAGATACCTGCGTAGGTAGTCCCAACGGTCTTCGCTATAAGAGCTTCATGAGAGGCTTGATCTTCAGGGTCGACGTTCTGGTCCAAAAGCTTGCTCATCATGGACTCTGAACCCTGGCCGTTTGCCTAAGAATGGCAAAGCCGTGAGCTGAAAACGACATGAGACTAACATACATAAGTCGTGCTTACGATCAAATCCTTTGCCATTTCGAAAGGTCTAGCGACCACTTGTCGTGAAAGTTCGCGCCCCGCTTTCGCGATCCTAAGAAATTCCGCTCCTGGAAACCATTCGGGCAGGTACTTCACTAAACATCGAATCAGCATGTGTGAAATAGTGAATTGTCAAGATTACGTACGAATTGGAAGGGCATTGACGAGGAAAAACGTTTGAGCTTCTGTTGCGTAGTCCATGGCTTTCTCGGCCAATTCAACGTAAGGATCACCCTTAGGCATGACTGATATCAGATGCTTCATTAGCGTTGTCCTATCGGAAATCACGAGTAATCGTTGCCTAACCTTCATACCCATAGCCAATCTTCATGATCAATTCGGCCGTAGCACTTTCTGCCTCGTCAGTTTCAAGGAATAATCGGAGTTGATATGGGCATACTGTCTTATGTGCTTAGCATACTGTGTTGGCTCTTCAAGAATCGCTAAGAGCAGCCTTTGTGCACAAGCTGTCTGATCCTCATAGTAAGTGGTCACAGCGGTCTGCTGGAAAAACCGATGAAACTGTTGGCG
The DNA here is from genome assembly GCA_024712875.1 of Inonotus hispidus. Taxonomy (NCBI): domain Eukaryota; kingdom Fungi; phylum Basidiomycota; class Agaricomycetes; order Hymenochaetales; family Hymenochaetaceae; genus Inonotus; species Inonotus hispidus. The sequence goes on along the minus strand of CM045723.1, from coordinate 848,413 downwards.
TGATTTCCGAAGTTCGTCCCCATACGGCATCATGACTGTGAGCCAGAGCCATTCTTCACTGGAGTGGCGCATTAGAATGAAAGTATATATGAGAATTGCGGGAGGCCTACAGTTCCATCATTGAGATATAGGGTCTCGTCGAATAGTTGTACCCGCGCTTCTCGAAGAGATCGACCGCGGCCTCGTACGAATTCACGAATAGGTATCTAGTACCGAAATTCTTTACCATCACCAGGTCGCCTACGACACGAGTCAGCCCGCGCGCACATTGAGTTCATTGCGTTCGTATTCACCATACGTCTCTCCCCATTCGCGAGCCTTCTCCCATTCATCAGAGCCAGGCATATCGAATATGTTCCCAACCAATGGCAGAGGCTTGGGTCCAGGGGGGTAGGGACACGCCTTAACCGCGCTGTTGTTGCGGCACTTTATCCAAGACCGCACATAGAGTGCGGCGCAGGCGACTGCCACAACATCCAAGAGTAGTACCAGCATTATTAGCGGGTGCGAATGGGCATGTATCAGTGATAGCTTCTTCTCAACGACGCCTTTATGTGCCGGAGTTTGCGTCGCCCGTATTAAATGGAGTCCTCAATAGGTTCACTGATGAAGAATGGAGCAAGCATCCGACCCACGGTTATACTTAGAAGCGTCTTGGGAGGCATCATGATGGTGCCGCAAGTCTCGGAAGCTGTTAGCGAGAAGCAACACTCATCAGGCAGACTCTCGTACAAGACCGTGTTGCGAAGATCTCACCTCTACAGTACCAAGGATAAAGGCAAGAAATTGTTGTTGGCCACAGACGAGTGCTCTGTCTCTCTATCACCCAAGGGGGGAATTACACATTTCGATCGATGCAATCAATTGCACTGTGTACATCAATGTTGCACGAAGTCGCCACGAAGAAGTGGACATCGCGCTTGCGCATCATACTGACACTATGAATACCTGGGGCTGCACCACACTGAACAATAGTTACGAGGCAACAGATACCCGAATATGAAGCCACATTTCGAGATGTACAAATCTGGAAATCGCCACCGAAATGCAAGAGAAAGCCGGCCCAGTGGATAACGGTGCCTTCCAAGTTATCAGACGCGCCAATACCAACCGGGACTAGTATGACACCGGAGGTAGTAGAGTTATTTGGAGACTGCCGGGACTTTAGGATTTTTGGGACATAGGAGAGAAAGACCGAATTGAGGTGCAACAGATACCAGCTCCAGCCAAAGCGTTTCCCAGAGCGTACGGGTATTGTTGGACCAGCATTACTCTGTTGAAGGCTGTGAGGCCACGACCACCTTGGGGCGGGAGCGGTCTTTAGGGGAAGTATGACTTAGGTTTGGGAAGTCTCATCTGTGTTGAAACCGTTAGAAACGAAGTACGCCAAGCTAAATGGAAGAATGAAATGCATTGCAGCAAATTTCATGCCCGGAATAACTCTTACCGAAGGCATCGCAATTGGTGAACCCCATGGCACCTGACTCGTCCGCTAGCCGAATGTTCGTCCGGGACTTTGCTTCTCAGTTCTCCTCCAGCATGTTCAGCCCACCCCCCGGTCCCGGCCTTCCTGTCGCGTACACGTATACGCCGAGATCTCCATGTGATTGAGAAACAATGCAAATTCGGGATAGACTGAATAAAATGCTTCGCTGATTTCAGAAAACCGGAATAGAGTCGTACCAACCCGGGATGTGATCGTCAACCTAAAGAACAATGGATAGGGCCGCTCAGTCAGAGACAGTTTAACTTTGCCCAAAGTGCGTATTATCATTCCATGCTCGTTGGCAAATAAGGCACCTATGACCTGTATAACGTCCCTATCAGATTAAGAATTACATCTACCCTTTCTGCGTTGCCCAGTAGTATTGCTCTTCGGTTTATCATGAAAGTCTTATCTGGTAGTGCCAGAAAGTAGTCAGTCCCCAGGAACCTTCAGCCTTCAGGAAGCAATGTAAAATGCACACCGTCGAGCTACCACACATCCCCCTAAGCCAAGCAGTCTATACGACGGGCGATTTCTCTACGAATACGGTGTCAAGTCGTTGGTCGTCCCGGATATATGAAATGCTACTCACTCGGCACACGACGTTCGATTTACACGTCTGAAACTTGGAGAGCCTTACAGCATCCACGCTCGCAAGATCTGATTAGTAGCCCATCGGAGATTTCGACGGTGGCACTCAATTTTCAGGTATGGACCCGGTACGTTGAGAGTCGTCTCAACTCAGGGCAAGAGAAAAGCGTTCGCGAAAATTGAAATTCCAAGAAACACGGTCACGTGTTTGACCTCTGGGCACAAGAATCTAATATAAATCATACATGTGTAATTTTCATTTAAGAAATACCATAGATATATATTCAACTCTAGTTTCAACAGTACGATGGTTTCAGATGAAAAGGCGCCGTCAGATTCAGTTACATGATTTCGCGCAAATGCAAGCTCTCAAATGGTACTTGATATACATACCGTTTCGACGCTTAGTGAACGGTCTCCAGTGCTTGACGGATGACTTCCTCGGACTTGCCTGACCTTGGCACAATTCTGCACTTGAAAGGTTTGGGATGTCTAAAGGAGCGTGATGCCATCAGCTGTGCGTCACGGTTCTTCCTCGAGCAAACTACGATGCGAACCTAATAAAGTGCGGTGTGTATTCTTCCTTGGGAATTAACGGAATACCATCATCATCGACGGCCATCTCGATATCAAATGTAGCTAGAATAGACGCCACACTGATGAAGATCTGTTTTTATGCTCAGGGAAGGAGAAATGGGGTCAAAATGCAGGGACATACAGTATTTTCAGCGAAATATCTTCCAGAACAGATTCTGTTGTTGATAAGTGCATCTTGTCAGTTTTTCGAATGCGTCCGCGATTTAGCTTCTCACCGCCTGCCAAAACCAAACGCCATTCTGTTCGCCTCTAGAGGATGCTTCTCTCCTTCCTCGACTATCCAGCGTTCTGGCTTGAATTTGTTCGGTTCTGGATACTCTTTCGGGTCTCGCGTCATAGCCCTATTTAATGCCCTAAATTAGACATTTCATAAGTGTACATTAAGCGACCCAAGATTTACCAAACGTTAGGAAAGACGGCGGTACCGGCCGGAATGAGGTATCCTTTGTAAATATCGTCTTCGGACGTGCAATGTGCAACCGCTGCCCGAACGTTAGATCAGATACCCCATGGAACACAGTGGAATTTGGCGAAACATACCGAGAGGCGCAACAGGTTGATACCTGTATCGATGAGGATCAGACGGCTCTTCCTAGGAGCATAGTTGAGCTTCACGTACCTGAGGACTTCTTTACAGATGGCATTTATGTACGGCAACCTCGGTCTATCGCTCATTGTCGGTATTGTGTCTTTTCCGAGTACTTCGTCTAATTCTCTTTGTCCTCGCCGCATGGCCTCTGGATATAGCACCATAGCTAGCAAGAATGTAAGAAGGGCAGATACAGTCTGTACCAAAGACCACCAATATTAGAGGCTTCCATTACTATCCTCCGTAAGGAACCCACTGTATCTGCTCCGCCTAATGATATTCGTAAACATAGAAATAAATTCTGGCTCGACAATAATGATTATTACCTGCGTAAGCAGTTCCGACAGTCTTGGAGATGAGATCTTCGTTTGAGACCTGTCCTTCGTCATTTGTGTTCTGATCCAAGAGACTGCTCGTTAGTGATACGGAGCTCTTTCCACTTGCCTACAAACAGACCCATATTCGTGAACTTCTGTTGTGTCACATTGGAAAGGTGCTCTCACAATCAAGTTCTTTGCCATCGCAAAAGGCTCGAAGCGCATCCGTCTCGAAGTTTCACGTGCCTTTTTCGCAGTAGTGAGAAATCCAGCTCCCGGAAACCACTCCGGAAGGTACTTCACTGATTCTAACAGTTAATACACAAAGAACGGCTCGCTATCGGAAATGAGCTTACGAATCGGAACTGTATTTACAAGAAAGAATCCCTGTGCCACGCCAACGGACTCCAGGCCCGCCTCAGCCAAATTGATATACGGGTCATTCTTTGGTTGTGCTTAACCGACCTATTAGCGTGAGCCACAGCAAATGGCTCATCGACCTGACCTTGATAACCGTAAGCAATTTTCATGATTGTTTCACCCGCCGCGCTTTACGATCATTAGCATTGGCAATACACTATGTTTGTGTGGACGTACTATCTAATGTGCTCGGCAAATTTCGTCGGCTCCTCGAGTAAGGCTAGGAGTAGCTTCTGTGCGCTTGCAGTCTGAACGTCGTAGAAATCGGAAACAGCCGTCTGCTGGAAGAAACGATGGAATTGCTGGCGCGATTTCCGATGTTCATCTCCATATGGCATCAAACTCGTGAACCAAACCCACTCCTCACTGGTTCATAGCATTAGAACGACGGGGATACGAAAAAGACGCGTAACTTACAGCTCAAGCATCACACTGTATGGTCTCGTCGAATAATTGTTACCGCGCTTCTCAAGAAGATCGACCGCAGCCTCATACGAATTGACGAAGAGATATCTGGCACCGAAATTCTGCACCATGACTAGGTCACCTGGAAGGAAAGTCAAATCAGTAGAATCCCCGGAGTCTTGGCTAGCATCTCACCGTATTGCTCTCCCCATTGACGAGCTTTCTCCCATTCTTCGGAACTAGGCATGTCGAATACGTTTCCCACGACTGGCAGAGGCTTAGGTCCGGGAGGATAAGGATACCCTCTGGCCCCATTTCTCTTGCGGCGCCTTAGCCAAGACCGCAGGTAGAGTGCAGCGCAGGAGATGGCGACAGCATCCAAGAGTGGCACTAGCATTAGCAGGAAGTGACGGAGCTACTAAGTGTTGATAAAGTACATCGTGTCATGCTGCAAGTTCTTATATATAAACTCCGGGATATGCGGATAAAGCTGGAAGCTCTAGATGAGCTGCTTCCCCGCTCCAACAAAGAATATTAAGGTTTGGAGGGGACTTCGCCGATGTGATACTGGAAGGAGTAAGGGATCTGCAACGGTGAGAAAAGCCGACATTCTGCACTGTGCTCCTGAACGGAGTAGTATTTTGGTCCGGAACTGTACAGGGCCTACAGTTTTAGGGGCATAACCGAAGAGAGGCGTAATCAGGAAGCCGAAACAGACTGTGTAAGTGGGAAAATTCGGCCAGTAACTAGGAGGACCAGATTCCATGTTCGATCCACGGGAACCACCGTAAGCATGGCGCATGCCTAATTGGCAAGAAACCCCATCTAGTCAGAACCTCGTGCTAATCTGAACACACCAAAAGAATGCTCACCTCCTATATGTCCGCTAAGAAACGGCTTTGCAGACAAGCGACCGAGTTTCTTGGCGAATACTGTTAAGCAATGAATACTACAGACATTGGTCACACTGAAATTAGAGCTTCGAACATCATGTGTACCGCGGTTAAACCACTTTCGCCCGATACACTGCCTGGAAAGACGAGCCGACTTTGCTTCTCAAGCCACGTATTCCCGAATGGAAGAAGTCCAATCACTCGGAAAATGGGGTCTATCTTAAGATTCTTCACTAATCCGACCTCAATACATATGACAGGTGGATAATGGTCTACAGGTTGCGCGCGAAAGCTGATTATTTGTGTCTAGATGCAAGACTAGATCAGCCACTGGCGTCGAATGAAAAAAGTCAAACTTACGACTTTCTCTGACCAATGCCGGATCAGTGACGACATGATAACGGACACTGTTCTGTCAGGTGCCGTTCGATGGAGCGTAAGTATTACTTGCGCATCCATGGAGCAGCGAGCCAATGAACTCGTCGGTATATGGAGAAGCCGGTCACACGGGGGAAATAAACCACTAGGGCGGATCCAGTCCGGAGGATGCCATCTATTGGTCACGTCAAGGGATGGAATGCTCGAATCCCTGTCTTCCGTTTATGCAGTAGAGTTTCTTGCGAAAGTTTTCTGGCAAAACACTCTTTCCTATCTTCTAGTTCGGTTGCTCGTTGTTCTCTATCAACTTCTTGGTCTATGCTAACCTAGATATGTCAGATGAATTAGTCGGGCCGACGACATATAGAAAATAAACCCGGAATACAGGTTGAAGGACTCACCAGAGCTAATCTTGAGGAAGAAGAGTATTGCTGCACTATAGTGAAACATAGATGGTTTTTATTGAAATCCGCAAAGCCGCTAAGCCGTATCGTGCGTTCCCTCGATTCTACACACGCAACAGAGAACGAGACCTCTTGGGGGGTTGGGATGAACGACCTGCATGGAATTTTCGTGATTCATTGGCGAAAGTCATATTTTCAAACCAAACTCGTTTACGACTGGCTGTGCTGCTCTTGGGATTATAATATCATTATATAGGGATTGAGAATTGTTGGGGCCGAAGAAAGGAAGAGTCGTCGCGCGAACAAATCGGAACATCATATCATATCAACGCATCACGTGCTGATCATATCAACGTGTCCCGACACGTGACGGAGTTTGGAGCTACACGAAAAGAAAGATCCTCACATAGGAGATTAGACGAGAGCGCGAAGGCTCCAGTCGTGTATATGATTTCGTGTAACATTTTGGATATGGCATTACAATCTTGGGACGATTTCACAAACCGTTTGCAACTTTGCGAGTATAAGAAGCAACTTTTCCCGCATCCGCGAGGATTGCAGTCATCGAGTTCATATTCATTGAATATTATATATCGCTTGACGGATGAGTTCCGCCGACTTGGAAGAGCGCGGTTTAATTCTGCACTTGAAAGGATTTGGATGTCTGAAGTGTTGAACAACACATGAGAGTCCGTTAGAGTCCCTTTCAATGAAAAGAAAAACCGTGCTCACCGAACAAAGTTCTGCGTGTACTCTTCCTTAGGAATAATAGGGCTACCGGTATCGTCGACGTCCGGTTCAATATTGAACGTCGCGAGGATAGATGCCACGATTATGAAAATCTACACTCCTTATCAGAAGCCAAGAATGCGGCTGCAACGAGCATGAGCGCACCGAATTTTCAGCGAAGTGTCTTCCGGGACAAGTTCTGTCCAAGGAACGTTTGTAAGTATCCCCGCAGAATGGTTGGTTCTCAAATTCACCGTCTACCAAACCCGAAAACGAATTTATTTGGTTCTAGAGGTGGGTTATTTCCTTCCTCGGTTAACCAACGTTCTGGCTTGAATATGTTCGGTTCCGGGAATTCCTGGGAATTTCTTGACATGGCCCTGTCCGAGCAATCTTGTATGATTCGAACGTACATAGCATAAATTATTCCAATTGACGTACCAAATATTGGGCATAACAGATGTTCCAGCAGGAATAAAGTGTCCCTTATAGACATCATCCTCAGAAGTGGAATGAGGCACGGCTATACGGAACGGAAATTCTGATTACCGAGATGTTGAAAGCTGTAGCGATGAACCGTACCGAGAGGCGTGACAGGCTGGTATCTGCGATTGTATGGGTGAAGAGTCTCTAACATAAACTTATCAAAACACACCTTAGGACTTCCTTGCAAATAGCATGTACGTAAGGTAACCTCCACCTATCGTCAAAAGTTGGCAGGATGTCCTTGCCAAGAACTTCGTCAAGCTCTTCTTGTCCTCGTCTCCTTGCTTCTGGATACAGCACCATGGCTAATACGAACGTAAGGAGAGCAGAGACAGTCTGTGTCGAAGCCATCAGCCCCCCCAAGAACCACATTCATTTCCATCAAGACGTACGGTATCTGCTCCAGCTACAACACGCAGAAGTGAGGTCGCGCATGAATACGAGAGGGCCATGCTCACCTGCGTAGATGGTTCCCACAGTCTTTGCAACTAAGGCTTCGTTGGAGACTTGATCCTCGGTATCCGCGTTCTGTTCCAAGAGCTTGCTCGTCAAGGACGCTAAGGCTTTTCCACTTTCCTGTATAAGAAAATTCGGCAATCGGTTTGTCACGATAACAAAAGGCGGTACAATTGATCGTTTCGCCATGTCAAACGGTTTATTGAGCATCTGCCGCGAAAGCTCACGCCCTGTTTTCGCAATGGCAAGAAATTCAGTTCCCGGAAACCATTCCGGAAGATATCTTACTATTTATCAAGGTCAGGAAAAGGGCGGAGAGCAGATAGCAGTGAAACTTACAAGCCGGAAAAGCATTGACAAGGAAAAATCTTTGTGCCTGTGTCGCGTAGAACATGCCTCTCTCGACCAACTCGATATATGGGTCATTTCGTGGCTGGACTATATCATTTCGTCAATATTAGACTAACAGTAGAATAATATGTGCTCGCTGATCTGACCTTGATATCCATAACCGAGCTTCAGCATCAATCCACCTATGGAGCTTCATCAAGTCACTGTCTGTCAGTGCCAGTGTGAACATCGGAATTCAAAGCAACTCACTCCCTGATATGACCGGCGAAGTTATCCGGATCTTCGAGAGTTGCTAATAGAAGCTTATGTGCACAACTTGTCTGTTCCTCATAAAAATCGGACACTGCCCCTTGTTGGAAGAACTGATGAAGTTGCTGCCTAGACTTCCGATGCTCGTCACCATACGGCATTCCAACAGTGAACCAGAGCCACTCCTCACTGCAGACGCGGCTGAGTAAGGCTGAGACAGTAGCAAAATCAATCGGAGGCACCATACAGTTCTACCATCGAGTTGTGAGGTCTCGTCGAGTAAATGTTTCCGCGCTTTTCAAGCAGGTCGACCGCAGTGTCATACGAATTGACGAATAGATACCGAGTCCCTAACACTTGGACCATCACAAGGTCGCCTATAGAAACACCAGCGATCCCTCAAGATGAATGTGTATGCCACAATAATTCCGCGCCTCACCATATCGCTCACCCCATTCGCGAGCTTTCTCCCATTCATCAGAGCCCGGCATATCAAACATATTACCCACCAGCGGCAATGGCTTGGGTCCCGGAGGATGGGGATATCTTTCATTGCGACGTTTAATCAATGACCGCAGATAAAGTGCAGCGCACGACAGGGCAAATGCGGCAAAGAGCAGTATCAACATCAATGACGGACGAAAACACTGATACCTTATCAGTTCCATGGATCCACCTTTATATCAAAATCGTGGTTCTTGCTAGAACACAGTACAAGAGCAATTGTACGGTTCATCAGAAAATGGGGCACACAAGAAGCAATGACGATATTCAATAGGGTACGCGTGCCCCGTGTTCTGATGTCGTCGAGTGCAGGGTCGAACTTCGCACGGTATGACGCTCTGATGCTGCAATAGTAGCAGTCGTCTTCTCAAGTTGAAAGACAATATTGATGCATGTAGTAAAGCAGGAAAGAGGTGAATTCGCTATTCCGATACTGCTCCGCCGGGTCATCCCCGGGTGATACAGTAATTAGAACAGGACGAAGCGAAAATGCACGTGCAAACTGCAGATTGTTACTTACAAATTGGCCAATCAGATTCGGCATCTGAGCAAGACGTACCAGGGCCACCAATAATAAGTACTTTCAGATCGTCCCGGACGGGAGTATCTATGGTACTTCTTGGCACTTTCTCCAGTCTCGGGTCCTGTGCCAAGCCAGGGACCAAGGACAATTTGAATATACTTACCAGGGTGTGGTGGACAAGTAAGAAAAGGAGTGGTAGAAGAATGCAAGAGCAAGAGACGTCCATGATGTTGGAACCATGCCTTGGGATTGGGTGCGGTCCATAAGAAAGCGACCGGAGCCGATATCATGAATCAACATACAGGCCAACTCATTGTGGACTGGAACTGGTTGATGAGCACTTTATACGGGTCAAAATCGAAGCACCAGCCTCACCTGTGCTTGAAACTCGCGTGTCGAGCATACTGGGTGGATGTAGCTGACAAGCGGCATCATAAATCTGATCGCAAGTCATGCTCGGGGCACTGACAAAAATCCAAGGGGCCCTATGGCGAGGCCGGTTCTCAAGCTAAAACTGCAAGTCGCATGTCCAACTTGTTTCGCCAAACGTCACCAATGATCGGAATACCCCCTAAATTTGCGATGTACAGACCCCAGTCTCCATTCGCATCATGAAGGGAGTGGTATGTTATCCCTGTCAAAAACACTACATCATATTGGTTATAAACTGGATTTAACACGGCCTTCAACCACCGTAAAGTGGAAAGAGATTCCATAAAACCAGAGATGTTGCACTGCAAGAAACCGGAATAACACGTGGAGTTTGCGAAAGTAGCAAGAGATACGCGATTTGGATACGATTCACGATTTAGAAGGGTGCGAGCAAGCTGGAAGCCACCGATTTCCAATAGTCCGGAAGGCAGCGCAGAGGTTCGTGCATGACTCATCTCCACAATGCAAAGAGCAAAGGGAAAATTTTCCGAGGAGGCACTGTTGTCACCTGCACTCCTGCACTGAACGCGGTTCGCGTCCGCTTCGCGCCGTTCAAAACCGCAAGGCGTCTCGTTAATGTCGAGTACCGAAGCGGATGTTGGAAGCAGGCTGGCATACAAAGCGCTCAGTGAATTTACGAACCACTTGCAACTGGAGGGCCTCCTCGTCCTGCGCCTCTTCCACGGCCTCGTCGGCGTCCGCCCCGGCCTTCGGGCCGACCTTCACCATGTGTAACTTGTCCGCTAGCACTCTGCTTAGACCCGGATTCCCCTTTAGAAAGATCCAACGTTGGTCCCTCGGAGTCAGTTGCGAGCGTGGGTCTATGTAGGATTCCAGGCTTGCCGGCGTCCCGTGGAAGTGCTGGGATCGACTCTACCGGAAATGAGACGAAGTTGGTCAAAACACACGCCATATAGTCGGATGAAATACATGCCTGAAGTAGATTCAACCGTTCCTGGGGGCGGAGTTTGTCCCTTCGTACTGTCCCCGCGCCTCCGTCCACCGCGCGAACGTTCCTTTCCAGGACTGACTGGTACCTGAGGCTTTTCAACCTTATCCTTATCCTTATCCGTGGGCTTCTGTGGGCCTTCGGCAATCGTACTTTCGGTGGCTATCCTATCGCGTTCACGTTCACGCCGAGACTTACGATCTGCACCGCCGCCAGGTAGAACACCCGCTCCAGCCAATGCGGCAGCGAACTGACGAGATGCAATTCCTGGGCGAGGCCGCCCTTCCTGCGCCGCCTCCTTAGCAGCCTCTTTCGCTGTCGTAGCAGGCGTCTGTTTCGGACTTGCTTTCGCTGGTGATTTCGTTATTATCTTAGGGGCAGGTGCTAGCGTCGCTTCCTTCTCCTTTGCCTTCTGTGCGGGACTTCCAGAGGCTGCATCGCCTCGCTTACCACCACGTCTATTTCTTCTACCCTGACCGGGACCTGGTGGCCCGTCGTCACGATTGGCTGGCACGACGCCTTGCGGTTGCTTTCCTTTCTTTCGACCTCCTAAATCCTCTTTGGCGCGATAGTGCGCATGTGCTTTGAGGATCGTCTCCTTGTCCCGTTGCGCCTGCTTCTCAGCCCTGAGCGCCTCAAGCAGAGGGGTAGTCTTCGGTTGTTCTGGAGCTTGTGTAGCTGCAACTGTGAGAGCGCATCAGTTTTACTCGAAGTAAGTGATGCATGCTAATAAATTCTCACCCAATGCTTCGATTGTCTCGGTCTCAGAGGGCTTAGAGGCTGGAGCGTTGAGGCTAGAAAGAAATGATTTATAGTCCTCGTCTAGCAGGAATAATTTAGTTCGCGTGCGCCGTTACATAACACTATGTTACCTTGCTCTATGGTGCCCATCCTCGAATCGAACTTACGCTTGTCCGACGGAACCTTTTGGAAAGGGGCGAACTCCACGACTGCAATAGACTCATTACCTGCGAAAGTTGAGAAGGGTACAGCACAGGTGTGCACATATTTTCCTACCAGATTTGTCGCGAAAGACATGCCCATCATATGCTTGACTGAACGCCGCTAACTGCTCCACACTACGAAATGCGATGTAGGCGCGCGATGGTATGTTCTCCTTATTGACGTTGTACCTATTACACAGATTACACGTCAGCCACGGTCGAACATTCGATAAAAGTACGGCTTACTTCTTTCTAGTCTTTCCAGGGTAAAATATACGCCATGAGATGGTTTCTTCCGTAACCCATGGCTGCACACTCTGCCAGAAGATATCCTCTGGGAGGTTAGGTGGCAGGCGGCGTACGATAGTCTTGAGTTTGTCGTTTGCAGACGGCTGAGTAGCTTGCGCCTTCTTCTCTGCGCGCGATTTGTTTTTCTGCTTTCCCGCGGGCTCCGTCGCCGTCGCCATAGTCGGACTACAAGAAAGTGGATGGATGCTGCCAGTCAAACAAGCAAGAGTGGTAGGCGGCACGTGAGAATCACGCGACGTGACGCGTCTCGTCCCAACTGGAGTCGGAGCTTGAATTCACACAGAATACTATTCCGCAGGTCACGCTAAAAACTAAGAGGCTACATAGCTTATATACATAAGTACATAGATGTCTGATGCAGGAAGAGAAATAGGCCTTTAAGCAGTGCTTGTCCAGACATACATGCACAAACACTAGTACTATGCAGCATTCACCGTGCAGGAACGGGAATCGACAAGTATGATTCCTTCAGTTAGCAGCATCGACGGCATCGTGAATGGTTTTTATAATGTCACTAGAGCGGGGTGTTACTGTATACTTGAACGGCTTGGCATGCCTAAGAATACATGAATCAAACTGCCGAACAAAATTCGACAGAAACCATTACCGTATGAACTGAGAAGTGTATTCTGCTTTTGGGATTATCGGCCGCCCATTCTCGTCGAGCGCCTTCTCTATGTTAAAGGCTGCGAGAAGAGATGCAATGCTGATGAATATCTGCAAAATTGCACGTCACGGGCGTTTCTCAGGAAACCAAGAAGTTGTCATAACTTACAGAGTTCTCGGCGAATTGTAATCCAGAACAGATTCTGATATAGCCAATAAGATACGATCGGCTATGACTCGAGGAGGAAATTTATTCGTACCGTCTTCCGAAGCCGAAAGCAATTTTGTTGATCTCTAATGGAGCTTCCTTGCCGTCAGCTGGGACCCAGCGCTCTGGAATGAATTCGTCTGGTTTCTCATATATATTTGGATCTTTTGTCATAGCCCTTTGATCATATCCGACCGCAACAGCTGGTTGGTGACGTAGTGAACGGGCTTATTGTATAACGTACCAGATATTGGGCAGTACTGTCGCTCCAGCAGGTATCAAGTATCCATTGTATTCATCGTCTTCTTCCGTAGAGTGAGGGACACCTTCCAGTTCTTTCAGTAAACACGCAGAGGCAGCGGTTCACATGTAACACACCTAATGGGCCGACGCATTGCCATCTTGATTACGTTGAGTCTATTTCAGCTTGATGCGGACAATTAGCTGAAGAAGACGCACCTCAGACACTCCTTACACACGGCTTCAATATACGGTAGGCTTGGTCTATCTGAAAATGATGGTAGGTTGTTTCTCCCTACTACTCTATCCAACTCATCTTGGGCTTTACGTTGGGCCTCAGGATATAGTGTCATAGCGAGGAGGAAGGTTTGCATGGTGGACACAGTCTACCGCAATGGAGTCAGCAAAGTGTATTCCACCAAGAAAGTGAATATCCTACTGTATCAGAGGCACCTGGTAGCTTGAGTCATAATATCGTCATACATTTCTATGTATAATTAGATGGCCAACCTGCATATGTTGTCGCCGTAGCCATTGGGATCAATTCCTCGTCATTAATGACGGAATCTGAATTGGCTTGATAGGATTCCAGAAGTTTGCTCGTCATCGAAGGTTGAGGTGGGCCATTTCTCTACAAATTATCATAAATAACCTGTTACTATGACAATTAGCGGCCGACCATACTCACCAGCTTCTCCTTGGTCATTTCATAAGGCGTCTTGTACATGCCCATCGAGTGTTTATATCCGTTCTTCGCTATCTTTTGAAAGCCGGCTCCCGGGAACCAAGAGGGTAAGTATCTCAGCCAAGGAAATGAGTTCACCAGGAAGAAACCCTCAGCTTCCGCAAAGGCACCCATGCCTTTCTCTGCGAGAGCAATCAATGGATCGTCTTCCTCAGCGGCTATCGACAAACCTATCAAGCAAGACCTAGAGCACAAGTAGGAAAGATCGCGCACCTTTGTGTCCGTACGCAACCATGAGAATTGTTTCCCCTGCGGATCTATCCCCAAGTGAAGAGCGACGTCAGAGAAATGGATCAGTTCACTTACTGTTTAACAAGCTCGAAGTAATCATCCGGACTCCTCAGTAGTCTTTCAAGCATCTTCTGAGCTGATTGCATTTGAAGCTCGTGATAGTCCTCCACGGCGGAAGGATTCATAAAACGATGAATTAGCTGTCTCGACCTTCTGAGTACATCTCCGTAAGGCATCACAACGGGTAACCAGCTCGTGAAACCTTCCCTGAGAGTCCAGAGGTTACAAGACGGGAGAGTGGGATGGTAAAGGTGTAAAGAACATACAGTTCCATCATTACTATCCTGGGCCTCGAAGAGTACTTTGCACCGCGTTTCTCAAGCAACTCGACGGCAGTTTCGTATGAGTTCAGGAAGACATATGAAGTGCCAAGTATGTTAAGATAAATCACAGGTCCTAGCATCTTCAGTCAGTGGTCGCCTGAACGGACAAGAGTTCCCATAAATCCTTACCATAAGTTTCACCCCACTTCCGTACTGCCTCCCATTCTTCAACAGGCGGCATATCAAGGGCGTTGCCGATCAATGGCCATCCTTTCGGTCCAGGTGGAAGAGGGAGCCTGTTACGCTTTCGTCGCCACAAATGCAATAGCCCCATGCAGGCAAGAGCACTGACAACAGCAGCTATGTCAATGAGATACGTGGGCATGGCAGAAGACGAGCAAGGGAGCGAAGGCAAGTAAACGCAGGTGGCGCAATAGTTATACGGTTGCAGAACTCCACAAAAATTGATAGAGCTATCCAAATTCGGGGAGAAGGGGAGACCCACCGAGGGAGGGATATTTTCATAGTGATCGGACGTATGGCCAACTCATCTTGACGTCGTTCGCATCGCAAGATCTCCGCCAGTCGAGCAGTTCTATTTCAGGTTCAGTTACTCGAGAAAAATACAAACTGACTTGGGGCGTCAGTGCACCAATGAGACACGTGTAGGGATACTGAGTCTCCAGGAAAAACTAGCCGATAGATAGATCCGCCAAGCAGTTAACCGCAACAAGGGCTCAATAGTATTGGCCACTCAAGTAAGCCGCACTCAGGCCACCGGAGATCGATCGAGCCCCATTCCATTCAATATCGATAGTACAGCGCTTTGTAACAAAGTACTCCAGATTTGGGGGAAGTGATGTAATTTATTGTAGCACGTGGTGCGACCGACTGAGCGTAAAATCACGTGTAAACAACAAACTCCACTTTCGGTTCCGCTTCCGAATTAAGAATCAAATTTGAAAGTGGTATTTTCCCGCAGCATACGCTACAGACGGGATTCGAGTTGGGAGATAATGATGGACATAATAAGACGAACCAGAAATAACGGCAATCTATGTCCGTATTGCGATTGCATAGGGTAGGTCCGCCACACTAACGCAAATCCAGCTTGCCGCGCGCAATACTGGGAATAATAGCATGCGATATACTCACGACACAAAGCTCTATAGGTAGCACAAGTAGAATAGCATACAACAAGATCCTTCAGACGATCAGAATTCATTAGTACTCCCGGGATTCCTTCGTCTGAAACCCACTTGAATAGATAAGTACAAAACATAATGAGCCATATTATACGGTGCTCTTTCAGTCATATTATATTGCAGACTCAACCGCCTGGTGAATAACCTTTACTATCTCGTTCGAACGCGGAGTGACCGAGTATCTAAACGGCTTAGAGTGCCTGAGATCTATGTCAATTCGATTCCACGTTTATCGTACGAGTACGACTTACCTGATGAAATGAGGAGTGTAATCAATCTCCGGTGTTATGGGATTACCGTGCTCGTCAATCGCCTTGGATAAGTGGAATGCAGAGAGAACTGATGCAACTCCGATGAATATCTGCGGTCTTCATTTAGACATATTAAACCTGCATTGATACGAGGACCACTCACGGAGTTGAGTGCGAAAAACCGACCAGGACATATGCTATTTCATTGAGAATGAGTATATTATGATTGCTCAAGAGACAAGAAACTAACCGTCGTCCAAATCCAAACGCCAGTTTCTCGACATCCAAAGGTGGTTTCTTGCCATCTACAGGAAGCCAGCGCTCTGGGACAAACTTATCTGGAGCTTCGTATTCTTTAGGATCCCGACTCATAGCCCTTGACGAGAATCACTATGGGTGAGCATTATTTCGCGCTACGGCGTGAGGCACATACCAGATATTCGAAAGAATAGTTGCTCCAGCAGGAATGTAGTATCCATTATACTCATCTTCTTCAGCCGCCATATGTGCAACACCTTTAGATGTATCATGAGCAGAGTTATACAGGTAAGATATTCATGTTCAATTACCAAAAGGACCGACAGACTGCCACCTAGCGTGGACATCGATAAGTCCGACTAGGCAGCAATACGTAGAAAGTGCACGCACCTTAAACACTCTTTGCATATCGCCTCGACGTAAGGCAGATTTGGCCTGTCCTCGAATGTCGGAAGGTTGTTCTTCCCGACCACTCGGTCCAACTCTTCTTGAGCACGCTTCTGAACCTCAGGATACAGAACCATAGCAAGCAGGAAAGTAAGCATCGCCGAAACGGTCTGCCGCGATTAATTAACGTTGAGCAACGTTCATCCCATGTCCCGTGAAACGCACCGTATCGGCACCACCTGCGAGATTTGTCAAATCGGAACACAAAACATGCTTTCTCAATACTCACCGCCATATGTAACTCCCGTGGTTTTGGCAATCAACGCTTCATCCACCACAACTCCGTCCTTCCCCATGTTCGCCTCTAGTAGCTTACTGGACATCGAAGGTGCAGCTGTCCCACTTTTCTATATATCGATTATATTCTTCAATGGTGCATACTCGCTATTTAGGCGTGGACTTACAAGATTCTCCTTTGTCATTTCGTGAGGCCTCTTGTACATAGCCATCGAGTGCTCGTAGCCATCCTTGGCGATCTTCTTGAATCCAGCCCCAGGGAACCAGGCCGGTAGAAACCTTAGCCAAGGAATAGCATTCACCAGGAAGAACCCTTCTGCCTCAGCGAACGCCTCCATGCCCTTCTCACCAAGCTGCACGAACGGGTCGTTCTCTTCAGCGACTAGGAAAAAGGAGAGACTCGTTTCAGTTCGATAATAAAGAAGTAGAGGAGCCCGAAAATACCTTTGTGGCCATAAGCCAACATCATGATAATTTCGCCTGCCGAACTGACACAGAAGGCTGAGAGCTAGTCTTTCCAGACTGATGAATGAAGTGCATACTGTCTAACCAGGTCAAAATATTTATCTGGGCTTCTCAATAAACCCTCCAGCAGTTTGTGAGTCGTCTGGGCTTGAAGTTCCGTATAATCAACCGCTGCAGAGGGCTGAAGGAAGCGGTGCATCATCTGTCGTGACTTTTTGAGCTCGTCTCCGTAAGGCATAATTGCTGGAAACCAGTCACTCCAACCCTCGCTGTGCAATCCAAGAGGAGACGATTTAGTAATGGAAGAAATAAGTTCCTGTCGCAACGTACAGTTGGAACATTACGGTAATGGGCCTCGAAGAATAGTTCGATCCACGCTTCTCAAGCAGATCGACTGCCACATCATACGAATTCAGAAAAACGTAAGGAACCCCGAGGATCTCGACGTAAACCACGGGCCCTTTGTATTAGCAACATTAGGCACAAAGGTTATAGGAATACCCCACGCGAAAGCACCGACCATATTTTTCTCCCCACTGTCGTGCAGTCTCCCATTCATCTTTGTCTGGCATATCAAGAAGATTCCCCAGGAGAGGCACGCCTTTTGGGCCAGGTGGTAAGGGAGGCCTGTTGCGCCTCTTGACCCAAGACTTCAGTAATCCTACGCATGCTAGAGCGCAGACAACCGCAGAGATGTCGACCAGGGAGTAGTTCATAACTTGCAGTGATACCAATAGATACGAAAGAAGTTGCTTCAAATACGGACGTGGAGCCAGTACTATATGGTCGAGGCATTCGGGGTAAGGCGGACATTGTTCAATCTTCAGCCTGGGATATCCGTTTCCAATAGTATCGCAAGATCTTCTAGTTCAAACCGTGTCATGGGTTAATATTCTATGTACCTACCGACGGAGAAGACTTAGGAGCGATGGTTCCCTTATGAGAAAATGATATTCATGCTCTCAAGTCGGGATCTTAGTCACGCATTCAGTGCCTTTGATGTCCAGCCAACGTCTTGCCACTACTAAATCCGCACCCTTAATAAGCTCATTCTTCCATCACAGTAATCAAAGAGAACGTGCTTGTAAATCGACACGGATTCACGAAAAAACAGGCGCACCAAGCATGATCCTCTCCTTCGATATCGGAAGCGCAGACTATTGTTAAGGAATGTCGTCAATGAACCCTCGATTCACGGTCCGAGCGAACAGGGGCCAATGGTGACTTGCATTGTCTTTTCATGTTAATGAAGTAGCAAAGACGTCTCATAGCCGCGGACCAGTTGGTGCTTAGCGCATTACAGTTGTCCCGGAAAACCCTGTCCAAAGACCTTTTTTTGCAAGGTTTGAGGAGCAACTGTAAGGAAGAAAGAGAACCACTAGCAAAGTTGCGCCAAGAATTGACAAAGTTCGGAACGGAAGTATCCGAATCTAAGATCATCGGATCATCAGTTCGTCAACTCGACACACACCTGCAACTGCAACCTCTCATAATCACTACTACAACTACGTATTCGACAAACCACCAGACTTCCAGGGCAAACTCACTTGAACACTGTGTTGTGGTCAGTCGACTCAGCTATCGAAAAGACAAGAGTAAACTTCCTCGGTGAGTAGGAAGCTGCGTCAGTAGTTCTTCATTTCAATGTTTGGGACTAGAGGCATAGGTACACGCAGATAGGAGAACCAGTGCCACTCGCACTTTACATGATTTCATATCAAGCGAAACAGCGTAGTTCCTAAAAGCACCTCTCAAAGAAGCGCGTTCAGTCTAGTAGTACAGGCCAAAGTCTGGGTCAACGCCACCATCTTTCCCTCACATGCTATCTTTCAGTCTCAGCCGCGTGACAAACAAGAGGCGCGATATTATACGACCGGGGTTCCAACTCGTACTTGAACGGTTTCGGATGCCTACAAATGACAACCGATCAGCCACTCAACACCATCTCTTCCTCAAGGCGCGAAACAGCCGACTCTACATACCTGATAAAATGTGGTGTGTAATCAACTGGCTGGGTTATCGGTTCCCCATTCTCATCCACTACTCTGTTTATATTGAAGCATGAAAGAATGGGCGCTACACCCTTGAAGATCTACATATCCGGGTTAGTCTCCTTTCTGATGATTGATCCCGGGAAGAGAGGGCTTACGGAATTGAGGGCAAAGTATCGTCCTGGACAAATCCTAGACACGCACATGAACATGGATCCGCAGTTCCTGAATGGAATACACCTACCGCCTTCCGATCCCGAATACCACCTTAGTTACGTCCAACGGAGGCTCCCTCCCTCCTTTAGGGAGCCAACGTTGTGGTATAAACTCTTCGGGCTCAGGAAATTCGTTCGGATCCATTAATATCGCCCTTATTTAGTCCTTGTTCAGCCACGGTTTATTCGCACTCACGATTCAAGGTAAAGTAGCTGAGCAATATACTGACCACAAATTCGGGAGAATCGTCGCGCCGGTAGGGATGTGGTGTCCATTATACTCATCATGCGCGTCGGCTGAACGGGCCATACCTGGAACCATTAACACCACCGTTATCAACGGGTCTGTGCGATTGACAACGAAATGAATGACTTACCAAGAGGAGAAACGATCTGCCACCTGCATCAAAGTTAAACTCTTTGTCGTTCATCATATTAATCTGTATACCCCGCACCTCAAAGTTTCCTTGCAGATCGCATCTATATACGGTAGATTGGGGCGATCCTCGAAAGATGGGAGGTTGTCTTTCCCGACAACCCTGTCGAGTTCCTCTTGCGCGTGACGCTGGACATGGGGATGTAGAAGCATGGCAAGGAGGAATGTTAGCATCGCGGATATGGTCTGCGGCAAGATGCATCAGCATTTTCAACACAGTAACCACATTCCAGACTTTTACCGTATCAGCACCACCTGGGTAAACAAATGGATAAATTGGATTACGCGAGACGCGAGTAAGTTCACAGTATACACTTACCAGGGAACCTCCACTGATTCTAGCAATCAGCACTTCATCCGTTACAATCTCGTCATTTGCAGACTTTGCTTCAAGGAGCTTGCTAATCATCGAAGGAACAGCCGTGCCATTCACCTACAATACAAAGAAGTCCGCTCATCAGCCAGAAAAACATAAGATCCCGTTCAACATCTCGGGCACTGAAATATTTCTCCCTTGCCATCCTATAAGGTTCATGATACATAGCCATAGCACGTTTATACCCCTCTTTGGCGATCTTATGGAATCCGCCACCGGGGAACCAAGCAGGCAAGTATCTCAACCAAGGAAACGCATTGACAAGGAAGAACCCTTCGGCTTCGGAAAAGGCCTCCATGCCTCTTTCTGCTAATGTGACATGTGGATCGCTCCTTTCGGCACCATCAGCCACCCATCCTCAAAATGAAGAGAAAGGGGAAAGGCCAGTACCTTGGTACCCGTAGGAAATCATCAAGATCATTTCACCCGAGGAACTACCAACAATCAACTACATCAACCAGAATTCACCGCAAGAAAATAAAAGAATTCACTGTCTGATTAGATCAAAGTATTTATCAGGAGCCTTCAAGAGTCCATCAAGCATCTTGTGAATGCAATGCGTTTGGAGGTCCAAGTAATTCCCAAGTTCACCGGGTTGGAAGAACCGGTGTAATAACTGTCTTGATCTTCATAGTTCCTCCCCATATGGCATAAGTGCCGGGAACCACCCCCATCCCTGACTAAGAAGGATGAATAAGAATGTAGTTTGAGAAGATTGAAGTAGATAAGCCACATACAGATCAAGCATCGTATTCTGAGGCCTTGATGAATAATTCGCTCCTCTCTTTTCAAACAAATCCACACACACCTGATACGTGTTCAAAAAGATATACTGTCTGCCGAAGTTCTCCGCATAAACTACAGGTCCCACAAAAAACATTCGTCCATTATCCTCGACCCTCAGGTATAATATATAATAATAGAATTTGATATGAATCAATCTACCTTAGCACTCACCATACTTCTCACCCCACTCACTCGCCTTAACCCACTCCTCTGACTTTGGCATATTGAAGAAATTTCCGATCAATGGAAGGCCTTTCGGCCTAAGTGGGAGAGGAGGTCGGCTTCGACTCTTCCACCATGAGCGAAGTAACTTTAGGCATGCTAGAGCACAGATAACTGCAGATGCATTGACCAAATAACCAGGACCAGAGCTCAGATCAAGACCAAGACCAGGAACGTTCCGGTCGAAGATGTGGGTGAGATGCATCTTATGGAGGAGAAAGTCCAAAGCAATTCATCCAAGTACTTTGCGGGAGGGGTTTATAACTGACAGACGACAACCAGGGAACAACATATTGTCCGAAATACAAACACATCGCTCACCGCCTATGGGCATTCACATCATTAGATTGACAGCGGTCGTCTTGGGCCCTTAATATTCCATCGCATCCAGACTCCCCAAGCCTAGATGTGTCTTCGCTCGAAGTTCTCAACCCATAAAGCCGAGGCTTGAAGATACTACAGTAAAATCCCCCGATCCCTGATAGGTATGAAGGAGATCAATACCAAAACCACCACAATAGACTACCTGGGCTGTTCGTACCTACCAACTAGGACAAACGAAATGGAATTGCAGATTGCAAGTAGTCAGGTCATGGGAACTCCAGAAACTAGTGTCACCATATTCAGGTCGCCAGCATGACAGAGCATTGAGAGACGTGGGAAGAAGATGGATCATAAAGAGGAGGAGGATGTCAAAAAAACGCACCATCAATGTTGATGCTGGTATCTGTTGTATGATGGTGAGAACTTGTCAGTCACAAGACAATGCATAGTCCAAGCTAAGCATTGAGCAACACATCTATATGTGTTCCGACGCCTCGTGACCAGAGTAACCTAGTGCAGTACCATTACTTACACAGCTTCCTGTCCCGACTCCCTGGGTCTCTGCCCTCGTCCCCTGCATTGCAAACGTCAAACTCACATCAAATCAAGTGGACTAAATATCAGTACTAATGACATTTCCTCGTATCGGTCCAGAGTCCAGCGCCCCGCCATTGCATCGAAAAAATCAAACAGTGGATGAGTGTTGTGCTGAAATCGAAATCCAGAACCCAGCTTCGGATTCGTATCGGCAAAATCCGCTAGTCACGTGCGTCGCAAGTGGTCGGTCGTCGCGTCGCGTCCTTCTCCTTAGTCCTAGACACAACTTGAACTTCAACTGCCACTTCTTCATACAATTATGACTTCAAAAGACGAAACTCCGAAGCCGTATTACATGGTCTACTTACCATCTAGCGACAGGGCTCTCGTCTATCCTATTCCGATGTCGGAAGACGCGGTAGTCTATGACATGATAGGGGTGGTTCGTAAAGAACCGCAGTACATGAAAGCTGTAGGAAATGAGGAAGTTTATCTCTACAAGGTGAGACCTTCACCCGCTGTCAGAAACTATCGTTCTGCCACGCTTACTCCCTCTATAGTGCGGAACTCTACCCAACGACTCCTCGGCACAGGCTCGCTATAAGGATGCCCTGCAGTGGCTTCACAGGCAACCACCGGCGATGGGTCCTGGGCGTCGTCTTAAAGAGTATTTTCCCGATGGACCTGCAAGATACGAGGAGAACAAGATCGATGTGATTGTCGCTACTGAATCAAGTATGCTCCCCTTTCACTCAACCGTTCAACTTGAGTGACTTAAATGGCCCATAGCTTTAGAGCTAACTGACGAATTGCACCCTCTTCCTGGAACTGCCGCTTTCAAGCTCTCCAAAGGTCGGTCATTCCCCTAGCGTCAATTCTTCCCCATGCGATGAAGCCAATTTTTAGACCGACTTGCATTGGCTGAGAAGTTTGGCACCCTCCCATCCCCATCAACCTGCGTTGCCAGTGCGGGCGGTGTCGAAAAGTGTAATGAATCGAACGGCATTCATGCTCATCGGCCAGCTACGAATTGCGGCCCTCCAACATTTCTCTTTAATCCCATCCTTGCCAAGCTGAAGCACCGCCTTGATAATCTTTCACTTGACGAGTATGAGCCGCGGTCCATCACTCTTGAGCACAGCCACAGTTTCCTGTCATATGCCTCAAAGTTTTACAAAACTGAAAGTGCACGGGAAGACAAGTTGCAGGAAGTGACCGACGATCTTATTGGTGTCGAGCGCGAGAAGAAAATAGCCACGGATACCGGGGCAACGCCGGACGCTGTTTGGGGTGATCCTCCCGTCATGATCGAGGAAGTCAAGAATGAGTATGGAATCGGTGGAAATGCAACGTTGCAAGGGGTTATGTCATACGGAAAGATTCTGGCGCAAACGAAGGTTAGTTTCGTCAAATGTCTCCATGCTAGCCTGAGCTAACGTTCCGTGTAAACTCCACCAAACTACAGTACAAAAAGTTGATCGAAAAATCAAACTGCCCCGTTATCATTTTCGGCTTGATGGGCACCCAACTCGAAATATCAACTGCTATCTTCGTGGATGGGATATACGTCGATAAACTACTCTCTGTGGAATTGCGGTTCGGCGACTCGGAATCGGATAGTGTCCTACGTTTGGGACGTGTTATGTCGGCTGTGTCTGAGGCCGTTTCCGACCTCCAAGAGTACTACAATAAATTACTCCCAGTCCCGTCTTCTGCATCCCCTCAATCGCAACCTTCGGAAGCCGAAGAGTTTCCTGCCCATCTGTTTCCTGACCCTGTGCTTCTTGAACGTCACTCCAAACCCAAACTAGTGTACACCGGCAAGTTATCCCGCAATGGGGTCCCCATCGATATATCGCGGATGGCTAACCTCGGAGAAGAGGGACGATATGCTCTTTATCTCGCGAAGATGGGCGACGAAGGACGGGAGGTTGTAGTCAAGTTCACCTCCCATTACAACGGCCATGCACATCGGATCCTTGCAGAGAGAGGACTGGCGCCGGCGTTGCACCTCTGTGCACCTGTTCTGGGAGGTCTGTATATGGTCGTGATGGACTATGTCCAAGGCCCGAATCTGCACCTCGTAGATAAGAAGGACCGCCAAAATGTCCGCAACGACATCAAGCTTGCGGTTGAGCTGCTTCATGCGGAAGACCTGGTATTCGGTGATCTCCGGTTTCAAAATATAATCTGCAAGCCAGATGGTAGGGCGGCGCTGATTGATTTTGACTGGGTCGGCAAGCACGGGGTCGATAGGTACTCTGCGGCTCTGAATCAGAAAGTGAATTGGGCTGACGGGGTCGGTCGGAGGACAATAATGGATAAGGCGCATGACCTGTTCTTGCTTGAGAAGGTGGAAGCCTATCTAGAGGGGCTCCAGGGATAGAATAGCAACTTGATTGTGGATATTACATGTCATTTCTTATGGCTCAGAGGATTAATGGAATTTCTCTGGTAATCTGATTAATACTATGAAGGGATGTGAGTATGCGGCCTTACACTTGCGTTGCTTCATATTGGTGCAGTCTGGTCAAAATTATGTGCTACAGGTTGTCTTGCAGAGTGACAGATGAAGATTACAGCATGCTACGGCTTGTGTATATACAGTGTACCAGGAAAAGGCGACATGCAAATCAGAACACATGCAACCATTACACGTTACTGACTTCAAGTTGGAAGCAACACAGGTCACACAACCAATCCTCTGTTACATGTTATGGTTGGCTGCTTACACCCATTTACGGTATTCCCAGGTAAGGATCCTGTACATACCCAACTGTAGGTAGAAATCCGTAACACATAATGATGATTCAGTGGTTGCTAGGGTTGCTGAAGTCCGATCCACTTTCTCCCAGGCTTCCAATGTGTGGACCTGGACTGGACAGCTGGCGGACCGCATTTGGACTGGACTTTTGGTCCAGTCCAGGTTCGGACACTAGTGTAGTTTGAGAAAATTGGAGTAGATAAGCCACATACAGACCAAGCATCATATTCTGAGGCCTTGATGAATAATTTGCTCCTCTCTTTTCAAACAAATCCACACATGCCTGATACGTGTCCAAAAAGATATACGGTGTGCCAAAGTTCTCCACATAAAACCACGGATCCTACAAAAACCATTGGTCCATTATCCTCGATCCTCAGGTATAGTATATAATAGTAGAATTCGATACGAATCAATCTTCCTTAGCACTCACCATACTTCTCACCCCACTCCCTCGCTTTAATCCACTCCTCCGACTTTGGCATATCGAAGAAGTTTCCGATCAACGGAAGGCCTTTCGGCCCAGTTGGAAGAGGAGGTCGGCTTCGATCCTTCCACCATGAGCGAAGTAACTTTAGGCATGCTAGAGCACAGATAACTGCAGATGCATTGACCAAATAACCAGGACCAAGGCTCAGATCAAGACCAAGACCAGGAACGTTCCGGTCGAAGATGTGGGTGAGATGCATCTTATGGAGGAGAAAGTCCAAAGCAATTCATCCAGGTACTTTGCGGGAGGGGTTTATAACTGACAGACGACAACCAGGGAACAACATATTGTCCGAAATACAAACACATCGCTCACCGCCCATGGGCATTCGCATCATTAGATTGACAGCGGTCGTCTTGGGCCCTTAATATTCCATCGCATCCAGACTCCCCAAGCCTAGATGTGTCTTCGCTCGAAGTTCTCAACCCATAAAGCCGAGGCTTGAAGATACTACAGTAAAATCCCCCGATCCCTAATAGGTATGAAGGAGATCAATACCAAAACCACCACAATAGACTACCTGGGCTGTTCGTACCTACTAACTAGGACAAACGAAATGGAATTGCAGATTGCGAGTAGTCAGGTCATGGGAACTCCAGAAACCAGTGTTATTCAGGTTGCCAACATGACAGAGCATTGAGAGACATGGGAAGAAGGCGGATCATAAAGAGGAGGAGGATGTCAAGAAAGCGCACCATCAATGTTGATACTGGTATCTGTTGTATGATGGTGAAAACTTGTCCGTGGCAAGACAATGCATAGTCCAAGCTAAGCATTGAGCAACACATCTAAATATGTGTTCCGGCGCCTCATGACCAGAGTAACCTAGTGTAGTACCGTTACTTACATCGCAGGATACACTCATAGATTCTGGCTACTACTGCAGGGCATGTTGAAGTACATCGAGTCGTCAACGCCACTCCGAACCAAACACAGCTTCCTGTCCCGACTCTCTCTGGGTCTCTGCTTCCGTCCCTCACATTGCAAACATCAAACTCACATCAAATCAAGTGGAATAAATATCAGTACTAATGGCATTTCCTCGTCTCGGTCCACAGTCCAGCGCCCCGCCATTGCATCGAAAAAATCAAAAAGTGGATGAGTGTTGTGCTGAAATCGAAATCCAGAACCCAGCTTCGGATTCGTATCGGCAAAATCCGCTAGTCACGTGCGTCGCAAGTGGTCGGTCGTGCGTCGCGTCCTTCTCCTTAGTCCTAGACACAACTTGAACTTCAACTGCCACTTCTTCATACAATTATGACTTCAAAAGACGAAACTCCGAAGCTGTGTTACATGGTCTACTTACCATCTAGCGACAGGGCTCTCGTCTATCCTATTCGTATGTCGGAAGACGCGGTAGTCGATGGCATGCTAGAGATGATTAGTAAACATAGGGTGTTTCAGAATGTTGTAGGAACTGAGGAAGTTTATCTCTACAAGGTGAGACCTTCACCCGCTGTCAGAAGCTATCGTTCTGCCACGCTTACTCCCTCTATAGTGCGGAACTCTACCCTCGGCACAGGCTCGATATAAGGATGCCCTGCAGTGGCTTCACAAGCAACCGCAAGATTCGGCGATGGATGCTAGAGATCGTCTTAAAAAGCATTTTCCCGATGGACCTGCAAGATACGAGGAGAAGAAGATCGATGTGATTGTCGCTACTAAATCAAGTATGATCCCCTTTCTCTCAACCATTCAACTTGAGTGACTTGAATGGCCGATAGTTTTAGAGATAGCTGACGAATTCCACCCTCTTCTTGGAACTGCGCCTTTCAAGCTCTCCAAAGGTCGGTCATTCCCCTAGCGTCAATTCTTCCCCTTGCGATGAAGCCAATTTTTAGATCGACTTGCATTGGCTGAGAAGTTTGGCACCCTCCCATCCCCATCAACCTGCGTTGCCAGTGCGGGCGGTGTCGAAAAGTGTAACGAATCGAACGGCATTCATGCTCATCGGCCCGCTACGAATTGCGGTCCTCCAACATTTCTCTTTAATCCCATCCTTGCCAAGCTGAAGCACCGCCTTGATAATCTTTCACTTGACGAGTATGAGCCGCGGTCCATCACTCTTAGGTGGAGCCACAGTTTCCTGTCAGATGCCTCAAAGTTTTACAAAACCGAAGGGACGTGGGAAGAGATGTTGGAAGAATTGACCAACGATCTTATTGGTGTCGAGCGCGAGAAGAAAATAGCCACGGATACCGGGGCTACACCGGGCGCTGTTTGGGGTGATCCTCCCGTCATGATCGAGGAAATCAAGAATGAGTATGGAATCGGTGGCAATGCATCGTTGCAAGGGGTCATGTCATACGCACAGATTCTGGCGCAAGCGAAGGTTAGTTCTGTCGAAGTCTCCATGCTAGCCTGAGCTAATGTTCCTTGTAAACCCCACCAAACTACAGTACAAAAAGTTGATCAAGAAATCAAACTGCCCCGTTATCATTTTCGGCTTGATGGGTACCCAACTCGAAATATCAACTGCTGTCTTTGTGGATGGAATATATGTCGATAAACTACTCTCTCTGGAATTGCGGTACGGTGACTCGGAATCGGATAGTGTCCTACGTTTGGGACGTGTTATGTCAGCCGTGTCTGACGCTGTTTCCGACCTTCAAGAGTATTACAGTAAATTACTCCCAGTCCCGTCTTCTGCATCCCCTCAATCGCAACCTTCGGAAGCCGAAGAGTTTCCTGCTCATCTGTTTCCTGACCCTGTGCTTATAGGAAATCACTCCAAACCCAAACTAGTGTACACCGGCAAGTTATCGCGCGCTGGGATCCCCATCGATTTATCGCGGATGGCTAACCTCGGAGAAGAGAGACGATATGCTCTTTATCTCGCGAAGATGGGCGACGAAGGACGGGAGGTTGTAGTCAAGTTCACCTCCCATTACAACGGCCATGCACATCGGATCCTTGCAGAGAGAGGACTGGCGCCGGCGTTGCACCTCTGTGCACCTGTTCTGGGAGGTCTGTATATGGTCGTGATGGACTATGTCCAAGGCACGAATCCGCTCTTCGTAGATAAGAAGGACTGCCAGAACGTCTACGACGACATCAAGCTTGCGGTTGAGCTGCTTCATGCGGAGGATATGGTATTCGGTGATCTCCGGTTTCAAAATATTATCTGCAAGCCAGATGGTAGGGCGGTGTTGATTGATTTTGACTGGGTCGGCAAGCACAGGGTCGATAGGTACTCTGCGGCTCTGAATGAGGATGCGAATTGGGCTTATGGAGTCGGTCGGAGGACAATAATGGATAAGGCGCATGACCTGTTCTTGCTTGAGAAGGTGGAAGCCTTTCTGGATGGGCTCCAGGAAATAGAATAGCAACTTGATTGTTGGTATTACGTGCCATTTATTATGGCTCAGAGGATTAATGGAATTGTTTTAGTATTTTAGTAGTCTGATTAATACTATGAAGAGATGTCTCCGGAGCACCCGTTACACTTGCGTCGCTTCATAGTGATGCAGCCTGGTCAAACATTATGTTATGTGTTACAGGCTGACCTGCAGAGCGACGGATGAAGCCTATTACAGCGTACTACTAGTATGGCTTGTCTATATATTTGCCGAGAAAAGGCGACATGTAAATCGGAACATATACAGTAATTCACCACTCCTTTGAACACCACCATTCCTTTAAACACCTGGCATTTTCTCCCGCAATTCACCATCTCGTTGCCTGAAAAAATTATCCTATATTCCAACATATGACATCTATCCTCTGATGTATTTTTGTAGAATTTGGTTGAGTGGTTGGATGTCAAAAAAATCGACATTGCAAGAATCTGAGCAATTCCTACCTATGTTCCTCTGTCCAAATCCCCTCACACAATAACATACAATGTTTTGGTAAAGATAAGCTATGCAACCGATTCTCCAGTATCTCATGCATCTATTTCATGTTGTATGAAATGATTTGGATGTGAATCGCAATTTCTATGGAGCATACAGCCGTCGAAGGTCATCGGTTCTTGATGGTAAGTAACAAAATTAGATGACGTAAAGTGTTACTTACCGAGACAGGGGTAACAAATTGATTAGGCGACGGGGTGTTCAAAGGAGTGGTGTTTGGTCCAAAACCCCTCCTTTTTTCTCTTCTCTGTATTAATCTAACAAGTCCGTTCCAGACCTCGAAAAAATTCACACAGATACATATCAATATTCTCTTTCGATATATGCAATAAAACGGGTATAGTATCGAAGGGGGGGAGCTCATGCAAAGCAAATACGATTGGTGTTTAAAGGAATGGTGAATTACTGTATAAGCTACTATTAATTACACGTTACGGACTCGGACTTGGAGGCAACACAGGTCAAGTCACACAACCAACCCCGGACCTCTGTCAGCCTGAGTGTTATGCGTTTATTAATATCCACAGTGGCCTGCTCACTATTACCCGTTTACAGTATTAGAGTACTAGAATTCCAAGGTAGTACTAAGGACTAAGGATCCTCAAGCTGTTCATACACGACTGTGGGTAGGTAGGTAGGAATCCGTACCGTACCGTAATATGTAACGGTGTATTTTGACAGTGGTTGCGTTGCGTTGCTTCAGTAATGCGTAATGTGTAATGTGTAATGTGGTTGTACAGATTTTAAGTAAGTAAGTAAGTAAGTAAGTAAGTAAGTAAGTAAGTAAGTAAGTAAGTAAGTAAGTGAGTGAGTGAGTAAGTAATGCAGCCCAGCCAGATTGCCTCGCCTCGAGTGAGCGGTTCAGTTCTGTAGCTCGGTCAATATTTGGTCATTTATCTTGTAGCATGCATGTAGCGTGGGAATCTGGCCAACTTTTCATATCATATCATATACATATAGATGCATGAATGAATTTTGATTTTGAGTTGAGGCAACGTGGGATGTAGTAACTTACTTACTGTACTTCGGTCGATCGATAAGGAAGCAATGCAGATCGTCGTGTAGCGAAGAAAACTCTAAACTCTACTACATTCCGTCCCTCCACCTAGTCTCAGACCAGAAACCAAATTAGAATAACTTGAACGTGCTCCTGCCCTATTTCTACTTTACATAAACATAAACATAAACATACACATAAACTTAAACTTAAACATAAACATACATATTCAGTGACTACGACTACAAACATCATGGCGCCTGGTTTTGAAACTGGTATACCTATTCCTATTTACCTACATATCATACCATACCAACTACAGGTCTTCTTTTACTTGAAAGCAGAGAGAAGGGTGACGAAGAAATGGGTGGAATAAGATAAGAAGTCAAGGTTAGGAAAAAACGGCACATCCTTAGGTTACACATACATACTGTAACTGATACAGAAAAAAGAGCTAGAGAGAGACTGAAAGAAAGTGGGTCTTCCGATTTTGAAACAAAGAAACAAACGATAAAAAATTGTCCCTTTTCGAATCCATTTCCGTGTCATGTACAATCATCACCTACGTTCACCAGTCCGGATACCAAGCAGTCCTCCAGGTGTCAAGCTCGTCCTCGCCACGCCCTCAGTTTTCGCACCACCTTCACCACCTCCTCCTCCTCCTCCACCTCCTCCAGCTCCAGCTCCTCCTCCACCTCCCGAATACCCATTCCCGCGCATCTGTAACAAAGCAAGCGTAGCCGTACGCGCTCCTCCCTCTTCCATATCACCCTCATCCTCATCCTCCACTTCTATTACGTCGCTCGTCTTCACTCCTTCGACTCCCACTCCGATTCCCACTCCCAAAATGTCACGCGCAGCAAGGGCAGAAGACGGCAGCCGGAAAGCAGGCGCCTGTGAACCATGGTACGACGGTGCGCTCGGGTCGTCCGCAGAGGGCGGCGTGAGTAGGTAGGACATCCCCACAGGACACGAAACACGAGGATCCAAAGCTAACGCAACCTCATGCACTTCACAACTCCGACCTCTATCTCGACCTCGATCTCGACCTCGATCTCGACCTCGATCTCGACCTCGATCTCCCCACTCCGTATCCGTACTTGTCGAACGATATCGCGGTACAGGTACTGATAACCGAGGACTCGAAGCAGGCGGAGACAAACTCGGTGCAAAATGCGCTTTCTTTCCGTCCGAGCTTCGGAAATGGGGCGAGAAGTGTGGGGAGAGTGAGGGTGAGGGTAGTTGGTGACCCGGAGGAGGTGCGTGTGCTTGTGAGTGTGTGGTTCCTAAATCGACTGGGGAGGACAGGAGTTCCGAGATCGATGGCAGACGAATATTGTTCTTCGGTACGCTTGGGAGCGACAAGGGGGAACTTGCAACGGTGGCATCATTGCCATCTTCACTATCCGTAGATGAACTCGTTTCTTCTTCTTCTTCGCTTTCGTCCTGTTCTTCGTACACAGGAGCAGTAGCAGAAGTCCGCCGTTTCTTCACCTGCTCCTTACATTCTCGCTCATCTGCCTTCCGCTTTCTTGCAACTAGTCCCTTTGAATCGGTGTGGCATTGGCAGTCGCAGTGTGATGCGTGTCTACCGCCTTCGGAGACTACGGGCCGCTCATTCTCGTCCACGCGTTTCAACAACGCACGGACGAACAGGACAGTACGCTCCAGGATATCAAGCTTGAACTCGCGCTCCGCGTTCGATCTCCTCCCAGACTCCTTCTTTAAGGGACCAGGACCAACCGGCGAAACAGGGGAATCCACTAAAAAAAAAACAAGGACTCAATACCGGTATTCCACTGCGCATAAACACAAACACCAACCTTCATCATCCTCATCTTCGTCCCCCTCACCCTCTCCCACAGAAGCAGCAAAGTCAGGCGGCACGAGGCTCTTCAGCTCCTGCAGCGCATTATTGATCTTGCCGCGTCTCGCCTTCTCAATACGCGAATGGTTCGCCTTCCTCGCCGCCTCTCTCGCCGCACGGGACGACGCACCCGACGCGGGCTTGCGTCCGCGCTTCTTCTTCGGCTGTACCACCATCTCGGAACTAGTACTGTGCGAGTGCGAGTGCGAATGAGAGATAGAGATATCTGAGAGTGAGAAGCTCGGCGAGGAGGTGGGTACTGTGCTAGGGGGAGAGGGGAGGAGAGTGGGTAAGAGGGAAGCGGCTGCTTGGAGTTTGGCTCGGCGGGGTGGGTTCACGCTTGCTGCGTACATGGTCGGTGAGGAAGATGAAGAGAGAGACGGGTTGTTTGTGGTTGGGACTGATTGAGAGGACGACATTTTAGTCGTAATCGTTAGGAGATAGATAACGACGGAGGGATGGTCAAGTCACGGGGGGGATGGGATACTGTGAGCCCGAATTGTACTGCTCGTGTGCACATAAACGTGCGCAGACCGAACGCGGACGGGTTTTTTCGTCATTTGCTTCTCCCTCATTCCCGGCGGACAAAAAAATAGAGTAAAGAGTACGTAAGGCGTCGCACGACTGTAAATCTCGTCCTCTCATTGGCTGAAATCAACGCACGTGCATGTCCGTTATCCTCTTTTGGTATCAGACGAGCACCGCACAAGTCAAGGTTCCGGTGATGACGAACGAGAGCTATCGTCTTCCTATCACGTCACCCCGTGCGTCGGAAGGCCCAACTACAATCTCGTGCTCACCTTACAACTCCCTATTGGATATCTCTCCTTCTTCAATGCGTCAATGGCGACTCAACACCGGTCAGAAGAAGGGACACGAGATCTCAACGCGCATGTCCCTTCAAGTCGAGAAATAAATAAATCGATTCGAATAGGGTACTTACATGCCATCACTGGGCGACTCAATTACGTCATCATATAGAGCGATTCTCAATTCACCCTGCCCTGAGCATGCATACACCCATACAAAGCACTCATGACGCCAGTGCTGAAATATCAATTATCACTAAAAATACACCTCAACACAGTAAACTCGGCGAGGGGGACGAAGAACGTGGATTATTGAGGTACAGGCGGGAGCGAACCCTCTTCACCCACGCGAGCAGCAACAACCACTTCGCCCTGTATCTCCCGCACAACCTATACCACCGTCAATTATCAGTAACTTCAGTAACACAGCACACGAGTACAGAGTTTACCTCTTCCCCTAATTCGCGCACACGATCTTCATCGCGTCCGATCAAACTCACAGTAACACCCCTTTGTAAGAGAGGGTACGACCCAACGCGTACACCTTCACTCGTTACGCGTCTCTGCAGTTCTGTCAGGTATGGCGCTATACTTGATTCTGGTAACCTACAAGGGAGGATAAGGATTCGTTAGCTATGTGCGTCTGGCTTAAATGTGCGAAGTGTGACCCACTTTGTGTGTATGAGGTGTCTAAACGGCCGTTCACTGGGAGGAGGTAAGGGCAAGTAAGGCGTGAGAGCGTGAAGCAGTCGTTGGAAGAGTCCCGGAATCCCTGGAAGTATGCACAACTTTCCCTCAAGTCTCACTACAGGCTACAATACCCAAACACCAAACATCAGCCTTCTTCCGACTCGACGCATACAAACAAACAAAGGAAACACGCTTACCACCCACATCTCACTATTAACAAACAACACCTCGCCTTTCTCAGGAAACAGTGCCATCCGCTCTCGCGCAATTCGCTGATCCTCTGTTTGCTGGTTGAAGTCGATGCGGTGCTTCGAGGCTTCGCGCATTCGGCGGAGAGTCTCGTCGTGGTGTGCGAGACGTTGGTTGAAGGCGGCCGCTAAGGACTGATAGCTGATATCTGATGCAAGGCAAAACAAAAAACGAGATGATTAGAGTGTGCATGGTGGATATAGGACGGCGTCGTTACCGTCATGAGTAGGCCCGATCCCGCCAGATGTCACGACGAAGTCGTAGTTCTTCACCATACGTCTGCAAGCCTCGATTCTGCACAAAACCATATTTAGACACAATTCTCGGCTCGCTATGTTTTCGGTACATACATTTCATCCTCTTCATCAGCGACCACTTCAATACGCTTCCTGGTTTCACCCTAAGACTTCGAATAATGTTAGGTATCAAGGAGAGAATGTACTTGCAGCTCTATCCCATGCTCAAAACAGAACTTTGCGAACGTATTCGAATTGCTATCGCGCGTCTTGCCATTCAGGATCTCATCACTACATCGACGCATCAGTGATTTCCTTTGTTGTATGGGAGGGTAAGATTCGCTCACCCAATGACCAAACACGCAGCTGTTCGAATCCAATGTCCATCTCCGAGCGGGTTCGAAGGCACAGGTGTCACTTCAAAGTTAAACTTCTGAGTCTGAGTCTGAGACTTCCCACCAGTCGTCTGACCAGTATACTCGGCCGTAGACGTCGCCATGAAGCCTTGAGGACTGTGCGATCTGTGAATTGCTGATGCTGGGGTTGGAGACTTGAGACTGAGCAAGAGATGTCGTGAGAGCCTGTGTAGACGTGTGTGGGCAGAGGACATGAACGGCTTTGGGAATGAGCACGGGATTAAATTAATATCATTAAGTCGTCATTGGGTGGATCGCTCACGTGCTTCTCACGCGACGCGTCAATAATCAATCTTTTCTTTTTCTCTAATAAAATAAATAATAACGAATTCCTACTTATCGACTACACGTCCTTAACCCCCTCCCTCCCTGCCACCCTCCTCCCACTCCCACTCCCACTCCCAACTAAAAGTGGCGGCCTACTCCCCCAATCCACATCCCGCTTAAACACACCCGCCTCAGCCGCAAAATACCACTTCGCCTTCATCTTAACCTTCTTCTTCTTCCCATGTGCATCGAAGCCATCAAAGTCGGGCATCAGCTCCCTCTTCACCCTCCTCACCCTCTTCACCACCGCCTCCCGCTCCCTCGCCCTCTTCGGCGTGTCGTTCGCATGCACGACGAGGACGTACGTCTTTTCTTTCGTCGGTGAGTCCGGGTCCCATCCGAGCATCGGAGCGATGCAGTCGAATTCTTGTCGGAGGAAGGAGGTGACGCGTTCGGTGGGGTCTGTGAAGCATTCGTCGTCTTCGAAGGGGTAGTTGGCATAGTCGTAGCTGGAGGTGTAAGAAGAGAAGAACATGCGTTCTTTGTCGATACGCTCGATTGTGGAGTAGTCGATCGAGAACCCGTATATCCAGTGGACTTTTCGCCAGTTCGGCGACATGTAGGTGTAGTACGCCATCTTCTACGATCTAAGAAAGGGGAACAAAGGTAAACGCATTTCTGGTTTGACGTTGGATAACCCGTACCTGCTCGTTTCGCCCTTGATCAGGAACTTAGAGCTCTGTCGTGCTTTCAGCACGTTCAGCATTTATACCTCCTGCAGGTGGCTGCACGGCATCATAACTAGCCGATTGGCAAATAAGAATCGACTTTAGCAATGAGGACTAGCCGTTGTTTATGCACATTGAATGAGCACGCGGCCGTAGATGTAATTTCACATCATCACAAGCGACGAATGGAAGTAGCGTGGTCCTGTGCTCATTATTGTGAGATGGTCCGGGATTGGCGGGAGTACAATTCAGGCTTTGCGTTCATAGTTCGTTGCAAATGTGGTAAGTCAGGAGATTGGCAGATTGAAGGTATCGATTCTAAGGATTTGTACAAGCCGATTCGTAGAGATACATGCACAACATAGGGCAGAGATCGAGTAACTTCCCGAAGCATCAAACTCGCAGACAGACAAACCAAGCCAACGATCATCCAATCAAGCACCCTCCACTTTCTTGATCGTACGCCTCTCACGCTCTCCAACAACCCTCACAATCCCCTCCGTCTCCAACGCCCTAACCGTCTCCGAAAACTCATTCACATCGATCGCGATACTACTCTGGCCGCCAAGCTGCTTAATAAGATCCGCCCACCGAACCCCACGCACTCCCGCATTGCCCTCGAGCAAGTTCAAGACTTCGCGGCGCATATCCCCGCGCATCTTCCTCTGCTGCATGCTCGTGCCCGTATTGATCAGATCCATGTCGATCTGGCCCGTCCTTGGGTCCGTCGCGCTAGTGCGGATTGCATCGCGCATCAGGCGGCATGCCTCTTGTACGTCTGCGAGCTCGACGAATCCGGAGAAACGGCAGCGGGCATGTGCTTCGGAGAGTCGGATCATGCTCTCGAGTTGACGTGTTGTGGCTGTTATGCGCCGTTCGGAAGTGCGGGGATCGTGTCCCATGTTCCGGAGCTCGACGTAAGCGCGTACGAGCTCTTTTGACGCGTCTTCGGTGATGACGGGATGGATGTGCGAACGGGCATAGGTGATATATGCGGAAAGTTCGTCAAGTGGCTAGAAAGTAAGGTATCAGAACTTTGCCATTTCCTCTATATTACCAATGCATGACCCACCAGGACATCCTGACCACCCGTTTCTGGTGCATCTTCAAGGTATAGCGAGACAAGATGTTGCGCAAGCCTCCGATCCGCAATTTCATCTACATTGTCCAAGACCAGATACAGAAGGTCGAAACGAGATATTAGCGTTGGCGGTAGATCGATGTTTCGCGTGATGGGCCATTCGCGGACGTATTTCGAGCCAACCGGGTTAGCCGCTGCGAGAATTGACGTCCTTGCGTTCAATGTCGTAATAATACCTGCTTTTGCGATTGACACTGTTTGTTGTTCCTATTTTGTCATACCAATTAGCGCGAAATAGATTGTACGAGTGTAAAATAACACTCGTACCATTACTTCATGAAGGACACTACGAGTGGCATCGGACATCTTGTCGAATTCATCGATACAGCAGACACCGCCGTCGCTTAGAACGAGAGCTCCGCTGAAGGGCGTTTAGCAAACAGAAAAGGAAAAACTAACTAGTTGAGTTGTACGCACCTTTCAAGAACAAGTTGTTTGGTGTCTGGATCGCGAGTTACATATGCGGTAAGACCGACAGCAGAAGACCCTTTGCCGGAGGTATAAACGCCACGCGGGGCAATTTTGTGAACATACTGAAGGAGATTTAGTCACTTAGATAAAGTACAATTGGAGAACCCGCTTACCTGAAGAATCTGTGATTTACTCGTACCAGGGTCACCGACAAGCAGGACATTGATATCACCACGATATCTCGGGCCACCTCCACCTCCTCCACGAGCGATGCTCTTGTTAGTGCCACCGAACAACTGTAGCAAGATCCCTTTCTTCACGTCGTCCATTTCCCAAATTGAGGGTGCAAGAGAACGAGCAAGGAGCTCGTAGATATCAGGTCGCTTGCTAAGCTCGATTAGTTTCGCTTCCATCTCTTCCTTGCGCGTTTTCTGGCCCAATGCAGCAGTAGTCGCGCGCGAGTAGGCGTCTTCCTCCTCTTCGTCATCTCCCCCGCCGATGCCTGCAGAGCCGATCCCGGGTATCCTGTCTCCAGCTGCTGTCCGAGTTGATTTGTCATAGCCCAATCGCCCGCCGCCGCCTCGACGAATATGTACTACATCAAGGAAGGTCTTGAACAGACTCTTCAGGGTTCGTTGGCGAGGGTTGATGCGAACGGGAACGCTACGGAAGATGCCAGTCACGACGAGGCGGTCCCCGGGCTTTGTGACGTCAACCAGCTCGTCGTATACACAGAGCGAGACTGTTTGCGGCGTTTGACCATCTGGGACTGCGTCGGGAGTCTCTTGGAGACGTAGGACTTGACGATCGGCAAATTCGCAACGGTTATGCACGAGTGTCATTGTTCCTGCTTCTGCACAAACGTCTCGGGGACAGCGATCGGGTTCATCAATTCGACCTCTGTCAATCTCAACCTGAACGGTATGCGAGCAGTTCAAGCACCGGAAGAATGCAACTTTCATATCGGGAATGATTGGTGTGGCTCGAATGACGAGACCTTTGACGCACACAAGCTTGTCCGTATCTAGAGTATGCATGTCAGCGACGTCGCCATCAGAAGGAATCTTTCGAAATCACCGCTGGGGTTGAGTTCTCTCATGTTGCCCGGAGGTTGGCCAAATGGCCTGACTTTGTAAACCTTGCTCATGATGTCCACCATCTCCTCTTCACCCTCTTTCCCTTGCATACCCTCAACTCCCGCGGCAGCATCTTCGTCGGCCAATTCAATCATCACGTCTTTCAGGACTTGATCCATAGCAGGGATAACCTCTTGCGGGTACTTGATAAGTTGACTTTGAAGCCTCTTGCTCGACGGATACGAAAGAATATTGATCATATCCACGTTCAGGTTGGTTTGACCGGTTTGCCGCATGCGTCGCAGGTAAGTCTCGTACAACAATTCCTCCGCCTCATCAGGAGACGTGAAAGGGCGTGTTGGTACACCCTGCGCACGGTCGTGAGCAACGCGATATTTCGGTTTGAAGCCTCTCAGAAAGTCGCGGAACATGCGCATTGTTTGTCCAAGGTTAACATTAGTCCCCCAAATTGCGCGTATTTCATCCGGCTCCGACGTTGGAGGCGGAGCAGAAAGCTGCTGTGCAGTAGAATGGCCGGTTGAGGACGTCGGTATTACTAGAGCTGCATCATCGCGATTCGGATTATCCATGGGTTGCGCAGACCGTCTTGCACTAGGTGTTGGCGTCACGCGTAACGTTGAGTGTATATCCCCTCTGCGGTTCTTCGGAGTCGCGGCAGCCGCTGCTCCAGACGGTGTCGATAAAGCACTCCTATGGTGAGCATTATCAGCTAAGCACATTTTTCCAGGCAGATGCAACTTACGATGGGAATTGCAACGGATCTGAGTCTTGAAGTCCCGTCGACGATGGCAGTTTACCCGCAGCCGCAACCTGTCTTCTGGGTGACGACGAGCTCGGATAAGTCAGAATAGGGGAGCTCTTCTGTTCTCCTCCAGCGCGAGGTGCTCGTCTCGGCGTGCTAAGACCAAGAGCGCGTCGTGCCGCGATGTTGCGCTTCGGAGTCGCGGTCGGCGTACCCAGGAAGAGAGGGTTGTCATCGCTGGCCGCCGGTGGTTGGAGCACGTCACTAGCCGGTGAATCCTGCATCTCTGTATCATCGAGTTCAGAACTCGGAAACTCCATTGGTGGGGAAGACATGGTTTCAGCGGGTGTGGTACGCGATGAAGATGAAGACGATCGAATGAAAGACGCGTCAATGGAATTGACCCGTGGGAAAAGTGTCTTCATTGGACGCATTATTTAGGGCCGGTATTTTCGCGTAGTTCTTTAAAATGAAATTCAAAAGCACTCAATACCGTCACGTGACGAGAAATATAACGTGACACTCGACGGATCGACGGATCCGGGATTACCAACTGATCAACGACGTCGTTCACCATGAAGAAGGAATTGCTCGATTTCTCTCGCTTGAATCATTTTATCGCATTTGAAGAGGGTGCATACGCGGAGGATAATCAGGATCCAAATACGCTCGGGCATCCAACTGGGTAAGGACACGTAATTTTCGTCGACTAGCGACTTAGTAACTAGTGCTGACGGTAGAAGGTGACTGCATGAAGGTCTTATTTGTCGACGCTGATGGCGGAGCGTCAGAATCCATCCCTTATCCTGCAGTCCCTGAGATCGCTTGACCAGGCGCTCTCCAAGCTGGCTCGATTCGCACGGGAAGAATCGGCGTTCGCGGAGAAAGAGCCACTTCCCAACATCCACAGACAAGGACTCTATTCCCTGCCATTCGAGGTCATGGAATATATATTCGGCCTGATCAGTGATGAGGGCTGCGTCGACTTCGGCCCCTTCATGTTGGTCAACCGCTATTTCAGGGATACCGTGCGGAAAATATCTTGTCTGTGGATGCGTGTGTTCGATTCCAAAGATCCGAGAATTTATCTGGAAAGGAGCGGGTCTCGAGGCTTGTTAATTTCATTGTCCCGTTTGGTTAAAACCGGTTCACAATTTGATCGATCCCTGGATGCACTCGCTCCGCAATGGAAGAGGTGGAGGTCTTTATCTATCAAAGTCGGTAATCCGTATAAGCCCGTCGGCGATTCGATGAGCGACTTGAATAATCGAACTATCGCTCG
The DNA here is from genome assembly GCA_024712875.1 of Inonotus hispidus. Classification (NCBI taxonomy): domain Eukaryota; kingdom Fungi; phylum Basidiomycota; class Agaricomycetes; order Hymenochaetales; family Hymenochaetaceae; genus Inonotus; species Inonotus hispidus. The sequence continues at coordinate 808,258 of CM045723.1, read as the reverse complement.
CTTGCGACGCCTACGCTACGAATTTAACGGCAGGGCCTTTCCGGCGCTCGAAACATTGAAGGTCTGCTATCATAGTTTGTGGGCCTTTGAGGCTCTTAACGCCGATATTCAGACTTTCTTCAGTTCGTGGGACATGCCAGCCCTGCGCTGCGTCTCGGCAGTCGGATTCGTACCCGATCTGTCACCAGCTTGCAACTTAGATATTACGCGTTTCCAATTAAAAGTCGGGCATTCCTCCCATGTAGACGCAGTTGGAGATGTACTTCGTGTTTTGCGCTCCCTCGAAGAGTTCTCACTGGAAGTATCCTACAGGGGTTGGTGGCCCGGAGGCGCCGAAGTGAAACCTGTAGCACTTCCTAGGCTGCGGGTTCTTAAGATTTCAACCGTTCATACGCACCCTCAATTGATTGCACCGTTGATCAATGCTCTTGACGCACCAAACCTACGAGAGGTGAAGGTAGATCTGACAGTAGATGTCGAAGATACGCAAAATGCATCCGATCTACTGGCGTTCTTGGAGCACAGACTCTTTTGGACGCAACTCGAGACTCTTCATTGTTCCATAGCAATACTTATTGTGCCCCCGAATGCAAATGGCGATATCATGCTCCAGACTTCGTTATGCCCAGACTTCCCTCTCCGCTGCAACACCTGACATTGGAAGGATGGCGCCTGTACCCACCGACGGAATCCATTTGCTATGCCTTTGATGGCCACGCACTGCCACTCCGAGCCTGTGTTTCAGGAACTGTGATCGGATTGACACGGCTTACATCCGTGATCTGGAGTCAGTTATATTCGCCTCGTGCTTCGAGACTCTGGAGATCGTTAACTGTCCGAACACCAATGCGGACGAACTACGGACGGTCGTGCCGAAGGGAAAAAAGCTAATATGCGAAGGGTGAGTTTGCACTCTTCCGTTGTCTGAGAGTCCTGCTAACACTCGCGTTAGAGATGATGAATTGGAAAGTTTCCAGGAATGGGGTCGATCCGACTAAGAGGCGGAAGACACGTAGCACAAGGAGTGAACCCAGTGTCGTTTCCCAAGTCTACAAGGCGGATCGATGGGAACATTGTGTTGTCGTCTGTGACACCTCGACGTGAATACCACTCATTTGGCGAGCAGTATAAAATCTGTCTACTCTGATTGGTCGCCTATTCCATGGTCATTATGATAGCGATATAAAGCGATCTTCTACCGCAACTCCGCTCCGTTCGATCGTTTAAATTAATATGGACCTCACATCGTGGATAAAGTCTTCCTGATCTACTTATCCACATGCAGTAATCGCAGTAATCTCCGACTCGGGGTTCATTCTGTTGGCGCATGATTTTTTATCAGAGCTGCCGCAGACGCGTAAGACCGTTTGTTTCATTGCCGTGAAGACGCGTCACCCGGCAGTATCTCGCTTGCAAAGATTCGTATGTTCCGCGTTGATGATGGACAACATGTCAAGTAATACAAAAGCTCACATATAAATTCTGTCCGATAGTTATGCCGACGACCAGAACAGTAGAGCCCTCTGAATCCTCAACTATTAACGATGTCTAACATACTTTCTCCTCCTCCGCCTCCCAAGACCCCTCTCGGGCGTTATCGAGTCTTATCACCCCTTGCTGGTATCCGCGTCTCGCCAATTCAGCTTGGAGCCATGAGTATTGGCGACAAATGGCAGGCCGCCGGCATGGGAGCCATGGATAAGGAGCAATCCTTCAGGCTCCTTGACGCGTACTTCGACGCTGGGGGAAACTTTATCGATACTGCGAACCTATAGTGAGTGTTTGGCTGGGTTCTCATGAAGTAACTTCTAATCCATTGTATTTAGTCAAGGTGGGACATCTGAGATGTTCATTGGAGAGTGGGCCCAGAAACGCGGTATCCGAGATCAGCTTGTTATTGCAACGAAAGTCAGCCTCTTTGCTCCATGTTTGCTTTCGAAGCTCGGGCTTACAATTCTTTGCCAGTACACGAGCAATCTAAAGCTCGAGGACAATAACGTGAATATCAAGGTCAACTATGCGGGTAATAACGCGAAGTCGATGTTGCTTAGCCTTGAAGAGTCATTGAAGAGGCTCCGTACGACATACGTCGACATCTTCTACGTGCACTTTTGGGATTTCCGGACATCTATTGAGGAGGTAATGGACCGCTTACACGTGCTCGTCACCTCGCATAAGGTTCTCTATCTCGGGATATCCGACACTCCAGCATGGGTCGTTGCAACTGCAAATACTTACGCGAAGGCTCATGGGAAGACGCCATTTGCGATCTACCAGGGTGCGTGGAATGTTATGTACCGAAGCTTTGAGCGCGACATTCTCCCTATGGCATATGCCCACGGGCTGGCGCTCGCCCCTTGGAATGTACTGGCCTCCGGACGATTGCGAACCGACGCGGAGGAGGCTCGCAGGGAGGCTGATGGTGAGCAGGGGAGGCGTCTCTTTTCAACGGACTGGAAGCGCAACGAGGACGAAAAGAAGGTGAGTGCGGCACTCGAGAAGGTCGCGAAGGAGGTCGGAACGGAGCATATCACCGCAGTTGCTATCGCGTACGTGATGCAGAAGGCACCGTACGTGTTCCCGATTATCGGTGGACGAAAGGTGGAGCACCTCATGTCGAATATCGAGGCACTCAAGATTTCCCTATCCGACGAGAATATCCAGTATCTGGAGAGCATACTTCCTTTTGATCTCGGTTTCCCGCAGGGTATTTTTGTTCGTTGTTCAGTTTCTTGCCGCTATCTTCAATTCATATCTAAATTTTCTTACTCAATGCAGGGAACTGGCATTAGTTCATCGAAACTCTTGATAAATTCGGGACATGAAGACGTATGGTCGGGCACAGGGCCCATCAGGCCGGTGAAGAGCGACTCGGAAAGAACTTCTCAGACGATAGATGTGCCAGTGCACCTGAGGTAAATCGCTGTGTAATGTCGATATTTTCCCGGGGTCGTAGTGTACCGTACAACCACCAGGCGGCCGCGCTACTGTACTTTCAATTTACCGCCATCTTTTGGAGATTGTCGGTGTATTATATACTATGCAATTTCTTGTCCTCTAAAGTCACGTAGTTTTGGCTGCCTTATTCCTAGCTCTATCTTGAATAAGCACGACGTTCGGAAATCGTTACTGAAATTTACTAGGTTGTACTACCATGATAGCGGCGAGGTCCGACCAATAGAATTTCGCCTGGTTACGACTCGTGGAAAAAACAGCCATTACAGAGGGCGCGATAGGTATGACGTTATGTGGTTCCACCTTCGCGGCTTGGTTACTGGAAACACCAATATTAAGACTGTGAGGCTGAGGTCCGAGTATTTTCGTCGGAGTCAGAAATATCGTGATCGCGAAAGTATGTGTCCTGATCACGTGAAGAGAATGAAGCTTTCCGACTTCAGACTTGACCACTGCCTTCGTCGATGTCCACGCATCTCTCGACCGCTCAAGCCAAGTTAGCCTCTTTCAGGCAGCAGAATTCCCGAAAATCACAGGAAGTCGTTGATGCCGGACTGCCCCTTCTGAAGAGCAAGCGAGCTGTTCGCCTTGATGCCGACTCGTCAGCGTGGGTGGAACAACTTGCTCTAGCAGCGATAGATGTTGGAAACCTGGACACCGCAGATGTAAGCGTTTGATGGTATTTACTTGTATAACTTTCCAGCTCAATTGTCTCTCCTCAGGAATGCATTGAACTGCTAAAGAACAGGTTTCCAGGCTCACCTCGCATTGCGGTACTCATTGGGATACGGAAGGAAGCATCACTACCGGCAGAAGCTGTATTAGAATATTACGACAGTCTTCTTGAAGCAGATGAATCAAATGCAGTACGTGGTCAATCTGCATAAGCAAGTAGAATTTTTGCTAGAGCTTCCATTAGGCGGCATGGAAGCGAAAAGTTGTGGTACAGAGGCGAGCCGGGGACGTGACGAAAGCTGTAGAACAGCTCTCAAAATATCTCGACACTTACTACACGGATGTTGAGGGATGGCTAGAGCTCGTCGATATATACTCTTCATGTAACCAGTGGGTTTTCGTTACTGCGTTACATATTTACGCGGAACGCTGAATGTACGTTCACCTCAGGTACGATTCGGCGTTGCGATCTGTTCAACATGCCCTTCTCCTAGCTCCACAAAACCCGTTTTACGTGCTTCAAGCTGCAGAGTTGGCATATACGGCGGATGATGTTCCACTTGCGACAAAATTCTTCCTGATGGTCATTGATATGACAGAAGACCCCGATTCCGACGCAGCGGCTCGAATTGAAGCAGTTCCAGAGGGCATCGCCGTCCGTGCTTGGTTTGGCTTGAAGCAGGTACAGTGCCTTACTTTATTACATACAGGCATCAACCCATGGACCATCTACAGTGTACGAAACGTCTCATCAAAGACCCCCGCGGTGCCGCCTCGTCCCCTTCAGAAACTCCAGCACCACAACACGTGCACCTATTAGACGAGCTGGCAACAGAACGTCTTCTAACCTCGTATTCAACATATTCGGGTGGACCACGAAGCGGGCCCGTCAGTTGCCGCGAGGAACTAGTCAAATGGTTGGAGGCGAAATGAAGCAATGGTTACTCAGATACTTCTGCAGCAGACATAATGTGCAGCTATTCGGATTCCATATAAGAGTTTGTTGTACTTTGGGCTGTACAGAATCACTTTTCTGTCCTGATCTTCTGCACCCGATGCTAAATATATTATAAGAATGATACTTGATGAACACAACCTATGCGCTCGATGGTGAAAAGGTGATTTTACCAGCTGCGTAGATTGCTTCCGTGTGGGATCACGTGCAGCGTGTCATTATGGTGAGCCAGCCAGTAGTGTCTCTGGTTCCTCCCCGCTCCGCGACAAGGGTAGAAGTGGGTATATAGCCTCACCAAACTCTGACGAAGTTCAAACTAAGTACCGCCAACAATCACAATGGAGGAACCCCTCGAGATACCGAAGAAACCCAGTCTCTGGGACAAAGCTGCGAGACAAATGCGGAAGCATCCTGCGATTCCTGCAGGTTCGTCTTCAACGTTCACTATACATATACCCCACTTAGCTTTTGTTATATAACAGGCATGTTTGCTACATTAGGTGCCTTAACAATGGCTCTCAAACGAATGCAACAACGTGATTCAGTCGGGTACCAGCGCTGGCTCCGAGCTCGCGTAGTTGCGCAGGGTCTCACCATCGTCGCGATCGTCGTCGCCGGGGTACAAGAGATGGGCCCGGGTGTTCTAACAGGCAATGCCAGACCTATCGCACCTCCGCCTACGTCGGAGTGGGAGTCACGCGAGTTCGGGAAGAGGTTGAAGGAGGCGGAGGAAGCGCATAGTATCGAGACTGGTGCTCCGACACCGAGCTCGGCGGGCTCCGCACCGACGACGAGTCCCATAATCCAGGCGGCGAATGCCTCCGCTCCGCCTCCGCAATCCGGTGCTTCCAGCTGGACCTCGTGGTTAGGATGGGGAAAGAAATGATGTAGTCGTGAAGCCTTACTTTGTCATTGCAAATTATCAGCCAAAGAGCAGCTAGTTTTACGGCCAATTCTTACTCTTCAAGCATAACACTTTAATTTGTGAAGCAAGGTGTACAGTAGGAAATAAACGCTGGAGAACGTACAGTGTGGTACTGTACTGTGAATATAGAAATTGAAGTGAACGTACTTTAAAGACGCTTATATAATCGACCATACTTTGACTTTGAACTTTGGCCATCGATATCGTGGTCCTGTATAGGGGCAAAGCTTTCCATCCGTCGTGCACGAGGGAGTCCCTACTGCATATCACTCATTCACCAAACTACTGCTCGTACTTCTTTGCGACATGCTGATGTATTAGTGCTTGACTGCTAATGTTGCATGCTAGTCGATATCATCAGACAGCGTAAGCAGCTCCTGAGGATCCTCCACTTGCAGAAACAGCACAAACTGTCGCGTAACGCTGGACTCCAGAAAATTAGAGAGATGTCTTTATCTGATTTCCTCGCGGATACGAAGAACCGCTACTTGACCGCGATTCAAGAGGGGAAGGGACGTGAGTGGGCCGTAGCGATGGGAAACGAAGCAGGAGGTTCGTAAAGATTCCTCTGTCATCTCCTTCCCGAACAGAAATTTTACAAGTGTCATTAGACTTGGATTCAATCGCTTCATCAATCGCTTATTCATGGTTCTCCTCAACCGTGCAAAATAGACCATGCGCAGCACTTCTTCAGACACCACGGAATGATCTCGAACTCAGGCCAGAGAATATCTACGCCTTTCAGTTCGCATCTGTTTCTCCCGGCCGGGAAGAGCTACTGTGCATTGATGACATACCCTCGTTAACACCATTCCCTTCCAATCGATTTGTCCTTGTCGACCATAACCATCTCCTTCCCCGGTTCCACGATCAGAACGAAGATGTGAGAGTCGTTGCCATCCTCGACCATCATGATGATGAAGGCTTGTACAAAGACACCGCCGATCCTAGAATCATCGCCCCGACAGGAAGTGCATCATCAATCGTCGCACAGTATATTGCACAATCAACAGAGAAGGTCCCATTCGAAGTGGCGCGATTATTATTGTGCGCTATCCTTGTCGATACGGGTGGCTTAGTGCCAGGAGGGAAAGCGGAAGAACTGGACCGAGCGGCCGCCGCGTACCTCCTTCCTCAGGCACAGTTACCCACTATTTCGAATGCAATTGTTACATCTCAGAACGTTCCGGCGGTTTTCGAGCTCTCACGCGACCTTCTGGAAAGGAAGGTTGATGTCGCGCAGTTATCGACGAAAGGCTTACTACGACGAGACTACAAGCAATACGCATGGTCGGCGAAGATGCGGACAGTGCAAGTCGGACTGACCACCGTTCCTCTTGACCTTCACATTTGGCTTTCTCGCGGACCTTTGGAGGACTTCTGGCGCGAGGTGGACTCGTTCATCAATGAACATGATTTAGATGTCCTCGGCATTCTTACCACCTTCCGTGGGGAGAAGAAGTCAAGTAAGAATAATCTCGGAGGAGGTGGAGATAAGAACGTGGGACGAGTAGAAACGAAACACAGACGCCAAATTATGCTCATTATTCGAGATGTGCCTGGCGGAGACCTCGAACGGAGATTATGCGCAGGCCTGGAGGTAGCTGCCGAGCTTGCTCTCAAGCGCCGTTCGCTCCTCAAATTCGCCCCGAAGCATCGCGAAGGTGACAGTCAGCCCGTTACCGCGATGGACGCGGGAATCAATAATACACAAGTACACATATACAAACAAGGAAATGCGAAGGTAACGCGAAAGATCACTGCACCATTGATGAAGAGGATTATTGAGGAAGACGCGGGGGAAAACTGAAAGAATCGGCGATGCATACGTACTGTTGCCGGGGGGCTTTCGGGCATTCGGTTTCATTTGTTTGACTGGAATGGAACATAACTATTCACATCGCATTGAGTCCTACTAAGAATGCCCCGGCAAGGGGCCAGTGATTTAGTTCCCTTGATGCTGCAACATGGTAGGAACAATATTAGTGGTTCTTTATGCTGGTCGAGTCAAGCGGACATTTTGATGCCCCTTTCACAGCTGTTCTTGCATTTTCCAGGGGCACATGCCTCCAGCATAGATCTCGAGTCGAGCGATATTGAAATGAGCTTCAATTGACAGGCTTTCGAGCGCTCATCGACCGTGCCGACATCACTGCATATTGAACATATTCTAACAAAGCACAATGCTCATGCAGTTTTGACGGCACTGTTCATTAGTGTAACCACATAAACATAATTGATATTAGTACTCGTTGACAATGTTCTTACGGAGCCGTCGGAGTTTGAATGTCTTGTGGTGGTGGAAAGAACGAAGTCAACGCTTGATCATCAACAACCATCTGCTCTGTTGCTGACCCACATCGTACTGCGGCGATAACCCATCTGTTCTTATTCCATCTGCCTTTTCTGCTGGATTTATCTCCGGAAGAACCTAGTTATGTAGCTCATCAACACATCGATGAGCGCAATCCCATGCATATGAGTTAATCGCCGTCCTTTGTCTTTGACGACCGTGGCGTTTTACACGCTTTCACCTGTCCTGCGGTACCGACTACCACTGTTTCAGCTCTTCTCTCACGTACGTACACTATGCAACTTCGTGGTCTACTCTTTTCTCTGCCGCCCGCGCTCCGCGTCATGGGAAATGTGCGAAATGTGAGAAATATGGTTTGTTCTTTAGGATGATGCAGCGATATTTATTTTTGTCGGCTGCACCTGCAAATCACCTCGCGTATTATTAGCCTGTGCCTGTGCTATTTGGACCCACGACTCCTGTCGATCACACCTTAACGGAGTTGAGCTCCGTCCATCGGGCATCTTGATATACTAAACCCGCCCAAATTACTCGTCTGGGTGTCTGTTGCCTTACGCAGATTCCAACAGCTCCGCTACACCCACCTTATGAGCGCGCATACAATACGTACACGTACAGCTTGTTTGTAATGATTTGAAAACGATTGGTTGCCACGGGCGACGCAGCCCACCGGCATCCACTACGATATGGACTCATCGCGTACATGTACACCAGCACGCTCTTGTGTCTTGATTTCCGAGGATGCGATGAATCGGACCTCTCACGCGCTCCCGACCGATTCGCATTGGAAGCGTTCCCACTCCTTTGGAATATCTTCCACGTTTCTCTTCAATTCTTCGTTTTAGGTCTTTCGGCAACGGATTCGGCTATCCAGCTCAAATCTGATGACTTGATGGTTTGACTGCTCAAGCATTTTCCGGTGTATAAAAGGTGAGGCTCCTCAACGAGTTTCGGCAGAGGAACTTCAGAGTTTCCCTTGACTTCAAGAGTAGCCCACGTTCTTTCAACAATGTCTTTCGCTAAGCTCCTTACTTTCGCCTCATTCGCTGCTACATTCACTGGTGCCTACGCCGCTCTTACTCGACGCGTGTCCTGTTCAGACGGGGTCAACACTGCATCGAATGAAGCCTGCTGCGCCTGGTTCGCTGTCCGTGACGACCTTCAAAACAACTTGTTCTCGAACGAGTGTGGCGAAGAGGTTCGCGAGGCTCTGCGGCTTACCTTCCACGATGCACTTGGTTTCTCTCCTACTCTTGGTGGCGGCGGGGCTGACGGCTCTATTATCACCTTTTCCGACACCGAGCTCACGTTCGCCGCTAACGGTGGCAATGGCGGAGTCGATGATATAGTCGCTGCCCTCACGCCCTTCGTCTCGAAGTGGAATGTCACTCCTGGTGATTTGATCTTTTTCGCGGGTGCTGTCGGAACTAGCAACTGCCCTGGTGCACCGCGTCTGGAGTTCTTTACAGGCCGCCCTGACCCGGAGGCCGCCGCTCCGGATGGTCTAATTTCCCAACCAGCCGGTAAGTCATTTTCACTTAGCTTTAGGATTGATTAGTGATTGATGAGTGATATTCTAGACTCTGTTGACACTATTCTCGATCGCTTCGCTGATGCTGGTTTCAGCTCGGATGAGGTTGTCGCGCTCCTCGCGTCGCATTCGCTTGCTGCAGCAGATGCACTCACCGCAGGTCCCGTCGGTCAACCATTCGATAGTACTCCCAGGGTTTTCGACAGTCAGTTCTTCATCGAAACAAGTTTGACTACGGCCGTCCCGGGCGAAGTCCGACTTGGATCGGATGGTGCTCTCGCGCGGGATGATCGCACGTCGTGTACATGGCAGAGTTTTATTGAAGACCAAGATGGGATGCGTTCGGCTTTCGCGGCGGTGATGAAGAAAATGTCATTTCTCGGTCAACCGTCCAACCTCATCGACTGCTCGGAACTTATTGCTCGTGGGTATTTCATGATCGTCGCTAAGGTTATTTTGGGTTAAGCTATTTTTTTCCGTTTCCAGAACCTCCAGCGGCGCCAGTTGGTGACGGAGCCGCACCGTACTTCCCTGGAACATCCACCGTAGACGATGTGGATGCCGTGTGCGCCTCATCCCCCTTCCCGACTCTTACGCAGAACCCTGCCGTAACTTCGCTTGCTTCTGTGTACGTATTTTCTTTATCGAAAATCCCCAAACGTAACCGTATCTAACGAGCTTCTATCAAACAGAAAAGGAGACTAAGCGAATGTGAACCGGTAAACTGAAGTGTTGTAACATCTGTTTCATTTTAGTCGTTTTATTTCGATGTCCGTTCCTTTGGGTCTCCGTCTCTCACAAGGATTAATTTAACTCCGATTCATTGTTTATCTTCGCATCGTATTGGTATTGGCCTTGTTGAAGCTGTATTACATATACTTTTGGTCATCTCTGCAACCAGATAACCAAACTGTGCCGATAACGTTCGCTGTCCGTCCCAGAAGGATGTCCAACTCGGCGAAGTGCCATTAAGAAATCGTCCTTTTAAATTCTTTATTTCTAAAATTCGGTATTATTGTCATTCTACAGGACATCGAATGACCTATGCCAGGACGTGTTGTGTGTGCTCGAGCTACTGCAATAAGATTATTAAGAGTGATTATTATTGCGCCTAAATCATAGCACTCTGTGACTAGGTATTGCGGCACAGTCCAAGTCTTGTTGAATGTCCTCTGCCTTTTCTCACAGTCCGCGCCAGACCTGACGTCAACTCCAAACAACGGAAAAAGACCGGCGATCATTCCTGATCTACATTATTCAATGTCCGACCGAATGCTACGCGACGAAGTCACGTGCATACCCCAACGTGTCAAATTCCATTCGTATCGTTCCATCGTTCCATCTTCATTATCCTAGCTTTCGCGTCTTCCGCTCAGGTCGCTTGGGTCTTGCCGTAGGCGTCTGCTTTGCCAAAGTGTGCAGGACTTTTTTTTTACTGTGCTTGAGAGATGTTCTCGGAGGAGCTGAAGACGATACGTCGGCTTGGATGGCGATATGTACGTGTCTTCCTCTTCTGTATTCTCTTTCCTGCGTCTTGGTCACGTATGAAGAGGATAGTAGCCCAAGATCATGTGCGAATCAGTGAATGCTGACTGTCCTGCCCTTGTCGTAGGTTCTCCTTCAAGTCCTCAACTTCGCGTCCGTCATTGCATCAGGGCTTATGATCTGGAAAGGTCTGGGGCTCATCTGTAACACCGAATCACCCATCGTAGTGGTACTCAGGTTCGCAATTCTCTCCAACAACCCTCTTCCCACATGCCCTCTCCTTTCCCCGCTTCTCGAAGTGTTGAAATAAAAATTGAATGATCAATGGCAATGGCTCACACACATCATGCTTCTCCCTTTACAGTGGTTCGATGGAACCAGCATTTTACCGCGGCGACCTGCTCTTTCTCACGAATCCGTCAGGACAGCGTTATAAGACGGGGGACATCACCGTATATCGTATACCCGGCGGTGATATCCCTATCGTGCACCGTGTGATCGAAACACGCGACGTCGTGTCAAATGAGTACGTGTCTTCTTTCACTTTGCTTTCTGAAACCCCCGCTTCTTGTGCAGTTGCTATGTACCGCCCGCCCATTATCCAATGCGCTTCATATCATATACGAGGCGTGCCTCGGCGCTATGAGGGCGTCGATTAGACGCTACTCAGCCTCATTGCCATGCCGCCATATGGAGGCTGACGCTGATTCGGTTGCTCATAGTTACATCGCGGCCGCACCACTCGCTCAACGACAACTACTCCTCACCAAAGGGGATAACAACGCGCAAGATGATATTGGACTTTATCAAGGACTACAGTGGTTAGAGAAGAGGCACATTATTGGGAAAGTTAGCGGGTGCGCTATTTCTGTCTAATATTTGCCATCTGGTCTGTATGTTCATCTCGGGCTGTGCCCTTAGATTCCTCCCTTACATCGGATATGTCACAATCGTCATGGTGAGTTACCTTCACAGTGGTTTTACTGCTCTCTGGTGCTAATATCCGTAATCTAGAATGACTACCCTCAGTTGAAGTACGCACTACTCGGTGGACTTGGACTATTAGCGTTGGTGCAGCGTGAATGAACGAGCAATATTCCCCCTCATACTGCAATAATCTCTGTTTATATCCCTCATGCTGTGTTATTGATGAATTATTCTACTTTTTTTTCTCCGTATGAATTCGCGGAGGTGAAGAGTATCTCAGCTATGAAGCGATCGCGGTGGACAAGGGCAAAGCTAGTTGCATTTTTGTTCGGTCTCCAGCGATGTGCGTATAAATTACACCAAGATACTCAACTCGACAAGTTGACCTGGAAGAACGGTTTGAGGGAGGAACGAGATCAGATTGCGTAAAAATACAAGGAATGTAAATTAAGACAACAAGGACCGGTGCAGTCACTTCCCTCCCTGCCCTACCACACCTCCTACTCTATCCATGTACAACCAACCCCCCAGCCCAAATCCTCCCTCCACCAACACCCTCAACTAGAACACGGAACGCCTTGAAAGCGTCAATCGAAGCATACTTGACTCGACGCAGACTAACAACGAGCGAGATACGACATCTATGTATCGGAACGAGTGCGAGCCGGCTTCTGATTCTCAACGACAAGCCTCCATCCACCATACAATTGGTTAACAATCGCGCTGCGTTGCACTATAGCGTGCTCTCTAACGGCGTTGGCGTATAGAGCCCCTACGCGGTTTGGGTCTTTTTCTTTCTGTGTGGTGTTCGTGTTCATTCGAGTTACGTAGCAACGCGTATAGCGGAGAATAAGGACACGAGAAGGACGGTCACAATCAATCAGCACTCAAAGTACGCCCCTTTCACGGAAAAGAGAATGAACGCACCTGAATCTCCCTAAATACATCCTTCGTCCGTTGGATAAAGTAGTTCCGAAAGTTATACGAGCTGAAAGATTTTGAGGCGCGGAGCGTAGAGTGATATAGCATACGAATAGCTTGATGGGTCGGAGGTGTCATGGTCGTTTTTGGTCAACACCGAATGGTATGGTCGGTGGTGTGAATAGAAGATGAGATGACCAAACTTATCGGATTGTCACGTGCATATTAGTCGGGTTTATCAGTGGGGACTGGCAATCCCCTATGAAAAAAGTGGTCAGTTTTTTTTCGGGCGGAGCTCAAATAAAATCCTAATTTAGCAAGTGCCGTCGATCTTTATGTCCCACTTCGCTTAGAAGGTCAAGGTGACTATATATGCATCAAATCACTCCATTTTTTCGACACTGTTTGGACTATCCACACTCAACAGAACCTCTCAGCACTATGAAATTTTGCACAGAACCTTATTTCATAGGTGGGAACATCATATGAATTTTTCAGATTTTTCTGTTCAGCAGGAGAGCGGGTGTTGCATTAGGTGGAGGTGAAAAGTGCTACTTTCATCGATTCTCCCCTTTGTTTTGACCAATTTTACTCTTGGTCGGGATTCTTTGCCATCTAGCTCCTTCCACAGTGATTCAAAAAATCTGATAAATTCATATGATGTGCATATATATCATATTATCATGCATGCAAGCTCTTATCCCGACACTCTGATCTGTTGGATATATACGATGTAAAGAGTACCGGAGAGTCACTCATTTTCCCTATATACAGTAATTTGACACCCCCCAAAACTGCGTTTTGAGCACAGATCCTCACCGTTCCATACAAAATTTGGAAGGAACAATTCTTTCCATAGCCAAAGGATGCTGAATTTTTTTTCAAGCAAGAAGATAAAAATTGGAGGAGAAAATCACGAAAAACATGAAATTGAGGCAGCAACAAAACTTTTGTCAGGTGACTGTACCTATCAGTCACATGCTAGGTAAATTTCTTTTTCTGGTAATAATGTATCGTGTCGCACTCCCAACCTATATCTCCTCCTCCACTTCAGTCATAAACTTCAAACTAATTGCATAAATATGTTTTTCATGAGATTTAGAAACATTTGGCCGAAAAAAACTTTGGAGGAATTTCTTAGTTTCTGAGATATAGTATTAAATGTAATATATCTCTGTCATTTTTCGGCGAATTTTTTTCATTCTTGGTCAGGGTATTCTTCAGTATCAAATACATCCGATAAAAACACTTCCAGGGAGAAAGAATTGTTGTGTGAAGTTTCCCGTCCATTCAGATGCTGGATGCACAGTGGGACAGGATCTGCACGCGCGTCGATCACCAGGAGAGCTAAGCGAGACCGTGGGAATGACCATTTTTTTAGTGGGGATTGCCAGTCCCCATTATCAGGTCATTAATAATACCATGTATTATGTAATACTAGTAGACACTTTAAATTTCTGAATCACATGTTGTCACTTCGGATTTTGCCCAACACCTTAGCTTGCCTTGTCCCCCTCTGCTGCCGCTTTGCCGTAGAATCTCCAGTATCCTCCCTGTTTCGAGCTCGTAAAAATGATTCCTCCCTCGACTTCCGTTAACTATACCCGCGTCTGAGTTTACCCGCTATAATCAAGGAACATTGGGCAATTCCGGTGCAACCCTGTCAAAATCAATGCTTGATCATTTATCTTGACGTTGAAATTCGGAAGAAACTGATCTGGCGCTGGCGGGATCTTGGCTGCTCTTCCATATTCGCAACTGCAGAGCATATGGTAGTGGAACTGCAAGCTTACAGATTTATATTGTATTATCGCGGAATGCCATTGAGCGGCGAACGGGAAACTGCGGTTCCAGCTAGTCATGGGTACGCAACTGCGGTATTCAGCTTGTCACCCGGCTGTTTGCACTGCTGAATTGAAGATTCCGACTCCATACATTTTTCAAAAAACAATCCTGGGAGTGGTTGCCTGTAGTGCTTATATGGTATAAATTAACCACTACACTTCACCCCCCCTCAACAGAACTAAGAGCTTGACTCAGGGCCTCAAACTTGCGCTTATGTCCAGCCTCGGCGTTGTCGACGCCATAGCTCTCTTGTGTGCATTGTCCTTAGTATACTCATGGGTGTCTCAGAGGAAACGTAGTCCCAATGACATTTCTCTACCGCCAGGTCCTAAAGGCCTTCCTATTATCGGAAATTTCTTCGATATGCCTAGGAAGGATGAGTGGGAGACTGCTTGTAAATGGGGAGAAACTTTTGGTGAGCTCAGCATGACGCTATAAGATCACTTGAATATCACTCACATTTCGTTCCACTTCTCAGGCAACATCATCTATGTAGACACTCTTGGAACACGCTTGTTATTTATCAACTCGTACGAGTCTGCCATTGAGTTGCTTGAGAGACGCGGCTACGTATATTCTGGCAGACCTAGGACAACTATGCTCGAGCTGTAAGTGTGCTCTGTTGCTATCCAGGCTAGACAAAACTCGATAATATTTGTTGATGCAGTGAAGGATGGTGCGAATGGAATATGGTCATGCTGCCCCTCGGAGACAAGCTCCAACAGTTCAGACAATACTTTAACATATTTTTCCAGAAGTCGTCTGTGAAGAATCACCACGAGGTGCAGGTCCAGTCTACGCACAGGCTTCTCTTGAAGCTCGTCGACAATCCGCATGCCTACCGCGCACATATCAAACAGTATGGAAAGTATACTCTTACCACGTTAAGTTCACTAACTAGGATTGTTGTAGCTGGGCTGCAGAAGCAATTATCAAGATTGCCTATGGCTTTGATAGTGAGTGCCGTTCAAATCAATGATGTATCCATTCGTGTCTAAGTCACTCCCCTCAGTTGTCGATGATGATCCATATGTGGAACTCGCCGACAAATCGATACAGGCCATATCTGATTCACTTGCATTCTCAGTAGTGAATGCCCTTCCTGCTCGTAAGCCTCCCCATTAACCTAGCCCGGGGGAAGTCCCGTAAACTTCGCGCCTAGTTCGCTTCCTCCCATCCTGGTTCCCCGGGG
Source organism: Inonotus hispidus (assembly GCA_024712875.1). Taxonomy (NCBI): domain Eukaryota; kingdom Fungi; phylum Basidiomycota; class Agaricomycetes; order Hymenochaetales; family Hymenochaetaceae; genus Inonotus; species Inonotus hispidus. Next base: position 792,533 of record CM045723.1, on the reverse strand, counting down.
CATCCTTTCAAAAGAGAATACAAGAAGGATACGAGCTCTCGAATGCAATGAAATGCAGTGCATACAACGAGGCGAAACGGAAAATGGTATGTAAACTCCTTTGTATATCGTGCTCAACCTTCCTTTCTTCTTCGTATTTGTAGGCCAATGGGGACGCTATTCCCTCCGTGACTAGTCAATTGCTCGAGATGTCGAAGGACGGCGAGGGACAGGGCATTGATGAGGTGTTTATTGCGGGTACCGCCGCTGTGGTCTATGCGGGTCAGTTTTACTGAAATGATATCCTTCACTCGGAATCGCGGATGAATAACTCTGCCTCCTTCTGGGCCTTCTAGCTGGTGGCGACACGGTATGCCCTGTGACACGGCTGTCCATTGAATATCATTAACGTGAAATCTTCCAAGTCCGTAGCTACGCTGCTCACTTTCATACTGGCGATGGTCCTATACCCAAACACCATGAAGAAAGGCCAGGAAGAACTCGATAGAGTGGTTGGCAAGAACAATTTGCCAACGTTCGAGGACAAGCCAAGACTTCCCTACATTGAGGCTATTTGCAGTGAATGCTTGAGGTGAGATTCGATATACGATGGCATTGTTGTTTTTCTCACTTCCACAATCCGTAGATGGCAAGCTATCGCTCCTACTGGTGCGTTACGCCTATTTCGTCCTCACGCAAACTACTATCGCTCACATTATTGATATTTCCCAGGCGTTCCTCATGTTGTCGAGAAGGATGACGTCTTCAACGGTTACTTCATCCCCGCTGGTACTACGATCCTTGCAAACGCTTGGTAGGAAATTCCAACTCACGCAGTCCCTTGAGGGTTGGGTAATATTGATGTTTATCAGGGGCATGCTGAGGGATCCGAAGAGATACCCTGATCCAGAAAAGTTCATTCCTGAAAGATGGCTAACGTCGCCCGGCCAGGAACGACCCTTGGATGTTAACAAGATCGCATTCGGATTTGGAAGAAGGTAATCAGGCCACCGAACTCTTCTCGTTCATTCATTCATGCCGTGCCCACAGAATATGCCCTGGGAGATTCTTCGCAGAGAACTCTGTGAGTAATGTTACCCCCACCGTGTGGTCCCATAGCTGATTCTCATTGTCTTAGCTCTTCATCGGAGTTGCATCTATTCTGGCGACCTTCGATATCCAGAAGGCGACGGATGAGAACAGTATGCCGACCACACCTTCAGAGGACTATATGTCGGGCATAGTTCGGCAAGTGATTCACAGAGGCGACATTTCTCTATTCCTGAAGTCATATATTACAGGCATCCGAAGCCGTTCAAGTGCAAGATCATACCACGTTCAGATGAGGTGGTTGATCTAATTCGTCAAGCATATTCCGCTGCAAAGTGATGATTAGGCATAGAAACGGGGCAGAAATGGCGTTGATGTCATGATAGTGCTAGTAATGGCTGTGGAAAGCCCGTAAGCTGATATCGAAGCAACTGGAGAAGATTTAGTTTGGTATCATCCCGATTCGAGTGATGTCACTTTGAGAGTGTGGTTCCACCGTCTACGAGTTCTCCGTTCATCTGGTCAATCTCGGTCTCGAGGTGGTATTACGAACACTGGAATGCAGCTCTTCCATTGGTCGATAGTGAAAAGAGAAATGGAGTGGGGAAACAACGGAAAAATGACAGAAATGTAAACCCGAAAAAGTGAGATGAAGAGCGAACATGACTTTCCGTGACTGAAACAACGTGCTGATTGGAGGAACCACTGCGTGGAAATAAAGCACACAAGATGTTCGTTCACTAACTACTTCCCCTCTACGATTTGTAGAGTTTTTCCTTTCCTAACCTAAATGCCTGGGATATGATAACGTAATCTTGGATATGCCGGATGGAATCATAATAACGTAAGATTGATCCCCGCTCGCCATAACTTGGCTTCAACTAGCATCATCACACTCGGCAACACCATTTTCAACGAAATAGAGGTCAAAGACTCCGTTGTCCAGTTTTCCAGGCTCACATTTCGATCCCAGCACAAGTTTCACGCAGCAGTGCCCATTTTCGCCCAAGCAAAGTACGTTCCCAAAGGCCAAATTCAAATGGATATACTTCAACGGCATCCCCAACCCAATACACTTGAGAACGTGTGCACGGCGGGCTCTTGGATTGAATTTAAGTTCTCAAGTAAGCCTCCGCGACCGCGTTAATTATGCGGGAAAAGTGCGGAAAAGCCTTCGGAGCAGGTTTACTCTATTATTACGCACCTGTTATGGTGGAATAACACATTCAGTGCCAAACACGATCCGTTTTATCTGATCAGGCTAAGTTGCAATGAGCCTATATTCTCTTCGCTTCGAATATGCACCACCTCCCCGGTACGGGCTTGATTTCAAAGTATTGATATTGACAGTTTTCATTCATGCACACCATTTATTAGCCTTCATTACTGCTGTGCTCGACACTGGATATTGAACGCTTATAATGTCATCACCACGACTCTCGAACCGTACAGAGAAGAGTGGTCAGAGTGGTTTATGTCCCTGCTGCCTTGTGGAGATCAGCCTAGAAAATCAAGGCCGTGTCTCAATAGGTTTTTCAGAGTTCGGCCACAAGAGAGTACTTCGAGACACAAGCGAATGCAGGGAATGCATCTCGTAAACTTCTGCTGAGACTCTTGGAAGATCCGGACAATCTTCATAATACTCATATGATCCGCTGCACCTCTCAGCTCACTCACCGAGGACCTTTCATATACACGTCTTAACGTGGATCCTTCGCGATGAACGTATGTCATAAAACTTGCAATCTCTGTCGGCCTTCCTGGCTCTACGCTACGATATTATATCACCCATTAACACATACATAATCCCGGCTTGTCCCAATAATGCCCTTGATCAATATTGCCGTGTCAACAGAATGGTATCACTACAACTCAAACGACATAAAAAACATCTACAAGATGGATAATGTAAATTCCTCGTCAACCCACTCCGACAATACGTCGCCTAATCTAAATGTCCCATCTCTGTACCCTATACAGCCACTAAACCGAAGTTCCATACTGCCTAGATCGACAGCCCTCAAATAATCAACGAAGGCGGGCATGAACTCCTGGGGGAATCCAAAACATCTGATGAAGCGGATGAGCTTCCGTCGAGGCGCAGGGGTGGTCTCCCGGCGTACTTCGCCTATACTGAAGCCCCTGCATTTCTTCAGCAAGAGTGATTCGAGACGCGGGGAGCATATCTGATGATCTCGCCTAGACTCTCAACGGTCACTACGAGCATCCTCAACTCGAGGTCCTCAAGCGATAACATGGATTGCAGGGAAGCACGGAATCCGTTCCGCGTCTTGGTCGACAGGTTATCAAGTTTGTCCAGGCCCAGTTTTAGTGTTCGGAGCATGGGCATACGGAGTTTCGCAACCCAAATCGGATCACTCTGAAAACCTGAAGTATCACACGAGACAACACTCGGCAAAGTCACTACTGGTAACGCATCAATTGTACTGGGTTCTTCAGAGAAACCAGGACTATAGTCATCTCCTTCAACGACGAGCTCTTGAAGCGCCTCTGTCGACGACAAGAAATTGAGCAACCTGGACAGGGAAATGGGCCGAATCTCAGGCAGAAATAGTCGAAATCGAACCAGGTGTCTTGCAAGAGATGGATGGGGTTCGGAATTGATCTCTAGACTTCGAAGCGAGGGAAGGTCGCAGACTTCGTAAAATTCCTCGTGCAACTCCTCGTAATCGAGGAAGGAAAGTTGTAGATCCTGAAGAGATTTCGCTGCTGCAAGGAACTTTCTCAGGTTATCGATATGGGCGTCTCTCATTCCGAGTAAACCGCACCGAACCAAGTGCTTAGCAAAGGACGGATGTGGCCCGAAATTGACCTCGAGACTTCGAAGTGAAGGAAGGTCGCAGACTTCGTAGAAATGAGTGTCATCGGTGAGGAAAAGTTCCAGATCCTGAAGAGATTTTGCTGCTGCGAGGAACTCCCTCAGGAGATCAGTCCGGGCTTCTCCAAGCGTACCCCGTGAATAATCCAAACGGCATTGAACAAGACTCTTTCCAAGCGCAGCTCCAGGGACGAACTTGACCTCTAAATGTCGCAGGAGTGGCATGTGCCACTTTTCAAGTAAACGCGCGCTGGCCGACTTTTCGACGATGTCAGGCAACGCCAAAATACGGATGTTCTGCATGTTCGCAACAGCTAGAATCGATTCAATCTCCTCCTGGAGCAATTCATCCATATCAATCACCAGCATCTCTGGGCAAAATGATAGGATCAATCCCACAGCGAATTTGTAGTATCGCATTCCGTACTCTTCGAGATCGAGCCCACGATTGGCGATCCAAGTTTCCACAGAACTGGGCAGAAAAGAGGGCAGGGTGATGTACGCCTTGAGTGAGACGAACCCGCTTCCCTCCGCAATCGCAGCAATCTCTTCGGGCGAGTGGAAAGACGCAATTCTGTATTCGTCCCACATGTTCCGCATCGACATCATGACTCCTCTAAATCGCTTGCATACAAGTGACAACGCCACCTTCTCTTCCAACTCTGTCGCAGCAAGAACGAATATCTCGGAAAGCATGTCGTCCGGGAGCGGACTTAGTCCGTAATTAAGTGTTGTAGGGGCAGAGAGTTCCTTCGAATCGCATGTTACTGTATAACACCGCACTCGACGCGTGACGTTTCCCTTCGGATTAAGGACTATTAATGGTAATGTCGAGAGAGAACTGAGTCGTTTTCGTTGTGGTTGTACAAGATCAAGTTGATATCGAGGCGAGTTTTGATTCCACTGATTACATAATGACTCGAGATTGGGCACGCTTCCTCCGCGTGCGCTTCTTCTGCTGATTTGCAATCAACCCTGTATCATGTTTTTCTTTTTTTCGGAAAAGTGATTTCTCGACTTCCATTTACTATGCCCAAATCTGACTACATCCACCATAACCAAGGGGCGCTGGAGAATCGCGATTCGGCCCTGTCAGTCACGAAATCCAGATCTACCATTTACCAAAAGTCGGACCGTTAGCACAACCATCTCATATGATTATAACCAACTGTACTCAAAATCGTGAACCACATACATATGTGTAGGAGTACAGTCGGAAAAAGACATTAGCTTCTGTGATTGCAATCTAATCGTTCAACTTTGTGGGAAAACGTTCACAGCGCCCCCCCAAGACACGGAGACCCTGCTTCCAAAGCTATTCGGTCTGTTTCTTGATATCATTCTTCCCCTCCCTTCTATGGCGCCCAAGAATAGGTCACCTTGGGAAGCTAAAAGGACATAGCATGCTGATACTATCTCCAACAACGCACCGTCTTTTCTTTCAGTATATTTTCGATACTGTGCTACATCTGTTTCGAACTTCAACACTCGAGTTCCTCTCCCTCTCGAAAGCATACTGACCCTACCAGAAACCCAAATGGACATCCGCACATTTGATTCCGTCATCCGCCCGTCGTCTCTATATAGGATCATGGTTGGTATGTCGAAAGCGACAAGGAAGCAGCTTTCATTTGCCACCTGGTCTGAGGGGCCTACCCGTCATCGGTAACGCGCTTGATATTCTAGGGAAAAGCCAGTGGGAGATCGCGCTCAAACTAGGACAGATGTAAGGTGTGGTCTCAAAAACATTCGAACGACTACGATACATTGAACCGTATTTTATTCTCCAGGTGATTCATCTTGCATAGAGATACTCGGACAACGCCACTTGTTCCTAAGCTCCTAGTACGAGGCAGTTATCGAGCTGTTCGAACGTCGGAGCAGTAATCACAGTAGATATACTACGACGATGATCAAGTTGTATGTCCTTCATTCTTGACTATGGTTTTTACGCTGAAAAGTATTTGGCAGGGAGGGATGGAATGAGTGGTTCACACCCCTGATGACCTATGGAGACAGCCATCAAAAATCCAGGCAGTATCTCGATAGGTTTTTCCACAATCGGCCGCGAAGGATTAGCATAGGATTCAAACTCAGTCAACCCATAAGCTATAGATGAGACTCTTGCACGGCCCAGACGCCTGATCACGAACACGTGAAACAGTGAGTAACCCCCTACGTTCCCCCTTTCGGCTCATCGAATGCATATTATATGGGCTGTAGAAACTATCATCAAGATTGTACGGATTCGAAGGTAATTGTATTTATCCACGAACGCATTCAAGCTTCCGACGAAGTTGTGATGTTTCCTATCGCAAACACTCTGCGTATACGTGAGCCTTACCAGAGATTGGGTAGAATGACAAGGGATTCTGATTTTTTTGCAAGTTCGCTACCTTCCAAACTGGTTCTGCATTTTCACAAGGAGGCCCAGGAAGGACGGTGGCTACATCAGGAAAAACCCCGATTGGAGAATCAGAACGAATTGTGTAGAACTAATAGACTCAGTGTAGAACTAATAGATTCAATGGAAAGATGGAGAATTTCTTGGATTATCTCTGAGGAGAATCCAATATCTTGGTGCGCGCGGTCGGACAGCAATCGGATCTCCGATATCATCTCGGCTTTTGATGGACCCTCATTCCCCGACTAATACAAAAAAGGAAATGGATCTGCGTGCATATAGAGTTTACTTTAAGTAGTGTTGTGCGCGCTTCATCAATGTCATATAACGAAGGTTATAGAGAATCAATGAAAAACAGAGAATTAATTGGCATCGAATTTTATCGATGTGTGGGAAATATCAATAAATACACTTCCTATTAGAACAATGTGAAATGGGTGCTACGATCCTTGAAATCGTTGACATAAAAATCGTCGCATCGATCAAGAACAGTACTACTTGTTAGGGTTCAGCCCAGGGTTCCACCGGATTCAGATCGTCTCCCAGTCTTCTAGTACTAGTGTATCTTCGAAGGGCTGTCCACTGCTCCTAACACTGGATTTGAAGCTGGAATTGGGAGGTGATCTTATTGAAGACAACTGGCTATATCCCGCGGTCCCCTTGCTAGTTGTGATACTGTCGATTTACGAGGTCTCACTGGAGGTTCCCTAGTAAGAGCAGGTTGGTATTGCCAAGAGGTGAGATAGTACAAGGTGCTAAGCTAGAGCAGGTTGCTAGAGAGGAAGCTAGTCTGTTCTAGCGAAGTTTGAAACGATTGAAAGATGGGGATTGAAGTCTCTAACTACTGCCCTATTTATGCTCTTCCTGAATTACCAATATCTTTTCCATCTGCTCTTCTTATTGGTTACAAACGCCCCCAAGTCTCCTGCTAAAATCCTACTGAATTGTGGCTGCGGCGTAGTCGGTGTCTTGCTGCGCCTGCTGTGATTTCGACTGCGCTTAGCTGCGCATTAACTGTGCATTGCTGCGGCGGACTGTGCATTGACTGTGCACAACTGCGGTAGACTTTTCTGGGTTGCTCTGGATCGGTCTTCTTCAGAGCCACAGAAGCTTTGCATGTGGCCGCTTCCCTAATTGGGTGTCTAGTGACTGCGCCTGCTGGTATGATTAGCTCCTGCTTGCTGCACCGATTGAGTGCTCCATGTGTATCTTGCACTGCTCGCAGTTGATGGGTGAGTAAGCCTTCTTGAGTGCTTCAGTCATCATTGCTTGGCTCTGGTTTGACTGATGCTCGACGTGTTACTGTGCTTCTTCGATGTCTGGCTATGTGCGCTTGTGACGGGATGACTGTTACACCTGGTGCGTCTTGATGGTGTTCATCTTGTGGTCCTTGTGGCGTAAGTGTCACGTCTGCAACTTTGTCTGTGTAGTCGTGGATCCATTGCGGAGTCTGGCTTTCGCCTAGAGTAATAAGGAATAGGAATTCTTGCTTCTGGTCCTCCTGGATCATAGATCGGAGTTGTAGTTTGCCTTGGCAGTGTACTTGCTTCGCATGTCCCCAGATGGCATTGACTATTGTTCCATACAGGAGTTTGCCTATTGGCTCCATCGCTGTTGGGCATGCTGCTCGAACGAATACTTCTGCTGCATCACATTCGCTTTGTGGTAGGCTGTCATAGATGCCTTGTATCTGCCAGCGCTGTGGTTGTATCTCTGGTGGTGAGCGTAGCACATAAGTGACGTATCGATTAGTTCGTTGGCGTGGAGGATTGGTGAGGTTTATGTGGTGTCGGATTGTCAGGTCGACATCTAAGCTCCTGGTTGCCTGAACTTGAATTATTGTGCAGAACTCCTTGAGTAGTGTTCTGGCTATGAAGCATTTCATGCAGTGCTGTGGCCTTCCTGTTCGTCTGCTGTATTCCTGGCTTACATCAATTCTTGTGAATGGTGTAGACATGTTGCGTCCTTGTGCTTATGTAAGCTGTAGCGCTTGGGAATGTGGCTCGAAAGATTTGCACTGATCGGCAGCTCGTGTAAGATCGGCAAGATCGACAAGATCGACGTTTTCGAACGGATCCTATCACTACTAGTCCATGCCTGAGGTGCGACACGTCCAAAGGAAGGAATCAGATGCACACTCCGATGCAAATCGGTTACAGGAATGATGGCGGAGTCTCTGTTGCCGTCAGAGTCGAAAGATCGGGAAAGTCTGTACATCCTGAAGTTGCTATCCGGCTGCGATGCAAATTTAGTGAACCATTCAATATATGCTAGTCGTGTTGGAACCTGAGCACAAAGGTCCTCGTCGCGAAACAGCTCCGTGACAGCTGTACGCGTCAGCTTGAAGATAACACGCACTCGAGCCACCCGGAATGCTGGACGACGAGGTAATGTTAATGTGACGTCCTTTCTATTCACCGTGCCAGGCTGCTCACCTTGAATACGACTTCCTGCACGTATTCGTACTAAAGCCGTGTCAAACCTTCCAGGAACCTCTCGACCTTGACTATCGTGTTTCGCCGGTCTTGAATGTATACTGTCTACTACAGGCGTGTCTGCGAAGGACATATCTCGGAATTTAGCTCGCTCCAACACTGGTATTGAGCGCACAAGAACCGAGACGTCCCGCGATGTACGCTGAAAATTTGCCTCACACATGTCCATCCGTTTTGTGCATAAGATGAACTGTACAAGCGCTTTATGGAATCCCATGGCGCCATGCAGTTCTTCAAGTTCACGTATTGGACAGCTCCTTGTTGCATCCTTCGCTGTTGATGTCTCTAAGGCAGGAGCAAGCTCCGGACAACGCCACGGAGGAGTTGCTTCGGGCTGACACTGTCTGTTGATGTCGTAACGTAGTTCGAGTACCTTTTCCTTCCTTTCTAACCAGCGTGTCATCTGTGGTACCTCGTCCTTTCGGTTTGTTGCTGCGTATGCATCCTTGGCGAAGTCGATATGAAGCCGCTCGGTGAATTGCGTATTGTGATTGTCTGTCGTTCCGCGTGAAACTATATTGGCGACGAAATGCACCATGGAGTGCATTTTTATAAAATTGAAGTCTATACGCGCACCTTCGCTGATAAATACCTGTTTATTTTCGTGAAATCGGCAAAGCGTGTCCTCCATGAGTGCCAATGTTTGCGAAGTGTGAATGGGATACTGAGCCAAGTAAACGAAATCGATAATGGCGCGAGTTGCACGGACGAGTTGGTTTGTCGCTTGTCTTGTTGACAACTTAAAACCGACAAGTAGTCCGAGTAGAAACTGGCATATTTGACTATGCTCAGTGCCGGTTACCCTGCTCAGGACTGTCACTCCCTTTTGAAAAACTCGTATGCTATGGTTTGGCGGGATTCGTCTGCAGCGTGCGTTCAGTTCATCCGCTCCCATGATGTGAGCGAGCCACTGGACGAGGTGTTTCACAACGCCTTGGTGCAGTTGATGAAGCACATCCGAACATATTGTATCGTAAATATCACAGTACGGCATATCAATCCAGAATGGGTGCTGTATGGGTTTGATTCATTTCGCCTTGCAATGTTGAGCGTATCGAGAACAATCAGCGGAATCCAGAATGTCTAGTACTTTTAGTACTTCATCTATATCTCGAGCGTCGTGGGCATCTTCCCAAGTGTCGCCCAATTCGCTGTTCGGGCATTTGCACTTCGCGCAGTCGCCCGTCGTTATTCCAGTAATCTGTACTTGTTCTTGATAATCAATAGCTATGCTGGCCAATACGGGGTGGCATCGCCGTGTGATTTTATTGCCGTCCGTCATGTATATGCCGTTTCCTCCAATCTTGCCCATCTCCCGAAAAATAAAGCGCAAACATGCATGCAACAAGTTTAATAGCATGCGACGGCGACCGGCTTTGTTGTTGACATGCTCCAGGCAGGTCGTAGGCAGATACGCAACCAGCACTTGCCCGTGTCTGGAAGGCTTCTTACGAATGTCTTTCGGTATATTTCCAATCGTCAAATACACCGGGTATGCTGTCTTCGATCGGAATAGCGTGATTTGCGTCTTGTCTAATGAAATAATAACCGGAATGACAGTTTCACCGGGTTCGTGCCCTTCAATGGCTCGCTACTCATAACGGGTCACTATACCATCGTATTTTCCGCACGTCACACGCACCTGAGTATTCCACCACCAGTCCCCCGTGTGCATATCATGAAATACACGTATACCTTCGTCTTCATCTGCATATTGCCGCTCCGGCTGCAAGATGAGCTCATTTGCGAAGTCAGGTGCTCCGAACAGAGCCTGTATGCATTGCATCACATCCCGACTATACAACTCGACTTTGCTGTCCCCGACCTCTACTTCTCGCCGTCGAAACCTTGGCCGGCGCAAGGGCATCTGCTTGTCAATTATCGCGTTCAACTCGCGAGCGTTGCGATAGGAGAGGTTTAAGCTTTCGACGATCTTCTCTCCACATCAGCGACAAAGTACCACAGTACGAACACAGAACTTACCCCGTCTATTTGCAGCAATTCGTCCAGCGCGTTCGATCCCAGACCTCTCGTCTTTGCCCAACATGCCACCTCCCAGTCCGTCTTGAATGCGAAAGGGGCATAATGCCCGTGCATCTCGGTACGAACGTTTTCTGTTAATTGCACATAGGCACCATCCTCGCTCGCGGCCACTGCTTCTGCTTCGTGATTGTAAGCTTTCCCTGCCTGTCCATCCGGGTAAACGTCGTTGAACACGTGTGTCCGCTGCGGTCGATACTGTAAACGAGACTGAATCTCACGATGCTCTACCACAATCTCCCGCAAGTGCCGTCGGACATCCTCCGAGTCTGGTTCATCTTCACTGTCCCGTTCGCCTTCATCTGCCGTGGGTGGTCGATCTGGTTCCCATATTAACTGAAATTCTTCTTCCGCATCCTGGTCTGTTTCGACGTCAGTGCCGCCAGTGCTGTCCGTGGTGCTATTATTACCCAACGAACGTTTTCAAGACCGTACCACTCACCTATTGTACCCCGAATCCACTTCCGCGCCCTCAAGTCCTTCATACAATCCGGAATCCCCTAATGTATAGTCCTCTCCAAAGAAATCTCCATGCCACGATGTATTTGACGGTTCCCGGGTACCCTCCATTGTGTCGAGGACTGTGCGCATGGTATTTACGTTACGAATGAGGTCGGCGAAGCACGCTGTATATTCGGGCATGGCGCGTTGGTGCCATTGTATGTGGACGAATTGCTTCCCACACCCCGCACATCTCTGCGTAGAAACGTCGGCCTGCATTCCCGCGCGCTTGAATGCGGATTGCGTTGCGATTCCTCTGAATCTTGATAAAAGGTGGTATCAGGGACCGATGCAACATAAGAACGCATCACTTACAATCATCCCTGAGCCTCATTCGCTCCGCATTTCTTGGTATTCAGCGACCCTGTCTGCCAATAAACAAGTTTCATTGCATTTTTTTCTCGTCAGTCATAACAGCGGTCTGTGTTTATACATTTCTTATCCAGGTTACGCTTCACCAGTCGACATAGTTACTCCATGCCAGCATGTACTTTACACACGGAAATAGCTCTTAATTTTGCAGGCAGTGACCGATAGGCAGTAAGATCGGCAGGTGTGAGGTGCCTGAAAAAAGGATGCCGAAGTAATGTTGACTAATGTTGACTGCCTGTAGAATTGAGATGGACTGATGGGCAGCTGGACCGTTAATCAATTCAACCATCAAAACCAAACCATCTTCATTCGTGCTGCGTGGAGCCGACTTGTTGCGTATGCGTATAGTACACAAGCTTCTCCCTTTCAAAAAGCTCCATGATATTCGTGCATACGTTGTCCATGAAGTCCTGCGAATGGGGAGTTATGTCGAGGATTCACCGTATCGTACGAAAGCACCTCCCGCTGTTCCTTCATCACGCATCGCCCTGTCGCAACCGACACGATCGCCTCCCCGCGCGGTCATCGCATTCTGTTTGCAGTAAGTCCATGTCGAATGTTACTGCTGGTATGAACTACTGACCGGTTTTTTCTCACTTATCCAACTGTTTTTCCATTAATTACTTCGTACACCTTGTCGTGTACACAGCACCGACACGAAAAAAAAGAACTAGTTTATTTCTTACACATTACTACGTACCGCGACATGACTGTCGGAGACAAGATGGAAAGGTGTGCCTGAACGTCACGAGGGTCCATTCGAGCCCTTCGAGTGTGGGAACTGATGAGTAAGCGAATAGCCTAGCTGGTTAAACACTAACCGGTGACAGGCTTACTCATCAGTTCCCACACTCGAAGGGCTCGAATGGACCCTCGTGACATTCAGGCACACCTTTCCATCTTGTCTCCGACACTCACCATCCTTATCGTTGGCACGCGTCCACCGCCGGTTAGGTACGTTTCTTGTTTCTTTCGTATTGTTTATGCTGGCAGACACGTAGCTGACGTCGCGTCTGCCAGTTATCTTGTCTCCCGTGCGTGTTTGCCTGTCCGGTAGTCTACACCAACATGTAGTACATCGTACCCTGTAATGTAGATTAGTGTATCCGTTTAGTGTCGTATTTGACGGATGAATTGCAAACTTACTGCGTTCTCGTGCAGTACAACACGGACAAAGAAGAAGACAGGTAAAGTAAACTAGATTAACGTTCTTTCTCGTCTGGAAGTCAGGAATTTTAAGAAATGTGAGAAAAAAAGCAGCACCTGGCATTGAGGCAGAATCATATCATTTTGACACCGAGTGCGACCATATACGCAGATGTCGAATGAAACTCCCCAGATCCCAGCTGCAGTGAGGCGCTACCTGGATTTGGCTGCCGAAGTAGATGAGGACAGAGAAGACGAACTGGAGACATCGAGTGCCGACGATGGTAAGCACCGTTTCCGTCATTGCAACAATGAATTGTACTTACATCTAACAGATAACGAATTTATTCAAGACTCCGACGACAATGACCGTCCTCCTCGAGTCGTGCATATCCTCTCCGAAGTGACAGACGCTGCCGCCGAAGAAATTGTTCAGGGCATTCGCGAGCGCGCACGCAAACGGGCCCGCATAGGTCAGGCACCTCACGATGAACCCGACGCAATATTGAGGCAGGTGACGTGCAGCCGCTCCTTTTTCCCGTCGGGTGTAGAAGTAGATGATTCTCGGTACCAGCTATACATGATGCGCGTGAGTACTTCTTGCGAGTTGTTATTTTATGTTGCCGACAATGCAGAGATCCAGACATTCGACGCGGAAACAGAATGCGAACTCGCACGACAGTATTTCCCATCTCATTACCTCGCCCTACATGCTCCGTGGTTGAAGGATAGATGTTACTTCTGGGTAGCGAAGGTGGAGGACATATACGCTATGTATGCGGCAAGAGGACGCGCTGCTTCACCTAGCCGTCTCATTCGAGTTCCAGCTGCCGAGGAAGTGGCGGTCTTCGACATGCTTCGCGATAAAACGTGTCAATTCCATGTCGGTGGCTGGGTTCGCATTGTGTCAGGCAAGTTTGGAGGTGACTTGGCCATAGTGAGACAAGTACTGCACAGTACTTGTCTCAGAGTGGCCGTCATACCCCGCTTGGAACCAACGAAGACGGACCGTGAACGACAACGCAAACGACATGAAAGACCGGCCCAGACTCTAGCTAGTATCCAGTGGATGAAAACAGCTTTTCCGGACGAAGAAGTTGATGAATTGGAGGACGGAACATACCTTTTCCGCGGACGCAGATATTGGAACGGGTTACGAGTGCTACGTGTGTCGGCTGAGAAAGTGGCTCCAGCGTTTCCACTCCTCCACGAAGTCTTTTCCTTTCAACTTGCAAATGTCGGTGATCTGCAGGACATGGAGTGCTACACACGATCAGGAGATGTTGTGAAGATTATATCCGGACAACTCAAGAATATGGTCGGCATCGTAAGCGAACGCTTCTACGATGCCGTCATCGTAGTCAACTTGCGGCGAATATCAGTACAGGGACTGTTCGATGACGAAGACGACACCCGGGTTGACGACTTTGACGAGGAGACCGCCCTTCGCTATCTGGGACATTCAGAAGCGCTGTCTATTATGGATCGCCCTCCACATGACGGGAAGGACCTTGGTGCGGTGCACGTAGACTTGAGACATGTGCGTCGCTTGGTAGACGTCGGGGATGAGATACTTGTGAGGGTCGGACAGTTCACGGGACGACAGGGTCTAGTGATTTCAGACGACGGTGATGTGATGGGTATTCAATTAAGCCTAGAAGACCCTCTGGTGAGTGAAATATTCATGAGTTATGCAAAAGTATACCTCATCCACTTTGCAGGTGGAAGTTTCGCGATTCCATGTCGAGACTGTTGATGTGCAAGACGCAGAGTTCAGCCAGTTGACCATGGAGCTCTCTCGACGGCAGAGAGACGATGTTATATCACACGGGGACATAGTGGTTCCTCGTCAAGGTCAATATAGGGGTTGCATGCTGCGCGTCGAGTCAGTGGCGCAGGACCAAAGCACAGTCACAGTCGTGCTGCGCGGTGTGAAGGGTGAAGGTGGCGAGGACCGACGGGTGAGCCCCTAACATTTTACATATATAATCACCTCTCATTCAGCACATCCGCAGCATATCTTCCCAATATCTGTCATCACAAAGTTCAGGCCGGACAGGCAACTTCAATTGGAGGCCGATGTATCATACGTCAAGACGAACCAAAGCCCGCACGTCGGCATGTACGTCTTGATTATTTGTAGGGACAGAAACGACGCGAATGCGAGGATTGCGAAGGGGTCGTATGGGTATGTCACGAGTGTGGACGATGACGCAAGGTCGGCAGACGTACATTATCTAGGCAAGCACGCGAAGTTTTCGCTAAAGAACTTAGTTGCCTTGTGCGTTACACACAGTAGTGATACGAACAGCGACTGACAATTCTACTAGCAATAACGTGTATTGCTTGGACAAGTATTCACCGCTTACAGTGACCGAAGTCAATTACCTGCGGCGCAAATTCGACGATATTATGAAGTGCGACAAATCGTCTGCACCCAGATCCGCCACGCCACCTCCTGAGACTTCTGAGGACCTTGAGGATTCACAAGAGGCTCATTCGATGCAGAATGAGCCTGTAACCGGTGTGTTAGATGTAAAGCCGTGCAGTACACGATGGCTAATAAGCATTAGATTTCACCATGCCTGGCGGCTGGGTCTTTGAACCCTCTGTTCGAACGCTG
Organism: Inonotus hispidus; assembly: GCA_024712875.1. Taxonomy (NCBI): domain Eukaryota; kingdom Fungi; phylum Basidiomycota; class Agaricomycetes; order Hymenochaetales; family Hymenochaetaceae; genus Inonotus; species Inonotus hispidus. The sequence goes on along the minus strand of CM045723.1, from coordinate 777,084 downwards.
TACGGAACGCATCGAGTGTACATACGCGTGCGCTGTCACGATAGGCACGGGTACATCAACGGCGACTTGCAGGAGGACCATACGCGTTGCATCGTCAGCCATGGCAAGTGTCGAATACGAGTTCAAATGGTCTGGAGCCACTCCGTCAGCGAAACAACTGTGGATGTATCTGACATAGAAACAAGCCGCCCCACAAGAAAAGAAGAATTAGTCCTGCAAGTACGAGATCTGCGAGGAGCGCCGGCCCGGATTCTCATTGCGAAAGGTGTCCCTCGGCAGAAAGAGCGCAGTATCACTGTGTGCGAAGCAGGGAATGAAAAACGCAAGTGGGATGTACCGGCTTGGCTAATAACAAGAGTGGAGAAGGCATGACTGTGATTAGCTTGGAATTGGGTGTGCGCAAACCGTCATGCTGATGAAGTGTACAGGAGCCGTTCGTGTCATTGAACTCTGTTACAGGAGCTGTTCGTGTCATTGAACTCTGCTACGTGCTGTGGAAAGCGGATGCCCTAACGCTGTTGCTAACATGATCACGGAACTTGAAGAATCACAGTCAGAGATGTATGGAAAGTAATTTATTCATATTTATTGATTAGGAGGATTATTTCCCCCCCTTTTTTTTTCACGCTCTTATTGCGTAGCGCATCTGGTATATCTTCACCTGAACCTGTAGTCTGTACTAAAGACTTTTATTGCAGAATAATCATGCGGCAAGCAACAGGTAAATCAAATCGGACGAGTATGGATCGACTTGGCGATAGGAATGTGTGTTTTGCAGGCGAATTGGAACACCAGCATAATATGGGGTGCTAACTTCCATCAGATATCGAAAGTTCATAAAGTGCGTGGTCCAATTGCGCATAACCTACCACAGCGCTCGCTTCTGCCAAGGTCGTGCGCAGTACTTGACGAACCGTACGTGGCAAGGAAATATGAACAGACGCTATTGATCTAGGTTTTACAGGGAATAGAGTGTTTTCCAGGAGGAAAGAATCCAGACGAATAAAGGATGAGCTGTGCCGGATAACATTCCAATAGTACAATCTAGTTTCCAGATGGCATGCAACTCGGTAGGAGAACGACAGCATCCAACGAATTAAGATTTTTCTGGATTCTACAAAGACTGGAGTCGCCAGCAACCCCCCCCCCCCAGTCCCTTGACTTAGCCTAACCCTCACTCCCCAAAGTTGTTCTTACAGAAAACAGCTGTCTCTTACCATGCCGTGGAAAGTACCGACGTACGCGGAAGTTACGCGCCGCAGTCTGTCACCCAGTCCTGTCCGTGTCGAAAGCGGCAGGACAGTGAAGCGTAAGGCCGCAGAAGGAGCATCTCAGCGTGCGTTGATTTCATGTCTAAGTATCTCATCGCGATGAAACTTTATTCTTCATTCAGGCTGGCAAGAATTAAAGAAGAAGCCTCGCATACAGAACAAAGTAGACAATGCTCAGGAAGCAAAAGCGGCTGCCGTCACTCCTGTCAGGCAGCCCGCTCCCCGTGGTATATCTTTAGGCGAGTATCTTAACTGTATGTACTGATGTATGTGGAAAGACAAGAACGCGTCATCCTTCCGCACCTGGTGCGTTGTGGATTCCAATGAGGAGGTGTCTCACTCTTCTGAAGCGGAGGGCCCGTCGAAGGAAGAGATGATGGTGCATCCTGTTGGTCAATACGTTTTGGACCGCGCGAAGATGAAGGCGAGGAAAGGTGGGGTCCATGTCGTTTTCTGTTGCAGTCATGTCTGTCACTGACTTGACAAATGTAGCCGCAAAGAGAAATGAACTAAGCACTAAAATGACAAAAGGTAAGTTATAGATCTGCACTTAATTCGATACTTACTGGTATAAGGGGCAGTTGCTGCAGGACTCGCAGCAGCAGGAAAGCGCGCCAACTTTGTCGACGAAGCCGGCAAGAAGTCGCAACTGAGTCCTTGCACGAAGAGCGCGAAAACGTCCACTCCCACTGTACTGAATAGTCGGCCAGTTAATGAGGCCACTGCAAAGACTCGACCGACAAATCGCAAGGGAAAAACGGCCGACTTCGACTCGTCGAAGTCGAAGGGGAGAGTGAAGGCGCATAAGCGAAACAAGGAGAACGCTGTGCCCGTGCGAGGACGTGCGAGGACAACAAAGCAGTCGCTTGTGGTAAATTTCATTTATTGATGGGGAGCACTGGCTGATTAGAAATACAACCAGGCGATGCGCAGGTCCGCGGACGACGCGTGGCTTGCAAATGATGATAGTGACGAGGGAACGGAGCCTCCTTTGACGGAGGAATCGGAGGAGTCTGATGGTGAACAGGAGAACTCGGAGTTCGACGTCGAAGACTCGGGATCGTACGATGAGGTGAGCATTATCTTACCTTGAGATTACCAACGCAGACACCGAGTTATATACAGGACGCTCGTGTCTTACAGGGCGGTGAAGAGACGGATACAGAATCCCTCGGCGGCATATCAGATGCAGTTGCAAGGAGCAAGAAATATTCGGCGGCCACGAAGACAAATAAGCGCGCAACACGCAAGTTGCAATAAGAGGTACGTAGCTGTCATTGTTGTCAGTCTACTGCTATTGACGATGCTGTAGGCTGTCTTCGTGAACGAGCCGATTGACGGGCAAATGGAGCCAAATTCCACAGAGAAAGAGGAGTGTTCCGACGAGCGTCCTCTAAGTCTCAGTCCTGCGACGACTACGGACATCGAGTATTGGAAGACGTTCCATCAGTTCCAGACGATGGTGAATCCCACGTCGGTTGACATAATGAACATGACAAGGCCGAAGTTCAACGATCAACCGAAGATCGTGAAGGACGTCCTTCACGAGGTATGGAGAAACTTGGCTATCCATTTTGTGAAGTACGGCCTACACTTAGAAGGTTCCATGCGGGCAGCCGTCATAACGCGACTCGGTATCAATGCTGCAAGGAAGTTCGGTCAGGACGTAATGGCGCAGCGCATTGAAGAAGGGGGAAGCAAATACTCGCATGCATTTTATAGATTGGTGAGTGAAGTAGCTTGAGGATGACATATTACTTAACAAGATATCTAGGCGAACGAACGTGTCAGTAATATACGAGGCGAAATGAAGGACCTAGTGAAGCCTTGTATTGTGCACTATAACCTTCCGACGGAGCAAATGGCAGCACGGGAAGCAGTAGAGCAACTTCTGGCGCAGGCGGCATATATTCACGCTGATCCGACAAATGTAAGTCTTGTAATCATTTCATTTCGCCTTGGGATTTCGCTAACGAGTGGTATAGCCCACAGGTGATGATCGCTACATGCATCAAGCAATCATCACCGCAATATATGCTCTTATTTATAAGGTCATCAATCCTGCGCCGAAACCCATCGCCGAAATGGATCCCAGCATGTTGTCTTGTAACATTGCTGGTAAATCCTTTGAAAAGGAAATACAACCTTCTGTCGTCTGCACCGCTGCAACATTGGTATGATTCTCTTATGGCCTCGACTGGTCCGGACTCTTACATCCCTATTGCAGGTATTCTACAGCCTGCATGCATTCTTGCTCAAAGACTTTTACAGGCAGATGGACATAAATGCCGGAGTCTACGTTCAAGAATATAACTTTCACGCCACTACGATGGAAAATCTGGATAAGTATTCGGACTTGCGCCACAAACACCTACACGGTCTTTATCTTGCCGTTGAGAAGTAAGTTCACAGTTGCAAGGCTGGATAAACTGATTGATTTGTTTTTTTCAGGCTCCAAAATCCTTCCTCATCTCGCAATGGGCTCGACTGGTGATATGTGTAGCGCGGCGAGCAGCAGGCAGGAAATCCGACTTTCATTATGTAATGTTGGATATTATGCAATTATACCCTATCTAGTATATTATGTCGCTTAGCGGATATAATATTATATAATACAGGGATTTATATATCTCAGAATTTTTATATTTGCGAACTTTAATTCTCGGCTCGGCGCTACTATCAGAAAGGCACATCAAGGCACCCGAGCTAATTACGCGATCACGCTAGTTACCCAAATGGGGAAAATATAGAATGAAGAAAGTAAGAGATTGCGACCGAATCGGATCGACTCTATAGACTAGAGAATGGGGGTTCGCGATTATCATAGAATTGTAATTAGGAGAATTTCTCAGATTTTCTGTCGGATTCTCCTAAAATCTGTCGATTCTCCGATCGGGATTTTTCCTGATGTATCTGATGCAACGAAAATGGAGTTATTCAATGGAGCTAAAAGAAGAATGGTACACACATCATCTCGGTATGTTCTTTGTCTCAGAGCTGAGCTTCTACTCAATCAGCTGCTGTCTTTCACAAGGGCTGACAGGAAAGCATCTCCCTCCATCCTGAGCGAACTACTGGAGTCAAATGAAGAGCGGAACGGAAGTAGCTTCGAAGAGTCTGTCGCCGTGGCTTGCGGAGGTCTGCTTTTGCCAAGTATACCTTAGGCAAGATAATGATTAACTCTTCGTCTTTCTATCTGGTGCAGATACGGTCCGTCTGCATATTTCACTGTCCCAGTGAAGTCTCCTGACATAACATTTTGATGTTTGACGCAAGAGTCATTGGAAGACGTAGTCTTCCGACTTTTGAAGAGAGGCCAAAGCTTCCATACATAGAGAACATTTGTTCCGAATGTTGAAGTGAGCAGTACTACAACGACAACTTGCTACATCAGGAAAAATCCCGGTCGGAGAATCGACAGATTTTAGGAGAATCCGACAGAAAATCTGAGAAATTCTCCTAATTACAATTCTATGATAATCGCGAACCCCCATTCTCTAGTCTATAGAGTCGATCCGATTCGGTCGCAATCTCTTACTTTCTTCATTCTATGTTTTCCCCATTTGGGTAACTAGCGTGATCGCGTAATTAGCTCGGGTGCCTTTCTGATAGTACTAGTAGCGCCGAGCCGAGAATTAAAGTTCGCAAATATAAAAATTCATATGTATTATATAATATTATGTCCACTAAGCGATATAATATACTAGATAGGGTATAATTGCATAATATCTAGCATTATATAATGAAAGTCAATTTTCCTGCCTGCCTGCGCCTCTCGCAGGACCTTGTAATCGCTGACACTCCCTGCCCTATTGGCTAGTGCAAGACTGAGAGCAGCGACGGCTTTTTCGGTACGTTTTGACGACCCAGATACAGGTCGACCTAGAACTTTACTAGGACCACTTTCTGCACTTCCCGCGCTTGCCGGCAGGGTTTGGTGGGCGACCGATGACGAAAGCGGATGCCCGCTACCGTTCATGAGTGAAATAGGAGAAGGAACGCCGGCGCCGAGGGACAAGTGTGATGAATTGTTCGAGGTTGAGAAGGAGAATGATAGAGGTGGCGGGCTATATTGTGCAGTCGATACAGGCCTAGACCTCAAACGCATAGCTCGTCTTATGCGTAGCCTATTAGCTGCACTACCGCTCGAGCTTGCTATATCCTCATCTTCAGATGACGAATCTGAGTATGTCGAAGGGGATGGTGATGGACTACGTTCTCGACTCCATAAAGGAATCGGAAATGGCAGTGATTCCGATTGAACTGCGTTGGAGGGGTCATAATAGGTCATGGAACTCAGGGACACGGCACGTTTCTTGGAAGGCGACCAGGACCGGAATTCGTCCGAGCCCGACGCATAGCTGGAACGGATCTCGATATCCGACAATTCATCCTCGGCATCACTTACTTTCCCACAATGTGAATGGTGTGAACTAATGTTAGCATGGTGCACGATATGCTGCCGAGCAGATGAGGGCGATGGTCGTTTTCTACCGCGTTTGTGATACGCCAACTTGTATCCAGAGCCGTCAGTATGTGATGTATTGGCGCGGGGCGTCCTTTCGTTACGGTGTGCTTCAAATTCGCGCATATGGCGGACGAAAAGTCTTCTGAATGCATTTGATTGAGGCAACCCACGTGTTGACCATGGGTATTGGGGCCTGCGTGCAACACATGGCTGGCTGACGAGCCAAGAGGTTGCTTTGCACTTGATCCTTTAGACGGGAAGAACTGAAATGCATCCGACGTTGTTGCGAAATGAGGAAACAGTGTAGAGGGTGCAGACGTAGATAAAGAATTTGATAAGTGCTCGCCTTCAGTCATAGGGGAGCTAGGTAATGGTTCATCGCAGGACTAAGCCAAGGAAGATGGTGCAGTTGGGCGTACCTTTCCTACTTCATTACAGCGAGCTGAATTGGGTAGGAGATGAACTCAGAGTGTTTCTTGACAATATCCTTGATCCCCTTGTCCTCGAGGTACTCAAGCTGGGCTTTTATTAGTAATAGGAAGAGATGTACCGTCAGTATTGCTGCACCAGAGGGGTGGGCTGGTATCAGTGGTAATGGTGAAAGTGCCACCAGCGGCAGACTCCCAAATATACTGTTCAATATTAGTATTTTGATATGACTTGCACAGGCTTGGCTGGAGGGTGTGCAAAATAGAAACCGACACCAAACTGGCCAATCATCAAGATGTCAGCACCTAGAGAGACGGAGGGAGGAAGGGGGGATATTTTGACAGACGACAACAAACTTGAAAAGTACAAGTACTCGATGACATCCACTTGGCGCCCAGCCTAGGTTTGCCCTATGCCCTCAACCCTTGCCCTGGATCGTGTCGCAGATCTCTTCTGACTCCACATGTGATCATGCACCAAGTTTAGGGCCGGTTCCAATTGACTTACAGCACGAAAAACTAGCCTCGTACTTGGCATACTTGGATTCTCAGGGGGGATAATCGAAGAAAATCTCAATCTTTCTATTGAGTCTAATAGTTCTACACCGAGTCTATTAGTTCTACACAATTCGTCCTGATTCTCCAATCGGGGTTTTTCCTGATGTATTTCTCTCAAGCGTTTCGTTCTGCCTTGTATCACTAGATGGCAAACCATTTTACCCACAGGTAATCTTCATTCGTAGCCTCTTCCGTGCGAGCAAGTGCTGAAAGATAATTTCGAAGGCATCCCCCACCTGACTGACAAGGACGACGTTTAAATGGACATTTCATGCCGTCTTGAACCATTGTACCTGGAAATGCTTGGTATGCAGACGTTCTGCATAAGGAGATCTCCCTGTCACTAACGCCCTCGTGATATTCACTCTCAGGGCCATACAAAGGGATCCAACGAGGTACCCGGAACCAGATAAGTTAATACCTCCAAAAGATGGCTATCTGGATCCGAAAGGGAGATGACGTTAGAGGTAGGGAAGGTCGCATTTGGATTCGGACGGAGGTGAATTCATGCTTTCTACCTATTCTCTGTAACTCGGATTGTTTGTGTCCATGCCTATACAGGATCTGCCCCTACAGGATCCTCGCTGAGAACTCAGTGAGTCAAGTAGAAATTGTTGCCTTCCGCTGCTTCAATTCGAATCGATGTCATAACCCTAGAAGTCCATTAGTGTTGCATCTATTCTCGCGCTTTTCGATATCCAGAAAGCGTTTGACGAGCACGGTATACCGATTACTCCTAAGCCTTTCTTCCATCGCTTTTAAGGCAAACAGTCGCATGGTCGACGTATCTGTGTAACTTACTGATAAGATGTTATACAGGCGCCGAAGACTGTTCAAGTGCAACATAACACCACGGACGGAGGATGCAGTCGAACTTATCCATGAAGTGACGGACGTGGGGTTGTCTATGGATATGGCAATGGCTTGTACATGAACGTACCTTTTCCCACTGCCACGACGGAGTTTACTATGAATGCCAATAGGTTCCATCGATGGTCGGATCATTATGAGAAACAAAACCAGAGGAGAGGCAAGCCCCACGTTTCTGAACAAGTTTCAAACTAGTGTACTGTGGGTAAAAAAAGAATTCGGCGACTCGACCTAACCACGAAATCACTTTACAGTCCTCCACCTTCGGAATCAACGTTTCTTACGTCTTTGGATGTACACGAGCAGTTCTCACAAGACTGTCGACATTCAGATTTGTCGTGACCAATGGTATGTGCCCGACTGCATGAGGACGAGCAAAAACAGTCGCTGGCGATGATCCGACTGAGGAATCGTAGAGTCGCATCTTGGATGATTGCATACTCGTGTGCGGAATCGCAATGTACCTGCAAATTTGCGCTTTGGAAATTATAATGAAGCAATAGTCACACGAACAAAATGGTGCGATGAGAAACTTCAAAGGACATCCGGCGTCACTAGATACATATCGGGAATGAAGCAAGGGAACGCAATAACATCTAGGGTAATCAGGAGCGACACGGGCTACACCTACATCACAACATTCGAGAGCGTGAGCCAAACAGATAGAACGACGAGAATAGTTGTGACTAAGAGTCCCGCTGCGTGAAATGCTGTCTCTATCCGCGAAAAAGAGAAAGGAAATTGCGTCGGTTCGTCGCATTCTGATGTCGTCGCGGGTAATGATAAGTCGTCTTGTGAGCCCGCCAAAGCTTTCTGTAGGGGCAAGAGAGAATCGGTCTCGACTGCGAATGCTATAGTGTGCTCGCTCTCTGGAGAAAGTCGGTCTACGTATTGATGTGAAACAATGTCAGCATTCAGCGAACGTGAGTTGAAACCAGATGGATCAGCCGGGGCGAAGAAAGCTAGAACTCTGGAGAAAGAACGTACCTGGGCTGGATGAAGATGGTGACAAGCCGAGTTCCGCCTCCGAAAGGTCATCATGAAACTTGTGGGTATCGTCGTGATGCGTAGACGATGGTACGTATATTCGATGTGCAAAGTGCGTCTGGCGGGGTGACATTGGACGCAAGGGGTGAGTGCTCTCGCTCTCGTCTACGGGTCGATCGTCCGCGCACGCAGCAGGTTGGATCAAATCGCATGCGTCTCGCGGGTTACAGGCAGGGCGAGGGTTATGATTGCCAGCCTCCCGTACCTCCCCACAACTCGGCCGGACTGCGGACCTATCACCTATCTGGCCTTCGCAGAGAAATACGTCTTCGGAAGTAGAAGTCCTCGTTGAGGGCAGGGACGTTGCTGTATTGGTCGACGCGGCGGAAGCCGTGCTGTTAAAGCGGCCGTGAGAGGACGTGGACGTGGACACGGACGTAAAGCCTGGACCTGCTATCGAGTTGGACTGCGCACGGGCCGTACGCGCGAGTGAGCGCAGGGCGGAAAGCTCGATCGCCTCTGCGTCGTCCGAGTCTGCACTCGCGAGGCTCGATGTCGTCGTAGCGATAGAGTTTGAAACATTATGCTGTACCCTACTAAAGTCATGAGGCAGTCGTCCGTACGCGTCTTTCGGTGGTGAAAACCTTGACGAGGAGAAGGTGAAGTTGAGGATTTTCGCATCGAGCGTATCGGCTATCTCCGGACCGAAGCGCTCCTGACCGACATGGCCGTGAAAGTCGTCGTCTGCGTCGCGTTGTTCGTCAACAGCAAGGCCTACTGTGCGCTGCTTATCGTAGCCCGTCCACGACGATGGAGGCATGGAAGTTCGGAAGGACCTCGAGCTCCGCTCCCCTAAGTTGGTCCACTAGATTACTTATCCTTGGCGAGCTTCGCGTCCAGTCGTCTGGTGCGCTTACGGGATGTAACGCGACCCACTTCTTTGGAGCGGGTTCACTGTCTTGGAACGGAACCTTCAATGGTATCACGCCTGGCTTGGACACTTGGACACTGTTCTGTCTGTTGCTTGGATGCACTGCATCTGCTTGAATGTTGAGGAGTTGTTCCAGACTCTGATTCATGTCTGGATGTCATCCTTCCTTGTCTGTGGACGGTCCTCTACGCGTTGCTGATATTGCTGATGGCTTAGAATTATCTCGCTTTCGGATTTGGGTCACGCTGCTGCTGCTAGTGCTATGGCTCATAGTCAGCGACGAATCGACTCCTCCTAGGATATCTGTTTGTTTGCAAAGCTCTCCGACCAATCGCAACTGCTTTCTGTCTTCTTTTGCGATAGGCCAGAATGCAGGCAGCTGAATTACACCAAACTTGCCTGCCACTTTGCATCCCTCTGGTCTGCGACGTCACTGGTACTGCAAGCTGCAATTAATGTAGTCGCCTCCAGCATTTTTGCAATGCTTATCAATGCGAGAATACACGACTGCATTCTCTTTCTTGGGTGTACGCACAAACCGTTTTGCTATTCTTTTCTGCCGGATTTGATCACAACGACAAAGCAGGACGTGAATATCGTTCTATTCAACGTAGGGGACTTTCAGGAAGAGTGAGGGGGAGTGTCTGCGCATGTCTAAACTAAACACTGCCATATACAACGATTGAAACATCCAATCTATATATGTTATATTCATTATGCTACTCAGGTTTCAGCAGTCTCGCTTGCAGACGCAGACTCAGAGCCAGTTCCAGAGCCAGTTCCAGAGCCAGCTCCAGAGGCAGACCCAGAAGGTTCATTATCGCCGGTATGAGTGCACTCTTTCGCGGTGCCGCTGGGATCAGTTCCCGTTAGAGACTCCGAGTCGCCGCTTTCAGAGGCGACTGCGTTCTCTGCGGGTCCTTGTGGGTTCTGCTAGGTGGGCCAGAGCCAAAGTCAGCGTGATTCCCCGACGGGTAGCGTAGGAAGGATTAGGTGGCAGCAAGGACTCACAGGATGAGCAGACACCACAAGAGCAGTAATCGCGAGGAGTATGAATGGTGAGAAACGCATCTTCAATAATAGTAGAGCCTAAGCTATTCCGGATTGGCAGTGTATGTTTGGATCAAGTGGTGAAAGAACGTTGCTGTCCAACAGGAGACATCGTTTGTCGTGCTTTATATCAGAAGAGGCGACGGTTTGCTAGTAACATTGCGATGACATTCTGCATATTGTTTTGTTGCAGAATGTTGTACTGCACTCTGATATTGCGGCTTTGACAGCATTATTGTACAAGTCGCCAACTTGAGGTATGTTCTTATGTTTCTATATGCTTTGTGACAAATAACAAAAGTCTCTCTCCCATTAGCGGGTATTGGTTCTATGGTGTAGGGGTTAGCACACAGGATTCTGATGTGAAACTTTCCTGAAACCCCGGTTCGATTCCGGGTAGGACCTTGCAAATCGCGGACTGTTTTTTTCCTTCTCAAAGCCATCTCTCACCTCTGTCTTATAAATGCAATGCAATAATTCAAGAGGGAACGTTTTATGGTATATCCAGTGACTCTCTGGCTGGAAGATACGCGGTGCGCGACCGGTGCATCTGAGGATCCACAGTGATCGACATTGAAAGTCCGGATGGCTATGCAGTTCTGGCGTCTTTCGTTTTCGTAGTATCCCAAAACCCACCAGCACCTTTCAGCGACACCACGGGCCGTTCGCATGTCTTTTCCTTTCTACAATCGTCTTTCTTCAAAAGCATCGCGAGCGAAGGATCCAAACGGTAAGGATCCCGGTGGCAAACACGTTTCAGCTTCATTTGCCACTGGCGCATTCAACCTCGGCGACACCACTCGTGTGGTCGGAAACGCTGGTAACCACACCCGTCCCTCGAGCAGAATGCGCTTCATTCCTTTCCTAGGGAAACGGCGCAAGTCTTTGGCGACTTTGCGGCCCTGTGCTGTCCCGGAAGAGGATGGATCAGTTGACAATGGCGGTGGTGGACATCGTCGTAATAAGACGGTTTCTCAGTTGGGTATTGGGTACGTTTTGCGCGTTATTTGTCGGAGAAAGGCTCTCTTTAATTCACGTTGTTTAGATCTGCTCCGTGCTTGACTCGTTCTTATCTTGAGCCTGGTATGAGACTTATAACTTGTCCCGACTTTCATATATTGACTTCCACTCGCTTTGTCCAGCTGGTTCACGTTCTACTGGAAACTTGGAGCTCTCAGCCTGTGATAACTCTATGCAGCTCGGACCAACGAAGAGTCGTCTACCTGAAGCACGTCACACTATGCTTCCCACTGGAAGCACTCAGAACTCAACACCTAATAAGACTCCACTCGGACCAAGCAAGCGTGCATCTGAGAAACCTGCAAAGATCTCATTCCTCTCGCGTATCAGCTCTCGCCCTTCGTTATCTTCTCGCTACTCTTCCGCAGACCTGAAGTCGACCTCAAAGGCGCGTGGACTATTCAAGAGCTCGGAAAAGACCCAAGGGACATCTGCAGCGCTACAGCGCAAGGAGCTCATACATCCCGTGCTTTCGTTAGATAGACAAAGCTTAGTTGACAACAAGGACTTCTTTACATCCCCTCGTGCCGCACCTACGCCCCCGAACCTTAGCTTCGCTTCTCCAGATAGTTCGCTGCTAGAATCTCCTTTAGCTGCATCTCGGTCGACAGTCAGCATACAGAACCAGAAACAAAGCCCCCTTTCTGCAGAGACGACAGCTCGCTCTCCTAGGTATAGCTCCATCAGGCACGTCAATCCAACGCAAGTGGCGAAGCATAATTCAAGCCCAACTACTCCTGGCTCTCTTTCTCCAGAAACGGCTCTTAGAACTCCCAAGAGGCATTCCGTCAGTACTCCGAATGCTAATGGCTCCCTCTCTGCAATCAGAGGCGCAATTTCTGGTGATATTGCGATGAGTTCTCCTGCCGCAAGACCAAGAGGTTCTCACGTCAGAATTGGAAAAGAGAAGGTGACCATCTCTGTAGCTAACATGCTGGAGGCTGAGCTTGGAGTGGAAGTCGGAGACAGCGAAGACTCCTCCTACTATGATGACAGCTTTGAGGATCCTCGTCGTGCAGCGACTCAAGGAAGTGTTCTACGCCGGAAGGTCTCCGATCATGATACATCTCTCAATATTTCTGCGGACCTTCCCCCACTTTCATCTTCTGATGATTTTGACTTCTCATTCAAATTTCCGAAGAATAAGAATGAGGTCAACTTTGCTCTGGAGGCTCAGAGCCCACTCTCAGCGCTCATGTCAGCTTCTATTGGCGAGAAAGATTTCTCTCAGTCTCCTTCCTCTTGGGGACAACATCAGACGAATATCCATGAAGAAGTGAGGGAGGAAAGGCGGACCTCCGTACCCGTCGCTGACTCTTGCAACACTATTAACCACGTACAGGAACGAGGCACTCGAAATTCAAGATCAATTTATCTGCACAATCTTGGGTCACAATCCCGCGAGGTTGATCGCCTTGACCGCATTTCTGAGAGGTCTGTTCCGATACGTCAAGACTCTCCACGAACCGTTGAGGGCAAGAACGTAAGCCGCGTGAATGCTACGTCTGAGCTGCAGCGAGCTCTGGATGTTCAGTGCGCACGCTTTGACAAGCTTGCTGGTCATCTGCTTCAAATCATTCAGCGCCACCAGAGCGAGAAGGTGCAACTTGAGAGTCAGATCACGATTCTGCAAAAGGAGGCTCAGCGCAACGAACGGGAAATCCAGGCCCTCCGGAAGCTCATCGCGCACACGAACCAAAGGATCTCTCAGGAAGGCTGGAATACGCGACGACTTGTGCGTATCGCCTCTATGCAAAGTTTCCTTTCGAACATATCCGATGGGGACGAGGAAGTCGACATGTCCATTGCAGTGGAGATGCTTGCCCGGGCTGGACGCCGTAAACCACTAATATCGCCAGACATTTCGCGCGACGTGCGAGCGAGCATGGACCTGAGCCCGAGTCCGGCTCCGACGAGTTTGATGAAGAAAGTCGACCTTCGTCGCTCCAAGACAATGCCGGACTTGCATAAAGCAAGCATGGCGGCACCGTTTCCGATCCCAGCGACGCCTCGGGAGATTACTCCAGATATCAGCGGACTCGGACTCGGACTAGACTTCCCCTTGCCCGAGCCTCTAAAGCTTCCCAGCATTGGAAGCACCATCATGTCCTCTGCAAAGGACAGCGGAGCTTCTATGCCTGCCCTAACAGCCGCACCGACCGCTGCATCTGGTCTATCGCTCGCGACTGAGCCCAGCATTGGCGACTTTGGAGCCCTTTCCTCCACATCGGGGCCGAGTTCGTGTGGCATTGGACGTGGCAATGGGCGGACTGCGCGAAAGAAGAGGATGGCGGGAGAGTGGCGAGCTGGAGGTGACCAGGGCATGTATCTGCCTGCAGACGAGCCTGGAGAAAATTCGTTCACGCAGTCGACTAGCGGAGCTCCGACTCTACCTGCGTCTACATCGTATGCGACTAATCTCAACAAGTCGATCATGATGACGCCGATTGAACAGCTTATGAACAAGGACAGTCCGGATTTGGATGCGATTTACAAGAAACTTGTTTCAGACTCGAGTGGCTTGTTGAACTGAGTGCGTGCGAATTTCTTGCGTCTTTTTTTTTGCTTCCCCTTTGATTTGTCCTTTCTGTTTTGCGATACCGAGCTCGCTTTGCACTGTCCACTCTTCGTTCTTCACGTCCCTGTTAATTTTCGCGTCACCTCTTGAAACGTTTGTTTGTCGGAATAGAGATCATCAGTAAATAGGAGCACCAAGCTCGTTGTCTGGCATTAGAACACGAATGACGATTAGACATGCTGTACTGTACCGCACTAAAATATCCTCTAGTAATATCAGTATCCAAGAAAATTATGGGTTGTGTCCGTAGTGTACCTCGGAGTAAGGAAGGATAGTAAGTGAAATGAGTGCGACAATGCAAAAAAAAGAAGCAGTCAGGCGTAGTAGGTACCTGGGGATACTAAACGAGAGAGAAATGTGGACGTGATCGTTCCGACAAAAATTAGACATTATAGATCTAGTGTAAGAGCGATAGAGTGAGTGAAGATAGTTCGTCAACAACAAGAGGGGGAAAGTAGGCAAGAAAGAATGCAATCGAGTGTTCGTTCGTTCGGAACGGTGAGGACGTTAATTCTGAGCGTTGAGGGGTCATTAGAATTAAGAATGAGAGTAAGAACAAGAGAGCGGGTCGTTGGAGGAAGGAAAGTGATCGTTGAGCGATACAAATCAGGGGGCCTTTGTGCTTAGCCTTCCCTTCCTTTTAGGTGGTGAGTCTTGGTTGGGACGTTTGAATATAATGAGGAGCACGGGGAATACGGGTCCTCAAGATGGTTTAGGGGCTTCGTCTAAGGATGGGATAGGTGGGCGAGTACGTCGTGGGACTTGTCGACCTCGGAATGAGCTATGATAACTTCGTCCTTCCACACCAACGCTCGCATCCAAGTCAAGAGCGGTATCAATAACCTGGGTCCCGGAAGTGGGGATATAACCAGGAGTAGGAGTCTTGGGCCGTTCCCCAATCCCGAATCGCACACGCCTCGCTTCGGAGGCAACTGACCACGCTAGCTCAACGAGTCTCACGACCGTCGGGTCGCGTACTCCCAGTGCCAGAGCGTTCGCCCATAAGCCGAAGTTTTGCTGTGCGAGGCAGCAGGCGGATATCCGGATCATCCTGCGTCGCCCGATCCGCAAGTGCACAAACTGGCTCCGTCGGAGAAGCAAGGGAGGAAATGCTCGATCCAGTAGAGAATAAAGACGACGCGGAAGTGGACGAATACCGCTTTTGTACCTCCGAGTCCGCACGAGGAGAAGAAGGTGAAAGTAAAGGAGAAGACGGTAACCTTGGACTCCTGGGAATTGGTTGGACGATGGTATGTCCACTTGTGCTCGGCAAGGGTGAGGTCCTGAAGAACGGAGAATACGCCCCGCTACCTCCAACTCCAACAACATCCAAACTCCTCCTTGTTCGGTCCTCGTGCGTCGGGTACAACCACTGCAGAAGATGCTGTGCTAATATGGCAGGTGGGGCAGGAAGCTCGGCTAGCACCTTACGCGGAAGAAGTGCGGGGATGACGTGATTGTGGGGAATGATTCTCAGACTGGAGAGTAAGAGGAGTGGAAGAGCCTTCGCCGAGGGTACTCTTACGACGTGCACTGGGAGAGATAGGACTGAGCGGGGGCGCCTTTGTGCATATGAATTCCTATTGCCCATCTGCAAAGTTTCGGAGGTGACGGAATCTGTTCGGGAACGTCGATGCATTGTGTCCAGTGTCGGCACCGGCGGTGGAGAAAGCATCTCAGAAGACAAAGTGGTTGCGAAGTGCAGCGCCCACAAATCTGCATTCATTGGGATTAGAAGGGGAGTGGCTGGAAGGGAGGCTCGACCCGAAGAGGAACTCGCAGAGTGCGGGGAAAGGGACAAGGCGGATTGTTCAGATGCCAGGTCCTGATCGTAAACGGCCAATACGTGCGTCGGTAAAAGCACATTGGTATTATCTATCGCATCGCGTCGGAGCGGGACATCGAACTTGAATGGAGGCGGGACGCCTTCTTCCAACGAGACTCGTTTTACATTATGATACTGACAAATCAAGCTTGGAAAGGAATGGAAGTTGATTAGCTGTCGATCATTAATAGTGCGGAGATAACGACAAGGCAACAAGGCACAGGACAGGAAGAGAAGCGGAAGAGAGATAGGCACAATGCTTAATAGACATTATACACCGGATCGTAAATCGGTTTGTATTGTAGAAGCATAGCAATAAGCGGGTAGGGGTTGAAAGGCTCCCAGTATGGTGGAATACACTCACTCTAGTGGATGCGAATCCAGCAAACGAAAGGGTTCATGGATATCATCCTTGACAAGATGCGACAATTGAGGGAGATTCTTCCCTGTTTCTTCAGAAGAAGGAAGAGCAGGGAGAGGTCGTACTGGCCTCCTTGCGCGGCTTGGGACGTTTGAAGAGCGTGAAGGACTGTTCATTTTCTGTGGTTCTGTAATGATCGTGTTCTCGTTCGAGTCGTGTTTTATAGGATGTAGTGAACAAAGGAGCGGTGTCGCAGCCTGAACCCTACAAAAAGATTGATGAACGCGATTGGATTGATTTCTCGGTTAGAATCATACGAAAATGATCAAAACGCGAGGTAAGGGATCTCACCTCGCTGTAATAATCAAGTCCTGCCTCAGATGAGTTTTACGGATGCTCACCGACGTTGCGCTCGGTGGGTCATCGTGGCAGTCCACTATTAAGACGCCTACGCGTTTTTTTATCGAGCACACGTGTTGATCATAATATCCCTAAAAAAGGCAAGACACGAGCTGATCGCCGATCAGCCTAATTTAGCTATGCAGCGTCGCGTCGAGTCGCGTAGACACGCGACCTCTTGCTCTTGTCTACCAACCACAACTACCATCCAATTGTATCTCGGAGACAGCGTAAAGTTCCTCGTCCTTGTACTTTCAGAGTCTGGTCGAGAGAGAAAAGCTGGTCATGATACTACCATGCAATGATCTCTGGCAGAACCTCACTTGTCGTCCATCATTATGAACCAACGCCATCAAGGAAGGGGAAGGAAGCATCCATTTCGAGTGAAGAACTCCTATCAAGAGGCCGTAGTCTTGTATCCGTGACTGAACGTATCGATGAATGGCGCACGGTGAAGTCGCCATCTGCTGCGTGTGAGTCTTGACGCTCATTCTGATTGAAATCATGTACTGAAAAGCTGGCAAAGTACCAAGAGCAGGACAGAAACTAGTGCTGAGAAGGCCTCCTCCATCCTCAATATCCCTTCGTGGTGACATTGGGGACTTGAGACCTGTTGAGAAGCTGGAAGAGTGGGGTTCCACGCCGGTCAGCAAAGAGACAGATCATATCTCGCAACTCAAGGAGTTTGAAGGGACTGATTTTTCATATTTACTCGGTCGTAGGAGGCAATCGAGAGGCCATCCTGCGGGCACCGGATCTATTAATTATCAGGAAGAGAAGAAAAGGGGGAAACGCTCTGGCGAAGAACTACACGAAGGCGACGAACAGAGATCGAAGAAACAGCGCCGGGTTGACAATGCCACAGCGTCCTTATACAATCTGATACCTCATCCCCATCATCACCCTTACTCGCCGGTCAATCAGCGCCCTGATCTGGATGTCACCAAACGGTTTCCACCGTTCTCCAAAGTTCCGTTGGTCCCTGCCGGCCTGTTCAACCAGAGCAAACTGGATAGTTACTTAAGAGATCCTTATGCGCGTAGTGTGTGGATAATACCTGTCAATGGAAAGCTGCCATGGCAAGGAGCCACCTCTGGACGCCTGGTAGGCAACATAACTCTCGTCGGATCTCAGAAGGGCCGGATTCCCACAGCTCCTTCCTCCATCAATTGGACGCCTGTCGTAATCAACAAATTTTGGACCGACCTTCTTGAAATTCGCAAGCAAGCCACGTTGGGTTCTATTTCGGTTTCATTCCGCGTGGCTTCTGCGGCGCAGCCTCAGGTCAACATCGCCACGGCGACGAATACTACCGCGCGAACGATCACGAAGAAATCCGCTGACCAGTCGCGACATCAGTTAGATACAGATAAGTCGGGGGGCATTGAACAGTGTACGTACATAAAGCTGTATCATGACGCGCGGTATGCGATGTACGTCCGCTCGGTTCTTGACGCCTGGAGGACTGAGGTGGAAGTACAAGCAACGAGTGTAGCGTCAAGAGTTACTTCATCACCGCGCAAGAATCGTGCCGTTTCCCGTCCCGCTACTACGCCGCACGATAAGATCAAAGTTAGGCCTCTCCAAGGGGCGAAGCTCATCCTGCTTGACGAGACCGGACAGATGATCGGAATATGCTGAACCGGAATGTTGGACTAGCTGCTTGTTGCTCACACGAGCTCAACTCGGGCAAACGGTCGTCCCGTCTTCAC
Organism: Inonotus hispidus; assembly: GCA_024712875.1. NCBI lineage: Eukaryota > Fungi > Basidiomycota > Agaricomycetes > Hymenochaetales > Hymenochaetaceae > Inonotus > Inonotus hispidus. The sequence goes on along the minus strand of CM045723.1, from coordinate 758,626 downwards.
CTACTGTTGCGCTATCGGTGTTAAAGGCGTGTACTAACTGTTCCTATTATGCTTGATTTACCTCCAATGTATTTACGCATTATCCGGACACACAATTGGTTAATGTCCAAGCATGCTCCCTGCGAGCTTACTTTCTGCGGGAAAAGGTGTCCCGAAAAGTTCCACAGTGATTGGACGTGCCTGGCATCGTAAACTCGTGCACGTCTCGCAACAACACCGCAGTATCAAGGTCATCCGCCGACGTCCTCGCTGTTTTGCAACGCCATGCCTTGGCTTCCATTACATGTTTCACTACTTCTCAATCCGCCGGAGGGCGTTCTCAGTAACTATCCGTCTTCTGGATTCATTTGGGCAAGGGCTGAGATTGACATAATGCCGCACATGTCCCTGTCTGCCACACCAGTGAGGAACTGGTATGCAGCGCACGCCCAGCCTTAGGCCAAGGCGGTGAAGTGTGCTCCTCAGATATCGTCGAAATGACTGTATAGGATGTCCCGTGAGCCAAACATTACTTCAATGATGGTGGTTAACGCGAAGGATCTTACAAATTGCTGCAGACATCGCCATCCTACCGATCGTTAGTTGAAGAGTTGTCTTTGAAGTCGGACTATTTGTTCCGATCAGCATGGGCGCCGAGATATCAGTCTATCGTTGATGTACAAGGTCGTAAACTCCGAGGGAGGGGTGTGTACTGGATTATCCCGGAACAGTGGTCGCAGATGAAGTAATATAGTAAAGGAAAAGATGTGTAGAGTTAGCACTCCAGCCACTCGCGGATCCCTTTAGACAAACATTGTGTTAATCAAATCAAACATATATAACAAGGCCGTTGGTGATCAGTAGATGCTGATTCTCATAACACGAGAGATACGAAACGGGTGCATCATATCAATGCAAGGACTTGCATCATGCGTATGATCCATTTTCATCGAAGGCTTTGGACCAATGGCGACCAGACCACATTGGTCCCCCATCTGTCCTTTATAGACATCGCCGTAGCTCCCTCCTCCAATCGGATGCTCACTTCTAACTTCTGCACATTTTGCACATAGAACTTTGTGGTAGAACTCCATTGTATCTCGCCTGGTTGTAGAGAAAGCGCTCTAGAGCACGTCTCTCTCTCGTGGTCAGATGTACCATCTTGTTCCCCGAGAGCCACTCATGCGAGCAGTGCAGGGCAAAAACTCGACATTCAGTTTGAGTAAGACGTACGTCCTGCGCCGTGTCTATCGGCTGTCCCTAACTGGCAAAGACGCGTAAATTGGTGTCACCGTTTATCAAGTAGAGTTTTCCGAGGTGTGCATCGACGATTCTAGCGTATCCAGGACTTTGCTGGGGATGAATAAAGACCAGGAAGTGCTCAGTCCGCGTTGTCACTCTTCGCAAGACGTTCCAGATTCCTGAGCAGACCTGAACATATCGCCGTTTGGAGCTGTCAACACTGGAAATACATTTCGTTCTGCCGAAACAAGCTTAACGATATCCCAGCAAGGGGAGATCCCCGCCTCGGGCGTCTGTCGCGAGTATATATGGTCAGCGAAGAACCCAAAAAACTGAAAACTCCCGAGACTCTTCAGCCTGGTACAGGAATAAGTAAGCTAGACATTACTCCGTTTGATTGGACCTCGGCTAGGCCCCGAGAGGATATATCTTCCGAGCACTGTGTTGAAGTGGACGAGCATATAGAATTAGGGGCAATCAACTACCAATCTAGAAACCCACACTTTCGTTGCCGAGTTCCAGAAACATCGCATGTGTAAGGAGCTTGTAGGCCGCACGAATCAATGTCATCTGGCCATCTTGGGAGACATCGGCTTTCAGGTCGGACCTGAGATAGACTATGGGGTATTTACCCTTGTCGAAACTTGGGTATGCAGCTTGGATATCGTCAAGAATGGCGGTGATGAATTCCTGCGAGGGGACACCATAGTTGAGTGAATGTGAGTCGATGAAGAGTGATTGGAGAGTGAACAAAATCTTATGAGCACAGCTGACCGGCGCATACTGTGCCGTCAAGGAGAAGTGACCATGCCGATGCATGATGATGAATTGATTCGTGGATACGAGTGATGAAACAGGCGCACGAATAACCTGGACGTGCTTGCGGGGTGCGAAACATTCAAAGTCCGCATCTTGGTCAGCGTGGCTATGTTCTCGAGTTTTTTGCCGTCTCCTCTCGACAAGGCTTTCCCAAGGACTATGCGCGATCGAATAAGAATCAATGAGCTTCAGCTATATTCTTCTATCTATGGCTCAGCTTGGTCTTCAAAAGATTCTCCCGATGCTAAACATGCCGAGCTGCAACCCGTAAATGTTTCTATCGAAATTCAGCATGACCTCCATGCCGCCGGCCAATTGGATGATATCTCGCATTCAATCGATTATTCTCGACTTAGCAAGGAAGTCCGCGATGTGTGTGGAGATTCTATGTCGCGTGTTACCTCTCCCGAGACGCCCAATGGTCTTGCTCAGCGTATTCTCGACTTTTGTCTACAAGGGATCAGCCAACCAGTTCGACAATTCATCGTCGAGCTCGAGTTTCCTAAGTTGGTCCTTAGAGCAAAGAGTGCGGGTGTCAGACTTACTTGGGGAAAGGACGAGGAAACGTCGAAACGGCACAGTTTCATCCTCAAGGAACTTCCCGTTCATGCGATTGTCGGGCTTCGACCCCACGAGCGCGAAGAAAAGCAGCCAGTGATAATCACTCTCCAACTGGACCATGAAAAAACTTGGGACAAAGATCAACATTTCAGCTTCTCAAAGCTGGAGAAGCGAATATCGGATGTACGACGTCCATCGTGGACCACTTTCCCCTTTACTAGCGCCTTCTCATAACCTTGTCTAGTTCGTTGAAACCTCCGCATACTTGACGATAGAGGCTCTAACCCACCAAATCGCTCGGGAATGCTTTAGTTGGCTGGACGACCCTACATCGTTCACGGTATCAGTGGCCCTGTCAAAGCCAGCAGCGATTACGCTAGCTCAGGCGCCAGAAATTCGAGTAACGCGAACACTCTCTGACTTCCCGACACTGAAGACTGAACCCAGTCGGTAAGAGCCCTTCTCCTATATTCCAGATAGGCTGGCTAACGGCGAAAAAAAAAACTTGTGTAGCGCAAGTGTTTCCTCTAGGACGTTTGCAGCATTGGCTCTGGGCGCCAATCTTGGCGATCGGTTCCAGAACATTGAGGTTGCACTGCGCTATCTCGAAGATGCCCAAACCCTTGCGGCTCTTGACTTACCTTCAGAGGAGCTTGCGATCGTCGATACAAGCTTCCTGTACGAGTCCGAGCCTATGTATGTCGAGTCCCAACCACTATTCATTAACTGTGCCTGTCAGGTACGTTCGATCTGCTACGCTGTGCATTTGGTGCTTTCATGTTTGCATTTCGTAGGTCAGGACTACGCTTTCTCCTCACGACCTCCTACGGGTCTGTAAGCATATCGAGACGACCGTCGGACGAGTGAAAAGCGAGCGTTTCGGTCCGCGAGCGATTGACTTGGACGTTATCACATATGGTGAACAAGTCGTCGACACTCGCGCTCCCGAAAATCGCAATACCCTGGACAATCTGGAGGGACAACTCGTCATCCCACACCCACGCATGGCAGAGAGAGAATTCGCCCTTCGCCCACTACGAGAGTGAGAAGAAAACATTTCTGAGATTTCCTTCCATACTTTCTAACACATATTGTACAGCGTAATTCCAGAATGGGTACATCCACAGCTTCATCTATCCATCCGCTCCCTCCTCTCCAAGCTCATGTCAACACAAGCATCAACACTGGACAAAGTACTCCCATTCCCATTCTCTCCCTCGATCCGCCCACCCGCAGAGCACCAAACACCCGCAACACAGACCTACTGGATCCTTCCCTCCTCCCCCTCCTCCTCTTCCTCCACACAACCACAGCGCCGACGTCAAGAACGACGATACACAATGGCCACACTCAACACAACCCCCGACTCCTTCTCCGACGGCGGCGATCACACCTCCCTCACCGCCGCCCTCACCTACGCGCGCCAAGCCATCTCATCCGGGGCGGATATAATCGACATCGGCGGGTACTCCACCCGTCCCGGCGCACAAGACATCTCGCCCTCCGAAGAAATCTCGCGCGTCGTCCCAATTATTCGCGCAATCCGCTCGGATGATAACGATAACGAAGAATTGAGGAATGTGTTGATTAGCATCGATACGTTCCGCGAGGAAGTTGCGCGTGCTGCGCTTGACGCGGGTGCGAATTGTATAAATGACGTTTATGCGTTTTCTGGTGGGGCGGAGTGTTTTCCCTCTTTCCCGTCTGCCTCGGTATCGACTTGTGTAGAGGAAGATGGGGTGCAGAGGGAGGTACGAAATTTCCGAGCGATGCAAGCACTGGCGCGTACGCGAAACGTCCCTGTCATCCTCATGCACTCCCGAGGACCTGCAGACAAGAACAAAGATTATTCTTCCTATTCCCACCTCGTCAACGATCCGAGACTTAGCGTAGTTGAAGGAGTGCGGTACGAATTGGGCTCTAAAGTCCTACGCGCCATGCAAAGCCCGACAAATACCACACAGAAAGAGAAAGAGAACGGGAGGAGAGGCGGAGGAGGAGTGGGTGGACTGAGACGTTGGCAAATTATCGTCGACCCAGGGATCGGGTTCAGCAAAGACATAGAAGGGAATTTAGAATTGTTGCGGAACGCAGGGAGACTTGTCGAGGATGGGTTCTTACCATCTACCATACCCTCTCTCTTCTCCACCAAAAAGGCGGGTGAAGATGGGAGGACAGAATCAGAATCAGAAACAAACTCAAACTCAAACCCGTATACAACACCGAATTGGAACCTACTCGCAGGGTACCCGCTCCTTATAGGTCCGTCGCGCAAGTCGTTCCTGGGGTCTATCCTCTCGGCTCCGCTCTTACCGACTAATCGTGTCAAGACTCAAGGTCAAGGTCAAAACCAGAACCAAGACCAAGGTCAAACCCAAACCCAAACCCAACAAAGACCAAGACCAGCGAAAGAACGGGACTTCGCGACATCGGCTACAATCGCATGTTCGATCGCGCAGGGCGCGTCTATAGTGCGCGTACACGCCGTACGAGAGATGGTTGATGTCGTCAAGGTCGCTTCGAGGTTGTTTGGTTGATTATTTTATTTGATGTCCGTGCGTGCGTGCGTGCGTGCGGGTGTTGGGGGGAACGGGTGTACGATACTTTCGAGGATCATAGCACATGGGACGCCTTGGACGGCAAGAGTAAAGTAAAGTAAAGTAAAGTCGGTCGACTTTCAACTATACTATACTGTAAACAGTACAATACATCACTTCCATCTAGTCTAGAAATTGTATACACGTACGCAACAACATACAAAAAAAAAAAAAAAAAAAAAAAAAAAAAAAAAAAAAAAAAAAAAAAAAAAAACAGAAGAAACAATTATCAAAGTGCCGTCCCACGCTCAAAGCTCGCACGGATCTCCGCCGTGTACTTGTCATAATACCTCGCAATCTATCCACCAAGTATACAGAAAAACAAAAACAAACACAAAAGGAGCCCGCGTGAGTTTGTATGTAAGCATTGGGTATTGGGTATCCACAAGGAGAAAGAGAGGGAAAGACGAACCTTCTTATTAAACACCCTATTCCTCTCGTTGATATACGTGATATCGCCTTCGTCCTCATTAAGCCTCTTTCTCGAGAACTTGTTCCGCTTGTCTTGCCTACACCACGTAAGCAAAACGCACATTCAGTACAATTCCGCTCCGCTCAGCTGATAGGCAAGAAAAAGAAAAAACACGGGTATGGAGGGGAAGAGGAAGAGAAGGGAGAAAAAGAAACACGCACTCCAAGTTAAGCTTCTCAACCACACGATCAATAGCATCGTCCGTCGGTTTATTATCCGCGTATAACAACGTGTTAGCATCGCGGTAAAGAGACTCTGCGGCCCGCTGTTGTTCGTAAGACGTGATCTATAATAATACCATTAAGTTAGTTTCAATCAATGTGTTGATATTGATGCAGAATAGAATTCAGTGAGCCAAAGAGGTGGAAAGTGACGGTGATGTGGTATATGTGGTTGGATTGGGATATGGGTATGGTCATGAGGACGGATTGAATGGGGTTCGATGACTACGGGACGTGCGGGATGCGGAAAGAAGAGTGCGGAACGGGCGGAACGGGGTGTGGGTGGGAGCACGAAGCGTAAATGTAAAAAAAAGGGCAGAGAAAAGAAAAGAAGAGAAGCGAGAGAGAACCACAGAGAAAAAAGGAACGTACCGCTCCACCTGACGGGTCGAACGTCGTCAAGGCATTCGACGAAGAGGACGACGACGTAGCCACAGTCCCGGAAGCACCCAAAGCAAGTTGTTTTTGCTTGTTGTATGTTTCCAAGTCTGGTTTGAGAAACGCCAGGTCTTTCTTATACCGTCTCCTCGCTTGCTGTTCCTCATCTATTCAAACCACATAAACAAAACCAAAGGTTATTCATCCTCAGCCACGGGTTCCCAAGCCCAAGTCAACAGAACGCAGTAGTAGTACGTACCGTGAAACTCAAAGTCCGCATTCCGCTCCTTCCTCCTCTTCTTCTTCTCCCACTCCTCGTTCTCCTCAATCGTCCACTCCCAATTCTTGCTCCTCTCGACATCTTCCCCGCGCTCCTCGGCTTCCTGGTTTAGTCGGAGCGTCTCCGCGAGGCGGAGTTGTTTTTCTCGACGGGCTGACTCTCGGGCGCTGTTTTTGGCTTTGGCGGATTCGGTGAGGAGAGCGGTGCGGTTTTGTCGTGTTGAGTCGCGCTGGAAATTGGTCGTGTAAGGTTGGTTAAGATGGGTGTGAATGTCTCCGGTGCTTACCATTCTCTTGCGTAGCTCGTCTAGTTTCTTCTTGCGTTCCTCCAGCGTCAACGTCTTCCCGTTGTCTGAGCCATGTTCCTTTAGCTCCTCGGAGCTTTGTCGTTCCTCACTGCTGTCTCTACTCTCGTCAGCACTCCGAGTGTCATCATCCTGCTGTTTGCTTGCATCTTTTGTACTTGTCATCTCCTCGACAAACTCCGCTGCACCCTCTGCGACGTCGTTTGCGGAATCCTTTAAATTGTCCGCCGCTGCCTGCATCTAGGATGTGTCTGTCCTGTCCTACGTAGGGTCGCAATAAATCGTAGCTCCACTTTGCCAAGGAGTAGCTGCACGCTGTGATAAATGATTAATTTCGACCGGGATACGGGGAGAGAAGAGGACTGTGTTTTGAAGTGAAAGTGAAGTGACAGCGACCAGATTCATCACGTCGTGACGTCGATCACTGCACGTGGTCTATAAGTCACGTGGTATGTGGGAGTATTCTCATACACGAGGATAAGGCACTTTTAAGAATTTGCACTCTTCACGAACTACTACTTCTCTAGGCACGACACGACTCATGCTAGGGACACTATGAGATCTACTGTATTCCCTCGGCTACTGTAATATTGGGGAAGACAATGAGAGCTTCTAGTTGACACGACAGACGACTGTCCACGGCAGAAGCCATATAACACTCGCTAGCCGTCAACCGTGAGATTATTATACTGGCTCGCTTTTACACCGGGTGCTCCTGACTGCTATAATGCTCATGTCCATCCGGTGACTCCGTCATCAGCATCGCTAGTCTCCTGCAAAGCTACGCGGAGTTCATTAATTAAAATAATCTGAAACAAAAATACAGTATGTGTGTGAAGAAGAAGCGTGTGCGAACCATATGGATTTCGAGTCGAGTTGACCCATCTCACCCCTCGTTCTTCTCTATTGCTTTTTCTCTTCCTCTTCTTCCCACTCTTCCTTATTTATTTTCTATTTTCTCTATCCTACAATCCTCGACTTTTTTTCGCATCACTCTATCCTCTGGGGGGTGGGCACAACGGGACGACTCCGATTCCGATTATGAAGTGCTAATTCTATATTTATCTCCCCACTCTCCTCCCTTCCGGGCCTTTAAGTACCCGCCGTCCTCTCACAGCTCTCCCTTCTCTCCCTACTCTACTCTACTTCCTTTTGTCTTCGCTATACAGGGGTTATAGAATGGCGACGGCTTTTGAGCTTGCTACAGACCGTAAGCATGTCGATCTAGACGAAAAGCACGTCCATGTAATCGGGGCTGGATCCTCCATCTCAACCGCCGACCAAGGTACAGTTCCACTGCGCAACACTTTTACGCGCATATATCCACTCATTTTGAATTCTACAGGAGGAACGCCTACCCTCGTAGATTATGTGCACCATGCAAAGATCTGTCGAGAGCGAGAAGACAGGCAGGCCCAGTCAGCCGCTGGTACTGCCGGTGATGTTGTTACTACAGATTCCGATGCTGAAAGGTGCGTTTACACCTCTTACGACACCCTGCCCTAAGGATAGCATTGACTAACCACGTTGTTTGTTTTATTTCTGTTCCTTCTGTACGTTCTGTCTGGATATCGATGCTACTCTCGTACGAAACAGACGGCCTGAAAAACCCGACGTCGAGGACGAACTTATCACGGCTAGGAGGGCTTTGCGAAATGCAAGGTATGTCAGAATCAGAATAATTCTCCCGCACGTCATCATTCCGGAGGCTAATTGAAAATTACCATCGATAACATCCTTCAGCTGGGCTGCTATTTTTTACCTTATCACAACGGATATCCTCGGGCCTTTTAATGCTCCCTTTGCATTTAGCCAGGTTGGGTACGTTCCCGGCGCAGTTCTATACATCGTCAGTGAGTACCGAGACTTCTAATTCGTCGTTATTCATATCGTTCCTGTGTTTCTGCATTCTACATCCCGCACGTCCCCCTTGATCTTCTTCTTCTCTATTCTTATCTATGCCGGATCTTTTTCTTTTTTTAAAAATTCGGATACGTTTCGACCGGTTTCTTTTTTTTTCGGTGTCAATGCTGATTGTTTCTGTCCTATGCTTGTTTTATGTTCTCACCGCGCTCGTGTGATCGGTAGTGGGCGGTGTCGCTTGTTACACGGGGTTGATCCTATGGCGATTGTTCTGCATGCTCGACTCGGATGCGTATCCGATCAAGACGTATTCCGATATTGCAGAAAGGGTTATTGGGAGGCGGTTCAAACATATGTGTTCCGTGTTACAATCTGTGCAACTCATTATCAACGTAAGTCCTTCTTTGGACATTCAAATCGGTCTTGAATCCCGGTGCTAACCTAGTACCACTATCAACTGCATCCGGGTGTGATTTGAACGGGACACGAATAGGTTGGAACGATATGCCTCGGGAACGCACAGAGCGTGGAACAAATAGCGAGAGACCACCAATTTTGTTTCTCCGTAGCCATTCTCATCTGGGCTTTCGTCGGTATGGTCATCGGTCAAGTACGTTCACTCAAACAGTACGGCTGGCTAGCAAACTCGTACGTCCCACCACCTCATCCCAAATCATTTGGTCTCACATTCACATTCCCTTCCTCATCCCTCATTCCTTATCACCCACGCCTTATTAAAACAGCGCCGTATGGCTCAACCTCTTCGTCATCTTCGTAACAATGGGCGTCGTCGCACACTCCCCTCCAAACTTCCAATCCGCAAAAGCCGCATTCGGAATCAACCCAGCACCAGTACAAACAGCCGCCTTTGTCAATTTGCCGTTGTTCAGCAAGGTGAACGGGATTATGCAGATGGTTTTTGCGTATGGGGGTGCGATGATTTTTCCCGAGTTTATGGCGGAGATGAGGAGGCCGATGGATTTTTGGAAGGCTATGGTGCGTTACTTTTTTTCTTTGTTTGTTTGTTTGTTTGTTTGTTTTTGGATGCTGATGTGAATTTCATTCGTATCGTGTCGTGTCATATCGCATCGATACCGACTCTCACTCGATCTCTGTATAATTACTCGCCCGCCACGCGCACACCCCGCCAAACCTCTCCCGCCTCGTGTCCTCTTAAAACCATCCGAAATCCCCCTCCACCCCACCCCACCCTCCAAAAATGTCCACCCCCAAAAACAGTGCTGCGCGCAACTACTCATAGCAACCGTCTACATGCTCTTCGGGGTCTTCGTCTACTCCTTCCAGGGCCAATTCACACTCCCACTCGCATTCCAGGGTTTGAGCAAGTTCGCTTGGCAGACCGTTGGGAATGTTATTGTGCTTGTTACGGGGATTATTGCTGCTGGGTTGTATGGGAATATTGGGATTAGTGCGTTTCTTGCGTATTTTTGCGTTTCTCTCTGTTTCTTTCTCTCGCGACATTTTCGGGAGAGAGGGGGGGAGAGGCGAGAGGACTGTTATCCACCTTTCTCCTTTCTTCCCTTTCCATTTTGGACTATTCGTGAAATGAAATAGAGGTGTCTGACTTGACGTTTTATCAGAGGTTGCGTATTATCATATCGTTGAACAATGGTTCAATGGCCCGCCTCTCATGAGTAAGAAAGGACGAATAATCTGGACATGTACGTCTTCTCTCCTCCCCCGTCCCCTTACTCCCCCTCCCTTTCCCACCCAACTCACTCAACTCACTCAACCCACTTACGCAACCATCTCAAAATCTAGTCATGGTAATCATCTACTGGTCCCTCGCCTTCATCGTCGGCTCCGCAATCCCACAAGTCCAGACCATCTCCGGACTAGTAGCAGCTGTGTGTATTATGCAGTTCACGTATACGTTCCCGCCGTTGTTTTATACGGTGTTTTATATGAGGGTTGATGCGGGGAGGAATGATCCGGGGGATACGTGGTGGGAGGCTGCGAGGTGGAGGCGGGCGTTGTTTGGGTCTGGGGAGGGGGAGGGGATTGGGGCTGGAGCTGGAGCTGGGGGGATGGAGGGGAAAGTGGAGGGGAGGGAGAAGGTGGATGGGATGGGAGGCGCCCCGATGAGTTCGTCGTCCGAGTCTTCATCCTCGAAATCGGACACGTCGAATTCATCTGCTTCGGAGGGCCATAGTCATAGTCACGAAGGTACGATTACGGCCAACGCTAAACCAGTCCAACACACACCATCCCAACCTCACCCTATCCAACCTCCCCAATTATCCCCGCACACGACCAACCCGAACCCAAACCCGCACCCGCACCCGAACCAGAGACTAATGGCGTTCTACAAGATATTCAACATATTCCTGTTCCTAGGTTCGTTATCGATGGCTTGTTTGGGTATGTATGGATCTGGGAAGGCTATTCAGGCGACGTTTGTGGATGGTGGGGCTGCTACTTCGTTTGGGTGTGGTGCGCCTGTTTAGTTGTTTAGTTGGTAAATGTGTAAATGTGCAAATGTGCCATAAAGGAGGGGGAGGGAGGGGGGGAGAGGGTTGGTGATCCCGCTCGACTTTCATCCTGGCTGTCGTCGTTTTCTTTCTTTCTTTCGTTCCCTTTCTTTCCCGTATATTCGCCGTCCTTATTCCCCCTCCTCTTCATACCTCCCCCCGTATACCATACCCACCTTCCGCTCAGCCAGACCATCCATACGGACCAATATAACGACGCTCTGCGATTGTAACTTACCTGTACTTACCTGTACTCCAAAGGTTTCTCGTCATCTTCTTCAATGTCTCCAACGCCTCGCCTTCAATGTCTCTAACGCCTCCAATGTTTTCAGTTTTTTTCTACGTTTTCGACGAGCGAGAGGTAAAAGACGTGTAAAGATCGTTAAGAAAAGATCGATACTCTCATCCTTATGCTTCAAGTTATTCCCCCGACTCAGAGTTATCCTCCTCTTTCACTTCGAATCTCCTCCCCTTTGACTTTGACTTTCTGGGCTCACTTCTCGACTTTCACTCTTCTGCCCTTCTGATCTTCGGCCTTCGACTTTCTGATTGACCTCAAACTTCAGAAGACGTACTGTACGCCAGGTTACATATACAGTGCATGCCGCTGTACGAAAGACGATGTTCCTGTATATATACGTACGTAACATCTATGTACAGTATATGCTTACTATATCTATATTCCACTGCCACTGTTGCTGCTGCTCAGGCTGTTGTCATTAGAAAAAAATTAGTACTAATACCATTCTATCTCTACCTCCATCCCCTTTGATAGTTCTGCAAGTTCCCGAGATATCAACCTCAATCCCGGTCCCGATATCAGGGCGACGCATACACACGAGTTTTATATGTATGTGACAACGTTCGGCCGGCGTGTCTGCTACATACTGTATGAGTATTTGCTGTGACTGCTAGGAAATATTACCTTGAGATCTCAAATGATATTGCACATCTACATATATGTAAATAAGAAAACTGCTCAGATTGGCTGGGCTGGATTTCCATTTTTTGGATAATATCTTATTAGTAAACCCTGAAAGATGGATTACTTTTACCTGCTGGTCTTGTAAAATCAAATTATTATAGAGTCATAATTTTTGAGTTACGAATATTCCAACCAAGTGTGAGGGGGTTGCTTGTAAGAACTTGTCAGATCATGTCATTGTCATGATGATATTGATTGATTGAGGAAAGGGTCATTAGGATTAGGTAACCACCACAAGCGCGTTTGACTTGCTCAGTGCGCTCTTGATTTGACAGTCATTTCCTCCAACGCGACAATACTTCCCAACATTACTATGCAAATTGGTATAACTGAGGAGACAACTTGTGCGTTTAGTGTACCACCACGGAGAGCTAGCGTACATGATTCCGAGGCGCTCTCGTCTGCTGCTGAGTCTGTGTAGTGTGCACACCCAATGATTCTGAGATGGCCTCACTGACTGTCTTTATCAGCAAAAAATCGCGCGATGGTGCCATGAATCGACTTGAATCCTTTCGGAGGATCTCACTCAAACCATTCCACGGGCTCCGGGCATTCTCCACAAAGCTGATATATAGCGCGGTAAGGCGGCCCCTAGCGCCAAAACCAACGCAATCCGAGAACTGCATCTCCCCTATCGATGTGCTTTTGGACGACGTACTCGTTGAGATATTCACTCTGGCCGCGACAACGTTGGAGGAGAAAGTGGCATTATCACTCGTTTGCAAACGGTTTCGAACAGTCATGATGTCGATGCAGAAGATGTGGGTCGGATGTTGGATGGAGTCTTGTCAGACGCCGGAACAGATTATCACAATCGCAGAAGGCAACAGATTCGTATCACTGAAGGCTCGTATCTATTGCCCCCCTTATTGGCCCGATTCCGTAAAGACTTGGGTCGCAGAGCGTAGGCTTGATCCCGAAGAATACAGGTTCCGGTACTTCAAGTTCACTGTGGGATTAATCCTGTCATTTGGCCCGGAAGAGTTGGAATTTCCTTTTGCGAGTGGGAGCATGTCGGCCCGGGGAGTGACTGAAACGATGCTGGCCAGTGGGAACCTCCAGGACCTCCGTAGTTTGGTAATATGGCACTCTCTGAACGCGCCTGGCGCTCGTGTACTGCAAAAGTGGTACCGGTACATGCCACACTTACGAAACCTAAAGGCCGACTTCGTCCCGGAAGCCGCGCTCGGAAGGAACCTGGTTCGATGCAGTCTGAATGGGATTGGAAAAGCTGAGATTGGATATTTGAGGGATTTCCTTGCGGCGGCGAGATCTCTTCAGGAATTAGGGCTTCGCTTCTGCAGGGACACGCAACGGTTTTACGAAGTCTGCGACCTTCCTGCACTTCGAGGTCTTGACGTCAATGTCATCCCTCACCCATTCTTTGGAAGGCACTTGGTTCGATTTCGACTGCTTTACCGGTTCTCGTCCATTCGCCTGTCCGAGTTGCTCGAATTCCTGTCGTCGTCGTCGTCGTCGAAAACGCTTCAAGAGCTCGCTATAACTACAAGTCCCGTTTCCGTTGAAGACTCGGATGCAATCGACATGGCACCCGTAGTGGACATGCCGAGCCTTGTCTCGTGTATACTTGTGGGTATTTCGATTGGTCCAACTCTGGTTGCAAAACTTCGTATGCGCATCCTCCGAACTCTTAGTCTAAACATGGACGGACTTGATGCGTTGCCGAGCGTAACTCGGAACGAATTCCGTACTTCCTTGCAGTCCATGTCATCGCTTGAGAACCTCGAGTTGGTTCACCCCACACCGAGCGTCGCTATCTTAGATGAGATCATCAGATCCGCTCCACTGCATCTCGACTCGTTCTCGATGAAGGGATACAATATGTTCAAGGCAGATATTCGGGGTTGGAGTATATCTCCCGCACCGCGAATGGAGCTTATCCACTTTATGGATGGTTCAAGATTCTTTTCGGAGTTCATGTCTACCTTCGTTGATTATCTGAGGACATTCGGACTGCGCAGGACGAGAATTCGGATTAGTAACTGTCACCGGTGGAGGGATGGGACGTTGGAACTTGATGACGTTATGTCCGCGTACACAGGAAAAGACGTGCCCTTTGAACTCCTACTCAAAGCCGCATTTGAAAGGATTCGTATGCAACATACGAAACGTACGTCCGACTGATTTAGATTAGAACAAAGCTGAAATGTTGTGGCTTCGTACGGCGTGCTATGAAGGATGATATGTAACTGATTGAATAGATAATCTAATCTTGATTACATAACACTCTGATTACAAGATTATCGCGTCTCGGTCCCTTCTCTCTAGGTCGGTTAATCCCGACAGCAGTGCGGATGCGAAAGACGGGGGTGACGGGCAAAATCGGGTTGTCTTGGTCTCCAGTGCCGGTGAAGAGAAGATGAAACAAACCAAAGTGCAGGGATCTCGTGTGACCGAACGGAGGAGACGGAGGAAGGAGCTAGACGAGAAGGATGAGGACCGGGACGGGGACGCGGTCGGGGGCTCGTTATATATGAGTACTGTATGCGGAGCGGGTCGGACTTCCAGCTCTACATGTCGGATTAATCGTCTTCGACTCCGACGGGAGCGGCGACCATGCCACGTAAACAGAATAAAGATTGAGAGGAGAAATGCTTCAAATGGCTGATTTGTGTATGTTGCTTTGTGTTGTGTGGAGATAACGATTGAAAGTGGTGCAATCTGATTGGCTGACAAGGCAGCACGTGAGATTAGCAAAGGAAGTTGTGGCACATGATTGCAGAGACACCATATCCGGGTCAATCGTACACAGTACACAATACTTAAACTCGGCATCGTACTGTCCTTCGTTCCGCTCTCCCTCCTCCCAATCACAGTCTCACCATCGTGCGCACGACACTCCATCGTTTAGAACGAACAGAAAGGAGCAGCAGACCCCGAGCAAAGCGAACACAAAACACGAGTACCGAACCATGGCGTCCCCCTTTCGCATAAGTGCGGCCTTATGGGATCGTATACACCACTTTGCCAGTTTTCCTCAGAGTGGAGGTGAGTTCGTCAATGACTTTTCTAGTTGTTCAGATGGATGGATGTGACTGAGCTTCTGATATTAGTATCCTTACAGCAGATGGTACTGTTCGGACAGACCCCGTCGCAGGGGATGTTGTTCAAGGGGTCTCAGTTCCTACTAGGTGCGCACACGACCAGATCTTTCCTCCTTTTTTGTATTCTGACTCGTATTTATACGCGGAATATAGAGGAGTTGCCTATTCGATTGGCACATCGTGCAAAAGAGCTAGACGAGCTACCGCATAACCTTTCGGAGATGCCGTCCATAAATAAAGTCAAGAACTGGTACAGTCAATCTTTCGAGGTACGCCTTCCTTCATTCCTCTTCCACCTTCCTCTCCTTCCGCCATCGTCCTTCCACATCCGCCGACTGTCACGGCTGCTTTTGTGATGTGGGGTTCTAACCCCTCTCTACACTCGCGTCCAATTCTTTGCACTTTTGCTTCCGTGCGGACTTAGAGCAGTAATTCCCTTACTTACTTCACTCCGTTATCATATCAGGAGCTCATCAACTTCCCAAAATTCCCGCTCACACCGGAGCTGAAGAAGGCTCTGTATGCGCATCACGGACACCATAAGCATAAACTTCCTGAGTCGATACCGAACCCGAGTTTGATAGGCAGTCCCGCCGAGGAGGATGTTCCTTACGATTTTTACGGGAGTGGGACTGGGACTGGGAGTAGCAGTAGTAGTCCGGCGTCGAAGAGCCAACAACATACTCATCAGCAGTCTCATCACCACCATCACCGTCATTCGAGTACACCGAAGTTGAGAATTCCGATAGAGCGCCGATATTACGCCCCACCAGGTGTTCCTGACATGAAATGGCCGCCCGAGATGCATTCGTACAATTCTAGTTTCACGAACCTCTTGCAGAAGATCAAGCGAAGGCACGATCCGACAGTCACGACCGTCGCGCAGGGTGTGCTCGAATGGAAACGGTCGCGGGGGAACCCGCGCGAGACGCACATTGGGATGGACGTGCAACAATGGCTTGATAGGTTCTACCTCTCGCGTATCGGCATCCGTTTCCTCATCGGCCAACACGTCGCCCTGAACACGCTCGAACCACACCCAGACTACGTCGGTATAATCTGCACGCGCGCGAACGTGCGTGATATCGTGCACGAGGCTATCGAAAACGCGCGATTCGTGTGTGAAGAGCATTATGGGATGTTCACGGGTCCGCCTGTGCAACTCATCTGCAAACCCGACGTTCACTTCGCCTACGTCCCAGGGCATCTCTCGCACATCTGTTTCGAACTTCTCAAGAACTCCCTTCGAGCCGTTATTGAGCGATTCGGTGTAGCTGAAGCCGTTTCTGCGCCCGAAAAACTCCCGCCGATCAAGGTGATTGTGAGTGAAGGGAGAGAGGATATTACGGTTAAGATTAGTGACGAGGGTGGGGGAATTCCGAGGAGTGCGATTCCCCTTGTTTGGACGTATATGTATACGACGATGGCTAGTCAGGGGATTCAGGAAGATTTCACGGACTCGGACTTTAAGGCTCCGATGGCTGGGTTTGGGTACGGTTTGCCACTATCGCGATTGGTACGTTTTCAACACTTCTGGACTCCTTTATTTCCTCCGGACGCTCAGCAACGCTTTGGTACTTTCTGTTCTGTTCTTTCTAGTATGCTCGTTATTTTGGAGGCGACCTCAAGTTGATTAGTATGGAAGGGTACGGAACGGATGTGTATATCCATCTAAATCGACTCTCGAGTTCGCGCGAACCGCTTCAGTAGTTCCTTCCCTTCCTTCCTTTCGTTCGTTCGTTCGGCTTTTACAATGTGTGGGCTAAAGACGAAAGACGAGATGGGCGCAACGACTAAAAATAAAGAGAAAAAAAAGGAAGAAGGAGGATACGTGACGCTATGTCTCTTGTATACTGCCACACCACCGCGAAGCAACAGGCAACCTCAAGCCGACCTACCTCGGAAATTTCTCGACTCGAGCTCTAGAGTCGTGAGTTGTACGAATAGTGAATACAATTAACTATTCTATTTTCTTTCTTTCTTTCTTTTCTTGACGCGACGCGACGCGACGCACCATTTCCCTTTCCCCTTCCCCTTCCACCTTTCCACCTTTCATGTCTTCATACAACTCGACTCTCGTAGGTAGGTACGACACACACTATACATATACAATATATGTAGCTTTCTCTCGTCTCTCATGGCACTAACGCATCATATTTTGTACTTGTACTCGCACATTATATTTCCTAATGCTTACGATTGTGCAGTTTTTTTTTTTTTTGGAAATATTCGTGATAGGTGTTCATCTCTGTGGTCTGTAGACTCAGCTGTACTACTCTGTACATGTGTGCAGACTAAGTTGCGGAGTTTGAATGTTCCGCTCGCATTAAATTATTATCTGCATACAGTACAACCATCTAACGTTCAGTGAGCTCGTGAGTGAGCACACAAGATGCTCCTCCATTGAGTGAGAGTGAGAGTGAGAGTGAGTGAGAGGAGCTGCATTTCTCGTCACCAGCTCTGAAGGTGTTGTTGGTGCTTGGTGCTTCTTTGAAGGAAGTACTGTAAGTCAAAGGGGTCATTGATTGATTGAATAAAGGAAAGGGATGGACTCCTTTGCCTTTTGCTGCATTAGCAAAGCAAAGCATACTGTATCACGTATGCCGTCGGCGGCTACTAGCAACTAACTTGCTCTCCTGCTCCTGTCGATCAAAAGCTAGTACATTTCTTTTACAGTCATTCCGGAAAACCTTGTCCAAGAGGTGTTTTTTTCTTTCTTTTGTGAGCCTGACCCAAAAAGGAAGAGCTGTCTGAAAGCGGTTACCTTATCCCCAGATGGTAAGGTGTGATCGACGCTTACCCACCACATGACCTTTCCATCCCCTCTCCCTCTCTCTGTTAGGACTAGTGCGGATCGCTATAAGCAGATCAGGGATCGGCGCTTGGCATTCCCTAGGCTTGGTAAGGACCGAGCGAAAGGCCAAGTGCAGATCCCCCAGATCGACGCACCAGAACAAGTCCACTCACTCCGCTGATCTTGAGAAGCTATCTTGATCATGGGGAAGTGCAAGATAGGGATAGTCGGGTAAACAATAAGGCACTAGTAGGGGTCAAGGAACCAGCCGTGCACTAGATACCTAAGATAGATTAGAGTGGTGCCTAAGGCAACTAAGTGGCAGTACAAAGAAGTCGTAGGCAATACAAAAGATTTTTGCTAAGGAACTTCTGGTGGCAGTGCTCGCTACTTATATACTTTCTAGAAAGTCCATCACCTGATCTGTTCATCCGCAGCACCACCCCAACCGATTGTCGGCATAGCCCCCAACGCTTCTTCGGCACAGCCGCTAGCCAATCCGGTGGCTGTGCAGAACCCCGCAACTCCGTCGTGTTTCGTTCCGTCCTTCTAGATCCTTCTTCTCTACATGGTCCTTGTTGAGTGCTAATAATGACGCCATCCCCTGCCAATCCTGTGGCTGTACACCTCCAAGCTAACCCATCTGCTATTCCTGTCCCCAGTGTTCTTGGAGTTCGCGAAGGTTTCAGGTGTAGCTCCATTCCGATACTGAGCTGTCTGTATTCATCAGAGATCCGCTTCTTGTTCTGTTCCTGGATCCATCCAATGACGTGCCTGTCGTGTTCCGAGAGTGTTCCTTCGATCGGTAGGTCTCGGTTGCTAAGTCTGGGGTAGGTTGCCGGGTTCCGGTAGAATATTCCCCAGTTGTATCCATCGAGGATGATGATCTTATCTGGTGCGGTGTCTCTGCCGATCAAGAAGGTGGCAATCGCTCCATCGATCCCTGTGCTCGAGAAGCATCCGCTTATGAGGATTGTTCCCTCTAGCGTGCCCCTCCAGCCACTTGCAATTTGCCCTATCGTTATGTCCCATATATGCTTGAGATATTCTGGGGCATCGAGTGTCAGTGGCCATGTAACCTGTATCGCTGTTCTGTGGCATTCCTCGACATGTGGAGATTGACAGATCTATACTGTGGCCGTTGCATTAGCGTAGTACGTTTCTTCGTTTCCAGACCAGACCACCACTTCATTCTCGAATGCTGTGAGGTAGTGGTTGTAGAGTACTTGGTGTTGTGTCCTGTGTAGGGAGTATCCATAGTTGGTTCGAATTGTAATTGGTTCTGTTCGTTCGATTATTCCCATTGTTTCCTCCAGTATGTCTTGTGCGCATTCCCAGGCTTGTCTCCATGCCCATTGGCACTTCCTGCAGGAATGTACTGGTGGATTGTCTGCCCTTCTTGACCCAAAGGGGCAGTAGCAGAATCGTGTATGGTATCGTCGATCAGGTGCAAATCCTGCATTGGTCATAATTTCTCCTAGAATGGCAATCAGTCTATTTCCTTCTAACAGTGATATCTCTAGCATCAAATGGAGAAATGAAATGTATTCCCAGTGAGGTCAAAGCTTAGGAATGAGATAGAATATCAATTTCAAGTGTAGGATGTTGCTCAATGAAAGAGAGATCAGACAGGGAAAAATAAGGATATGTAAGCCAGTGTAATCCTATCATCACCAACCAGTCCGACCGGAATGGTGGAGACTAAGGCCACTATTGAACTTGAGCTCCTAGATCCAGAACAATGTTTTGTCCCACATTTTGCTAAATACACCAACTATGTCATGAGTATATTGTATTATGCAACTTGTGTTGTCGGTATAATTAGTTACTGTGGGCAGGAGGTCGGTTGGAGTATGTGGTTGAGGGAGGGTATAGACCACTAAAATAACTACAATCAGCCGATACTAGCGACCCAAATCGAAGTCTAGGTCCGTTGAGATGATTCCTACAACCGCAATCATTTGAAACCCCATATCATACCCAGCGGAATTCGCAAGTTCAAAATTGCAATAGGTAGTGGATTTTGAACTTGGAAGAAAAGTAGCCACTGCAGAGTAAATTCCAATCGAATTAACGAAACCAAGAAAACACAAAACGAAAAGAAAGATTCCCCCGCACAAGCCTATGATGAATGTCATTCAGGATTAACATGTACAACTAGGTCGTGGTAGGCAAAGTGCCCGGTGTCCGCATTGACCATATCCAGGGAAACAATATAGATGCCAAGAACCCGAGGCGAACCAAGTAGCGTACAGATGCCGTTGAAATGCCTGACTTATAAAATACTCGTTAATCCGGAGAAGCAGAAAACCATCCACCATCGTCAGCGGCAAGTGGCAACGCGACAGAATCATATGAAAGTGATTGTAGACGGCGTGGGGCGGGGAAGGGGAATAGGGTGACGTCAGGACACGATAGAATGTTGGTAGGTCATATGGATATAGAAGAGCTTAGAACGCAAGAGCGAACAACGCAACGAGAGTACCGAGGAATCCAACTCCGCTCGCAAAGCCAACACGGCCCGCAGAGCTCGCCTCATCGGCTGCAGCAGACTCCGATGCCGTGCTAGCAGCCGACGACCTGCTCGCTGTGGATCCTGTGCTCGCGCTGGTAGGAACACGCGTAAGACCCGAGGTCGTTGCAGCGGGAGTAGACTCTGCCGTGGCGACCGGGGTACCATCAACAGCGTTAATTTGCGCTTGGACAGACGAGTTGAACGACCCAGACATGTTAGCCAATGTGAAGTGGGCGGAGAAGGCCTGGTTTGGTGCGGAACCATTCCTGCTACTGAGAGAATCAAAGCGGACGAAGCTGTGTTGTTATAAAGCAGTGTTAGTTATCAAGATCTCACCTCGTCTGAGATGCATGAATGGCACGTACTAGACGACGTCATCTGGACCTATATTAGGATCAACCGTGAAATCGATGGCTTGGGTCGTTGCGACGTTGACAGAGTCTGTGATCACCTGCAGCAAGGTCTGTTGCATCAAGCACACGAATCCGTTAATGCCCACTTTATCTCATTCGTTGATTTCACAAGGACTAGCTCACCTGCTGAATCGGATTTCCAACATAGAGACCCACACTGGCGTCACCAAACTCTTCAAGGGATGGCTCGGTACTGTCTTCCTGCCAGGTGATACTACACGTCTCGCCGCCATTGCAAACGGTGCCTTCAACCGGTGATGTCAACTATCCTCCAGAAATATTAGCACAGCACGTAAGCATACATCTCATCGCCAGAAAACAAGGAAGAAAACCGCACGTAAGGTTTCGCGATGCCTGAAGCAACGAGCGAGCTAAGAAGTACGAGAGTTGCGAACATGTTTTCGAAATTCTTTTGCTGAACTACTTGGTTAAAAGAAATGAGTGTGTGTGCTAAATGAGCGACGAGGGTTTGTTGGTAAAATGTATAAAAACGCGAAAAGAAAAGGGGGGGAAGGGATCAGAGAGCACTGAGCGACGATGGGGGTCAAAGGTGGGAAAGAAGGGAGATTCTCGGGTCCGCGCTGAAGAGTTTTATGATATAGCGGAGTCTTAAAATTCAGGCACAAAATTAACCAAAATCCAATTTTTCGGTTTCGAAAATTTCTTGTTATGTTGTTCGATCTGTTCGAAAATAAAACATTCATTATACATAGTCCGGCAAATCGTACACAGTCTTTTGGACGTGGTCTACTTTCCTTGCAGTATGCTTGACAAAGCCCAGGAAATCGAGCTCCTGCACAGAGCGAATAAAGCGCGCCTGCATCTCCGCATCCCATCTCTCACGTTCTTCAGGGCTCAGGTCGTCCTCATTACCACCCAATTCACTTTCATCATCACTACTGTCGCTGTCGCTCTCCGGCTCCTCCATAATCCGTCCTCCAGTTTTACTTCCCCTCCCCCTTTGTCCTCTTCCCCTCGTTCCTCTTCCCCTTCCCCTTCCTCTCCCTCTTCCGCTTCCTTTCGTCGGACTAGGCGACGCAGATCTTTCATTTTTCCGGAGGCCGAGCCGCTTCACAGCTTTCTGTCGATCCTTCTTTAGTCGCGTACGCGCACGCGGATTCCCTTCCGCCGTACTCTCCAAGCGTCGCCGAACGTCTAGACCTTCCTTGAACGACATGTACCAGTCGTACACGTTCAACATACGCCCGCTCTCAAGGTAGCCTTTGAACAAAAGTGCCGTGTCCGGAATCAATTTTCCTACATCAGCGCCATATGATGAGTCGTCCGCGCGGGCTTTTTCTTTCCCCTTTTTGGGTGAGGGAGTTCTTGGACTGTTTGCATCCCCGATGTACCGTTCTGGATGTATGAGCGCGTTGATAATGGCCGCTCGGGGCGCAGGGTTGATAAGCTGAGCAACAGGAGTTCAGCTCTATATAGCTAACATGTGCCTGCGGAACACTGACCTCTTCGATACCCGTCGGATTGCCCGTAAACCAAATGTCCCATAATTCTATCTCAGAAAAATCGCGCGTATTTTCACTGCCTCAAAATTCAGTGACCCGTTCCGAATTTACAAAGTGCGGCGCACCTGATATATTCCTGGAGCCAGTTGTACATGTCTTCCACGATTTTGAGTTTACCGCCCCTTATGTCGTCAGAATCCACTCCGCAATCCTGAGCCGCTAATAGGTCGTCTATTTCTTCAGACCAGCGGGTGATCATTTCCCTCGTTTTGTTATCGTCCTCGCCCTCTTCCTCGCACCAATCGTCGAAGATACGCTGTAGCGTCGAAGGAAGTTTTTTGCACGCCTCAAAATGAAGATTACTGAGTAAGGAAGTGCGCGCGGAGTCGTTAGCACATTGCAAGCAACAATAAATGAGGGAAAGTACAAACTGGAACTCCTTCGTAATAATCTTCCCCTCTCTACTAGAAACAGTCCCGCGGAACCATGCGCATATCAAATCAACTTCCGCCCCGACGCCTTTCCTATGCCTCGGGTCTTCATCAACGCAGCCTTTTTCGACGAGCCACCTTCTTATCTCGCTTACAACATGAAACGCCACTCGACTCGCCCGTATTCGTTCCTTATACCTTCTGCGAACTTCTCGAATACGCGTAAGCGCGTCAAGGGCCGTCTTCTTATCGATTTTAGTTTCGCTAGAAGAAGTAGCTTTACCCTTCCCCTTGGCTGTACCACGTCTTTCAGGTCGACTTGCTTCCGAGATATTGTCAAAACCATTTATCCCATTGGCGACAGATTCCTTTTCCCTGTTGTCCTCCTCCGAGTGTTGCAGCCTCGCCAGGAGCGCAAATAAGAATGGGCGACTAGAAGGCTCAGATAGATTCTCGGTTGCTTCTTCAATGTTCGTCGTTCCCAGAAGCTCATCCTGTGCCAAGACGGATAAGGGGTCGATGAAATGTCGTAGGTGTATGAGCTGACGAAGAAAGAAATGAGCGGGGTGAGGAATAAGGACATTAGGTTGTGACGACGGACCTGTAGAAGAGACAAGACGAAGTCCATAGACTGAATCGTTCGCGTGAATTGCTCAACGATAAATGATAGCACTGCAGGACTCGGCATAATCGTCGGTGTAAATTTCGGGTCAAAGAATGTCTAGTTTCAGTACGAAGTCAGTAGAGTATCGAGTTTGCTCACATAAAGTCACATACCGATAATAGAACATGTCTAAGGACGTCTATTCCGCCAGGTACCTCAACTCGCGTAAGACGGAGCAACGCTAACGTTTTGCGCGGGAAGACTGCATGAAGATGTGAAGGAGCCGGAGGGGTTGAGAGACCAAGGACGAACACAAAGGGGAGGTGAGGAACGTGCAGACTTAAACGCAGAAAGTTAACAGAGTTACCAAGGGGCGGGGAAGCGCGGTAAAACATACCTGCAGATATAGAAAATGTTTTGCATGATGGATGGTTCGATTCTCTCAATGTCTGGCACAGTAATAACAAGCTTCGGAAGGTCCGCTCCGCCTGAATAATAGAACAGTTGAACCGATGAAGCTGTTCGTAAACGTATCGCGTACCTCTAAACCGTCTGAGCTTATTGTACCACATCTTGACACGAGTGATATCGTAAGGCGCAAGTTTCCGCTTGCTCCGCCCCTCCATGTCTTCATCAATTTCTAGGTCCAATTTCCCGTCCAAAATCCCGCTGACCAAGGCTTTCATAGCAGAGGAAAGGTTGGAGCAGTCCGATGGTGTGATCGTGGATACAACAACGGGAACCATCAGTCGCAGCTCATCCTCGTCCTGTCCGAGTTCGTCCCTCCTAAAAGGTCGCTCAAAAACACATCGTACGTCATCTAGTACAGCCAACGTTTCTCCTCTGTCAGAACCTCGAGAAGGCAAGCAGTTTTGAGAACACGAACACGTTTAAGATGAAGAAGTAACAACAAATACCAGAAATTGCGATAACCCTCAACTCTGTATACGGCATAAGCCTATCCTCCTCCCTAGCCACATATGCATCTTCAACAGCTTCCTTTATACGCTTAACCGCGGGCGAGCGCAGCGTTCTCAGGACTTCCTAAGCCGTTGAACCATTGAGATCTATTGTGGCTGGAAAAAGGTAAAAGAAGCATGGAAAGCAACGTTACCTGTATCCTATCCCGACATCGACCAAACGCTTCATGATACGCCTTCATGCGTAGGCGGGGTCCGTCCGGAAGGTCTCGTGCTGCAAGTTCCGGAGGTGTGTACATCCTACATGGAAATGAGAATCCCCCGTCCTCCATATCCTCGTCCTCAAAGTCAGACTCGT
Source organism: Inonotus hispidus (assembly GCA_024712875.1). Lineage (NCBI taxonomy): Eukaryota > Fungi > Basidiomycota > Agaricomycetes > Hymenochaetales > Hymenochaetaceae > Inonotus > Inonotus hispidus. The sequence goes on along the minus strand of CM045723.1, from coordinate 733,870 downwards.
CATCTAGGTACCGTCGTCAGAACCAGACTAGTCTATATTTCAGAAGCATACCTGAGCCTCCGAAAGGGATAGAGATGACCGTCTAGTTGATCTAAGTGTCAGTACGATTCATCGTACCTAAAGAACAGTTGGCTAACCTCCGTAACAGATTCGAGTTTCCGTTCATTGTCCTCCATGTTACTCAGGTAGCTCGAGAGAAGCTCCCTTCATTCACGATTTATATCCGTGTACCCTAATTTTTCGAGCGTTGCGAATAAACAAGAAAGCATGGACACCAGCGGAGTGGTGAAGTTAAGATTGACATTCCAAGATTTCCACCGACGCGACGCGTCGGATCCACATGATCAGTGGATCACGTGAACCGGACACCGTTTTTCAATTTCCCCAATGCTACGGTCAGAACTCAAACACCTTGTGTGCAACGCGAATTTCTGCTACACTCGCACCGGTAGAGGGCAGAGATGCGCTTTGGAGCTGTTTATTGTCACGGTAGGCATACCTCTTTAATTTTTCCATTTAGGCGTTGTATTTCAACCTTGGTACTCCAGACACTCACACCACGCAATAGTGAAGAAATACTCAGGGGCAGACTTTAGGCCGAGTAAGTACTTAAACGTAGGGAAAGGTCTAATCGAATAAGTGATTAGATATACGGTGCCAGATTATCATACAATTGCGGGGATTCCTTTTGGCAGGTATTTGGGAAGGAAAGTCTATAGAGAAATGTCTAAGTTGTTGTCGAACCAGGAGCATTTTAGAATCTGGTGATGTCGCGCCCAAATATCCCTATATAATTCCAATTCCTTCAGTTAATGTGCGCTTGTTGAGAGGGGGAGATAACTTACAGTTAAGGAACCAGTAATAGGGCACAGTAATTCTTCACAATAAGGCACAAATCAGTGGCATGCAATGCATTTGAAGGACGATATACGCACTTATTCCGGATGCTAAGCGTCTGGGTAAAGTATGCGGAACGCCAGAGGAGCCACGCAAGTCGACTACACCGTTTCAGTGAATAATTGGAAATCAATCAGCAATGGTTAAGGAACTCACCCAGTTTCTCCTCCTTTGGGTCCTGATTCAACCTTCGAGCGATCATACAATGCTTTCCTAGAAACGAATCAGATGCTTCGTTATTTCTGTCTCATCACCTGAGTGCAAACTCACCAGTCACCGAGGTAAGCAAGACTTCCACGGTTATGGAATTGGAACGCTTCCTCTACATGTCTGTCACGAGCAAGGCGATTTAATACACGGGTCACATATTTCGCCTTTTGCGAAGCGACTGCACCGATTTTTCCGTCATAAGAAACATGATGATCGCGCATTGAAAAATACTCATACCTTGAGCTGTAGCAGGCAGAAGCTCATCCTTGATGATAGCGCAATCTCCGATCGCCCAGACATTTTCGTCGACAGTCCCGTCGCTCCGGATGGCATTCAGGTTTTTGTCCGTAAAGAGACTTTGCGTGTACAGGGAATAATGGAAATCAGCAGCCAGAACATTCTCAAGCTCAAGGGCTTACCTTCCGGTCTTGCTGTGTTTTTCTATCTCATTAATGGACTGTATAAGCGGGTTGGGAGCGAGCCCCGTGCTCCAGACAAGGATACCAAACGGCACTACGCATACTCTGACGTCAATAATTGGTTGTAACAACTGTGAATGCAGCACATGCCTTCGCCTTGTTCCTTGACGTACAGTACACCCTAATAATGTTTGGGTCAGCGAGCTATGGATTTCGAACAACCTGCACATACATCCTCCACACGTTCCACGTGGTGTTTCAGCCTGAGGTTTATCCCATCTCTGGCAAACTTCCGTTCCGCATACCTACAAAATCAGTGGTCGGTTACAGCGCTCCCCCGAAAAACAACATATAAATCGCCTGGTTGAAGACTATACGCACTGAGCCAATCCGCGTTCAAATCCGCCAAGTACGCGATCCGCAACATCATACAGATTAATACGCGCCAGTCGCGCAAGCTTATCCCCATAATGCCTGCTAATATCCGACTTGATCAGATCATGGAGCTCCGCGGCGAACTCGACGCCGGTCGGTCCTGCACCGACGATACAAAAGTTGAGTAAGTTACGGCGATCAATATCCGACAGTGTGGGTTGTGCTGCCTCATCAAAGCCTGCCATGGATTGATCAGGATGCAAGTAGCATGTGGGAGTCTATGAAGGAACGCACGTACATTCAAGTACGCGAGATCGGATTGCGCGCGCGTCGCGCACGTCTTTCAGGAAATAACCATACTCTTTAACCCCAGGAACACCAAAAGCTGAAATTCAATTCAACATTAATATCATCAGTGATATTGGAAGCTATCTCTGGGCCGTGAAAAACCTTAGCGTACTTTGGGCATAACATCCAACCGCAATAATGAGCTTGTCGTAATGGACTGTGAACTCCTTGCGAGGCTTCGCGGAGATGGCTTGAGCCTGGGTCGCAAGTCTTAACCTCGGTGTTGTTGTCTCCGGGTCCGTAATAGATGTTGCGACCTGCTGCGGACGCTCAAAATGAGATGGCAGGCTCGTCGCAGGAACCTAGACATATTCGACGCGGAGTTTGTCAAGAAGCCGGAATAATCCACTGAGACGTAATCTGGATCTTACGCAAGTGAGCGTCTTTTGTCTGAAATCTGCCAGCCTCGATCAGCCCTGCAGAACGAGTGTTTTACTTGGGGGCGTACCAATTTTATCGCACCACGCTTGATATGTTGTCTAAACCGAAAAATATCAGCGTATATTCTTTCTTCCAAACCCACGGATTCAGACATACAGCTTCCGGAGCATATCTCCGCACCTAGAATAAACATCCACCCAACCATACATCAGCATCCCCAAATTCGTCATAATCATACATACGCACTGGTTCAATTGCACATCGAAACTCGAGAGTCCCAACTGCACAACTAGCGAGTAACGGGGTAAAGTTGAAATACGAATTTGGCGAAATCACCGTCACATCTTATTTTTCGAGATATTCAATGACTCTTCATAGTTTAGTAGAAACGAGCAAGCAAGACGCACCCCATCGTTTCTTATCCACCTTGCGCAAAATCTCGTACCCGCCCCATCCCGACCCAAGAATCACGAGCCTCTCCTTCGCGCGCGACGCACTCGCCGAAAACAACCTTTTGTGCGCTTGCAGGTTATGCGTCGGACGCAGACGCACCAAAGACGTCCAATGCGTCATTTCGCGGCCCGGGGCACGCATCCGAATCAATGCATGTGTCGACATCGTCACCGCACCACGACAACCTCAATTAGGAATGCAGCGGTGTCCAACTCGCGGCAAAGTGTCAAAGGCGAAAGCTGGAGCCAAGGACGAAGGTAAGGCTGAGGACTTAAGTAAGAGACCAACTCCGGTCTGTCCGTGACGCAACCTCAAGCGTCAGAAAAAAACATGACGTTAAGTACTAACCTAGCTAGGGGCTCGGAATAGAGCATTGAGCGGCCACACGGCCCCCCACCAATCGCATATTTCTGCTTCATGTTCGTATCTTTAGACTTGGGCTTATACGGTGAGCGTGGTTATCGCATCTGATAGTGATGCGGAAGAAAGGCGGTAGAAGCCGTCCTATCCGATGTTCCCTCGGTGCTCGTGTTTATTTTTATATCCCATATCGATGATATTTCGCATTTCACATGGCTCGAGTCACTGTATGGAGACGCATGCTATTAGGTGAAAGAAAATATCTGAAGATGGAAGGGTTGTTCAGCGAGTCGGTATCTCAGTTGCTCCGTTGTTCACTTGAAGTCCAGCGGCTCCAACCCCAATGCGACGTTCATCAATGCTCGATATATTACGTATAATTTTAGTACGCAGTAATAATATAGCACCTAGTAGGGACAGTTCCCAATCTCCCTGGAATGCCCGTGGCTGATGATAACTTATGTGCGATACTTCACGCAGCAATAAAACACATCCATCCCCAAACAAAAAAGATATCCATCACCCAATTACCATTCTAGGAGTCCCCACTGCAAGCAAATCATGTCAGTGAGGAGTCTTGCTTTAATGATAAGCGAAACTAACACAGGGGCAACAGAGGTGACCTCGGGCTTCGAAGTCAAGGTCGGGAATGGCGTGGCACTGCATGCCTGCTTGACATCATCCACAGTAAGAGTACTAGGGAAGTGGGGGGCTTCATTGTTGGGCTTAACGTCTACGGATCGACGTCCGTAAAAAGGTATCATAAGGAACTGCTGCTATGACTAACCAGGAATGACCTCAGAGCAATCAACAAGATCGTCAAAGGAGTGTCCAAGGATGGACATCTTGAGCATGGCCGCATAGAATGCACTGCGCATCTTGTCTTAGTCCTCCACGAAGCTTTGCCATTCACAGGCTGTGCGAGAGTCGCGAGCAAGATCAGCATCAGATTGGAGGCGGAGTTCTCCAGGAAGCGGGGACTGAACTTCCCCCTGGTTTCCACCAGTACCGGGGAAGAGCGTGCGTGCCCTTGAGCTGGGCCTCAATGAAGAACTGGCTATCGAATCGAAGACGCCCGGAGTTGAATCGAAGGGCGATCCTGGGATCGTTCCGTCCACATGGTCGACGCAATGGGAAGCCAAAAGCCCGACCACTTCGTTAGCGTCAAAGCCAGCATCGGCAAAGTGAGCAAGAATCTTGTTCACGGAGTCTAAGGGTGAAGATGCATTAGCATTGGATCATATGCCGAAGTCAAGAGAAAACGTACCGAAAGGCTCGGGAATGGGCCCGTCCGGCGAAGAATGGAATGCGGGGGGGCACCAGGGCAGTAGCTCACACCGACTGCACCAGCGAACTGGATGAAGTCTCCTGGCGTCACGTTCTGCTTCTGAACGAAAGGAGTCCGCGTGTCCACAACGTCGTCGATGCCGTTATTCGCATGGAACGCGGTCTCAGTGTCCGCGAAGGTGATAACCGAGCCGTCCGCTCCACCGCCGCCAGCACTCGGTGAAAAACTGATAGCGTCGTGGAACGTCAAGCGCAGAGGTTTGTGCGCCTCTTCGCCGCATTCACCGCCGTCAAACAGAGCCTTCTGGATGTCTGCCAAGACTGGAAACTAAACGCAGCAAGCTTCATTCGTCGCAGTGTTCTTGCCACCTGGGCACGCAACTCGTCGAGTCAAAGCGGTGTGTGCACCAGATAAGGATACAACGAGAGATGAAAGGACGAGAACAGACTCGGAAATCATTGTTGTGAAACTCGAGTGTCAAGAAAAGAGTGAGTGAAGAACTTTGAGGTGATCAAAGACAGAAGGAATGATAAGCAAGAGCCGCTGCTGTTCACAGGTTCAGAACGAAGTCCTTTCATACCGAAGCCCATTGCTTAATCGAGCTCTGCGCAGGACGAAAGCCGCCTTTGACGCACTCTCTACGCGTCGGCAAGGCACCATGACAAATCACCAGTGAGCGCCCTGACATATCATGGTCAGAGAAACACCGCTAGCTGAGAAAAAGCCATCCCAAACACTGATCGCGTTACGACGGCTAGACATACGGTGGCATACAGAATTCCGGAGTATGGTGTCGGATCAGCGCAGCGCTTGAATGATATGAGATTCTGTGGGACACATGATTGCCCTGATGAGAAAACAAGAGGAGTCAATAGAAAGTAGCTTGTTGAAGCGCGTTGAGGCGGCGCGGATGCCGATCAGAGCGACAGGCCGATGGGAACTAACATGAGAACTCACAAGAAGCCGCATGTTCCGGAATTCATAGCCGCTGGTCCAACACAGCTTCTAACGCTGCTCGGGTGAGGTGCGAGATCCGTGATATTGGCACTCACTCCAGCAATGATTCGTAGTAGCACTCGGTAATGAGAGCCACTTGACCGACACTGTGTTCAAGCACCGCAGCTTGTTCCTTGACAGGACCAACATAGTGGTCAACTCTCCCAACCCGAGGATCAAAAAAGTTTAGACCAGAACGATAAGCGATATCACTAAAGCTATTCCCTGAGTCATAATGAAAGCGATATAGGGTATCCCTGGGGGAGCGGCGTCACTGCAGCTGCGCATGCTGGTAGTGGTAGTGAGCCCTAGGTGGAAGAAAAGAAGTTCGATCACAATGGTGAGCACGGGGCGGAACCATCACGTGCTGGCAAAACGATAAACAGCAGTAAATAACGCGCTCTCTGAGCTGAAGGCCACACATCATTTAAACTGAACTTTTTTTCGAAGCGACAGTATATTATCTGGAAAAGAAATCCGATAAATATGAGTATTCTCTATAATACTGGTTTAATCCAACAATAAACCGAAATTATCTAGAGGACCGCCAGTGACTCTCATTATCCGTGCCTTGCAGTCCCAGGCACTGTGCGCTTTCCCCTTTTAAGAATCCGAGCTAGGAAGGCAGGCGTCAGCAGTAACTCAAGAAGTAAAGGGTTTTAGCTTACACAGGTGGGACGGAAGTAACTGGTCCGGGGTCGGTTTCGAGAGACGGGAAAGGAGTATCGGCACATGCCTGCTCAACATCATCGATGGAGAAGCCTGCAGGGAATGTAGCAACCTTATCGTTCGGAGGCGGTACTGAAGCGGTGTTCGTGAGCTATAGCATCAGAATCACCTCAAGGGGGATACATACCGGGAATAACTTCGGAGCAATCAACAAGATCATCAAGTGAGTGGCCGAGGATGGACATCTTGAGCATCGCGGCAGCAAAGTTGCGGCGCATCTTGTCCTGGTCGAGAACAAAGCTCTGCCACTCGCAGGCCGTGCGAGAGTCGCGAGCAAGATCGGCGTCGGATTGGAGGCGGATCTCGCCAGCTAGAGGAGACTTGACCTCGCCCTCGTTGTTACCCGTGCCAGGGAAGAGTATGCCCTTGAGCTGGGTCTCAACGAAGAACCGGCTGTCGAAGGTGCCCGGTGTCGAATCAAATGGCGATCCAGGGATCGTTGGGTCGACTACGTCGGCTGCAGCGACAGAGTGAGAGGCCAAAAGCGCAACTACCTCATTGGAGTCGATGCCAACATCGGCGAAGCGAGCAAGAATCTTGTCGACAGAGTCTGTTTACAAAGTGAGTAAATCACACTGGGAATTCAGGTGATGGTAGTTACCGAAAGGCTCAGGAATGAGTAAGTCTGGGGAAGGTGCAGTAGGTGCCGGGCGTCCTGCAAAGAAAGGAATGCGAGGGGCACCTGGGCAGTTACTCACACCAACTGCACCAGCGAATTGGATGAAGTCACCAGGTGAAACTTCGGTGTGATTCTGGACGAATGGCGTCTGTGCCCCGACGATCTCGTCAATACCCCCGTTAGCATGGAAGGTAGTCTCAGTGTCCGCGAACGTGATGATCGAGCCATCTGCACCACCCCCACCAGCACTCGGCGAGAAGCCGATAGCGTCGTGGAAAGTGAGTCGGAGTGATTCGTGCACCTCTTCACCGCATTCACCGCCATCGAACAGATTCTCCTGAATGTCGGCGAGTACGGGGAAGAAAGCACAGCAAGCCGCGTTGCTTACGACGTTACCGTCATCACAAGTTACGCGCTTTGTGAGCGCAGCGTACGACCCTGACAAGGATGCGGCGATAGATGCGAAAGCGAAGAGAGAGTGGAAGGCCATTGAAGGCTTAGATCGAAGAGCTTGCTTTCCCTGTCTCAAAGGCGAAGAGCCTGATGCCTCAGTGAGTCCTTGCGCGTCTTATAAAGGATTTCCGACAAACTTGGGTGGAAGGGCATGACCGGAATGAACACGACGGTGAACATACACTGACTTGCTCCTTGTGCGCGTACCCACACGCATAACCGCTGATGAGACCGAAACATGTTTTCAGTACATGTCAGGCACGCCAATAAGCAATCTGACATTAGTGCTCGTAGAGAGATTCAAGGTATGTCACGAACAAATCATATGTTTATGACTTGGAACTTGGGTGGCCTGAGGCTATGCGCATCCCACGGAACGGTAAGAGTGTGAGCAACCCGGACTGTCGGGTGCACCTGAAACGACCATCTGATTAACGAGAACATCGGGAAGCAATAACAACAGATTGCTGAAGCAAAAAGGGCACTAGAAAGGAAGGTAATTTCATGCGATTGCGAAAGGCACAAACATTCGACACAATAAACTGACCTTCGTTGTCACAGGGATGGGGGAAATCATTCCTTATGGGAACATCCTATCCTACGAGCATGTTGCCGGGAAGCTAGTGCTACAAACGAAATATGCGGATCGCAACACAGATTTTCTTTGACGCAGACTTGGGCAGAAAAGATACATCAGCAGATTGAACTCACAAATAAGCGTGGCCGAACACGTACTGGAAGGGGATGCGCCCCTATAGTAGAGTATGCGGTTGCGTAACGTAGTTTCGCATACTGGAAAGCGTGGTGGCTCTCCCGAGGAAATAATCAATGACTTCCATGTTGTGGTGAGATTTTCATTTCCAACTCTATCAACGGGCATGACACACAAGACCGCCAAGACTTTTCGAATGCGCAACGCTGAAATTCCTGTTGGTCGAAGAGCGCTCTCCGTGAGAAGGCGCATCTAGCGCATACACACGGCCGTTGGAGTCGAATATTCTGGATAACGATGACTTCATGTCGAGAAAAGCAATAATGTACGAACGCTCTTCGACGGTACCGAACCGAGACTACACTTCGCAGAAGGAATTGGCCATGCTTGATAAAAATAGTAAACTATTAGAATTCCCGGCAAGCCTTGACCATGGTACAGGAATCGCAAAGAAACACCTGGGAACGTATATTCGGCATACCTCGCCGAGGATGCGGTGCCTCCAGAGACCTGGGAACCAAGGACTCGCAGTCGGTAACGACGTAACCAACCGAGACCGCCCACCACGACGGGATGGAAAAGGCCCTGGGATGAAGTGAACCGAATTCTCACAGGTACGATGGATAATGCGGTCCCTCCTTCCGTATTCACGTCCCTGGGAAGCTCCGACGTAGCAAAAGGAGATAGCGACAAAACAGAGCAACCGAAATTAGAGGTGCTCCCCACGCATCTTACGTTAGGAGCGTCTTTCTCACATAGCAGTTCTCCAAAAACACAGTCTTCGATTTCAAAGGGTCATTTTCCCGGAATTCACTTGAGATATATATAGCTTGCAAGAATGCCAAGCCTCCCATCGTAGCATGGGATCGGACCTGGATGCGCATCGCAAAGTGAAACACACGAGCATCGCGGTTCCAGAAGGCACCGAAATATCCGGCACCGTGCGACTGATGGCCTTCAAGATGCACCACCATGACATTTACGCCATTCAGCATAGACTCTCAGCTGCTGAGTCCACAATTACGTTAATCGGCCCACTCGCAATTGGTCGACAATCAGTACAATATCATCAGAGTAGACAAACCGGGCTTACAGGAAGAAAAGCCCTGTGGGAAAGCTTGGACTGCTCTTATCGCCAGTCTGTACATCGACATATCCGCGGCCCGCAGCAGAAACTTGTCGGCTGGGTGCGTTGCTCTCAAATAGTTCAAAAGCGTAATGAGCGCAGAACCCACGTATGCCCGGTGATCAGTTGTTTCATCGAGCTTTTTGGGGGGCATCCGCGCTTGATCTAGAGAAAGTCCAGTCTCACGACATACAGAGAATCACCCACGACGGAGATTTCTCCTTCAAATGAATGTGTGAAGCACAGGTAATATTAGGTACGCCATTGTTGCTGAATGTCTTCGTAAGTATTCGCGAAAAAGGAATCCATAATACTGATGATCTTTGACTACCCTTGTTTGGACAAACTTCAAGGTAGCGCTTCCATTTTCAAGAAGTGGGGCCTGAATGTCGCCTGATCCCAGCTGATGAGTCACGAAAATCGGATCTTGCTACGGTGGATGATGATACAGAACACGAACAGGAGTCAGGATGCGTGGCTGCGCAGAGCCTTTTGCAGATCTCGTCAGACATGAGATTACGTCATTACGATTCCGCTTAGGAATCGTCTGTTCTGTGTCCACCATCAATCCCATCAGTCACATTTTGATGGCCGGTTGGAAGATTACAATAAATTACAAGCGTGACATTCGGCAAATACATTTTTTGTAATGTCATCAAACTTACGTCAGAAAAAGCACTGCATAGTGGAGCAGGCACGAGTCACGTCACGGACTCCAAGATGTGCCAGATTTACCTCCCATCAATCTTATGTCACAGGAATTGCCTGCTTTGGCGTCCAAGCCTTTGTAATGCGATCAGTCTGTTATGTAAGGATCGTCGAGCGTATGTCACATTTCTTATGTCATAACGATTGTCCGATTTGGGGTCAAACTCTTTGTAATGACATACATCAATTCTCACGGAGTCTGACGCACGTCACTACCCACCCGTGGGAATTAAGTTGATTATACTGCTCTCTTAGAGTATGCAGTTGGGTTTTATTATCCTCCGTTACTGCTATGAGCCTGAGGATCCATCTCAGGATCTGTTCTCTCATACGTTTGTCCCTCGACCTAAGGGTTTTCTGATTTTGCGGAGTATTTCGTTCGGAAGGCGCTCGTCAGCGCGATATGAGGGCGTGCCTTGAGGTAATGACGAGCCATGAAATGGACTGAATAGCTGCAATTTGGCTGCGCAGCAGTGTACCAAGCAAAGCTGTGTGTATTATTAGTTATGTTATTTGTCTGGGATTGGATTTAGTTGAGTTCATGTCTTTGTTGATGTGGAAACACGGGGTTTTTCTTGACTGGTGGGTTGGAACATTGTGGAATACAGTCACATTGCATCAAGTCGAATGTCTTCAAGATGATAAACCTAGTCAGGCAGCAAGACTAGACTGACGAAAACACTGCTTCTTTCCACTCGCTTAAATGGCTGCTCCGTTGATAGCACAAGGGAGGGAACGTTCGCTCCTTTCCGAACTATAGTCAATCTTGGCTTCCTCGATTTTCGATTATCACATCGCGTTCCACCCAGCATACAGCGACAATATACCAATTACCATGATAGATAGAACACATATACGCATGTACGAGCAAAAGTCCAAGTCTCATCAAGCTCGTTAAGGGACAGAAGCCCGCCGACAAAGCAAACATAACGGCCTGCACGGATATTTCATCCTGCGGTTAGGTCCTGGGGTTTAAGAACCTATATGCAATCTGCAACGACAGCATCACCCGCCAAAACCGCATTATTCAAATTGCTCTGCGCCTGGGTTAGTGCGCAGGTGACGTTCGGGTTCGTCCTGGAGCATAAATCGCAATGTTAGTATTAAAAGCGAAAGGGTCGAGTATAAGCAGATACAAATATATGTGAAGACTCACGAATTAATACTATTCAATGCGTTCAAGATGGTTGTTAGACCGTCCGCAACCTGTCCGCGCGCCTCAGGGGGAGCTTGTTCGTTCGCGAAGATAGCTTGGAGGATATCGAGGATTGCGTCGTCAGCGGAGTCCAATCCCGACGTTGCTTCAGCAGTAGCATTCGCAATCGCGGGGTCACTATTCATATTGTCGAGATACAGATTCATAAGGTTGATGAATTTCATATGAAGGGCACGACGTACTCAGCTCCGGCGGCAGTGATGTTATTGACGTCGCGTCCGTCTCTCCAAGAGCCGAGATAATCGCCAACCTGTCAAGGTTGCATTGGAGGTCACCAATCTGGCGGCGGGCAAGTACACCGGTAGTTGAGGGAGCTGAGTGTTCGGCGAAGCAATGAAACCAATACGTCAGACATTCGATAGACAATATAAGAAATAATGGAATAGAATGACCGATAGAGGATGTGAAGATGTGGATAAGGTACTCACCAGAGTGCACGCTCAACGTGAGGAAGCTGAGTACAGCGGAAACACAAAGCAAGGAAACGAAGCGCAAAGGAGCGAACATTTTGAAATGATTGTCAAGAAAGAGACTTCCAGAGTCAGTTAGCAAAGACGAAGTATGAGAAATGGTAGAAGCGGTATGTGAAGAGCCTGGATCAATTGGATGGGAAAATCTGACGAGTCGACGACAGAGCCATTTTTATACAGAGACATACACGGGCGCATGCCCGTGACTGCGTAAGAGCTGTACAGAACATAAGAACCCATTCCTAGCGATACCAGAAACCATCTTGGTTGCAACGTATCATAGAATCCACATCAAGTTGCTTCAGTATCCTGAGAAGAAAAAGAGCGACGACTGCGCGGAACACAGCCCAGAGTAGCGGCGCAGTCACTCAACTTTGATATCCCGGAAGACTCAAAGTAGTTCATAGCAGAGGCACAAATGACACGAACCATAATCAAACAGACAGATGCACTAAAGTCAGAGCGTGCCAGCCGAACGCGTACCAGTGAGAATTTCGTAAGAACCCGGTGAACGAACTGAGTTAAAAATCAATGAAGTTTGGCGAATTTGGAGCGTAAAGTCGATACTATTCCACGTACGAATGAAAATACGCCAGCTTGTGCGGGGATCGATTCCGAAACAATCAAAGATGTCCGGACAATGTCAGGTTTCCGCCCAGCATCCCTGCGTACGCCCACACAAGACGATGGCGGGGCGCGTAATGCACGCTATCAAGCGCAGTATACGGACGCTTCCACGCTCGCCAAGGATAGATACAAGTAGGAGAGGAAGGGCAGGTCACTGGCCCGGGTAACCACGAATCATTGCCAAGCATATCACACACCGCCTTGCGCCTCGACATCATCCAAGAATAGATGAATGCAACACATGAGTATTGGCGCCGAGTCCGTTCTTCTGAGCTGTAAGGGAAGACATGTAATATTTCACGATCAATACCCTGTTTCCCGAGCCCCTCCAAATACATTTCGACCTTCTTAAGCAAGGGTAAGTCATGCGCCTTTTCTATTACTGCCATCCGACCGACTCCACCAGCCCATTTCACATTCTCATTCAGAGCCATAGAGTGCCTATCGACCTGGTGTTTGCCGACCCAGTCAAAATCAACCGAAATCGCCCCGCCTTCTGGCTTGCATATCATATTTTGAAAGCGAAGATCACCGAATACCAGATCTTCCGCATGAAGCAGTTCAACCGCAAGCTTGATATCACCGTAGATTCTTGGGTACTCCCTCGGTACTTCTGCGAAGGGCAGGGGCTTGCCCTGGACATAGTCCATCACGACCAGATATAGACCCCCGGGAACAGGAGCACAGAGGTGCAATGCTGGCGCCAGCCCTTTCTGAGCAAGGATTCGATGCGCTTCTTCGTGGTGACAGGGTGAACTTGACTACAGCTTCCCATTCGTCACCGCCCATCTTCGCAATATACAGAATACGTCGCCTCTCTTCTCCGAGGTTCCCCATCCACGATATATCGATGCGTTTCCCATCGCGCAATAACTTACCGATGTACACAAGTTTGGGTTTGGAGCGACCTCCGACAAGCACAGGGTCAGGAAACAGAAATCCTATGGCTTTAGAAGGATCGGATTTAGGGGATGCAAAAGATGGCTTTAGCAGTAATACCTTGTAGTACTTATTTAAGTCGGAAACAGCGTGAGCTAGGGATGACATAGCACGTCCCAAGCGTAGGACACTACCCGCTTCCGAGGTGCCAAAGCACAATTCCAGAGAGAGTAATTTATCGGCATATATCCCATCCACGAAGATATCTCGAGTTGAGTACCCATCAGTCCGATAATAATAACAGGGCAGTTCGACTTCTGGTTCAAGTCTTGATACTACAGTTTGTGGGGGTTTACAAGGACCATTAGCATGGAGACATTCGACAGAACGAACCTTCTTCTGTGCCAGAATCTTTGCGTAAGATATAATCCCTTGCAATGTTGCATTGCCACCGATTCCATACTCATTCTTGAATTCTCCAGTCACGTAGGGAAGATCATCCCAAACAGTGCCTGACTTGGCTGCCCCATCAAACGTGAATACTTGCCACGAGCCCACACCAATAAGGTCGTCGATAGGATTTCTCAACGCAGCTTCCCAAAGCTCATCATTATCGTTGAACTTCGAGGCAGATAACAGGAAGGCGTGGCTCCACCTAAGAGTGATGGGCCGAGGCTCGTACTCGAGTTCGAGTGAAAGATGGTCAAGACGGTGCTACAGCTTGGCAAGGATGGGATGAGGGAGAAGCGTTGGAGGTCCGCAATTCGTAGCTGGCCGGTGAGCATGAACTTTTCGACACCACTCGCACTGGATACCCAGTCTTATGGGGATAGGAGGCTGCCAAGCTTCTCAGCCAGTGCAAGTCGTTCTCAAAGAATCGGCTTCATCCCAAGGGGAAGAATTGAAGCTAGGGGAATCACTGACCTTTGGCGAGTTCGAAAGCTACAGTTCCGGAAAGAGGGTTAGATTCGTTTGTTTTATCTAAAACTATCGGCGGCTAAAGGCACTCAAATTGAACAGTCGAGTGAAAGGGGAGCATTGCTTGAGTTGGTAGCGACAATCACATCAATCTTCTTCTCCTCGAATCTTGCGCGCCCTGTAGTTCAGACGACCTGCAGCATCCGTCGCCGAACCTTCTGGCTGCGTGTGAAGCCACCCCAAGGCATTCTTATAGCAATCCTCCTTCGAAGAGTCATTGGGTAGCATTCCGCACTAAAGAGGAGTAGCGCGGCAGCACGATAGTCTCCTACTAGTACAGCGGGTGAAGGTCACCTAAACTTCCTCAGTTCCTGCAGCAATCGTAAACACCTGAATCCTGATGTTTATAAATCTTCTTTATCATGATATCGGAATAGGATAGGTGAGGGCCCTAGCGCTAGATGATAAGTAGACGAAATGATGCATCGGGTGCCATGATTGCATGAAGAAAAGGTGTCCTGCGCGATCACATGCGATGCGCGTGACTAGCGGATCTTGCCGTTTGGTTTGCGACCTACCCAATGGCGGGCATATAATTACACACCGGACCACCATGAGAATTCGCGAACGGATGTCCTATTATTCAAGATACGTGTTCGTGCCTTCTTCAATCTTGACTCTTGACACAAGCTCTGTATTTCCCTTACAACTAACAGAATACGTCCACCAAAGCACCAAATAAATTCCCTTTCAGCGTCTCAAACCCAAACACACGGCGCGCGCCAAGCGAGTATAAAAAAACGTCACCTGCTCAAAACCCCGTCCCGTCAGACTACTGCACCAACCGCAATTTATTTCTTGTTAAATGCTCCATATTATTCTATGGCCGTCAACGAGTTAATTTCCGCGCCCGCGGGTTTTGCTCAGTTATTATGCGTATCCATTCCTTCTGTTCTAAAGTTAGCTCAAGAATGAAGGTGCTGTCGTGTTTGGTGCACAAGACGGAGCGCTGGTGAGGGGCGTATAGAATAGTCTCGAATGAAAGGGCACCAAAGTATGATCGGATAGTGCGGGCTGGCTAGCGTATACCAGGAGGAGGAGCGAGCGGAATGTCTATGATTAGATATTATTGGGGCCTATCAACGTCATAGTCGATTTACATGCCACCTACGGAACGTGGGGGCACTCCGTCGCATTACCGGGTGGCCATCGGCCTCAACGGGCAGATCAGAACTTGGTTCTTACACTTGTAACGAAATCGCTCGAGTATGTGTGTCGATTCCTTTTGAGGCCATTTTTCGCTGACATTCTCCCAGGGTTCAAAATCGTATAAAAGCACCCAGCTTTTCAGTGCCATTCTTCAGCCAGCAAAGCTACGTCGAACAACTAGAAACGAGACAAGGCCCTCTAATCAGCCAAAGAGCATCTTTTGAATAATGGATCCGACGAACAAACCCAAAGGCCCATCTCCACATTACTCACTTTACCAGCGCGAAGTGTTCAAGAATGGTGGCGAGCGTGGCGTTAGTAAGTGTAACTAGTTTTATCTCCTGCAAGGAGAGGACTCAATCAACCCTTGCAGTGCCTTCATTTTCTGTCCATCCGGACGAGCTTGCCGACTCAACAAAACGCAAGCTCACCGATCATGGGTACTTCTACGCCAATTCCAACGCCGGCATGGGATGGACCGACCGCGCTAACCGCGAAGCGTTCTATCGCTGGCGCATCATTCCTCGTATGCTAGTCGACACGAATACGCGGGATTTGACGAGTGAGTTTCATATTATCGGTGTTCCATTATCCGCAATAACCTAGGCTCACCAATCTACTCGCAGCAACCTTGTTTGGCCACAAGATTCCTGCGCCGATCATGTTTGCTCCAATCGGAATAAACAAACTATATACGCCAAAGGGCGAACTTGTTCCAGCTAAGATTGCTGGAGAGCTGGGTCTCCCTGTAAGTGGTGCTGCCTCAGAAATGGATCAAGACTCTAAACGGAGTCCCTTTAGTATTGTTTATCTACTGCCGCATCCAATTCCATTGAAGACGTCGCAGCAGCAAACGACGAAGGGGCAAGTGTCACAAACGAAAGCAACTCAATCCATTCCTACGATGGGCCTAATGGAGGAAACCCGCGTGCGAAGGCTCCGCGATTCTTCCAGTTGTACGCTGGACATGATGATGATGTGGTAAGTCATTCCTCTGAAATTTCAAATGAACAACAGCTCTGATTTGGGAAACTAGACACTGAGCCTCCTGGAGCGGGCCTGGAAGAGTGGTTTCGACGTGCTCATGTTCACAGTAGACACATGGCAGCTCGGCTGGCGTCCGACAGATATTAGTCTAGCAAACTACGTGTATGGCATTTCTCATTATGTTATTCTGACTCAAAACACTCATGCCGCGCGTTCTGTAGTTTCTACTACCCACCAGGCCAAGTCGGTAATGAGAATGGACGCTCAGATCCCGCCTTCATGCGCAAATACGGCGACGAGCTGGAGAAAGACTCAGGCAGGTGGATCGACTCGTGCGTCTGGCACGGGAAGGCGCATACGTGGGAGAAGGTCGAGTGGCTCATTAAAGAGGTAACGGCGTATTTCACAATACTATGGCAGAAAACTTGTACTGAAAAGAGCGATATATACAGTGGAAGCGCATCTCAGGTGGCCGCCCGTTTGTCCTCAAAGGCATCCAAAACGTCGCGGATGCACGCAAAGCTCTTGAGGTCGGGTGCGAAGGTATCGTGGTGACGAACCATGCAGGACGTCAAGTCGACGGTGCGGTCGGTTCTCTCGAAATGCTTCCCGAGATAGCCGAGGCTGTTGGCGACAGTCAGTACTCCACTTCCCTTCCTTATCAAGACTGAAATTCGGAATCTAATATACAAACAATAGAAATGACGATTATTTTCGATTCGGGTATCCGCACGGGCGCTGACGTGTTCAAAGCGCTCGCGCTTGGGGCACACGTCGTTGAAGTCGGAAGGCTATACGTTTGGGGTATGTCGCATGATGGTGAACATGGTTGTCGCCACGTTATGAAGTCGTTGCTTGCTGTATGTTTCTTCATCCCTGTCTTCATACACTGCGCTGGAATTCTGACTTGGTCTTTCGTAGGATTTGGATATCACCATGACGGTTGCGGGATACCGTTCAATTGAGCAAGACATTCATGGGCATAGAGAGGTGTTGAGGTATAACCCGCATGGCATCCCGCCGCCGAAAGGCGAGCATGCGAAGCTGTGATTCAACCGCGTTCCATAGTAAAGCTTTTCCCGGAGTTTCTGACTTATTTCCGCACAACGCTCCCCCCTACTATTCTATAGAGCATGTTAATGAACCCATTGTAATTATTGACGACGAGGGGATCAGTAATCCGTCCTAGCACTTAATTCAGAACCTTCTCCCCCTTTCCGTTTTAAAAGTTCAGAGTTCTTGAGACTGAGGTGATTGCAATCGACTGGTACTTTCTTCTCGAAGTCGATAGAAATGGCTTTAATGAGAACTTCTTTCTCGGAAGGCATGTCCCAGCGACGTGCCACCTCTAGTAGGCCGTTCTGTCCGGGAATTATCTTGACATTCATCCTCCTCTGATCAGTGGCCCTGCTGGCACTCCTCCAACGAGGGTGGGTGGTGAAAGGGCTTTTCTGAATTTTCAGACGGTGAAGATCCATTATCTTTTGTGTTATGACCCTGCCGAAGACGCCTCAACCGCGCACGCCACAGTGAAAAAGTGAAGAGTGGAGGTAACCAGCGGGCTCCCGTCTCTCCTTCACCTTCAATAATATTCGAGCTTTTCTCCGGCTCAAGGTGCTGTGAAGCAGTATCTGTGACACTCTTGCTTGAAAGATTCGACATGGGAGGAACTGGGTATTGTCGATGAGATGAAGTAGGAAAGGGAGGTGGTTGTGTTTCAATCGAGGAAACGACTTGAGTGGATTCTTCCGTTTGTCGTCTGTTGAAGCGGTGCCGTGCATTGTTGATGCGCTGTCATTGTAAATGGAAAGGATCAACAGGGATGATGAGTCGTTTTTGAATGCTCTCAATATTACTTACCCGTAGCAGTCCAGGAGGAGTCCGTAGTCTCTTCGTATCAATATTAATTACTGGCTTCTTCCGTTTCACTGCAGGCATATGTACTACTACTACTACTACTACTGTTGACCTGACTTGATGGTGGGGCCTTGTTAATGCTTTAGAGCAGGGATAGAACGGCCGTTACTTGTCATGAGAGGAACAGAGTTTCAGAAGAATGCCATGAGAGTGCAAAGACCAGCAAAGTTTCCGTCCGGAGTAGAATCGCTGGAACGAAGTATACCCAAAAGGAATATTTACTTTGCTGGCGATGATTCATGATTGATCATCGAGCGATTCAAAGGCTAGCAAGATAGATATAGCGATATTTTGGAGGTACAGCCAGTACCAGTATCCCAGCGTTTGGTAAATACGGATGTGGATATTGTGTGTTTCTCGATGAACATAGGGACATATAGTAATCGTCACCCTTCGAGCGAGCGAAGACTAAAAGAAGAAATATAGAAATATTACATAATAAAATCTTCGGCAACGTCCGCAACTGTACAGGACCAACATGCTGAGTCATGACGAGTCCAATCCACCCGTCGCTGTCGAGTCCGTTGCCCGTCCTCAACGCCTTCAAGTATACATCATGGGAAAAGGTGCGTTTTCTCGTCGTAATAGAAATTTTCGGGGGGATCTGATCGTGCTGTTCTCCGCTGTGGACTGCCTGGACTTGCATTGGAACTCGATTAGTACACGGCTCGCTCGCCCGCGCTGGTAAAGTCAGATCGCAGACCCCTAAAGTCGAAAAGCAGGAGAAGAAGAAACAGCCTAAGGGACGTGCAAAGAAGAGGATTTTGTACAACAGACGGTGCGTCCCTTTTTTTGTTTGGAGGATGTGTTATCCTGACTTTTGTCTCGTAAAGATTCGTAAACGTAACGGCCTTAACACAGGGCGGTAAGCGGAAGATGTGAGTTACTCTTTCTTTCTTGCCTCTTGCTCTCTTCCAAGGAATTTTGGCTCTGGCTCGCTCTGGACTTGTTCACTCGCGCCCGAGATTTGCAATCCACCGCCATGGAGCTTATTCACAAGATGATCCACCGAAATCATGCATAGTTCACACTGAAACTACCGTGTTGACAAAAATGCATCTTAATGTCTTTCGCTCCTATCTGATTCTACTTTTCTCTGCCGCACTTCCTCTGATGCACTTCCTCTGATGACTTCCTGTGAGATATCTTACTGACTCTGCTGTCTCTTATAGGAACGCCAACCCAACTTCATAATCTCCTCATCGACCATCCATTCTACACTCGTGTACATGATCCAAAACATCATTCTGCGCGGAATATAGCAAAGCAGGAGGAGATGAGGTTGAAGAGTTGTCTGGGTCAAGCGCTAGTGCAGCGTTTACCATGTTTCGCATACATACGCCTTATGTTATCGCCTTTTTTCTGTTCGCACGTTCCGCATACGCGAAATAGCAATTATATAGTGTATGATTGTCGCCCATTCCAGGGTTACTTGTATGAGGCGTTCCGAATGGTGTCGTTTAAGATTTTGTGTTGAATACGATTGCTACCAGGGACGTGTGCAAGCGAAGAAATAATCAAGGGCGTTTGGCGTTCCCCTTAGCCAAACAGCCATTTTCCGCGCAATTCTTGAGACTTCTATATAACGCCGGGCGAGCCTTCGTGATACTTGAGACTCACACCTCAATCGTCATGACAAACGACGTGTTCAACCCCGCCGATGGTCAGATCCAACGCTATACTTCCAATATTGATACTTCTTCCCGAGCGTATCTGACACTATATCCCGCACCCTCAATGAAGACACTACAGCAGGTCCAGTTTCGTGCCAACAAGCAAGTAGGCGTCGTCCAGGCCTCATGACAGCATTATCATCCTAGGTAGGCCAGCACCGTACATCGCAGATCTACTACGAGAATCGTCAGTGAGTCATTACTCGATCAAACTTAAGGACCACAAAATAACAAAGTAAAGCATGAAGAGGGGGGAAAGGCAAAGATCAGAATTGCAGAAGTCGACTCATCAATCGGTCAGAGGACCGTATGACTGTTGAGCTTGAATGTGATATGTTTGTTCATCTTGAGCGCGAGAAAGCAAGCACGAATGCTGAGGACAATGAGCTCACCTAGCACCGTCGATTCGGACGGGAAGTATTATGGTTTGGTTTCGCCTTGATACTACAAGCGTATCGGTTGTCGGTAAGGCAGAATGGGGAAGAACTTGAGGAAGACAGACAGAGGTAGACGACGACGGGATATAGGAGGCAAAAATGAGATCGATATAGATCTCTAGATTTGGTACTCGGAGTTTGAACTGAATACTCGAGGATCTTCGTTGCCACCGTTTCACAACTCGTTCCACAACCATCCCCTCCAGAGTCCAGGCATCATTCTAGGCTCTTAACTCACGGCTTCGACGAGGCTGCGTCCATGACGCGAGCACGCAAGGCTCTTGGAATACCAGTTCATTCATCAATGAACCATCAAGATGCACGAGATGGGCGGTGAACATGAAGCCGGAGAACTGGTTGTCCGGCACTCTCGGACCAGAATCTTCGATACTGAGATGGTGTCCTGCAATTGGGGGATAGCGACGAAGTAGAAGGGCATGAGGTGACCAATGAAGTCCCTGTGGAGCGATGGACGCCTGTGGCACAGTAATGGTGACTACTAGTCGCTTTTTACACCGGATTACTTACCCGACGAATGACATGTAGGAGTTCGTCTCATGCCTCCTAGCTGGACAAAATTAAAAGGGAAACACTGAGAGGTCTATGCGGTTGGCGGTATCTCTGATTCATCGTTTCTAATACTTGGACTCTATGCAGAGCTGATCTGATGTGAACGCGCGTAGCAAATGCGCCATCAACCTATCTAGTTCTGACCCTACGCATGATGGTAATTGCAACGTTCTCTCCTAATGATCCTCGCCTCTGTAATTTTGCCATCTGCTTTCTTGCCCTCGCTGCCCAGCTTGTCATCTGTTGTATGTTGCCTGGCAAGACGGTCACCTCTGTCGGAACAGCCCTTAAAGACTAGCAACTATGCTGAATACGACGGGCAGCTTGACATCCTTCTCGCAATGCTCCTATCTAAGCGCCGTTGCATTCATCACATCAATGAGAAGGAGATTGGTATGGAAGACTCCATCGGCACATGACTGATGCGCAATACTGCTCTATGAATAGCGACGTACGTGAGGATGCCTCGTGTATCAGTGTCCCTTGTATAAGATGTGCAGGAGGAACGAGCGGGGTGGAACAGCTCTCCATTCTGCCCACGATGACAGAGCCATCCTACTGTGCTCTCCAAGGTTCGTCATGCTCACCCTCCTCCTCTGAACCTTCTCATGTCTGACAACGGTCTAGTCATTCGTGTTGAGAATATGCGGACTAACGTGAACGATGCTAAGCTATATGTAAGGATCAAGCTAGGCGACTCGAAGCGCAAGACAGGCGAACTAAGCGGCGATGGAACGCCCGGCTGGCATGATACTTTCACTTTGTAAGAAATATATCCATCCTCCTTGTGCAATGCTAAGATCCTACAGCCCCCGATTGGATCCGTCTACTGTTTTCGATATTGGCCTCAAGAAATCACGAAGGATGCTCGATGATGAACTGGTCGGTCATTCAGATCTCTCGCTTGCACAGCTCGGTACAAAGTCTGTAGAGAACGAGGGTGAGCTCGAACTATTCAAGTGGGATCTGAAGCTTAATATCAATACTAGTTCGACTTACTCGCCTGAGGTTCGGTAGGAGAGATCCAGAGCACGTAGCAACCGTCGTGCTTTCTTACAGAGAGATCGATGCCATCACTCGGGCCAGTATAGATATTGGTTTGGCGGAACAAAGTGTGGAACGGATCAACAACTCGGTAGAAAAACCGGAATCCGCTATTGCTGTGATTGGGTCAATAAAAGAAGTGGTCGATACTGTGGTCGAAGTTGTCGACAAGGTTGCCGAAGTAAGTCTGATCGATTCTAGGTCGCTCTGGTGAATTCATGGTATCGTACCAGATCCATCCTCTGTTTGAGGTCTCGTGGAAAGTTGCCTCAGCTCTGTACAAGGTGTGTCTGACGCCGTCGCATATGCCTCGTCGTCTTGACCTAGTGTCTGCGCAGCTCGTGTCTCACCAATATGAAAATGACGCGAGGCTCGTCGGAGTGGTCGGCCACATGAGGAATGCGCACGATTTCACCAGTGTAGTGAAGGACTTGAGAGACGATGGGAATGTGATAAGACTAAAACTCAATGAGCTGCTTGATGAGACGGCCAGCTGCTCGGAGTTTGTCCGGGAATATGTCAAGCACAGCTTTGCAGGTATGGATTCTCGATCTACATTCTCCGTGAAGCTGATCGTTTCCAGTACGCATGGGTCGTATTCGTGATAGAGAAAGAGTAGACGGATTTTCCGGCCGATTCATTGATCTGAGAAAAGAGCTGGACTCCAGAATAGGGGCGGTGGCGGCGAGAGTGGCTGATGAAATCAGTGCGTATCTTTATGCATGTATATTCCATCAGGGTTCTTACCATTAAGGCGCAGAGCAGCAACAGAAATTGGATGCACAAGTTATCTCGGAAGCGCGAAATATTGTCATTGACATGAGTATGTCTGATTCCTTCTTGTTCTCGGCCCCAGCCACTCAGCGTATGCCATAGGTCTGGTCCAGCAGCTTGAAGTATTAGAGAAGCAGCTCAACCCGCTAAAGTCGGACGCATCTGACGTGTCCAAACGTCCTCGATGCCTTGAAGGGACGCGTGAAGAATACTTGGGCCCAATCATGGACTTCTTATCCTCGGACAGCGCTCCGAATATTCTCTGGCTCACCGGAGCGGCAGGTGCCGGCAA
This sequence comes from Inonotus hispidus, assembly GCA_024712875.1. Classification (NCBI taxonomy): domain Eukaryota; kingdom Fungi; phylum Basidiomycota; class Agaricomycetes; order Hymenochaetales; family Hymenochaetaceae; genus Inonotus; species Inonotus hispidus. The sequence goes on along the minus strand of CM045723.1, from coordinate 710,783 downwards.
GAGCACCATCGCGGTGACTGCTTTAGATCGGTATGAGAAAATGGGTTGTAACGCTGCATATATTTTCTTCTCGCGCGGCAAGTCCGAGCCCAATTCAGTCATTCGAACGATTGCCTACGAGCTCGCGAGGGTTGAACGTCCCGTCGCATCGCACGTCGGGAGAGTCATTAGTGAGAAAAAGAACATCTCTGGGAAATCTCTGAAGACGCAGTTTGAAGAGCTCCTCCTCGGACCACTCAACGCTACCATGAAATCGGAAACGGATCGCGTGGTCGTCATCCTCGATGCTTTGGACGAGTGCGGGTCTGTCGAGAAACGTCGTGATCTGCTGCGGGTACTCAAAACTGACTTTGGACGGTTGCCGTCAAATGTCCGTATTTTGGTGACGAGTCGTCCCGAGGGCGACATCATGGAGAGGCAAGGTTCGGCTCATCATATCCAACATGTATCACTCAAGCACGACTCAGAGAAGAGCCGAGACGATGTTGGGGTGTACATCAGAGAGGAGATGCCCAAAGCTGTGAAAGGGGAAACACCCGAGGGATGGGAATGGGAGGGCATATGTCGATCGCTCACGGACGCGGCGGGCGGGCTGTTTATTTGGGCGTCGACGGCGGTGAAGATGGTAGAGGGGGAGTTTGATTCGAGAAAGAGGCTAGGAGCACTCCTGGACGACATCCGAGCAGTCGGGGATTTCGGTATCGACGGTCTATATGCAACAGCAATCAGGGAATGCGGAATCCCGTGGGACGATCCCGATGCCCGCGAGTTGTTTATCTTAGCCGTTGGACTTGTAGTGGGATCGAAGGAGGAGATGTCCGCAGAGATCATTGCAGCTTCTCTGGGACGTGATAAGAGGCTGGTGGATCGCTTGCTGTCCCATCTGCGATCAGTGCTCTTTTACGAACCCGGACGGTCCGTTCGCCTTCATCACGCATCCTTCGCCGACTACCTTTTGACCACAAAGAGGTCGGGCGGCCAATATTGGCACATCGATGAAGCTGGTCAGAGGCTGGCGATAGCGGAACGTTGTCTCGAAATCATGACGGATATGCTGCGTTTTAATATCTGCAGCATCGAGTCGTCGTTCGTGTACAACAATGATATTCCAGACCTCGAGGATCGCGTGAGGAAGGATGTGCCGACGCATCTCAGCTATGCCTGCCGTTTCTGGGCGGTCCATGTCTGCGAGCTGCAACAGTCCGACAATTTGGCTGGACTACTCGTCAAGCTGAAAACATTCACTCATGTCCACTTTCTGTATTGGCTTGAGGTGCTGAGTCTGTCCAGAATCTTCAATCGAGTTGCCGTCCGGGCGCTGTATGAAGTGAGCCTGTGGGCTGCGGTCAGTGATCATGTACATATTCCTGTTTCTTGTACTTATCGTCCTGCAGCCTATCGATGCGGAAATCTCGTCGTTTATTTGGGCAGCATATAGATTGGCGAGCGTATTTTCATTCCCGATTTCGCAGAGCGCACCTCAAATATACTTGTCCGCGATATCTCTTTGGCAGGGCGAGTCACGTGTGGTAGACCATTATTCACGTACACATCCCTATGTCCCGATAGAGCGATATGGGTCGAAACCACCAGCGCAATGCATAAAGGTTATAAAGGGACACGAGGTCGCGGTCGAGTCAGTTTCAATCTCTCCGGACGGAAAACAGGTCGTGACTGGTTCGAAGGATCGAACAGTCTGCATATGGGACACGGACACGGGCGAGCTCGTCTTGGGTCCGATTATGGGGCATACAGGTCGCGTCAATTCGGTTGCATTCTCACGAGATGGCAAACGTGTCGTCTCTGGTTCCAACGATAAAACGATCCGCGTTTGGAACGCTGTTACCGGCGAACTTGTCTCTGGTCCGTTTAAGGGGCATAAACGCTTCGTGAACTCGGTTGCCTTCTCTCCGGACGGAACTCGAATCGTATCGGGTTCCGATGATTGTACTGTCCGCATTTGGGACGTGGGCACTGGCAAGCTCGTTTCTGGCCCGTTGGGACATACGGGACCGGTCAATTCTGTCACATTTTCGCCGGACGGAACACGCGTCGTATCCGGTTCCCATGATAAAACGATCCGCGCGTGGGACGTTGCCAGTGGCGCTGTCATCACATTCGAAGGTCACACAGACAGCGTGACGTCAGTGGCCTTCTCCCCGGCCCCAGATGATGGCCGTATCGTCTCTGGTTCTTGGGATAGGACGATCCGTGTCTGGAACGCAAAGACCGGTCAGCTCGTATCGGGTCCGTTCGAGGGTCACACGGATTGGGTCAACTCAGTTGCATTTTCCCTGGACGGCGACCTCGTCGTATCTGGTTCTCTCGATAAGACAGTACGCATCTGGAATTCCAACACTGGAAAACTGGTATCGGGCCCGTTTGAGGGACACACACACTCGGTCACATCGGTTGCATTTCCGCCGGATGGGAAACGGGCCGTCTCTGGATCGGGCGATGGTACAGTGCGCATCTGGGACGTCGACAGCGGCGCGGTACTCTCAAGTCCACTCAACCGGTACGAATCTCCAGTGTATTCAGTCGGCTTCTCAGCAGATGGAAAACGGGCAGTCTCCGGATATGGGGATGGGAGGATCCGCGTTTGGGACACTGACTCCGGCGAGCTTGTCTCGGATGCGTTTGAAAGACATATTAATAACACCGTTTCCTCAATCGCGCTCTCTGCAGATGGCGGAATGTCGTATCAGGTTGCAGCTCTGGAGCAGTTTATGTGTGGAACGCCAGCAGCGGCGAGGTCGTGTCGGGTCCACTAGAGGGTCAGACGGGATGGGTCCACTCCTTTGCATTCTCCCGAGATGGGAATCGAGTAGTCTCTGGTTCCAGCGATACAACGATCCGCATCTGGAACGCAGCGGACGGTGAGCTCGCCTCAGGTCCGCTTGAGGGGCACACAGGCTGGGTCAGTTCAGTCGCGTTCTCGACAAATGGCAGCCAAGTCGTCTCAGGTTCTCGCGACGGGACGGTCCGCGTTTGGGATTCTATCAGTGGCACACTCGTCTCTGTTCTGTTACGAAGAATCGAGAACTATGCTGTGTCAGTCGCGTTCTCGCCGAATGGTGAGAGGGTTGTCTGTGGTTTTACTGATGGAATGATCCGCGTCTGGAATGCCGCCACTGGCGAGGTCATCTTGGGGCCGTTAGAAGAAGGACACACAGATTTGGTCGGATCAGTCGCGTTCTCGTTAGATGGAAAACGTATTGTCTCTGGGTCGGAGGATAGGACGATCCGTGTCTGGGATGCGGTTAGTGGCGAGCTCATCTCGACTTTCTACGGACACAGATACGGCGTACTGTCGGTCACGTTTTCCCATGACGGAGGGTACATTTACTCTGGTTTCCGGGATGGGACCATCCGAACGTGGTACGTAGGCGATATGGTTGAACGTATCCTAGAGCATTCTCGGAACAGCTCGTCAAACGTCCCTGGAAAAGCAAGTAATGCAGATCAAGTCGCGATGGTCTCGGGTTCAGATTTGCAGAAAAAACGAGAGATCACGGATTGGAAGATGACCGAGGACGGGTGGGTAATTGGAGAGAATGGCGAACTACTTACATGGGTGCCGGAAGATATGCGGACAACTCTTTGGTGGCCCCGGAACAAATCCGTCTTCGGCTGTCAGTTTTCAACGAGACTGGACTTCTCAAATGCGCCGGTGGGGAAGGGTTGGTATGAGGGCTTTCCTCCAAAGCATGGTCCTGTAGGGTAGAGCGGGCAGTAGTGGTGTAGCACTCGGTTACTTTATCGTTGTAAATTATTACTATCATTATTCTACACTGATAGTCAGCTCTCGAAATTCTGTAGTACTCTGATTAATTGTATCTCAATGCTTCTCTGACAACGATCATAAAGAGTTGCGAGATGATACTTCTCAAGCAGACGATTCGCCCGCAGGCCCAGGTATCAGAACACCGTCCGGTTGTCTTGGGAAGAATGGTTTCTACATGTACTGATACCAAGCCGCAACATATATAAAGTTTCTGTCTGACAATTGCTGGTGGCTTGAGTGAAAGGACCGGAGAACCAAACTTAATTCTGCATCGACTTCAGACTCGGAGTAGTCATTTGTATTATATAGGAATGAGACGAATTATAGCGATGTTCTCTGCCCATGCCCGGGCCGCCCCACGGCGTGATTCTGTGATAGAGTAATGAGTGAAGTCGGTGAGATGATTCAGAGGCGCAGCAAGAGAGAACGGTGGTATCGAGTAAAGAGTCTCAAGCAGGACCATCTCGCTTGTCGCGGTTGGGTGGATATTGGAAATGAAGTGGCCCAACTCCGGAAAATTGCTGACATATAGATAATTTTTGGATAAACGATTTTACTCGAAATGGAAATCCAGCCAATCAGGGAAATTATCTTCACTTTCTGAATGAATAGAATTTTGAACCCTGAACCTGAAAATTAGTTTTTGCCCACTTACGGTTGTTCACATGTGACACTGCACCGCACTTCCGTGCTTCTCCATTCCACTGACATTACCCAGCCGCGCAATGCTCACCATTCTCAAGAAGAGAACTGATATTATATTTTCACCGGAGGAAGGATTGCACAGGTGCACGTGTTTAAGGCTCACATATATGACCGCCGACCCATTCATCTTATGCTATTTGGCTCGGTTTGCATTTAGACTAACATCCATTGCCAGCCTCTCGCCATGCATCTCCCTGAATATCAAGGTCTCGTTTCTCTTTCCATCTCATCCATGTCTAGCGAGATAGCCCATGCAGGTGAAGACTCCACCTTCAAGATATCGATATCCTAGAGTTCTTCACCGCCATGATCGTCTGGACCTCTTACACGCAGCGTTCCGGCTGCATCTCAACCGCAGAGTCGGAAGTAGCACTTGATCACGCGTGGATAGAGCAAACTCAGTCTCATACTCCTGACATTCTGAGACGAGTGGTGCACTTCTTCACCAACCGCTATACCTCGCACTCATCAAACATATCACCGGGAGGATCGCCAGTGCCCTTGAAGCACCTCGCGCTTTTCATCCACTGGACGCTTGGCAGTATCTCACTAAACTTTGTATCTGGTCTTGTCTCCCTCGTCTTCTCTATGTTACCGTCTCGAATCTACGGCACTGCTGCTTGATTTGGTTGTCACAGAGCGCTTTCCCGTCGTGATAGATATGTTCGAGGGATCTGATTCTGCTGTTCCCCACTGTTGACTGCCTGGATGTGCGTTGGCAACTCGAATAGTACACGGCTCGCTCGCCCACGCCAGTAAGGTCAGATCACAGACCCCCTAGGTCGATAAACTATAGAAGAAGAAATAGCCCAAGATCCGTGCAAAGAAGAGGATGCTGTATAACGGATGGCGTCTCCCCCTTTTTCTGGATTCGAAGGATGTGTTGTCCTGGCTTTTGTTTTGTAAAGATTCGTAAACGTAACCGCCTTGACACAGGGCCGTAAGCGGAAGATGTGAGTTACTTTTCTTACTTACCTCTTTCCCCCTTCTAAGGAATTTGGCTCTGGATCGCTCTGGCTTTGTTCACTCGTGCTCGAGATTTGCGATCTACCGCCAAGGAGCTTACTCACAAGATGATCCACCGAAACCATGCATAGTTCACACTGAAACTACCGTGTTGACAAAAATGCATCTTAATATCTTTCGCTCCTATCTGATCCTACTTTTCAATGCCGCGTTTCTTATCTTATGATGACCTCCAGTGAGAAATGTTTCTGACTTTATCATCTTTTTCAGGAACGCCAACCCAACGTCATGATCTCCTCGTCGACCATCCATTCTACACTCGTGTACATGATCCAAAACATCATTCCGCGCGGAATATAGCGAAGCAGGAGAAGATGATGTCGAAGAGCTGTCTGGGTCAAGCGCTAGTGCAGCGTTTAATGTTTCGCATACACACGCATTATGTTATCACTGTTTTCTGTTCGCACGTCCCGGATGCATAGTGTATGATTGTTGCCCATTCAAGGGTTACTTGTATGAGGCGTTCCGAATGATGTCGTTTAAGATTTTGTGTTGAAATGCGATTGCTACCGGGGACTGTGTGCAAGGTGAGAAAGAATCAAGGGCGTTTGGCGTTCTCCTTAGCCAAACAGCCATTTTCCACGCAATTCCCGACTTCTATATAACGCTGGACGAGCCTTCGTGAGACTCACACCTCCATCATCCTGACGAGGCCCTTCCGACGCTCAGAACCATCGCTATGTCTCGTCGGTATTCTTCCTCGGACTCATCTGACACTGCAAACTAGCGTGTCCCGCACCTTCAACGAAGACAATACAGCAGGTCCAGTTTCGCGTCAGCCAAGCAAGTCGATGCCATCCATGCCTCATAGCGATATCATCCTAGCACAGTGTATCGCAGATCTATTGCAAGAACCGAACCGTCAGTGAGTCATTACCTGATCAATAATTAAGGACCGCAAAATAACAAAGCAAAGCATGAAGAGGGGAGAAAGGCAAAGATCAGAATTGCAGAAGTCGACTCATCAATCGGTCAGAGGACCGTATGACTGTTGAGCTTGAATGTGATATATTTGTTCATCTTGAGCGCGAGAAAGCAAGTACGAATGCTGAGGACAATGAGCTTACCTAGCACCGTCGATTCGGACGGGAAGTATTATGGTTTGGTTTCGCCTTGATACTACAAGCGTATCGGTTGTCGGTAGGGCAGAATGGGGAAGAACTTGAGGACGACAGACAGAGGTAGACGACGGGATATCGGAGTCAAAATGCTATGCTATCGACATAGATGTCTAGATTTTGTACTCGGAGTTTGAACTGAATACTCGAGGATCTTCGTTGCTACCGTTTCACAACTGTTCCACAACCATCCCCTCCAGAGTCCAGGCATCATTCTAGGCTCTTAACTCACGGCTTCGACGAGGCTGCGTCCATGACGCGAGCACGCAAGGCTCTTGGAACACCACTTCATTCATCAATGAACCATCAAGATGCACGAGATGGGCGGTGAACATGAAGCCGGAGAATTGGTCGACCGTGGACCGTGATGAATCTTTGATACTGAAACGGTATCCTGAAATTGGAGGATAGCGACGAAGCAGAAGGGCATGGGGTGATTAATGAGATCCTCTATTCCCATTGTGGAGCGACGAGCGTATGTAGCACAGTACCGGTGGGTACTAGTCTTTGTTTGCACCTTAACACCTAACGAATGTCGTGTAGGACTTCGTTTCACGCTTACTAGCTGGCGAGGAAATAATGAGTTCTTATGCGGCTTGCGGCATTCTCTGGCATGCGAGACTCTTGGAATACCAGTTGCATCATTAGTGATCCATCAAAGAACGCAGGACATGCGCGGTGGACATGAAGCGGGAGAACTGGTTGTCCGGCACTCTTGGGCCAGAATCTTCGATACTGAGATGGTGTCCTGCAACCGGAGGATAGTGACGAAGTAGAAGGGCATGAGGTGATCAATGAAGTCCTTGTGGAGCGATGGGCGCCTGTAGCACAGTAATGGTGACTACTAGTCGCTTTTTACACCGGATTACTTACCCGACGAATGACATGTAGGAGTTCGTCTCATGCCTCCTAGCTGGACAACATTGCAAGGGAAACACTGAGAGGTCTATGCGGTTGGCGGTATCTCCGGTTCATCGTTTCTAATACTTGGACTCTGCAGAGCTGATCCGATGTGAACGCGTGCAGCAAATGCGCCATCAACTTGTCTAGTTCTGACCCTGCGCATGATGGTAATTGCAACGTTCCCTCCTAATGATCCTCGCCGCTGTAATTTTGCCATCTGCTTTCTTGCCCTCGCTGGCCGGCTTGCCGTCTGTCGTATGTTGCCTGGCAAGACGGTAAGCTCTGTCGGAATAGTCCTTAAAGACTAGGGCAACTATGCTGAATACGACGGGCAACTTGACATCCTTCCTGCAATGCTCCTATCTAAGCGCCGTTTCATTCATCATATCAATGAGAAGCAGATTGGTAATGGAAGACTCCGTCGGCACATGACTGATGCGCAATACTGCTCTATGAATAGCGACGAACATGAGGATGCCTCGTGTATCAGTGTCCCATGTATAAGATGTGGAGGAGGAACGAGCGGGATGGAACAGCTCTTGATTCTGCCCACGATGACAGAGCCATTCTACTGTGCTCTCCAAGGTTCGTCATGCTCACCCTCCTCCTCTGAACCTTCTCGTGTCTGACAACGGTCTAGTCATTCGTGTTGAGAATACGCGGACTAACGTGAACGATGCTAAGCTATATGTAAGGATCAAGCTAGGCGACTCGAAGCGCAAGACAGGCGAACTAAGCGGCGATGGAACGCCCGGCTGGCATGATACTTTCACTTTGTAAGAAATACATCCACCCTCGTTGGGCAATGCTGAGCACCCTACAGCTCCCGATTGGATCCGTCTACTGTTTTCGATATTGGCCTCAAGAAATCACGAAGGATGCTCGATGATGAAATGGTCGGTCATTCAGATCTCTCGCTTGCACAGCTCGGTACAAAGTCTGTAGAGAACGAGGGTGAGCTCGAACCATTCAAGTGGGATCTGAAGCTTAATATCTATACTAGTTCGACTCACTCGCCTAAGATTCGGTAGGAGAGATCCAGAGCACGTAGCAACCGACGTGCTTTCTTACAGAGAGATCGATGCCATCACTCGGGCCAGTATAGATATTGGTTTGGCGGAACAAAGTGTGGAACGGATCAGCAACTCGGTAGAAAAACCAGAATCCGCTATTGCTGTGATTGGGTCAATAAAAGAAGTAGTCGATACAGTGATCGAAGTTGTCGACAAGGTCTCCGAAGTAAGTCTGATCGATTCCAGTCGCTCTGGTGAATTCATAGTATCGTACCAGATCCATCCTCTGTTTGAGGTGTCGTGGAAAGTTGCCTCGGCTCTGTACAAGGTGTGTCTGACACCGTCGCATACGCCTGTTGTATTGACCTAGTGTCTGCGCAGCTCGTGTCTCACCAGTATGAAAATGATGTGAGGCTCGTCGGAATGGTCGATCAGCTGCGGAACGATCAGCTGCGGAATGCGCACGATTTCACTACTGTAGTGAAGGACTTGAGAGACGATGGGAATGTAATAAGACCAAAACTCAATGAGCTGCTTGATGAGACGGCTAGATGCTCGGAGTTTGTCCGGGAATATGTCAAGCACAGCTTTGCAGGTATGGCTTCTCGACGTACATACTTCTTGAAGCTGATCGTGTTCCAGTACGCATGGGTCGTATTCGTGATAGAGAAAGAATAGACGGATTTTCCGGCCGATTCGTTGATCTGAGAACAGAGCTGGATTCCAGAATAGGGGCGGTGGCGGCGAGAGTGGCTGATGAAATCAGTGCGTGTCTTTACACTTGTCTGTTCCATCAGGATTCTTACTTTTGAGGCGCAGAGCAGCAACAGAAATTGGATTCACAAGTTATCTCGGAAACACGAAATACCGTCATTAACATGAGTATGTCTGATTCGTACTTGTTCTCGACCTCAGACGCTCAGTGTATGCCACAGGTCTGGTCCAGCAGCTTGAAGTATTAGAGAAGCAGCTCAATCAGCTCAATCCGCTGGAGATGGACGCATCGGACGTCTCCAACCGTCCTCGGTGTCTGACACGGACGCGCGAAGAATATCTGGGTCCAATCGTGGAGTTCCTGTTCTCAAATAGCGCCCCAAATATTTACTGGCTCACTGGTGCTGCAGGTTCCGGCAAGAGCACCATCGCAGTGACCGCGTCAGACAAGTGCGGCGAGAAGGGTTGCAATGCTGCCTATCTATTTTTCGAGCGCGGCAAGTCCAAACCCAATTCAGTCATCCGGACAGTTGCCTATAAGCTCGCAATGTTTTATCCTTCCATCGCGTCACGCGTCGCCGAAGTCGTCAGCAAAAACAAGAACGTCACTGGGAATACTCTGAAGACCCAGTTTGACGAGCTTCTTGCAGGTCCACTCAAACCCATAACGGGTGTAGAAAGGGGCCGGATTGTGATCATCCTCGATGCTTTGGATGAGTGCGGGTCTGTCGAAGAACGTCGAGATCTGCTGCGGGTACTCAAAAAAGACTTTGGACGGTTGCCGTCAGATGTCCGCGTCTTGGTGACGAGTCGTCCCGAGGGCGACATTATGGAGGAACGAACATCGGCTCATCATATCCAATATGTATCACTCGAGCACGACTCAAAGAATAGCCGCGACGATGTTGGGGTGTACATCAGAAAGGAGATGCCCAGAGCTGTGAAAGGGGAAACACCCGAGGGATGGGAATGGGAAGACATATGTCGATCGCTCACGGACGCTGCGGGAGGACTGTTTATTTGGGCGTCGACGGCGGTGAAGATGGTAGAGGGGGCGTTTGATTCGAGAAAGAGGCTAGGAGCACTCCTGGACGACATCCAAGCAGTCGGGGGTTACGGTATCGACGGTCTATATGCAGCAGCAATCAGGGAATGTGGAATCCCGTGGGACGATCCCGATGCCCACGAGTTGTTTGTTTTAGTCGTTGGCCTTGTCGTGGGAGCAAAGGAGGCGATGTCTGCAGAGGCCATTGCCGCTTTTCTGGGACGTGATGAGGGGCTTGTGGATCGCTTGCTGTCCCGTCTACGATCGGTGCTCTCTTACGAACCTGGACAGTCGGTTCGCCTTCATCACGCATCCTTTGCCGACTACCTTTTGTCCACAGAGAGGTCTGGCGGTCAATACTGGCACATCGACGATGCTGGCCAGAGGCTTGCGATAGCGGATCGTTGCTTCGACATCATGAAGATGCTGCGTTTTAATATCTGCGGCATAGAGTCGTCGTTCGTGTACAACAAGGACATTCCAGACCTCGAGGAACGCGTGAGGAGGAATGTGCCGGCGCATCTCGTCTACGCGTGCCGTTTCTGGGCAGTCCATTTCTGCGAGCTGCGACAGTCCGACAACTTGGCCGGACTACTGGTCAAGCTGAAAACATTCACTCATACCCACTTTCTGTACTGGCTTGAAGTGCTGAGTCTGACCGGGAACTTCAATCGAATTGCCATCCGGGCGTTGTATGAAGTGAGCCTGTGGGCTGCGGTCAGTGATACCCATGGTTCTGTTTCTTGTACTTATCCATCCTGTAGCCCATCGATCCAGACATTTCGCCGTTTATTTGGGCAGCATACAGATTGGCGAGCGTATTTTCATTCCCGATTGCGCAGAGTGCACCCCAAATATACTTGTCCGCGATATCCCTTTGGCGTGGCGAATCGCGCATAGCGGATCGTTATTCAGGTGCACATCCCCATGTACCTATACAGCGATACGGATCGAAACCATCAGCCCAATGCATAAAGGTTATAGAGGGACACAAGGACCCGATCTTCTCAGTTGCAATCTCTCGAGACGGAAAACGTGTCGTGACTGGTTCTCTGGATCAAACAGTCTGCGTATGGGATGCGGACACGGGCGAGCTCGTCTTGGGTCCGATTAGGGGGCATACAGGTCACGTCAATTCGGTTGCATTCTCACGAGATGGCAAACGTGTCGTCTCTGGTTCCAACGATAAAACGATCCGCGTTTGGAATGCTATCACCGGCGAGCTCGTCTTTGGTCCGATCGAGGGGCATAACCGCAGTGTGAACTCGGTCGCCTTCTCTACGGACGGAACACGCCTTGTATCTGGTTCCAGTGATCGTACTGTCCGCATCTGGGACGTGGATACTGGCGAGCTCGTTTCCGGTCCGTTCAAGGGACATACAAACCGGGTCAGATCTGTCACTTTTTCGCTGGACGGAACACGCGTCGTATCCGGTTCCGACGATAAAACGATTCGCGTGTGGGACGTTGTCAGTGGCGCTGTCATCACATTCGTAGGTCACACGGGATGGGTGACGTCAGTGGCCTCCTCCCCGGATGACAGCCGTATCGTCTCTGGTTCTATTGATAAGACAGTCCGTGTCTGGAACGCATCCACGGGTGAGCTCGTCTCGGGTCCGTTCGAGGGACACACAGATTCGGTCAACTCAGTTGCTTTTTCACTGGACGGCAACCTCGTTGTCTCTGGTTCTAACGATAAGACGGTGCGCATTTGGGATTGCAACACTGGAGAACTCGTATCGGGTCCGTTTGAGGGACACAGAGGGGGGGTAACGTCAGTCGCATTTCCACCGGATGGGAAACGGGCCGTCTCTGGTTCGTGGGGTGGTTCAGTGCGCATCTGGGACGCCGACAGCGGTGCGGTACTCTCGAGTTCACTCAATCAGCGCGAATCTCCAGTGTGTTCAGTCGGATTCTCAGCAGACGGGAAACGGACGGTCTCAGGATTTGGGGATGGGAGGATCCGCGTTTGGGATACTGACTCCGGCGAGCTCGTTTCGGATGCATTTGAACGACATACCAACAGCGTCTGGTCAGTCGTGCTCTCGGCAGACGGCGGACTCGTGTTGTCAGGTTCCGGCGAAAGAACAGTCCTTGTAGGGAGTGTCAGCAGCGGCAAGCTCGTGTCGGGTACACTAAAGGATCACACGAATTCCGTCTCTTCACTTGCGTTCTCCCAGGATGGGAATCTAGTCATGTCCGGTTCTGTTGATGGGACGATCTGCATCTGGAACGCAGCGAGTGGTGAGCTCGTCTCAGGTCCGCTTAAGGGACACACAGGCTGGATCAGCTCAGTCGCGTTCTCGCCTGACCGCAATCTCGTCGTCTCTAGTTCCCACGATAAGACGGTCCGCGTTTGGGATGCCATCACTGGTGCACTCATCTCTGTTCCGTTTCAAGGCCACACGGACTACGCCGTGTCGGGCGCGTTCTCGCCGAATGGGGAGAGGGTTGTCTGTGGTTGTACTGATGGGATGATCCGCATCTGGAATGCTGCCACTAGCAAAGCCATCTTTGGACCGTTAGAAGGACACTCAGGTTCGGTCAGATCACTCGCATTCTCGTCAGATGCAAAACGAATTGTCTCTGGGTCTAGCGATAGGACGATCCGCGTGTGGGATGCGGTCAGTGGCAAGCTCATCTCGACTTTCTACGGACACGGAGACGGCGTGCTGTCAGCCGTATTTTCCCTCGACGGAAGGTACATTTACTCTGGATCCCTGGATGGGACCATCCGAACATGGGATGTGGGCGATGGCAAAGCTATGCGTCAACATGTTACAGAGCACTCCGAGAACAGCTCATCAGTCGTCCCTGGAAGAATGCCTAATGTGGAGGTCCCGAAAACGGAATTGCGTGAAAGACGGGCGATCAGACATTGGAAGATGGACGAGGACGGGTGGGTAATTGGCGAGAATGGCGAACTACTTACATGGGTGCCGGAAGACATGCGCAATAGCATCTGGGGACCTCGGAACATATCCGTGTTCGGTTGTCAGTTTTCAACGAGACTGGACTTCTCAAATGCACCGGTGGGGCCGGGTTGGTATGAGGGCTTTCCTCGAAAGAATAGTCTTGTAGGGTAGAGCGGACAGCAGTGGTGCAGCACTCGGTTGGTTTATCGTTGTAAATTATTACTATCATTATTCTACATTGATCGTCAACCCCTGACAATTCTGTAGCACTCGGATGTCTTGTACCTCAGTGCTTTGAAAACGATCATAAAGAGTTGTGAGATATACTTCTCAAGCAGACGGTTCGCCCGCAGGCCCAGGTATCAGAACACCGTCCGGTTGTCTTGGGAAGAATGGTTTCTACATGTACTGTTACCAAGCCGCAACATATATAAGGTTTGTATCTGACAATTGCTGGTGGCTTGAGTGAAAGGACCGGAGAACCAAACTTAATTCTGCGTCGACTTCAGACTCGGAGTAGTCATTTGTATTATACAGTCGTAATTGTCATAGTGCATCAGTTCTTAATGCATAAATCTCATAATGCATCACTTTTGGGTGTCTCCCGTGTCGGGAGGCGGGAGATTATGCAAAAATGCCATAATGCATAATGCATTGAATTTTCAGGCAAAATTATGCATAATTTTTCAGGAGGGGTATGACAAATGCTCTATAGCCTCGCTTTTTATAAGAATTGGCAGTTCAGATAATCACAATCTTACTTGTCTCCTCGCTCATCCAAGCCAAAATAAATGCTACACTGTGGGAACGGATTATAAATTATCCCCAGAAAGAATATGCCGATCATGATGTTTGGACAAAAATTGATCAGCTGTGGGAGTAGATATGATACGAGAGTACTTGGTGAGTTGTCTGAATACTCTATATACACGGTGCATAAGCAATTTAACATGCATAGGAACACCACATTAAATGGTCTTCCAAATAAGGCAACTTTTTCCGGCACTTATCTTCTTGCATAAATCTAATAATGCATTAAAAAGTGTGTCTCCCGACATTATGCATTACTGTATACATCTGTACGGGTGCAACTGTAACGGTAACGCTGCCTTGGTTGGGTTGCTTGGTGTAACATGTAACGCGAGGGTCTGGTTGCTTCCTATATAGAGCGTTACAGGGTATATATGTATATATTACTAATAAATTCCAAAAGGGGAAATATTAGTCATCTAGAGTCGGCAAATTTGCCTTCCCCCAGGCATTTCCATGCTCATCGAACGCATGGATATCCTCCTCATTAGCTGTTGGAATAAGACCCTGCCCTGTCTCAGATACCTTGACCTTCATTGGGTGTGTACAATAGCGACTACAACGGCCTGGAATTCTGATCTTGAGTGTACTTGCAACAATCGACTCGAGAGGAACAGCTGCATCGTCATTATTTGGTTCATCGTAAGCGTCACTAGATTGCTCGCCCTGGACATCTTGACCAACTATAATTTGCTGTTTTCTGCGAGAAGCAATTTCATCAGAAAGAATCTTATCTGCTTCAAGATAGGCCTCCAGATCATTTGTACGAATGTTACGGCTCAAAAGCATATCGCCCGAAAGATTATAGTTTTTTACAGCACATTTGCGCCATGCCTCAAAGAGATTTATTCAATAGATTTATAATATATAAAGTAATAATTAGACTTACCATCTGAACAATCTGTTTCCCACTGGCTGACGTCATGTAACTATAGACATCAACCAATGCCTTGACTGATGCATTACGAAGGATAGTAATAGAATTTGAAAATTTGACGTCTTTGATTGAGACTCCTTGAGTAAGTTGTTGACGTTGCGACTGGACAAGCTCCTCAAGAAATACTTGCTTGATACGATGCTTGATTATTCGCTGTAGCCCAACATCTGCAGGCTGAAATATGCCTGTACCTGTAAGTGATATATTAATGTAAGGGCACGTAAATCTTCATAAGGACATATAAACTTACAGTTAGCTGGAACGAAGCACGGTAAAATATAGGGATATTTCTCTCGCAAAAATGACAGAAAGCCATCACTTAGATGAATGGGGTATGCATCCAAATACAGAAGGGCATGCTGGTTTCTTGGAAGTGTTGGATCTTTATGAAGGACATGGTCGTAATGAGGCTTGATAACATTGTCCATTAGCTACCAATAGTGTTAGTACCTGTAGCATCAACGCAAGTAAGCCAAAGTGTTATAGTGCTTACCTGCTTCATAGTCGACAAGGTACTATAGTGGCTGGATGGATTCTTGTCACTCGCCGCAACTGTAAAGTGAAACCCTAAAGAAGAAGCACAATCCATATCTTCTGCATCTTTGTCCGGTGAACTGTGCATAGTCTTTCCTCCACAAACTTGCTGAAATGGCAGGAATTGGCCATCTGCTGTACTTGAGATGCAAAGTGTAAAGCCGCGTTTTTCATCTTTTCCGATAACATTAACTTGCTTAGTGGCCTTCGTATCCCATGTTGTCTTGAAGCCTGGGATATACAGGATGCCCGTCTGATCCATATTAATAACAAGCTGTAAAAATATGGTTGTTAATAACAGATGCACAGAAAAAAATAGTTGCACACCGAGAGAGGGATATCAAAGGTCTTAATAATGTTAACCAACCGGAAAAATGCTCGTTCACAGAGTTCATCTGCATTTGAGGGAATGTGCGCAGCTGCCCGAGTGGCACGACGTGGTGTCATACTAAGGACAGTCCCAAAGAAAGTCCTAACAAATGTCTAAGAGATTATAAGTAAAGACGATCCGTAACTAGAATGTAGTTAGTGTCACTTATGTACTTACATCACTACATTTAAAATCGCCGTGTAAGAGCTGTGGCTTTTTCTCCTTGATAATAGAGAGTAGGGTAGCACGACCAATTGTCACTGACACGGGGATGCCATTCTTCCTAAGACCCACGAGTGCCGCTTTTGCCATCTCAACAATATCTGGGTGTGCTGAAAGAAACCCAGCACGTCCAGTACTCTCCTTGACCCGATGTCTTTCGACATTCTGTAGTGTTGCTTTCGTCCATTTTGGTGGTACTGTACTAGTATCGAGCCATCGGTGCATAGTTCCTATTATATTCAGTAAGCGTGAATTGGATTTGTAAGTTCCTTACAAAGAGAACGTACCTTTATTGAGATGACTGAAGAGATCTGGGTACTCTATCTTGAGCTCATTTGTTGTATAATGAGCAGAGAAAAGAAATTTTGTGGAGTACTTCTGGATGATTTGCCACAGAAACGGGTGGTAGTAGTTTGTCTTCTTGTTAGGCCGAGTTCAGTAGACCGTCACTAAGACGAGCTGAATCGACGCTAGAGTCCAACGCACACTTGTACAGGGTGGTGGTAAGTAGAAAAGCGAGACAGGGGATTTCTACTCTACCAACCAACTACTTAAGCGCTTCGAGCGCGAGAAAGATAGACCAACCAAAATAAAGAATAAACGAATGATGATGAAGGTAAACATGGTGCACAGACCATGATGACTAAGCGAGTGAATGAATAAGGAAAAGAGGGAGAGGGGATAGGGGAGTCGTGGGTTCGAGTCCGTGAGTGACCATAATTAAAAGAAAATGAATGAAAGGGAAAAACCTCCTAACATCACCCCCTCCTCTAGGTCGTTCGTCCCGAACGATTGATCGTTTACGGCTTTCTAACTGCTTGAGGGTGTAGGCGGTAGAACTCTTCGATCGCGTCCTGGGCGTTTTCGACGTCCGCCTCCGTTTGCCAGGTTGGCTCTGCGTATCCGGACCACTTGATGAGGAATTGTATCCTTCCTCTATGTAGTTTCGAGTCGAGTATCCGTTCTACCTCGTACTCTTCGTGGTCGTCGATTATGACTGGCGGTCGGGGTGGCGGGTGTTTCTGGGAATCGTATGCGGGTGCGACGTACCGCTTGAGGAGGAATTCGTTAAAGACCGGGTGTACCCTTTTCCACCCTCTTGGGAGTTTGAGCCTATATGCGCTTGCTCCTACTCGTTCGAGTATCTTGTAAGGTCCATACCATCGGTCTTCCATCTTCTTTGTTGATCGCTCCGTTCGGATGTTCCTTCCCTCGACCATGACTTTGTCCCCTGGTTCGAACGCTTCCGTCGGACCCGCGTGCCTGTCGTGGTAGCGTTTCATGTCCTCCGCTGCCTTCGTCAAGCTCCGTTCGGCTGCCTCGTGCACCTCCTTAAGGCCCTTTGCGAATTCTTCGGCCGAGATGTTTGTCGATGCTGTCTGGACGCTTGTGAAGCCTGCCGGTTCGAACCCATAGTTAGCGAAGAAAGGGGTCATGCGTGTGGCCGAGTGCTCCCTGTTGTTGTACGCAAACTCCGCCATCGGTAGCCAGTCCGCCCAGTCGTCTTGTTTGTGGTTCACATACAGCCTGAGGAACTGCTCGAGCTCCTGGTTGACTCGTTCCGTCTGGCCGTCCGTTTGCGGATGATACGCCGTGGAGGGGTTACCTTCGATGTGGAGGAGTCGATACAGCTCCTTCATCATCTTGTTGACGAATTGAACGCCTCGGTCGTGTATCAGCTTGTCTGGTAGGCCATGCAGGCGAAAGACGTGGTCCCGATAAATGCGTGCCACTCCTTCAGCGGTCAGTCCTGTCGTGGTCGGGATTGCGTGCATTTGCTTGCTGAAACGGTCAACTATTACGCAGATGGCATTGTGGCCCTTTGATTCAGGTAGTTCTCCGATTAGGTCGATCGAGACGATTTGCCAGGGGCGCGTCGGGATGGTATTCGGGTGTAGGGGGCGCGCTCTTGTCGTACGGGGCGCCTTTGTCCTCTGGCATTTGTCGCAACCCTTCACATACCGTTCGACATCATTATGCAGCCCCTTCCACCAGAAGTCCTTGCGTATCGATTTGGTCGTTCGCGCGATGCCTGGATGACCTGCTAGAGGAGTGTCGTGTAGTTGGCGGATGACCGTCTCCCTGAGTCCTTCTGGGACGAAAATGCGGCCGTCGTCCTTCCACACTAGTCCGTCCCTGATCTCCAACCACGGCGGCAGCGTCTCCTTGTCCATCGTTCTAGTCGCTTCCACGAGCCTCTCCCTCAGGCCTTCGTTGTCCAGCGTCTTGACGATCCTCCGCGCCTTCAACCACCTCTCCTCAAGGAAAACCACGTCACGATTGTCGATGTCGCCCAAGTCGTAGTCCGTTCGCCTCGACAAGAGGTCAGCCTTACCCATCGTAACCCCCGGCTTGTGCACTAAAACGAAGTCGTACTCGGCCAGTTCTAGCCTCCAACGAGCTTGACGATAGTTCAGTTTCTGCGGGGATCTAAAGTACGTCAGATTCGCATGATCCGACCAAACCTCGAACTGGTGTCGCGCTCCGACGAGATACTGTCTCCATTCTCTGAGCGCTAACACGATCGCGAGCATCTCCTTGTCGTAGATTTCGTAGTTCCTTTCAGCGCTCGTCAAGGCCGACGATCGATATGCCACCGGTCGCCAGGTTTCGTCCTCCTGCTGTTGCATAAGCACACCCCCGGTTGCGAAGTTTGACGCATCTGCTTCCACTCGAAAAGGTCGTTTGGTCGATGGTAGCGCCAAGACGGGGGGGTTGGTTAGCGCTCGCTTGAGCTCTTCGAAGGCGTTCTGTTGTTCGTCTGCCCAAGCCCAGGCTGCCTTGCCTGTCAGGGATGTAAGCGGCTTGACGATCTTGCTGTAGTCCTGAACGTAGCGCCTGAGCCAATTTCCGAAACCTAGGACCTTTTGTAGCTCCTTCAGGTTTCTCGGTACTGGCCATTGTTCGATCGTCTCGACCTTGCTTGGATCCACCTTCACGTACCCTCGCCCGATGATGTGTCCTAGAAACTTGACGTGGTCTTGTTCGAACTCGCATTTCTGCGGCTTGAGGTACAGGTTCTTTTCCTGCAGCACTTTGAACACCCGTCTGACCAGCTCTCGATGTTCCTCTATCGTTTGTGCGAAAATCAGGATGTCGTCGATATACACTACCACATTCCCTTCATGGACGAGCTCTCGTAGCGCATCGTTCATGAACGCCTGGAAGGTTGACGGAGCGTTGCAGAGACCGAAGAACATTACCGTGGGTTCGAACAGACCAAGGTTCGTCCTGAAAGCTGCCTTCCATTCGTCTCCTTCGCGTATTCGAATGTTATAGTACCCCCACCGCAGGTCCAGCTTAGTGAAAAACCGAGGGTCCCTCGCCTTGTCGACTAGCTCCTGGATCAGAGGTAACGGGTACTTGTTCTTGATCGTTCCTTCGTTCAGCTTGCGGTAATCCTGAATGGCCCTGAGCGAGCCGTCGGCCTTCTTGATGAAGAAGAAGGGGGACGCCATCGGTGACTTTGATTCGCGGATTCGCCCGGATGCCAGGTTTTCCTTCAGGAAACTCTTGAGTGCGTCTTGTTCCTTGGGGTTGAGCGGGTATACCTTGCATTCGCTGGGCTTGAAGTCTGGTTTCAGGTCGATCGCATGATCGTAGGGGCGTCGACCTGGTAGCTTCTCAAAACTTTCCTCGCTGAAGACGTTCGCGTATTCGTCCAGGTACTCTGGCCATGCCCTTTCGGCTATCTGTCGGACGACCGCCTCCTCGCCTCCTGCCTGTTGTTGAAAACCGCACGTTTCTGGGCAACGTGTGAACCTGACGGCCCCAGCCCTCCAATCGATCTCTGGATTGTGTCGAACCAGCCAGTCGTGCCCTAGGTAAACGTTTGACGATGACAGCCTCGTAATGGACATTACCAGATCCTCCTCGTGGTCTTCGAAGGCCACCCTTGCTCTGACGAAGTGAAAAATCGTACCGCCTCCCCCCGCCGTTCCGTCAGCCATCTGAACCTTCATTGGACGAACATATCGCTCCTGTTTCAGGTTGTATCGTTCTACGAACCCGGCGTCAACGAACGTCCCTGTCGCTCCTGAGTCTATCAACACATGAGCGTCCATCTCTTCGAGTTGACCGTCGATGGTTTCCGCCCTTAGCGTAACGTAGGCGTTAAGTTCTCGATCGGCCAAGCTTCGCATGATTACGCTCATTCGTTCATCTGGTAGGTGGTCTGCGACCTCCTCCTCCGCCTTCTCTGCTTCCTCACTCTCTCTCTCCTCACATCTTCTCAATTCCACATCTGCTAGTTTGTTCGAAGCTTTCGTTGGTCTTTTGTACGAGTGAAGCACGTATATTCCAGGCCTAGTCATAACATATTGTCCCGGTCGAAAGTGTCGACCGTTTCTTTGTACAAAAGCTTCTACGCTCGCGTCGGGAGACCTAGCTACTCGCGACGCTCGGAAAAACCCGCTCCGTCTTCTAGGACGCGGCGTTCGTCTTCGCTGAAAACCTCCATGCCCCTCTCATCGTTCAGCTCCCTGATCGCTTCTTCGGTCGTTGGTTCCTTCGCGTGCATGAGCTCCTCAAAGAAGGCCGCACGGTCTTCAACCTCCATGGCTGCGATGATCGCACGGATCTTCTCCTTCGACTTGGGACAAGCGCGCGCCCAATGTCCCTCCTGACCGCACTTGTAGCAGGCGCCTCGACGTTTCGCTTGGTTCATGGAGACGTCCATCGCCTGGCCAGCGCCTCCGAACGTGATCCCTGTCGCGTCGCGACGATCTGCGAGCGGCGGTGCTTGCCATTGGGGCGCGGGCTGAGGCATCGCGTAGCGGTTCGTAGGCTTGCGTCTGTCTCTGACGATCTTTCGGACTCTCTGCTCGACCTTGTCCGCCTCGATCGCGGCCGTCTTGTAGGCCTGGTACGTGCTCGGACTGGAGCCTCCCCGTGTGATGCCCTTGACAACCTCGATGTGCAGGGCAAAGTGTAGACGATCGATCACGATCAGGTCGTGCTCGGATTTGGTCAGGCCCGCCTCCGCCAGGATCGTTTCGAAACGAACGAAGAAGTCCGCGGCCGCTTCGTCGTCCTCTTGTTTGGCCTCTCGGAACTTCTGCATCGCCTTCTCTTGTTCGTTCGCATCCGAGAAGGTGACGTTGAGCTCGTCCAAGAACTGCGACCATGTTTGTGTGAACTTAATTACGCCATTGGTCGTGTGCTTGTTCGTGTAGATGCGAGCCCAGGAGGACGGGTGGGTCCCCTTGAGATACGAGAGAGTGAGCAGGATCTTGCTCGCGTCGGTAGCATACTTCGACGCGTTCGCGTGGAGGAACAGCTGAACCTCGTGGATGAACGCCTGGTAGTTTTCTCCTTCGGAGAACTCGCGGGGCTTGTTTCCGCTCGTGCCGCTCGAGCTTGTCTGCGTGGGGGGTTGGTAGTTTCTGAACGCCTCTACCATTAGCGCAGCGATTTCAGCCCTCGCTTGGGCGGAGAGTCCTACTGTTGACGACATCGCGACTGGGTCTTCCGATTCGTCGTCAGAGGGGATGGGGGGTTCGGGTTCTCGTGCTTCGGTGAAGGAGGCCGAGCGTGCGATAGCAGGAGCGACTGGGTCAGGAGTAGGATTTACGCACTGCCAGACCAAGCTCTCTTCCTCCCACT
Source organism: Inonotus hispidus (assembly GCA_024712875.1). Classification (NCBI taxonomy): domain Eukaryota; kingdom Fungi; phylum Basidiomycota; class Agaricomycetes; order Hymenochaetales; family Hymenochaetaceae; genus Inonotus; species Inonotus hispidus. The sequence goes on along the minus strand of CM045723.1, from coordinate 689,080 downwards.
GTATCGTCCACTCTTCATCTCCGTCATTCCAACGAAAGATTCGCCTTTCTGCGTCGTACCAGGCTCCTTCTGGAAAAGCGTCACGCGCCTGTTCCGGTAGGGACTCTATCTTGACGGTTCGTCGCGGAAGCTAATGACGATGCAGAAAACCGAGACAGTGATGACGAACGAGAGAGAGGTTGAGCACTGGAAGCGTCTGGATACCTTGGTCCAGATAAGATGAGCGTGCCACCAGACGGACACTCGCAACGCCAGGGTGATTGGTTGTTTAGGTTAGTTCGGACGTACACAGCGACAAGGGGGTCAGTCCTTGCTGCTGGGCGATAGTTGATAAGTGTTCCGCTCGATGGTGTGCGAGCGGTAAGTGATGTCCGAGAGTATCGGTAAGTTCGAAAGGTGGTCTCGCTTTTATGTTAGGCCGAGTTCAGTAGACCGTCACTAAGATGAGCTGAATCGACGCTAGAGTCCAACGCACACTTGTACAGGGTGGTGGTAAGTAGAAAAGCGAGACAGGGGATTTCTACTCTACCAACCAACTACTTAAGCGCTTCGAGCGCGAGAAAGATAGACCAACCAAAATAAAGAATAAACGAATGACGACGAAGGTAAACATGGTGCACAGACCATGATGACTAAGCGAGTGAATGAATAAGGAAAAGAGGGAGAGGGGATAGGGGAGTCGTGGGTTCGAGTCCGTGAGTGACCATAATTAAAAGAAAAAGAAGAAAATGAATGAAAGGGAAAAACCTCCTAACACTTCTTGTACTGCAATTCAACCGTTCCGCCTTTCTTGCCATTCCGCTCATCCTTCCAATGCCCCGAAGCCTCATGTGAAATGGCACATGCATTAAATTTTGAAGATGGGCCTTTAGTAATGCCATCAGAGCTCAGTGCAACCTAAAAGCGAACAGTAGTCAGTGAGATTCCAACCAGAGCAGAGATTGCAAATGAGGAGTAACACTCAAGTTGGTCGTAGAATGCATAAGCTGTACTTGCAATGTACATAGTATGAAGGATATAGACGGGATGCTCACCATTTGCTTTGGCAACGTCTCCTCCCTCCTCTTATCGCGGTGTCTCTGAACACGGATCCGCCCTAGCATACGTTTCCTTTCCTCCTTCTGTGCTGCCTGTTGCTCAAGCAACTCCATCCACTTTGTATCACGTTCACGTAACTTCTGGAATTCACGTTTCGTCTGCTCTGCATATGCCTCGTTTGTCACCTTGTGAAAGACGAGTTTGGTTTGACGAAATGTTATCGCATTCGTTTGGCATTGCGAGGGAGAAGAGAGAGTCGTAGGCACATCATCCGACTCGATGCTGATCACGTCCTGGTCTTGTATTGCGTTACTTTGTGAGAATGGCTGAGACGGCAAGTCAGCTGTATGAAGAAGTGATGGAGCAGGTTGCGACGTACGTATGCTTTCTGCACACGAGGGAGGGATGTTGCAGGTGCAACTGAGTGCGGGTGGACTGTGATCACATCCCGGTCTTGTATTGCGTTACTTTGTGGGGACGGCTGAGATGGAGAGTCAGCTAATAGAGAAGGGATGGAGCGGGTTGCGACGCACGTATACTTTCTGCACGCAAGGAGGGGATGTCGTAGGCTGAGCTGAGCGCTCATCGTCCAAGTCGAGATTAATCACATCCCGGTCTTGTATTGCATTACTTTATGGGGACGGCTGAGACGGAGAGTCAGCGAATACAGAAGAGATGGAGCAGGTTGCGATGCACGTATGCTTTCTGCATGCAAGGAGGGGATGTCGTAGGCTGAGCTGAGCGCTCACCGTCTGCGTCGAGGTTGATCACATTCTGGTCTTGTATTGTGTTACTTTGTGAGGACGGCTGACATGACGGGTCAGATGTACAAGATGGGTTGGAGTTGGTAGGGACGTACATATACTTTCTGCACTGCGTCCCCTTTCGAACTGCGGTTGTACGTGGTAAGTTAGGGGCCCAAGGAGTGCATGCATGACTAACAAACTCACACGTTCCGTAGATTCTATAGCTATTTCAGTATAATGGCACGACCAACGTAATCCATGGGACTCACTTGGGAATGTTCACCATTTCGAGTTTGGATTTCGGGTGTATCTGGTGATGTTGTACCAGATGACACGTTCTGCGGCCTGACTCGACGTGTTTGATTGTCATCAGGTGATGGTGGTCGACGCTTCTTTGCACTATACAGTATTGGTAAGTCACAATTCTCGGTGTAGTTATTAGATTTTACCTTCTCCTGCCGGCATGCTTAGCAGCATCGAGAATTCGATTAATCCAAATTTCCTCAATCATCTGTCGATCAGCATCTTTACCCTTGTTCACTGACTCCTTAAGCATTTTTATAAGTGCTGGAAAATTAGAAGAACGGTATTTGATAGTGAGAAAATCTTCATTAGGATGAAGATGTCTTTGAAAACAACACTCTAAATTTCGATTCAGAGCCATCCAGACACCGCCATCCTCAAGGTCCTCTGGGTCAAAACCAAAATAGAATGTTGAATCGGGAGGATCTAAAGGCAAATGAGGAGGAAGGCCATTTAAAACAGAGTGAAGATAGTCAATTCTCTCGATTAAACGAGAGTCTGCCCCAGAAGGCTTTTTCGATCTTGGAGGGGCCATAGATGCAAAGGGAAAAATGGACAACTTACACCCTGTATGCATACCTGCACATTTTAAGGAGTGAAAGAAATTGATTGCCAAGTAAAGGGTCTGAATCGACAGAAAGACATATCAGAACTTATTTTTATTGGCAAGGGCAAGATAACCACAATAGTCTAGTAGAGATACTTTTCGGTATTGGTTGCTGGCACAAAAAGAACATCAAATGGAATAATGAACATTACAGAATTTCTATCAGCCCTATCACTTTCTGATATCTTCCCTGATTTATGTTGGATTCAGATCTAATCTAAGAGACAAGCATTTTGACACTGTATGCGGGTCCATTGGTTGGTTGGTTGCCTAAGATTGGGCATGTAATGCGTAACACTGCCCTGGTTGGCCATTTCAATACTGTAACGCACCCTGCCCGGTTGCACCCGTACAGATGCATACAGTATGACAATTTCGACTGTATAGGAATGAGATGAATTATAGCGTCGTTCTCTGCCCATGCCCGGGCCGCCCCACGACGTGATTCTGTGATAGAGTAACGAGTGAAGTTGGTGAGATGACTCAGAGGTGCGGCAAGAGAGAACGGTGGTATCAAGGAAAGAGGAGTCTCAAGCTGGACATCTCGCTTCACCGTGACGGGGTGGAAATTGGAAATGAAGTGGCCCAACTCCAGAAAATTGCTGACACATACAGGAAAAGACGCGTCCTTTGAACACCCAATTCAGATCTGCCCCAGAAACACCACACACACACGTTTTCACAGTTATAATCACATATTTATGGAGCCTGATGCTGGTACTACATGCCGATTTTTTTCTGAGGAGTGATCTGGTCTAGATAAATAAATATACCCTTGTGAAGAAACTGAGGAAAATGTCACAGAAACCACTCCTTTGAACACTTTGTGACGTAATGTTACGCTAGTGCTCGGTTACGATCAATTACAACTTGCTTGCCGAGAGTTCTAATCATGGTGGTGCGTCGATCATTTGTCTGTCACACCTGAGAGTGTTTTCAAGTTCTTAATCGATTGAATGGTTATTTCTCCATAAAACTTGGTACAGACATAGCAGAGGTGTTGTTACCTCTTTTTATGCACTTTATTTTCTTATTGTATGCCTAGAGCAGTTGCAGATGAAGTGAATTTGGGCCTGTCTTTGTGAGTTTCACCAAATTTCGACAGTAGATGATTTTTATAGGCTCAAAACTTTGGTGAAATTCTCTATAAATTTGCATACACATTCACAAACTTGTTGTTCAGATTCTGTTATTTTTTTGAGGTGAGAGACGAAGAAATGAATAAGAAAGACCGTGGTGTTCAAAGGAACGGTCCTGTTTAAAGGACGCGTCTTTTCCTGTAGATAATTTTCGGGATGAACGATTTTACTCGAAATGGAAATTCAGCCAATCAGGGAAATTATCTTCACTTTCTGAATGAATAGAATTTTGAACCCTGAACCTGAAAATTAGTTTTTGCCCGCTTATGGAGTTGTTCATGTCAGTTCCGTGCGTCTCCACCAACATTACCCAGCCGCGCACCATTCTCAAGTCAAGAGGACTGGTATACTTTCACTGGAGGAAGGGAAGGATTGCGCAGGCGCGCGTGTTTGAGGCTCACATATATGACTGCTGGCCCATTCATCTTATGCTATTTGGGCTCGGTTTGCATTTAGACTAACATCCATTGCCAGCCTCTCGCCGTGCATCTCCCTGAATATCAAGGTCTCGTTTCTCTTTCCATCTCATCCATGTCTAGCGAGATAGCCCATGCAGGTGAAGACTCCACCTTCAAGATATCGATATCCTAGAGTTCTTCACCGCCATGATCGTCTGGACCTCTTACACGCAGCGTTCCGGCTGCATCTCAACTGCAGAGTCGGAAGTAGCACTTGATCACGCGTGGATAGAGCAAACTACTGTTGGTCATTCGTAATTAGTATCCATTTTGCGAGACTGGAGTCATAGATCAAGTATTCCCTACCTACTCGGGCAGTCTCATACTCCTGACATTCTGAGACGAGTGGTGCACTTCTTCACCAACCGCTATACCTCGCACTCATCAAACATATCACCGGGAGGATCGCCAGTGCCCTTGAAGCACCTCCTGCTTTTCATCCACTGGACGCTTGGCAGCATCTCACTAAACTTGGTATCTGGACTTGTCTCCCTCGTCCTATCCATGTTACCGTCTCGAATCCACGCTACTGTTCCACGATTTGGTCTTGTTCCTTTGTCGCAAAGCGCTTTCTCGTCGTGATAGAGATGTCCGAGGGATCTGATTCTGCTGTTCCCCACTGTTGACTGCCTGGATGTGCGTTGGCAACTCGAATGGTACACGGCTCGCTCGCCCACGCCAGTAAGGTCAGATCACAGACCCCCTAGGTCGATAAACGATAGAAGAAGAAATAGCCCAAGATCCGTGCAAAGAAGAGGATGCTGTATAACGGATGGCGTCTCCCCCTTTTTCTGGATTCGAAGGATGTGTTGTCCTGGCTTTTGTTTTGTAAAGATTCGTAAACGTAACCGCCTTGATACAGGGCCGTAAGCGGAAGATGTGAGTTACTTTTCTTACTTACCTCTTTCCCCCTTCTAAGGAATTTGGCTCTGGATCGCTCTGGCTTTGTTCACTCGTGCTCAAGATTCGCGGTCTACCGCCATGGAGCTTACTCACAAGATGATCCACCGAAATCATGCATAGCTCACACTGAAACTACCGTGTTGACAAAAATGCATTTTAATGTCTTCCGCTCCTATCTGATTCTACTTTTCTCTGCCGCACTTCCTCTGATGACTTCCTGTGAGATATGTTGCTGACTCTGCTATCTCTTATAGGAACGCCAACCCAACGTTATAATATCCTCGTCGACCATCCATTCTACACTCGTGCACGCGCTCCAAAACATCATTCTGCGCGGATTATAGCGAAGCAGGAGGAGATGAGGTTGAAGAGTCGTCTGGGTCAAGCGCTAGTGCAGCATCTACCATGTTTCGCATACATACGCCTTTTGTTATCACCTCTCTTCTGTTCGCGCATTCCGCATGCGCAAAATCGCAATTACATAGTGTATGATTGTTGCCCATTCAGGGGTTAGTTGTATGAGGCGCTCCGAGTAGCATCGTTTAAGATTTTGTGTTGAATACGATCCAATCGCTACCAGGGACTTGTGTGCAAGCGAAGAAATAATCAAGGGCGTTTGGCGTTCCCCCTGGCAGACAGCCATTTTCCGTGCAATTCCCGACTTCTATATAACGCTGGACGAGCCTTCGTGATACTTGAGAGTCACACCTCAATCGTCCTCAGGCTGACAAACGACGTGCGAAGCCCCTCCAATGGTCAGGTCCAGTGCTATACTTCCAATATTGGTACTTCTTCCCGAACGTATCTGACACTATATCCCGCACCCTCAATGAAGACACTACAGCAGGTCCACTTTCGTGTGAACAAGCAAGTCGGCGTCGTCCAGGCCTCATGAAAGCATTATCATCCTAGGCTAGCACCGTACATCGCAGATCTATTACGAGAATCGTCAATGAGTCATTACTCGATCAAACTTAAGGACCGCGAAACGAAAAAGCATGAGGAGGGGGGAAAGGCAAAGTATCAGGATTGCAGAAGTCGACTCATCAATCGGTCAGAGGACCGTATGACTGTTGAGCTTGAATGTGATATGTTTGTTCATCTTGAGAGCGAGAAAGCAAGCACGAATGCTGAGGACAATGAGCTTACCTAGCACCGTCGATTCAGACGGGAAGTATTATGGTTTAGTTTCGCCTTGATAATGCAAGCATGTCAGCCAAGCAGAGATCGGAGAAAATTCGTGGAATACGGTACTGTACTGCAACTTGAACCTGTGATGAGCAAGAGCCAAAAAAAAATAGATCTCTAAATTTGGTACTCGGAGTTTGAACTGAATACATACAATACTCGAGGATTTTTGTTGCCACCGCATCACAACTCGTTCCGCAACAGTCCACTCCAGGCATCATTTGCTCTTCACTCATCGCTTCGGGGCAGCTATAATGAATGCAACGGCAACTCGACGTCCTTTCCGAAGTGCTTCTATCTAAGCGCCAGTTCATCCATCAATATTTGCATCATAAAAGGCTTCTCGGCACATGATTGATGACCATGACCAGTACCTGTTCTATCTATGACTAATGATGAACATGAGGATACCTCGTGGATCGTTGTGTAGTTGTGTATAAGGAAGGGGTGCAGAGCGTACGGAGTGGATGTTACAGACCTCGATTCTGCCCATGATGACAGAGCCATCCTACTGTGCCCTCCAAGGTTCGTCATCCACCTGCTCCTCTGAACATTCTCTTGTCTGACAGTGGTCTAGTCATACGTGTTAAGAGCATACGCTATGACACGAACGATGCTAAGCTATATGTAAGTATCAAGCTGGGTGACTCGAAGCGCAAGACAGGCGAAATAAGCAGCGATGGAACTCCCGGCTGGCATGATACTTTCACTTTGTAAGAAATACATCCGCCTTTGTTGTACAATGCTGAGCATGCTGCAGTCCTCGATTGGATCCGTCTACTGTTTTCGATATTAAACTAAAGAGATCACGAAGGGTACCCGGTGATGAACTCATTGGTCGTTCAGATGTCACGCTTGCACAGCTCGATCAAGAATCTGCAGAACACGAAGGTGAGCTCGAACCATTCAATTGGGATCTGAAGCCTAAAATCTATACTAGTTCGACTCATCCGCCTTAGATTTGGCAGAAGAGACCCAGAGCACTCAGCGACCGTCGTTCTTTCTTACAGAGAGATCGATGCCATCTCGCGGGCCAGTATTGATCTTGATGCGGCCGAGAAAAGCATGGGGCGGATCAAGAGCGCTGTAGAAAGACCGGAGTCCGCTATTGCTATGATCGCGTGTGTGAAAGAAGTGGTGGACACTCTGATCGAAATCCTCGACAAGGTTGCCGAAGTAAGTCTGATCGATTCCAGGGCGTTCCCGTCAACTCACTGTGTCATACCAGATCCATCCTCTCTTTGAGGTCTCTTGGAAAGCGGCATCGGCCTTGTACAAGGTGTGTCTACCAGCCGCCCATACGCCCTGTTATCTTGACCTAGTGTACCCCCAGCTCGTCTCCCATCAGTATGAAAATGACGTGAGGCTCGTCGGAATGGTCGACCAGATGCGGAACGCGCACGATTTCACCAGTGTAGTGAAGGACTTGAAAGACGATGGGAATGTAATAAAACCAAAACTCAAGGAGCTGCTTGATGAGACAGCCAGATGCTCGGATTTCGTCCGGGAATATGTCAAATACAGTTTCGCAGGTATGGCTTCTCGACGTACATCCTCCGTGAAGCTGATCGTGTTCCAGTGCGGATGACTCGTTTCCGTGATAGAGAAAGAATAGACGGATTTTCCGGCCGATTCGTTGATCTGAGAACAGAGCTGGATTCCAGAATAGGGGCGGTAGCAGCGAGAGTGGCTGATGAAATCAGTGCGTGTCTTTACACTTGTCTGTTCCATCAGAATCCTTACTGTTGAGGCGCAGAGCAGCAACAGAAGTTGGATTCACGAGTTATCTCGGAAGCGCGAAATACTGCCATTGATATAAGTATGTTTGATTCCTGCTTATTCTCGACCCCAACCACTCATATGCCGCAGGTCTGGTCCAGCAGCTTGAAGTATTGGAGAAACAGCTCAATCCGCTCAAGTCGGACGCATCCGACGTGTCCAAACGTCCTCGGTGTCTCGTGGGGACACGCGAAGAATATTTGGGTCCAATCATGAGGTTCCTGTTCTCGAATAGCGCCCCAAATATTTACTGGCTTACTGGTGCTGCTGGTTCCGGCAAGAGCACCATCGCGGTGACCGCGTCAGACAAGTGCGGCGAGAAGGGTTGCAATGCTGCCTATCTATTCTTCGAGCGCGGCAAATCCGAACCCAATTCAGTCATCCGGACAATTGCCTACAAGCTCGCAACGTTTTACCCTTCCATCGCGTCAGGCATCGCCAAGGTCGTTGGCGAAAACAAGAACGTCACTGGGAATATTCTGAAGACGCAATTTGAAGAGCTTCTTGTAGGCCCACTCAATGCAGTAACGAATGAGGAGACGGATCGCATCGTCATCATCCTCGATGCTTTGGATGAGTGCGGATCTGTCGAGGAACGTCGTGATCTTCTGCGGGTACTCAAAACTGACTTTGGACGGTTGCCGTCACATGTCCGTATTTTGGTGACGAGTCGTCCCGAGGGCGACATCATGGAGGGGCAATCTTCGGCTCATCATATCCAACATGTATCACTCAAGCACGACTCAGAGAAGAGCTGGGACGACGTTGGAATGTACATCAGGCAGGAGATGTTTGAAGCCGTGCACGGGAAAGTGCCCAAAGGACGGGATTGGGAGGACATATGTCGATCGCTCACGGACGCGGCGGGTGGGCTGTTTATTTGGGCGTCGACAGCGGTGAAGATGGTCTCGGGGACGCTTTATCCGAGCAAGAAGCTAGGAGCACTCTTGGATGACGTCCAAGCTGTCGGGGGTTACGGTATCAACGGCCTATATGCAACAGCAATCAAGGAATCTGGAATCCGGTGGAACGAACCCGATGCTCGCGAACTGTTCTTTCTAGTCGTCGGCCTTGTCGTGGGAGCAAAGGAAGCGATGTCTGCAGAGGTCATTGCAGCTTTCTTGGAATGCGATGGGGAGCCTGTGGATCGCTTGCTGTCCCATCTGCGATCTGTGCTCTTTTACGAGCCTGGACAGTCGGTTCGCCTTCACCACGCGTCCTTCGCCGACTACATTTTGTCCGCGGAGAGGTCGGGCGGCCAATATTGGCACATCGATGAAGCTGGCCAGAGGCTGGTGATAGCGGAGCGTTGCCTCGAAATCATGACGGATATGCTGCGTTTTAATATCTGCGGCGTCGAGTCGTCGTTCGTGTACAACAAGGACATTCCAGACCTCGAGGAACGCGTGAGGAGGAATGTGCCGGCGCATCTCAGCTATGCCTGCCGTTTCTGGGCAGTCCATGTCTGCGAGCTGCAACAGTCGGACAATTTGGCTGGACTACTCGTTGAGCTGAAAGTATTCACTCATACGCACCTTCTGTATTGGCTTGAGGTACTGAGCCTGAGCGGGAACTTCAATCGAGTTGCCGTCCGGGCGTTATATGAAGTGAGCCTGTGGGCTGCGGTCAGTACCCATCCATACTTCTGTTTCTTGTACTCATCTTCCTGTAGCCCATCGATTCGGAAGTTTCGTCGTTTATTTGGGCGGCATACAGGCTGGCCAGCGTATTTTCATTCCCGATTTCGCAGAGCGCACCTCAAATATACCTGTCTGCGATATCTCTTTGGCGTGGCGAATCGCGCATAGCGGGCCGTTATTCACGTACACATCCCTATGTGCCGATCGAGCGATACGGGTCGAAACCACCAGCGCAATGCATAAAGGTCATAAAGGGACACGAGGACGGGATCTCGTCAGTTGCAATCTCTCCAGACGGAAAACGGTTCGTGACTGGTTCGCACGATAATACGGTCTGCATATGGGACATGGACACGGGCGAGCTCGTCTTGGGTCCGCTTAAAGAGCATTCAGACCGCGTCAATTCGGTTGCATTCTCACGAGACGGCAGACGTGTCGTCTCTGGTTCCGACGATAAAACGATCCGCGTTTGGAACGCTGTCAACGGCGAGCTCGTCTCTGGTCCGTTCGAGGGGCATGAAAGCCGCGTGAACTCGGTTGCCTTCTCTCCGGACGGAACTCGAGTCGTATCGGGTTCTGATGATTGTACTGTCCGCATTTGGGACGTGGACACTGGCAAGCTCGTTTCTGGTCCGTTCAGGGGACATACAAACCCGGTCAATTCTGTCACATTTTCGCTGGATGGAACACGCGTCGCTTCCGGTTCCGATGATAGAACGATCCGCGTGTGGGACGTTGTCAGTGGTCCTGTCATCACATTCGAAGGACACACAAGCATAGTGTCGTCAGTGGCCTTCTCCCCAGATGATGGCCGTATCGTCTCTGGTTCTTGGGATAGGACGGTCCGTGTCTGGAACACAGAGACCGGTCAGCTCGTATCGGGCCCGTTCGAGGGACACACAGACTGGGTCAACTCAGTTGCATTTTCGGCGGATGGCGACCTCGTTGTCTCTGGTTCTTATGATAAGGCGGTACGCATCTGGGATGTCAAAACTGGAAAACTCGTATCGGGCCCGTTTGAGGGACACACACAGGTGGTCACATCGGTTGCATTTCCGCCGGATGGGAAACGGGTTGTCTCTGGTTCGTGGGATGGTACAGTGCGCGTCTGGGACGTCGACGGGGTCACGGTACTCTCGAGCCCACTCAACCGGTACGAATCTCCAGTGTATTCAGTCGGCTTCTCAGCAGATGGAAAACGGGCAGTCTCCGGATATGGGGATGGGAGGATTCGCGTTTGGGACACTGAGTCCGGCGAGCTTGTTTCGGATGCGTTTGAAGGACATACTGGGCCCGTCTTCTCAGTCGCGCTCTCGGCAGATGGCGGACTCCTCACGTCCGGTTTCCCTGATGGAACAGTCCGTGTGTGGAATGCCAGCAGCGGCGAGCTCGTCTCGGGTCCACTAGAGGGTCACACAAACTCGGTCTTGTCAGTTGCGTTCTCCCGAGATGGGGATCGAGTCGCGTCTGCTTCCGGAGATAATACGATCCGCATCTGGAACGCAGCGAGTGGTGAGCTCGTCTCAGGTCCGTTTGAGGGACACACAGACTATGTCAGATCAGTCGCGTTCTCGACAAATGGCAGCCTTGCCGTGTCTGGTTCTCGCGACGGGACGGTCCGCGTTTGGAACTTTATCAGTGGCGCACTCGTGTCTGGCCCGTTTCAGGTGCACAATGGAGGCGTGCGTTCGGTAGCATTTTCGCCGGATGGGTCGAGAGTCGTCTCTTGTTCTGATGATAGGACGATCCGTATCTGGAATGCCGCCACTGGCGAGGTCACCTTGGGGCCGTTAGAAGAAGGACACACAGATTTGGTCAGATCAGTCGCGTTCTCGTCAGATGGAAACCGAATTGTCTCTGGGGCGTACGATAGGACGATCCGCGTCTGGGATGCGGTTAGTGGCAAGCTCATCTCAACGTTCTACGGACACGGAGACGGCGTGCTGTCAGTCGCATTTTCCTGCGACGGAAGGTACATTTACTCTGGATCCCTGGATGGGACCATCCGAACGTGGTATGCGGGCGGTGGCAAAGTTATGCGTGAACATGTTACAGAACACTCCGAGAACAGCTCATCAATCGTCCCTGGAAGAACGCCTGATGTGGAGGTCTCGAAAACGGAATCGCGTGAAAGACGAGCGATCAGTGATTGGAAGACCACCGAGGACGGTTGGGTAATTGGCGAGAATGGCGAACTACTTACATGGGTGCCGGAAGACATGCGCAATAGCATCTGGGGACCTCGGAATACATCCGTGTTTGGCTGTCAGTTTTCGACGAGATTGGACTTCTCAAATGCGCCGGTGGGGCCGGGTTGGTATGAGGGCCTTGCTCGGAAGAATGGTCTTCTTGTAAGGTAGAGCAGAGAGCAGTCGGCGAAGCACTTTGGTTTTTATGTTTATCATTGCAAAACATTCCTGTTGTTATTCTACATTGATCGCCAACCCGTGACAATTCTGTAGTATTCGGATGTCTTGTACCTCAGTGCTTTGAAAACGATCATAAAGAGTTGTTAGATGATACGTTTCGGGGGACAATTTGTCCCCCAGGCCCGGGTATCATAACATCTCGCCACCATCCGTTTGCTTTGGGAGGAATAGGTTACTACATATACCGACACCAAGCCGGAACATAACGTTTCTGCTTGACCACCGGTGATGGCTTGAATGGAAGGAATGGAGAACCGGACTTGATTATGCCGCGAATTCAGAATAGGTATTGTTATTGTTTAGGAACGAGGCAAAGTATATACCGATGTTCTTTCGCCCACCGGCGTAGTTCTGAGAACATAATAAGTTTGATAGAATGACGAGTGTGGTTGGTGAGACCACTCAAAGTCGAAGCAGGAGGGAGCGGCGGTGTCGTATCTCGAGAGTAAAGAATCTCAAGTCAGGACAGGAGGATGGTTTCTCTTTCTATGGGTGTGGGAATTGAGTGGCCGGCAAAAACACCGGAAAAGTGGTTATCTTTGCTGTACTACAGAAACAAAATTCTCCAGGCCTGAAACATAAAAGTACGGTCTCCACAGAGCTGTAGCTGGTGTCTCGATCGCATGCGTATGGCCTGGATGAATGAAGTTGTAGTTTTCCGCGCGTATCCGCAGTATCCGGCGTATATGAGACCGCCACGTGATCGCGTATGCTGAGTCAACTGCCCAAAATAGTAATCAAGGCCCAGGAATACCTATAAAAATGAATGTACATCGCAACTCATCTCATATAAGTAGTAACTACGTTGTTCTCTCGTCCACCTATAAGCCCTTCATAATAACTAGTTTCTAGGAATCATCAGCACCATTTCTTACATATAAGTCGTGAGTTTTACCCTTTAGACCATCCACATGTACAGTACTCCAGCTGATCATTTACATCAGTAGAAGGTGAATTTACGCGATACCGTGATGTACTTCCTTTGATACATCTATATACGAGCCTGGTAGCCTACTTATGCGGCCCTAATTTACACGGTCGTATACGTATAGGGAGAAAGGCTGAATATACGGTCGAAACACTAGTTGTCGCCACCTGACACTAGTACTCTGCGCTGCGGTTCCCACTCCCCACCATTACCTGGCCTCGCGCCATTCTCAAGAGGAGTGGTACCATGTACTCACTTTCGCTGAATAAAAGGATTGCACAAGCACGTGCGTTTGAGTCCCGCATATATGATTGTCAGCCCATTCGTCTTCTGCTAGTTGGGCCCGGTTTGTATCTAGTCTAACATCCATTGTCAGCCCCTCACCATCTCCTTGAATATCAACGTCTCGCTTCTCTTTCCATCTCATCCATGTCTAGCGAGATAGCCCTTTCAGGTGAAGACCTAACTCTCAACGTATCTTTGAGCTCTTCACCGTCGCGGTCATTTGAAGCCGTTACGCGGGGGTGTTCCGGCTGTACATCAACCTCAGAGTCGGAAGTAGTACTTGATTGTGCGCGGACAGAGCAAACTACTGTAGGTCATTTTTGATATACGTTTTGCGGGACTGAAGGTTTACGTTCAGTATTCGCTGCCGATCCGGGCAGTGTTTGCGCTCCTCGGACTTCCCGACTTGCTAAGACGAGTGGTGCACTTCTTCTCGAACCGCTATACCTCGCACTCACCGAACAAGTCGCCGGGACGATCGCCGGTGTCCTTGAAGCGCCTCCTGCTTTTCATATTCTGGACGCTTGGCTGCATCTCACTAAATTTAGTATCTGGTCTTTTCTCCCTCGTTCTCTCCATGTTACCATCTCGAATTTACGCTGCTGCTCGATCTGGTCTTATTTCCTTGTCACAAAGCGCTACCCTACAGAAAGGCGACGCATCTGCAACCACCGTGCTGCAAGACAGGCTTGAAGTGGCGAATCTCGCTGTAAAGCAGCTCAAGAGCGAAGGTGCAGCTCTTCAGGAGAAGCTGAAGGTAGCTGGCTTGAGAATTGCAAGACTCGAGGCTAGCAAGTCGGACCACGCAGAATATCAGGCACTACAGGCTAAATACGATCGGGTCTCAGCTGAGCTTGCTCGAGCGACAAAGGAAAACGAAGATCTGAAGTCTACCTTGACACGACTTGGGAAGGAAAATGCTGAGCTTCGGCAGTGTATGGCGATCAGCAGTCCGGACTTGGAAGATGAGACCAGCCGCCTTGGCATGCTTGCTCGCCTTCAAAATCAGCGCCTTGATTCCTGTACCTTTCCTAAGGAATGCGAGGTAGGGCAGGGCAATTACGAAAGAAGGGTGACTGATGTCTCAGAGGATTCTATCATCATCGTGACTAGCGCTGCTTCATCGACGGGGCCCCTCGAAAAGCCGAAGACGTTGTCTAATCCCCTCTTCTCTACTCCCGTTGCATTGTCTTCTGCGATTAAAATCCAGTGTACACCTCAGCCTGGTGAACTGGAGGCTAAGAACGGGAACCCGATCCCTGTTTTCACGACGAAACGGCCATCTCTGCCTCCAAAAGTCTCGAAGCTCAAACCACTGCTTCTCACTACGATTTCCACGGGCCTTGGATCTCCCCGCCGTAATGGGGCGCTGCATAGCCGTGCAAGATGGAATGGTCAGAGGCAACAAGAGAAGAAGAGCCCTATCGGTTCCACAAACATTCGAGCGGACGGTACTAAGGACGCGAATGATCAGTCGAAGACGCATACTCTGAACCCCCTTGCTCCCGTTTTCACGCCGCGTAATCTTTCCGTCATAGCGAGTGACGTTCCTACAGAAAGCGATCCAGAGCCAAAGGAGTCGACTCCTGCCGATGGACCCGCACCCAAGTCGCATGTGTCCAAGGCACTGACCCCATCCTCTAGTCCATTTATTGTAACCTCCCCTTCGCCTAACTCCCCTTTCCTGCGCCCCCCACCCCAGCGTCGTCGATCGGAAGATGCACCATACCCAGCATTGACCACAACGCCGCCGACTCCGGTTGCTCCATCCACTCCAGTCATTCCAAACCCTCTCTCTTCCAACCACACCAGCAAAGCACCCGGAGCGAACCCGAACCCGAACCCGAACCCGAACCCGAACCCGAACCCGAACCCGAACCCGAACCCGAACCCGAGCGGTAACAAAGGCACACCTCGCAGCACACGCGCATCGTCTGTCAAACTCATCCGTGCTCGAGCTGCATTGCGGAACTCGAAGAGACTCGCTTCGGGGTCGAACATGATCACCCCAGCGTCGCCAGCGGGATTCAAGACTCTGCCCGCCTCGATTGGGAAGAACGCGAAGGATGTGAAGGCAAGGTTGATTGGGAGGGGGTTGCCTCCGCGTCGTCCTCTCGGGGAAGTTACCAACGCGGATTTGGACCCCGAGGCTGCTAGTAATCGGTGGCCCAGTGTGTGAAGCTTTCCCAGGCAAACACCTGTTCTACAAGCTCTGTGTTTTTTATTTTGTTTTGATCGGCTCTATTTCGATGTATATATCATCTTGGATGTTCCCCTCATCTAGGCTCAACATACCTGTATCTCGCAGTATCTCTCTTGATTTCAGTTTCTCCCGTGACCAAGGTTTGTTATATACGTACTTCGTACACATATACTGTACATACACGTCTCGATATCTCTACACAGACCTCGCCTAGCGTCAAGTCCATGCATTATCGATTAATCGACTGCATGGACCTTTCCACTGCCACCACCTAGGTAATTAGGGGAGTAGAGTGTGTACTTCAGACCGATGCAGAAGCGTCAAGAAAAAACAAACAGATGAGACTGGGACAACCCAGAAGATGTAAGGCCAAACGAAGAGAGATGGCAGTAGTAAGATGTTTCATAGTCGTAGGAAATTGAACCAGATGTAAGATAGTTTCTGAAATAGAAAAATAGTTTACGCAGAGATCTGGTGCATCGAACGTTCCGATGGGACAAACCCCAACTCTCGAACGGAACGTCTCACAGGGACATAGGTTCCAACGAT
Organism: Inonotus hispidus; assembly: GCA_024712875.1. Classification (NCBI taxonomy): domain Eukaryota; kingdom Fungi; phylum Basidiomycota; class Agaricomycetes; order Hymenochaetales; family Hymenochaetaceae; genus Inonotus; species Inonotus hispidus. The sequence continues at coordinate 672,885 of CM045723.1, read as the reverse complement.
GTAGTAGAAGCATAGGTCACGTCCACAGCCGAAATCAATCATCGATGTCCATAGCATCGCCTCTCCTAAGATCAGGCCCGCGAATAGGCGTCTTCGCACTCTTCCTTCTCGCATATTCAGTCGTCCTCGCGCGTTTCTTCGCACTCAACTGAACCGCATTCACCGTGCTTTCTCTTGCCTTCGCACCTCCCAAACTCCTGCGCACCGCAATGCCCGTACTCGAGCGGACCTTCGGGGTAGAAGGTACCGCAGCCCCACCTGCGCTCCCGCCTCCGCTTCCACTAGCAGTTCCAGGAGCAGCAGCGGATCGAGAGGTGGGCTTGTTAGGACTGAACGGACCGCGTTTGGGACTGGCGACGTTTCCGACCTTCGCGATAACCCTCGATCGTGATATACGTGGTCTGCGGAGCGAGTTCAGAGTCTTGTTAATCTTCGTCGGCGAAGCGTTCTGGATCTGATTCTGATTCTGGTTATTACCAGTCTGCACCCTTACTTTGCAGCTCTCCTCAGCCCCATTCTTCAAAGTAGCTGCGGCACCTGCGAGGCTCTGCGTCTGCCCGTTCGCATTCGAGAATGGAACACGCTGGCGTTGCGGACTGACAGTACCAGTAATTGGATTGATATCCTGTCCTTTCTCCGCTGCCGAGCGAGCTTGGGGGCTAGAGGGAAGAACAAGAGGGGTGCCGAAGATACTTTTACCTCCGTGTGTAGCTGCACCCTGTTTCTTGTTCGACGGCGAGAAGATGGGTATCTTGGAAGGCGACATGACAGAAGCGCGGGCACGGGCAGTTGGACTCTTGACTGCTGTGGGTTTGGAAGGCGAAGCAATCGCCTTCGCGAGGGAACTTGCTGTCGGAGCAAGAAGTCTTGACGAACGTCCCACCGTGGCTGTACTCGTACCGTCGCTAGCATTGCTCTTAACGCTGGGAGCACGCAGAACAGAACCGGATGAAGACGGCTTTCGAGGTTGAACGCTCCCAGATATTGCACCTTGATTCTGACCGGCCTTCGTATTCTCGGATACTGGAGCAGACGCCGACACTGATCTCCCCCTGCCCTTCTCAGGTTCTCCTTCAGCGACCGTTTGTAGACCCGGCTTTGAAGTGCCTTGTTTCTGCGAGGAGCTCGGCTTGCGAGCGACACCAGCACCAATATTTGAATTGCGGACACTAGGCACACGAGAGATGGTAGGCTTTGTTGGTGCCGTTGCCGGCTTCGTATCTTGCTCAGGGCCTCTGCTGGAACTGGATGCTGTTGCCTTCAGGTATGACGGGACTGAAGAGTTATTCTTCGTAACCGGAGCATTCCCACCTCGGCTCCAAACGGACCTGACAAACGATTTAGCTGATGCAAGGAAGCCCTTTTGTTTCGCTGGATAACAAAGGGGAAAGTGATTTATCAGTGCAGGTGAAGCGCGAATGGTCGAACAATGGACTTACGGTTGGGCGTCCGAGGTACCATACTGCGACTACTACGCCTGCGAGCTTTGTTGATCTCCAGTCGGCGTTTGATTGCCTCGCTCTGTTTAAGTTTCTTCTCCTCATCATCCACCTCCTCGTCCTCGTTAGCATCCTTGCGAGCTTTCGGGACAATAGAAATGCGCCTGGTCTCGCCACTGCTACCGGGAACCACTTCTTCGACACAGGCACGCTTCGCACCGCGCTCATTATCTTCGTCTTTGCGCTCTTCTCGTTCCTCGATGGCTTCAATGGGTACGACGGAGTCATCCATGTCGACGTCATCCTGCTCGAACGCTCCTGGTATGACGACAGTGGTCATCTTGGATGGCTGTTTCCCTGCCGCCTGCTTCTTCACTGGCAAGGGACCGATGCTTTTCTTCCTATCCAAGGTGCTTTGCTTACGTTTACGATTATCGGGCAACGGTTCGAGCTTCTCTTTCTCCTTGTCCTTCAAGACGCGCTTGGCCGCATAGTGCTTATCAATACCATCCATCTTGCTGAATGCCTTCTCGTGCAACTTGTCGAACTTCTTGCTCAGGCTCCCCTCGTTTGCCTTCGCTTCATTCTCCTTGTCCTTCTCGCTCTTACCACCGAACTCGTACTTCATTAAAGCCTCGATATCGACCTTGGTTCGCTTGCCCGTGGCTTTCGTAAGGACTGTTGAGTCAACAGGTTGGCCTCCAGCGGCACCGAGACGCGCATTCATCTCTGCGAGTACACTGGACGCAGCGATTGAGAAATCTTCCGCAGCAGTCGAATGACGAGGGTTCGGAGAACCGAAGATGAATGCGTCTTTGGGGGTGGTCGGACTGATTGGAGATAGCTCTGGAAGCGACGGGAGAGATTTATCCACCTCGACCTTGGAGGGCTTCCTTGTTGGAGAGGTGAGAGTTTCGAGATTGACATCTCTATCATCTGAGCTGATGACCGGATACAAGGCGCGCCGTGTCTCTGGTGTAGCAGCAGGAAACCTGGGCGGCCCTGGCTTTCCTGGCGTTGGTGGAATGAGATCAAATGCGGGTATAACGGGTGTCAACTTTGGAATCTCTTCCTCACTTTCGGGAAGTTTGTCCGCAGCTGTAACTAGACGGACAGTACCCAAGCCATTCTTCACATTAGTGCTTGAGCATGGACCAATTCCGGGCACAGGACGATCAAGGGTGTCAATGGACACCTCGGAAACAAGCGATGTATCCTCAATGCCAGCATACGAGAAAGCGAATGGTTCAATTTGAGGACGCTTTGAGATTGTTGGAATGGGAATTTCGTTGTATGGTATAGCTCTTGTAGTTAATGACTTCCGCGTGCTGTATTTGGCCTTGGAATGCGATTCGTTTGAATTGGCTCTGCTGCGAGGCATAAGGGATGAGAATATGCTTCGCGATTTGGGTGAACTTGAGAGTTCCTTGTCTTGCTTGCTTGGTGGTGCCGCAGATGAGTCACTGCTGTCTCCGGCTGGGATGGAGTTGGGGGATTGCGAACGTGCTAAGCCAATTGAGCTTGCAATTGATTTGAGAATAGTAGCTATACAGTCCGTTAAGACATCGGATAACATCTGGTTGAAGAAGTTATGGCGTACGCTTTGAGTTCGTGGCCGCGCTGAGCTCACGCTTACCAATGCTCCTTTTCGAATCCAATGAACCTCGAGAAACAATTTCCCATAGCTGACTCTCTCTTTCCTTCTCGGGCGAAGTAAGTTGATCTGCGACGTTATCCTCGTCGCTGATATCCGTCAGGACTCCATCATGCACATCGCCGTCGGGCTCGGTTTCAGATCGAACTGCGATGCTCAAGGGGGCTTCCGAGGGCAGGTTCCGCGCATGTTCTTTTAGACGAGCGACTAGTTCAATATTCTTCCCTGACGCCTTGATATTATGTCGCTTGCAGAGCTGCACCAATTGAGCACGCTTAAGCGAGTGCAGCGCGGGTGAGTTGAAGAGAATGTCTGTCGTCGACATTGGTATCCACCGTTATCCAAGGCTTTGTACGCCGCCCAACCTAGTATTCGGTGTTTTCTATGCAGTAGGTAAATGTGTGATCGTCCCTCGGCTGGCTCGGGCGATGAGCTCTTGTGGACGCACGCGGGGAACGAGAGGTGCAAGTTGAACACAGCCCTGAGTTTGGATGCGATGGATGGACCACAACAACGTCCACGTGATCGCGTAATATTAGTCATAACTTCCGTTTTTGTGTTTCTAATTACGGAAGTATCGATCTTCTTGAAAAGGAGGTCGAATCAAGTGAGAGCGGAGGCTGTTCCTTTTGTCTTCTAACCATCATGTCGCCCTGCATGCCCACATTGTTTGATGGAGGGAGGGAGGCTGCGGAACGTCAAATTGCAATCCTAGTTCTGCTAGCTTGTCTGTAGCCGCTTGTGTGCTACGTCCATAACGACCACGGTAAACGTGAAGACCAGCCTGACGTACAGACTGGATCTTGGATTTGGAAGATTTCCGGACGTGCTCATCCTCCGAAATTGAAGAGCCTTGTTCCACTGCTATGTCTCTAGCGGCTTTGCCTTCGTGCTGGATCCGTGGACTCGTTTCTTTGTTCTTTCCCTTTATACTTCATGGGAAAGGCCTTTCTTTGATGTTGCCTGGAGCGCAAGGCCCTAAGGCAGAGAAGAGGCGCCTGGTTGGATACTACAATGTCGCAATCTGCAAGGCATGAACGACCTCTTCGTTGGAATAATGGTCTGGGGAACGTGCTATTCACTAAGTGGTGTTCAGGCCATTATTCAATCATATCTGGCACCCTGGCTTCTCCGGCAGACTACCATAATATAATACCTTCTCCTAACCAAAATGCCACACTTGGATTCGCTTTCTTCTATTCCTTGTATTCTCTGTTTCCGTTCTTCTGGTGACATGAAGAAAGGGAACAGCTGACCAAGCATAGCTTCCTAAATGGGGAATTCTACATTGACGACCGTCGATCACTGATGACTGGTGCCGATGCTGTTTTGAGTACGTTCCTTCAGCCAAAACCATCGTTGCCTTCCTACTTATCTGCCCCTCTTCACACCACGCCTTTTCAGCACTCTCATCCCTCCCATCATCGCTGCATACACACAAGCAATCTCTCCCGCATTTATTTTCAAGTTTATACGCTAGTATTTGGCAAGGAAAACGGTCGACGATGACATCCTCGTCAAACCTGCATGGCGCTGGTCGCCGTACTTCTCTGGAAAATGGCCCATCGACGCACACACGGAAGCGTAGTTCTCGCGCAGCACTGTCTTCGCAGGTGCTGTCTGACCGGTTCAAACAGCAACGGCTGCGTGAGCGTCATCGAGCTCTGCAGAGCATCCGCACGGGGCAAGATTGTAATATGGGCGAGGTGGCGGATCTGACCGACCCGTGGGGGTCTGAAAATTCAATTCCGGTGTTTGAAGGTGTAACATTGCCGCGGCAGCTTGCGCGCTCACCGCTTCGAATGCCTCGTCCTGAGGCGCTTGCAGCGGTCGATCCAGGACTTGAGGATACCAATATTGAATACATCAAGGACTGCATGGAACTGAGGGGTGAACAGTGCGTAAATCTCAGTCTATTTGCACCCGTTTTTCCACTGCCTGCTTTTTCCCACTTGTTTCTGACATCCCTTACTCCGCTTCCCGCTTTCTTTCCTTACCCGGAGTTTTTATTTGATTCCTGCACCTTTACTCACGCGTTGTCACCATGTCGTTATGCTGACCAATTTCCCGCACGTCATTGCAGGATGTACGCCTCGTTGAGGAACACGTCAATTTTAGCCCTTCACAGGCCTCATGGCCCGCATTACTTCCCTACGTCGGCTCGCGTGCGCGTTAAACATACACATGTTGATCTACCTACGCACCTGGTCGCCGTGCGCTCAACTTTGCCTGGCGGACGCGACCTCGTCGACGAACTTTCATCTTCCCCTTCTTCATTAAATGCACCGCGCCCTTCGGCGTTCTATACCCCGATCCATGCGTTGACGCTGGCCGTTTACGCGCCTCTTTTGCCTGCGCTCCCGCCTTCTGATCCTTCTCTCCAACTACCTAATGACTCCGATTCTGATATGGACGAAGGGGTCGGCAGCAGTTCATTTATGGACCTAACGCTTCCTGTTGTCGTCCTCCGTGTACCGTCTCCACGTACACTCGGCATGCTTATCGCGGTACTCTACTCCCAGCGCTATGACAACCTGGTCAAGGTTCTCCTTGGCATCCCTCTCACCCCTCCCGCTTCTTCCGATCCTCTTACACCATCCAAACAATCTCAATCATCACTATTCACACAATCCATTTTTTCTCAGCTTTTTTCTCCGCTTTCCGAACTTCCATCATCTTCGTACTCTTCTAATATCCCTGCTTCTCCTGCTTCCCCGACACGATCCGCGGCGCGACATACTCGACTAACTAATCGCCTCATGCACATGTCCCGTCTCCTCGCACTAGGATACCTGAGCTGCCCCACTTCTTCTACCCCGATCGACAAATCAAGCGCACCTGGAGGAACATCTACTATCAATTCCAACCCACACGCGGCAAACGCAGGGAGGTTACTACTTTACCGGGTACGTCTTGTCCAAGCCCTCGCTGCAAATGCACGCGCTCTTGGTGTGTGTGATTTAGCATTTTGGGGTGCGATCGATGTTGCGTGGGCTGTTTTGCTTGGTGCGATTGGGTTTGTTGCTGGGTCTTTTGCTTCTGCTTCTGCTCCGTTGTCGGATGGGGAGGGTGTATTGGGAGATGCGATGGATACGGGTTCTGCGTGATGCGATACCTTTCCTTTATTTTTCTCCTCTTTCTCTTCCTTTGCGTAGTTCTCCTGGGCATTGGACTATCTCCTCATCTCCATCGTCATTTTCATTTCCCTCCTCCCTAAAATGTACATACCATCAACCTCCGACCTTCTAATACCTCTAACAACCAACCAACCAACCAACCGATACCGTATATCCAACAGTTCGCTCCTCGGACCTTCTTGTTGTTATGCATGTACTTAATCACACACCTACGAGAGTAAGACTGGACTGTTTTGATGTACTGTGTGCATTACTATTATTTTATTACCAGTTTATCGTATTTTTGGTCCCGTCTGTTTGCGAGCCTCTAATGAGGTTTGGCTGTTTGTTCACCTGATTTTGATTTGAAGGAAAGACGTCTTATCTTATACGACAGGAAAGGAAAGTAAACGTATGGTGCGTATGCCATCCCCCTTGTATACGGTGCTTTGTTCCTAGGCCCGCTGATGTTCAATACTGTTGTTATCTGAGGGGAACCATGAAGTATAAAATACAAGTAATGACCAAATTAAAGTACAATGGACGACACGAACAGCTTGATACTCAATATACAGAGCATATCCTCCCAAATCAATGGATAATGTATTATATCAATCTGAAATGACTATCACATCCCCATCATAATCATAACGGAAGCCGTGTTTGGACGAGGATTTGATACTTAACTCAGCCATCGTCTGAGCTAAGTCGGGCGTGTCTTCTTGCCGGGAAGATGAAGAGGAAGGTCGTGGCGGAGTGGAACGACGCGATTCTTGGAATAAAGAAGATCGTTATTTTCCCTTCTTTCGGTATCCTCTAACGGATAAAAGAAAGAGAAATTGTACTCACCGGAATCACTAATATCATCCTGCATCATCGAAATAACGCTTCGATTCGTCCGACCACCGGTATCGCGCTCTTTCTCAGGTCCAGGAAGTGTTATCATAGTCTTTCCGGACTTCGGGTCCAGACGCGTGTTCTGATTCGGTTTCATACTCCAAACAGCCTGACAGGGTCGGTTTTCCGTTACTTGCTCTCCCTCCTCCTCCACATCCGAGTTTGAGAACGAGTTCTCAGAGCTCTCGGTGAGCGTTTCCACTTCAATGTCGACTAGTGGATACCCGCCGGCTCTGCTTGCAGGGGCCATGGTAGACTTGAAACGATTATTCATTCGTTTGGGAAGAGAACCCTCCGCCAGTGGACTAGCTTTCCTGTTTCTGTTGTTGGGGTGGGAACTGTGCCTTCCTCCTCCTGGTTTACCAGCACCACGAGTGTTGGTAGTTCGTTTGGTCGGATGCGATGTAAGTGACGGAGAGGCTACAGGAGATACATGCTCGCTTTCTTCATCGCTCGACCCAGAGACGTTCAAATCAAAGAATTCTCCCTCCCCGTCGGAAGGAGTGTTTGGGTTCCGGTGGGAAGTCGATTTGAACTTGGTTGTACGTGCAGAAGCCGCTGGAGAACTGAAACTTTTCGATTTCGTCTTCGTAGGTGCGAAATGACGGAGACCTGATGAACCCGTAGGAGAGTTGATACCACAACTGAGGTTGAAAGAGCCAGTTTCTTCCTCCTGAAGGATGGGAATTTTTCTTCCGGATGGGATACTATGGTTCAGTTTCTCCTTTCCTTTCGCTAGCATGCGTTTCTTACGTGGTGTCGGATTTGCCTCTGCCTCGGGCCTCGCCTTCTCTTTGCCTTTCATTGCTGTCCTCGTTGGTGTATTCGCAATCCTCGATTCATCCTCATCCAGTCCAAGGCCCATTCCAGAGTCGTCCATCCTTCCATTCTCATCCTGCCTCACTTTCTCATTCTCTTCGTTATTTTCTTCTTGTACAAAGTCATTCACCCGTCTTCCTCCCCACCTTCGATAACATCCCCTGATGACATCACCCCACAGGACATACGTCAAACACACTGGACACGTCCCTCCGCGTGGGATGAGCGTTGAACCTCCCCCACCATCGCCATTCTCTTCATCAAGAAACTTCCTAGCGAGACAAACCAGGTGAGCGGATCCCATACACCCCGACGCCGGACACAAAGCAAGATCGAGTTGATTCTCCACTGTACGCGTATAGTCCGCAGTTAGAAGAGGGTCATGGCAAATTGAGCATGCTGGTACTTCGACGCGTGAAAGGATGAATGTATGCTTCTCGAGATGTTGCGAGGTGAATTGGGCATCTGTAACGTCGATCGGAGCTATTCTTCCATTGACAGGCCTTGGCTCTCCTTTCCCATCGACGCCTTCCAGTTCAACGCTAATTGTCAGTCCGCGCGGCATGTCCGCACACAAATCGGTATTATTCAGGTCCAATGGAGGAGCCTTCTTCCTAGTACCCTTTGACGCTTTTGTTGCTGGTGTTGGAGTAAGCGAGGAAACCGAGTCCTCGGCTGCAACCCAAAGTTTCACAGCTTCGGGTGTGAATAGTTTTAAGTGAAGAGGCCAGGTCGCGTATGGATGTGTAGCGAGCATCGTTCGCACGACTCTTCAAATAACCACACGTCAGCTTCCCGACCCGACGTCCAATAATATAATCGCATTTCATCCAGCTAACTCACCTGATATTCCCCTTCAGCGAGCCAACTCCACTCGGCCCTCCTCTCTTCCCCGCTCCTATATGTACTCTCGTACCCTCCGCAACATTCCCATCCCTATCCTTATCATATTCCCTAACTTTCCGAAGATGCCTACTCAAATGCGGGTGCTGCCAGGCCCACTCGAATTGCAAAGCAGCTAGTTTGGATGGAAATCCGTAAACGATCATCTGCATTACCCAAGGTCGGTTACGAGATGTCTTCCAAGCTCCGTTTGTGATTTCTCCATTGTGCTGTCTTATTGTTTGTAAATATTTGATAAGTTGGTCGGAGGAAATGGGGTAAGAGAGTTAGTTTCCTTTGAGCGGGTGCCTTGGTTGCAGAATGGGTATTGTTACTGTTACTCACCGTATTCGTCGAGGAGGGTTCGGAGTACTTCCGATGTACGTTCTATTGCACCTCTTAGACGAGTCAACCTATGAGCCGAGAATGAAAGCATACGCTGATGATCTTGGTGTTTTGATCGACTTGAGAAGATAGCACGCATAGAAAGGAGGGAACTGGTGTTTATTCTCAAGGGTCGGTTTGTTTCCTCGCGCCATTCGAATCCGCATTGGAGATGGCGTTTCCATCCCAGTTCAGTGATGGAGGAACGCCTTTCCTTTTTCTGTAACTCCTCTGAACTGGTGGTAGTGCATGTTTCGGTGACGATGGGACAAAGGTTGAGCCCACCCACCGAAGGCGCGACGAATCACATCACGTGTGCGTGACTCACCGTGAAACGCCACAACGAAAGCAGTGGGGTGTGGCAATCCCTGTTAGTCGCGCGAGACAACTTTTTCGAGCGGAGTTCGAAAAATTGCTATATATGGTATACCAAGGCAATCCGTATTTACCGCCTCGGTTTGAACATGTCTACATCCTTTGAAGAAAGTCTATTAGCGATTTCTTGCATTTTAACTCTGTAAATTTAATAAATAGACATATTTTAGTGTATAGAGTGAAAATAACATGCGTATATTGGTATGAACCCATGAGAATCTTGAGAATGGGTGTGCTCAGACTCAGTCATGGTTATGTGAACACAGTGAACACTTCAGGCAAAAATTCAATTCTCATTGACATTAAGTCTGCCACCATCTTCAACAGTATCTTATCTCGCAGGCACTGCTCAATCATTTTGTGTCTTTTGTATGCATACATACTGACCGATCTCCACAGTTCTACCGATCACGTGATTATTTCTTTCCTTATAAGGTTATTTCATTAGAACCGCCCCCACTACTTCAAGTCTTCAGAACTCCATGAATTTCTTAACGATTTCCGTATAAATGCACAAATCATATTTTTTCATGCATATCTTCAATCTGTTAAGAAAAAATTCTTAAGAAGTTGCTTAGTTCGTCAGCTATGGTCATGTTACAGGCCATATCGCAATGAAATTCTATTTTTTTTTTGCAGATTCATATTCCTTGGCATCGAAAACATGGTACCAGGTCTATATTCTAGTAGTTTCTGCGTTGTGGATGTGAGGATATGAAGTCGAATGCATTTTTCATTGAATCTCAAAAACCGGTCATCGCTTATGCTTAAGCGAGCGCCGGCATGGCACGGCATGGACCGTGAGAAGTCTCACCTACTCAAGGGGGATTGCCACACCCCAAAAGCAGTAGCAGTAAATGGGGACTGGCAATCCCCACTAAAAAAATGGTCATTCCCACGGTCTCGCTTAGCTCTCCTGGTGATCGACGCGCGTGCAGATCCTGTCCCACTGTGCATCCAGCATCTGAATGGACAGGAAACTTCACACAACAATTCTTTCTCCCTGGAAGTGTTTTTATCGGATGTATTTGATACTGAAGAATACCCTGACCAAGAATGAAAAAAATTCGCCAAAAAATGACAGAGATATATTACATTTAATACTATATCTCAGAAACTAAGAAATTCCTCCGAAGTTTTTTTCGGCCAAATGTTTCTAAATCTTATGAAAAACGTATTTATGCAATTAGTTTGAAGTTTATGACTGAAGTGGAGGAGGAGATATAGGTTGGGAGTGCGACACGATACATTATTACCAGAAAAAGAAATTTACCTAGCATGTGACTGATAGGTACAGTCACCTGACAAAAGTTTTGTTGCTGCCTCCTCCTTGTTCTCTAACTACCATCATCCCCCGTGGGAAAGTTGTCCGCGGTGGGGTGGGTGTTGAAATGCACGTACCCAAGCCCGCCTGAGGTGTCGTCCCGGGGCATTCAGTGTATGGCACCACTTAAAACTGCCCTCCCCAGCGACCACTGGGTTACCAAATGGCTGGGGGAACGAAATCCGTGCAGCCTCCATTCGAGACAAGGGCGTGCCCGCTGGCAAGCGTTATCACCCTCAGCCCACTTCGGTGGGCAGCCTTTCTCCACACCCTCACCTTTTGTGGGGGTGCACTCCTTTCCAGTCGGGTTTTCGTCCCACGCACTACATGTACCAGCCCGCTTGGGCAACCTTTCTTCTTCACGCGGGCCTTTGCCCTGCGCACACCCCTGTCCCTGCCTGATGGTGGGCTTAGCAGGTGGCAGCTTTCAGACGAACGGCCAGCGAGCTAGATGCCCTGCGCCCTAGTATTCTGGTGGGCTGTAACCCGCGGCTTGCCTAGGGCAAAGGACAGGTCCTTTTTAGCGGGCTCTCCCGCACACCCCCCTGCCCCTGCTCGAAGACCAAGGTGGCACCCTCAGACGAACGGCCTCACGGGAAATATAAGCCCTTGGCAACTAGTACTCTGGTGGGCAGCAACCGACGGCTCCTAGGGCAAAGGGTGGGTCCTTTCTCACAGGGTTTTTCTCCGGGCCTGCCCGGTTTCCCTGTCCCACTCGCACCCGGCCAGTTTTCCCCTACCAGATGGAGGGGTTTTTTACAGTTCGGGCTATGCGGTCACTACACTCATTATTATTACTACATGTACCCAGTAGGTCACCTGCCTAGGCAGATGATTTATCACTTTGAATTGAAATTTGTTAGTTGCTGCCTCAATTTCATGTTTTTCGTGATTTTCTCCTCTAATTTTTATCTTCTTGCTTGAAAAAAAATTCAGCATGCTTTGGCTATGGAAAGAATTGTTCCTTCCAAATTTTGTGTGGAACGGTGAGGATCTGTGCTCAAAACGCAGTTTTTGGGGGTGTCAAATTACTGTATATAGGGAAAATGAGTGACTCTCCGGTACTCTTTACATCGTATATATCCAACAGATCAGAGTGTCGGGATAAGAGCTTGCATGCATGATAATATGATATATATGCACATCATATGAATTTATCAGATTTTTTGAATCACTGTGGAAGGAGCTAGATGGCAAAGAATCCCGACCAAGAGTAAAATTGGTCAAAACAAAGGGGAGAATCGATGAAAGTAGCACTTTTCACCTCCACCTAATGCAACACCCGCTCTCCTGCTGAACAGAAAAATCTGAAAAATTCATATGATGTTCCTACCTATGAAATAAGGTTCTGTGCAAAATTTCATAGTGCTGAGAGATTCTGTTGAGTGTGGATAGTCCAAACAGTGTCGAAAAAATGGAGTGATTTGATGCATATAGTCACCTTGACCTTCTAAGCGAAGTGGGACATAAAGATCGACGGCACTTGCTAAATTAGGATTTTATTTGAGCTCCGCCCGAAAAAAACTGACCACTTTTTTCATAGGGGATTGCCAGTCCCCACAGTAAACCGCCCAAAAACTCAGTGCAAGCAACGTCCAAACGTCCTTTCTAGATTCATATAATAGCAATAGTCATAATGATACAAAAATTTTGAGGCCTTAGAAGGAAAGTCGAGGATTGGAACGAAATGCTTTATGACAACGCATCAACACTGTCATGCAACGCAAATGGAAAACGAGACGAGCAAGCTTTTGCGTAGCTCGGTAAATTCAGGTCACTCCGAGCCGGGCTGGAGAGATGAAGTCGAAAAGCATGACAAAATAGCATAAACATATTGCAAAATATGGGAAGAGAACACTTGTTGAATGAAGCAGATGCTGAGGGTAGAGACCAAAGGTTGCGTTATGAAGTTCAGTGCGCGGATGAATCGACAGGCTTGCGGAATTGGCAAGACGAATAACGGAGCGAAGGATAAGAATCAAGGAGAAATTCCAAGACACGACAAAACAAAGCCGAGGAACACGGGAAAGGCAGGTCCAGAAAGCCATGCGCGAGAAAGATGGAGAAATCCGAGTCAGGCTAAATCTATACCCCACTTCTTCATTTTCGCGAAATACTTTTGAACTCTGGAGGCAACTTGTCTAGGTGTGCGCGTACCACCCATAGCACGAGATATATTTGCCCATCTGAGACACTCAGATCAGTTCTATCCCTGGAGAATGTCCCTTTAGATACCTACCGATTTTTCGTTCCGTCTGGATACTGTTCAAGGAGCATGTCCAGTAACCGCTGTTCTTCATCACTCCAGGTGACGTTGAATGTTTTCGACGATGGGTCACCACGACGAGATGAACCAGCTTTCAACTCAGATTCCCTACTCGTGTTGCCGTCTGCAGCACCATTCGATCCGACCAGGCTAGCAGTAGAATGCGAAGTCGCAGAGCTTGGTAAATGAGGAAGCAGCTCAGGAACAAAAGAGTCGGTTCCGCCATCATCTAACTCATCTTCACCCAAGTCCATTTGGTCATCATAATCAGCCGGATCATGTTTGACTTGATGCGACGTCTGGAAGGACTGGTGAATTGGACCATGCCTGAAACGACCATTGCGCTCATCCAGGGACCCCCAGTTGTCGATATCCATACCATCCTCGTCCTCTTCCTCCTCCCGTTTGACGTTGAATAAGCGCTCTTGCGAGGCTGGAAGTGTCGCCGTAGCGGGACTGGAATCTTGTTGATCATCTTCCACTGCAATGGGCCAACCTAGAGGACCACAGTTCTTGCCGCTCAACGTGTTACTTTCAGCGACCGACATCAACTCGCTGCTTTCGGTAGTCGAGGTCGTAGTCATGGATGTCGAGGCTGACACTTGTCTACCCCTCTGCTCCAGTGCACCACGAAGTGTGCTCTTAGCAGGGACACGAGCAGGGATGCGAATTGTTAAGCGGCCACGAGGCGGGTTAAGCGGCGCCACCGGTGAAGATGATGGATAGTCTGCCCCGACATGACCGTTCCTCCTTGTTGATGTACTACTACCACTTCTTGTACTCCTAGTACCCGGAGGTACTGAGCCAAACCGAATCGACGGCTTCCGTAACCGCCGTGGCCTACCACCTTCGACACATCCATCCGGGCCGACGAGTGTGCGCCCGGACGATGGTAGCGTGTTTGAAATTGCAGCTGCGGAGATCGAAGGACGGTCTATCTGGGTCTGGACCCCCGGCCCCGGCGTCAAAGTGTCATCAACGGCCGGCTCCTTCTTCTTGAACCGCCCGCCTTGTCCACGTGGCCTTGTGGCGGCAGCTGCGGCAGAAGCCTCGCTCTTCCTTCGGTGTGCCGACTTCCTGAAGTGACCATTGGAAGCCGCACGTGCATTATTCGCTTTGCCGTTTGGAAGCTTCACCTTTCGGGCATCCTTCGCCTCTTTCGCCTCACGTGTCTCCTTGGATCTTGCCTGTTTGTCACACTCGTCTTCAGCATCTGCAGGCAAAGATGCAAGAAATTCAGCAGCAATGGTGAGCGCAGGGTCCACAAGTTTCATGCGTTCCTCTCGCACGTGAATTAGGTGTACACGTTCATCCTGTTTCGCAGGCTTCTCGAATGGACAGTCAAGAGATACGAAGGAGCTGAGAGAGGATCTCGGTGAGATCAGACTGGTGTACTTGGCGTCACGGGAGGGACACCGTGTAAATGGGAACCTGACGGAACTAATGAAGACCTCGAACGTGGTTGAAGAGGGCGCAATGGTGTCACGTCTGAAAAAGTTCATAACCACATGTATGGCGTAGCATAAATTAGAGTTGACTCACCAGAAGTCCTGAAAGAATTCCAATCAATGTCCTCTGTGATTGTTGCCTCGCCAACCCCATGCACCTCGCCAACCAAATCGCCCACACTCCCCACACTTGTGATAATCGCGTCTTGGCCCTCCCCTCCCTCTTCAGAATTAATATTACTATCGACACGTAGGATATGGCTGAGTGCGCTACTCGGACCAGCATTCAAAGTTGGCTTTAACGCCCGTAGACGGTCCACATCCTGCTTGATGTGCTCAAGGAGCGTTCTTTGACGCTGAATATAAGCTTTAAGGATATCTAGGCTATATAGCAGGTCAACAGAAAATTCAACGAAAATTGTTCGAAACTAAACTGACTTTCGGTTGCGAGATTCACTATCATTTTGAGGTTGCGAAGGAGGATTAGGCCGGGCGCCGTCGCAGGTATTGTTGGGCGCGTTGTCTACATTTAACATTGGGTTTGTCGAGTAGATTGAATACCCCAGGGATTAGCCTCCATTCATTGTCGACGCGGAGGGCGACAAGGTAGGCGAGGTGGAGAGAGGAAGGGGGAATGCCGTGGAACGTGGTGGTGAGGGAGGGTGATAAAACAGAGTGAGACGGGGAGCGGCGATTCAATTTCTTTCGGAATGGATCGGCTCGGCTTCCAAAAAGAAAAATTTACAAAAAAAATGATGATGACGGCATCAAAATGTCACATGATCGTATCGCAGATCTCTGACCTAATTTAGTAACCAGATCTGTACAAATTTGCCACCGTGCAACTTGTACCAGTTCTACCACGTCACAGTCCCGGCTCCCTTTCCATCTCTCATCCCCATATTCACCATAGGGCATCTGAATTCACGCCAAACCAAGGCATAAATCTGCAATGACCACACAATTTGACCCGAATAACGCTCAGAACCTGGTCGAGGTGAGATGGACCAGTGTGTGCTGCGGAGTTAGACTGACTTCTGTTCTCGTGCAATTAGATCGAGAAGCAGTCAGTAGTCAACTGTTCACATTCTTGCACTCTACTTAACGTTGTGCATCGTTCATCAATGAAGATTTGCCGTGAGAGCCGTTGAGCACGCTCAGGTACGTCTATGTGCTTCTCGTGATCTAGTGTCAGCGGTCAAACGCTTGGATCAACCCAGGTATACTGGAACCTTCTCGAGAAGGTACCACCGAGACAGTTGAAGTTGACGAGGTAGCTACATCAACGGTCATCGGCATTATCCATGCTGAAAATACTGAAGAATCGATGATGAGATTCTTGATGATCTCTCCAAACGCTTTCCTGAGCTCGTTGAGGAGCCATATGACGGCCTAGTCAAAATCAGCGAGGACTGGATGAAGAGTGCAGACGGAAAGAAGCGCTGGCGCGAGTTCATTGAGGACTACAAGGACAAGGTTAAAGACTATAATTTTGGCTCGCTCATCCGAACGGATTGTCGTGATGAGTACGGCGAGACAAACACGATATTCGGTTCGTCTTGGTTGCCTTGTTACTTATTCGGATTGGAGTCTTATCCCGTTTCCAGTAACACGTATGCAGGTATATATTTGTGATTTCGCTTCGCAAGATAATTGGTTGCTAATGTTTCCCGATGTCTCAGTTCTGCGCCATCGAGGCGAGTGCAACCATCACCATCGGACAAAACTCTTGAGACTAACTTTCTCTTCGTCGCGCAGATTGCTCGCAACCGCTTAGGGCTAAACGACGCGGCACACGAGCTTGCAATTCGTGAAGCCGAGAAGGAACGCCAGCAGAAGGAGAAAGAAAAGCAGGAGGCAGAGCTCTCTAAGAAGGGAAAAGCCAAGCGTTCATGATACGTTTGCAATACGCTCGAGTCCGGATAGGATACCTTTGCTCTTGGAAATGGGGTGGATATGGAATAGGGTGTGCCTTGGTGTAATGACGAGCCATGAATGGACTGCATGCGCAGCAGTGTTGAGTGTACCAAGTAAAGCTGTGTGTATTATTAGTATGCTATTTGTCTGGGCTTGGCATTGGTTGGTTCATGCCCTTGGTTGAAGCGTGAAGCGGAAACACAGATGTTTTTCTTGGGTGGAGGGTTAGAAATGTTGTCGAATGGATGTAAGTCGAACGTCTTCAAGGTGGTAAACCTAGTCAGGCAGCAATACCAGACTGACGAGAACAATGCTTCTTTCCGCTCGCTCAAATGGCTGCTCTGTTGATAGTACAAGGGAGGGAACGGTTCGCTCCCTTCCGAACTATAGTCATTCTTGGCTTCCTCGATTTTCGATTGTCACATCGCGTTCCACCAAGTACACAACGACAATGTACCATTTACCGTGATAGATAAGAACCACACATGCGCATACATGAGAAAAGTCCAAGTTCGTCGAGGCAGAAACTCGCCGACACAGCAAATATAACGGCCTGCACGGATATTTCATCCTGCGATTAGATCCTAGGGATAAAGAACCTGTTGTCAATCTGCATCGACAGCATCACGCGCCAAAACCGCATTGTTCATATTGCTCCGCGCCTTACTTCATGGGTAGGTGACTTCCGGATTCGTACTGTAGCGTAAATCGCAATGTTAGTATTGAAAGCGAAAGGGTCGAGTATGAGCAGATACAAATATATGTGAACACTCACAAATCTCTATTATTCAATGCGTCCGCAACCGGTTCGCGCGCCTCAAGGGGAGCATGTTTCTTCGCGAAGATTTGTGCGCCGGCCGCCGAGGGAGCTGAGTGTTCAGCGAAGCGATCAAACCAATACGTCAGACATTCGATAAACAATAAAAAAGAATAATGGAATAGAATGACCGGTAGAGGATGTGAAGATGTGGATAAGGTACTCACCGGAGTGCACGCTCAACGTGAGGAAGCTGAGTACACAAAGCAAGGAAACGAAGCGCAAAGAAGCGAGCATCTTGAAATGATTGTCAAGAAAGAGACTTCCAGCAAAGACGAGGTATGAGAAATAGTAGAAGCGGTATGTGAAAAGTCTGGATCAATTGGATGGGAAAATCTGACGAGTCGACGACAGAGACATCTTTATACAGAGACATACACGGGCGCATGCCCGTGATTGCGCAAGAGCTGTACAGAACATAGGCATCCATTCCTAGCGATACCAGAAACCATCTTGGCTGCAACATATAATAGAATCCGCATCAAATTGCTTCAGTATCCTGAGAAAAAAAGAAGAGCGACAGCTTCGCGGAACATAAGCGCCCATTCCTAGCGATACCACAGACCATCTTGGCTGCATAACATATCATAGAATCCGCATCAAATTGCTTTAGTGTCCTGAGAAAAAAAAGGAGCGCCAACTGCGCAAAATACAGTCCAGCTGTAGCGGCGCAGCTCGACTTTGATATCCCAGAAGACTCAAAGTGGTCAATATCAAAGACACAAGATGCACTAAAGTCAGAGAGCGTGCCAGCCGAACGCTTATCAGTGAGAATTTGATAGGAATTTGGTGAACGAACTGAGTTAAAAATCAATGAAGTATGGCGAATTAGGAGCGTAAATTCGATACTATTCCACGTGCGAATGACAATAAGCCAGCTTGTGCGGGGATCGATTCCGAAACAATCAAATTTGTCCTGGCATTGTCAGATTTCCGCCCAGCAACCGGTCCTGCGTACGCCCACACAAGACGATGGCTGGGCACGTAATGCGTGCTATACAGGCGCCTCCACGCCAAGAATAGATACAGAGGAAGGGCAGGACCGCTGGCCCAGGTAAACATGAATCATTAATATTGCCAAGCGTATCACACACCGCCTTGCGCTTCGACATCATCCAAGAATTGATGAAAGCACACACGAGTATTGGCGTCATCAGTGAGCATCCCCATATTCGAGAGAGAGAGAGACGAGAACCAAACCCTCTCAGAAAGTTTGCAGTACTCGTAGGAAGCTAGTAATCCGCCGCAACTATTGTAAATGAGTGCAAATGCTCTTGCCTGTACGGATGCGAAGATACCAGAGACGCTCAATGTACTGGTCACCCAGTGGGACAAAGTATTATGCCAGAGTGGTATGGCGTTTGGTTATCAATATCACTGCATCCGCAGGTCGTCGCATTTTCGGTTTTGAAAGACCTGGTCACGTGGCTTTGTTTACGTCGTTGCTTGGTGCTTTCATCTTTGCTGTCGTCGTAGACATCCTGGGCTTGGCTGTTTCGGCATGATGCTTACGAGGTGACAGACATTGTTTACCCTAGCTTGTAGTGTAAGACTCTAAAATTAGTAGACGCTGCAAAGTACTAACTGCGTGTTGAGTGCATTATAGAGCAACGAGGTCTGCAAAGCAGCAACACAGAATCCAAGAATAGCTACGGGAAATGCCAATTGTCCCTGGGGGCTGCAAAGTTGCAACGCTCAGCAGTTGAGGTCTATGACAGGCACGAAAGGGCACTATTATTAGCCGGGCGGTAGCCAAGCCATGCATATGGACGCCGCAATCCCCCTGCAGCGCACAAAGCTCTGGAGATGAAGGCTCAACTGAGAACATCAGTGCGCACTGTGAAGAATATAGCACAAAGTCCAAGACTACAATGTGCACCACTGGAAAGTATAAAAGCAGGGTGACATACACTCGAATTCTACTTCATCATAGCAGACAAGCAGACAATGCCTAACTACCCCGATGTTAAAAGGCGCAGACACGGAGGGCACAAATTGAAGGCACAAGCTACAGGTACTGTCCGCTTTTCACTGTGCTACGTGTAAAGTTGGGAGCTTAATATGTGTCTCCGAGTCAGACAAGGTTTCAAATAAACCTCCAGTTCTGCTTCTAAGGGGAATGATCCTCAAATCACCTCCTCGGTCGCTTTTGGGAGGTTCCTACATGTCATCTTCTGCAAATCCGCCCAGCACTCTTGAACATATCGTACTACACGGCGTAGGCATTCACACGAGACTTCTACTCGATGTTCAAATTGGTGCAAATTTTAGAACCTGGGGTCTGTTCGATACTGGATCGGATAAGGTTGTTGTCCACTCTTCAGCAACGGACCAACTACCTACTGAGGGTACTTCGAGCTTGGGGAGCTTAGCAATAACACATCCCAACTACTCTGCGACATATAATTCGGATCAATACAAGTATCCCATGACGCTCGGAAACGTAGTGGTCAATGATCCAGAGCAGGTGGTCTGTGTTACTGACCATCCATCTGTACAGTCAGATCAATTCGGGGTCATTCTTGGCTTTGGGCGCCTGAGATCTGCTTCACGCAATCGGGGTTATTCTCCAATATTTGATACTATCCTAGCTCAGCAGCATCACAATTTCAGGCATAGAACCATGACCATGGACATAGGTCAATGGCTACAAGATGCGAACGACTCGCATCAATTCGACGCCCGCATTGAAATAGGGTTAGTTGACCCCAACGACCCTCATGTCACTTGGCTGGAAAAGGCGGATGCTGGATCAGCTCGGGAATGGCATCCTATCAAAGCAACAATGTCTTATGGAAGAACAAATCAACCCCATCCCCGGGCCGTCTTCATGGGCGCAAACGGAATCGTTGACTCTGGCGTTACGGGAGTCGTTGTTTCACAAGAGATCTTTCAACGGTTTATTGTACTTTTGATGAGTGAAGATATCAATCCTACAACTACGGAGGCGGGTGGCAATAGGTTACTGCTGGTATTCAGAGATGACGCCGAGAGGCTGAGGAGGAGAAACTTGGAAATCACATGTAACACAAGTACAGGAGGACAAGTCCGCATACCTATAGCCTTGAATTATCCATCACGCATCATGGCTCCATCCGGAGGTACACATCGTATAATGACGGTATATTGTGACCTTACTGGGCTTTTAACACGGATAAATTCCGATTTCATCTTCGGAATGCCCTTCTGTAAGTGTTTTATTGTTCTGTATTTATCGTAAGGAGAACTGATTTTCCCGAAGATCAGGGTGTACATGAGCAGAATATGAAGGTGGTATATTGCAACCCGAGTGGAACGGGTCCTGAGGAGGAGCGTGTTGGTATCATGCCTAGGTAGCGATAAGAGTCAACCAAGGAGGACGAGAAAAATTCGCCTCGAGCAGGAGGGAATTGGACATGATTACGGAAGAGCATCTACGTAATTAGTAGACAAAGCAACTACTATAAACGTATACTTTTTCCGTAGATACGTCGAGGGGATCTTGAAAAAAATATATCATGTGGACTAGTGAGAATTCGGAAGTACCTGCACTTACAGCCGTTTTCAGAAGTATTGTCACTCGTGCGAATTGCCGCTTTTGGCCTCTCTAGTACCTCAAAACACAAAATAAATTGTATCTCACCCAATTCTTGACCGTTTCGCATCATCTAAGTTGCTAAATTCATGCCTCTATCGCACCTTCCGCACTGCAATAAACCCGAGTAAAATCGGTTACAGCCGTTTTCAGAAGTATTGTCACACCTGTGATTTCATTACAATTGGCCTCTCCTGTACCTCAGAATACAAAATAAATTGTATCTCACCCAATTCTTGATCGTTTCGCATCATCTAAGTTGCTAAATTCACGTCTCAATTGCGCTGCCCCGACTGTAACAACAACGAGTAAAATCGGTAAAGAATTGACCCCAAAATGGTGCAAAATGTTGTTTTTTTGTGTATTCCTCATGTATATTTTTTTCTGCACTCATTTCCAGGTCTGTAGCACCCATGAGTGTCTGAAAACACTCAGATGGCATAACTGTGAATTTAGGGCCTGCATTTGAGGTGTATTTTGAGATGTATGTGCTGGTCTGGGGTATGCCTGAAATGCAGAAATCACCCCTTCTCTCCTGAGCTCCTCATGCCCCAGGAAAAAATATTTGAGAGAAAATTCATACATAGAATCTCATTCAGAGTATATTTGAATGTATCTGAGCCCTTCCCAGAGAAAATGGATATGTTGGGAAGTTGGGAAAAGGCAAAGAAGCATAGGGCTTATGCCCTGTCTCTCCTACCTCAATCAATGCACCAATCTTAATAGCAGACATGAGAAGTACTCAAATTACTTCCAATAGATATGGGATGAATTTACATGTGTGGACTTGGCCTTAGATATTTTCTTCTGGGGCATGGGGAGCTCAGGGGAGAAGGGGTGATTTCTGCATTTCAGGCATGCCCCAGACCAGCACATACATCTCAAAATACACCTCAAATGCAGGCCCTAAATTCACAGTTATGCCATCTGAGTGTTTTCAGACACTCATGGGTGCTACAGACCTGGAAATGAGTGCAGAAAAAAATATACATGAGGAATACACAAAAAAACAACATTTTGCACCATTTTGGGGTCAATTCTTTACCGATTTTACTCGTTGTTGTTACAGTCGGGGCAGCGCAATTGAGACGTGAATTTAGCAAATTAGATAATGCGAAACGATCAAGAATTGGGTGAGATACAATTTATTTTGTATTTTGAGATACTAGAGAGGCCAAAAGCGGCAATTCGCACGAGTGACAATACTTCTGAAAAGGGCTGTAAAAAGAAGCATTAGAGTATATCAACTAGTTAGTCTTGATCTCACAACTTCAAGCATATCTCAACCGCCATCTCGTCCTTGCTATTATTCCTCAAGAAGTAACACAAGTATAATTACAAGACCAAGAGGCAAAGAGTCCAATCAAGTTACAAAGACGAAGACCCAAGCAACTGACAAGCAGAGTCGGAAGCTCATTTGCAGTTTGTCACAACGCCCTCGCCTGCCTTAACTGCTGTATTCAAATCATTCTGCGCCTTGCTTGCAGTGGAGGTGATATTAGGGTCTGTCCTATTTCAAATCAACTGGATTAGTATACAGGCAATGTTAGGACCAGTGCGGATCGCTATGAGCAGATCAGAGATCTGCGCTTGGCATTCCCCTTGGCTTGGTAAGGACCAAGCGAAAGGCCAAGTGTAGATCCCTCAGATCGACGCACCAGAACAAGTCCACTCACTCTACTGATCTTGAGAAGCTATCTTGATCGTGGGGAAGTGTGAGATAGAGATAGTCGGGTAAACAATAAGGCACTAGTAGGGGTCAAGGGACCAGCTGTGCACTAGATACCTAAGATAGATTAGAGTGGTGCCTAAGGCAACTAAGTGGCAGTACAAAGAAGTCGTAGGCAATACAAAGACGCCGTCGGCAATACAAAGGAATTTCGCTAAGGAACTTCTAGTAGCAGTGCTTGCTACTTATATACTTTCTAGAAAGCCCGTCACCTGATCCGTCCTTCCGCAGCACCACCCCAACCGATTGTCGGCACAGCCCCCAACACTTCTTCGGCACAGCCACTAGCCAATCTGGTGGCTGTGTGGAACCCCGCAACTCTGTTGTGTTCCGTTCTGTCCTTCTAGATCCTTCTTCTCCATATGGTCCTTGTCGAGTGCTAATAATGACGCCATCCCCTGCCAATCCTGTGGCTGTACACTTCCGAGCTAACCCGTCTGCTATTCCTGTCCCCAGTGTTCTCGGAGTTCGCGAAGGTTTTGGGTGTAGCTCTATTCCGATACCGAGCTGTCTGTATTCATTGGAGATCCGCTTCTATTGTTCCTGGATCCATCCAATGATGTGCCTGTCGTGTTCCGATAGTGTTCCTTCGATCGGTGGATCTCGGTTGCTGAGTCCAGGGTAGGTTGTCGGGTTCCAGTAGAATATTCCCCGGTCGTATCCATTGGGGATGATGATCTCATCTGGTGTAGTGTCCCTGCCGATCAAGAAGGTGGTGATCGCTCCATCGATCCCTGTGCTCGAGAAGCATCCGCTTATGAGGATTGTTCCCTCTAGTGTGCCCCTTCAGCCGCTTGCAATTTGCCCTATCGTTGTGTCCCATATATGCTTGAGATATTTTGGAGCATCGAGTGTTAGCGGCCATGTAACCTGTACTGCTGTCCTGTGGCATTCCTCGACATGTGGGGATCGACAGATCCATGCTGTGGCCGTTGCATTAGCATAGTACATCTCTTCGTTTCCAGACCAGACCACCACTTCATTCTCGAATGCTGTGAGGTAGTGGTTGTAGAGTACTTGGTGTTGTGTCCTGTGTGGGGAGTATCCATAGTTGGTTCGAATTGTGATTGGTTCTGTTCGTTCGATTATTCCCATTGTTTCCTCCAGTATGTCTTGTGCACATTCCCAGGCTTGTCTCCATGCCCATTGGCACTTCCTACAGGAATGTACTAGTGGATTGTCTGCCCTTCTTGACCCAAAGGGGCAGTAGCAGAATCGTGTATGGTATCGTTGATCAGGTGCAAATTCTGCATCGATCATAGTGTTAGGCCGAGCTCAGTAGACCGTCACTAAGACGAGCTGAATCGACGCTAGAGTCCAACGCACACTGGTACAGGGTGGTGGTAAGTAGATTGTATTAACAAACGAGCGAACAGTTAGTAGCTACCTGGTACAGGGTGGTGGTAAGTAGAAAAGCGAGACAGGGGATTTCTACTCTACTAACCAACTACTTAAGCGCTTCGAGCGCGAGAAAGGTAGACCAACCAAATAAAAGACAAACGAATGACAATGGAAGTAAACATGGTGCACAGACCATGATGAGTAAGCAAGCGGACGAGAAAGGAAAGAAGGTAAAGAGGGGATTGGGGAGTCGTGCTGTCAGGCCAGAAACTTGCCTAAACATAAATTATCATATTATCCTCAAGCATTACACTATCTAACAAGGAGCATAACGAGGCATTAAAAGAGCATTAAGGAATGAAAAGATGAAAGTAATAAGTGACTCTATAAATGGGTTAGCACAGAAGACGTCGATCAGAAAAGCCAAGCATACTAGTGCGACTTGACTAAGGTGCGCCTAGTAACAAGCACTGGAACCCACTCGACCCATTCCTCCTCAATCATAATAGTCGTCTCTACAAAAACTCTTCATACTAATAAGTATAAGAAGAAATTTATCTTGAGAAAAAAAAGACATACTGTATTGGGTTGGAGGAAGCTCGATGATTTATAAAGGCCAATTTAAGAAGGCCAGAAGCATGGCCGAAGAAGCGATGAAGACGTGCACAAAGTTGTGATGATGGCATGACAAAAGAAGATGACTTTTAGTGACAAAGAGACAACCCACATCCAATATAAGCCAGCGTGAGAAAAAGTCAAGAAAACTTAGAAGCTATTAGTCATTTCGTATTGCCAATTTTGCCTGAGAAGCTATTCAATACATCGCTTAGAAAAGAAGACTAAAAGCACCACGATCTAAATAGAATAAGGGATAATATCTGGCCAGAACGAAAGTCGAACCCATGGCCTCAAGCCTTTAAGCCATAATGCACTGCCACTAAGTCACTCACGTTATAACCACTTATTGATGTACTCTCTAAAAGAAAAGGGTAACTCAACAAGTACAAATTGTATCCTAAACAATAGTCGTTACCAAGGATATATATCACCATGATATTATGCAGTAGGGTTGTATGTTTTATTCTCTTCTAGAATTACTATGACAACATATAGAACAATTGTCTTTATTGTTAAAAGTCACCATGACAGCATTAGCTTATTGTTCTATTGTTGAATATGTTACTTGGATACCAAGCCAATAGTCTTTATTGTTAAGATTCGCTATGACGATATGAGCTTATTGTTCTAACTATTTTTATCCTATACTTTTGCTTACATAAGCAAGACTCAGAAAAAGTATATAAGAACAGCATGTAGAGGCCAGAAAGAAGACACATGACACAAGAGACACAAGAACATAGAACACAGACATAACTCAAGATATAATACAGATCACTCAAGGATCTGAAGTACCCCCAAGTAAGCTGAGCTACTAGGCTCCTCTACCTAAGAAAGTCTTAGTAGAAGGTGTCTCTCTCAGGCCTCATTTAGTTATTAGGTCAGGAGTCTATAAGACTAAGACCAAAAGAATAACAAGTGAAAGTTTTCAAGCACGTTTGTATACTCATTACTACAGTTCAGTGCTGTGAGTAATAGTATTATTGGACAAGCTAAATACTTGTCATCACTGTGATAGTATCTTCTAGTCTGACGAGACTAGAAAGTACTACATCTCTCTCTACCCTCAAGAATCAGTAGTCTTAATCTCAAGATTACTTATTTGTGTGTGTTACCTCCAGACTCAAGACTTCTATATTACATAGTTTGTCACTGTCTAGCTCGGTGTGGTCAACTTTGATTGCATCTCACCCTCTGTAACCTGCAATAAGTAACTAAAGTGATTAGGAAAAGTGATTCATCACTCTCAAGTAAGTTAAGCAGGTAGCTAGTGCTTCTATTGTAAAGGCAACTAGCATCTCAAGTATCTGTCTAAGTATAACACTTAAACAGATAACTCTCAACATCTCTAATCTATCTCAACCTCAACTACAATTATTGACTTTAGCTTTCTCGAACAACTGGGAAGACTGCCCGCCTACATAAATAGACCGGCTGACTCAGTGGAAGTGTATTTGAAATAATCATCAAATACCATTCCAGCACGACAAAACTTGGTGACCACCGCAGGGCAGCTAATAATAAATTGATAGTTGTCTACTTATTGAGCTATCTCAAGAATAGCTAAGCAAATTGAAAGAGCAAGCTTTTGAGCAGAATCTAGTTATAATTATGACAGCAGAAGATACTACTCAATTAGAACCCCATCAAGAAATGAATTCTCATACAAACCATTCAGGTTTGTCGATTCTAGACATGCCATACTCAACCTCAAAGAATGCTCCAAAAACCTTTACTGGACATTTCTCAGAGGTAGAGGCATTCCTAGACCACTATGAACAGCTATGTACTAAGTACAATGTCACAAATGACATAGACAAATGCAAGACAATTACTCGATATTGCTCAAGAAAAGTAATTCAAGTAATTGAAGGCCTAGATGCATATCTTCAGTTTAACTGGAAGAATCTCAAGGCTAAACTACTCAAGCTATATGATGCCAAGCTTAATGAACGTCGGTACTCCAAGATTGATCTTAAAAAGTTCATGTATGAAAATCGTGAGCGAAGAATCAAAACTTGGAAGGATTTTACAGAATACTCAAGAAACTTTACTACTATTGGAGGATGGCTCTATGTTCATAAGAAGATAACTAAGGATGACCAGGCTACTTACTACTGGAATGGGATAGACGACTATACTCGTACAGTTTTAGAAACTCGACTTTTATTAAAGGAGCCAGACCATGACATGACAGAGCCATTTGATATGGAGGAAGTTTGGAATGCAGCAGAATCATGGTTAAATGCAGACAGATTTGATAGACTTGAAGACCATGAACAGAAAGGAGGCTCAAGACCTTTAAAGGTTACCTTTGAAGATTTACAAGAGAAGGAAGATGAAGACAATGAAGAAGAAGATAAGGAGAGTCAAGACATACCTGACAAAGTTAGAGAAACTCAATTACCCAGGATTGGACAAGCTGACTCAAAACTAAGAAAAGCTCAAACTCATGCTAGAAATACTGAACAAGAAGAAGTAGAAGGTTTAATTGAGCAAATGGCTAAGTTATCAATCTCAGACCCAAAGTATGGCCTTTTATATTATAAGGCAGTAAAACTAGATCCATTGGTAGCTCAGGCAGTTCGCTCTCCAAATCTAAGAGTTAACAGCCATCAAGACACTACATCAGAACAAGAAAGAAGAAGACCTCGATCAGGAATAGAAAGAGTTCCTTTTCAAAATTGCTTTGGATGTGGTCAAAGTGGCCATGGACTCAGATCTTGTCCAGAAGTAAGAGAAATCATCTCTCAAGGAATTGCCAAGTTCAACCCATCAGGAAGACTTGTAATGGGAAATGGATCAGAAATTAATCGAGATTATGGAGAGTCACTAGTTCAAGCTGTCAAAAGGCAACATGCAACAGAAAACAAGGTAAACTTCATAACATGTGACTCTGAATCTGAAGCAGAAATAGAGGAAAATCAAGAATCTCTATACATTCATCCAGAAGAGAATACTATAGGATACCCTGTTACTCGATCTCAAAAGTCAACAACAGGCAAGAGAAAAGGAATAATGGAAGGATCTCAACATACAAGTTCAAAGAAGTCAAGAACCTTAGTCCCTGAAGTAGTTATTGACAAGACTTCATTAGTCCCACTAAAAGAAAGAAGTAAACCTTCAACACAGAATCAACCTGTTATCCAAGACATCATAATGAATGATCAGCAACTCATCAAGAAGACTGATCCTAGAAGTAATAATGCAGAATCTAGAAGTCAAGCAGAGAAATTCTTAGAAAAACAGCAATATGCTCATCGAAATCCTCGCCAGTCAGAAGTATCAGCTAAGGTAGATCTTCAGACAGTAGCAGACAAGATTCTATCTCAAGACCAAGTAATCTCAACTCGAGATCTATTAGGAGCATCTCCTGGACTAGCAAGAATTATTTCTGACAAGCTTCGGTATAAAAGTATCAAGCCACCATCAGAAACGGTAATGGAAGCAAATATACCTGAAGAGACTTCAGAAGCATTTTGGACAAAGCCATTTCTACCCAAGACACATGGTAGACTAATCCGTCTGATAGTATCATGTGGAGGGCATGATATAAATGCAATCCTAGACACAGGATCTCAAATGAACATTTGTCACTCTCGACTAGCCCAACTTATACAGAGACCTATTGACAAAACCCAGAGAATGAATATGAACGATGCTAATGGAGGACAAGGAACACTAGAAGGATTACTTACTGGAGTGAGAATTGATATTGGAAATATCGTCACTACTGGAAACATCTATGTAGGAAGTCAAGTCCCATTTGATTTACTACTAGGGAGACCCTGGCAAAGAGGAAATCTCATTTCAATAGATGAACGTCCAAGTGGAACCTATCTCCAGTTTAAGGATCCTGAAGATCCAACTCGATACAGAACAAGATATGAAATGCTAGTAATCCCAGATGGAAATAATGAAACATGGGATTATGACCCATCAACATGGCTTGTAGCTCAACCCGATGTAGATGATCAAGAAGACTATCAGGCATTATTTCAGAAGTTCACTCAAGAGCGATCAAAGGTTATTGAAAGTGTCAATAATGAGGAGGGAGCAGTATACACCTCACTAATTACTCTACCCTCTTCAGCAGAATGTATTGTCAAGGAATGGGAGACTAAAGCAGAATGGACCCCCAGACAATTAACACTATATAAGAAGGATCCAGTCAAGGTAATTAAGACTTACAGTAAGTTAGCATTGCCAGAAATTAAGATCAAACATAAGAAAATGAGAGGAGCTGGTGAATCTGACAGTCTAGAATCAATAACTAGACTTCCCAAGTCAGAACTTGAATATTGTGCAACTGATGCCGAATCACTCAAGAATGACCAATTATTTATAGAAAGAGATACATGGAGACCATACACCTCTAAGCATGAAATCAAGCAATGGACAGACAGAATGGAAGACTTTCTCAATTCGGGAGGAAGAGAAAGAGAGGAACAGGACATGTTAAGTCTAGAAGAGAAAAGAAGCCTTGAACGGTATCGAAAATGGCAGGATTTTCATATACCACCAATATCTACAAGATCTGCAAATTCCAAGCAAGTATCCCAAGCCAAGAGAAAGAAGAAGAGACATCAGTCTCATAAGAATAAGAATGAAAAAGGAAAGGAGGAAAAGCCAGGCAGAAATGAATTTACTCCACTATTAAATGATATTTTTTCGAATCTACAGGCAATTGACTCATCTGAAAGTGATGTACATCAGTCACAAGGTAGTCAGAGACAGGGTAAAACTCTTTATAATGAAGATTATACAGAAAATGGAAAGGGGGGAACATCAAGCCACAAGGGCAAAGGACAGAAGCCGAAAAAATGGCACTATACCAAAAATCCTCATAGCTCTCCCAGTCCTGCACCGATTTATACGACTGAGCCACCGATAGAAAGCTCAGGAGCGTCCGAACAAAACGCGACCTCCCCAGAAAGATTTAAAGCCAAAGCGCCGAAGCGCCGGAGGAAACCATGCAAGAAGAGACAGAAACCTAAACGTACAATTGCAGAACCACCCGCCAGAAGAAATACATGTATGAGCAACCGATTTGATAGCCCTGAACGAGAAGAATTCAAAGCACTAACCCCGAGAGTGACCGGAGAAGAATTGAGGACACCACAACAGAACTCAGAAAACCGGAAAAACACGGGTCAGAGGTGGAAGATTAGGCTCAATATGACAACTCACAAGCCCAATTTGAGCGAACACAATAGTAGAGGAAGTGATTCCGATCAGTCCGAGCCTAGAAATGCTTGGAATGGGGAAGAAATGAATGAGATATGCCCCAAACCGAAAAATGAGAGTTATGCTCACCAAGAGAAGCCATGTAGACTCAAAACTGACACAACAAGGCCTCAATCAAGCATAGGGACTGAAAGTTTATCACAGGGAAAGGTAGAGGACGAAATTAAATCAGAAATTAATAAGCAAAAGAAAGAGTTCATAAGTGCTCACCCCTGTGTAAGCCCCTATACCGCATGCCATCGCATTCCGACATCCCCAGCTATACAATCCTATACATGTTATACACCGATCGAAAGCACTCGTCAACGCGGTCCGAACGAGACCAGGATCAAAGAAATCGGCCAAGAATTGATGGAGATTGAGGAAGGAGAAGATCGACCCAGTATGGATGAGGTGGCACATCTGTACCCCCTCCCTAGCCTCCAAACAAGCATCTGGCACCTAGATATTATGAAGGATGATGTGTTAGCAGAGGAAGTCAATAATAGAGAGCAGGAACGCACAAAGAAGGCACCAGAACTTCAGGGAGGGTGCCTAGAAGAAGAGAAGCACAAAAACCCAAAAAGCGACCCAAATGCATCTCCCAGCCCACTAATGGCACCCGGAAACCGGCCTAATGGAATGGAAGGACGCCCCATGGGCGCTGGTGAGGGTTCTATACTAATTTCAGTAAGTTGGAATGAAGAAGAGAGCGATAAGGACAGGCCAAGTATCATAGTGGTCCAAAAAGGCGAAAATAAGATGTATGTGACCCGAAACCTTCCCCTGGCAAGATATGACAAAAACGACGGCACAGAACGACACCCAGGGGAGGAGAACAAGCCCAGAGTAGCAGTGGTCCAAGAAAATCGACCAATATTTAAGGGAAGGAGAGTTATGCTGCCGTTTTTCGTCACCCTACTAATTTTTGTAACACTTTGTATCCGACTCACCAAAGCAACCCCCCTACCTCTCCAAATGTCCTCTAACGACGTCCAGAACCCCCCTACGCCTCCAGCGTCACCTCAGACACCCAACCGACTGACCAGTATTGCAGAACTGGCACGCATGTTTGAGAGTATGCGAGTGGGAGGGACAATACCGATCTTGGAGGAAGACATGAAGGAACCTGTAATGACGGAGATGACCGCAGAAACTACATCATCTACAATGGACAACAACTCACCATTATCCGACGGTTCACACCCCACAACCCACATAACCATCCCCAGACTGATACCCCCAACGTTCAAGCCAGTACATGGCTTCGCCTACCACCTACAGAAGTTTTTTGATCCGGCCAGAAACGCTTATGGTCGACTCCTTTTGTCACCCACTGGTGCCATCTGGATGCCTTTCAATTTGACTGAGGCCTGGTCCAACAAGATCTGTACGGCCCGTTTTCTGGAGGGGCAAGTCTCAGTGTACGAATCGATGGTGGTGGGACTAGACCTGTTTGACCACCAAGTACAAGCCTATATCCGCTCGTTACCTGTTCAAGACCAGATGGGCGGTTATCTTCTTTATACACCATTAGCCTAATACCACGAATGGCCATTACAAAAGGAGATTACTGACCTTTGGCTACACCTAGTGGACGTGCACTTGGAACTCTCTCATGCAGACCTCATATGCAATGGGCATTATTGGGGACTCCTACCACCAGAGACTCTCGACCGCATATCAAGAATATGGGAGAAGGCTAAGGAGAAGCTGAGCGGTTATGCGAAGGAGTTGCTAGGGCACGACTACGGATCAGAACTGATGAAACCAGTAACGCGCATGGAAATGCATCGTGACGGTACCACCACACTCCATGTCTGCCGACATCTTCATATGGTTGTACGAGACCTGGATATGTTTATTCCCATCCCCTATAGAGGTTGTCAGATTTTTGGAGACGAAGAATACCTCTGGCTTCAATGTATGAACGAAGCGATAAGTGATGCCCACCAACTTTGCCAAGAAGCATATTCGACCGGATTACAATTTCCTTATGATCCCATTACGGAAATTATTGACGAAATTTCACATGCTCGTCTCCCAGAGGAGGACTGGCCAACTTTACCTCAACCGGTAACTCTTCGAGAGAGACATCAAACACCATCCCTCACACATCTAAGCGGTTACAACAGTGACCCTAGGGTTACCTCAGAAGATTCACTTCAGTATCCTCTTGAGGTAAGTTTTTTTTGAGCGTGCCGGTGCTCACATCTAATAAACACTTATTTTTGTATTTATTTCAAATCTGGTATTGGCTTCCCGACCCAGCCTCTATCGTCTCCAAAGGCTTAAGGAATGTATTCTTTCATCACTCGGTGACCTATCACAACCACCCATGTAACTTTCAACTTTCTCATAGTCTTTCATTTATTCTAACTATCTCCCACCTCATTTCTAACGCACCACTCCTCTTAACTAATCCTAACTCAAGCTATAAATTTCTAATTAATTCTTATAAATACTCTGAAGTTTTGATATTTCTATGGTATTTATTAATGTTTTTAAATATATATAAATCAAAAAAATCTGTTCCTTTAATATTGAAAAAATTGTCTAAAAATCTAAAACAAGTATTTCCCATCCCTTTAAACTTTTATCTAATCTATATAGCATTTTGGACTAGGGTCGAAACTCAGAACAAAAATAAGTCAAGTTCTGAAGTTAAGTCTAAAAGATATAACCTACATAGAGAAGAACATCGGCACCAAAAGAAAGTCAAGAATGAAGGATATGTTTTGGTAACAAGAACAGCAAATGAGCACTACATGAGTGCTAATGAAGAAGAATTCAGTGGAACAGCCTACAAGAGGGTTGATAAGAAGATCAAACCAGTTCCAGGAATATTTCCTGAAGATGCACGAGTAATAAGACAGTTTCCAGAGAATCCATTACAGTCATTACCAAAGCTTCCTATACATCCTCCAAAGTTTGAGCCCTCAGAGCGTCTCACACTAGAGAGATTAAAGGAGTTACATATTAATGACACTGGATTTCTCTGGCCAGAAGAAGAAAAGCTATTTATGCGTATATTTAAACTCAATGAACACACTCTAGCTTTTGAAGAAGTGCACCGAGGCACTCTTCGAGAAGACTATTTCTCACCCTACATTATTCCTGTAGTTCCTCACATACCATGGGAGCACAAGAATATTCCAATTCCACCTGCTGCAAAAGATGAAGTAATTCGTATGTTAAAGGAGAAAATTAATGCTGGAGTTTATGAACCAAGTCAAGCATCATACAGATCAAGATGGTTCTGTGTAGCAAAGAAAAATGGGAAACTGAGAATTGTACATGACCTGCAAGCACTAAATGCAGTAACAATCAGAGATGCAGGACTGCCACCAGTTCTAGACGATTTTGTTGAACCCTTTGCAGGTCGATCATGCTATACAGTGTTTGATTTATTCTGGGGATTTGATGCAAGGAAGCTAGCCCCAGAAAGTCGAGACTTAACATCATTCTATACACCCTTAGGACTTCTAAGAATTACCTCAATGCCAATGGGATTTACAAATTCTCCAGCAGAATTTCAAAAATGCATGGTATTCATACTCCAACATGAAATACCAGAAAAAGCAAATATATTCATTGATGACTTACCAATCAAAGGACCAGCAAGCATGTATTTAAATGAAGAAGGAGACCCAGAGACTTTAAAAGAAAACCCAGGAATTCGAAGATTTATCTGGGAACATGCAAATGATGTACATAGAATTATGCTCGAGTCGGTCATGCAGGAGCAACATTCTCACCAAAAAAGACCCAGGTAGCAAGACCAGAAGTAATGATAGTAGGACAGAAGTGTACACCAGAAGGTCGACTTCCTGATGATGAAAAAATTAAGAAGATTCTTTCATGGCCAACTCTAACTACAGTAAAGGAAGTTCGTGGATTTTTAGGCCTATGTGGCACAGTTCGAATATGGATCCAGAATTATTCAGCTATAGCAAGACCTCTAACTGAACTAACAAGAAACTCTACCGAATTCATCTGGGACGAGCGAAGACAGAAAGCATTTGACAGCTTAAAACAGTTAATCACTTCAGCTCCAGCACTACATCCTATTGATTACAATTCAGAAAGGCCTGTGATTCTTTCTGTAGATTCAAGTATCATTGCCACAGGATTTATTCTATCCCAAATTGATGAAAATGGAAGGAGAAGACCAGCACGATATGGATCTATACCAATGAATGAAAGAGAGTCAAGATACTCTCACAAAACTAGAGCTATATGGACTATTTAGAGCTCTACGTCATTATCGACTTTACATATTTGGAGTAAAGAATCTCCAAGTAGAAGTTGATGCAAAATACATCAAAGGAATGCTAAATGAACCAGACCTTCAACCAAATGCTACCATAAATCGATGGATTCAAGGAATTCTATTATTTGACTTTAAACTGATTCATGTATCAGCAACTCAGTTTAAAGGACCAGATGGCCTCTCTCGTAGAATACCACAAGATGAAGACTTTAAAGACTTTGATGATAAATTTCTAGATGAAGTTTCACTGTTAGCATCAATGCAAAGAAGCACTTCAAATATCATAAAGAAGGCAAGCACATATAATACGTCAGCTAAAGACCAAGATGAATACCTCTTAAAGATTTTTCGATTTCTGGTCACACTGAAAGTGCCAGAGTTTGAGAAACTTAGTGACAGAAAACAATTCTTGAAGAAGGTCTCACGTTACTATGTTCAAGACAAATGTATATAAAAGAAACAAGGATAACCCTCAAAAAGTCATTTTCGACCTAGAAGAGAGATTTGCAATTCTAGTCAAAGCACATGAAGAACTAGGACATAGAGGAGAATATGCAACATATGAGATCCTTAGACGTCGATTTTACTGGCCATTTATGAGATCACAGATAAAACATCACATACAATCATGCAATGAATGTCAGATTCGAAGTACTCGCAAGATAGAGATACCTCTCATTGTATCAACTCCTGCAACTATCTTTATCAAGATTCATGTTGATGTAATGAATATGCCTATAGCAAGAGGATTTAGGTATATTGTAGCAGCAAGAGATGACTTAACTCGAGCCAGCGAAGGTCGGGCTCTAAAAAAATCAAATGCAGCAGCATTAGCCAAATTCTTTTGGGAAGATATTTTATGCAGATATGGGACAGTTGGAAGAGTAGTAACAGATAATGGTCCAGAAGTGAAAGGTGCATTCACTAAGCTAATGAACAGATATGGAATCCCTCAAGTTCAAATCTCAGCATACAACTCTAAAGCAAATGGAGTAGTTGAAAGAAGTCATGCAATAATTCGAGAATCAATTGTCAAAGCATGTGAAGGCCATATAAATTCTTGGCCAGACAAAGTTCATGCAGCCTTCTTTGCAGATAAGATTACAACAACTCGATCAACAGGATTTAGTCCATTCTTTTTACTACATGGAGTAGAACCAGTACTACCTTTAGACTTATTTGAAGCAACCTTTCTAGTTCAAGGTTTTACAGACAATATGTCAACTGAAGACCTGTTGACATTAAGAATCAGACAGCTGGAAAAGAGAGAAGAAGACTTGGAAGAAGCAGCAAAGTTACTAACTAAAATGCACTTCAAATCAAAAGAGCACTTTGAGAAACGATTTGAAAAAAGGCTAACATCTCATGAATTCAAGCCAGGAGACTTTGTTTTAATGAGAAACACTCAGGTAGAAAAAGAAATGAATCGAAAAACTAAGCCACGATATTTAGGACCATTTGTTGTAATGCGTCATACCTTAGGAGGAGCATATGACTTGCGAGAAGTAAATGGAGGAGTTCGACGTAACAAGGTAGCAGCATTCAGACTCATTCCATACATTGCTAGAAATAAAGAGGCATTACAAAGACTTCTAGCAGAATGGAAAGACACAAAAGAGGAGACAAGTGATATAGAGGAAGAATATCGAAGAAATAAGGAAATTCAGCATGAATCACTTGGTCTAAAAGATGATAAAGATGAAGAATGGGTAGAAGAAAGCAATGAAGAAGAGGGAGTAGAAGAAGAAGAGGAAGAAGAAGATTGAACTAAAAAACTAGTCGAAGGATTAGCAGCATAAGCAGGAATAGGAGCACCAGTCGAATTGATCATGCATAAATACTCGAAAGAAGGGAAGGAGTCCAAAGAATATGAGCGAAGTAAATGCAGTGTATCTTTAAAATGAGTCGAGGTAAAAGTATGAATCTGAGGATCATTTTCCCAACGAAGAAGTTTAAACAATATCTCAGACTCGCCCCAAGTTATTGGCTGCAAGATATTGGTGCGTGGAAAACCAAGTCGAGCATGCATACCCAATCCACGATGGTGAAGATGCATGTAACGAGCACGATTCTAAACATGCTAGTTAGTATCAATCCAAAAAAGATATAAGAAGGAATACGCACAATAACTTGAATCTCAATCTTATGAACCATACACTCATCGCTATGAGTACCCGAAAAGTAGAGATGACATGGACAGAATAGAGAGAGAAGATTAGAGCGCATGCAGAAAAAGTAAAACAGATCTGCAATAGTAGGAGGTGGACAGTCGAAGATCCAATAGTAGGTCATCATTTCATAGGTGCAGGTACGATTGTGACGGACAGGTAATGTCCCAGGATCAACCTCGGCAATGGCTATAGCAGCTAGAATATCGGCATCAGGACTGTTAAGAACAAATTGAGAAGGAGGGCATGAACAAGGTTGAAGGCTAGAAAGATCGGGCCAGTCAAAGAATGAAGTAGGCAGAAACGACATAGCAAAGGAGCGATGAAAGTTGAGAGGACAGCGGCGAACTCACTATAAAGCATAAGGAGTTGGATAGCCTGCTGATATAATAAGTATAGTGCACTGCGGAAATTACCAGAAAAAGATATTCATTTTCTTTTAGAACGATCTGATCAAGCCTTGGCAGAAAATGTGTTCTATAGTAACTCGCAACTGGGGACAGTTGGCATTTCAAGTGTGGGGCGGATGTCAGGCCAGAAACTTGCCTAAACATAAATTATCATATTATCCTCAAGCATTACACTATCTAACAAGGAGCATAACGAGGCATTAAAAGAGCATTAAGGAATGAAAAGATGAAAGTAATAAGTGACTCTATAAATGGGTTAGCACAGAAGACGTCGATCAGAAAAGCCAAGCATACTAGTGCGACTTGACTAAGGTGCGCCTAGTAACAAGCACTGGAACCCACTCGACCCATTCCTCCTCAATCATAATAGTCGTCTCTACAAAAACTCTTCATACTAATAAGTATAAGAAGAAATTTATCTTGAGAAAAAAAGACATACTGTATTGGGTTGGAGGAAGCTCGATGATTTATAAAGGCCAATTTAAGAAGGCCAGAAGCATGGCCGAAGAAGCGATGAAGACGTGCACAAAGTTGTGATGATGGCATGACAAAAGAAGATGACTTTTAGCGACAAAGAGACAACCCACATCCAATATAAGCCAGCGTGAGAAAAAGTCAAGAAAACTTAGAAGCTATTAGTCATTTCGTATTGCCAATTTTGCCTGAGAAGCTATTCAATACATCGCTTAGAAAAGAAGACTAAAAGCACCACGATCTAAATAGAATAAGGGATAATATCTGGCCAGAACGAAAGTCGAACCCATGGCCTCAAGCCTTTAAGCCATAATGCACTGCCACTAAGTCACTCACGTTATAACCACTTATTGATGTACTCTCTAAAAGAAAAGGGTAACTCAACAAGTACAAATTGTATCCTAAACAATAGTCGTTACCAAGGATATATATCACCATGATATTATGCAGTAGGGTTGTATGTTTTATTCTCTTCTAGAATTACTATGACAACATATAGAACAATTGTCTTTATTGTTAAAAGTCACCATGACAGCATTAGCTTATTGTTCTATTGTTGAATATGTTACTTGGATACCAAGCCAATAGTCTTTATTGTTAAGATTCGCTATGACGATATGAGCTTATTGTTCTAACTATTTTTATCCTATACTTTTGCTTACATAAGCAAGACTCAGAAAAAGTATATAAGAACAGCATGTAGAGGCCAGAAAGAAGACACATGACACAAGAGACACAAGAACATAGAACACAGACATAACTCAAGATATAATACAGATCACTCAAGGATCTGAAGTACCCCCAAGTAAGCTGAGCTACTAGGCTCCTCTACCTAAGAAAGTCTTAGTAGAAGGTGTCTCTCTCAGGCCTCATTTAGTTATTAGGTCAGGAGTCTATAAGACTAAGACCAAAAGAATAACAAGTGAAAGTTTTCAAGCACGTTTGTATACTCATTACTACAGTTCAGTGCTGTGAGTAATAGTATTATTGGACAAGCTAAATACTTGTCATCACTGTGATAGTATCTTCTAGTCTGACGAGACTAGAAAGTACTACATCTCTCTCTACCCTCAAGAATCAGTAGTCTTAATCTCAAGATTACTTATTTGTGTGTGTTACCTCCAGACTCAAGACTTCTATATTACATAGTTTGTCACTGTCTAGCTCGGTGTGGTCAACTTTGATTGCATCTCACCCTCTGTAACCTGCAATAAGTAACTAAAGTGATTAGGAAAAGTGATTCATCACTCTCAAGTAAGTTAAGCAGGTAGCTAGTGCTTCTATTGTAAAGGCAACTAGCATCTCAAGTATCTGTCTAAGTATAACACTTAAACAGATAACTCTCAACATCTCTAATCTATCTCAACCTCAACTACAATTATTGACTTTAGCTTTCTCGAACAACTGGGAAGACTGCCCGCCTACATAAATAGACCGGCTGACTCAGTGGAAGTGTATTTGAAATAATCATCAAATACCATTCCAGCACGACAGTGCGTTCGAGTCCGTGAGCGGCCATGATTAAAAGAGAGGAAAAGAAAAGAAAATGAATGCAAGGGAAAATACCTCCTAACATCACCCCCTCCTCTAGGTCGTTCGTCTCAAACGACTGATCTCCTACGGCTTTCTGATCGCGCTAGGGTGAGTGCGGTAAAACTCCTCGATTGCCTCTTGTGCGTTTGCGACGTCTGCCTCCGTTTGCCAAGTCAGTTCTGCGTATCCGAGCCACTTGATGAGGAATTGTATCCGTCCTCGGTGTATTTTCGAGTCGAGTACTTGCTCTACCTCGTACTCTTCGTGGTCGTCGATTAAAACTGGCGGTCTGGGGGGCGGGTGTTTCTGGGAATCGTATGCCGGTGTGACGTACCGTTTGAGGAGGAACTCGTTAAAGACCGGGTGTACCTTTTTCCACCCTCTTGGGAGTTTGAGTCTATACGTGCTCGCTCCTACTCGTTCGAGTATCTCGTACGGCCCATACCATCGGTCTTCCATCTTCCTTGTCGGTCGTTCCGTTCGAATATTCCACCCTTCAATCATGACCCTATCTCCTGGTTCGTACGCTACTGTTGGACCTGCATGTCGGTCGTGGAAGCGCTTCATGTCCTCAGCCGCCCTTGTCAGGCTTCGCTCGGCCGCTTCGTGTACCTCTTTAAGGCCTTTTGCGAACTCTTCGGCCGAGATGTTCGTCGATGCCATCTGCACACCCGTGAAACTTGCTGGCTCGAATCCGTAGTTCGTAAAGAAGGGGGTCATTCGCGTCGCTGAATGCTCCCTGTTGTTGTATGCGAACTCCGCCACGGGTAACCAGTCCGCCCAGTCGTCTTGCTTGTGGTTGACGTACAGTCTGAGGAACTGCTCGAGCTCTTGATTGACTCGCTCCGTCTGTCCGTCCGTCTGCGGATGATATGCCGTGGAGGGATTCCCTTCGATGTGGAGGAGTCGATACAGTTCCTTCATCATCCTGTTGACGAATTGAACGCCTCGGTCGTGTATCAGCTTGTCCGGTAGGCCGTGTAGACGAAAAACGTGGTCCCGGTAGATGCGTGCCACTCCTTCAGCAGTTAGTCCGGTCGTGGTTGGGATTGCATGCATCTGCTTGCTAAAACGGTCGACTATCACGCAGATGGCGTTATGGCCCTTCAACTCAGGTAGCTCTCCGATTAGATCAATCGAGACAATTTGCCAGGGACGTGTCGGAATGGCGTTTGGGTGTAGGGGACGTGCTCTCGTTGTGCGGGGCGCTTTAGTCCTTTGGCATTTGTCACAGCCCCTTACGTATCGTTCGACGTCGTTGTGTAGCCCCTTCCACCAGAAGTCCTTGCGTATCGACTTGATCGTTCGTGCTATCCCCGGGTGACCGGCTAGAGGGGTGTCGTGTAGCTGGCGGATGATCGTCTCCCTGAGTCCCTCGGGGACGAAGATGCGGCCGTCGTCCTTCCACGCCAGTCCGTCCCTGATTTCCAGCCATGGCGGCAGCGTTTCCTTATCCATTGTTCGAGTCGCCTCCACGAGCCTCTCCTGCAACCCTTCGTTGTCCAGTGCCTTGACGATCCTTCGCGCCTTCAGCCACTTGTCCTCCATGAAGACTACGTCGTGATTGTCTATGTCTCCCAGATCGTAGTCCGTATGCCTGGACAAGAGATCAGCCTTACCCATCGTAGCGCCCGGTTTGTGTACTAGAACGAAGTCGTACTCGGCCAATTCAAGTCTCCAGCGAGCTTGACGGTAGTTCAGCTTCTGTGAGGACTTAAAGTATGTTAGGTTGGCATGGTCCGACCAGACCTCAAACTGGTGCTTTGCACCGACCAGGTACTGTCTCCATTCCCTGAGCGATAGTACGATTGCGAGCATTTCCTTGTCATAGATCTCGTAGTTCCTCTCGGCACTTGTCAAAGCTGACGATCGATAGGCTACCGGTCGCCAGGTTTCATCCTCCTGTTGTTGCATAAGGACGCCACCGGTTGCAAAGTTCGATGCATCTGCTTCCACTCGGAAGGGCCGTTCGGTAGATGGTAATGCCAAGACAGGTGGGTGGGTCAATGCTCGTTTGAGTTCTTCGAAAGCGTTCCGTTGTTCGTCCTCCCAGACCCAGGCTGCTTTGCCCATCAGAGACGTTAGCGGTTTGACGATCTTGCTGTAGTCCCGAACGTAGCGCCTAAGCCAGTTTCCAAACCCTAGGACCTTCTGCAGCTCCTTCAGGTTCTTCGGTACCGGCCATTGTTCGATCGTCTCGATCTTGCTTGGATCCACCTTTACATACTCTCGTCCGATAATGTGCCCTAGGAACTTGACTGTTAGGAGGTATTTTCCCTTGCATTCATTTTCTTTTCTTTTCCTCTCTTTTAATCATGGCCGCTCACGGACTCGAACGCACGACTCCCCAATCCCCTCTTTACCTTCTTTCCTTTCTCGTCCGCTTGCTTACTCATCATGGTCTGTGCACCATGTTTACTTCCATTGTCATTCGTTTGTCTTTTATTTGGTTGGTCTACCTTTCTCGCGCTCGAAGCGCTTAAGTAGTTGGTAGAGTAGAAATCCCCTGTCTCGCTTTTCTACTTACCACCACCCTGTACCAGGTAGCTACTAACCGTTCGCTCGTTTGTTAATACAATCTACTTACCACCACTGTTAGGACCAGTGCGGATCGCTATAAGCAGATCAAGGATCGGCGCTTGACAGTCCACTTGGCTTGGCAAGGGCCGAGCGAAAGGTCAAGTGCAGATCCCTCAGATCGACGCACCAGAACAAGTCCACTCACTCCGCTGATCTTGAGAAGCTATCTTGATCGTGGGGAAGTGCGAGATAGGGATAGTCGGGTAAACAATAAGGCACTAGTAGGGGTCAAGGGACCAGCCGTGCACTAGATACCTAGGATAGATTAGAGTGGTGCCTAAGGCGACTAAGTGGCAGTACAAAGAAGTTGTAGGCAATACAAAAGAATTTCGCTAAGGAACTTCTGGTGGCAGTGCTCGCTACTTATATACTTTCTAGAAAGTCCGTCACCTGATCCGTTCATCCGCAGCACCGCCCCAACCGATTGTCGGCACAGCCCCCAACGCCTCTTCGGCACAGCCACTAGCCAATCCAGTGGTTATGCGGAACCCCACAACTCCGTCGTGTTCCGTTCTGTCCTTCTAGATCCTTCTTCTCCACATGGTCCTTGTCGAGTGCTAATGATGACGCCATCCCCTGCCAATCCTGTGGCTGTACACCTCCGAGCTAACCCGTCTGCTATTCCTGTCCCCGGTGCTCTCAGAGTTCTCGAAGGTTTCGGGTGTAGCTCCATTCCGATACCGAGCTTTCTGTATTCATTGGAGATCCGCTTCTGTTCTGTTCCTGGATCCATCCAATGACGTGCCTGTCATGTTCCGATAGCGTTCCTTCGATCGGTGGATCTCGGTTGCTGAGTCCGGGGTAGGTTGCCGGGTTCCGGTAGAATATTCCCCGGTCGTATCCATCGGGGATGATGATCTCATCTGGCACGGTGTCCCTGCTGATCACGAAGGTGGCGATCGCTCCGTCGATCCCTGTGCTCGAGAAGCATCCGCTTATGAGGATTGTTCCCTCCAGCGTGCCCCTCCAGCCGCTTGCGATTTGCCCTATCGTTATGTCCCGTATATGCTTGAGATATTCTGGGGCATCGAGTGTCAGCGGCCATGTAACCTGTACCGCTGTCCTGTGGCATTCCTCGACATGTGGAGATTGACAGATCCATGCTGTGGCCGTTGCATTAGCATAGTACGTTTCTTCATTTCCAGACCAGACCACCACTTCATTCTCGAATGCTGCAAGGTAGTGGTTGTGGAGTACTTGGTGTTGTGTCCTGTGTGGGGAGTATCCATAGTTAGTTCGAATTGTGATTGGTTCTGTTCGTTCGATTATTCCCATTGTTTCCTCCAGTATGTCTTGTGCGCATTCCCAGGCTTGTCTCCATGCCCATTGGCACTTCCTGCAGGAATGTACTGGTGGGTTGTCTGCCCTTCTTGACCCAAAGGGGCAGTAGCGGAATCGTGTATG
Source organism: Inonotus hispidus (assembly GCA_024712875.1). Classification (NCBI taxonomy): domain Eukaryota; kingdom Fungi; phylum Basidiomycota; class Agaricomycetes; order Hymenochaetales; family Hymenochaetaceae; genus Inonotus; species Inonotus hispidus. Next base: position 630,217 of record CM045723.1, on the reverse strand, counting down.
GTATCGTTGATCAGGTGCAAATCCTGCATCGGTCATAATTTATCCTAGAATGGTAATCAGTCTATTTCCTTCTAACAACCACCCTGTACCAGTGTGCGTTGGACTCTAGCGTCGATTCAGCTCGTCTTAGTGACGGTCTACTGAACTCGGCCTAACATTGACGTGGTCCCACTCGAACTCGCATTTCTGGGGCTTGAGGTACAGGTTCTTTTCCTTCAGCACCTTGAACACTCGTTTAACCAGCTCTTGATGCTCCTCTATCGTTCGTGCGAAGATCAGGATGTCGTCGATGTACACCACCACACTCCTCTCGTGGACTAGCTCTCGCAGGGCGTCGTTCATGAATGCTTGGAAGGTTGACGGGGCGTTGCAGAGGCCGAAGAACATTACCGTAGGTTCGAAGAGTCCGAGGTTCGTCCTGAACGCCGCCTTCCACTCGTCTCCCTCGCGTATCCGGATGTTGTAGTAGCCCCAGTGCAGGTCCAGCTTGGTGAAGAATCGCGCGTCTTTTGCCTTGTCGATCAGCTCCTGGATCAGGGGTAGCGGGTACTTGTTCTTGACCGTTCCTTCGTTGAGCTTGCGGTAGTCCTGAATTGCCCTAAGCGAACCATCGGCCTTCTTGATGAAGAAGAAGGGGGACGCCATTGGTGATTTCGATTCGCGGATTCGTCCGGACGCTAGGTTGTCCTCCAGAAACGCCTTGAGGGCCTCTTGTTCTCTCGGGTTGAGCGGGTACACCTTACATTCGCTGGGCTTGAAGTCCGGCTTGAGATCAATCGCATGGTCGTACGATCGCCGTGCCAGCAATTTCTCGAAGCTTTCCTCGCTGAAGACGTTCGCGTATTCGTCCAGGTACTCTGGCCATACTCTTTCAGCTATCTGTCGGACAACCACTTCCTCCCTTCCTGCCTGTTGTTGAAAACCGCATGTTTCTGGGCAACGTGTAAACCTGACGGCTGTTAGAAGGAAATAGACTGATTGCCATTCTAGGACATATCATGGCCGATGCAGGATTGGCACCCGATCGACGATACCATATACAATACCGCTACTGCCCCTTTGGATCAAGAAGGGCAGACCACCTACCAGTACCTTCCTGCAGGAATTGCCAATGGGCATGGAGGCAAGCCTGAGAATGCGCACAAGACATACTGGAAGAAACAATGGGAATAATCGAACGAACAGAACCAATCACAATTCGAACCAACTATGGATACTCGCCACACAGGACGCAACACCAAGTACTCTACAACCACTACCTCACAGCATTCGAGAATGAAGTAGTAGTGTGGTCTGGAAACGAAGAAACGTATTACGCTAATGCCACAGCCACAGCATGGATCTGTCGATCCCCACATGTCGAAGAATGCCACAGGGCGGCGATACAGGTTACATGGCCACTGACACTCGACGCCCCAGAATATCTCAGGCATGTAAGGGACACGACAATGGGACAGATCGTGAGCGGCTGGAGGGGCACACTAGAGGGAACAATCCTCATTAGCGGATGCTTCTCGAGCACAGGGATCGACGGAGCGATCGCCACCTTCTTGATCGGCAGGGATACCGAACCCGATGAGATCATCACCCCCGAGGAATACGATCGGGGAATGTTCTACCGGAACCCCATATTCTACCCTGGACTCAATACCCGAGATCTAGCGATCGAAGGAACCCCATCGGAACAGGAACGGCATATCATTGGATGGATCCAGGAACAGAACAGAAACGGATCTCCGATGAATACAGATAGCTCGGTATCAGAATGGAGCTACACCCGAAACCTTCGGGAACTCCGAGAACACCGGGGACAGGAATAGAAGACGGGTTAACTCGGAGGGGTACAGCCACAGGATTGGCAGGGGATGGCGTCATCATTAGCACTCGACAAGGACCATGTGGAGAAGAAGGATCTAGAAGGCCGGAACGGAGCGCAACGGAATTGCGGGGTTCTGCACAGCCACCGGATTGGCTAGTGGCTGTGCCGAAGAGGCGTTGGGGGCTGTGCCGACAATCGGTTGGGGCGGTGCTGTGGATGAATGGATCAGGTGACGGACTTTCTAGAAAGTATATAAGTAGTGAGCACTGCCACCAGAAGTTCCTTAGCGAAATTCTTTTGTATTGCCTACGACTTCTTTGTACTGCCACTTAGTCGCCTTAGGCACCACTCAAATCTATCTTAGGCATCTAGTGCACGGCTGGTCCCCTGACCCCTACTAGTGCCTTATTGTTTACCCGACTATCTCTATCTCGCACTTCCCCACGATCAAGATAGCTTCTCAAGATCAGCGGAGTGAGTGGACTTGTTCTGGTGCGTCAATCTGAGGGATCTGCACCTGATCTTTCACCCGGCCATTACCAAGCCAAGTGGAACGTCAGGCGCCGATCCCTGATCTGCTTATAGCGATCCGCACTGGTCCTAACAACGGCCCCAGCCCTCCAATCGATCTCTGGATTGTGCCGAACCAGTCAGTCGTGCCCTAGGTAAACATTTGACGATGATAGCTTTGTAACGGACATTACCAGATCCTCCTCGTGGTCCTCGAAGGACACCTTTGCTCTAACGAAGTGGAAAATTGTGCCGCCTCCCCCCGCCGTTCCGTCAGCCATCTGAACCTTCATTGGACGAACATATCGCTCTTGCTTCAGGGCGTACCGTTCCACAAACCCTGCGTCGATGAACGTTCCTGTCGCTCCTGAGTCTATCAATACATGAGCATCCGTTTCTTCGAGTTGACCGTCGATGGTTTCCGCCTTTAATGTAACGTAGGCGTTGAGTTCCCGATCGGCCAAGCTACGCACGATTACGCTCGTTCGTTCGTCTGGTAGGTGGTCTGCGACCTCTTCCTCCGCTCTCTCAGCTTCCTCACTCTCTCTCTCCTCGCATCTTCTTAATTCAACATCTGCTAGTTTGCTCGAAGCTCTTGTCGGTCGTTTGTACGAGTGAAGCACATATATTCCCGGCCTGGTCATAACATACTGTCCCGGTCGAAAATGTTGACCGTTCCTACGTACAAAAGCTTCTATGTTTGCGTCGGGAGACCTAGCTACTCGCGACGCTCGGAAAAACCTGCTCCGTCTTCTAGAGCGCGGTGCTCGTCTTCACTGAACACTTCCATGCCCCTCTCGTCGCTCAGCTCCCTAATCGCTTCTTCGGTCGTTGGCTCTTTCGCATGCATCAGTTCCTCGAAGAAGGCCGCGCGGTCCTCGACTTCCATTGCTGCGACGATCGCCCGGATCTTCTCCTTTGACTTAGGGCAGGTGCGCGCCCAATGTCCCTCCTGACCGCACTTGTAACAGGCGCCTCGGCGTCTCGCCTGGTTCATGGAGACGTCCATTGCTTGACCGGCGCCTCCAAACATGATTCCCGTCGCATCACGACGGTCGGCGAGCTGGGGCGCTTGACGCTGGGGCTGGGGCTGGGGCATCGTGTAGCGATTCATCGGCTTGCGCCTGTCCCTGACGATCTTCCGCATCCTCTGCTCGACCTTATCCGCCTCGATTGCGGCCTTCTTGTAGGCCCGGTACGTGGTCGGGATGGATCCTCTGCGAGCGATGCCCTTGACGACTTCGATGTGGAGGGCGAAGTGCAGGCGATCGATTACGATCAGGTCATGCTTAGGCTTGGTCAGGCCTGCTTCCGCCAGGATCATTTCGAAACAGATGAAGAAGTCCGCGGCCGTGTCATCCTCTTGTTCGGCCTCTCGGAACTTCTGCATGGCCTTTTCACGCTCGTTCGTGTCTGAGAAGGTGGCGTCGAGCTCATCCAGGAACTGCGACCACGTTTGCGTGAACATAATCACGCCATTGGTCGTGTACTTGTTTGTATAGATGCGAGCCCAGGAGGAGGGGTGGGTCCCCTTAAGGTACGAGAGGGTGAGCAGGATCTTGCTCGTGTCGGTAGCATACTTCGACGCGTTCGCATGGAGGAATAGTTGGACCTCATGGATGAATGCTTGGTAGCTCTCTCCTTCGGAGAACTCGCAGGGTTTGTTTCCGCTCGTGCCGCTCGAGTTTGTTGCTGCGGGCAGTTGATAGCTCTGGAAGGCGGCTGCTATGAGCGCGGCGATTTCGGCCTTTGATTGAGCGGAGAGGCCAGTTGTCGACGACATCGTGACTGAGTCTTCCGATTCGTCGTCTGAGAGGATGAGGGGTTCGGGTTCTCGTCTCTCGGTAAAGGATGTCGAGCGTTCGATGGTAGGGGCGACCGGGTCAGGGGTGGGATTTACGCACTGCCAGACCAGACTCTCTTCCTCCCACTGGATTGTCCACTCTTCGTCTCCGTCGTTCCAACGAAAGATTTGTCGTTCGGCGTCGTACCAGGCTCCTTCCGGGAAAGCGTCACGCGCTTGTTCCGATAGGGACTCTATCTTGACGGTTCGTCGTGGAAGCTAACGACAATGCAGAAGACCGAGACAGTGATAACGAACGAAAGAGAGGTTGAGCACTGGAAACGTCTCGAGACCTTCGTCCAAATGAGGTGAGCGTGCCACCAGACGGATACTCGCAATGCCAGGGTGATTTGTTTGTTTGGGGGTTGCTTGGAAAGTACGCAGCGACAAGGCGGTTGTCCTTGTTGCTGGGCGATGTTTGATAGGTGTTCCGCTCGATGGTATGCGAGCGGTGAGTGGTGTCCGAGAGTATCGGTAAGTTCGAAAGGTGGTCTCGCTTTTATGTTAGGCCGAGTTCAGTAGACCGTCACTAAGACGAGCTGAATCGACGCTAGAGTCCAACGCACACTGGTACAGGGTGGTGGTAAGTAGATTGTATTAACAAACGAGCGAACGGTTAGTAGCTACCTGGTACAGGGTGGTGGTAAGTAGAAAAGCGAGACAGGGGATTTCTACTCTACCAACCAACTACTTAAGCGCTTCGAGCGCGAGAAAGGTAGACCAACCAAATAAAAGACAAATGAATGACAATGGAAGTAAACATGGTGCACAGACCATGATGAGTAAGCGAGCGGACGAGAAAGGAAAGAAGGTAAAGAGGGGATTGGGGAGTCGTGCGTTCGAGTCCGTGAGCGGCCATGATTAAAAGAGAGGAAAAGAAAAGAAAATGAATGCAAGGGAAAACACCTCCTAACACATAGTTTATCCTAGAATGGCAATCAGTCTATTTCCTTCTAACAGGCAACCTGACCAGAGAATTATCAAAAGGGCCGCTGGCCCAGGTAACCATGAATCATTAATATTGCCAAGCGTATCACACACTGCCTTGCGCTTTGACATCATCCAAGAATTGATGAATGCAACACATCAGTATTGGCGCTATCACTGAGCACCCCTTATGTTTAAAAGAGACGAGACTTCAGCAAACCCTCAGAGAGTTTGCATGCTCCTATGATGCGGGACTCGCAGTGGGGTGTGGCAATCCCTCTTGAGTAGGTGAGACTTCTCACGGTCAATACCGTGCCATGCCGGCACTCGCTTAAGTGTAAGCGATGACCGGTTTTTGAGATTCAATAAAAAATATATTCGACTTCGTATCCTCACATCCACAATGCAGAAACTACTAGAATAAAGACCTGGTACCATGTTTTCGATGCCAAGGAATATGAATCTGCAAAAAAAACAATAGAATTTCATTGCGATATGGCCTGTAACATGACCATAGCTAACGAACTAAGCAACTTCTTAAGAATTTTTTCTTAACAGATTGACGACATGCATGAAAAAATACGATTTGTGCATTTATATGGAAATCATTAAGAAATTCGTGGAGTTCTGAAGACTTGAAGTAGTGGGGGTGGTTCTAATGAAATAACCTTATAAGGAAAGAAAAAATCACGTGATCAGTAGAACTGTAGAGATCGGTCAGTATGTATGCATACAAAAGACACAAATTGATTGAGCAGTGCCTGCGAGATAAGATACTGTTGAAGATGGTGGCAGACTTAATGTCAATGAGAATTGAATTTTTGCCTAAAGTGTTTACTGTGTTCACATAACCATGACTGAGTCTGAGCTCACCCATTCTCAAGATTCTCATGGGATCATACCAATATATGCATGTTATTTTCACTCTATGCACTAAAATATGTCTATTTATTTAATTTACAGAGTTAAAATTGCTAATAGACTTTCTTCGAAGGATGTAGACATGTTCAAACCAAGGCGGTAAATACGGATTGCCTTGGTATACCATATATAGCCATTTTTCGAACTCCGCTCGAAAAAAGTTGTCTCGCGCGACTAACAGGGATTGCCACACCCCACTCGCAGGAAGTTAGTAATCCGTCGCAGCTACTATAGAATGCTCGTGCCTGTATGGATGCAACGATACCACACACGCTCAATGTACTGGTCGCCCAGTGGGACAAAGTACTTTGCTAGCCAGAGTGGAATGGTGTTTCTTTCAAAGTTAACCGCATCTGTCCAAAAGAAGGCAAGGGTCTTATCACGTGGTTTTATTTACCATGTCTACGACAGTCAACTTGAATTTTTCGTTGCTTGCTGCTTCCATCTTTACCGTCGAAGACATCCTGAGCCTGGCTACTTCAGCATGACGCTTACGATGCGACAGACATTGTTTGCCCTGCTGGTTCGTGGCGTAAGACTCCTAGACAGTGAATTACTAGTTGCGAGGGCCTGAGGGAGGGGTGCACTATGGAGCAACAAGGTCTACCAAGAAGCAAGACGGAAGTGAGCAAATTACGGCATATGAGATACTAGGCCACTTGGTTTTGAAAGTTGCAAAGCAGTAGGTTGAACCCTTCATTAAGCACAGAATGCGGTAGTGGCAGCAAAGTAATGGACGTTGTTAGGCCAGATTCTGTTAGCATGGGCCGCATACTAGTACATGGCAGGGTACAAAGTTCTCTTTGGGCGGAGATGAAGCCGCAACTTGGGACATCAGTGCGTACTGTGAAAAATGCGGCACAAAAGTCCCAGACTACAATGTGCACCACCGGAAAAGTACAAAAACGGTAGGTCGTACAATCGAATTCTGCCGCATCATAATTGACAATGCCTGCCCATCCTAATAGTAGAAGGCACATACACGGAAAGGACAAGCCAGCTAGAGGTACTGTCCCCCTTTTGCTGTATGAGGTGTATCATCGGGAACTTATTATGCGCCTCTGGCTCAGGGTGCAGCGCCGCCGCTCCTGCCACTTTACGACGGAAGAGGGCTTCAAAGGGAGCTCCGGTTCTGCATCTACGGGGAATGATCGCCAAACCACCCAATCGGTCACGTTTGGGAGGTTCCTACATGTCAACTTTTGCAAATCCGTCCGGACCCACTCTTGAACATGTCGTACTACACGGCATAGGCACTCAGACAAGGCTCCTATTTGGTGTTCAGGTTGGTGAAAACTTCAGAACCTGGGGTTTGTTCGATACTGGATCGGATAAAGTTGTTGTCCACTCTTCAGCAACGGACCAACTACCTATTGAGGGTACTTCGAGCTTGGGGAGCTTACCAATAACACATCCCAACTACTCTGCGACATATAATTCGGATCAATACAAGTATCCCATGACGCTCGGAAACGTAGTGGTCAATGATCCAGAGCAGGTGGTCTGTGTTACTGACCATCCATCTGTACAGTCAGATCAATTCGGGGTCATTTTTGGCTTTGGGCGCCTGAGATCTGCTTCACGCAATCGGGGTTATTCTCCAATATTTGATACTATCCTAGATCAGCAGCATCACAATTTCAGGCACAGAACCATGACCATGGACATAAGTCAATGGCGACAAGATTCGAACAACTCACATCAATTCGACGCCCGCGTTGAAATAGGGTTAGTTGACCCCAACGACCCTCGTGTCACTTGGCTGGAAAAGGCGGATGCTGGATCAGCTCGGGAATGGCATCCTATCAAAGCAACAATGTCTTATGGAAGAACAAATCAACCCCATCCCCGGGCCGTCTTCATGGGCGCAAACGGAATCGTTGACTCTGGCGTTACGGGAGTCGTTGTTTCACAAGAGATCTTTCAACGGTTTATTGTACTTTTGATGAGTGAAGATATCAATCCTACAACTACGGAGGCGGGTGGCAATAGGTTACTGCTGGTATTCAGAGATGACGCCGAGAGGCTGAGGAGGAGAAACTTGGAAATCACATGTAACACAAGTACAGGAGGACAAGTCCGCATACCTATAGCCTTGAATTATCCATCACGCATCATGGCTCCATCCGGAGGTACACATCGTATAATGACGGTATATTGTGACCTTACTGGGCTTTTAACACGGATAAATTCCGATTTCATCTTCGGAATGCCCTTCTGTAAGTGTTTTATTGTTTTGGTATTTATCGTAAGGAGAACTGACTTTCCCGAAGATCAGGGTGTACATGAGCAGAATATGAAGGTGGTATATTGCAACCCGAGTGGAACGGGTCCTGAGGAGGAGCGAGTCGGTATCATGCCTAAGTAGGGATAAGAGTCAACTAAGGAGGACGAGAAAAATTCGCCTCGAGCAGGAGGGAATTGGACATGATTATGGAAGTGCATATACGTGATTAGTAGACAAAACAACTATTATAAACGTATACTTTTTCCGTAAGTACGTCGAGGGGATCTTGAAAAAATATATCACGTGGACTAGAAAGCATTCGGAAGTACCTGCACTGAAAAGGAAGCATTAGAGTATATCAACTAGTTAGTCTTGATCTCACTACTTCAAGCATATCTCAACCGCCGTCTCGTCCTCGCTAATATTCCTCAAGAAGTAACACGAGTATAATTACAAGACCGAGAGGCAAAGAGTCCAATCAAGCCACAAAGACCCAAGTGTCCACTATAACTGACAAGCAGAGTCGGAAGCTCATTTGCAGTTTGTCACGACACCCTCGCCCGCCGTAACCGCCGTATTCAAATCGTTCTGCGCCTTGCTCACAGCGGAGGTGACGTTAGGGTCCGTCCTATTTCAAATCACCCGAATTAGTACACGGGCAACCCGACCAGAAAAATAATCAAAGTAATGTGGAAGGTAGAAATGATGAAAGGGAGAGCACGTACGAGGTAATGCTGTCCAATGCACTCTGAATGGCTTGCAAGCCTTGTGCGACCTGGTCGCGCCCCTCGGGAGGAGCGTTCTGACCCGTAATGAGAGCCTGGGCGATAGTAGCAATGCCGTCGCGAGCGTTGTCCAATCCGGAGATCGCGTCAGTCGTCGCGGAGGTAACGTCTGGGTCACTAATAGCATTGAATTCACACATGGAACAATTAGATTATCGAAGTGGCGGAATAAGACATTAAGTACTGACTTGGCACCTGCAGACGCGATGGCGTTCACGTCATTCCTCGTCTGACCGAGAGCCCTCACGATTTGCAGTCTGTTAATGTTGCATTGCAGGTTGCCGATTTGACGGCGAGAAAGTGTCTCGCCCGCTGGTGCTATCGCGCGGAACAAGCAGAATCGAAGCTTCAATAAATCCAGTGAGAAATAGAGTAGTAATGGGACATACCAGCAAAGATGGTCTGCGTGAAGAAGCTGAGCACGACCGGGATGACGAGCAAGGAAGCAAAGGACACTCGGGCAAACATATTGAATGTGAGAACGACAAGGAAGAGACTCGCAGAGTCAACACGAAGGCGAAGAACAAGAGGAGGACGAAGTACGGAGGGCAAAGGCTGTGAGATCAACTCAACTGGAGAATTCACTCGAAGCAAGTAACAGTACCTTTTATACCTCTTGATATAACACGGATACGGAAATGGAGAGGCAGTCAAAGCATTTCCAGAAAGGCCAAACCGAAAGGAACGAGTTCTTGGCTAGAACATAGCATCTACATCAAATTCCTTGTCAAGCCGTTGCTTTATTACTCCTGAGAAAAGGACGTGTGTGGAAGAGCGGACATTGCACAAGCGGTAGTAACGCAGCTCGGCTCAAGCATTCCAGGTGGGTTAAACGAGACGGTAGAACCAAGCGACAAGGCCACCAAGTCCCGAATCAAGAAATTGCAAGAGTGCACGGGTGCAGTTGCACCCGACATGTGCGACACCATTGCAAGCGGACGATGACAATTCAAAACAACAGAAACGAATAGCATGCGGACACCACCAAAGAAGCGCTTCTCGCAGACCATCTGAGAACAACCAAAGGAGCGAGTAGACCGAGTGGCAAAGTCCGATGGTTACCTAACGACAGTTGTTGTGAAGATTGCTATAAAGCGGTGCATCAACGACCCATTATCCAATGATCAGTTCTTTTTCCGTCCCAAGCTGCACTTAATTAGTTGGAACTCCGCACTGCCATCTTGCGCCGCTAGCTGCATTGAGGGTGCAGATGGCTTCTCTTGGGTCATCGGAACTGGCTGAAACCGCTGGAAGCATACACAACGATTGCACCCGTGTACAACTTGAGGGTTACCTAGAATACAGCAGTCTCCGAATTGGTCATGGCGGCTGCTTGCTATCCTTCTCTCCATTGATGCGTACACGCCGTACATCTGTCAGAATGGAAGAAATGGGAAAAGGGTGGGAAACCGCGGTGAGCACTCCACAGGTGAGTCAGTAAGAAAGAAAGAAACCCATACCGATAAACTAGACATTTAGAAAGCAGCAAGTCATCAACAAAGATCCTCCAACGAAAACGCAAGTGGTCCACGCACAAGTAGTCATAGGCTCATCAGCAGACCGAATCTGCAACTGATAAAAATACGCCCTATCGTTATCACATTTCGGACAGGCAACTACCCAGTCGAAATCAGGAATACGGACATTTCCACGATCACGAAAGCAAAACCCACCACTTGTCGAATCTGCATCCTTCCATGTTGCGTCCCCGCCCAGTACGTCGTCTACCGCCTTGCGTTGGAGTCTCTCGCGAGACGTCATCTAAACATAGGATATAGGACATAAGCAACCAGAGCAACGAAGGGAAAAGATCATCAGCGTCAGTGGGGACGTTCGAGACGAAAAAGATTGACAACAACGAAGAACGATTCAAATAGCACTGACAGATCCGTAGTGCCCGAAGCTTGCAACAAGCCGACAAGGCGAAAGACTGGAACAGGTGATATCCATTGGATTGAAAACTTACCTGCTTGGTGATCGGAAACTCATACGCACAGGTATTGCATGCCCATTTGTTGTAGCCTGTATCTGCTGATATGACGAGGAAATTTGCGCATGATGGGCAGAACAACATTTGCTCGTTATCTCGACGGAAATACAATATTTCTGTCTAAATAAACTGTTGGATTACGTGATAGCAACAACTCTCTCAGTCACGTGCTCAGGCAAGTGTTTTTCTTTTTATTTGTTGATCCTATTACATTGAATTACCTCCAGGTACCGGTACGTCGTCCTCTAACGTGGGTACCTTGAGGCGTCCACGTTACCTCCCCTTCATACGGCAGGCTCGGTAAGAGTTGACTAAGTAAATCAAAGGTAGTATACCCCACCGTCTCCTCTGGTCTTTCAAGAAATTCAAACCTATTAGCATCATTTCCGAGTGCATCTCGCCCACGATAAACAGCAAAACAGTAATGATACCCCTTCTCGCAGTGAAAGATCTGGAATTCCCAACCGGAAGCAAGCTCCCCGTCGATAGCCAGGATGTTTCTGACGGGATGGCATTCAATGCGTAAATAGTTGGTGGGGGTGATGGGCAAGCCGATTGCTCTTATGAGGGACTCTTTGATTGTCAGGAGAGTCACTGCACGACGCAAGATCTCCTCTTCTTCATTCAACCTGGTGACTGTGTAGACCTCCCTTGCGGTGAGCTATGAAAAGGAGTATTAGTCGTGGATTGAGCGAAGGCCCGCAAAGAAGAGGACTCTGGTGGAATGTATACTTACCTTGTCGCGATTATTCAATAACCAATCCCGGAGAGGTTCTCCATCAGTAGTCAACTGCTTTAATCCAAGACCGAGTTTGGCCCGTTCCCTCCCTGTACATGCAACCATTGCTATTATACCATGATCATAGGACGTCACGAATGTATGTATGGAGCGCGGTTGTCCCGTAGTTTGTCCCGCTTCAGCAAACTACATTACCGGGTGAAAGTTAGCAACGCATTACGGTCTGTTTAACTAGAAATGTGCTGACTTCCTCTATCCATTTCTGTTCTGAGGCATTCTGGCGGAGAACCCACTTGTTTCGTGGGACTTGCGCTCGGTGCATCATAGCCAGCGGTAGAACGTGAGCTACCATCACCTCTGGAAGACATAAGACCAGAAGTCAACCATGCGAAAGCCACAAGCCACAAGAGGTAGGTAATCAGGATTCCCGACTCACTGAGCGTCTTGGAGTCTTTTGGCATCTGTTGGAGTTCTTGGGCAATTTGACTGCCTGGATAGGCTCTAAGAATAGTATTATACAGATTCATATACGCCTTTGAAAATACGCATCGACGTTTTTGTCAGCATATACACATCGAGATTAAAGCATACCAATCAATGAGTTTACACGCACCGAGCTTTTGACATGCGATTCCACGCTGCAGGCCCAGCCAAAAATAGGCCCATCCATCGTAGTTTATGCGTTCCAAATTCCGAGCAATAAGATGTGCGAGTATTCGACGTGGTGGTTGAATTCAACTCGCAAATTTGAAAGTGGTGGCCTGTATATATATACGACGAGTGCATTATGTAATCCACTGTGGTGGCTCTTGGTCCGATACAGTAAGTTATATACCTCGCTGAATAGGCAACCTCCCGTGAAACGTTACACTTGCGCTGCTTCAAATTGATGTAACCGCGCCGATGTTATGCATTAAAAGCCACTGGACAAGCGACCAATGTAGATTACTTCATATGACGGCTTATACGCACCGGTAGAAAGGGGCATACAACTATGAACCCATACAACTAACCCTGTGTTACATGTTACTGAAGCGGCACAACCAACCCACTGTCATGCGGAACGGTTGCCTACTCACATTTCAGTACAGTAACCGCAAAAACCGGCCAGGTGCCCGGTTCCCAGTCGTGAGCTTGACGGATACATGATCCCGAGATCGTGTTTCATCCTTATATTAGAATCGTTTGTCGTATTAAGCGGGACTACGGTAAATATGCAAGTTACGTTAGATTACTCTCTGAAGCAAATACGTCAGTTGCTCACTCGCATGCAGAGCAGAAAGAACGCGTTACGATGCATCATAGGCTCAAACCCAATGAGTTCTATGCTATGTAGCCAAACATGGTCCTGGACTCATCGTTTCCGGATCCGGACTTTCGAGCTATAACCCGAGCTAGCCTTGGACCTCTTTTTCTCTTTCCCCTCTTTATCCTTCTCACTCTGCTCTTCCTCCGGAATGGCTACAGGTTTCAAGATCGGTCCTCGGCTATACATAGCATTGAGGACTGTAGACGTTCTGGGTTTGCTTTTCTCGCCTTTCTCGTTATTACGGATCTGGGTATCACTACGAGTTGGGATTGCAGTCGAGTCGGGAGTCGGAATCTGAGTCGGGACTAGAGGTGGCGTCGGTGCTGAAGTCGGTATCGGTGGAGGCGGAGACTGCGACTGTATTCGTACATTCTCTTCTATGCGCTCTTCGTTCTCCAAGTTGGCACCAGTACGGCGAGGTGGTAACCGTGTCTTAATCAATCCCGAGCGATCCCCGGTCCTCAAAGTCGCCGATACTCCGTTGTCTGAGTGGAACGCATAATCTTCCTCGTCCGCAACCTCGTTCGCAACCTCGTCCACAACCTCGTCCTTATCACTTTCCTCAAAGAGCAAATCATCATCTATCATCTCCGCGCTCTCCGCCGCATATGGTCTTAATAGGGCTCTAACGCGAGAAGCTGATGGCGTCCATTGTTGTTTCCCATTCTGCTGCGTTCCTGCGTTTCTTCTCGTTGACGATGAAGATGAGGAACTCGAGGTGGTGTTTATTAATCGTAATTTTTGGCGTTGGGTAAGCGCAAGCTTCCATACGGACTCGAGTTTACGAGCTTCAGCATTCACACGCCCAAGACTCTCTTGGAGCCCAGCGAGGAGAGTAGGAAGAGGCATTCGGTAGACTTCGAGACTTGGCCTGACAACATATGTCCAGTCTACATAAAACATCGTTGTGAAATGGTCAAGAGATGAAGAGGCGGATAAGACGCACCTTGTAGGATCCACTTCTCACCGTCGTCGGACCCAGTTTGGACGATGGCATTCACGGACGTGCCTCCATAGTTGTCTCCATTTTCGCCCTTGATTCCACCTCCAGTCTCTTCCTTCCCTTTCTTTTTGCCTTTCTTTCCAGTCTCTTCACTTTCCTCTCCCACCACCGCGTCCCTCGTCACCATCAACATAATAGCTACCTTCACCTTCCTCCTAATCTTATTCCTCACCACCGAAAACTTATGCACATGTTTCTTCCCAACAACAAACATAATCGACATGTTCAAGTTCTTCCTCCCACTCTCTACTTTTCCATCTGCCCCATACTTCACATCTTTTCTCAAAGCACGAGGTGAATTTTCTTGAAATCGTTTTTCCGGGGTTCCCAGGAGGCCCTTTGGTATAGCGTGGACGGTTAGCCAGGAGTTACGAAAGCATGGAAGACGACGGATGAATTTAACAGGATGTACGCGAGCCCATGGATGGGATGGGTCGACTATGGGAATTGGAGAGGCTCTTTCTGGGTTTGGGACGCTCTGCGGTGCGAGGAGACGTGTAATATTTCCCGGTGTTGTTCGTCTGAACTAGAACATGGAGGATAATTAGCACAGAATTACAATATGAATGAGGAATGAGGCGGAGAAAGTACTTGCCTTTATAGAACGCAAACGAGGTGCCTTAGGAAGTCTGCTTAGTTTTAATGGTGTTGCCATTCATCTGAACGAAGAAATTCGAGCACTGAAGCAGAACGCCGCAGCATCCGCTGCAAATCGTCACGTGCCCGCCTCTCTGTTCTCCATTTTCCTCCAGCTCGTTCGAAATTCCTGTCATATTCTCCTCTCTGAAACCAAAAACATGCGCCCAACCCTTCCCGCTCTCTCTAAGCACCTCTCCAGCACGCCCTTCAAACGTTCGCAAACTGGGCTCTTCCACGGATCGTTAATCCAATTTGGCAACAATGTCCCCTTCTCAAAACACAAGACGCGTAGAACGTGGTTACCCAATATCCAAAGCAAGGGATTGTTTTCGGAGCTGCTGGGTAAGGAGCTGGATGTGAAAGTCACTGCGAGGAGTCTGAGGATTATAAGGAAGGTGTGATATCGTTTTTTTCCCTTCTTTCCATGTTGCATGAACTCTTATTGAGTGGGCGCACTATTGTAGTACGGTGGTCTAGATCAATACATCCTCAATACCCGACACGAGCTCCTCGGACCTGAAGGGATGCGTATACGTCTCATGCTTCGCTCGAAACAAGAGAAACTTGCTCAGAACGCACAGGAGGAGACGCACGAAGGTGCTGCTACGGAATCAAACGGGGAGTCATTGGAGGGGAAGGGGAGTAGCGAAGCTAGTGACGGAGCGGAGGAGGCGAAGGTTGACGGCGAGGCTCAGCTCGACTCGACATTAACATCACAGGGAGGTGTAGAGGGGCTGAGGAGTACTAGTAAGGACGAACCGGATCGGCCTCAGACTACTTTATAGAGTTTCTAGTGTACATCGTGAAACGTTCTGCATGCAAATTACTCCTCCCACTGAACAATTGACACTATAACCAAATGCTGATGCAAACGAATCGCACCTTCCCGGACTTCGCTCATGGTGCCTATACACAAATCTACTTTCCAGGGTGGAGCTATAATTTCCATTATCAATGTATCGACCATTCAGGTCGGAGTAACACCGACGACGGACGTTTATGCCTGTACTCGTAAATCAAGCCAGATCTGGATACTTATATCTTCCACAACCTCGCCTTCCTACACACCCAAGCAACTGCGCACAGGGCAAAGGAGTAGACAGACAAAACGACCATGGCGACGAAATCGGAAGCGTACATCGTCGACATGGAGAGGTTGATCAGCCCAGTGGCGACGTTTGCCTATGTGAAACGATATCAGTTCAATATGATAGTCGAAGGGTAAATAGATAAAGGGAAAATGATAAGAACGACGGAAGGACGTACGAGTAGAAATATCGCGAGCCCGTTGAGGTTGATCGCCTCAAGCAAAGGTGGAGCTTCAACTTTCGGCTTCGTTCTTGCCATCCCGGTTCCGCTCGAGACGTACGAAGGGTGAAGGTTACTCGGAGATACAGGGATCGAGCTGAAGCCCAATGACCTAGAAGCTGGAGTGGAGAGCTTTTCGAGTAAGAGGTAGAACATGATGAAAGATGTGTTGTATGCAGCAACCCAGATAACGTAGGGTAAATTGGTCTACAAGTGGAGATTCATCAGTTCGCTTCGAATCATTCCTTGAAGAAAGGATAGCGGTGGTACTTACCAGTCGTCTAGAGACCCAGCCTCCAATGCCCGCCCAATAGCACAACCCGAGGCATGTCCACCAGAGAAACGCATACGAAAATAGCTCAAGAACAGTCTTGTCATCCTGACGCTTTGGTATCTTTCCATTGGCCTGGCTATCATTCCCATTCGCAGTGTCGTTGTCGTTTGTAATGGTGCGGTTAACTGTCGGAGTGGCGTTTGTCCCTCGCACTCGTAAGCGCAGCTTATTCTGTTCGCGTCGGAAGTCGGAAGGTGAAAGCGGAAGAATCAGTGTTCCGACGGAGAGTCCTAATAGGTGTATTGCAAGATAGCCTAGATCATCAAATGTGTATAAACTCAGACGGCGAAAAGTATCGAGATGACAGCTACGGAGTACACGAACCTATCAGCGACACTAAACCTTCCTTGTTTGAACTGATAAGGCCAGTCCGTTGCGCAGTCAACGTGTAACGCTGGAGAGGCGTCATCGACAGAGCTAGCTGATGTGCTGAAAAATAATATCATCAGATCGGGAATCGTAAAACCATGGAAAGAAACAGCCTACAAAGCGCAATCAATAGCCCTAAGAGCGATATCGGCAACTGAACTATTGCAGGATGGAGCAGAACTTGGAGGATCGGGAGAACAGCCAATGTAAAGAAAAAATTCCAGTGACTTCCATACTCCGATTCATGCTCCTTGGGACGGTCAGTGAGCTTAGACTGATGGCAACTATGGAAATAGCTATACAAGCTTACCGGATACTCCGTACCTTTGACCGAAATCAGACGTACGAAACCTAGTGCGAATAGTGGTGATACTTTCTTCACAACGGAAGCAATCTTCGGGATTGCTGGTGCTAGGAGATGCGATGGCTCCTTGAGAAGTGGGATGGCGGAGACAACTCCCTGAGAGAATACGAATGAGCCGACTCCAAGGTCCATCTACATAGCTAATCTTGTCAGCATCATTGTCTTTATTCTCGGAAAAGCGGCTCCCGCTCACCAATGACACTCCGAATGTCTCGCATTTCGCTAGCGAACGCGGGAAGACGGGGAAATCAACCGCAAGAATGGCTAGGCATGTCATGAGCATCATATGTGCTCGATATACTGACAAGGACGGTAATTGAGTTATGACGATACGCGAGTTGGGCAACGATATAGATGAGGTGTCATTCGAGTGAGGAGACGGCGACGATACTCGAGAAATAGAAGGGGACAGCGGAGGATCATCTGGGTCTTTCCGAGGAAGCCTAAAGAGTACAGCAGTCGGGATGACCAACAGGATGCATAGTACGAGAGGGATTTCCGCAAAGACCGTCATGGAAAGAAGGAGCGGCAAAACGAGGATGATCCATTCTAGTAGTAGATTTGTTTGACTCGGTGATGGTAGGTGAAAGCGAACGGCGGCATAGAGTGCAATAGAGCACTATTCACGGACATGATGTGTGAGTCGGATAGACTAAGATTTAGCAGAAGGAACGGAACTGACCAGCGCAACCGCTGAAACGGCGTTGACGTGCGCGACGGTAGAGCCCGTCGCACCAGATACGAACGCCTCTTTCGATGCCTTATAGTTCGCATCCATGTCCAGGTTAGTATCAGGTGGAGGGGTTATAAGAACATGTTGGCCGTGTTTTTTTTTGTAAGTGGTGACTGGCAATCCCCTATTATTCCGCGTGCATTCTCACGGGTCTGCTGAGGCGTGCCGGTGATCGACGTCCTTGAAATTCTTGTCGCACTTGTGAATCCTGTCTTCAACTGGCTGCAACATCGTCCGTAGCACACAGGTTGCCTTGGAAAAATTTGTAATATATGTATTACTATACAAGAATTCAGATATCTGTATGCCGAGAAAATTTATTAAAATTTGGGCGAGATATAGCAATTTTTTGACCATATCTCAGAAACTGGGAATGACTAATAAAAATGTTTTTTAATAGAGCTGAAGAAAGGCTCACAAAAAAGCATATTGTGCACTGAAAGAGGTGAAATTGTTGTTGTGGAAGGCTAAGTACTCAGAAACTTCGTGAGACTGAGGGTATGATGTCCAGGCATGTCTCCCTCAATAGGTGCTCAATTTCGTTTATTTTTTGTGAAAAAGAGTAGTTATGTTCCAGAGAACATTTATACTTATTTCTGTATAATCATATACTTGCATTGAGCATGAGTATGTCATGCACACACGAAGGGAGGTCAGATATATGCTGTCACGTGACCATATCGAGCAATGGTGTGAAATGAAATCGAGCTCTTGAGGGCTAAGAATAATTGTGGAGACAGAGGGAAAGTGGGAAAACTGTCAAAAATTCACAGTATGTACTCATTCACGACTGTATAAATTGATTCAGCACTTCTAGTTGTGTTAAATGTCCTCAATGGTGCAAATTCAGAGGTGCGACAATGTGATCGGCTGGAATTACTAAACATAGGAATTATGTAAACTCCGATTGAAAAAAAAGCCTCACGCGCGAAGATGGGGGATTGCCAGTCCCCATTGTAAGTTTCCTGACAGGGATCATTCATGCACGTGCCATCGCTACCCACCCGTGCACGTGCACATCACTCGCTCTCCGAGCCGAGCCCCTGAAAGTGACTTTGAAAGAAGACTACGATTTCTGACTCGATTCGTCCTTCTCGCTCAACAAATTCATCGTCATCTCTTTCTCAGACTCTTTGCCTTCATGCCACTCTCACGAATGCGCAACATTCTTGAAATCGACGAAATCCTACGTACCTTTCTGCGATACTGCGACAGACGAACCCTTGCCTGCTTAGCGCGGACTGGTAAGGTCGTCTCTGACCCAGCGTTAGACGTCCTTTGGGAAAACCTAGAGACTTTCGCCCATCTTCTCAAGACATTTTCTGCTGAACTTATAACCTGGCATTCCACGAATGGCTCTCTTAAACCCGTGAGTTTCGGATGTATTTTACGAGGGGAGTGTCCGGGGCTGAACAATGTTCACCGTCACTGTGATATTGTAGGTCGTAAATCACCTCATCGTTCCACGAGATTGGAAACGCTTCTCGTTATATTCACGGCGCGTGCGTACTTGGGCGGCGGAAGATCTCTCCTACATCGACGAACCAATCGTCGATCATATTGCGTTTGGTCGGAATCCGGATTACATTCTTCCTCGTCTTACACAGATGGAGGTGACGGCTACCTCAGTCTCAGGCTTACATCTACAGACTCTAATGCTCTGCCCATCACTCGAGAGCGTATCAGTATGGAATTCAGACCCGAACCAATGGGTAACGCGTGCAATGTCCACGTTCTTCCGCACGTTAGTGGATAGAGTGCCGAAATTGAACAAGCTCATCGTACATTGGGGAGACGGTGCAGCTGTATCGCCCCAGTTCATAGAACGTCTCTCAGAAGTATTCTCCCCAGAAATGACAGAGTTACGGTCTGTCAACCTGTGGACTCCTAGTTGCGTTGATGCGAACGGCTTCGCTCGCCTCTCCCGACTCCCGAGTTTAACGACGTTGCATCTAAACCTGATTGGGGGCACTCAATCTATTATCTCAGAAGTTCCATACACTTCAGCAGCATTTCCTTCGCTTCAGAACCTTTTCCTTGCCGGTGAGATGGATGGATTCTACAAAGTCCTTGGGTGTTTCGGCAATTCATCACCCATGGTCAGTCTTGGGTTCAGCGTACGTGAATACCCGAAAGCACGAGAGCTACGGCAGTTGTTCGAAGCAGTAGCGTCAAAACTCCATTCCCTTCGTCTATTGCAGTTTAACGTTCCGAAGCAGGAAATCAACGTTCAGTCTGCTAATAGACTATACCACACGAGTCCAGAACACTATTACCACGATATGAGCGTTCTAAAACCTTTGCTCACTATTCGCAATCTTGCCGCTGTGCATCTTGAACTCGGTGTCCCTCTTTATCTTAACGACGTAGATTTGTGTACCCTGGGGACGGCATGGCCTGCGATAGATGTCCTCAACCTATGTTCCAACCCGTATTGCGAGCGTGCAAGGGCTGTACGGCCTATAGGGACTGTCGTTGGCCTCCTTGCGATCGCCGAGCTGTGCCCCTCCTTACATCACCTAGGAGTGTTCATCGACTGCTCATCAGGCATAACCGAAAGCACGGTTGCAGCATCCTCCGTCGCCTCGCATTCTATCATCGACCTCGACGTCGGTCGCTCGCGAATCGAGGGGCCAGCGCTCGTTGCAGCGCTTTTGAGTGGGGCTTTCCCGAATTTGAAAGTGTTTCAGTGGGCTGGGATGGATACGTCTGAAGTAGTGGAAGCAGGGTCGGAAGAAGAAGGCTTTGCGTCTGCATGGAGGCAGGTGTTCGATCTCTTGCCGGTGTTTAGGGCCGTTCGAGCCAATGAACGTAAGGAGACGAGGCCAGAAGTTGATTGGGGGGATATTGCCCTGAGTAGGAGTCCGGAAGAGGAGAGGGATACGAGGGCGGGGATGGTTGTGGATTGAGATACTCTTTTCTTTCGTACTTGGTGAAATCAGATTTGGATTTTCTTGCATTGTCTCATTGTGGTCCCGCGGATTTTCAGTGTGCTTTCTGCATAATATCACGCTTAGGGTCGGATTTTGAGAGATATTCCTTCAAACGTAGGAATACAAAGCGCATTGGGATGCACAATCGTGCATGGCAAATGGTACGCTATATTGAACAGTACTGTATATCACGTATGGCTGTTTAGTAGTTTGCTCTTGGCGACTATTGCAGGTCATCGCACATACATGGAGCGAATTGCCCATATATGGGACAGAAAAGGGTGCGACTGATTGTATGGCACAACCTATGAAAACAGTTTCTAGGGTTTATCGCTGACTGGTGTTAGTTATCAGTCAGGGGCTTTCAAACTCACTTTCAGAACACAGCATTAGTTCAGTTCAGTCCTCGTGCTAAATGCGTCGTATTGCGTGAGGGAATCCTGATCGATGAACGAACGCTTGAACAGAATATGCTTATCGCGCAGCAGGAGGGGACTACCGATGATGCCTGTGATGGTGAACGAGTTTACGTTACCCGAGACCACCGACGATTGAGCAGGACAAAGGAAATGATGATGACCCCGACGGTATTTGCACGCTCGGAATGTATTAGTCATACGGGGGACTAATAAATAGAGTTTGATGACACGTGCTTTCGTGGTCACCCAACAACTCTGTGCTCGTCCCACAACATATATTATTATAATTTAGTTGTACTTCACTTCATTATTTATTCATATCATTCCTCGTCTCTCTCCCGCAGTCATGTCCTTCCTCTCTCCTCCTTCCTCTTCGTCGACCTCTTCGTCGACCACCACGAAAACAAAACCTATCAATCGCTTATTTCCCCATTCCAATAACAACTCCTCTCGCGCCAGCACTCCTAGCAATCACCCATTACCGGGTCCATCAAGTCGATCCACGAGCATGTCTCCCGCCCCGGCTCTATCTTCCACTCTATCTCTCCCGCCCCATCCCAAACCTCACCACAGCCATCATAAGGAGCACCATGGCATGCGCGCACACTTGGCGGAATTCCTACCTTTGCCACGACAAGCTGTATTCGATGTCAAGCTTACGATTCATCAGCTGTGGAACGTTCCTTTGGTATCCGGAGATTTTAGCGTGAAGTGGAGATTTCAGCATGTACATCGGGAGAAAGGTGGGACGAAGAGACCGGGGACTCCTAATGCAAATACCAGTGCATTCCTGCAATTACCATCAACGCCAACAACAACGTCGGTAACACCAGGGACGGCAAGTTCGAGTAGTGGGAGGCAAACGCCTGATAACACCGGATTTCTCTCTGATGGGGCTCACACGGCGTTCATGGCACGATCCGCATCTGGGTCTGGGTCTGTGTCGGGTAAAGGGAAAGGGCGAGAGGTTTCGGTTCCTATGCTCAACGTGCATGTTGATCATGATTCAGAACGCGATTCCGTGATGACCACCTCCGGCGCTTCCATGCTCTCCATTCCTTCTACCTCGGAGGGATCATGCTCCTCCGCCTCGTTGTCTCCGGGGACAAATCCCGTAGATTTACCCGGTGATGCCGCTGCTACCCCTCCCTCCCGCAAGAATTCGTTTGGTACTGGGGACAGTAATGGTAATGGGAAATTAAACGGGCATAATGGAGGGAAATGGCGAGGGCGCGGGATTCTCACACGAAGCGCGTGGACGAACACCTTACGTGGCGCTCCGAGATCATCATGTCAAATTCGGCCAAACCGTGAGCGTTACCGTGCACATTAGCATCCAACGCGACACGCATGAACTACAACCCTGCGAATTGAGGCTCATCGTCGAACAGGTACATTTTGCCATCAGGTTCGTGCACAGAACGTTGACCCTTATCATTAGCTCTCAAACCCAATGGATCCTGCGCCCCAAAGTCCGCGCCTGGGCGCCGTATACCTCAATTTAGCGGAATACGTTGATAAGGGTCCCGTCATGCGGCGACATCTCCTTCGAGAATCAAAAACCAACGCAACACTCCAACTGACCATCGAGTTAACATATGTGGGTGGGGAAAGTAACTATAAGGCTCCACCATTACAAAAAGGAGAAGTTATGGCCGGTGTATCTGCACTCTTGGAAAAGACCGCTGTAGGTGGTGCACCCCGACCTCGTCCGGCATATGACAGAACTGTTTCGAGGCCTGCGATGAAGACGCATCGGAGAGGAACGGATAGGAGAGATGTTTTTGGAATTGGGGACGCTGGTGTTGTAGGAGGCGATTTGGGTCGTCCCTCGATTCCACTTGGAGGAGGAATTGGGCTGGGGATAGGAGGGATAGGTGAATTGGGGGGACTAGGAGCTGGACCTGGAGTGGGAACAGGAGTAGTGGGGTCCTTGAAAACGACGGAAAACATCATCGAGGCGATATTTAACCCCGTACCGAGCAGCTCACCTGCCCCAAGTCCTTTTACGTATTACGTCCCGCCGAGACCGCCTGCCACGCCCGTACGATCGTTGAGTGTGAATACGGCTAACACGACGTGTTCGAGTCTAGGGAGTGGGAGTATAAGTATTTGTGGGAGTATTGGTGCGAGTGGGAGCGGAAGTGGAAGTGGCGATGTCGATGTAAACGATGACGGGGATGTGGAACTGACCGCCGAGCATGACTTTGATCCCAGTCCTAGGCTCAATGCTGCACGTATACTTGCACCCTCGATAACGAGTAGGACGAGCGGGATGAGTAGGCAGAGCGATCGATCCGTTGCTACTACTGATTCGTCTATGTCGCATCAATCTTCCCAATCGCTTGAGGAGTTGGGAAACGGGAAAGGGAGGGATGGTGCGAATGCGGCGGAAAAATCTGGCTCTGGTTCTGGTTCGGGTTCGGGTTCTGGTGTAGGAGGGAAGTGGTGGAAGAGGTTTGGTGGGAGTGCGAAGAACGAGGGGGAGGGTGTAGGAGGAGCGAGTGCGAGTGCAAGTGAAACCTCGAGACCTGCGTCTCCTCTTCCTCTTCCTCGTTCTTATCCTCATCCCCATCCCCGTTCCCACCCTCTTCAGCAATCCCAAACGCAAGCATACTCTCAAGATCAGCTAGACACGCGCTTGGTGTATCCGGATGTTCGGGCGCAAATACAGCAGGGAACGCATACGCATACGCATAATACGCATTAAGAGTACAATCACGGCAATGCTCTACTCGGGAGTCAGGATTTGGGGTTGAGGAAACTAATAAGGGAGAAGAGGGAGTAGAGGGGATAGAGGGTTGGGGAGTGTCGGACTGGGCTCTTGATGTCCTTTCCTCCGTTGTCACCGACATGGTGGTCCCTTTTCCATTTCTCCGATCCTAATCCCAATTCCAATTCCAACTCCGGTTTCGTTCGCGTTTGCGCCTTTTTTCCCTATGGACTGCGGCTCCGCCCCCCCAGCACACTGTCATCCAAGTTAAAGGTTTCAAGGACGGACACGATGCCGTGCGAATAGGACTTCGAACGAAACAAGGGAACCTGGGAATGCTTGGTCCCATGCTCCTCCCACCCCCTCCTACCCACCGTCAATGTATTGCATGAACGTTTTGAAGGAGACAGACTCCCCATGATGGTCTTGGGCAGTATACGATGAATGTCCGTCTGTGTTTGCTGCTTGGGGTTGGGGGTAACTCGGAATACGCGACGGACTTACTGCCTCCTGTTTGGTTTTGCATGCTCTGTGACGTATCTTCAAAATGCTACCTCTCTTTTTTGCTTTCAGTTATCCGTCCTCGACATTCGATTCCCGACTTTCGGATTTTTTGGTTTGCGACTTGTTTCTCCGTCCGACTCCTATCAAGTATGCTTTGGTTGAAACTCTAACTCTGGATACCTCACTACTAGATTCGAGGAATCGCCTTTTCCCATTCCTCCATTTTTTCTTTGGCCTTTGGTTTCGTTTTCGATTTTCGCTTCTGTTTCCAGTTTCGCTTTTGGTTTTTCGCGTATATTTATCCCTCTTCGCTCTTCAAACTCTTCAAGTTTATCAATCTTTTCTTCCGTTTCATCTCGTCGCCGTTTCTTTGATCACTAGATTCTCACACGTACACAGAGACATACACGCACATTCCATTCCGTCCACTCCATACCGTCATGATATTCACTCTCTTACCTACTGGTTGCTTTTTGCTTTATTGTTAGTAGTGCATCTTAATGGTTGTAACGACTTGTGATGATTAACGACTATTTCATGTTTCCTACTTCGTTCGTTTATATCGGTTTCTTCCGTTATTCGTGTCCCTTTGATCGTGATTCGGTCTTGCTTGCCTTTATGTACGTCGTACGCATCCTGCGCTACGCTACGCTATCCAATCCAACCCAATCCCAATTGAACGTATCCTACCCTACGACGCTGTATCATCAATATACTTCTACCCTATATCATGGATAATGACTCTTGCCATTATTGTCGCATTTCGTTCCGACACCATTTGGTACGGTACTCCCCGAGAGATAGAAAGATACGTCCAATATCTATCTTTGGTTTCGTCCGAAGGCCGACTTGGGATGCGTTACTCATATGTAGACGTAGGCATTGTCGATGTGCGAGAATAGCTGTATGACTCTCCCGTATTTACTTCTGCGCGTTGTGTAAGAACTCTGTACTATGTATTAATTATGAGATTTGTAGTAGGAATATCAACAGAGTAGAATTAGAATGTTTTCGATCTATCTGTCTATTTAGCACGACGCACGACAGACGAGTTCAGACGAGTACTAGTGATCATGTTATTGATAAAGCCTCGATTCCCAGACTGTACTGACCAAATCCTCCTGAATTAGAACACGTTTATTTTATTCAATCTCAGTCTAAAGACTAAGAGGTCTTGTTGTGCCATATGTACGCGCTCATGTTCGTCAGCGTCAGCGTCAGTTTCAGTAATAAAAGAATTGAGGTTCAAGAATCACAGGGGGATGGATTGAAGCCCAACACCATGTACGAAGATACGTACTACACATGGAGGGTGTACGTATCATAATACCCCAATAAGTCTCGAAAACATATCGGTAAACGACTCGAGATGAATGGTTATCTTGCTTGCACGTACTGAAGGCCCCGTAACCATGACATCAGCCACATTTGCTCTTTGGCCGATCTTAGATTGCTTAATTGGCCAAAGCTCGTCCGTCAGGGTCACAAAGACAGAGGTAGTCCTTTGGCACTTTATGTGGTGCATAAAAGACCACAGGCCAGATTTGGACCGTTGCGCAATTCTCGTAATGCGGGCTTTTTTCTTTTCTTTCTCAGGATACGTTTCAGACGCGTGTTTAAATGGCGACGTTACGTAATTTGTTCCCATGCACGAACATGCCTTTTACAGTAAGTCGACAACAGGACCACATTTATTTGTTGCATTTGTGGGTCCGTGTTTGCGTCCACGAGCGAAAGCAATCCATCTCAACCTCCGAGCTGCAGCTATATTTTGGCCGTGGTCGTTCGTCAATATGAATCTCGCTCTCTCCCCTTCTCCCGCCTACTGCCACCAAAGCCGTCATTCGTGGCCGAACGCCCTCCCTCCGACCTATAAAGCCAGAAGGAACGATTTATTCGTGTTGGAACACCCACACCTGGTATTCTCACTTTACTTCGCGAGTGCGCACGAGTCGTAATCCACAACCACATTTAAAACGTTGGAATTCCTGGACGAATAAGCATCTATCTCAGCCATGCGGGGTTCGACGAACACTATGAAGGCTAGGAAGCCTACGATAACCACGAAGCTCAGTAAGAGCCCGTCATCCACGCTCGCGCTGGCCGAAGGAGCACGGAAGAGGAGGCACCGTATACTCAAGCCGGCTAAGCGCGACCCGTACATTGAACTGCTAGAAGAGCGAAAACGTCGGGAAGCAGCAGCCCGTCGACGTGGTCGTCCTCTCCCCCGCGCCAGATGCGTCAATTGCGGCAATCCTGTCCAACACAGATCTGTTGGTGGAGGAACTGTTACAAATGCGGTCTTCGCGCATCGTATCCCTGAGCGCTTGCAGCATCCGGATCTTGAGGATCTATCGCCTGGTGCTTATCCTCAAACTGGCCGCGATCCGGTCATGGAGTTGGATGGACTTCGACTTGCACGGAATGTATTGGGGGTGTATGGTCAAGAGTGAGTAACGAACGATGATCTTCAGGGGCTTGACCAGGGCGCTAATGATTCTATTCTTTTCCTTTAGGCTTTTCTCTGCTGTTAAGAGTACGGTGCTTTCGCCCATACATGCCACACACAGCCACGAACTCCCTCCGTTCATGACGATTGCGTTGCCAAAGACGCGACGCCCTGAACACATGCCGACGCATGTGCTGGCATTACACGATGGCAACCCGGAGGTTAAGAAACGTAAAGTGCATCTCGCGCCTATTCACGCGCAGGTACTAGCTGCCTATTGCTCTCGTGTGCCTCCACTTCCGACTCCGTCGCCGCCTTCGCCTTCGCTTGATCCTGGCGACGTCTATTTTTACAGCCGCGAAGTACCGTTGATACCGTTCTGCATCCCTTCGCCGGATACGTTCCCACTGATGATGCAGTATCTCTATACTCAAGATTCCGCGCTCCTTTTCCGAAGCCTCGTCCCTGTTGGACCATCGTCTGGTGGGATGTGGGACGGGGACTTCTCTCGTATTCCAGACGTTCTCGCGGAGACTTACACCAACTCGACGCTGTTCTCGATGACCCTGCGTGTATACGGTATCTGGCAAAATGCTTGTTCGCTGGGTGTGCTCAACCCGCAGATATGGCAGGTGATCGACCTCGCGTGGAAGAATCATCGGAACGCGCTCTCGCAGGCTCGGCGATGAACTGACACGGTGACCTTTTTTTCTGATCCTCTCGATTTTCTCTTGTTAGTCTTTTCAATATGATATTTTTATTCGCCCGCAGCCCGTCTGTTGGGTGATAGTCTTCTGTCCCCATGCTTTGTTAGGCCGGCCTTTGCGATTCATTTCCTTATTCTTCCGGCGTTACCTTATAGTATCCTTTTATTACTTGTTCTTATACTTCACGTTGTTCATGCACCAAGCCGTTATGCCTGTGACGTGTGGCTATGTTAATTTTTATCATTCTTCGCTGCCTTGCTTTCCTCGTCGTTGTTGCCTCCTACCTCACTTCAAGTTCGCTGTCTTCCGGGTCGTCGCAAGCTCTGTTTTCTTACTTTGTCTGCTCTGTTGCTGTCCTGCTTTCTTTGCTGTCGTGTTATCCTGCTGTCCGCCGTGCTTTCGTATTGCTTTCTGTGTTGCTTTCAATCGCCAAAAGTACGGGATGGGAATAAGAAATGAGAAGTCGTGTACAATGTTGTATTAGTTATTATTACAATGATGATGATTCTGAAAAGTGAAATATTGGTTATTGTAGCTTGAGCGTGATGTGGACCTACGTACATTGGATTTTGCGTGGTAGTATTAGGTCCGAACAAGCTGGACCGGTATTGATAATCATAGTTCACTTATTCCAGTGTGAATGATGAAATCGAACGCTATCGAGCTCCGTACTCGACAGTGAATAATATATCCTTGATAAAAAGGATGATCTTCTGTAAATCAATTCCAATATATACTGCCTGGATTTGACGACCACGGGAAAAGGGTACAGCAAAACAATATCACTCCGGATACATACGCAAAGAGCATACCTAGAAGAAAACCACGTTGTGAGCAAGAGAAATATCAGATAAAAGAGAGAATGAGAGTAACAGTCGACGAAGGTCTACGTACGTGTTCTGTAAGACGGAAATCGCTCAAGCTCCTGTGTAATAAGTGGAAAGCCCATTATATTGCAGAATATGTGAGCTGAGATGGGTATGAAGACCGATCCTGAAGAATTATCATTTCGGTTTCGTTCCGTCGTTCAGCCGGGGAAATGGAACGAATGAGTCACCTGTTCGGAGAAAGAGGAAACTACAGAGCCACCCAAATACCGTCGTATAAGTGAACTGGAATACTTTTAATAGATAATCGTGTGTGAATTGACCCTGATTGGTGAGAACAAAAGCAACGCGCGACGTACAGGTGGTTATAACAGCTGTTTGCAGCGCTGCTGAGGTCTTTCCTAGTCGTTTATATGTTTCGAATGCATGATGGATATGAGCTGATGGGTAAGCATTGTTACAGCCGTTTCGCCTTTGATGGTCATTTCGCTCGTACCTAGGCCGAACCAGCAAGGAGCTACCCATAAAATCGTACTCCTGCTGAACCCTGCTAGCTTGTATACGGACGAGAGGCACGCTCGGTACGTTACTTCCTCCGTAATAGGAGCCTATTAATTAGAAACTCAACAACAAGCAGGGGTTTAAGTGGAAGACGCGATGTGCAGTGTGAACAAACCATGATGAAATTCCTGAAACCCTCCCAAGTCGCAAAACGTAATTTGATATCTTTGTCGACAGTCCAGTTTTCCTGGAAAGGGAGAGATTGACTGAGACATGTTGCGTATAGTGGGCCTAGAAAAAGAGCCGGGACGATCAAGTAAGCTCTGAAGAGCAACGAGGGCCTTAGGGAGAACCCTAAATGGTCGAGGGTCGCGCGTAACGCTGTAGGCTTCTTGAACTTGTACTCAGACCAGCGAAAAACAAATACAAAAGAACTTGATCTCACCTCCTCGGGTAAAGCGTTATGAATGGTAACATACACGACGAAACAGCACAGAAACGTACTCGTCGTAGCTAACAAGGAACGCGCTTTGATAACAGCTGGATCATTTCTCCAGAGAGGTGGTTTGGGTTTTACGATGAGGAGGGAGAGGAAAACTGCGAGAACATAGCTACTTGAGATTAGACCAGCTATACAGAGTGAATGAAGTCGTGAGATAGGATGTTCAGACATACAAAACAAGCGACTATCACGGTAGTAGAGGATCAAGAGCAAGAGTAGGAAAACAGAATGCGTGGGAATTACTGACTCGATGATTACGACATCAAGTTCTTACGTCAGACCATCTATTTATTTTATCGAGACACGTCAACCCTTTTTCTCTCTTAACCACGACAGACTCAAAGCCGCGACACTCGTTACAGACAAGATGTCTTTTTTGTACATCACCCTTTGCGAGTGGGCTAAGGTCTGAGACTTCTAGTCCTCCTTGATAGTCTCTTACTGGGACCGACAATAATTTGTCGAGGAACGAACCAGAAAGACATTGCATAATGGTACCATCAAATCTCATGACGATGAACCACTGTCCCGGAGTGGCAGAGCCTGTATCCGATTTTGGAAGCAGGATGATGGGTGCAATTGAAAATTGTTCCGAGGACGGGGCACGCTCTAATAGCTTTGAGCTTTTTCTGACGCTTTTTACATGCTTCACCTTCCGAACCTCTGCATGCGTTCTTTGAACGCGGCTAACATGTGTACCCTACATGTCTCGTCCTGGCTGGCGAGCAGGATTTTCTGTTTCTGCCACGGCTGAGGGCCCGTCGTAGCATCAGATCAGGCGAGTCAAACCTTTAGATCCTTCCTAGAAGGGGCTGCGAAATGCACTCGTGGCCTAGTGCCCCGCGTGGGAGGCTCGTCGTGCTGGCCTGTATGTCAGGTTCGGCGGTGCGCAGGAGTAAGCGTCTTCGCCGCAAGGTGGGATGCTTTATCTTTCTGTGTGGTGCATACCTCAACAAGGTCTCGGGGATGAAGCTGCGTCGTGAGCTTGGCTTGCAGGGTTTTTGTGTCCTTTAGTGCACTTCGCGGCTCGCGACTTTGTGTCGTGAAACTCGATTCAGACTACTCTGAGTCTGTCGTGGTTCAGTTAAATTTTTGGTGTTTGTTGCCCTGATTGTGGGCTTTTCGCTTTGATCTGTAATGCTGTGATGCGAAGTTGGCGTAGATTCGGGTAGTTTGAAGTGCATTGGGCAATGGGTGGTATCATATCCCCTGATCCCACAGGTCACTTGCTTTTGACATTTCGTAGGAGGAGAGGTCTGCTTGCTTTGTGGCTTCTTAGTTTTAGACCGTGTGATGGAATAGGGCAATATGAAGAGCCTGGCTTCCGATAGATGATGTTTTGCTTGCAGGGTCTAGCAGAGGAATTGTAAATCGAACCCTGGTCTCGTAGTTGCATATTCCCGCCGCGCTCATCGCTTTTAATCCAACACCTTGGGCACCACCGCCTGTAGTTAGCTAGCTACCAGGCACTTGTACAAGTACTAATGTGCATAATAAGTACTTTTTTTAGAGAAACTGGAATAAGCTGATGGAATATCTGAATCTCTAATTCATCGATTCAACAACTTTAGAGCTAACGCCTCTTCATCCTCCAATGAATGACCGAGTTCGCCTGGCTCGCGAGTCTTATTCGAAGAAGACTGTCTCTCATCCCTGCGCCTCTTAGTCGGGGGTATCGCATGGGATCCGTCATCGCCATCCGAAGAGATGAAGTCGAAGTCTGGCGATTCGTAGCCGTCCTCAGCAACATGATCAATTTGAGCGCCAACAGCACCCACATCAGCACGTTCCTATCATACAAGTGACGTCAAATCAGGTCCACGTATCCAATGTTAGACGAAAACGAAACGAAATGACGAACCTGCCGCTCCCGCTCCTTCCTCTTCCTCTTCTTCTCCTTCCGCTTCTCCTTAGCAACCGCCTTATCCTTCACATCCGCCTCCCTAAGTCTCCCCTCTCGTCCTCCGCAAACTCCCGCGCAGCGTCCATCGCGCTCTTGTCCTTAAACTCCTCTTCGACATCGCGCATCTCGTACACCCTGTGTGGTTTCCCCTCGTCGTCGAATAGGAGTTTCTCGCCTTGGCCTTTGTATTTGAGCATGGCCTTTTTGGATTGGCCGATTTTGAGTTTGCGTTTGGAGAGGGAGGTGGAGAGGGAGGTGGAGGTGGAGAGGTTGGTTGGGAGGTCGTGGTCTGCACGTTTGAGGGTGATGAAGTCGTCTTCTCCGTTGGAGTTGTCGGCATTCTCGGTTTCGTGGTCGATGAGCTTTGTGTAGTGCTCTGAGAGAATGTTCTGGTTTTTGCGCTCGAACATGCGGTCGTATTTTGTACGCACGCCACCCTGATTGCTGATAAGTCACGGAAGTGAAGTTGTTAACCAGAAGAAACGAACCTTCTTCGACCGACTCTCGTCTGCTTGACTTGGCTCTTGCTTTATCTGGTCATTCTGTTCACCATCAGACTCCGCGTCAGATAATTCGTTGCCACTGTTGCTATCATCGGACTGGTCGTTCTCTGAGGCTACTCGATTATCCTGCTTCACCTCTTTCTCGATATACGTCGCATTTTTCCTCTTCTTTACAGCATCCTTACCTAAGAGCTTGATCTTGGGTGCTCCTGGTAAGCCCAAAGACGCTGCAAATCGCTCCGCCGGCAGCTCGTCTATCTTGAATATCGACTTATCCTTGTGAAGGAAGACTGATCGCATGTACGATACGAACGCCTGGGACATTCTGGTCAAGGTTTAACAGTGACATGAGGTAGCAAGCATTGCGTACCCTTTGACCGAGGTACTTGATTTCAGGATCCTGGAATGCCAGGTTCTGCAAATGTTTCTCGATAGTCTGAGTCTTACTCTGCTTGATCTTGATCTTCTCGATTTTGATGTCTTTCTTCTGCAGAGCAGACAGCATACCCTCTTCCTCGCTTGGACAGAGCAGCAACAGTCCCTTTCCTCGACTTTCGTAGCGAGCCGTGCGTCCTACGCGATGAATATATGTCTCTGCATCCTCTGGAGCGTCAACCTGGAGAACCCAGTCGACGGATGGGAAGTCGAGTCCCCGGGCAGCAAGGTCGGTGGCGAAAAGGACAGCGTGCTTTGTGGAGGTGAACTTTGCGCAGGTTCCCATGCGAGTAGCTTGCTTTTGCTTGCCGTGGAGGTGCATCAGGGAGGTTCCGGGCCGAAGTCTGCAGAACGTCTCAAAGGCAAAGCGGACCTGGATGAAATTATCGTCAGTTGATTGAATAGCCGACGTGATGATGACGCGAACCTGCTTCCCGCTGGAGAAGAAGACAAGTATTTTGCTTTGTACGTGGTTCTTGATGAAACTCCAGAGGATGTTGAGCTTTTCGTCGAGTTCGCATACAACATAATGTTGTTCTAACGACTTTGGTGTCGCCGTATGAGAGCCATCTTCTTTCACTCCGACGTAGACGGGGTCGTTCAAGCAAAGTCGTGCGAGATCGTTTACGGACTCGGTCTGCGTGGCAGAGAAGAGCAGGGTTTGACGAGAACGTGGCAGATGCGCAAGGAGGGCATTGACCGTCTTGGCAAAGTTCATGTCAAGAATACGATCGGCTTCGTCAAGAACTGCAATATTGCAAGTTCAGCATCCACCATGGGTTCGCTAGAGTAAGACTAAATTACCGAGCATCTGGAGATTATCACTATCAAAGCCGAAAGCCTGATCCATGTGCTGTAGTAGCCTTCCGGGGGTTGCTACAAGAATGTTCATGCGATTTAGCCGCTCCCGTTCATCTTTCAAATTTTTCCCTCCTATCACAAGTCCAGCAGAGAATGAATGGTACCCTCCAATGGACCGAAGTACTTCGAAGATCTGGGCCGCCTAATAGACATCCAACAGGCTCAGCAAGTTCTGAAGTCTGGTAGAAAAGGGGACCTACCAGCTCTCGTGTGGGAGAAATGATTAGCGCTCCTAAACCATCCTGCGGTCCCCACCTCTTCCGGTATAGCATCTCCAGCATCGGAACCAAAAACGCAAGAGTCTTCCCGCTTCCTGTACGCGCTGCGCCGAGGACGTCCTTGCCCTTCAGAGACAATGGTATACTCTTTGCCTGTATATCTGTCATCTTGACGAAGAACGCTTTCTTCAGGCCCTTCTTCGTGTTCGCTGAGATTGGTAGGTCGACGAAGTCTGTCAGGTCTGGAGTGGGCTCCTAGAAACTTTTATTAGGACCAAGCAAAAGCTTAGATCCCTGGGTTACTCACAAACTCCACAGCCAGTTTGTCCAATGCGTTGACCGCCTCTGCTTCGGCATGTGCCCTGGACTTCTGCGATTTGGCTGCCTTCCTCCGTTTCCCAGGTCTGCTCTTGAGCAAAGCTGAAGGTCTCGAAGGGCCCGCTTCAGCATTTGCGATTCCGCCCATGGGAAGAAAGCTCGTTGCCTCGCGAAGTCGCCTTGGGATAATAACTTGTGGTGAACGAACGAGTTGAACAATCTCAACTTGAAGTTCAGGTCCAAAAATTTGAATCTGAGATTTGGAATAATTCACGTGACTCAACACCGCGATGATGCTCTTGAGATTGCTTCGCTTCCGCCGTCTCTTGCCGCTCTCAAGCGTACTTCACCCTGAGTTCATACATGAGCTGACGCTCGCACTCACACAAAGCTTGTAGCCTCCTGGATCTTCAGCATCATAGACCTTCGTAGCGTTTGCTACGTTGTATGGTTCTTTCATCTATCACCCGCCCTGCTACCGCACAACCCGAGTTGGTTGAGCTTCGAAATATACCAGTCGACATGGCCATTGACGAAGACAATTTCTCGGAGCAAGCACCTTTGGTCGAAGAAGAAGCAAGTCCGGGACGGGATAAAGGTAATAGGTTCCGTTGCTTGTGATTCCTCTAAACTTAGACGTAGTGCTGCATCAGATACACGAAGACTTCTATTCAGACTCAGCCTCTCCTTCTTTCTCTTCGGCCTCATAAACAACGGTAAGCCTCTCGACCTAACCAAGTCGAATCCGCGATTTAATTC
Source organism: Inonotus hispidus (assembly GCA_024712875.1). Taxonomy (NCBI): domain Eukaryota; kingdom Fungi; phylum Basidiomycota; class Agaricomycetes; order Hymenochaetales; family Hymenochaetaceae; genus Inonotus; species Inonotus hispidus. The sequence goes on along the minus strand of CM045723.1, from coordinate 595,845 downwards.
TTTACGCAGTGCTGTATGTCATCATTCTGTCAGCAGCACTTGACCTTGTTCCACCCTCGACTCCGAAGGGCATCATCGCGTTCTGTAACATTGCCCCAGCTCTCGTAGCAAAGGTCGGGTGGCCTTACTTATTGAAAGGAAGAATACGATATGTAAGACGTTTAATAGGATGCTGGTTCTTGAGCACGCTCGGGATGATTGTACGTCACCATACCCCTGATTGGAATGATGGACGCTAAAGACTCCCATTAGGTCGTTGCTGCGTTCGACACTCTTGAGATGAGGCTGCTGGGAATCGGCTTCGCATCCTTCTCATCAGGTCTGTCTATATGTGTGCGGATTCATCGGAGTCTAATGTATTATTCAGGGCTTGGAGAACTGACGTTCTTGCAGTTGTCCACGAAGTATCGTCCTCCGTCTGTCGGTGGAAGAAGTGTTGGGTGAGCCAGAATTAGAGCCTTCATTACCTTCGTTGTTTATTCTGCACGAGTAGGTACTTTGCCTCAGGTACAGGTGCTGCAGGGCTTGTAGGTGCATTTGTCTGGTGGGAGATGCGAAACTTGGGTGTCCGAAAAGGTGTCGGCATCTCATCGGTGAGAGAAGCTCTATTCTACTAAGCTCCATTTACCGATGTATTATGCGTAGCTCTTTCCTCTTGTGACACCGCTGGTCTATCTCTTCATTTGTCCCTGTCCTAGAGACTTTGAACATCTCACACTCTCTATCCCTGAGCCCACGTCTACCCTGGCATCGGAGTACACACCACTACCAACAGCGGACGACTCGTCAGTTAGCGACAATGAGAGTCGGGAGTTTCGGGAGCGAGTTCCTCCAGGCAAGGCCCATCTCTTTGCGCTCTCTGCGCAAGATAAGTGGGATCTTGTTAAGCCTCTTCTTCTGAAGTACATGTTTCCTCTGTGTAAGTGGCGTCAATTTATCAGTTGACAAACAAAGAACGACTCTGATTTTGCACTTTCAGTCTGCGTATATCTCGTAAGCACAGAACCCTCTTATTCTGACGCGGTATGTTGTTTCTCATCAAAGCCTTCTCTTAGTTCGAGTACACCATCAACCAGGTACGCCTCCTTTCCGTTGTCATTGGGGTATCATGAATAACGTTGGGACTAAAGGGAATAGCACCGACACTTATATACCCAGTTCCTTCTCCAGAAGAACACCCGATTATGAGCCTCGTGATTCGCTCGATTCGAGATTATTATCCTCTTTGGCAGGTGCATAATCCCATCTATCGATCTCTGAGAATCCAAAGCCGGTGAATCATACTAATTCGTTCTTTGTATTCCCTCATGCAGTTGGTATATCAAACGACGGTTTTCCTGTCTCGCTCTTCCATTTCTTTTGGATTACCACCTCTACCGTCACGGCTTCTTTCTCTTCCAGCAATAGTCCAATTTTTGATCCTCGTCATATTGGCATTTGAATCCGGGGTTGGATTGATCCCGGATAACGCTGAGGGGACTGCGTTCGGCTTGGTGTTCTTCCTGATCAGTATTGAAGGCATCTGTGGAGGACTAGCCTAGTATGTCACTTCTCCGTTTTCAAGATAAGTCGACTCTTACACATTTCACACAGCGTGAACGTCTTCTTCCGCATAAACCAGGACCACCGACATCCTCACTCCGAGACTGGTGATGATGAAACAGACCTACTCGTCAAGGAACGCGCGAAGCAAGAACACGAATTCCAGATCGGTTCGATTGGTTTTGCGGACTCGTCGGGGATCCTGCTTGCATCTATTGTAGCGATGCCGACGGAGATTAGCTTGTGTCGGGCGCAGATTGCCAGAGGGAAGCTTTTGTGCTCGCAGCTGTGAGGCAAGAAGTGGGTGAAGTGGCGCGTGACTAGGCTATTTGATTTGCATTTTCGGGGTGCTTTTTGTGCCTACAGTACAACACATTAATAGGTCATTGTATCGCGAGCTTTTGCTTTTTAATATTCACTGTTCTGTTTGCTTTTCGTTTCCAATTCCAATTTCGGTATCGGGAGAGAGGAGGTCATTATTATGTAATAAGCAAAGCTATATTCAAGTAAGTATCGGTCCATCTTCCTTTGCGACCACTATATCTACCTCTACCGGAAGCACAGCAATGGATTAGACAAATAGATAAACTAACTTAAACATGATTCTAAAGCAATACCTCTAAGTCTATATGCATCTCAATACCTTCGGGCCATCTAGACATGTTCAGTCCGTCGAGTCGGCAAAATTGCTAGTTCACACTGGCACTTTCTCCTCTCCGCTTTTCTCCCTCACTTGTTGAGGAGGAGCATGTTTCGAACGTTTGCGTATTGCTGAGCCGTACCTGATGATAGCAGAGAGCCCATCGGTAAGTTATTCTTCGACCGTGTAGCCTTTGCTCACCTCTTCAGAATATATGGAACAGGGATCATGAGCGTCGCGACACATCCGAGGACTGTCGAAGCCCAGCGCGGGTTCAATCCATCATACATATGTGTCGCGAAGAGTGGGAAAGTTGCACCAAACGTGCTCCGGACGACGGCGTTGGATGCAAGTGCGGATGCAGCAATGAAAAGGTATGTATCGATGATGTAGCATAACAATGATAACTGACAATTGCTGTAAGTTTCCGGTATAGAGACTCACGGCTGGTAAATATGCACTCACGAAAATAAACACGGAAGAGCTCCCCATGGCCAGGCCGGAGAGCATCGGTGCCCAATACGATATCGAGGGATAGGAAGTCCACGCGAACCAAAAGAACCCGATGGCGAACAGCGGTGCACCGATGAGCGCCACTTCGAGGCGTGCCTCTGGAGGTACCGGATGCGGCTTGTAGCGCTCGATCTCACGCTCGTAACGGGGATTGAAGAAGATGACGTATCCCAGAACGGCTACGGCGCATCCGACGAGGAAAGGGAGGAACATGAGTCCTGTCGCTCCAGTAGAGAATCCGTGACCTTGCCGAAAGACAACTGGATACGCTTCAAAGAGCAGGTAGACGCATCCGTATAGGAACTGTAACTGAAGCTCAGAGGATGGATAGAGACAGAAATGTATGTTCGCCACTTACGCTGGTATAAATGGTGATAGCCAGAAGTATTGGCTCTCGGATGAGGATCTGGAACGGACGGGCAACAGTCTCTTCAAGGTACTTCAGCCAAGTTCTCTTCGGCTGTCTCTCGATGGGAGCGTAGTACTTCTCGTCTCCCGTTCTCTCTCGCAGTTCCTTCGCCTTTGAAACCATTATGATGGGCCTACCACCTCCCATCAGAATTGAAGGCTGCCAAGGAATGGTAGGCAACTTACTCATATGTTTCCGGAAGTACCAGGACAATGACTACGGTGCACACTCCGGCGAAAATCGCTAACACCCAGAATAACCAGCGCCATGATACGCCGGCTGTGTTGATATACCCACCCACTAAAGGTCCGAGCGCTGGTCCGGCGAACGGTGCAACTGCAAATATCGCAACGGCCTTGCCACGTGTGGCTGGATCCCAACTGAGAAAAAGTGTAAGCTACCATTGTCTTGTCTCGGGTGGCTATCACTCTGAACTCACATATCTGACACCAATGCACTACCAATAGGAATCAGGTCAGTGATATGTCAAATTTCGTTTTGCTTGATTGCTTACCCGCTATTTGTCAAGGGTGCAGCCGCGAAAATTCCGCTTAGGAGGCGGAATATCAATATAGACGCAGTATTATGGGCGAGTGCGCCACCGACTTGGAATCCGGTGTAAAATATGAAGGAAATGATGAAAATAGGTCGTCGGCCGATCTAAACATTCAAACCACTTAAGTTTAGGGGGTGCAAGAAGATATGACGAAACCCAAATACCTGCTCTGAGAGCGGGCCCCAGAAGATTGGACCGACACAGTACCCAGCGACGAACAGGGAGATTGTCAGAGTCGCGACATCCCTCGACATGTGGTATTGTATAATGAACTGCTCGACAACTCCAGACGGTGCGGAAGAGGCAAAAGACCTATTGGCAGATTATGGTCCACAATGTGAGGTCGGTGACCAAGACCGTGGTGCTCAGGAGACAATCAGGCATGAACGTACGGATTGAATAGGATGACGCCGGAGAGGATCGTCAAGAACCATCTGTATGACCGGGACCAATTCTATGCGACGGGCATTGTCAAGAGGAGTCAAGAGTGTCTTGGACTCAGAAGAAGACGGGCTTACCTTGGGGTTAAGAGGATCACCTGGCTCAAACTCAACGAGGTGCTCGTCATTCTTCTGCTCCTCCCAGCCGGGGAAAAGCCGATGATGGAATTCCTCGTTGATGTTATTTCCTTCGCTATCGTCACCGTTTATAGTTGCGGTAGCGCTGCCTGGGGCGTCTCTCTCAGCCATAGAGGAGCAAGGTAGCACGAATAATGCAGGGAGCCCATTGCACTACCGCTGCAATATATAGGTGTATAATGATAGCTGACTGAGGGAATCTGACGAGAAACTCTTAGAAACTCCGAGGCAAACGATTAGGCCAACATGTATCCGGATCAGAACAGAACAGAATCGACACCGGAGTACGAAAGGAATAACCGGTGAGTCCACAAACCACCCAGTACTGAAATGAATTACTTGACAAGCATGGTAGCTGTTGTGGCCATCAAGCCAAATAAGGGCAGGGTCGCCAGTCTCTATTTGGAAACCCCGAAATCACATGAAAAAAAATCCTTGATATCATGAAACTTGAGGTGTCCTTCGGTCCCTTTCGGTCGCGGGCTTGTGCATGCTTGACGCTCATTAATGATGAGAAACACGGACAAAACGCCGTTGGAAACACAGGTCCGTTCGTTATGCGGGTATGATTAATTACAAAGGGGGAGTATTTGTTACGTTTCGTGCAGTGCGTACGTACTGTGTGCGGAGAGTTTCGAGAAAGCCATGCGAGAGTCTCGGGGGAATACCAGCGGGTGTATAGTCTCCAGAAGTCCTGAACTAGGATACACCCCCCCCCCCTTGATATGAAACTTGCATTTGTGCTGTACATTCTTCGGTACGACTCAGAGCCATTTCTTTGACTCACCATCGCCTCAGCCCTTCAGAAAAATAAATATTTTACAATACAGTCGAAATTCATGATGTCCGTTCCCGGTAATTGCCAGATTCGAGGGACTGTGAGTGAGTGACATGGAATATTCCTGTACTACTACTAGTCCCCATTCCTGTGTTGTATTTGACAAGACATCGACAGTAGAAATGTAAGGTCAATGAAAGACGACATGAATATTTGTTTCGTGCTAAATAGTTATGCAGAAAATGGAATCCATCTCGCACATGCGATATCAAATGCCGACCCATTATGGCAACGCATGTGCGAGGTGGATTCCTTTTCTGCATAACTATTTAGCACGAAACAAATATTCATGTCGTCTTTCATTGAGCTTACATTTCTCCTAGTACTGTCGATGTCTTATCATATACTGTATGTAAAACACATTCACATCCGCATTTCATACTCTCGATCGATTAGATATATTCCCAATACCAGACTTCCTGCCCGCCCTGCGCTAGTACTAGTGTGCCTTTTACATATAACAGATATGCTCTACCAGGTTATCCACAACGAGAAATTCGATTGTACATACTGTGCTGTCGACGAAACATCCTCTCGCCGCTCGCTTTAACAACATGCCACCTCTGGGCACGGCAAATTCTTACAACCAAATCCACATTCTCGCCCCTCCTTCTCCCCGTCTTTCACCCTTTAACGATCCCAATAGTAATCTCCGCGCCTTCCTCTCTATCCCCTCCCTTCGCCTTCACTCCACTACCCAGCCCAAGTCCCAAGGCAACGCGACACCGATCATGCGCCCATCGCGTCAACGCCAGTACCTCGCCGTCGTCGGTGTCTCGACGGACGTGCAGTTCGAGCGTTACTACGAGTGCGTCTAGTGGGGCGGAGTCGGTAAAGTATGCTGACGGTGAAGACGACGATTTAAATGAGGAGCGGAGGGAGGAAGGAGGCGGAGGGAGGGTTGTTGTTGAAGGTGTGAGCTGCCACATGTGTGGGGCTGGGAGGTGGAGGACGAGTGGGTGGCGTTCGATCTGTTTGTGTGTTAACGTGGGGATTTATTAGTTAGGTTGTGAGTGAAAAAGAGGGAAGGTGATGCTGAGAGTACGTACCTCGCGCATAACCCGCAAAAACGCTTCCATACGAGCACCTGGCAGACCCCGTGGAGGCGCTGTCTGAAGGAGCACAGTGCCTTGGACTTCTGCAGCAGGATAGGCGATCTTAAAAGTCAGGACTGCTTCGAATAACGCTAATAGTAAATCATAGCTCTCTTGCTGAGGTCTAATATGTTGAACGAGTTAGCACGTCCTTCAGAGTGGTCGTTTTGTACTGTTGAAAGGGAGTAGACGTACGCGGGTAAGAGCACAGCACCGATAACCAGAGCAACGGAGAATATAAGTGGAGCAACAGTGAAAGGATTAGAGAGAATGACCGCAGTGGGTGTTGAAGAACTGAAGGAGGGGTGTCCGAATCCCCTTGATCGATGGAAAATACGTGAGAAGGATGGTAATTTATGGCCACTAGCTGTTGATGAGCAAGGAAGATTAGTATAGTGAGAGAATCAAAATGACGGGATACCGACTGGTTATGAGTCTGCGATGGTTATCATAGAACAGACAGGTGCTGAGAAGGGAAACGATGGTAGTCAGGATCAGAAACACCGGAAGGTGCATGCTGAAGTGAAAGTCAGTGTCAATGACGCTACATGGTATTCAGGCTTACCCCTCCGTGTCGATATCTTCATCCCTTGGATGATGATGGTGCCCGTCTCCTGCGGCGAGTAAGAGGTGTTCGATCGCTTCCTTGCTCACATAAATAGAGGCGAAGATCAAGTAGATTGCCTGAGCGAATAGAAACAGTGTCTCCACTCGACCATTCCTGCAGCGCGCAACGGTCTCAGAAGTCAATTAGCTAGCTTAAAGGTTGACGGCTTACCCATATGGCCTCCGTATTTTTGACTGCATGAACTCCGAAGATAAATAAGTGGGTAACACATGGCGCAAAGCGACACCAAAAGAGTCAAAAACGACCCAATACCCGAGACCCGTGCACGCCAGCGAACCGATCTGCTGTCCGGAGACCCACAGAGCAGCCCCTAGCACGAACTGTATTACAGCGAGGACAACTGCGTCCCTCAAGAGCGTGCTTGGACCTCGTGTTAACGGGTCGGGATTCGGGCTAGTTAACCCTACAGCCGTCCCGCTCTCGCCCTGTGCTTGTGCGAAAGTTGATGATGATGGGGTTGCGGAACCAAAACGAGGAGACGAAGGCGTCCAAGTTTGTTCCGGTGACAATGAAGGCTGCAAATTCGCCCCGGGTTCGAGGAAGGAGAAGAAGTTGTGTGATACAGAATGCTTGTGATGGTGCCCGCGTCTCTTCGCTCTTTGCATAGGCGTCGATGATATCGATCCGTCGGAACTAGATGTCGATGGTGTACGTTCAGGCCGTCCTCCGAAGGTGAATCCTTCTCCGAGACGTCGAGAACCTGGCGGGTCTTGCAAGCGAACGCTCTTTATTTGTGGTGTATCGTTCAGTGTTACTGTCGCCTCTTGTACTACGTCAGAATCCTCTGCGATCGAGGAAGTAGGGAGTGATCCAGGGCGCGGGAAAAAGATAGAAACATTGCGTGAGTGTATACGCTGGTGATGATGCCGACGAGTAGCACTGGAAGACGACGCAGGAGTGCTAGGAAGTTGTGCCGAACCAACGCCTTCAGGTGGTGACCCATTCAAAGTTGGAGAGGTCGGTCCTGTCATGCTAATTGAACGAGAAGGAAAATGTCCCGAGTGTCGAGACGGCGGCGATAGCAACGGCGGGCTGAACTGACTCGACGCGCCAGAGGACGATAACGTTCTCCCGTGTCCCTGAGAGAACGACTTTCGTAACGGCGACGCAGGAAATGCGTATCCATTCGAAGGAGGAGTTTGAGCAAGTGAACCAAAGCTCGTGCGATAAGGACCTGCAGATGCAGGTGGGGGACGACGATTCACATATTCATCCTGAGAATCCGTTGGAAGTGAGTTCATTCGCGTCTTCAACGGAGTCCCAGACAAATGAATCTGCGGTAGTCCATTCGCCCCTCCCTTTCGTTCAGCACCATTTGGAAAAGAAATCGGAGCGGACTTGTCAATTTTTCGAGAAGGAAAGGACACTGAATCCTGCCGAGATTCGTTGAGAACCAGGTTTTCCTGCTCGACTGTTTCCTTGGAAGACTTTCTGCGATGCATGTGCGAGGGTCCAGATGAAACGAAAGGCTTGAGTTGGACGATGAGGCTATGGTTGCCAGCGAAGAATATCGTTTGCCTGCAAGAGCTGTAGATAGACCGTCAGTGGTTCCAAGTCCAAGGCCAAGTGCAAACTCCAATCTAGCATCACGTGCTATCAAATGATTCGCGTCACATTTTGGGAAATTTATATTTTTCCGAGTCTGCTGCTTGCAAGCACAGGTACCACACTCTTGACCAGTAGTCCTAGCATGGCCATCTCGGTTGAAGAGCTCAAAGCCTCTCTTGAAGTACACAACTCCGAATTCGAGGATTTGTTAAGGCTCATTCCCGCCAAGTATTACCTTGCTCCCGAAGACAATGGCGAATATGTATGTGGAACGGAGTTAGGACTTGCAACACCTCGCTCATAAATTGTCAGACATCCAAATACCAAAAGAACAGTAAAAAGATAAAGGCGCCGAAGCAGGCTATCAAGGAGGCGAGCAAGAAAGCGAAACGCGACAAGGTGTGTTTCGTATCATGCTCTTTCATACGTACGAGCAGTCAAACTGATGTTGCCTTGTATCGAAAGCTCGATCCAGCGAATAACAAAACTATCGTAGAACTTCAGGAGGAAGCAGCCGCCTCGAAAAAGAATAACTATGGTGGGTCGAAAGGGAAGAAGGGTAAAGCCCGAGAAACAAGCGATGATGAAGAACAAGAAGCGGACGAAGCAGGCTCGGATGCCAACGACCTCGACCTTGAAATGGACGTGGATGAGATGGCCGTTGACATGGACGACAATGACTCCGAGAATCCAGACAAGTCGGACGTTGAATCCAAGAAAACGAAGAAAGACAAACCAGTGGAGTACAAACCGATGGAAGCACCCACGAGCATTGAAGCTCTCCGCTCAAAACTCCGTGCCCGAATGGAGGAACTCCGCCAAAAGAACCGACGCAAGAGCAATAATCCCGGAGGAGGGGGAGGGGAAGAGATGAGCAGTAAAGACGACTTATTAGAGGAGCGGAGGAAACAACGTGCTGCAATGCGTGAAAAGAGGAGAAAAGAGACGAAAGAGAAGAAAAGAAGGGAAGAGGAAGAGAGGAAGAGGAAAGGGAAGGAGAAGCAGCAGTCAACGAGTGGCCAAAGTGCTAACGTAGGTTCCGATATCCTCACACCTTGGACTTTCTTAATCATTCTAACTTCATCTCGTACAGAACCAACTACTCGTCCCAGACCCATCCCACCCTTCCACCTCAGGCACTCCTTCCAACCAAACAACCATCGCATTCTCCTCTCTCACAGGCAGCAAACCACACATCCCCAAATCCCTCAAAACACCCTCCAACCCAACCCTCGCCCTCTCCCACGTCCAATCACACCTCTCAACCCTCAACGCCCTCCCCGCCTCCAAACGCGAGCAACTCTCCTCCCACGAACAATACACAAAGGCCTCCGCGCGTCTCTCCGGCGCCAAGATCCACGACGACCCGCAGCGTCTCGCCAAAGCCGCCAAGCGGAGGGAGAAGGAAAAGGAGAAGAGCAAGAAGGAGTGGGGGAAGAGGAAGGAGGAGGTCGTCAAGGCGCAGGCGGCGAGGCAGAAGAAGAGGTCGGATAATATTGCTATGAGGAATGAGAAGAGGAAAGGGAAGGGAAAGGGGAAAGGGCAGAAGAGGCCTGGGTTTGAAGGGAAGAGTTTTGGTGCTGGGACATCTAAGAAGGCTGGTTCGTCGAGTAAGGGGAAGGGGCGAAAGTAAAGCATATAGATGTATTTTTTGATCCTTATCATGGCTATACGAGATTTTGCATTCCAGACAAGAGTTCGTGCGAAGCAACTGCGTTGAGATTCGTACATTCTATGACAACAAATAAGCCAAGGATAACGATAAATATTACAACAGATATACAATACGAAGAAAAAACGCGATTTGATAGATTTACAGTAAGATAGATCGGAATAGCATTGGTTTACCCTACTTTTTGTGTCCCGGCAAAGAGGACATCAAACGAGATACAATCCGAAAAAAACAAAACATTCAAGCCAAACTAGATCATTTTGAAGAAAGCTTCGACCCAAGCAGAAGCCTAAGCCTTAATTGCAGCAGACGTCGAAAGTGTGTTAGCATTTTCGTCCTTCAAGAACCTTGATGGCGGAAACGTATCCAACCCGTTCATCCCAGAATTGATACTGCACTCACGACCCCCGAAACGGCCGGATTTTGTAACCCCAGCACTCTCGCTCATAGCCTCCACGGAATTCTTCTGGGACGACACCTCCCCCGCTCGCGCAGTCGGATCCGAACGAGACCGTACCAAAGCACGTCGGCGCGTAGACGCCGAATAGTCCAGGAGTGAACGAGCCCGTCGCAAGCCCTGATTAATACCAATACTCTTAGCCGTCACCGGCGACGGAAGGGCAGAAGGGTCAAAGGCCTGGGCAAGCGACTTGTCATTAGGAACTTCAATATTTCCGCCTGGCTCTTTCGTGTCTTCGTCATCTGGGAAGATGAGGTACTCGTCCATGAGTAGACGCGCTTCCTCGTCTGATCCAACATCAGCATCGTGTTCCAGAGCTTCCTCCTGCAGACGTAAATTCACCGCAAGCGCACGCTCCCGCTCGTCTTCTGCAGCGCGCTGAGTAATAGCTCTTGCAATGTCGGGTTGAGGATAGACATAATCAGGGACAAGGATTGGAGGCGCAGAGCTGGGCTTCTTTCCTGCTGCATCTTTCCCTGTGGGTACTGTTGGGTTTCGCGTATTTCCTTCAGACAGCACGGCGTTGTCATTGTTTTCCGTTAAGTTTTCTCCCACAGTTTCACATTTAAAGAGATGTTGCTCTGGCGAAGTAGCTTCCTCAATGGCAACGTCGACTTGCGTCGGCAGTACAGCGGCAACACGTCGCTTCTTCCGCGGTCCGACTGTCGGTACACTCGACTTCGGTCGGCGGGCCCATACCTTCGTTTTTTTCGCAGGGCGAATAATTGAGCTTGAATCCGAACTCGAAAAGACTTTTGTTTCCGACTTTGCAGATATCGATGCCTTGCCTTTCTCCGGGCCCGGGACAACAGGAAGAACCTTTGAAGGAGGTGGCATCCAATTGCTCAGGTCAACATCAACGAAGGGACATGGGTCGTCTTCCGGGGGCTCCCAGCCACTTATGTCAATCACGCGGAAAAGGCGGCCGTCTATAGCCACCATGCCAAAGCTTTCCAAACGCTTCCAATCATCAGGTGGTTGGTTGTGCTGATTCTTATAATCCTCGAAGAGCAAAGTCTCAACACCCAGAAACGTACTTGCTGAATCGATTGAGAATTGCGGTAGAGTGCCGAAAGGCTGGGACAAACTTGGTGAAGCTGGAGGGAGACAGTTCGGAGTACCGAAATGCATGCTAGGTAAATGCGGAAAGCACGAAATCTGACTGATAAACGAATCATCCACTTCGGTTGCGACTTCCGAGCCAAACGACGAATTTTCCGTGCTCGACAAAGTACTCGGTGAGAGAAACGGTGAATCCCCAAGCAAACCGGTCGATTCCAGTTGGCTTAAACTTGCTGCACGACTTTCGATCTGTTGGCGTAGCAAAGCAGCACTTAACGGCCTCTCGGTGTGAGCAAAAGGGATCAGACCGCCCATAAAATCGGAAGCATCGTTCTTGACATAAGCCGAGTCTTGATAAGATAAATGAGGGGATGGAGTACGAGAATCGAAAGCAGGATGCAGGAACGACATTGCATGGACGAGACGAGAGATAAATAGCAAAACGACGTGTAAGATGAACGAGGAGGCTGAAGGGGAAGGAAGAAAGAGTCAATAGTGGCTAATTTGTGGTCAAAGAGAGGAATAGCGGTCGTCGCCAAGGCTGACGCGCAGCCACTTGAGCAGACAGGCACGTGCTCGCGCCAGTTCGGTGACTCGGCCTCGGTACCGCTTCCGCGGGCGACTCCGCTGCATTATATTAACTCGACCACTTCATCATAATGAATAAAAAAGGCACGAAGCGCTACTTGCATTCCAACAAAATAAAAATGTTCATCACGGGTCGTAAAAAGGCGTAGGTCATGGTACAAGTAGCAAATAGAATTGAGGACCAACGAGCTATTAGGTATAACAAGAGGTTGGCTGGCAAAGTATTGGGTCAGGAGTAAGGGGTCGAGTGTTTATGAGGTACAAAACGAAAATGACAACGACGAACCACAAACAACGGAAAACAACGAAATACTAGCGAAATACAAAGCAAGCAACAAAGAATAAAGCATAACAAACCGACAAAGGACATTCTCACGATACAGATATGTTCAGTTTCGTTCATCGTTGCCGTTCTTGGTCAAAGAATGCAACAAGCTCGCCAACAGGAACCTTCCTACCTCGTTCGAATTTTGGGATCCTAGGCGTCTTAGGCTCCTGTTCCTTCAGCACGAGTGGGTCAACAAACCGACCGTTCCCGTTAGGCACAGATATACCCAGACCGATACGATCAATTGATTTTGAGCGCACGCGGGGCCGCAGAGGCGCAATGGGTGACGGCGAAGCATTCAGCGAATCCGTAGCGGAGAGCATACCAAGGCTGAAGCCTTTGGGTGGCCCATAGCTGGACTGCGCACGAATACGGCTGCCTGGCGATTCCCGGGGCGGAGTCGTCGTGGAATTTCCGCGTCGAAGAGTATCATTTGGTATTGTAGGTAGATTCGCAAGGCCAGAGCCCGATTTTCCAATCGTGTCGTCACGGGAGTGTCCAATTGCCCGTGCTTCTGCATCGCCGTCTTCAGACGCCTCAGAATTCGAGCCTCTGCGGTCGTCATCATCATCATCATCGAAGACATCCTTTCCCGAGACGGGAGACGATGAGAAAGTCGCGCGTTGACGCCAAAGGTATTCATCCTGTTCAGGAGCACTCACACTGGCGACAGGTTGACCAAGTGCAACCGTGTATCGTTTATGCGGCGTCGGACTGATGTTCGGCAGTCGCTGACTGCTAGAGACGGGAGAATGCCCATTAGAAGACTTGTTGTTGGGACTCAGAGCGCGGATAGTTGAGGTCTCTTGTCGACTAGGAAGACCCGGCGTACTCGGGGTAGACGACTGAGAGGTCTGGAATGTCAAAGAACTGCTCGAAGGCAGGCCGGCTATAGACAGTGGGCGTTTCCGTGTGGCCTCTGTTAGGGAAGACGGCGGAGAACTTGTCGGAGACAGAACATCCTGCTTAATCGGTATCGATCCAGGGGGTGAGGTATAGTCGCCAGTAGGGTATGGCAACCGTGTGCGTCCGGAGCCTGTTGAAAGTACAGAGGAAGAACGTTGGGTGGTTGGAGGGGACGCAGGCTCCTTCGGCTGTACAGAAGTAGATGTTGGACGTGGAGTATTGACAGGTATAGTAGGCAACGATCTCGGTGCAATCGATGCTGGAGTGGGTGGTATAGCCGATGTTGGCGGAATCGAGTTCGAATTGGGTGCTGGCTGGGGTACGGGCGCGGGTGCCGGGCCAGGGACGGATTCCGGAGGTGAGGCAGTATGCGAAGTATACTTTGTGTGCCCCACAGCAGCATTGCGTGCCGGTCCCGAGGCCAAATTCAATGGTGCGGTCATTAATCTTGCCATTTCTCGCCCTAGCTCTCCGACGCGGCCCTGCAATTCCACAAGCTCTTCGCGGATCTCAGCCATATCATTATTTCCGCCATCCCCATCCTCGTCCGAACGGAAACTAGATTTTTCACTCTCCTTAATGCTATTCAAACTGTGTTCTGCTGCTTCCTCTTCGCGTGCAGCTTGTGCGGCTAGCTCTTCTTCCTTCTCTTTCTCTTTTTCCACGAGCCAGCGTTCAACATCACCCATTCTCTCCTCTAGAGCCCGAACGTGGGAGACGGTCCATCTTTCTAGTTTCTCAAAACGTCTGGCAACTGTCAAGAGCGTTTCTGGGACATCAAGGCTACCTTCGCTATTGAATTGCGCATAAAGCGGAGGGCCGTCGCGTGTTGAGTCGATTGATCGGCCTGGGGAAGGTGTCATAAGTCCGTTTTGCGTTACTGGTCGAGGCGGTGTTACGGGTTCTGAGGCAGCAGCGGATGCAGCAAGACTGAGGAAAGCAGGATCACTGTGTTTCCGTGATGGCGTAGCAGGCCACTCTTTTGATTCTGTGTCCTTTTCCTTGTCTTTTCCTTTCTTCTTTTCCTTGTCCTTCGCTTTCGTTTCATGAATAATTTGCTGAGCAGGAGTCATGGGCTCTTTGGTCGGAGTGAGTTTATTTTTGACAGCCGTAAACCAGTTCTCTTTGTCCTTCGGTGAAGAAGATGGAGAAGTTCGAGCAGAACCCATTGTCTGAGATCGTGGTGGGGGTGGCTGCAGTGGTTGCTCTTGAGTTGGCTTCTCCAACATAGCAAACACCCCATCTTCGACCATTTTTCTCTCTTCCGCTTCGCGTCTGATGATCATCTCTGCTTCACGTCTGCTTCTCTCCCTCTCCCTTTCAGCTTCAGCTTCAAGCTCGGATTGAGTAGGAAGATGTTGTGAGCTTCGTGAACCCGCGCTCCCAACCAGAGCTCCGACGCGATGCGCAAATTCCGAGGCAAATTTCGTTATTGATGGACTCGGAGAGGACGGATCCCGACCCCATTGCCCGTCGTCTTCTTCTGATCCGTCCTCGCTGACGTCGTCAGGGGTGTAGCTATTACGGAGCGGGGAGGGAGGTCGGCGCGTAGATCGTCTTGCATCGACCGGCTCAGGCTATAAATAATACGATAAAAAAAAACAATTATGAACGTCACTTCTTCGACGAATTGTAATCGATCTAGCACTCACAATATCAATCGGGGCAGGTGGCGGTGGCACTCGATAAGGCCGCTTCCTTTCCGTCTTATCTCTTGCATCCGGTGGAGGTTCGAGATTGCTCATCGAGGGTATATGCGAAGAAGATGCCATCGATTACGGTCGGGTAACGTTTCTGGCTTCTTTCCACGAGAGGCGAAAATCAAAGAGGAACCTCCTAAGTCACTTATACTCCTAAGAAGACGAAATACAGTCTCGGAACGCGTCAAACGCGTACGGACAGTACAGAAAATCGCATACGAAGGTGGGCGCAACGACCTGGGGCCCCAAGGAGAGGAAGAGACGTGAGTTGACGATAGCGGTCGTTGTAGAAGACGAAGACACTGCGGGTTCTAAGTTCTGGAGAGTGAGAATCTTTCCCACGGTCCACGGGTACACAATATTAATTTAATGCTAGTGGCATAGCCTTTTCTTCTTCTGCTGGCGCTGTGCTACAACAGGACCCCTGAAAATGCCTGTTGATGCCTCTGCCAAAATTTGGATTTGATAGGCGGATTTCTTCGGGCGCTACGTGCCCATTTTATCTGGAAAAACTCAGGCCTACTCAGTCTGATACCCAAATTTGTCCGGATTCTGGCAGAGGCCTCCCAAAATAGTAATTTTGCCCAGATTCTTTTCCTTGTGCCAAAAATCAACTATGTGCTCAAGCAGCCATCCATAACTACCAAAAAAAGCAATAAGGACAATGATTCTCGTGTCAGGACTTCTTAATACACAACTAATGCATATAAGAGCATATATAAGCGTATGTAATACATTGAAGCATGACCCCCCTCCGTCGCTCTGACACAATGTATCCGGATAAGTCCACCCACCTGGTCCTTTTAGTCGGATTTTTTATCAGGCCTTGGCACCTTTCGGGGGTCGATTTATCCGGAAAATATCAGGCCTCAGGGCCTAAATCCGAGAATTCTTATCCGGAATTGGCAGAGTGATTAGGTGGAATTTTCAGGGGTCCTGCTACAACAGTACCAAATATTGAACGGCCTCCAAGAAAGAAACTGTTTAAAGAAATCTCTCTGTGGACTGTAGATCTCGGTGTTTGAACACAACCGTTTCAAGCCTACGCCAAGACCTGCACTACGGCTTGCTTGCGGAAGTCAGGACAGCTTACCCACAGTACTTTGTAACGCGAGCGTTGCCTTGCAGACATCTTCAATTTCTACAGGCTATGTATCAACCTACTAGAACCGGCATGACTCTATTTGAGTCGTTTTCAATGCAGTAATTCACGGTGCTGCCCATCTGCTCCGATGCTCAAGGCCCCATTCCTTGATGAAGTAAGCATATTCGCCTGCGTCTTGGTACCTTCAGCGATCCTCCGTATAAATGATTATCCCGTCCAACCAACACACGACGACCGAAGACGTCACGTCGATCCCGAGCCTGCTGATGCCATCAATAGTCTCATTAGAACAAAAACAGGGCGATCAGCTCAATTTGTATCTGCCCTGCCGTGCTTATGGTACTTTCCCCATAAGCGAGGTATACAGTATGAAAACGTTCTTACTACTATTCCTCCTCGTATCTCCTACCCTTTCGCTCCTTTCTTCTCGACGAGCGCCAGCCACACTGCCGTATTCTTTGGCGATCCCTGCTGTGTTCGTCGTGCTCTACGCTGAATCACACGCGCCACCGTCCCGACATGTACCGCCGGCTGGTGCTCCTGGCAATTCCACTCCTTTCAGCCCTACTCACTCTCGCACTTTCTTACAATGTTACGATCGATGACCAGATGGGAGATCCAACTACGGGTCAGTCGATCCGCTATTATCCTGCAGATGTTTGGAACGATGGGCAATCGTGTCCGGCTTGCACTGCACGACCATCGCCTGACAATGCATACATGGGCACGTGGAAGGACACAACCTTCAATCCTCCAGAAGACCCTGATGAGCCTCCAGAGATTCGCCAAGCTTCTGTATCCTTCATAGGTAAATACTCGGTTTGAAGGCTCACATCAATGCAGAACGATCAGGAGTGACTGACTCGATGAACTGGATAGGGACTGCTGTGTATGTAAACTGTATTCTGACAGGCTCTGTGTCTGGACCGACCGGGAATGTGGACATGACTTTCATAATCGACGATGTCCCCGTGGGTACTTTCGAACGGGAGCCGGACGGAGATACTTCCTATCATTACAACGTCATAGTATTCTCGCGGACTGACCTCAGTAATTCTGTACATACAATAACTATTGAGTCTGGGCATGGTGGGAGGAGGACACTCGTTCTGCTTGATTCCATCATCTATACGTGAGTTATCATATTATCCGCTTTGTAGCCATTCTGATGATACAACCTCGACGAGAAAAGTAAAGAAGTCGAAGACGCAACTCAAAGCGCTCTGCTGCCTAGCATGTCACTTACTCGCCCAACTGACCAAGCCGGAGAGTCAACTCCCAGTGGCAATGCGACTGCCTCTTCCTCTACGAATACACCAGCAATTGTTGGGTCCATTACTGGAGGTCTTGTTGCAATAGCCGCCATTCTCGCCATCTCTTTCATTTGTTATAGAAGGCAAAATCGATCGAGGGGTGATGTGCGCCCCAAGTTGGATACCACGAATGTGGATAACCTGGTGTCGCCTTATGTGCTATATTCGTCCTACCCTAGCTCACCGAGCCGCGTATACCAAGAAGAACGCAGACCACCGATTCTGGCAGGCTCTCTCAGTGTACCGACGCTTGCACCGGGCGACTCTGTCTCTCAGGCAAACAACTCCGACCATACATCGGATTGGACGAGCGCTTCTGGTAATGATACTCCGAGAAGAACGTTCCGGGAGCGTGCCCGGCAGTTTGCCCAATCGCGAGGGCGGGCCAACATGGGTCCGATGAAAGTGCAGAATGTGACAGAGGCAGATTTGCAGGAGCTAGAGCGAAGCAGTGGGTTCAAGGCTCCGCCATATTCTTTCCCGGGATACGGTGATTCCAAGGAGAAGGGGAAGTCATGATATGTGTATATGAACTAGGTGGGAAAGAGGAGGTCAACCATATCATCTGTGTACAGTAGTGACTTTTTCTCTGGGGCTGGAATTGTTTCTCGTTGACAAGGACTATTGCATTATTTTTAATCTATCGACCCCGTCACTCCTTCTAATTCTATTCTTTGCTTATCGGCATCTGTTTTGTTTGGAATTAACCTGTGTTCCGCCTTCTATATATCCTTCCATGACCCCTGGCAGAATCTGGCAACTATGTCCTCCGGTGTCTCCTTTTGCCATTTCTGCCCTGAGTCATCGTTGTAATTGAAAGCAACCTGTAAAAGAAGTGACTCTCGGAGTGACTGTGCTTATACTGGTAAGTCTTCCTGAATGGGAGAGTTGTGGCGGCAAGTCACGCGTGGCAATGGATCAGTGACCTAATGTTACATGTACGTAATAATGCAATGACTGCATGACTAGGGTCTATTCCATCCGGATCCGTCACGGGCTCCCGGTCACTGTATACCATAAGCCCTCTCATACACACAACATCCTCAGTCCCTGTCTGTCTCCCTCCGTATCCTTTTTTACTGTTCTGATTTACGCGCTGGGCTGCGGCAGCTTTGTAACAGGATTAGAGTCTCCAGCATACTAAGCTACGATTCATAAGCGGTCCAAGTGAACAACACATTAACACAGCACGTTATCTTGTCGTCCTGCGTAACCTAGACTGTCAACTATTACATCGCTCGCACGCGGGCGTACGCATCACTCTGAAGCGTTCATAGTCATATCTAAACATGCCACCTTCGGCCGCCCCGGTGAATCCGGCGCGAATACCTAGTGGTGGAGGTGGGACGCCAGACCGGAAAGTGGACAGGTCTGCGACGCGTCGTATGGACGAGGAAGATATCCACCCGTATATCATCACGAGTGAACTAGGAAAGGGAAGCTTTGCAACAGTTTATAGAGGGTATAATGAGGTAGCGTTATTGTCTCCTCGCTGTTTATTCAAGACACCAAGCTCAAGGGGTCTCATACACCGTACTATAGCAATCGAAGGAACAAGTTGCGATCAAGACAGTCAGTCGAAGTGGCCTCACGTCGAAGTTGTTTGACAACCTCCAGAGCGAGATTGATATTCTCAAGTCTCTCTCACATCGCCATATCACGAAGCTTATGGACATTGTGGTACGTGTTATTCTATTCCCTTGAATTGCATGCTATGCATATGCTGATTCATTCGCGGCGCGTTAGCGTGCGGAGAAGAACATCTATCTTATCATGGAATATTGCTCAGGTGGAGATTTGACCCGCTATATCAAGAAGAGGGGGAAAGTGGAATCGCTGGAATATATACCTTACCCTGGTGCTGCTCCGCAATATTATCCGCATCCAAAGACCGGAGGGTTGGATGAGATCGTTGTTCGTAGCTTCTTGAGGCAACTTGGTGAGCTGTTCATGTTATCTTCGAAGGGAAACGCGTTGTGCTGACGGTCTCATTCATTTCAGCTCGGGCGCTTAAGTTTCTGCGGAGCCGGAATCTCATACATCGCGACATCAAACCCCAGAATCTCCTACTCAAGCCAGCATCTCCGGAGGAACTGGGACGTGGTCACCCGTTGGGCGTACCCATATTGAAAGTTGCAGACTTCGGCTTTGCTCGCATGTTACCGAATGCGATGATGGCGGAAACTCTCTGTGGGTCGCCACTTTACATGGCACCTGAAATCTTGCGGTACGAGAAGTATGATGCGAAGGCAGATCTATGGAGTGTTGGGGCTGTGCTCTATGAGATAACCGCTGGTCGACCTCCTTTCCGTGCTCAGAATCATATAGACCTTCTGAAGAAGATCGAGCACACGAAGGGCATTCGATTTCCTGACGAAGATCAAGCCGAAGGTGAACGAGATTCTGCCGAGAATAAGCCAGTACCGTCGGATATCAAGAGGCTTATACGGAGTCTTCTGAAACGTGTCCCTGCGGAGCGCATGAGCTACGATGAGTTCTTTAATAGCACCGCACTTGCCAATTCTAAGTTTCCCCGACCACCGAAAGACGGGGAGGGGGCTCCGTCGTCTACGAAACCGTCTAGGTCCGGAGGCAGAGATGACGAAGCCGTGGTAATTGGCACCGTCACGAAACGTACGAAGCAGACTGTGCTACAAGATTCGCCGTTTCCGGAGAGCGATCGAGTCGCTCCACCGCCACCTCATCCTAGGGAGATAAAGGAGGCTCGAGTTATCCCTCATGCTAGATTATCCTTTCGAGCGAAGAAAGAAAGTCATCTGGCATTGCCCTTACCTGATGCTTTCAGCGACACTCGTCGTGATGGCAGGTACGTCCTCGTTGAGTCTGTTGTATTTAATAACTTCACTCAGAAATGACTTCTAGCCCTCCTTTTGACAATGCTGCCGAGCCTATTCAGGTAGACCCCGAGAGGAAACTTACCTTGGAGATTCGAACAAAAGGAAATCCTTTGTCAACGGAGGCGTCCATTATCCCTGGTGAAACTGAGGAAGATGGGAAGTTGCGACGAGAGTATGTCATTGTTGGCGATAACCGTGCTATTGAATTCGATCGAGCAGTAGATGGTTGGTTGCCACTCAGTCATTCAGTTCGTTGCTTGTGTGACCTAATCCGTACTGTGTTTCAGAAATTACGGCGGCTCGACGACGACCTACGCTTGATCGTAATGCCAGCTCTCCTACGTCAGAGAAGCGAAGATCCAATGCTAGTTATGATGCATCACCTCCCGTCGCTGGACCATCCGCGCAAACTGTTTTTCCTCCTCCACCCAATCCATATGCCCCGCCACTCTCCGGTTCTCCATCCCCGTCTCGAGGGAGTGCGCTGACCCGTGCACTCAGTATTGCGTCAAAGAAGCTCTTTGGGACGCCAACTTCAACAATGGGTCGATTGGGTTCTCCGTACTCGTTTTCTCCTGATCGTAACTTGGAGAGGGCGCCCAGTGAGAAGCAACAATCGCCGAGGCGTGCTCCGCTTCTTTTGAACGGTGCCAATGACACAATACGTGATCCACTGGAGGAGGACTTGCTAGTGGAACTTGAGGAGCTGGCACAGAAGACGGATGTATTAACTGGATGGGCGGATGAGATGTATGAGTTTGTCAAGGCTGTACCTCAGAGTGTGTTTCTTCCCTGTTTCTGAGAACTTTGTGCTGACGAGACATCTGCCATGTACCTATAGAGCCACTTCCATCTTCGGCGAAGTTCGTACGCGTGGATGGTGAGACTGATGAAGCTGCCGAGCGAAGACGAAACGCAATAATCGACACGGAGTACAATGCTGTGACATGTATTGCATTATACTTGCTCCTGATGTCGTTCTCGCAGAAGGGTATCGATAAGCTAAGGTTACATCAAGAGGGCATGAAGATGCGGGATCCTGAGGGTCGATTAGAAGTGAGCGAGGGTTTTGATGATGGTCCGTATTTCATGCATGATCCTCAGATGATCAAGTTTTGACCCTTCACAACTTTCTTTTCATCGATAGCACTCACATGGTTTTCGTCCCACTTTTTGAAATGCAATGATAGAGTCCAGTTGGTACGGACGTGGTTACCCGAGACGACCATTGAAGGTCCGTCGTGGTTAGGTCAGCTTGTGTATGATCGTGCATTACAATTGGTTTGTCTCTTTCTTTACCTGCAACGACAGTACATCTTAAATCATGCTTTTGCTATCGTAATAGTCACGTAAGGCCGCGCACATGGAGCTTGTAGACCAGGGTTCGCCGAGCGACTGTGCGACTCTGTACGAGGAGTCCTTGTGGTGCCTGTTTGCACTCCAAGATGATCTCCTGCAAGCCGGGAATCCGTTCCAGGACGAAGATAAAGTAACCATTGCTACGTGTATGTGTCTCTTCCATCGTCAACACCCTATGTCATTCTGAGTGAGTTGTCTGACATTTGGTTGGTTTAGGGATTGAGAAGACGAAGAAACGCTTGGATAGCTGCCGAAGTAAGCACGGGTCGCGGAAGAGTCCTGGGGGAGGGTCCACGCCTGTTTCTATTCCTGATGAACCTGAAATACGTCGTCGGTCGCCGCCTTGGAGTAACCGTGGTTCTCCTTTGCGTTGATGATGCCTTTAGAGTTTGGTTTTGGGCGTCTCAAGACGGTGGTGATGTCAATGTTTGGTCCCCTTTCATCATTCCCTGCCTCCTTACCCTTGCTTACTTGTCCCTCGTTCGACCATCAATTCATGATCATTCAGGAGCTAGTTCATCCCTCATACTCGGCCCCGTCTCTCCTGTACACGTTTCACAGTCCTCCCCCCAGCCTTCTTTATCATTTGATGAACTCAATGTAACATTCCTCCGCCTCCCCTCGTCTGCCTCGCTGTCTTTCTTTTCGTCCTGCACACAACAACCGCTTTAACTGTAACACAACCTCATCTTCTCTCTCGTTGGCGTTTTCTTTCGACACTCCCGTTCTCCTTTCTTTCTCTTCTTTTCGTCGCCTTTTTTTGCTTGGGATGCTAATCGACTTAGGTATTTATGCAACCATTTGTACGTTTGTGCATTTTCCAATTTGTATACCACGTTGATCTGGTTTCTTTCCTTTGTTTTCTTTGTCCCCGTGCCCCTTTGCCCTTTTGGTGCGGGACTCTTGATAGTACGGTTCTCATCTCTCCTTCCCTCTCCCTCTCCTTGTGTAGATGACTTATTGTTGTACAGTGTCCAGTGTGCTTTGTGTATGTATGTATTCGTTGTTTTGTCGATGCTTTTCCCTTGGTGGTTTGTTTGAGTTGGACGATGTTTGAGTAATTCATACTGTGCATGGATGGACTGGTTTAGTTGCATTCCTGTGTTCCATCGTCTTCGTTCTACTCCTATTCATGGATGCGATACGAGCACACTGGATACTGAACTGAAGGTACTAGTAAGTACTGTATTGTAATTCCCTCTTATCATCACGTTGCACGCAACATGCAGCTAACAACGTCGGTATGTGACGATTCCATAACGAAGCAACACTGTCGAAACACGAAATAACCGAGACTCGGAGCTCCTTGCAAAACAGCGGAACATCAGAATGTCAGAAAATCGGGAGAACAGGAGTATCAGAATTCAGAATGAAATTCTAGAAAGTGTAATCTTATAACTTAGAACTCGAATCCCTTATCGAGGTCCTTGTGCAGAAGCTCTCGCATGCCGGGTGGGAGGAGGGGTTGGTTGTTCATTGCAATGTAGCCTGATGGAATTGAGAGGAAGGAGATGAGATGAGAGAAGGATGAGATTGAGAGGACGTACGGAAAGGCATCTCGACGCTTTCGTTGGCGTTGAAAGTTATTGTTGGGAAGTCCTACACGAAAGAAAATTCAGATTTAGAAACTATGGTATGCGAGTACATGAGAGAAAGAGCGGACGTACGACGTATGGTATATCTTGGAGTTTCACTACACGTTCGTTCCTCCAAGTCAGAATTTGATCGGGGTATATAAAAGGTGCGAAATACGAAAATGAAACTGAACGCACCGCCATCATGTACTACTTTCTTTGTAACACCAAGAGCAGTGTCTGTAGTCATTTGTACGTTCCCGAGATGTCGAGTTGGGAAACCCAGTTTTCGAAGTTCGCCTGTACGGTCTCGTGGTGGGTCGTCACCTATCCCGTTATCGTCATCAATACGTGGACTCGGATTGCTGAGGGCCGCGCACCTAGAATACCCTAATCCACGAACGACTATTAATAACCCGCATTTCCCATTAGACGGACATGGTAGTAACCAGTAACCAAGGGGAGAACACAGAACAGCAATAAGATAGGAGTGACATACGCCAAAGAGAAAGTAATCAAAAGCACCGTCGCCGTCTTGAGGTGTGAGCTGTTTCTCTGCTTTAGGATCAAGTAAGCAGACTCGATCCAAGGGAATGTTCTCCTGTTTCATCAAGTCGAGGACGCCGATTTGGTGGGAAGTTGCTTTCGCCAAGGTAGAGTCCGATTCCGATTCGGCATTGGTGAATACGGATTGAAGCGCGGAAGAAGATGATTGTGAGAGGTGTGTGAAGTGGATTTGTGAGTCTGGACCTGCTAGAGTACGCATATGCTGAAGATGTTGTTATTTAGTTTTGGCATCATGGACAGACGGATAGATATCCATGGGGATTTTGACGAACAAGATATTCTAATTCGACCCATTCTGGGAGTGATTTGCCGTCTTTTTCGTCTTCTTCCAAGTGTTCTGCTGGCATATTCAGTACCATCTCTAGGGATGAATTGAAAGAGCAGTAGTTACCAATGACATAGGTAAAAGGCATGTTATTATTATGGATTTTTTTTTTGACGTGGTGGTCAATTTATAAGAAAGATTTGCGATTACCATAAGGAGAAGTAAAGTACCGAATGGGGAAGGTAGTCCTACCGTGTACATGACGGCTGTCGTCTCCCCCTTCCCTTCCCTTAGTCCGTGTCATATTCCCAGCAGCTCTCTCCCCCCTTTTCCTCTCCCAGTCGACATCGACGGCACGCTACGCTCTTTCCTTCCCTTCTCGCCTTTCTCTCTCTTCACCCCAAAAAATACTGCTATAATTCTCCTCGTCGTTCTCATCGTCGCCGCTGCCGTCCTTAGTGCGGCGTAAAGCCAGCATGGCGTCTAACAGGCAGTCCACCTTTCTCCACCAACGCCTCGAAAACACAACCGACCTTGCGTCACTCTCGCCCGTATCGGACGATATTATCATTGCGTGTTTGAGAGAACGATATGCGACGGAGAATATATATGTCAATGTCGGCCCTTCTGCGCTCGTCGCTTTGAACCCGCACAAGTACATACCGAGTAATGCCGACTCGGTGTTGATGAAGTATGCAGCAGAGTATCGTAATACTTCGCCAGACAAGGAGGTGTTGCCACCGCACATCTTCCAACTTGCGAATAATGCGTACTATCATATGCGCCGCACCCAGCAAGATCAGTCCATCCTTCTCAGGTTCGTCCTCCACCATCTAGCCGGTTACTATGTCACGTCAAACTGACTGTCATTACTCATTCGTCTATGCTTTCCTTTCTTTTTTGGTGAATAGCGGAGAGACGTGTAGTGGTAAATCAGAAAATCGTCGTCTGGCGATCAAATCCATCATCGAGCTCAGCGTGAGCAACCCGGGAAAGAAGGGCTCCAAACTCTCCACGCAGATCCCTTCAGCCGAGTTCGTCCTTGAATCGTTCGGCAATGCTCGCACGCTCTTCAATCCTAATGCCTCACGCTTTGGCAAGTACACAGAATTGCAGTTCACTGAACGCGGTCGACTCTGCGGTGTCAAGACACTCGACTATTATTTGGAGCGAAGTCGTGTTGCTGGGGCACCCTCTGGCGAACGGAACTTCCATATTTTCTATTATCTTGTTGCGGGTGCATCCGTGGAGGAACGTCAACACTTGAAGTTGACCGAGAGATCAACATTCCGCTACCTGGGACCACGTCAGGCTACGGCACCAAGACCACAAGAAGACGCGACGCGTTTCGATCAACTCAAGGTGGCGTTGAAGAACGTTGGTTTATCCAAACGGGCCGTTGCGCAGACATGTCAACTGCTGGCAGCGATTTTGCACCTTGGCAATTTGGAGTTTATTATTGATCGACAGCGAAATGAGGATGCAGCAGTCGTCAAGAACACTGATGTGCTCGAGACTGTTGCCGAATTCCTTGGTGTACAGCCTCAGGCGCTGGAAAATGCGCTTTCGTGCAAGATGAAGTTGGTTAAGAAAGAGCTTTGCACGGTCTTCTTGGATCCTGATGGGGCATCAGATAATCGTGACGACCTTGCGAAAGTTCTCTACTCATTGCTTTTCTCGTGGTTGAACGAGCAGATTAATCAGAAGCTCTGCAGAGATGACTTCACTACCTTCATCGGCTTATTTGATCTTCCTGGCCCGCAGAACATGGCAGCGTCCGCTAGCCGATCAAATTCGCTCGACCAGTTCATTGTGAACTTCGCGAATGAGCGACTGCACGGCTGGATCCAGAAGCGGATGTTTGAGGTTCATGTCGACGAGTATAATCAAGAAGGCATTTCGCGCTTCGTTCCTCCCGTCCCTTACTTTGACAATTCCGAATGCGTCCGATTGATGTCCAACATGCCTGGTGGTCTCATTCACATTATGGATGACCAGGCTCGTCGCATGCCTAAGAAGAACGACCATTCAATGGTGGAGGCGTTTGGGAAGCGTTGGGGAAACCATTCGTCCTTCAAGGTCGGAGGAATGGATCGCACCGGATTCCCTACGTTCACGATCAATCATTACAACGGGCCCGTGACGTACTCTTCGGAGGGACTGCTTGAGAAGAATCTCGACGCGATGAACCCTGACTTCGTCTCCCTTCTGCGAGGATCGGATGCTGCTACGCCTCTTGGGACTGAAGGTACTGGCTCGGTGAACGCTTTCATCAGGAACCTTTTCTCCGGCAAAGCAATCGCCACTCAGGCTCACCCTCGCAATGAGGATACGATTGTTGCTGCTCAGCAGACTGTGAAGCCCATGCGTGCACCTTCGACACGCCGAAAGGGGACTGTGAAGCGCAAAGGTGGTATGGGAGGAAATGGAGGTGACGAAGAAAAGGAGGACGATGACACCCCACTAGATGGAAAGCAACCCTGCACGGCTGGAGAGTTCCGCCAAGCTTTGGACATGCTCTTCTCGACGCTTGACGAATCGCAAGCGTGGTATGTGTTCTGCATCAACCCAAATGATTCTCAGCTTCCTGGTCAATTAGAAGGAAGAGCAGTAAAAGGGCAAATCAGGAGCTCGGGCTTGACCGAAATTGCGAAACGCAATGTCAATGTCTTTGAGGCGAATATGACGCCCACGGAGTTCTGCGACCGATACAAGGATCGACTGGCTGCTTTGAATGTTCACGAAGGCAGTGAGTTTGCCAGGGTCGAGCAAGCTCGTACGGCGCTGGACTTACTAGAGCGGGACATTGTTATCGGTTCCTATAAGGTACGCTACCTGCCCTCCCTTGGTACGGGATTTGGCGCTCAACTGACTTTTGGCTTTTCCCCAGGTCTTTCTGTCGCACCGAGCATTCCATAAACTCGAAGATGGTCTGCGAGCGGAAGACGTTGAAGAGCAGAAGCGCAATCGCCTTCGTGATGCAGAAGCCGAGGCAGGTCTGGATATGCGAAGCAGTGTGGATCCCTTCGGACCATACTCAAATCACGGCCATGACGATCAAGACGCTGCGAATATGGGTGCCTTCAATGATCCCTTCGGGCAGTCTAGCCAACAGCTCCCTCTCGTGGCAAATGCATCGCCTTTCATGCGTGCTGATATGTATAATGATGACTATGACGACCGCAGCGATGACATGGACGCTAAGAGCCGCCTTACGAGCAACCGCGAAGACTCAATGTCCAACTTCAACGGTTCGGAATCTTACGCTCCCTCCCGGAATATGTTCCAAAATGATGATGCGAAGGGGCTGCTTGGGAAGGAGGCCTTACCAGGGGAAGTTCTTGAAGGAGAGACTACTGAGGATATTAAGGAGTCATCTAGCCGTCGCCGTTGGGTCGCATTCGTTTGGCTACTAACATGGTGGTGTCCGAGTATCTTCCTGCTCTGGTGTGGCCGCATGAAACGATTGGATGTCAGACAGGCATGGCGAGAAAAACTCGCTTTGAATATGCTCATTTGGTTCTTCTGCGCTTCAGCGGCATTCGTTATTGCTGTGCTGGGTAACTTGATCTGTCCGACCGAGCATGTCTACAACACGAGCGAACTCGCCTCCCATGACAAAGATTCGAATGCCATGCTGACTTCCATCCGTGGCGAGGTTTTCGACCTTAATAACCTCATGTCGTTCCATCAACGGGTTGTCAACGTTGTGCCTACGAAATTACTCGAAAACTATGCGGGTACATCTGCCGACGACATTTTCCCGGTACAGGTATCTGCCGTGTGCAACGGTGTTACGGGTTCTGTTAACCCTTACGTGGCGCTAAACTCGAAAAACACCACGGATATAAACGCTCAGTACCATGATTTCCGTGCTTGGACAAACGACTCACGTCCGGATTGGTACTTCGAGAGCATGACGTTAATGCGATGGAACTTCCGAGTTGGTTTTATGGGCTATACTTCGAAGCAAGTAAAACAAATGGCGCAGCAAGGCCGATCCGTTGCGATTTATAATGGTCTCATTTATGATTTGACGGATTACATCAACTTCCCGCCGAGTGTGCACGCTCCGTCTGGATTTTCCCCTCCGACAGGTGTCGATGTAAACTATATGGATAGCTCTGTCGTCGATCTGTTCAAGTTCGCTGGTGGAAATGATATTACGAACCAGCTGGACGAGCTCCGTATCGATTCTGACGTACTTGCTCGACAGAAGACCTGCTTGCGTAACTTGTTTACCATTGGAAAGCAAGATCATCGTAATGCTCCGAGATGTCTTTTCGCGACGTATATCCTTCTCGCGCTATCAATAATGATGGTGTGCGTTATCGGCTTCAAGTTCCTAGCGGCTCTTAGTTTCGGCAGTCCACGCGCTCCGGAGGATCATGACAAGTTCATCATCTGTCAAGTGCCGTGTTATACGGAAGGCGAAGAATCTATGGGCAAGACTATTGATTCGCTAGCGAAGTTGAAGTACGACGATAAGCGCAAGTTGATTTTCGTCATTTGCGACGGGAATATTGTTGGTTCAGGGAACGATCGTCCGACTCCACGTATCGTCTTGGATATCTTGGGTGCGGACCCGAACGTTGACCCCGATCCTCTCAGCTTCTTGTCGCTTGGTGAGGGTGCGAAGCAGCACAACATGGGCAAGGTTTACTCGGGTCTGTACGAGTGCGCGGGCCATGTTGTTCCGTATATCGTCGTCGTGAAGGTCGGAAAGCCGACGGAGAGGTCCAAGCCGGGTAACCGAGGCAAACGTGATACGCAAATGCTTCTCATGCACTTCTTGAACAAGGTGCGTTAATCTCGTCCGTAAGACGAGATATTTTGCTGACTTTGATCTACTTGGGGTTAGGTTCATTTCAACTCCCCTATGAATCCGCTCGAGCTTGAAATCTACCATCAAATCAAGAATGTTATTGGAGTCAACCCGTCGTTCTATGAGTACCTTTTCATGGTTGATGCTGATACGGTCGTGGATCCCCTTTCTTTGAATCGGCTTGTCTCAGCGTGAGTTATAGTTACCAAGCTATACATATAACAATGGTGCTAATTGCCTTACTACAGTATGGTTCATGACAAGAAGGTCCTCGGTGTGTGTGGCGAGACGTCCCTTTCGAACTCTAAGCAGTCGATTATCACGATGATGCAGGTGTGTGAAGAAGGTTTTTCACTTTCGCTGTGTCTCATCGAGATCATTTCAGGTCTATGAGTACTTCATTTCACATCACCTTGCGAAAGCGTTCGAAAGTCTGTTCGGCTCCGTAACGTGTCTTCCTGGATGTTTCACCATGTACCGTCTGCGGACGCCTGACACTCACAAGCCTCTGTTTATCTCGAACGCGATCGTAAACGACTACTCAGAAAATCGCGTCGATACCTTGCACATGAAGAACTTGTTGCATCTCGGAGAAGATCGTTATCTTACGACGTTGCTTTTGAAACACTTTGGGAATTATAAGACGCAGTTTGTGAGAGATGCGAAGGCTTACACCACGGCTCCGGATGAATGGAAGGTCCTGCTGTCCCAGCGTCGTCGTTGGATCAATTCAACAATCCATAACTTGGGCGAGCTTGTATTCCTTGACAGGCTTTGCGGCTTCTGCTGTTTCTCGATGCGCTTCGTCGTTTTTATTGATTTGATTTCGACGATTATTCAGCCAGTCGCTGTTGCCTACGTGGGTCATTCCTTTAGACATGTTTGTATGTCGATCGTTAAAGACGTTTCTGATTACAGATTATCTACTTGGTCTATCTCGTCGCTGCGGATGGTCAAGCCATCCCAATGTGGTCGATCATCATGTTGGCTGCTATCTACGGTTTGCAAGCTCTCATCTTCCTCTTCCGTCGCAAGTGGGATATGATCGGATGGATGGTATTCTACATCCTGGCCATCCCGGTCTTCTCGTTCGCCCTGCCGCTTTACTCATTCTGGAAGATGGATGACTTCTCTTGGGGTGCTACACGTATCGTCCTGGGTGAGAAGGGCAAGAAGATGATCGTTCATGTGAGTAATCGGCAATATTGTTGCACTTTGCTGCTTGATTTGACTTTGATTTTTTCATTAAGGATGAGGGCAAATTCGATCCTAGGGCGATTCCTCTGAAGACATGGACGGAATACGAGAATGAGCTATGGGACAAGGAATCAAACCACAGTATCGGCTCGTGGGT
The DNA here is from genome assembly GCA_024712875.1 of Inonotus hispidus. Classification (NCBI taxonomy): domain Eukaryota; kingdom Fungi; phylum Basidiomycota; class Agaricomycetes; order Hymenochaetales; family Hymenochaetaceae; genus Inonotus; species Inonotus hispidus. The sequence continues at coordinate 565,563 of CM045723.1, read as the reverse complement.
ACCTCCATCAAAGATGAAGAACGAGGGCTACGCCGAATCTCGAACAGCATCACTCTACGGTCGGGAGACGTACTACGAGCCTCAGCCGAGGAGTTACTCTCCAGCACCATCGCAATTCCAGATGCACCAGGTGTATCCTCCACCTGGATATCAATCCGGCCGGAACACACCGGTAGGTAGTGGATATGGCATGGGAGGTCTTCAACAACCTGTACCCTCACGTCCTGTAACGAATTACCTCGACATGCCTATTCCGACCACGCGAAGTCCAGAGGATTCAGATTTCTTCGGTGGAATGGCCGGACCGAGCGACGCTGAACTCGAAGAGGCGGTTGCTTCGGTCTTGAAAGACGCGGATTTGAATACGGTTACGAAGAAGCAGGTGAGGCAGAGGATTGAGAGTATGTTCGGGATGGATTTGAGCTCGAGGAAGGCGGTCATCAATTCGGCGATTGATAGAGTTATTTTGGCTCAGTCATGATTGGTGTTGGTGGTGTCGGGTTGAGTTGATGGCGTCTTTGGTTTTTTTCTCCCCTCGCGATGCTCTACTTCTTTGCTTTATACGATCATGCACATGCGTTCGTTTATTAGGACTGGACTTGAAGTGGGACAATGACGTTGATTTTGTACGGATAGTTTAGTTTATCTCTCTCTGCCCTACCCATATCCTTCTTATCGTTCTTCGAGATGCTTTCTTCGCTTCGCTTCGCTATATCGTTTCTGTCTTTCCTTCCTTCCTTCCTTCCTTCTAGGATCATTTAATTGTCATTCTTTAATTCCCTAGCTATCGGACGCTACACATACGACGCACACTCTGCACAATGCACATTTTATATTATACATACAGACATACAGACATACAGACATCGTACGTACCTCGCACGGCCTCTCTTTGCTATTTACATTAGCCCACTGGACTTGTTTGATGATGCACACACACACACTCTCTCTACCTCGCACTCGCTTGCTATGACTCTTAGCGCTGCTCGTTTCCTCTCGATTTCTTCTCTTCTCTCATTTTTTTCTTGCATTTTTCCTAGAGATTTCTTTTTCTTTTTATCGCATGTCTGAAACGTTACGTTTTGCGTCGTTTCATCTGTATTTAGTTCTGAGTTAATCTATATAGGTTCTGCGGAGTGGATGGAAAATTGAAGATTGATTATTGAGGTCAAGTGGAGTAGTTCTCTGCAGTTCATACACATACGATGCAGTACATATGGCCTTATCAATGTTTTCATCACAAATCCAAGAGCTGAAAAAACAGAAGGAATGGTTTATTTACTATTAGTTAATAATGAAAATTAAGTACTGTATGAGAAATCCATCTTCCGTCCGAGACGAAAGTTCATCAACAGAGAGAAGAAAACAAAAAATATCCCTCTCGTCCCTATCCTATCATCCAAAGTCTCGTAGTCTATGAACCTCTTCAGACCCTACTCCATACAGCCAAATCCTCATCTCACCGCCTCTTCCCCAAAACCTTCCCAACAACACTCTTCACAACCCCAGCGGCCTTCTCACACTCCTTACGTGTCAGCGCAGCACTAACCGCAATCCTAATACTCGGCCGCGGCTCGCGGAGTTCCTGGTCGGCGAGGTGCTTGGCGCGCGTGAGGAGGACGCCCTGGGCGAGACACTCTTCGACAATCTGTTGGAGGATGCGTTCTTCTTCTGCATACTGGGTGTGGGAGGAGCTGGGAGAGGATTTGGTAGAGTGTTGTTGTTGTTGTTTGTGTTTGGGGGACAGAGACGAGGAGAGGGATGAGGGGAGGGACAGGGAGGGGGAGGATGATGTTGATGGGGAAGGAGGTGCAAGAGACGTAGGCGACGGTAACTTGACATACAAATGTATAATCGGACTCGCCGGATGACTAGGTATAACCAGCCCATCCACCTTCTCCAAAACGCTCCTGACGACTCTAACGTTCTCCCTCAGCCCCTCCATAACGCTCGGACAATCCCGCAGAACCCCGATCGCCTCGCTGGCGGCTACGGCGAGGAGCGGCGGCATGGCGGCGGAGAAGACAAAGGAGGTACCGTTGATGCGCTGGTGTTCTGTTATTATGCGCGAGGCGGCGCAGAACCCGCCTGAGGAGGCGAGGGACTTGGAGACGGAGGAGATTATCATGTCGATTGACGGTGCGGGGACGTTGTAGAGCTCTGTTAGACCTCGCCCTGTCCGACCGACTGTGCCGAAGGAGAAGGATTCGTCGACGATGAGGCGGAATTTGTACTTTTCTTTAAGTTCGATCTGTTTCATATAGGTCGAATCAGTAGCAGAATCTTTCTGTGATACGTAGGTTGAGAAGCGAGAGAATTATACGCACGATTTTGGGTAAATCCAAAAGCGCACCATCGAATTCGAAAATCCCTTCCGTGACGATGAACCTTCGAGTCAACGGGAGTTTCTTCTTCCTTCTTTCTTTCTCGACGCTCTGAAGGACCTCCTCAAGACTCTTCAAGTCGTTGTGATCGTACCAACGGATGGTTGAACGGGAGATTTGAAGACCCTTTTGTAGAGCAAAGTTGATACCTCTGTCCGCTACGATGACGTCCCCACGTTTGCAGAATGCACCGATGACTGATGCGGGGGTTGTGAAGTCCTGGGAGTAGAGGATGCAGTCTTCTGTACCTAGAAAGTCGGCGATGTCACGTTCGAGTTGCATGTGTACGTCTAAATGATCGGATGAGCGTGAGTGAGAAATATCTCAGTGATAGCACGAGGACAACGCACCGAGAGACCCGTAAAACCCAGGTGGACTACAACTCCCGAGACCATATTTTCTCAAAGTCTCAATAGCGCGTTCCTTGATGTGCTCGTTGCCTGCCAGACCGGCAAAGTTGAAGCTAGCGAGGTTGGTGACGGTTTTACCATTAGTCAGGAGTTTTGGTTTGGGACCACTGGGTCCTTGGATGACTGGAACAGCGTTGAAGTCGCTTTGCTCTGTCGCGTCGAGTGGGACAGTGAGGGGTTCGGGGTTCCATTCATCTACGAGTTCGTCGATTTCCTGTGGGGTTGAAATGAAAAAGAGAAAAAAACATGACTTAACGAAAAGAGGTCCTTTCGAATGAACACGTACCTCTTCAGTATACTTTATGAAATTCTTATCTGAAGCCCTTGTCCTCGACTGAAGCAGAGTCCGGATAGCGAACAAGAACAGTATGAGCTCGAGAAAAGTACGACCTGGATCGTTCTGGTGGGAGGACTTGACATATCGAGCGACTACAGCTGAACCGGGGATTTTGAAGAAGGTATCTTCGACGTATGAGAGGACGTATGAGAGAAACAAGAGGATGGATTGGACAGAATCGGAGTCCATTGTCGTCGCCATCTTGAAGGTCGGACGAGACATGCAAAGTGAAGAAGATGAAGATGAAAAGGTGTATCACGCGCGTCAGCCATCTTCAGTCAGCAGCCATGCTACGCGGTCACGACACTCTTCTACCTCAAACCATCTTGAGCGCCAAATTATTTCTTTGTCCATAACATTTACTATGCATTCAAACTATTGATCACTGACGCAAACCTAAGTCCTAATCTGAGGAACTACTCTCGCGGTTACAGATCTCTTCGCCCTAAGGACTACAGGAAACCGATTCATCTACTTCCGAGATGCACTTGAACGCACGGAATACCACGAAAGCAGCACTTTTGAGACGTCTAATTCGTCACTTAACCTCTACTATGAATCTTGAACGGAACTCTTCTCCTATGCTTCGCTACTATTTTGCGCACTTCTTGTCGTAGCAAATTCCCTAAAGTCCTCTACGTGGCCGCTTTCTCCTTTGCCGCTGAATCCTCTTCCTTGACTTGACGTTGTACCGCAAGCCGCGTGAGTGACATTCGCAAACGCAGAAGAATGCGGAAAAGACCGTCTGGCTCCGTAGGTGGGTCATGTTCAGACGCCCTTGATAGGAAGCTGTTGGGCTGACCGCGCCTTGGAAGAGCGGCATGGGAGGAAGTGGAGGAATCCGTTTCGTGGATCGCATGTCAAGGATAAAGGAAAAGAGAGGAATGATATAGGTCTGTTTCTCAATTCGAATCCATGTCGCCTAAAACGAGTAACACCCGACGAATTCGAGCAGAGAGGAAGGCTGTGAGAAGTGCCCACAGGTCATTATATAGCGGGCTGACTCAGAGCCTTGGTAAAGGTAAGTATGGAAAGATTCCATTAATGATCCAACCCTTGACGGACTCGACCAGCCAACGAATCTTCTCCAGGGGATCAAGACGAACAATTCATGATGTCTGGTGCATTTCAAGACAGCGAGGATAATTTATCTGATGTCACCTCTGCGTCGGGGAGCAAAGTAGGGAAATCTTCTGCCAAATTCAACAAGTACGATTCGAGCAAAATCTACTTTCCAGATCATAATGGGGGCCGGGAAGGTGGAGACGGCCGCCGGGCATCGCCTCTTAGACGCAAAAACCATGTGCGAGTGGCAGATAATCCTACCGATGCATCGTCTCTTAGTGCGAGGACTAATAAGAAGGCTACAGTGGTGGATGCCGTTGAAGGTTCGTTCACCCATTGTCCCTTTTCTTTTTCAGTAATTCGCCGCGCCAATAGAACTGACATTTATACACTCAAGCTACGAGCGTAACATCGAGTGCTGTCCCCTCGGAGCCTTACGCAGGTTCACATCTTACTGGAGGAAGACGAACTTTGCGTAATCACTCACCCTCGGAGAGGTCCGATTTAGGAGGGGGCATAGATCCTCGAGCAGACATAGGTAAGGCGCTTTCAACCGCCCTTGAGAATGATGATATAATCGTTTGCTCGCCCGCTGGCCACCAGTTCCTGACCGACATGACACAGAAGGGAGAAAAGCGAATGTTAGACCCACCAACCCTGCTCTGAATAGGTTGAAGGCTGCCGGGAGGGGTGCTTCTACGGGTTTGTTCCTTATGAAGTATTCACAGATCAAGTAGACTGACGTTCATCTAAATCAAATAGAAACAGATAAAAGTAGCACCAATTCCGTGCTAGATGCGAAAGAAGCATCCGGGTCTGTAAGCAGTAAGAGTCACAGACAGCATAAGCAAAGTACGAGACCCGGCGAGTATGACGCTGTGGGACAAAGCGGGGAATCCGGTCAGTCCGGGGCACCTGATGACGCTCCAAAAGCTAATCCTGCCCCTGCCGTGAGTCGAACAGATACAGCGGCGGTCAAAGACAAAGACGAAGCGTCGTTTGATTCCTCTAATGGATCCAAGAAGCACATTCTCAGGAAGGCGGGGCTGCAAGGAGCAGAATTGGGGACGCGGTCTAAAGGCAGGAGAGTCACGTTCGCCGACGAAGGCAAAGGATTAGAACAAGAGAAGATCGTGGGGAGCACATCAAGTGAGGGAAGTAGGATCCGCGGGGATCAGCGCAGTCCTGAATCAGGAAAGAAAGAGAAGGATCTGTTGCGTAAGGTCATAGATCCTCAATTTTCAAAACGTCAAGAGCAATCACCAAACCGGGTTCGAACTGATGAAAAACATGAACGATCGAGGGCAGACGACGGGACGAACCCAAGGTAAGGTATCTATGCACCGTTCTTCTTTGGTCCCTAACGCTAGTGCGCAGCGTCGAATCAACCAAAGCCTCCCAAAGACGACCCTCTCTCGCAGACGACCACCCCAACTCCTACTCCGAAAAGAATAACGGCGGCCCTCGACAATCCACAGATGAGTCAGATTCTGACACCGTCACATCAACACCAACCACCGCCCCTCCACGATACGTAGAAGCCCTCTGCGCGTACCCCGGCTGCGGAGACTGGATCTACGTCGATCCAGTAACATACCGTCTCGTAAAGGTCAATTCGTTCCCACCCGAGTTCTGTAATGTGTGCGGACAGCCGTGGCCAGCTGGGCGGCCATTTACGAAGGAAATGGAAGAAGCTATTCGGAGAAGATTAAAGAAATCGAAGATTAAAGGCGTCTACTGCGAGAAGCACGCTAAGGAGACAGGACGAAAAGGGGTGGAAATAAAGGAGGAGGAGGATAGGGACGCGCCTGAAGAGGACGAAGAAAACATAATGACACGTAATGATACCAGCCAAAATAAAGGAACCCAAACCGATCATTATTGCAAGCCAATGAACTTTGAGCGATACAATGAAAAGATGGGATTGAGTTCTCGTGCCGATCGACCAAAGTTTTCAGGGAATAAGAAGGCGTTACTCGTATGTTCTCTCGTCTTCCTCCTTCGAGTTGACTTGACTATTGTATTACTACTCTTTCACCCTTGCTTTAGATCGGCATTAATTACTCGGGTCAGAAGGGCGAACTTCGAGGGTGTAGGACTGACGTTCAAAACATGTATCATTATCTCGGTATGCCATACACGCCCTTTTCAGGCCAGGCCATCCTTGGAACGAACTAATTTAATTGTCTTATTTTACAATGACGGCACGAAACGATGGTTCACAGTGAGCAACGGATATATGGACGATGACATCGACATCCTACTGGACATATGGCCTTTCCCATCCCCTGAAAGGAAGAATATCCTTGAACACTTGAATAGCCTAATTGATAATGCGCGACCGGGAGACTCGTTGTTCTTGCATTGTGCGTTCCTTGTTCTTTTTCCTTGACCCCTTTCCGGGGTCCTGTCGGGAAATTTCTTTCATGATGTACTTGTACTGATTGAGCTTTCGATTTTTTTTCTTGACCCTTACCCAGACTCCGGACATGGTGACCAGATCGAGGATCTTAGTGGTGACGAGAAGGATGGGTTAGATGAGTGTGCGTGTTTTTCTTCTTCTCCTGGTTTGGCTGACCTCAGCCCCCGTGCTCGGTTTTCTAATTTCGTCCTTCATCTCGTCTCGTATAACAAGGTATATTCCCTGTGGATCATCGGAGCAAAGGCAAGATAGAAGACGATGTGAGTGTCGTTCCCCCCTATTTCAATTGCTGATTCTGGCTGATGTGTTTGATGTGTGATAGATATTGCACAAGATCATCGTAAGTTTTCATACCTCATTTTTTCGTGCAGAGTGATAACTATCAGTACCGCCTCGATAGATCAAGCTTCCTAAAGGTGCACAGCTCACCGTACGAGTCCACTGTATTCCTCATAGCAAACGTTAAACTTACGACCGTCTTAATTTACAGGCATTGTTCGATGTATGTGATTTGGTTCCCTTATACCCAGCAATCTGATACATACTTTTGTTGATTGCTCAGTCATGTCATTCCGGGTCCATCCTAGGTAAGCACATATCATATCGATTCGAACCATTACAGAAATTTCAACTTTACTTTATAATCTCTTCTTCGTTCGAATGCAGACCTACCCTACGAGGTAACGTCTTACCCGTCCTCTCAGCTCAGCACAAACCGTCCACAGCTGATTTCTTTCCGATCCGACTAGCTCAAGCCTAAATATGGATGGCTCAGCAGAAATAACAAGTTGCACCATGAATATGCACCAGAAGAGAATAATGCACTTGAGAATTGCGGAAGAATCGTACGTCACTCCACCGCACCTCATCTCATCTCATGTCATCTATCTCATCTCATCTCATCTCACTTCAATTTGCCTTACTGACGATTCCTCCTCCCCGTCCTTGCTCCAACTCCAACTCCTTTCCCTATTCCGTTCCTCGTTCTACTCCTTCCCTTTCATTCCTTTCCTCTCGCGGAAATGCCAGATTTTATGGAGTGGATGTAGAGACAAGCAGACGAGTGCAGAAACGAAGATTGATGGGAAGGCTGTGGGAGCCATGAGCCACGTAAGCTTCCCTTCCATCCTTCCCTCCCATCAAACATCAAACTAACTGATGGACCCTTCCGTTCCGTCAACTGGCTGGCTGATGCCGGCTTGTTTGTTTGAACATACCCATACCCAGGCATTCATTGATGCTAATTGTAAGCCTCTGTCTTCAAACCTCTCTCACTCACTCAAACTCCCGTATCCGTTCCGTGTTTCTTCACGACGGACCCCGTTCGCGTTCGTCTTTGAATAATACTGATAACACTAACGAACGAATTGTTATTTATAGGGTTACTTCAACAAAGGAACAAGAGAAAGAAACTATTCAGTTTCAGGCGTGATAAAGGCTATACATACTCCGAATTGCTTGATTTGATAAGGTAAGCTTCAGCTTCCGTCCTCTTTCATCTGATCCCATCCCCCTTGCTGAAATCCCAACGACTATCTATCTATCTACCCACTTTACTTTACTTTTATTCTAGGGAGAAATTATCTGAGAAGTCACAACAAGCACAACTCTCGGCTTCATGGGAACTCGTAAGTTCCTCTATTACCTGTCAATCCGCTAGTAGTTCTAACTGGGAACTTTTGTAGGTAACGAAATACGAAAAGGTCACAATTTAAATTTAGGGAGGGAGGGGAAACTTTGACCGTGTTCCGTTCGTTTTTGCTCGAGTCCATTGGATTTGGGTTATCCTTATTATTATTACCTCTATTATTTTCGTCTTGGTGTCATTTGCTCCGCATGCAATAAACCAAATATGGGGTATATTGTGTACATCCAATTATTCATGTTCTATAGAGAGCAGGATTAGGACATCTAAACAAGCAACCCTGTCTAAATCAAGAGATGACTTGGCTTCTAATAAACCCTCGTCCGTGCCATGTCTCCAGCGGGTCAAAAACACCTTCTACCTATCAGTCTCCCGATGGCGGAGTGGAGGGGAGGGAAGGAGAGGGTATCAAGGAGGGACCGAAGAAACGACTCAACGACGCGCAGCAGAAAAATTCCAGCGTCGCTTGCATCCCAGACACCCCGTTTTCTAGTTGTATACCGTCCCACCCTTTCTTAAATCGTTGATGGAGTCGGTCACGTAATCGGGAACTGCGGATGATGAGTTTTCCGGGAGGAGGTCGGGTGCCTTCGCGATGCCTTTGTGGGATTGTAAGGGTTAAATGATTTTTTTTGGATGGCACAGTGGCAGAGAAAGTTACCTGTGAGGACGAGAAGCGTAGGAAGTCCACCTTGTTTCCCGAATAGTATGTCGGCATTGAGGCGGTCGCCGACCATGATGGTGCGTTGCGGGTCGAAGCCGTGTCTGACAAACGCCACGCCACAGTTTTCATCAAACTCAGCGAAACTCATATCCCACAAAACAAACAAAGCAAGGAAAGAAGAACTCACTTCGCTTCCAACATCACGCTCTCCGGTTTACCCAAGCACGTCGGATTCCCCCCCGACGCAAATCTCAACGGAGCACTAATGGCCCCAGCACCCGGTAACAAAACCCCTTCCTGAGCAGGATACGTCGAGTCTTCGTTCGTGGCAAGGAACAAACAAGAAGGGTCTGTATTGATATGGATAAACGCTTTGCTTAGTTTGGAGTAATTTATAGACGTGTCGGAGCCACGGAGGATTGCACCTACTGATGGGTCGGTAATGTATGTCGTTGGGTCGAAAGGTGCTAGAGTGTTGCCTGAGGGGTCCTGTTTGGATCGAATTAAAATTGGCTACATGAAGGGAAGAAAAGTGCGCACTTACAGTCCCGCCGACGAATTGGATACCTTCGTTACGAAGTTCGTCTTCGAGGCCGCCCATACCGATGACGAAGACCTTCTTGTCCTTCGCGAACTTGATTACCGTGGATAAGTATACAGCAGCTGCATATACCGACCCGGATATCTCATCCTACAAGGACTATGGTTCAATTCTTAGAGCTGGATTAACGAAGTAGATTCTTTGAGTGGGGGACGTACGACGCGCGCTTCAATCCCAAGTTTATCGAATTTATTTTTCTATTGCACTCGAGAGGAAGTTCCATTTTTCGTTACGTATATAACGCTCTTCTCTGCGTAAAGTATACATCAATAACCCAGTCCAAGCCTCAGTGGAGAGAGGTAGGAGATGGACGGATAGACTTTTAGCTCTCAATAGTCACCGTCACAGTCGAATAACCATGTGTCGTGTTTGTTGAGAAGGTCGGCATAGTCTTGTGTAGATGAAAGTCGGCGTGAGCTCATCGTTGTAGTTGCAAGTATTGTTAAGTATTAATTGCTGGTGAGTGGCGTATCTCGACCCTTTTTCGAGCGGAGTTCATATACCTACCATAATTAGCCCGAGCGGACGATCTGAATTCATCCCTCCCAACCCAAGAATATTTACTAGAGAGCTTTCTATGTGTAACAAAGTCATATTTGTTCTGAGCTACTTAAAGCCTATTAAAGTACATTCTGTTCGCCTCCATACGTGCTATCTATGTGAAATATGTCTGTACATGACATAATATGTATTAACATTAACGTGGACCCGGGATTCTATGTATGCATAGAGTGTATTCCACATTCGCCAGGTGAACAAATAAGAACAAAGGGAAGGCTTCGTGTGACAGTACTAGCTAGTCATACTCGTAATTTCTAGTATCTAGGGCAAAACTAACCCCTCATTGCCTCTATATTGCTTTCGTCTTGCTGTCATTTGCTTCGCATGCAAGAAATCAAACGTGGTGAATATCGTTTACATACAGTCGTTCATGCTCTATAGGAAGCAGGATCAGGATCAGGATGTCTAAACAAGGAACCCGTCTAAATCTACACCATTCTAAAAAGACAACGACGATAGGGCGACTTGGCTTCTGAGAAAATCTTCGTCTACGTCCCGCGTCTCTATAAGGCCAAAAATACCTCCCACAGATCAGTCTCTCGGTGGCAGGGTAGAGAGGAGGAAAGGGAACAAAGAAATGACAACACAACGACAACTAGATCGCTAGCACGAATCATGAGTCCCGGACTCCCCAGTTTTCTAGTTGTATACCGTTCCACCCTTTCTCAAATCATTGACGGAATTGGTGACATAATCCGGAACTGCGGGTGGTAAGTTTTCTGGGAGGAGGTCGGATTCTTTCGCGATGCCTTTGTCGCGTTGCAGGGTTTCGGGATCGCGGGACGAGGTAGGGTGAGTTGAGCAGAGTTGAGGTTGCATGGGACGGTGGCGAAATTATGAGTAGGGTTAATCGTTAGCAGAGGAGGAAGGAGGGACGAAAGAAAGAGAATGTTACCTGTGAGGACGAGTAGCGTAGTAAGCCCACCCTGCTTGCCGAATAGTATGTCGGTATTGAGGCGGTCGCCGACCATGATGGTGCGTTGGGGATCGAAGCCGTGTCTGACAAACGCCACGCCACAAATTCCATCAAAGTCAGCGAAACTCGTCTAACGTACCACAGACAAAGCAAAGCAAGGGAAGAACTCACTTCGCTTTGATACAATCCAACATCACGGTCTCCGGTTTACCCAAGCACGTTGGGTTCCTCCCCGACGCAAATCTCAACGGAGCACTAATAGCTCCAGCACCAGGCAATAAAACCCCTCCTTGAGCAGGATAAGTCGAATCCTCATTCGTAGCGAGGAACAAGCATGAAGGATCTGTATTGAGGTGAATGAACGCTTTGCTCAGTTTGGTGTAGTTTATTGATGTGTCGAGACCGCAGAGGATTGCGCCTATTGATGGGTCGGGAATGTATGTCGTTGGATTGAAAGGTTCTAGAGTGTTGTCCGAGGGGTCCTGTTTTGTTCAATTAGATCCGATCGAGTTATATCTGGGAGATTTGGTATGGGAGAGAGAGAAGAGTATGCTTACAGTCCCGCCGACGAATTGGATACCTTCATTACGAAGTTCGTCTTCGAGACCGTCCATACCGATGACGAAGACCTTTTTGTCCTTTGGGAATTTGATTACCGTGGACAAATATACAGCAGCTGCATACGCCGAGCCAAATATCTCATCCTACAAGACCATTACTCGATTCTTAGACCTGGTTTTACAAAATAGGTTTTTGAGTGGGACGTACGACGTGCGCTTCAATCCCAAGTTTATCGAATTTCTTCTTGTACTGTACTCGAGAGGTAGTTGCGTTGTTCGTTACGAATATTACGCTCTTATCTGCACGTATACGTCAATAATCCAATCCAAGCCGCAGGGAGGAGAGGCGAGAGGTGGACGAACAAACAGACTTTTAGCTCTCAATAGTTGCAGGACGTCCTTCGCTCCGTCTATAAGCGTTGAACCTCTCCAAAGTACACCGTCACAGTCGAATAACCATGTGTCGTACTGGTTGAGAAGATCGGCATAGTCTTGTGTCGATGAAAGTCGGTGTGAGCTCATCGTTGTGGCAATGGTGGTCGTGGTGGAAGGGTAATAAGTGAGTTACTCGATCTCGACAGTCGGGCTGTTCCGGTTCCGAATCCTGAAACGCGTGCTGCTTCTCGTCTTCTCACTTACCTACTCGTCACCAACATCGACCTCAAAGCAAAACGATCTGACCGGTCAATTAGACATATAGAAAGTCTACGTGAGACTGAGGAGCTAATCTCTTTTTCTTATAATCGCTTAAAGTAATCTCGTTCATCTGGGATATCCCCGTCTTTACTGGACTGCTCTACAGAGATGGCTACAACAGACCAGCAATCTAGGCCACAAATTCAGGCTCCTGAACCATTCTTCAGCGCAGGAAACCCGATGTTTGTCTTTCATCTTCTATCAACGGCGCATAATTCGCACTGTCTAATCCCTAATTTGCAGACTGAAACGGTTCGACGAATCGTCCGGAATCAGCAGGAAATCAGCTCCACTACCAGCTGGTACACCAGCTCAGGCTTCTACACCTCCATATGGTGTTTCAGGAATTGGAACCAAGGGTGAGCCTTCTTACCAGTCAACTTGTCGTGATTATATGCGTCCGCTTGTCTCAGCTGAACTGATTTCCCCTCATTTCAGTCGCGAAACCGGATTACTCTGAAGCAAAGATCGTACTGGCTATGGTTGGCTTACCTGCTCGGGGAAAGTCGTACCTGAGTAATAAGCTTATGAGGTACTTGAAGGTGTGGGATCTCTGTTACAATGGATTGAAAGAAGTGCTGACCAGATGCTTGTGCGAACCAGTGGCTTGAATATGACGTGAAAGTATGTTTCACACCCCGCCCTAAAGGATATCCTTTACCCGTCGCTGTATAGGTGTTTAACGTCGGACAGCTGCGTCGATCCCGGGCTCGCGAAAAAGCTAAGGAGTACGTTTCTAGCGGGGTAAGATACGAAACATGAGATACTGAAAGTATTGTAGGAGTGGGATCAAGGAAGCCCATACGTCTGAATATTTCAGCTATAATAACGAACAGGCAACGAAAATCCGTGATTCACTTGCAGAAGACAGTCTGGAGATGCTTATCCAGTGGCTCAAAGACGGTGGAAACGTGGGCATACACGGTTTGCTTTCTCAAGTAATCCCTCAGTGATGGTCAACTCACCTTTAATCGCGTCATAGATGCAACGAACAGCACGAGAAGCCGTCGGTTTGTCCCCTCTCGAATACTGACTCACTCATATTGTCTAATCATCTCCCAGAGCAAAGATCTCTAACCGGGTCGCCCGTGAACCAGGAATCAAAGTCATCTTCCTCGAGTCCATCTGCACAGACCAAGCTATCATCGACTCCAACGTCGCTCTCAAAGTCTCCTCCGGCGACCCCGACTACGCCCACATGTCTCGCGAAGAAGCCAAGGCCGATTTTCTCCGCCGTATCGCCGAATACGAACACGTGTACGAGACAGTTGACGATAAACTCGAAACCAAGATGTCCCATATCAAGATTACGGATGTCGGGAGGGAAGTGACGCTTTCGCATATCCATGGATACCTTCAGAGTCGGATTGCCTTTTATTTGATGAATTTGCACATAAAACCGAGGAGTATTTTCTTTTCGAGGGTACGTGACAATATCCGAATTTGTCTTTGCGCAACTCAGAAGCTGTCTTCTCGTGTAGCATGGAGAATCCCAATTCAACGTCGAGGGAAAGATCGGAGGTGATTCCCCGCTCTCAGAGCGCGGAATGCAATACGCGACAGCGTTGCCTGCTCTCATCACCGATAATATCGGCGACGCGCCTCTAACTGTAATTTACTTCTCTGGGCCTTCATAGACTCACACCCTTACCAATAATCTCTTGCCAAACTTGCGTGTATAGGTCTGGACATCGACACTCCAGCGAACAATCCAAACAGCCCAGAATCTTCCTTATCAAAAGCTCACGTGGAAATCGCTCGATGAACTTGATGCGGGTGTATGCGATGGGATGACGTATGATGAGATTGAGGTCTGTCTTCCTCTTCATTCTGTCGTGCTGTTCTGTTTTTGTTGACAAGATCGTCGATATTTGTAGGAGAAATATCCGGAAGATTTCGAAGCGAGAGACGATGACAAGTTCAACTACCGCTATCGAGGTATGTCTTTCACATAGATTTATGCACAACCCGATTTAATCCATCTCTATCTCCGTTTCACTGGCCGCCGTTGACCAAACTAGGCGGTGAATCGTATCGAGATGTCGTTGTACGACTCGAGCCCGTCATAATGGAACTCGAAAGACAAGAAAACATCCTCATCGTCGGGCATCAAGCTATCTTGCGTTGTCTGTCAGTCCCTTTCCTTTTTAACCATCGTCTCCAGTATGAGCCGACCTTGATTCTTGACCGTTCCCAGATACGCATACTTCCACGACCTACCACAAGCCGATTTACCATATATCAAGATCCCTCTACACACCGTTATCAAGCTTACACCAAAGGCATACGGATGTGACGAAGAACGGTTCGTATCCCCGCTTCTTCTCCTCCCTTCCCTTCTTCCCTTCTTTGCTCTCTCACTTCCTCAAGCTCAAGAACTCAAAACCAAAACTAATCATCTAATTGCTCTCCCAGGTACGCATTACCAATCGGTGCGGTCGACACACACCGACCAAAGCCCCATGCAACCAAACAACCCGGGACACCTGGTTCAACCTCCGCAAGGGAATATTACAGCGAAAACAAATAATATTTCTTCTTTTTCTTTCGATATTTTGAGAACTCTACCCTCCTGTTCTCGGGATCTTCACTCAATCATCAGAATAATTTGACACTGCTTTACGTGCAAAGCTACACGTTTCAGGGTGAGATCTATTTTGGACGGGACTTTCAATGGTACGGGGTATAAGAGATTAGATAGAACTGTGTACGAAATGTAGTACATTTGACCTGTACCTAGAGAATCTATCCCTACTTAGAGATACGAGGTCGTTTCCACCCATTCCTTCATTCCCTTCGTTTCAATATTTTACAGTCTTTTCCATATGCTACGAGCAAGACGGTCGGTCATCAGTTACTTCGCTACAAATGCGAGGGTGAGAGGGGGGGGATAGTAGGAACAGGAGGAGCAGGAGGGAGGGGAGGGGACAGGATGACAAATGACAGACGTACAGTAGATAAGGAGATACGATCTGCAGTGATTCGCACGATCTACCTAGCCTAATGTAGCCAAAGGTATGGTATGGTTACACAAAACACAAGGCCTGACCGCTCGCCAGCGCAGTTCCTGCGAAGCCCAAAACGCCAAGTTGTGTTTACACTCAAGATGTGAGTGTATTCGGTATCGTGCCCTGCCAAAGCCCGATTCTAGTTGCGGACAAAGCACTCGCAGTCCACTTCAAACAAAACAAAACAAAACAAAACCGAGAGGAGAGCCTAGATACCACGTCGCTGAATCAATTTTCCTCATTACCACCACGACAGACTCAAGGCCGCGATGCTCGTTACCCACAGGTGCTTCATATTTAATGATGTACACCTCCCTTTGGAGAGCGGGCTAGGGTCTGGTCTGTCTTATGGTACAGTAATTCACCACTCCTTTGAACACCACCATTCCTTTAAACACCTGGCATTTTCTTCTGCAATTGACCATCTCGTAGCCTGAAAAAAATATCCTATACTCCAACATATGACATATATCCTCTGATGCATTTTTGTAGAATTTGGTTGAGTGGTTGGATGTCAAACAAATCGACATTGCAAGAATCTGAGCAATTCCTACCTATGTTCCTCTGTCCAATCCCCTCACACAATAACATACAGTGTTTTGGTAAAGATAAGCTATGCAACAGATTCTCCAGTATCTCATGCATCTATTTCATGTTGTCTGAAACGATTTGGGCGTGAGTTGCAATTTCTATGGAGCATACAACCGTTGAAGGTCATCAGTTCTTGATGGTAAGTAACAAAATTAGATGACGTAAAGTGTTACTTACCGAGACAGGGGTAACAAATTGATTAGGCGACGGGGTGTTCAAAGGAGTGGTGTTTGGTCCAAAACCCCTCCTTTTTTCTCTTCTCTGTATTAATCTAACAAGTCCATCCCGGACCTTGAAAAAATTCACACAGATACATATCAATATGCTCTTTCGATGTATGCAATAAAACGGGTATAGTATCGAAGGGGGGGAGCCCATGCAAAGCAAATACGATTGGTGTTCAAAGGAGTGGTGAATTACTGTAGTGGTCGAAGCCCCGAGCTGCAATCGCATCCTTAAGATCGGGAGATGTAATCGGTCATCCGCTTTGTGGACCCCGCCGGCGACGCATTGGTGCTAGACAATGGTTCCATATGGGCCTCAATAACGAGCTAGATTAGAGAAGAGCTCGAAACATAAAGTGTTAGACTGCCATTCCCTTTCCTTTACCTTTAGCTCGATTTGCAGTTCATGACTCCGTGTGCGTTGCGTTTCATTCCCTAGGACTTTGTACATCGTACATTGTGCATCGAATATAGTCATTTTAAAAGGAAATATTCGAACAAGTTCGATCGATAATGGATACTGTAAAAGCATTTTGAGCATAATTATATTGGCTCAAAAAAAGCGCGAAAGGGAAGGAGGAATGGTCGTCCACCGCATATAGCATCTCTTTCCCACACCTTAAACCCAATGATCTGAATGACTCAGAACCGGATCCCTTCCTTCCACAAATCCTCACGACAGATTCAAGGCCGCGATGCTCGCTACTTACAGACGCCCCGTCTTTGACGATGCGCGCCTCCCTTTGCGAGCGGGCTAAGGTCTGAGTGTTTAAATCCTCCTCGATCGACGCTAGATGGGTCCGATGGTAAATACCGTCGAGAGACGTACCAGAAATGCACGCTCTACCGACTACCAGCTCGAAGACGCAGACGCTGTAGTAATGGCTGATGGCTGAGAGCGTTGGTGGAGTGCTTGGGAATCGTCTCGAGGATTGGGTGCATCGGTTTGGTTCTGCCGGTACTGTGATGTTTTGTATGCTCTTCGTCCTTCCAATCGCGTTGGCGTGGTCCATCGTCGTTCTCGGGATTCCACAGAATACGGCGGTAATCGACAGGGTATGCATTTTTTTCGCTACTCTTTTTGGGTTGTCTGACCATGCGTGGAAACTTCCAGGTCTCGGGAATGAACTGGATTGGATTGGAGAAGGTCTCGTCACGTATTGTGCTAACCGAGCTGGTGTGTCCTTGAGTGCAATTCGCGGCTCACAGCGATGGCGTACGCGATATGCATTTTGTTGTGAAACTCGATTCAGACTACTCTGAGTCTGTCGTGATTATGATTACAATTTTTTGACGTTGTTGGTCCTTCGCGGACTCTTTGAATAATGTGCATGTTTCCCCTCTTGATTAGTTACACACCACACCGAGTGGGAACGATACAAAATTGGTTTCCGACTTCGTCTGATCTGAACCTCTCTCGACTCCTTCCTTGGATTTGATTACTGAAGAGTAATAAGACTTCGATTATATCACTAGGATGATTGAGTAAGACCTGGTGATGCTGACTAAGTACGCTATAGAAGGATACTTCGCCTGAATCAACTCTTTACCATACACCACCACGACAGACTCAAGGCCGCGATGCTCGTTACCCACGGGTGCTTCATCTTTGATGACGCGCACCCCCCTTTGCGAGCGGGCTAAGGTCTGAGTGTTCTAATCCTCCTTGATAGACTCTAGATGGGTCCGATGGTAAATATCGTCGAGAGACGTACCAGAAATGCACACTCCGCCGACCACCTGCTCTACGACGCAACAGCTGAGAGCGGTAGGCCGTTTGTTTGGGAATCGTCTCGAGGATTGGGTGTGTTTTGTCTGGCTTTTTTTTTGGCATTGTGATGCTTTGAATGCTCTTCGTCCCTTCCATTGCTGCATTGTCTGCAGTGCGGTCGGTCACATGTATGTATCATACGATCGATATGGATTGATGGATGATTGGTCCTTTGACCATGAGTCTATTGCTCGTCGGGGTTCCAGAGTTCTGGAATCATGTAGACAGGTTACCTTTCTGCTCCTGCGCTGAAGGTGGAGCACAGGTCAATGTGACGACATGGCTTCGCTTTGCCACAGTAGGCGTCTGAGTCGGGGGTAAACCGCCTCTCCATGAAACCAGCAGTTACATAAAGTGCGAAAAGGCTGACGGTAGTGGTCGAAAACCCCGAACTACGATCGCACCGTAGTATCGGGAGTTTGACAATCGGCCACCCACTCTGTGGATCCCGCCGGGGACGCATGGGTGCCAGATAATGGCTTCGTGTGGACCTCGATAACGAGTTGGATTGGAGAAGAGCTCGTCACATAGAGTGCTAACCAGACTGGCATATCCTTCAGCTCAATTCGCGGCTCATGACTCCGTGCGTATCGTATGCGCACCGGTCGTGAAACTCAATTCAGACTATTCTGAGTCTGTCGTGGTCTCGTCCATGTTAATTTTTTGACGTTATTGGTCCTTCGTGGGCTGTTAGAATGCTCGATCTTGTGGTTTTCTCTTGTGCTGAATGATAATCGATTGGTCATATTGATATTGTTGAAATGATGCTCAGTCGTGTGGTGGGGTAGGAGAGTTACATGGGCCGGAAGCGGACCGGACTACGGACTACGACAACTATAGCTCTACCTGTTGGAATAATGCTACGGAGAATAGACAAGATGTACAATAGAGAAGATAAAGTACTGGTGCGGGGACGCTCACCTCAGTCGTGGTACGAGACTGAGATGGCACGGACTACAGAAACAAGTACTTGTATATATGCAATACACAAAAGCAAAAAAGGGTAATAGACAGGCTGACTGGAAAATAACTGTAAAATAGCCGGTTGACTGACTGACTGACTGACCGGCGGCGTCCACGAACACAATCTAGGACAGATCTAGATACACCGGATAAAAGATGTGGCTCATTGTATGGGCTTAGCAGAATTAGAATTATGCCTTGGCAATCGCTCGCAGATGACAGAAGCTCCCAGACCCAGAAGGAAGATGCCTATCTCTTGGTTTCAGTCCAGTAATATCGCGAAAGAAAGGTTATTTCAAGTCAAGTAATTACAACTAGAAGACATCGAGGTGAAAATAAATACAAATGCTAGACAAATGATATACGTGACATAAAACAAAACGAAACAAGTGCATATACATACATAGCGAAACAACTCTAGCTTCGCTTTAGAATCAGAAACGACGGACATAAGATAAACGACCAAACAACAACAAACGTCCCTATGAGAGAATTCCTGATGATTGCTGAGCGGTGTGTATCTATTCGGAATATAACTTGGAAATGCAGTCTTGACGTTTTGAGTACAAGAAAGGGGGGATGAAGTGATAAAGTGCTTCAAAGGCGTCTAGCTAGTGTGTGCATGGAATAGTGGGTGCGTCATTAAGTTGGTAGAGAGGAGGGGGTCACTCTTTCGGGTAGAATTATTGCGTGGTCGAAAATTGATAATATATGATATGAGCAGAGGGTATCTTCCAAGAAAAAAAGGCGTCTCGTCATCCAGCCGAGGGCGAACAGTAGTAAGGATATTGAAGCAGTTAGAAAGTCAGAACGCGATACTCCCTCGGCGCGCGTTGCTACAAAAAAAAAAAAAAAACAGAAAGACAAACCCAACACCATCAGTAAAGCCAGAAAAAAAAGACCAACCAAAACGATTAACAAACCACTCACATTAACAAAAATCACATTATCATCCGTCATCATAACACCATGAAACCTAACCTTCTCTTTCAAAACCGTCTTCCGATAAGGTAAACTCGTAGTCACGTCTTCCTCGAATATCATACATCGGGACGTTTCAATTGTGCTGGGTTCGAGATGGTCTTGGATAATGGCTCTAGATTCGTCCATATTCACGTCCCCGATCTCGTTATTCCCCGCGCTCGTAGCTTCCGTTCGTCCAACCTCAGAGTTGGTCTTCACAGAGTCCGATTCGACCTTACATCTCGCCCTCCAAACATCCCTCCGAACCGCCTCCTCCCCGAAATCCAATATCGCGACGTGCCTCTGCGCAAGCGGGACAAGCATATCCCTCATCTCAAGTGCAAACGCACATCTCATCCCAGACACATTACACATCCACACTCCATCTTCTCCCATCCCAGGAGTCAACATGACTCTCACGCCTTTCCCCTTCCCACTCGCATCCTCTTGCATCCAATCTTTCCAAGAGACAGCGACACCGCGTGGAGAGGACCGGCATTGAAAGTCATCTCCATAAAACAGGGACTCGTCGTCCGAGTTTGCCGGTATTATCTCTGCTTCCCTTCTGTTATCGGGGTCAGGGAACATGAACGGGAGGAAAGTCGACAGAGGGACGAATAATGCAAGCGTAATGTTTGTCGAAGCGCGATGATCGCCCATATCATCGAAAACGGTCTCGACTTCCATGGTGATAACGAATAGCCTATCTTCGGGGGCAGTCTCGAACGCTGGAGCCGGCAGGACGCCATTCGGCTGATAACAAGAATCACAAGCGGCACTCTTGGTACCAAAACCAAGACACGGATTCGGAGCAGAGTCCGAACGAATCACAATATCCACGACATCCGCGTACTGCTTCAGCTCTGGCAAGTGAAACTCGCAAATAGCCGCATATGAGTTGGGATGGCCAGTCGGACTAAGCGCAGCTGTTTGGTCTATATCACAGATAATGAAGCGGGGCTGATGGTCACCCTGGCATGCAGGCATCACGTTGAAGGGTTGTACAGCGAAAAGCAGGTGTTGGGGACTCAAGAACGCAAATGACATGATACCGCAAAATGATATCTCCTACACACACAAAAGGCAAAGAAGTCAGTAAAGTGCTTTTCTTTACGCGAAATTGACACGGCCAAGCCTGCTAAGTGCAGAAAACTTCGAGATCGAGACTTACGAAAAGTAGCTTGCCCTTCCTCCAATCATACACCACAAGCTTCTCGGGCCAATGGCCAGCTCGCGCCTTGTGCATCACCGCCAATCTGTCCTGGCAAATCTGCAAGCTATGTGACCTCGGACGAGTACCACCATGCAACGCATGCGCCAGCACCCCAAGCTTGGCACCAGGATGCTTCGCGTTCGTCTTGAGGCTTCTCAGATGCAGTTCAGCCGTATTCGAATTCGAATGCGTGTCGTCGTCATTGCCGTTGCCGTTGCCGCCATTAGACTCTCGTATAAGGACAAGCAAGTCCTGCATAGGATCCATCGTGAAATCCCTAATAGCAAACTCGTTGTAATACTCATGCGTCCATTCACGAGTCTTGCTCTCCACGCGCGAATTTGAAGGTAACTTTGTAAAGAACAACTTCCTCACGCCCACTCTTCCCGTGTGTTCCGTGGCGGAGGCAGCGACTCCCTGAGCCAGAACACCGTGCGCCAATTCCCATATGCTACCCGTATGACGGATCGTTTGCACGCTCTGGAAGTTGAAGTGTCTCCACCGGGACTGGTAGAGACGAAGACGGTTGAGACGGTCGATGGAAGTTAGGGGGTTCGAGGGAGTCGGAGGGCCATTGACCTTCCCTGCAATACCCAGCTCGATATGGTACTGTACAGCGACATGCGTCTTTATAATTTCGTCAAGTTTCGTATCGACCTGGGACAGAGCAAAACGAGAGACGAGACGTCAATACAAAAGTGTGTTGAGCAAAAGCGTGGTGAGGGTGCTGACGAGCTGCAGACGAAGGACCGAGCGCCAATCCAACTCCAACATGATCTTCACGAGCAGCTCGGGGGGCAAGCCAACAAGACCCGCACCCCCACGAGCTGCAAGCCCACGTCCAGCATCATGCGCACACAAAGGCGCACTTGCCTCTGCAGGCAAGCCGCTGCCGCTGGTCAGCGCGGCCACGGTTGTCATCGTAGTCATAGTAGCGTTATTACAAAGCAGAAGTCCAAGTCGAAGATTTGGGGGGGAAGTGAAAGTGCCGTTAAGCGTTCATGAGAGAACGAAGTGGTATTTATGCGAAGAAGAGGGGGAACGGGAGAAGTAGAATAAAGACATTATTTATCGGTTGTTGACGTGTGGCGAAGAAGGGAGAGGGTGAGCAGGGCAGTCAACGTGTGTGGCACAAAGTAAGGAAGGCGAGTCACTCGCGGCTCGGCGCATTTACTCACAAATTAAAAATAAAATTCTTGGACAATACGACACTAGTTGTACTTTTCGCGTAAAATACACTATCAGTTGGTACATGAAACGCATCGACAAGCGCAGGTCATAAACCTCAATCAAACGGTACAGGCCTAACAGAAGGACCCTGCAACCTCGGTCCTTCCCTCTTTTCAGCAGCCGCCGCGGCAAATACTGAAGGAACAGGAATTCCGCAGCAATCTCCCCACCCTCCAACTTCTCTTTGTCCAGCTGCTCCAGCATGCGCGTGGCCCCAATGTGCATCATCCACGTTTTCTCCGTTGCTCCCTTCTTCTTCGTCCTCGGGCCCAGAAGGCCCCTGGTACGGCAAAATACTTCCGAAAAGGAAGTGCTGTATCACTGGTAACTTTCCGAGCACCTCCGCGCGATACATCTTTATCATCCCGGAGTTCACCTTCTCCCAGGTCTTCACCTATATCCAAGACAATAAGCGACAAAAATCGAAATGAAAAAAGAAAAGCAACCATCGTGCAGTTGTGTCGACGATCTTTCCACGAAAGAAACGGGTAAACAAAGAAGAAAATCGACTTACCCCTGAAATATCGTCGAGCATCGGAGAGTGCCATCGTAGCGAGCCCGTTTTGATCTACAATGAAACAAACCAGTCGCAATCGGGATAAACAGAAGTAAGACAGAAGAGAGAACGGTAACATACGGAATTGATGAATTGTATGCATGCAAGATACATGTAATACTTTGAATATTCATCCACAACTTCTTTATCATGTATCGACTTTGGCCGAAGGTACTTGTGTCCTATTAACCACATAATCAGTTACTCTCCGGCCCGAAGAAAGATGGCATATACGGCACATCGAAACACCCACTACTCACCTCTCAACTGCGCCGAGCCGAACAAAAACGGAAGAAAGTGATAATCGTCCAAACCCCAGACACCATGAGACCCAGCCGGTTCTAACCAGTACGTACTCTGCAGTACACGCATGACTGCAATGTACCTTCATACAATACGGTACACGACACACATTATGCGGAGTTAAAGCGCACCGGAGCATAATAAGTGTAAGCGGTAAAGCATAAGAAGAGAAGGCGTCAGTGTTATGGAAGCGCAAAGCCTTCTGGCATATAAACGTACCTCCAAAACACCCGAATGACCAGGGCCTTGTGATCAGATTCCTGGAAGACTTTCAACCTTTCCAAGCATAGTCTGTACAAATGGCGCGTGAAAGATGGAGTGTCAGCAGGCGGAGACGTCTTCAAAGAAGCCGGACTGAATAAATGGCGGCGGGAAGGAGGAGCGACGGAATGGAGCTCTGACGGATCGGATATGAAGAGAAGAAGAGAGGAAGAAACGGAGTAAAGAGAGTACCGAATCAAGAGGGGAGAAAGAACGGGAGAACGGGAAGGAGGAACGCAACGCACATCCAGCACAAGAAATTCAATTCCATCCCACTCCCATAATCAATCCTCTCTCTATTCCCCCACGATTCCTTAAAGTAAGCCGACACCTCTTCAACAGCTTCCTCAGGTAAACCAGGGATCTTTGCGTGTAGTCTTGGTGCGTTCTATTCGTGAGTTCGTTAAAATACACGCGGCAGTAAGTCAGTCAGTATATGCACCATGAAAACCAAAGAGCAGAAGCAAGCCAGTCATCGCACCTCAACAACTTTATCATAAAACGTCCTAAACGCCGGATTCCCAAACCTCGATCCCTTATTATCAACAGGCGGCGTACTATTCGCAAGTCCCTCGACCTCGTCAAGCACATCTACCACGGCTTTCACGGCCTACGACCGAAAACAAATCAACTCATCAGTCAATACAAGTCTTAACTTCCAACTCGACCCAACTCAACGGAACACAGTACTAGTAAGGAAGGAAAGGAAAGAAAAGAAGAACGAAACAAGCTGGAAACACGAAAACGCACCTCAGAAACTAAACAATCATCCGTACTCCTCACACCAACAACACTCTCATTCAGCGTCTCGACATACCCTAGAACATCTTGATACGTCTGTGATGATTGGAATGTGTCCAGTTGGGGTTTGGTTAGGATGCGTTTGCGGAGTGGGTTGTGTTGACTGGACATATTATGAGTAAGCGAGATGAAGGTCGGAGGTTGAGGTGAGGGTAGTGGATACTAGTGGCTGTTCCGTCGGCTCGTGGTGGCGGCGTCGCGTGCGTCGGCTGAAGATCCTCATACTCCTGCCCGGCCCTGATTCTGTTATATATGGCTCTATGCGCCATCATCAACGACAAATATTCCTCGATTCACAACATTTCACTATGTAGACACAACAGATAACTTTCCACGATTCATTACCAGTAAATATACACCGTAACTTATCCACAATAGCCAAAATCAAAACAACACCATCGCATTACTAGCACCGGCATCATCACCAACAATACTAATGTTGCCCATCTCCATATTCTCATCCACCTCCTCACCCAGATCCACCTCTGGATCCCCACTCGGATCTAAATCATCCTCATCACTAATACTCCCCACGTCGTCGAAACTCTCCGCATCGGTCCAATAAGGCGAGGGCGGAACACTACTAGCACCAGTAACACTAACATTACTCAAAGTTCCAAACTCTCGCCTCGTTCGTAGTCCAATACGTTTTCGTCGATCTCGGAGGGGAGCTCGGATTCAGATTGAGAGTCGTGAGTTTCGAATTCTTCTTCGTCGGTGTAGGCGAACGGCTCGAATGCTTTCCGATATCTTGGGTCTGAGGTTGATGTTGATGTTGAGGGTGGACTAGACGTCTTGCGCGGAAACTCAATCCCAAGATCCACGACGGCTTGTCTACTACCACTAGCAGACCGATACCGATCCCGGCCCCGAGTCCATCTCTGACTCTGCTCATCAGAACCATTCGCATTCGCATTCGAACGAGGACCCCTCTTATCCTTCCCGAGCTTCTCCAACACGGCCAACACAGCCTCTCTCGGGTTCAAAGCCCCCTGCGCCTTAAGCTCACGCTCAAACCTCGCCCATTCCTCCTGTTCTCTCTCCCTCTCCAGCTCCGGATCCTCCACCCTATCCATATCCGTATCGACGTCCTCGAGATCCGTCTCCCCCTCCAAAGCATCAACAGCCCACAGCCCCATCTGCCTCTCCATCTCCTTAATAATCAAATCCTCCAATTTCGCAGTGGCTTCTTCCCACTGCCTCATCCCCGCGTGTAAGATCTTCGCAATTTCGTCCCGTTCTTCCGGAGTGGATGCTTCTGAATAGTATTTGTATGATTCTGATCCTTGTTTGTCGGCGGAGGGGGGAGATGTGGAAGAGCAAGGGGCGGAAGAGGAAGAGGAAGAGGAAGAGGAAGACGGGGTGGAGGAGGAGGTGAATTGTGGAGGGTAAGGTACTGCCTTCGCGAGTGACATGATATAGGACGTGGGTCCCGGAGGCCGATTTATTCGCATACGAGTCCATCTAACAGGCTTGACTTGATTATCCTTCAGACAGACCACGTCAACTGCTGAACAATGTTCGATTTCCTTGAGCTAACAAGCCAAATCGGAAATCGAAAAACAAGTTAATAACTCAACTCCTTCGTGTACTGATGAGGAGAGAGGTGATGGGAGGAGAGGATGCTCACCCAACGCAAGTCACTGGCGATAACCTTCATGTCGAGTTTATGGTGTTTTACGAAACACGCTGTGGCTTTGATATTCTGTCGACCCGGATGAGGGTTCATCTCGGAATAGTTACCGCCCCTTCTCAATTCATGATAGGTGAGAATCTGAACGAAACCACCAATAACCACGGGACGATCAGTATATGTACTTTTACCGATAAATGTAGAGAATTTTGCTTACATTGTCGAACGACAGGGTTATAGCAGCGGCTCCAACAGCAGCGCAGGCTGCCGCTCGCGTTAGGCCGGATACGAAGACTAGGTTTGTCTTTATCCCGTGTTCTTCTTTCAATTTCTTTGCGATCGCGAGGCCGGTTTCTGATGCAGGGATCTACCAAGTACCGATGAAATAGAGCAAGTTCAGTTCAAAACAAAAAAGAAAATCGAACGGTATGAATGGATGGATGATTCAGCTCTCCAGACCAATTCGGATTTCGCATGAATACTCACAGAGACATACACCCTCTCCTTCGCAATTCCTTTCTCCTTCAACCCTTCAACGATAGCAACCGCTTGTTCAATAATAGAGGCCAATCCGCCAGGTAACAGGATTTTGCGAATATCGACGAAGGTATAATGCGGAAGGTCAGGTTTCAGGCATCCATTCAATGCCGAACCGAGCTCGATTAACTGTGTACCCGTGACGAGTCGTAGACGTGGACGTAGAACCACAATCAGCCAATTATACCAGATGAATAGAGGGAGGAAAGATTTAATCACGCACGAGTTTCGTGAATGCAAGTTTCACCACTTCGTCACTCGGACTAGCACCAAAATACGTTGTACATCGTTAGCTCAAACATCGAATCGAATAGAGAAAAAAGACTCTCGGCTTGAATAGATAAAAAGGAGGTTGAATGATGACCTACTGTTCTTTAACCGGCATCTCCTCCAACGCCAACCTCACAGCTACCCATAAGTGATAATACGTATCACTAACATTCATCTTGTCAAGAGTGGATTGAGGTGTCAAGAAAGTAGCTCCCAGAATCTCTCTGTTACCCATCAAAGCTAAAAAGAAGCGGAAAAGAATTGTAGCGGAAGTCTAAAGTTATGACTTTGCTCGATTGAAATTCGGCTAAAAGACTCACTTTCCATACTCGCGCTATCAGCCATAAGTCCAACGCCTGCGACTTCCAGCGTCTTGACCAAATACGGCGTCAAAGTCGTATTCGTATTCGTACCCGTACTCGCATTCAAAGAGAGGCCAGGGATATCCGGAGCAGCGTCAATCTCCTTCCGCTTCAGCCCATGCAATCCATGATGTCCAGCAATCTGGAATTGACCTTCCTTCCTCCCAGTCGAGAACGACGTCGACCCTTTCAAATTATTCACCAGTCGATTCTGAATCCCATTCCAAAAACTTTCATCCCGCTTCTTTCCCGTCTCCGACGTAGACGTCTGAGCTGCTTTCGCTTTCACTTTCGTTTTCGTCCTTGGACTCGAGCCCGGCGAGGAAGTCGAGTTCGCACTAGTTGCATGGGGTCTATTTCCTAGCTGATTACGATTATGAGGTAGGATGTTCTCGTTCAAAACTCCCAATCCCAGTCCCAAGCCAAGTTCAGAACCATCGGAAGATAACCGGCGCACAGCCGAGGCGTGCCGGAGTTGGGTACGCGATAAGGAAGGAGACCGGGACGGTGACGGTGATGGTGACGGAGATGGAGATCGTGATGGGCCACGTGGTCGTGGATTCGCGGTCGCAGATGCAGAAGAGGAAGGAGACGAAGGAGACGGAGAGGAAGGCGAACTTGAGGACGGATACAAAAGACCTCCATACGCAGACCCAGTATTCTTTCGCGATGTCGGCGAAGATGGCGAAGGAGAGCGCGAGGATCCATACGGATGTCTCACCGCGTTCCCAGTCCCAGTTCCAGTACTCGTCTTCGAACTCGCCTTTGAGCTCGCGTTCGCGTGGCTGGAGCCAGACCCATGACCCGACGCGTCCAAAGCCGCAGTAACACCATGTAGCTGATGATCCACCCTCGGTTTCGGAATCCTGCTCGCGTTATTACTGAAAGGACACGGTGAAGGGGGTCGTAAGACCGGTCGGGATGGCGAGCGGATCAGATTGGGGAGTTTCGGTGAATTCGTATTCGCGTTCGTGTTGCTTGGGGGTGGATTCGTAGGCATGGGTAGTGCGTGGGCTCGCGAGCTGGAGTTTGAGGTCCTCGCGGTACTCGCGTTCGTGTTTGTGCTGGTATCGGGACTCGAAGCATGGCCCTCAGAGGCGGAATACGATGCGCCAGAGCCAGAAGCAGAACTTCGACTCGCCTTTCTCGACAACATAACCTCAACACCAATCGAAACCGTTACCACGTCCTCGTCGAAACCCAACCAACACTCGCTCCAAGCTAGACTCGGATTGGACACCAACACAAAGAAACGCGTGCGCAAACCAAGCACAGCAAAATCCAAGAAAAAAACAGCAAAGCGTAAACAGTAAAAGCAGTAGATAGCCTGGTAATAGAATGAAAGCAAGAGCAGAGCAAAGCAAACAGCTGAAAAGCCCAGCCAAGTCTTACTCAACCAGCCACAACTCGACACCCCGTGTTGTTCCCATTACATTAGGTTTACCGTCAAGGCCACCCCTAAGCCTCTTAATATTATCTTACGCAAGAAATGATTACGGATGAAACGAAAATCCCTGACGCGACGGAGAAAATTGAACGGATGTGACGAAGCCAGCACGCGGGAAAGGAAGAACAATAGAGAGCGCTTACTGTCGAGTCACAGATCTCGGATTCGATTCGGATTGTCGCACATCATCGAAAAACCATCTTTCTTGTTCTGCACGGATTACATCTGATTACTAGTACGATGATGAATTTTATTACATCTCCAGCTACGTGAGGGTGGATGAAAAGAAATTGCATTCAGTACGTACGGAAGCAAACAACAGTACTAGTTATTAAAGAGTCCACGAAGGACCAACAACATCAAAAAATTGTAATCATAATCACGACAGACTCAGAGTAGTCTGAATCGAGTTTCACAACAACGAATGCATATCGTGTACGCCATAGCTGTGAGCCGCGAATTGCACTCAAGGACACACCAGTTCGGTTAGCACAATACGTGACGAGCCCTTCTCCTATCCAGTTCATTCCCGAGACCTGGACCTGGAAGGTTCCACGCATGGACAGACAACCCAAATGGATCGATCTCCCCTGGCGCACACCGACTGAATCGCAATAAGAGTAGCGGAAAAATGCATACCCTGTCGATTACCGCCGTATTCTGTGGAATCCCGAGAACGACGATGGACCATGCCAACACAATTGGAAGGTCGAAAAAGCGTACAAAGCATCACAGTACCGGCAAAACCAAGCCGGTGCACCCAATCCTCGAGACGAGTCCCAAACACCCGGCATACCGCTCTCGGCCACCAATGACAGCGTCTTCGAGCTTGTAGCCGTGCCCGGGTGTGCGTTTCTGGTACGTCTCTCACCGGTATTACCATCGGACCCATCTAGAGCTGATCGAGGAGGATTTGAACACTCAGACCTTAGCCCGCTCGCAAAGGGAGGTGCACATCATCAAAGATGAAGCACCCGAGGGTAACGAGCACCGCGGCCTTGGGTCTGTCGTGGTGGTAAGATAGAGTAGAGCGTTGACTCAGACGAGGCATCTTTTTATAGCGTACTTAGTCAGCATCACCAGCTCTTACTCAATCATCAGTACAGTGATATAATCGAAGTCTTAAGTAATCAAATATCTCCTATCTTGGAAGGTCGAGATATTTCAGGTTCAGACGGAGTCGGAAACAAATCTTGTATCGTTCGCACTGAACATATGCACATTATTAAAGAGTCCGCGAAAGACCAACAACGTCAAAAAATTGTAATCACAATCACGACGGACTCAGAGTAGTCTGAATCGAGTTTCACAACAAAATGCGTATCGCGTACACCGTAACTGTGAGCCGCGAATTAGGGTACGGGGGGAAACTCATTCGGACCAGTTACCAACGTTGGCAACGGGTCGTGCCGAGGGATAGTTAGTTTCCAACAAGTTACCAACGTGTTGCCAACATATACAATGATTAGTAATCACCCAAATAAAGTATTTGTCAGCGTTTAGGGACCGAGTTGAATCAAGCGCATATAGTCCATAAAAACAGTCCGATATACACAAATTAATGCATGTTGTGAATTAAAATTACCACTTGTCCCAGAAAGAATCATTGTGAATGTCTATCTCCGGCCCAGTGTAGCTATTTGCTGGTTTCTTCTGTTCTTCCGGTTTCTTTTGCATACTGATAACAGGTTCTTCGCCGGAGAGAAGGTCAAGTAAAATGTCAGATGAGAGTTCGACCTCCTTGTGTAGCTGTGCTTCGACAGTGGAAACTGTCGTGCCCAAGTCACCTGGTACACCGTCATCATCATCGTCAAGGGAGTCAGCCCCGATGTCACTGGCTTCATCTCCAAAATCATCAGTGACTTGTTGTCCATCATCGACTGGATATGAAGGGTGTGGTGTGACATCTCCACTATTCAACTGCTTCAGTCTCTCGGAATTTGTTGATGGAGTGCTGAATACGGTGGATCCCAGGTCAATGAAGTGTACAGTTGGCCGAAATGGTTCGGTCCGTTTCTATGTAATACAATAATTAGTTGTCAAGCGGGAGGAGAAAAAAAAGAACACGTACTGCAGGTTGTGTACGATACCACTGACGAATTAGAGTCAGTCGGACAAGTGTTTGAGCATCTTGTCGATTCCGTAAGTGGTTGTTCAGCCAAGTGAATGTCGAAACTGTCCGTTCGTCGGCCATTGAGTTCGGAAGAACTTCGAAGATCGATCTTGCAAGAGACTACATATAATTCTGTTAGAAATTATTTTCATAAAGTAAAATTTGGTGAAAGAAACGTACCGCTAGAGGTTGTGCTTCGTGTGATTTCCGCTCATCAAGAGCTGTCCACCAAGAAATTGGAGAATCACTCTGAATAGAAAAAATAACATTAAATGGGTACATGCACTGCCGGTATTGAAGGAGTTGCTCCTTCAAGCGTGCATGTGCTTCCGAAACAGAGAGTCCAGCAATCGGTTCGAGATATCTGTACTGGTCGCGCAGCATCCGCATGAGAAACAATCCAGTCCGCTTCAGTGCCGGGGGAACGGGTGGCTCTGTAGTGTCACCTGGTTTGCGTGATAGTTTGACACGCAGGTCAAGGGGATTGAGTTCCTTCAGGATGTCCACTTCGCGGAATCCTAGAGGGACTGTTAGTACAAGAATGGAACTTAGTTGAGGACCAACTTACTTGGATCGAGAATAAATCCAGTGAGGTATACATCTGATGGAGATTCGTTGATCATCTGGTTGAATCTATAGTTGACCGCATGACGAATTTCCTTCTTGACTGTTCCAGTGAGTCCGTCTCCAGTCACAACTCGCAGGATTGAGGCTGTTACAGCCAACCAGAAGAGATACACATCGGAAACCGTCGAGGGAAGATTCAAGGCAGGTTATTGCCTTTGCGACTGGAGCAAGTACGGTCGTTAGTTCTCGAAGACTGCATTGGAATGCAGTGCTCGAAAGGCTTGCTGGGTTGAAGAGCTGGTTCACTTCTGGTGCTGTGATTACCTTCGCTTTTGCCAGGTCACCGATGGCCAGGAAATTGTCCTCGACGGACTTCGCAGCAAAATATACTGTACCAAAACGAGTCTTACCAATCGATTGGATACCTCGTTTTATTCCATATATGCGCCGCCTAATCTGCAGTTCGGCTGTAGCTTTTGTTGACTTGCGAAAGTATGTCACCGTTTGCTGAATACATTTGATTGTCTATCAACGAATATCAGTACATGACAAGTATCAAGTTTTTGCGATTACAGCGAATTGGAAGTACTCACCTGTGAGAAGTGACTAATATTCGTAATGTCCTTGCACAAGGAATTCAGACGGTGGCATGAATCTGGCAGGTCGATTATCCACGGGTAGGCCTGCCGGACAAGAGCCCGTGCCCCTGTCGTATTACCAGTGTTGTCAGAAGTGATCCCTCTGAAGCGGCGAGCATCAAGTTCTTTGATGACCTGAGTTACAAGTTATCATCGTTCGTCGTATCGTCGACAGAGAAATTCGCACTCACATTAGATAGCACATCGTAAATTTGATCCGCCGTTCGAGAAATGCGCGAGGCCTCATTTCCGTCCATCAAGAAGATGCGACGGTCGGCCGTAATGACATGTACTGTATAAACTGATTGCTGGCCGCGAGTAGTTCCACCGTCGAAACTTATCGTAAGGTTTTTGCACTTCTTGAGGAACTTGACTTGTTCACGGCGCACATAGGCAGCCTCTCTAGGTATCCAGGTATCAACAAATGTTGTTGAACTAACCGGGGTATGCTTCGGGTTGGCGATGTTGAGAAACGACTTCCATTCGGGTGAGTCTACAATCGTTGGAGGGATCCCACATGCGCATATGAGCTTGACAATCGCAAGGTTGAGTCGTTCGTCAAGAACTTTCTTGCCTGCATTCTGTACAAAACCGTCAAGAGTCCCTGGTATCGTATCCACTTTGGCTGATAATGACTTGTTGGTATTTGTGTTGTCATTTGTCATCGAACTGACTATCTTGCTTCCAAGCGCATGGCTAGCCATTTCCGCATTGACTTTGGCTTTCACGTCAGATGCAACGTACGTGCAATTTACGGCATGCTTGAAAATGCGCTCCTTGAAAGCGAATTCTCCCTTCCAGACTTTACGGCACCTGAAAATTTTATAACAGTGAGTCAGTCATTTTTTGACCATCACATGTGAACATGTGAAGTTTACTCACCCGTCAGTAGCCCCTATACACCTGACATATCTCTCCTCCGAAAGCTGCTCACCCGTGAGCTCGTTCTTCAGGTGACAGTATCGTCGAATTTCATCAAGGATGGCCGCAGGTTTGCGACCACCCTTGCCTTTCGTTGCGTCGAGTTCAGCCGCAGTCAAGTCAATAAACCAATCATTTGACTGTATGCGGATCGTGATGTCACTATCACCATCGTCATCCGCAAGTGCGCGCTTCTTTCGACTAAGGAAACCGCCGGCATTCCTTCGCTTCTCTCCCGTACCAGGTACCTGGCTCGAGAAATCGGCCAGACTGGGGTCAACAGGTGGTGTAATCTAGCAAGAAAATTCAGAGACAAAAAGAACAAAATGAATGTAGTTTACGCACTGAACCGCCTTTCCTTATCGCTGCCTCCGTTAAGTCAAAAATCCATTTCTGCAGTATCACGTTTTCCGGGTATAGTCTGATATATTTTCTGAGGACTTCGACCACAGCCACCAGGCCTGGTCCCCGTTCCTTCAAATCTATTCCCTTCTCCCGTCCATGCTGTGCAAACGTAACTTCCAAAGCATGGTTTACCGCGGCATCTTCTGCTCCGTAATCCTCTATGTCATCAGGCAAGATTCCAAATGAGGAAAAATTGTAATATATATTGTTTGCCGGTAGAGTTTCTGGTAAAGAAGAAAGAGCATATAACAGCTCCTGTAACTTTCTGCCGAGTTCTGCCTGATCAAGAAGTTGCACAGACATGGCGATGGACTCTTGAGACAAAGAAATTTTTTGCTTCCGTCGATTTTATTCACAGTAATGTAATCCGGATTACAAAATAAATCTAAACTATATGCTATATGCTTGGCTTGGTGAGTTTCCAACAGTTCCCAACACGGTATATTTACCAACCCTGTGTTGCCAACGTTGGAAACCCGTGGGAAACCAACGTTGCCAACGTGTTGGGTTGGTAACTCCGAGTTTCCCCCCGTACCCTACCGCGAATTGCACTTAAGGGCACACCAGCTCAGCTAGCACGAAATACGTGACGAGCCCCTTCTCCAATCCAATCCAGTTCATTCCCGAGACCTGGAAGTTTTCCACGCATGGTCAGACGACCCGAATGGATCGATCTGCCCTGACGCACACCAACCGAATCATGCGATGAGGAGCAAGCAAATGTACACCTCGCCGAAAGCGGGCTAGACGTGCGCACTGCGCGCGCGTCGTCTAACCCCCAACTTGCCATCGTCGAGATATACGCCAACCCATCAAGATCACGGCCATGTTTTTATTGGGTGTGGAATCTCGAGAATGACGATGGACCATGCCAACGCAATTGGAAGGAAGGACGGAGAGCATACAAAGCATCACAGTGCAGAGCCAAAAAAAACCAAACCGATGCACCCAATCCTCGAGACGATTCCCAAACACACTCACCAACGCTCTCAGCCATCAGCCATTACTACAGCGTCTGCGTCTTCGAGCTGTAGTCGGCAGAGTGCGCATTTCTGGTACGTCTCTCGACGGTATTTACCATCGGACCCATCTAGAGCTGATCGAGGAGGATTTGAACACTCAGACCTTAGCCCGCTCGCAAAGGGAGTCGCGTATCATACAAAGATGAGAACATCTGTACCTAGCAAGCATCGTCTGTCGTGTCGTGATGGTGTGTTGTTGTGGAAAAGGAAAGGCAAGCCCTCGGCTTTCGGCATCGTCATTTTCCGGTCATTCTGCGGATGGGAAAGAGATGCCACATGTGATTGTAACTGGTGTATTGAACGATCAACACAAGGAGGACGACAATCGCAACCCGTTAATCCAATGCTTTGCTTTTATTTATCAATCGAACATATTCGAATCTTTCCTTTCAAGGTGGCTATATTCGACGCACGATATACATACGATTGAAACGAAGCGTGACGTCTTGATGCTACAAACAAAACGTCAAGGATATTTTGTTGTTTGGAGAGTCGATCTAAAGGATAAGAACAACCGAACCGATAGATGGAAAGAAACGAAGTTGACTATATGTAGTTGTATGAACGATATGACAAGATGCTGCATGACTTGAAACGCAACGAGTAAACCGGATATACTATACTATCAACTTCAAGTACCAACATGGCGACTGGAGCCTCTTCCGACGTTTCGAAGATGGTTGATGAGTATGTCTGTATGTATGAATAGTATGTATGCATCTTTTTTTTCTTTGTTACTCTAAGACTACTACTGCTCTACCCTATCAGTAATACGCGTAAAGAGAAGCGAACGAACGTGAAGAACAATGGATGTAACAAGAAAGTGGTTACCTAACCGTGCCTTCTTTCTTTGCGAATGATAAATCTTTTGTGATGATGATAATGACGATGCTCCAAAGTCGAATTAATGTCAAATGTCAAAGACCGATTGCAGATATTGATGATGACAGCAAACAGTGGATGAATGAGTGGAAAGTGGAAGCAACGAACAAGACGTGATCAAAGCAGGAATCGACAACGACAACGATAACAACGGTGATGACGATACGATGATAGTAAGAATTATACGAAGAAAAAAAGCGTACGAATGCTTATGATAGTGACCGGTTATTGAAATGTGCATGAAAGTCAACGTAAGAATGTATTGAAGCGTCTCGGATGAGTTGCATTTATGGTAAAAGTGCAAGTTGCAAAAACGTGAAGCGCCAAAAGGACTGTATGCGACAATAAGGATAATTAAGCAAATAGCGAAATTAAGGTATAAGAATAGAGTAAGATAAAAAGGGAATATGATGATCAAAAGGTAAGATACGGAGGTCTTGTCATGCAGCGAGCGGACCTTTTGGCGGACAGCCGGGTCAAGAAAGGTAAGCAGTTGGTTGGTTTACGTCTATCCAGAGACTTGCACGCCAGACGTCGGAGCAAATGCTCGCGCTGAGGTGAAGGTCGAGAGCTGAAGAGGGAGGTGGACGTACGTTCACCCCATTGCCCGACCGTACCGGAGCTCGAAACCGGCATGTTCCCCAATTGTTGGATGATAGTGAAAGAAACAAAGGCGGTGAACAACCCGGTGGCTCAATACCGTGACGCGCTATCGAAGGAGTGCCGCTTGCCTTCTCGCAAATAACCTTGCTCCCATACCTCTTTCCATTGGCATCATCATCTCGGTCGCTTCTCCTGTAAACATTTGCGGAACAGGGATTGGTGCAGAGACCGATGGGTTTTCAAAGCCAAGAGGACCAGCCACCTTCGTTGCTCTGAATTCTTCGCCCGGTAACTCGCCTCCTCCAAACGCGGGCGAGTCAAGCGTGTATGGTGGAGAAGGTCGTCCGAGTTCCAAATCTTCCAGCTCCGCTTCAAAGGCGGAAGGTTCAGAGTTGCATGAAAACTCTGACGGAGAAGGCGATGTTGAGGGCGTCGAAACAACGGAAGATGATGTTGGCGTAGAAAGTGATGAGAACAGGCTCGGGAGGTCATCGGACGAGGTCGAGCGCGCGAAAGGAGCTAGCTGCTCTTGTTGTTGCGTAGAGACAACTTCCGTAGACTCGTCATCCTCTCCTTCTCCAGCACCGAACAGCGTGCTCGTGTCTTGCGGGCCTGTCGAGCAGAAATCGTCGCCTTCAGTCTCCGTCTGGGGGAACGGTACACAGCTTGCCTGTGAAGGGACATAGACTGTCGGCGGTGGTAACTCATCCTGTTCAACCAGATTTGGATTTGGCCGTCTAGATGGTGGTCCGCTAGGCCTCCCAAGTCCTTGTAGTCTTCCATGCAACTGCATCTTCTCAGAAGAACTTTCTGCCTCCGCAATCGAACTGACCGTCCATGACCATCTCAGACCCGTACTCTTAAGAGGAACCGCCAAGCCTTCCCTCATACCAACATCCATCCAGGCACCGCCCGTCAATTGCTTACAGCTCCAAGCTCGTCTTCTGCTCCTCTTTTCCAGCTGGACAAGCGCAACGCTCCTTTCTTCTGTTTGCGCATGGACGAACTCGGAGGTGCGATTGATAAGTACCCGTAAGCGGATGGTAGAAGCATGTAAAATCGCATACTCGTGTTGCTGGGCGTGGTGTTGCGTTGCGCTTGGTGGCTGCGAGTAACGCTTCTTGGGTCGATGAGACTTCACGCGTACTTGAGGAGATGGGTATTGTTGACCCGATAAGGCGGAAGGTAATGGAGAACCAAATCGAGCAACGGGATTGATGATGCCGCCTTCTTTCTGAATCCTCGCATTGTCTGCATCCTGTGCAGACCCAGCACATAACAAAGGATACTCTGGAAGCACATCCTGGGGAGTTTGCACACAGACTGAGCTCGCGTCAGTATCCGTGCTTTCGGTTGAACCCTCTCCAGTACCGCTCGACGACTCGTCTTCCTCGTCATATGGGGGCTCAGGAAACGCCGAACCAGCGACTCTGTATCTCTGACCTCTCAGCTTGAAGCCGTACGACCTGATAGATGAGGAGCGAGAGGGGGTAGTGGAACCAAGCTGCACACCAAGCTCGTGCATCCGCGCTTCGATGCGCCTGAGGATGCTCTGCAGGTTCCATAGGACATAGCCACCGCCAGAACCACCTTCTAGCCCCGTTCGGTTAATGGAATAAACAGGTCCAGCAGCTAGCGCGGGGAGAATGTATTGACGGTAGATGTCAACAAGCCCAGCACGTGCTTTGCGCCGAAGATGGCGTGAGGATACAGGCGGTTCTGGAGGCGGAGGAGCGAGTTCGGCTGGTGCAATCGGGCGTGGAGGTGCGAGAGGCAATGGAGCAGGAGCAGCCGAGGGGCAAAATGATCTGGGAAATAAATGTGTGAATATATGCCGTTTTGTCAAGTGTGAAACAAAAGACATACGCGACCAGCGACATCAGTAAACTCCTCGATTTCTTATGTTTGCCCTTCGGCTGCATTGAAACAGTTGGCCCATCCGGCATACGCTCCTGAGCGGCTTGAGCTTGAGCTGCAGCCTGTATCGCCTGTGCGCGACGTTGCTCCATTTCGGCAGCGACAGAACTCTCGCTTACGTCGTCCATCACCACCTTCAGAGCCTTGCCGAGTTTCTCGTCTTCCAAGGGCCACTCTGCGCTGGTACCATCGATGAACATTGCCGATACTCGACGCCCGGGGACACTGAATGTGACCTCATGCAGAAGGCAAGCAGCCCACGCTGCTTTGTCCAACGCATGGATGCACTGCGGCATCTCGAGTTCATCATGTAGGATATGCTGAAGTTGCGAGGTCCAAGCAGGTGGAAACGGAAGGCCCTCTGGTAAATTGTTGAATGCGAGAGTGAAGAGGATGGTCGGATGTGGTTGTTCAGGAACGAGACGGAGCAACATCGTGGCAGGGAAAGACGTAAAGACGGGTTACAATGAGGCAGTCTACGAAACAAATCGAAGGAACGACGGTCTATCCTCTCCAATTACGCACTTGATACGCGGAGAACTCGTCAACCACAGGTGCGGCGACCGAAACAGCCTCGGCGCGACTCCAGGACCAACTCCAGCGAGCGGTTTTTCGCACCTCTACTGGTGCCACGATGTCGTGGCTTGGATATAGCTAGCCGAGAGCAAAGACGAAAGAGGCGAAGGAGAGAGGAAGAGAGAGTGACTAGAGTGAAGAGCGGAAGTATTTATTTTATTTATCCAATATATTTTTATGTAACGGATTTCCAACGCTTCTTCTGTCGGTTCTGACAGGCAAAAAAATCCGTTCCGTCCAGCGAACTCGTTGATATTAGCAATACGGTGTAAAAGAGCGTGATTTGGGTATTCAAGAGGCAAAGAGACTAAAGGAGTGTGGGTAGCTTGTCGTTGAAGCGGCTGGCAAGAGTGAGAGAGTCGTGGCTAAGGATGAATGGTCACACCATCAGTTTTCGGGGACATTAGCGGCTCCATATTAGGTAACACCATGTTGATCCCATCTGATCGTCAATCCCTGATCTAAACATGATTACCAATGTTACATAAGTCGTCTAATTTTGTTTCCGTCTCCGACTGAATTGCCTCCGTGGTCTTGTCATCTTCTCATGAGATAAGTACATCAACCGCAAGGAGTGTGCCACTCTGTCATCGGACACTATGTTGCCACTGCAGCTTCCATCTCGCGAAGAGTCATTATAGCTAAGGTCACTGTGCACGAGAAACCCGGATGGAAGGACGTTGCTTGACCTCTGTGAGAGAAATGGAAGTTGACTCGTAGGTGATGTTGACGATAATCCAATCCAAGAGCATCGAGTCCATGGGCTTGCTAGACTACCCGACGATATTGACGAGACATCCTGCGACTCGCAGTGAGAAGCCTACTCTTTATATCGACAGAGCTATCTGGCCATGTCCACTAGCTCGAGTATTAATATGAGTTTAAGCACGCCGCCCTCCTTCTATGCACGCCGTGGTACTCGGTCTCCCGATTATTAGCTTCGTCCTGCTTCCAACTCCCGGCATCCGACAAACTTTCTTTGCTTCTACCACACACACTTGTTACTCCAAAGCTATACTGGAGCTTCCGAACAGAAGATATTCTCGTTTGGATTAGGCGTCAATACAATTCGATAACAACTCGACTTCTAACCGCCGCGATGTCGAATCTGTCCTCGATTCGTGCTAGTGGCTCACCTCCACAGCCCCCAAAAGGCACGCGACAATTCTTGCCTTCACTATGCATGCCTCTGTCAGAAAAGGATACAGTATGTACAGCCATCTTCATTCTGCAGAGTAAACTAGATATCTTCGCGGATCAACTCATTTTATTTTAGGCACAGTTTCATGACGTTTACCCGCTTCCTACCCGGTTTCCGACCAGGACCATCAGCACTCTGACTCTTCTAGCCTCCCTTTAGGAGAAGTTATACATAGAACGAAAGGTAAGGAGCCAAAAGGGAGGTTTGAAAACGGACTGAGAGTTCGGTGAGTAATTTCAACCTCTCAATATAATTCAAAGATACAGAGTCAATGAATAACGCCTCTGGCAGATAAAGCTCTTGATATGTCCTTCTCAGTCGCCTTCTCGCTCTCTCCGGATTTCCCATACTCGAGGCAGAACTCTAGTTTATAACTAGACTCTACGGAACCAGATCTCAAGTACTTGCATCTCACCATATCCTCACCCTCATCCCTTCTCAGCGGGACGGATAAATTTGTACCACTTATCTGTCTATATCAGTATCGAGGAAGACTCCTGGGGGGAGAATCAGTTTCGTCACCTTCGAGAACCCATTTGGGTCTGGGTGCCGGGCTGTAGCGGAATGCCGATATGCACGTATCGTAGAAGCGGTCGAAGCGAACAGGAGAAAAAAAAACAAGCATCAGTAAAATACCGGATCCCGAAACTTCGAACTAGTACAAATCTTGCATACGTGAATGTATACATGTATGTGAATCGGAACATGTACCCCCTCAAGTACGATTAATATAGTACTGCTAGGGAATTTTGAATATGAATGAATGCTTTGATTCTATGATGATTTGATGCATTACTCTGATGATTGATTGGATAATTCGGAATGGATGGAAAGTTGGGGGTGGTTGGGAAGAACTACAGGGAGTGGTCGATAGGAGTTATCAGCCTGAGTAAGTGATGGATTCCGCATCGTAATACTCGATAAGAGATACAAATA
The DNA here is from genome assembly GCA_024712875.1 of Inonotus hispidus. Taxonomy (NCBI): domain Eukaryota; kingdom Fungi; phylum Basidiomycota; class Agaricomycetes; order Hymenochaetales; family Hymenochaetaceae; genus Inonotus; species Inonotus hispidus. Next base: position 525,388 of record CM045723.1, on the reverse strand, counting down.
ATAAGAAAAACACTTTTTCTTTATCCCCTTCCCTCCCCTCCCCCTTTTTTTCTCGGTTAGAGTGGAGATACAGTATCGAAAATCTGTAGGGTACTAGTACTAGTAGTTGTTCCGATCAAGTGAGTTTCCGATTTCCAGTCGTATAGCTAGCTAGTCACGGTATCGGGACGCCCACCATCTTCGAGTTTTTCTTACGTGTAAAACTCGATGGGAAGACGAACTCAGAACGAGGGAGTATTATAATATTATTGCTATTATTGCTATTATGCTATGTTGTTATGTTCTGTTCTGTTCTGTGCATGTACATGCCACGCAGCAAGACAAGACGAAAAGAAAAGAAAAGAAAAGAAAAGAAAAGAGAAAAGAAATTATTATCAATACTGCTCATTGTGAGTCCTAGTGTACTAAGTTAGTGATCACACACAAAACGATCTCCGGCAAAAAAAAAATACACGAAAATAAAGAATAGAAAGAAAGAAAGAAAAAGAGAAAGGGGGCGCGAATCGAGTTGAGTCGAATCGACTCGGAGACTCTGACTCTTGACTCTGGGACAAGTATTATTCATTTATACTTTCACTTTCACTAATATCAATAGTACATTCACGGACACGGGCCTACGCACTCGTACGCACGAGTCAGCGCTTGACGCCACAGAAGACGGAAGATACTGTAAGGTAGGAGGGAGAGAAGGAGGGAGACAGCGACTCAGATGTGGCGATGTGGCGAGACTTGAATGGGGACCGTCACGACTCGGAGCAGTACCAGTAGTATGATACTACGAACAACTTTGAAGCAAGAAACACCATACAAAACAGATCTCAGACCTAGATACCAATACAAGGTGTAGATATTGAAAGGGAAAGGGATGAGAAGTGCATAGACGTATTAATCACCAGTTCGAATCTCGGAACGGGAGCTTTGTCAATAAATCGTCGGTTTGAAATCAACAGTCGAGCGGGTCAAGACAAGGACAAGATAACGCATTGTCCATGCCTCCCTTTTCTTTTCGCGGGGGGGGGGCGGTTGGAGTCGGATTGGATTATACCTCTTGCTCTTCCCCCTCCCCTTTCCTTGCTACTTTTCTTTTTATCTCTTTTTTTAAATCTTTTTTTCGATATGTGACAACTCGTCCCCTCTTTTTTTGAATGTTCGGGTCAGAAGAAACCATGGACTACGATGGAATGAAGAAAAGGGGGAAGATAAGCATCGACAGAACACGGACACGGAGAATAGTCAACGGATTCAGGCAATAACGGATGCAACGAACAAAGCAAAAAAGCATAGCAATCCAAAACAAGAACTTGAACAGTAAAGAAACAAATTCACATCAGAACAGATGAATGTTCGTTCGAGACATCCCGCACCGCTTCGCATCGCACTCAGACCAAGACCAAGACCGATTCAGATCCAGATCCAAGCGGGAAGGTGAAGGGAGCGGAACCTAGAAGAGGAGCGGGTGTACATTTTAGAATGGAATGGAATGGAATACAGAGTCCATATCCGGTCGGGAAAAGGAAAGGCATATGACAGATCCAATGAATGAATAGCAAGAAGGAACACAGGGCAGAGGAAAAGGAAAGAGGGGCGGGATGGGGAAGAATATTTTGGGATGAGATTCGATAGCGATGACAATAGCAATAGCAACGATAGCGATGGGGGATAGCATAGCGGGGAACACTAGACCAGCACAAAGCAAACCAAAAATCAACAAAACACGAAACACCGAAACAGTGAAACAACGCAAAAATCAAAATTAAACAACAGGAAATCACGAAATCGAAGGAATTTTTTTCTCTGAGATGCGTACCGTGGCGCGGGATTTTAGACTAGACAGAAAGCAAGTTCAATTCAAGGTCTTTTCAAGACTCGACTCGTACTAGTAAGTAGAACGCGCCCGGGCTATTTCCGAAAACCCTGGGACCCGGGAGGTGAGTAACGCGCAGGCACCGGCATGCGCGAGCTAGCTCCCTTGAAAACAGGAGACGCAGACGTGTCGTGGGACGGCGAGCGTTGAGTTGTATAACATGGGAGTGGACGAAAGAACCAAGAGTCATGGGTATGAGAAGCAGGAGAACGAGCATACGAGCGAGCGAACGAACGAACCGGTGAGTGTGTGATGCGGATTTCAAGTGGTGATGACGAACGAGCGAGTCACGTTTGAGAGCGAGTTTCTTTGTCAATGCGATGGGTATATGCGCGTCGGAGTAACGTCGAATGCGTTCGCGAGGTATAAACCCGAAGTCGTTCCTGTTGTTGTCCAATATTCTTCATATGTACGAGGCATAGCGCATTGCCACCAAATTCCGGCACCAGAATAGACAAACGGAATTTGTTGCTGGATCCTCGAATAATTCAACCACTAGGAGCTCGCGACGTGATTCCGAAAAGACAGCAGCAGGGGTATAATGAGAAGCTTGTCGAATTGTTTCTTGTCAGGATACCACGCATATACCCAGCCCACCAACCAAACCCCACTCCGAGTCAAACCAACCAGACAGATCACACACCACACCACACCACACTGCCCACATCGCATCGATCGCCCGCAGCATCCCCATGCTTAACGTCCACCATACACCGCACCCGCCTGCGTCGTCGTCCACAGATAGTTCGCAGTATGATTCTGATTCTGGCTCTGCTGATGCTCATGACCATGCTGGTGGTTTGACTGACTCGGATGGTGGTATCTTTCCTCCTGATATCCACGGTATGCGGCCGGAACGCTGGGGCTCATGGGAGGGTAGGGGGAGTGCGGAGATGGCAACCCATGGGCGGGTGCGCTCTGCTGCTGCTGCTGGTGAGGATGTTGAACTTGAAGCGGTTGATTTTGGTGATGATGAGCGTGCTGGTGCTGCGTAGGCTGGGAGACCGTTGGAACATTCGTGTGATGAGAATAGTGGCTTTGTGTCTGGTGATTCTGGTGCGGCACTGGACTTGGCAAAAGGCGCTGAGTCGCCGAAGGCTGCTGGGGGTTTTGATAGGTGTGGTGTCCCTGTGGCGAAGGAATCTGGGCATGGTAATGTTCCTGCGGAATCGCACTGGATGGACTCGTAGCTGTTGCACTCGTCGGAGAGATTGAATGCTAGCAAAATGCAATGTTAGCACTGTAACCGGCATTCATGAGTGGCAAATATAAAACATACAATAGACTCAAATGACTCATGGTGCTGGTGCCGTCCAGAAGCATGCCTGGGCATTTCAGCATGAGTATATGCGCTGCCAAAGCCAACAGAACCATACATGTTCACTGGCAAACCTGGGTCATGATCCTCCTCTCGCTTCAACACCATACTAGCTCCACCCAACGCCGTCCCAATCGAACCTCCACTAAAACTTCCAAACCTATTTCTGTCGGTGTTTGAACTTCCACCCAACCCCTCCTGTCTCGCAGATGGTGACAATGCATCCGACGGATACGCGAACCCTCTCGTCAATGAAGGCATCGTCGACGTCGGATTGAGCCGCGGAATCGGTGGGGGCAACTGCAGGTGTGTATGTACACTGTTATTGCCATGGGAGGGGACGCTAGATGCACCAAGGCTACTGCCCCATGAGGGGGCAGGCGGGGGCATTGGTGTCATCTGTGGCTGAGAATGCGTACTCGTATGCGCCGTGTTGGACTGCGGCTGCGATGAGTGCTGTTGGTGCTGCTGCTGCTGTTGCTGCATAGGCAGGGGTGAGGAAAGGGGTTGTTGAGATTGATTGGAGCTGTACGTGTACGGTGGTACCGGGGCAGGCTGCGAAGGTGGGAGAGGCGGTAATGTCAATTGCGGGGGGTGGCCACTAGTGTTGGTGTTAGTGTAGCTATTGACACCGGAATGAGGGAAGGTCCCAGTAACAGGTCCACCGGATGCGCTCGACTTGCTGTTGAGTGGCGGCGTCACCTTTGGCGTCTATGGAAATACAAGCGAAGATGAGACCTTGAGATTTGCAAAGTAGAGCAAGCGACAACAAAAAAAAACGAAACCGTACCGTGTAGCCTAACTCTCCTCCACCCGTACTAAAGTTCGATCCCTCACCTCCTTCTCTATCGGTGCCAGATCCACTTGCGCTCAGCGAGCGCGAATGGGATTCACGTCTGGGCCTTTTTACGCCCGCGATCTTCTCGCTTGAGTCGGCTCGATAGCAGCTGGGACTTGATGACGTGGGCACCGATGGGAACGTCGAGATTAACGATGGAAGCGCCTCACCTGGACCCGAACCCGAACCCAAACCTGAGTGTAAAGAAGGCGCCCCGGTGGTAGTAGCAGAAGCGGAAGGAGGAAGCGAGGATGGCAGCGGTGGCGGCGGGAGTTGTACATTAGGCGTATGTTGTCCCAACAGCCCGCGTAGGGTCTCGGCGTAAGTGCGAAGTGCGGAACACTCGAGCTCCATCGCGCGGAAACGCGCTGCAACGACATCTCCAGAACCTGGTGACCCTTTCCCAACGGCTGGATGCGGGCCGATGCCTATCATAGTATTTCCAGGCGCATTAGGAAGTGTGCTTGGTGAGGAGAGGGGGATATCAAGCGACGACTGCGACTGGTCATTCGAACCTGCGCTCGGGCTTCCGCCGGCGGCAGAGGTAAAGGAGATGTTGAAGGGTTGATTTGGGGAGAGCGCTGCTTGCAAGCGGGTCACCGTTTCTTCGAGCTGCGAAAGAGAACAAAGGAAAACAAGAAATGTATGTCAGCATGCATTTTCGGTGACGATCGATGCGATTGGGTTTGGATTGGAATACAGTGAAAGATTAAGGGCAAAGAGGCGTGTGATAAATGAAACTCGAAGTCGAGGGGCATGATGATCGGTCAGGCAAAAGTGAGGCAGGGCGGTGCGTCACGATATACCCGAGTTTTCCGGGCCCATGGTAAGGTACTCCGGGAGACGGATGCAGTGGATAATATTAGATGAAGTGGCGGGGGCACGTAAACCTTTAAATCGCGGCGACGATCGAGGAAAACGATGACGGCAGGCAACACAACAGGGGCGATGGCAAGCGCGGACCCAAGAAAACGATTACACACCTGTAAGATGTAAGCCTTACGCTTCGCACGATGGCGAGCCTGGGCACGGGCATTCCTGCTGCGTTCGTGAAGTGGCGGATGGACCCTAGGCCTCTTGTTGCCGTTTGAGTGGTTGCTCACGGCATTGTGATTTGAAGGTGAAGTGGAACCCGAGTTGGTCGGAATGTTGCGGTTTGCGCGAGGAGCAGAGAGCGAGCCACCGGTCAGATGGTGGTGGTTCGACATACCAAGTGCAAAGTGGTGGCTGGACGCCAACCCAGGAGTGAGGCGTGACTTGAGGTAGTAAACCACCTGCTCAGAGGGATGGCGATGAGAAGGCTACGGTGAGACGGACGGAGTGGACGGGGAACGGTAGACGGAAAGCCAGAGATAGAGCGTGAATTTCCGAACGTAGGGCACGGAACACGGGTTACGCGGGACTCGCGTAAGACGAACGAGGAGACCAATATGGGCCCAACTGATGGAAAGACGAGAGTATTTGAATATACAGGGTGGTGTGGTGACGATGGTGAAGAATCAGCCACGGAACGTGATGATGGTTAGAGACCCGAGTCGAGACTGTTTATGCGGGGGAGGGATGTGAGATGCGAGGGGGATGGAAGAGATGGGCGTGCCGTAAAGAATCGCGGGGGGTGGTCGTAAGCGAGAGCGTAAGATGGGAAACCGAGGGATCGAGAGTCATTTATAGTTTCAGTATATAAGGGGCCGGTAGTGTATAATCTGGCTCACCAATCGCCAGTACACAGGACATCGGCTGTGCGAGGCCCAAAAGTTCAGTTCCTGTCGGCGCTTTTTATCAATATTAAGTGTCGTGGTATCAAGAATGAATTCATATCTGCTTCCGCAACTGCTGTGGTCCATTATACTTTGCTTGTCTGTTCTCATGTCCTTGCTTGGTCTTGCACGATTGCGGGAAAGTGGAGTCTTGACAAGACGCCACCGCTTGACTACGGAGATAGCACCTACAAAAAAAATGTGTTTAATTAGCGGACATGAAAGGATACAGTCAGGAAAAACCACACGGACCATCGCAGATTGAAAAGGAAGGAGGAAGTGAATTGATGGCACAAACAAATTAGTCATGTCTTGATCGGCGATCAATGCGACCTCGACCTGAGGTTTCTCTGTGGCACCTTTAACGTATCGTATCTCGTATCCCCCCCCCTCTTACGTTACCTTATGGATCGCCATCACTCTCCTTTACCTTTACATATAAATTGCTTCCGTTGCCTCCATTAATGATAAATCTGTGGCTACTATCTCTCTTGCGTGTACAACGGTCCGGGATGGATATGAGCGATTGAGGGCTAGTTCTGTTGACGTAATTGTGGACGGTGACCAGACTAGACTTGACCAAGACCGCTCTTGGTTGGACTGTTTTTGATGCTCTTGGAATTGAATCCCCACTTTCAATGCCGATGGATGCCGGGTTCACGTGCGCGCTGGCTTCCCGCGTCGGATCCCGGCAGTATTGCTATTGCAAGAAGCACGTGCTATCTTCTCTTCCACCACCTCTCCGTTGCCCGTTGGCTTCTTCACTTTTGCCCTGCAGCTTCCCCAAACCCAAAAGATTCATCATGACAACCCTTGCTTTTGTATTGTCGCTTTTTCTCATGCGGGTGCAAAGGTATGTTTATACGGTCCCATGATGACGCATCGCGGGTCGTGCTCCGCCACTCGTTTCGATGTTCCCGCCGCTGCATGCTAAGCCCATTCGATTCATTGTCCCCAGTGTTACACTCACGAATACAGGTACTGCCTCCGTGACCCCCGATACTTCCGACGACCACCCTACAAATGCAGCAGAGGGAGGAAGAACTTGATGGGATTTTAAAGTTATGAATCACTCCACAAACGACAAGCGGAGAGGAGTGATGCTGTCGAATCTTGTTTCTAGATTCGTTCAACATTGACGGTCCGCGGACGTGACGACATACATTACGTCATCACCCACTTCCCCTCCCTCTTACTCTACCGAACCACCGAACCGAAATGTCCGAGACGCGGACAACTGCTTGCTGCTTTGATTAGTACCCCATCCACGGTTGGGCCAAGCAGAGGCGGAGATTCTCCTGATGATTTCTGGAGTAGAATCGTCGAAGATAATCGCTAGTTCGAGGGCGGTGAGGTGTTGCTCATCGGGCGCACTATATTCAGAGATGCTTCGTTCGCTTTGCAGGATTCGAAGTGCCTTGATCGATCTGGTTCTCGCATATCCATACTCAAGTCGCCGCGATTATCACGAAGTGAATGCGAAATCAATCTCGTTTGTCTATAATTCCGTTGGTTTCTAGAGTCGTTTCACGGGCATAGCCGACAAGCGAGGATCTCTTCTTTGGTTATTTGCGTACATTGGCGGCCTTCACGAGCCCGTTAGTCTCCTTCTCTTCTCGCGACCAGCGTCATGATCTCCCCGGTTCTCGCTCTGGAAGGAGCGAAGAGATTCACGGTGCAGAGATGATTCTGTTCGCATGATCTTTCTCTCTCAGCTTCGCTATGAAAAACAGCTGATTTTCCCACCACGGGATAGTTCTGACTTCTTCAATTCTGTCTGGAACTCCGTCTGGTGCTGCCCCGTTTCGAGAACCAGTTAATATTGCTGGTGCTGGCACCAATCGGTTGTTCATTCGAGATAAGGGACATGTGATTGTGGATTTACTTCTCTCCGTCCACCCGCACTGCACATGCAACCGTTCCAGGGGCCTTTTTCAAACCAAACCGACGATCGATGAAGAAGGAAATTTGGCGAAAGGGGAAGCTGAGTCGCGCACACGATGACTCCGTCACAGGACGTTCTCTTCACTGATAACCACGACGACAGACTCAAGGCCGCGAAGCTCGTGATCAAACTATCTATGATTGTGACGTATTCCTTCGCGAGCGGGCTACAAGTTCTGAGTGTTTATATCCTCCCCGATCGAACTCTAGATGAGTTCGATGGGAAACACTATCGAAGGACGTATCAGATAAGTTCACTCCGTCAACCATCTCAATATTGATCATGTGCGGCTTGCGTTTGTGACCGAGAGCTAAAGGGAGATGCTTTTATTTTCCCGAGGATCGGGTATATCAGCCCGTTTCTCGGGTTCTGTGGCACTCACATGCTCTTCATCCTTTCCATTCCCGCGCTATACGGGCAATATTTCCGCGCTCCGCGTGGGTTGCTCCGATGACTATTTGTTCTTTTGATCGTTGTCATCACTTTCTCTCGGTGTCTCGTGCATCTTACGGGCTAGTCGGACCTGTACCTGTCTGTGTTGCCTGTGTGCCCACATGCAGGTTGAACTGACGGACGAATGGTCCTTTGACCAGGAGTTTACTGCTGCTCAAGGTTCCAGAGTTCTGGTCTGGGAGTTACGTGGAGAGCGTATCCTACCGTCTGTTTCAAGAGTCCATCTATCGCTATCGATTCTTGAAGAGATGTGATTGGAGTGTTTGGAGCACTATTTATTCATCATGATAACGTGGGTTCGGTGTTGCCACAGCAGGCGATAGCGATAGACGATAGACGATCTCCTCATAGAGAGATCCGGCAGTTGAAGTGCGAAGATGACTGATGGTAGTCATCATGGTAGTATTCGAAACCCCGAAGCTTCGCTCGCACCGTGAGATCGGGGTTCTCAGTTTGGCAGTTTGCCAATTCGGCCGCCTACTTTGCCAGGAGGGCGTCGTGGGTGCCAGGCAATGGTTCCATAACATACGGACCTTGATAACGAGTTGGATTGGAAAAGAGCTCGTTAGACTGGCACCTTGATGTCCTTCAGCTCAGTTTGCGGTTCATGACTCCGTATACGTTTCGTTTCATTTCTGGGTCTTTGTATATCGCGCTTAATTGTGCGTCGAGTATAGTCACTTTGATAGGAAAGTATACGAAGAGGTTCGATTGATAACGAGTGAAAGCGTTGGATCGGATTATGTAATCCCATTGAGCATAAAAAGAAATTGTCTCGAATATTATTATTATGAATTGTCGTCGCTTTTCTCGACTCGAAAGAAAAAAAAGGGAGGGATCACGATCACAATCACAATCACCTCTTTCCCATCCGCAAACCAAATAACTGAGATAGAAGCCGAACCGAATGCTTTCTTTCCCACAAACCATCAAGACAGATTCAAGGCCGTGATGCTCGCTATATACTAACGGATGCCCCCATCTCTGACGACGCGGGCTAAGGTGTGGTCTGAGCATTATAATCTAATCGGAATCCTCTCCTCCTTGATAGACAGACTCTAGCTAGATGGAGATGGGTTCCGATGTATGTACTGTATGTATCGGAATTTCACACAGTACTAGTATATCGATACGGCTGTGATGATCCTAGTACTAGTACTAGTGGCACAACGCACAACGCACAACGCATAACACACAAACAAACTATCAACGTCAACAGCCCATGGATGGGTACTGAAATTAGGTGTCGCGGATCTACTGTATATCTGCCCCTTGAATGTTTAATTTATGCAACTATTTGGTATTTGGTTTGTGAACTAGTCGGTTGTGCGCCGAGCAGATCTAGAAGGAGCTGTTTGGATCTCCTCTAGTCTAGTCTAGAGATCTGTCCGTGCGTGGATCTACTTCCAGTCCAGGTCTCGGGAATGAGCTGGATTTGACTGGATTGGATTGGATTGGATTGGATTGGATTGGATTGGATTGGAGAAGGGCTCGTCATTGTAATGTAATGTGCTAGCCGAGCTGGTTGTGCGATTCGCGGCTCACGACTTTGTATGCGTACACGATATGCATTCGTATTCGTTGTGAAACTCGATTCAGACTACTCTGAGTCTGTCGCGGTCTGGTCTTTTTCCCGATCAAATTTTTCGTGTTTTCGTGAGCCAACGTGCAATAGTTTGTCAATTTGTAAACTAACATACCGCTTGATATTTTCTTAATATTCCTATTCCTCAATAAATTCGAAGCTAATATTAATATCACTTTACTTTACCTCCCCCAGTTCTAACAGGAAGGAAAAGTTCACCCTTCATCGCCACCCCCGCCTCTCCGACCAATCTACGCGTATTCCTTTGCTGGTCCCAGATAACATCCAGAACCCCACCGCGCTCGCTAACTTGATGCGCCTTCATGACTTCCAATCCATGCAAACCAAGCCTGTCGTGCCAGTATGGTCCAAGCATGCAGTGTGCGGAGCCCGTTACGGGGTCCTCCGGGACACCGACGTATGGACCGAAAGTACGGGATAGGTATGTCGTTGATGAGGAGGGGGAGGCTGGTTTGGTTGTGAATGTTATGACTGTGTAGTCTGGAGCGATGTCGAGCTGTAGTGGATTGTTAATGTATACTTTGAGTGAATCAATTGACCTAAAAGCAGTAGAGATTGGATTGGCATACCAGTGGACCTCGATTGATGGTAGCATTTTCAAGATGGAAAGTTGATACGAGCTCGATTAACATGTACTTTCCAAAGGAGATGCCTTCCCCGACACCAACAAATACCACATCCGCATCCGCATCCACATCTAAATTGCGTTCTTGCTCTTCACTGGTAGCAACAGCAAAAGCGCGCCTGATAACTTCCCTTGCTTTCTTCTCTAGTTCCTCACCCGCTTGTGTTGTAACACCAGCTGTGAATTCGAGTTCTATTTTCCCATCTTGCGAGTGATTCTTCGCGGTGAGGGTTCCCGAGAGTGTTTCGAAATGAATGACCGAAGTGTATGCAGACGCGGGCGTCGCATGTCCGCAGAGTGGGGTTTCTGAGAATTCTATTGTCCCATCTTGCGATCGTTTTGCGGTGACGGTTCCCGAGGGTGTTTAGAATTGGAAGACCGAAGTGTTTGGAGGGAGAGGAGACCTAGATGTGGATGGGGAGGGGGAAGGGGAAGAGGAAGAGAGAAAGGAAGAGAAGAGCGTATATGCAGATGCGAGCGTTGCGTGTCCGCAGAGGGAGACTTCAGCTTTGGGTGTGAACCATCTCAAGCCGAACGTCGCAACTCGCCCAAACTCAGATTCGGGTATGGATTTGGAGTCGGTTCTGGGAGTGATGAACGCTGTTTCGGAGAGGTTGAGTTCGTGCGCTATAAGCTGCAACACCCGATCTCATCCTCCCCCTCCCCCTCACCTGCAATTTGAGAGTTTCGTAAGAGATGATTCGTCGAGGATAATAACGGCTGCGGGGTTCCCACCGAAGGCCTCATCCGTGCATGCGTCCACGATGGTGTAGGGCAGTGATGCCGACTGGGAAGTAGTCGACATTTCGACGGAAGAACAAAGAGAATTTTACTGTACTGTAATGTATGGGGTGGGGAGAGGACGTTAGTTAGCACTGGCGAAGCTAGCTAGCTGAGTGAGCGGGCTCGTAGATCGTGGCAGACATACAGTAAGAGTGGCATCTGGGAACATCTGCATCCGTACATCTCATAGCACTACAGGGATCAGATTCGAGCTGTACAATTTTCTTCTTCTTCATTCTTTGTACCGTACATTGAGAAGGAAGACGAAAGTCGCGTTCAGAGAAACGGACTAGAAACACAAACAACACGAAACCCAAAGGCCAATAGGTAATTGAGGTCGCTGTTGAATTGATGATAATCATCGCTCAACTTCAGCTTCAAGTACTATGCTATGAGTACTGGTAATGTATGGCCGTTCGCCTCACCACCAAGCCAAGCTCAATCTGATCACGGCGGAATCACCTTGAGATCAAGGAATGATCCTCATGATCAGATCGAGGGGAGAGTCGAGTCGATGGATGAAATGCCAGCCAAGAAAGCACAGAATCTGAGAGATAAAAGAAGAGGCGGGCCACTTGGAAAGTAAACGAGCCCGGAGATGTCCATCAGATAGTCATGATCCCGTGCGTACAACTGAGTACCTCCCACAGGACCCACACCCCGGGCTGAACACCCTCTTCAACGACTGATCTGACAACCTGTCTCATTCTTTGGCAACTCCAGAAACCTCGGACCCATCTTCATTATTTCCGAGACTGCTTCAACGTAGACGTATGTACGCGATGACTAGTAGTAGTGAGAGAAGTATTTATGATGGCATTCAGCAAATCAAATCGTGAAGGGACGTACATACATAGCGTCTCCAATAAGCCTAAGCCCAAGAACGATCCATCCATTTGCCATTCAGTTGTTACTCTTCGGACATCCGAACAGTGACCCCAGACTCTAGACGTGTAATCGGTGCTTGTCGTAGTAATTGATGTGAGAGCGGTTACACTGTAACGTTCGCACGCGACGGAGTACTGTGTGTACTTGATTACGTGAGTGAGATTGGATGATTCGTTCTCGCACAAACAATCTCGGACACAAGCATTTGGATAGTATAATAATCTTAGCCCAGCAAGAGTTCTTTGGGTGGCCCAGCAGCAAACATGCAGTAGGAATTGCGTCTATTAGCCCTACAATTCTTAATGTCGTTCAGATTGGTACAAGAACAGCCCTTTCTTCAGAGTCGACCCTTGGTATCTTTTATGATACATACGAAAGAACGTCCAGAAAGGAAACCAATAAAATACAGTTTACAAATAGAAAGAGAGGAAAAGAGAAGCACGACAATACCGGGGACGGAAGCGGCAAAGTACGACTCGAAAGGCGTTGGGCTGAGATACTGACCAATAACCGGAGGCAAGTTTGGTGGTGGTGGTACAATATCAATCAATGGTTGACGTAAAGAGTAAGCGCGGGCTCCGGACGGGAAAGAAGTTTTTCTCCTTGCCAAGGACATCTCACACGCGGGGTCTTTAGAATCTTGGGGAGCCGCCCAAATGCTATTTTACTGACGCGTCGTTGCCGGTGAGAGCGCTGGACTTCCATCTGTGGACGTCGTCGAGCTCGGTGGCACAGTCAATTTCCTTCCAAACAGATGCATTGTGAGAACTCCATGTGGTACAAGAAGAAATTAAAAAAAAAGGCCCACTCCTCAAAGTGAATCCCGCGCTTCGGATCCAGACGGCGCTTCATCATGGTTTTGCGGACCTTTCGCTCTGGTCGGACGACGATAACTGGGACAGGCGATGCAGACAGGCAGTACCTAATTGCAGTGCAGTTCGTTAATAGAAATGAAAAGAAGGCGATGAAGTTATTTGGCTAACTTTGAGACACTGCCCATCCCGGCGAGGGCTGCTCCAAACATCTTGACACCTCGTTGACCCCGTGTACCGACGACGAGAGAGTCTGGTCGATACATTGCGATAAGCCGATCAATAGTGTCCGTTACTTTCCCCGCAATGAATTCCACGATTATGGATACCTGAATTGGGTGGGTGAATTGAGCACAAATGTAATTGCAACAATTGCATTGAGTAGACCGAGGCTTGGAACATACCTTGCGATCAGAATCGTACTCGGTATTCAACTTCTGTACTTGACGTAGGAGCTCGCGTGCCTCTTCTCGGACAGACTCATGATCTCTATCTTCAGGATTATGAGGTCAATACAACGGGTATGAAGCAGATACTTCTTTTAATTGAGCGTACCAAGTTCGTCTGCATCAAATCCCCGAAACACAATGAGCTCATCGCCATCCTGTACCAAGCTTTCCATGACCCAGTCAAGGGCCTGAGTACCACTCTCATCTGGGCTGGCGGCAACGAGGAAGACACGTGTCATGCGACCCCGCTTATACCCATCAGACTTGACTGGCAACGTATAACTGAATACTGGCGCGTCTGGGTTCTCGAAAGTGTCAAAGGCGACTTTGGGTGTGTAACCATCGCCAGCTCGGAGAACAGAGATATTCGACGAGCCCGTTGAAATTGGGGCAAGCGGAGTGCCAAGGAATGCCGGTGAAGGAGAATGCGTATTGAGGAACTCCGAAGCGGACCTAGGGGAGGAAGCGACGGACGAGCTGGATTGAGGCGTCTGAGGCTGCGGTTGCTTCAGTGCTGAACGTAGTCCTGAGGTAGGAGGAAGTGGGATATGATGCGGCCTCTCTGCCATCTTGTACTTAGATGTGTGTATGCGCCGGTTCCAGTGAGATTATAAGGAATTGTTGGAGGACGTTGTTCCTTGTCGTCGTGCAGTGAGTAAGAAGCTTAGTTTATTGGATTGGCTGAATGAGTCGCGAATGAGCAAGTGAGCCTTCGGCTAGCTCCGATCGGAGTTCAAAGTATCACCATATGTAGGTATGTCGATCGCGACTCTGGAGCTTTCTACTCAACGTTCATCATGTCGAGCAAAGGTAGTGCTTCACCATCGCCTTCTCCAACACGCTCGGTAGATGCGTCATCAGCTGACAGAAAGAAGGGAGAGGAAGAGGAAGAAAGGCTCGGAGAGAAGAGCGAATCTCCCACAGATGAGCGTAGTAACTTGAAGGACAGAAGTGAATCTCCAGAGTCGGCGTCCGATACCAAGTCGCCATCACACGAGAAAGGCGCCTCACCAGAAGCCTCTTCGTCAAGCGAGAAAAGCCGCGGAGAGCCTCATATGGGTGCCTTTACCGAGCAGTCAAATCCCGCAGTGGCTAATGCTCACGTTCAAGGGGACTGGCAAGCAATATGGTCACCCCAGCACGTCATGTACTACTTCCACAACCTACGCACGAATGAAACAACGTGGTCAAACCCACTTGCTCCTTCGGACTCCTCCGCCACTGCGAGCACCTCCAACTTATCCCACTTAGGCCTCCAAGAAGCCGCTGCGGCAGCGGGAATCGATCCCGAACTGGCATATCTTGATCCGACGCTTGCAGCAGGACCTTCTGCGCCTTCACCATTTGCATATGCCGCGAAATTCAACGCTCGTACCGGTGCTTTTGCCAAAGCAGATGCACGTAACCCAGACCATGTGTCGGAATACGAACGGATGAAACGTATGAATAGTTTCTACTTTGACATGGATGCGTGGCAGCAGGAAGTGGAGAAGAGGCAGGAGGAGGAGGAAGCGGCTGGGAAGAAGAGGAAGAAACCTACGAAGAAGGACTTGGTACGCATGATGTTATATTACCTGCTCCTAGCTTCCATTTACATATTTCTTACTCAGGAACTGTTCAAAGAACGGAAAAAGCAGAAGAAGCTAGCGAAGACAGCATGGCTTCGTACTTAGGACGCCTGTATATTCGTTCGTTACATACATAAACCTCCATTTGCCATCCTTATCACTCTCACAGACTCGCTTTTTCGAATTGTGCATCGCCCTGCAAGACTTCAAGGAAGAGCCGCAGAGCTGCTTCGGCAAACTTGACCATGTTCAAGTCGCGCTCTGTGGATCCCGTTTCAACCTCTCGTTTCACTTCTCCTTCTTCCGATACGACTGCTAATGCGACGTAGCCTCTGCAAGGAACAGAAGTAGTTGAATGGGGTAAGTTGTTAAGACGAACTGATGTCCTTACGGGGTACGATTCTTTGTCGTGCCACCAGTTGGTCCAGCCGTTCCAGATTCCCCTATTGCATAGATCGTCTTCAACGTCTCGCGTGCATTCCTTGCAAGCCCCGCCACGATCTCCGGCGTCGGTCCTCTATAGCGTCTCAATCAAACCTAGGTTCTAAGTGCACATCCGTTATGGCTCACGCGTAACCTTTCAGATTGTCCTCCGTCCAACCTCCATACGCGATACGCGAGGGGAGAGTGTAAAGTGTAAGTCCGCCCCCGTAATACGCACTCGCACCGGGGACAGAGAGAAGCGCAGCGGAGATAAGGCCTCCAGAAGCTGTTTCTGCCACTGCGACACTTTGCTTACGCTCTGTCAGAATTGAGGCGATTTGCCCGACTAAAACCCGAAGCGGTGCGGGCGGAAAGATCGCGGATGTTGCGGACATAATATGTCGACTTTGGCGATACTGCTGGTGGTAGTCTAGAAGAGAGACGGAGAACAGAACTGCTTTGAATGCTATCCCGAGTGTTCATACATGGATTGGTAATCCTCCGTGGCGTGGTGACGTTATGTTTGGTCAGCTGGCGGATTTCGTCGGGATATGCAGTATTTCAGTCCACATAGTTTGAACTACTTGAGTGCAAAATGCAAGCAAGATGGACATGATCTAATATCGCAGGGCTGGGAAGTGCTGGGGAGGTGCTACGACATAACCGATCCTTTTGTCACTGCGCGCGATACACTAGTGAAAATGAAGCTCAGCGAGAAACCTCCCGCTCATAATAACCGTGTTTCAAAGGTCAATCAAAGCAGAGAGGTAAGGTGCATAACTCTTTCTCAACGAATGAGGAGACTCCGACGGCTCTCAAAAACTCGGTCTGACATCGTCATATCTAGATAGATCATTGACATTAATACATCTGGAGAGCCGGCCATTGTGCTCTCGATGTTCGGTTCTGAATCACAGAGTGGCTCGAGACAGCCTATATATATGTTCATCATACTAGTACTATCCTCGGAATCCCATCTCAGCCCACGTCCACACCAGGAATCCGATGCGACCTGTCATTCGTATGTATGGTAACACTTAAGGGCCCAGTCGAGAGTGTATGATATCGCACCTCTTTCCTTCTCTATTACTAGGGAACGAGACGAGTTAATGTCGATTTCGAGGAAATAAGAAGACAAAAGTCCATCGGAATAACGCATGAGCAGTCAGTTCCGAGTTTGGGTCCATGGGACTCGACAGACACAGAATCCGCCTGTAAGATAGTCCTGCCTTCATGAGATCTTGGCCAGTGGCAAGAACGTCCACCACGCTGCAGGGCTGATGAACATTTGTGAATCCGTGGACGAGGTCATTCCTACCGGATACAGGAATGCGGACGCAACATCGCCGGACTCGAAAGCCCCCTCGCCTCATCAGCGAGCGCAGAGTCGGAACTCGAACAGAGTCCTATAGAGACTAGCATATCGCAACTAGACTCGAACTAAGGCAGGAGAGAGGCAGTAGGAAATCACATCTAAGTGATTACAATGTCAGTAGAGCTCCCTAAGAGCAAACGCGTCATCGAACAACCGGTTTGTTGCAAACGGCAAAGGTGGACTAACAAGAAAATGCTGACACTGTGCTTACACCCAGAAAGAGTGGAACATGTCATGCGTTGATCAAGCCATGTATACCACGGGGTCTTACTTCGTAATCAGTCAAGTTAGCTCTGAAGAAATAGATTGGACCAGTAGCTCTCTAAGGACAAAGGAGTTTTGGCTACTTGATTCATTGAAGGTACATCGTCTACAGAGCACTTGCACCTGAGAGAATGTGAAATAGTTAATAGGTTGAGCTAGGATGTCAAGTATAAATGAGAACTGACCAGTAATGATATCGACAAGTTCGTTCGTGATAGCGGCCTGGCGACCACGATTGTATTGAAGAGTCAATCTAGTAATCATTTCACCGGCGTTCTTTGATGCATTGTCCATAGCATTTCGACTGTCAAAAAGCGAGCATGTTAAAAATGAGTGATGCAAAGGTACCATCAACAGAAAATCATACCGAGAGCTAATCTCGCAGGCGTGACTTTCGACTAGCGCAGAGTAGATGGCATTCGCCAGTGCGAATTCGGCGAGATCTTTGGTGACATCATCTTCCATCTCGTATGCCTTGAAACCAGCTAAACAAGATAGTAAATTGAGAGGTGGTAGCGAGAACTCCGACAGAATCTAAGCTCACGAGCTTCCTTGAGGCTTTCTTCGCCAGCAACAACCAACGACGTCGATTCGTACGAGATGGCAGAGACGAACTTGTTATATATGATGATGTGTACCTCGTCGTATTTCGCGCCTGAGGTTGTGATCAAGTCTGCAACGGAGGCAGCGTCCGAGAAAGTAGGGACGTCGCGCCCAATTTGATTGAACGTTAGGACAAGGTTGTCCGGAAGGACGCGAGAGAGCTGGGCCTTGGATTTGTCACCAATAACCATGAGTGGCGTGTCCTTGTCGGCTTCACCCTCCTGATAGGCTCGTCGAGCGAACTTTGAGACGGACGAATGAATACCACCGCACAGACCCTTGTCGGAAGAGATGACGAGGAAGAGTTTGCGCTTTGCGCCCTCTTCCGAAGGCGCGTTTTGGAAAACCTCTGCGAACGTTAAGGCATGAGCACGGGTAGAAGCAAATAGGCGGGGCTCCAGAAATAAGGGTGACTAGTACTCACCAGAGTTGGCGGAGCCATATTGTTTGCCAGCCTGCATCGCGCGCTGCGCCTTGGCAAGCTTCGTGGATGCAATCATTTTCATGGACTTTAGGCGAAAGTATTTGAGAGGCCTGTCAACATGATCTTGTGTATGTGACGCGACAAACCTTGGTGATTTTCTCGATGTTGCGAACAGACTTGAGACGAAGCTCAAGCTCACGGAGCGTCGCCATATTGCGCGCACCAGTAGGCGCGGCAAAGGCGTTCTGAGCAACACTGCGGCCCAACGTTAGCGAGCGCCGAGCCAACATCGCGGTTTAAAGGATGGAAAACAAGTAGACCTGAAGGAGGGGAACGGTGTCGACGAGAACGAGACGAGATGGAGGTTATCGGACCTAGCCGGAATAATAATTCAAAATAAATTACCTCATCTAGTAACTATATATTACATAAGTGCAATGCCTGTTTAGTGAGTCACTCTAAGGATTCATCGCTCACCGTCGACCACCATCTCCGCAATCTCATACTACTCGGTCGAAAGAAGAAATGGCATCCGAAGAGCCTCTATTTGACCCTTCGTTGAAGAAAAAGAAGAAGAAGAAGGCTGTCGCGTTCTTTGAGGACCCATTGGGAGCGGATGCCGACCCTACAACCCCTGCTCCGCCAATTGAGGATGACAGCGCACCTCAGACGGTACACGAACAAATGAAGCAAAATGAGCTCGCTAACGGGGAAGACGCAGAGAAGGAGAATGGTGACGATGACTTCAAGGCGATGTTTGGGGATCTGAAGAAGAAGAAAAAGAAAAAGGAAATTCCTATGGACTTGGTGCATATATCTGCTCGATTTCCATCGTTCGGTACTTGGTTTGCTGATCTAACTATGCACATTACAATAGGGCGAAGAAGGTTCGGGGGCCTCAACTCCTGCAGAAGGCATCTCAACACCAGATCTCGATTTCTCTGAACTCAAAAAGAAAAAGAAGAAGAAGATTCCGCTCGACTTGGGCGAAGATTCTGGTGCTTCAACGCCTGTGGCGAAGGAAGCCGAAGATGGCGCCACTGTGTCAGGCGCTCCCGCCGAGGATCTTGATTTCAGCGACTTGAAGAAAAAGAAAAAGTCGACGAAGAAGAAGGCCCAATTGGATCTGGAGGCCTTCGAGCGTGAGCTGGGTGAGGCGACTGTTGACGGTGTTGATGGAACACACCTCGAACAAATCGACGAAAATGAGCTTGGGGAGGATGTCTTCGCGCGCGATGGCGTGGTTGGTGGGACTCAGCCAGATGTCGAACCTTGGTTGGGTAGTGACAGAGACTACACATACCAGGAAGTATGTCAGATTCCTTCCTCAATAAGAATATGTTTCTCAGGTCGCTTTCCTGCAGCTGCTTCACCGATTTTACAACCAACTCCATGCACAAAACCCATCGTTGTTAACGTCTGCTGGGAAACGTTACACTCTCGCTCCACCATCAATCCATCGTGAGGGGAATAAGAAGACGATCTTCGCCAACATTACGGATATCGCTAAGAAAATGCACAGACCTGTTGAACATGTTATGCAGTTCATGCTTGCAGAGATGGGAACGACTGGGTCTGTTGACGGTTCTCTGCGATTAGTTATAAAAGGTCGCTTCCAGCAAAAGCAGGTGGAGAACGTGTTGAGGCGGTACATCGGTACGGTTTCCGCCCGCCAGATTCAATTACCAATACCCTAGACTGACACTAATCCTGTCGTATACAGTCGAATACGTAACTTGCAAAACGTGCAAGTCACCAGATACACTCCTTCAAAAGGAGAATCGTATCTTCTTCGTGTTGTGCGAATCGTGCGGCTCAAGGAGATCAGTCAGCACTATCAAGACAGGTTTCCAGGCGCAAGTTGGGCGCAGGAGGAAAGTGGCTACTTGAACGAAACAGGAATGTTTATATCAACCAATCACGCCTGTAGCATTTACCAACATACACCCGCTGTACAGTTATCTCCTGACTCACCTCTCGAAATAGATCTGTTGCTGTTGTATCTGCCGATAAGTGCTGAGTTGCGCAAAATCTCGCTTACGTAATGGTTGCCTTATTTGGACTCGCGCGTTTCATTAAATTGGACACACGACTACAACTCTTGGGCCCTCTTTCACTTACTACCCCCCAGACCCCTCTCCGCCGCCGGTCGTCGCAAAGAAAAATCAGGAAAATCTCAAGAAAATATCAGTGCTCAAGGAGGATGCGCGTTCGTACCCTGGAAATACGGTGGCACGACAGTAAGCCAATCAACTCGTGCGACTTCCAGCCAGTTCCACCAAAGAAGGCGCGTCCCGCGAATGAGAAGGACTTCACAGGTCTGAGCTACCGCCTTGTCACGGCTGGAGAGGATAACAATGTCAGGGTACGCGTCTATACTCGCCTCAATGCGTGGTGAAGGGGCTGCTAAAGCTCTTAATGTCTGTTGTCTTAGGTGTGGATGGTATTCCCGAATATCCTGCCGCCAAGCGTGGCGGAGAGCGCGTCGGCGGGATCATCATCACTCCCTACTCCCCATCCGCCCCGCGTGGAATACCTTTCAACGCTTTCTAAGCACCAGGCACCCGTGAATGTTGTCAGGTTCAGTCCGAATGGTGAGTATAACGGGTATATTCTGGATTGACGCCGAGTTGACGGTCATCTCCAGGAGAATTGATTGCGTCTGCTGGTGATGGTACGTGTCTTATTTTAGCAATGGGCTTGATATTTAGAAATGCATTATGTGCTACATTAATTAAGCGCGTTGTGAGGGAAAGACGAGGTGTAAGGCGCAACAACGCGTCTCTTGCCTTGTTGTCTCACCGTCGCCTTGTGTTTTCGTACCCGGCCCGCACGCTTGTGCTCATAACTAGCTTTGTTACACCCTTCGTTGATTATTTTACTTCACAGATGGCATGGTGATAATTTGGTCACCTTCTGCAACTGCACCGAATGCGGCATATGGCTCAGAACCTGACGAACATTCATACGAAAAGGAATTCTGGAAGGCACGAACACCGTTTCGATGCACGACAATGCAAGTGTACGACCTTGCATGGAGCCCTATGGGTGACTACATCATCACAGGAAGCACTGACAATACGGCCCGTATCTTCACCTCCGCAGATGGCAAGTGCGTGCGGGAGATCGCAGAGCACAATCATTTCGTGCAGGGTGTGGCTTGGGATCCTATGAATGAATATATTGCCACGCAGAGCAGCGACCGCGCTGTGCACGTATATAGCATCAACACGAAGCACGGCCCGGGTGCCTTTGAGGTGCACGCGGTGGGTCGAAACACAAAGATGAATGTGAAAGCGAGCCGAGCACCTAGTGTAGGGGTTGGTCGCAAACGTGGACGTTCAGCGAGGAAGGAATCAGCTGCAAGCGATGCGGAATCCGGAATTGCTTCGGATAGAGATGAAATATACCCACCACCGCCGCCTGTCAGCATGCCTATGCCAATAACACCTGCACCATCAATCGCAAGTACACCATCTGCATCTGGACCAGGATTCCTTCCGCCTCCATCGGAACGGACGATGTCGCGGCGCTCTTCGTTTAGTTCGGCTGCACCTGGATCACCGGCTCCATCGCATTACAGCAATAGTCACACGGGCCGTTCTCCATCACCCATGCCACCATTACCAGCCATTCGTGCACCACCGAGTCCGCAGCTCATTGCTCAATCAAGGCTGTATGGCGATGAAAACTTCACAAATTTCTATCGTCGGCTTACGTTTAGTCCTGATGGCGCACTTCTATTGACGCCATCCGGACATTTCGAAGACCCGAGCAATATTGCAGCTTTGATGGGTAGTGAATCTTCGCGTGGAAGGCGAGGGTATCCGGCGGATAGTACACTGACCGATCCGACATCGGTTTCTTCGGTTTATATATATTCTCGGGCGAACTTTGAACGTCCACCTATTGCACAGCTCCCTGGACACAAGAAAGCTAGTGTTGCGGTCAAATTTTCACCTGTATTGTATTCATTGCGCCCAGGAGTTACAGGAGTGCAATCCGTCCCGGAGCCGCGGACAGCGACCATTGCTGTTGAGCGCGGAGGTGGAGAGCAGGTCGACATCGATATGGTTGGACCTATACCGAACTCGTCTCTGACCGTGCCCATATCCACTGGCGAATCGCAGGCGCAAGTCCCGGGTAGTCGGCCACAGTCGCGCAGTCAATCACGCGTTGCACCTTCTCCATCTCCTCAAACACCCCACCCTTCGCAGACACTTCCGTCCCCAGCACTTTCTGCCATAGACGGTGTCCCGCAGACACCCGCGCACAGGCAAAGATCCGTGTCTCTAACGCCGTCGGGTGCAGGTACAAGTGCCACTACAGTACCTCAGACCGGCTCGGTCTTTGCGTTACCGTATAGGATGTTGTTCGCCGTTGCTACAATGGATACGATCACGATTCACGACACGCAGCAGGCAGGTCCTATTGCGCTGCTGACGAAATTGCATTATGATGAATTCACCGACATGGCGTGGTACGTTCCTCGATAAACTGATTTCCATCCTATGGATACTGATGGAGCATATTCCGCAGGTCGCCCGATGGACAATGTTTGATACTAACGTCACGAGATGGGTACTGCACAATTGTCATATTTGATCAATACTACCAGCCCACCATATTCAGCAGTCTTCGCTGCAGCTCGAGTCTATTGCGCTCGCGCACCACATGTCGACCACCTCGCATCCGCATCAGTCGCATTCTCACTCCCACTCCCATTCCCTGTCGCAAGGCTCGTTACCGCCATCGGCGCATGTTACACCTTCACCAACGCCTGCGAAGCGAAGTGCACCATTACCATCGTTAGATTGGCCTGTATCTTCTGGGAGTGCGAGTGCGGGCTTCGTCCCGCCAGAGTCTGCCGCCTCGACTTCAAGCACTGTAATTTCCAGACCTGCATCTAGGGCGGAAACTTCAGCGGCGTCGACGACGGAAGTGCAAAACACAGAATCGGAAGGCGATGCCGCAGCCGCTTCCACAGAGCCTCCCAAGAAAAAACGAAGGGTTGCGCTCACTCGCGTTGGGGACGTCGATTCATGAGAAACTGCATTCTCTGTGGACACGAACCAAAAATGATTTTCTTCTTGTGCCTCGATCTGTTATAATTCATAATATTCTGCCCCCTATCCTTCTTGTGAGTGGGTGTTTGTCGTTTCGAATCGTGTCTCTTCTATTGTGGCATATTATTTTCTCATCTTATCACGCTTGCTTTGTTTGTCTCCACTCTATGCACTCTTTCTATCCTTTGTGATGTGTCAACCTCCGCCGAGGAAGCAATGCGTAGCATCTGCTTATCCGGGAGGGAGCTCCGAGTCGGTGTCCATTATCTTGATGATTCCATTGTTGTATATAAAAAGAGCAGTTACAGAACCAATACTCAGATCTCTTCGGATATCAAACTCAACTTGCTCCGCGGGAAGATTGAAAATGCTTAAATAGACCCATAACTTTGTTCGTGATCTGATCCAATATTTTATTCTCGTGTTGGGGGACTCAGGCTGATGATCCAGCTTTGGTGCGTGCGAGGATGCCCTGGACGCTCAGAATGGCGTTTTGTCGTGCGGTTACTAATCGTTTGGCGCGCACAAGATCGGGAGCGGGATGTAAGAGCATCGTTTGGTAATCTGGGTGTTCTCGACGAGTCGACACCGGAGAACCTCCAGAATCCACCTTGGACTCCGATTTCGATTCCGATTTCGAATTAGAGGAAGCCGAGGCTGAAGGGGTCGGCGTAAATGTAGATGCACGCGCAGCAGCTAATTCCGTCCGGAGTCGAGAGAGCTGTTCGTCGAGTTCTTTGAGCTCTTCGATAACGGCCTCGACTTCTTCTACGACTTTGAAAGCTCGACTTACTTCCCGCGTGCACGTCTCGATGTGTGTGAAGCGGATGGGACCGAGGAGTGTTCCGCCGAACCTGGAATGAGATACGAATTACAAGTTCTTGTCACCTCGTCAATCGTCATTTGTTATTGCGTAGAGCAGAGATGATAGAATTACGGGGGCGGGAAAACTCATTCAATCCTTACCATCGGCTGACGATAACGATAGCATCGATTACACCTTCTTTTTCCATCACTTTTAAGATGGTTTTCCCACCATGATCTTCACCATCGTCATCCTTCCCGCTGACAAGCTCGAAATCGTCTGGTCCGCCCAGCCCATCACATCCAGCTTTCAAATCCATACATCTCCAGGCGGCGATTTCGTGTGTGGCTGGTTTGGAGTGATGTACGACGCGCTTGTGGTGAGAGTGTATACGATGGGCGGCGGAAGGTGATGAGATTCGGTAGATTGTTCCTATGAATGTGCTCCCACGATCTTGGATTTCTGACGAAATGGAGAGGGGTGATGGAGGTGGGTTGCGAGAGGTCACGAAAGAGTCGAGATTCGAGGATTTCATGTTGTGAATTGGAATGATAGCCCGCGATCAATGATCGAACGAGTCAACGAGTGATCGGCGGTAAGTGGGACGCGTCAAGCGCACGTGACGTATAAATTCACTTTCTTTTTTGAATCTCTCAATATTATATAATATTCAATATTTCATGTACTTATGGTGGATCAAAACGAGATACTTTATGGTCGAGTTTAATTCTAGGGACGACCGTCTCCTTAGCCCCACAAAAAGAAGTCCTCGTCGTTTGCACCGTATCTACCTCCATGGACCGGATGGTCCTCAAGAAGTTTCTTGACTTCTTCGACATCGGCCGCAGTCAGCTCGATCTTGGCTGCAGCGACGTTCTCCGCAGTCCTTTCCTTCTTCCTATTTGATTGATGTTATATCGATCAGCATCCTTCCCTTGATAGAATATAGAACATCCGATAGACAACTCACGAGGAGCCTGGAATGGGCACGACGTGTGGACCAAGAGCGGAAACCCACGCAATACAGAGTTGGGCTGCGGTGATTCCCTTCTTTTGGGCGATGGCTTGAACTCCGTCTATGATTGCCTTGTTGTGCTTGAAGTTCTACAACCAAACGATTCGCTCAGCATCACGGCGATAAGATGGTGAAGTTCTCACTTCCTCCTTCGCACGAGCAATGAAGTTTATAAACCCTGGGTCTATATATTCGTTGAGTCTGGTATCCAGGCCTGGATGGAAATAAAATGGACTTACCCGGTAAGTCATCGGCACTCTTGAACCTGCCAGAAAGGAAGCCACGTCCGAGAGGTCTAGAATAGCAATCACCAGTTAGTGGCAATTCATGTATCTCGAAACATGAAACTCACGAGTAGGCAAATATTATAATTCCGAGTTCCTCTGAAGTTTCAATAACTGGAATTCGTGCAAATATAGTCAAGTTAAATAGCATATAGTCAGTGCTTGTTCTTACCTTCTTTGACCGGGTCATCGTAAGACCACGGACTAACCTCGATCTCAACGCCAGCAATGGGATGCACCTGTTATCATTGATGTTCAGTCGGACCTTAGGAAGAGATCAGGTACAAGACGTACCGCATTGGCACGCCTGACCGTAGAAGCTTTAGCCTCAGACAAACCGATATAGTCGAACTTGCCCTCTGCCACGAAACCTGATAGGACCTTGACAGTATCCTCGATAGGATAGTTCCTGTCGACTCGAGCGGGTTGAAATAGATCGAGCTTTTTCGTGCCACGAAGCTTTGCGAGGATGTTATCAACACTCCGCTTCAAATTATCGGGACTAAGTACATAATATTGAGCATTGCTTGCTTCAGGTACAAACGATGAACTTACGACGAGTCGGGTGCGAGTATGTCCGTCACAGCTCCCTAAGTAATCGTTAGCTTGATATTATAGGCCAATGAAATGTGAATGCAAACTTTGACGGAGAGGAATGCTTTCTCAGTGTAGTTCGGGTACTTCTCAAAGAATCGAGCTATGAGCTCGAGGTTGGCTTCGCGAGGGTTCCTGCCATAGAATTCACCTTCGAGGACATACTTTAGACATATTTGTGTGTACAATGATGAGATTCGTACTTACCGCTGTTTAACACCATTTTGGTACCAGGTGGCACTGAATCCAAGGATGTTTTGATGGCCTCGAAAGCTTCCTCGTCAGTAACCGGAGGAACAGTGTACCTACCCTGTGTTCAGCCCACTGAACGAGAATCAACGCATGCTCTACGTACGTCATCATCATAAGCCCATGCTGACGGGATGGTAAATAATCGCGTATGCTAATAGCAACAGATAGAAGGTATGTACATACACCA
Organism: Inonotus hispidus; assembly: GCA_024712875.1. Classification (NCBI taxonomy): domain Eukaryota; kingdom Fungi; phylum Basidiomycota; class Agaricomycetes; order Hymenochaetales; family Hymenochaetaceae; genus Inonotus; species Inonotus hispidus. Next base: position 499,190 of record CM045723.1, on the reverse strand, counting down.
ACTTTTCCAATGGTGAGCGTCTTGTCCCCAGAACCGAGTTTTGCTGTGGCTGTCATGATATTCAACTATGCGTAGACTCCGAGTTCGAAGTAGCTGAGTGGCGAGAGGGGAAATGAGACAGAAACATGCTCAACCTGTTAGGTTTTATAGGACGGAGTCCTGGTTTGATTGTTGCGCAGTGGCATAGGCGGAGTTTGAAAGAGATGGTCGCTAACATTCGTGCCGCAATGGTTCGTGTACATGGCCATCAGCCGAAGCTCGTTCAAACCTACCCCACAGAGTCTGTGTAATATTTTACGTATAGATTACCTTGTGTACAATATTAGATCTCTGGTCCGTATCGGCATGTTACGCAAGCCTGTTTGGCTTCAATGTTCATTACAAGACTTTGCGCCTCGCCGAATATCTCTCACTCAGAGGCTTGTTCATCCCTATGTCAAGAGTCGTCAAGTCGACGCAAAGATGCCCTGAATGCGCAGAGTTGCGGTGGTATTGAAGAGCGTCGTCTGCCAATGGTGGCCGTAGGTTCTCGATGTATCAACACTGCCTCCAGAAGTCATGTTCAATTCTGATTTTGAAGAGAAAGGTTCAGGACTTGGACTGCGCGTCGCAGCCAAGTCCATTTGGAACGGAGCTGTGCAAGGGCAGATTGTGCGTGTCGTGAGAAATATAACGATGGTGTGATAGAATAAGAGAGATTACTAGTACCTGTGCTATCAAAATCGATAAATCGGAGTCTAAGAAAAGAAAGTGATCGGCGCACGCCACACTCCGATCGGATCAGACGGGACACGGCAAGGCACGTGATGCATAGCTCGAAATCAAGCACATGACGAAATATTAATTAACGTACTATGTATACACGACCAACGAACAGCCAGCGAAATAATTTACAGCATGTCATTATCAAAATACGACCATTTGTTCAACCCCAAATCCCACAAATAGAAGTCCTCATCATTTGCACCGTGTCTACCTCCCTTTACCGGATTGTCTTGGAGAAGCTTGATTCCCTCCAGATCGCACGAAGTCAGCTGGACCTTGGCTGCAGCGACGTTCTCCGCAGTCCTCTCTTTCTTTCTGTTCATTGTTATAACGTGAATGAAACACTCTCAGGAATATAGGGGTATTCGTGTACTACTCACGAAGAAGATCCCGGAATGGGCAGGGTGTGCGGACCGAGTGCAGAATGCGATACAGAGCTGGGCTATGGTAATACCTTTCTTTTGAGTGATAGCTTGTACCCCGTCTACGATTTCTTTGTTGCTCTTGAAGTTCTATATCCATACGATCCTGCTCAGTATTACCAAACAATGATGGTAATGTTCTTATGCCTTCCTGGATGCGACATAGGTGATGTCTGACGTCTCCCTCTATAGATCAATTCGGTTCATTAGTTTGACATATAACACTGGGTGAAACATGTTCTGAACTGATCCTCCAAGTCGCTTGCACTCTTGTACTTGCCAGCAAGAAAGCCACGTCCGAGGGGCCTAGTAATCAATCGTCAGCAAGTGATGATTCACGGGTTCGGAACATGGAATACACGAGTAAGCCAATACTATGGCGCAGATTTCCTCTGTAGTCTTAACTAGTGCAAAGTCTGGTCGGTCACAGAGTCTTGCATATCACGCCGCAGCGTGTTTAAATCAGGCGGGCCGTACATGTACAGGCCTCAATACTCATATTGGACCGTAAATGTATGTCCATACCTGCACGGGACACGGTTTACGAAGCTGCGTCCTTTTTTCCCACCGCCCTACCTTCACTGTGCTCAGCCATAGTACAGTACACTAGGATGTTTGTGTGGGGGACAAAGATAACCCTAGTGATAATTTAGTTCATATCATTTCTGTTCCTCACTGATGCAGTGAAGAAGTGAATTAGCAGGCGTGGGAAAATATATATTGCCGCTTCGGGTACCCGGCTGTGACCAGTGTCCACTCGGCTTTACAAACCAAATTTCTCCCTCTTGGCCACACGACACACATCGTCATCCCCGCGAAGACGACACGACGGAGGGCAGACGAGCCCCAAAGCTATCGATTTTGGTGGCATCTTGGTCGACGTTGTCGTTGGTTAAACGACAAGGATCGCTTACACTTTCGGGATCTTCTCACCCTCCACGGTCAGGTGCCGCCTCGTTCTTGGAAGGTTTGCTGGTCGTGTCGGTCGGGCAAGGCGGGCGCGAATTGACTTTCAAATCCTTTGAAGTTACATGGGCGACGCTTATAAACTATGGATGACTTTGGAATTGTCTACATTATCGAGAACGCTCAGCAGTTCTGGTCGGGTATGTCTTGTGCTGGTCCTCTTGATACCTATGCACAATTTTCTAAAGGAAGAATTGCTCGTCTTTTTTCAGAGCTCGAGGATATCACACGGATACCTGAAGATGCTAGTCTAGGTCTCTTGGATGCCACATTGTCACGCTTCGTCTCTTTCTGTGCTACATACCACGGTTGGTTAGACAACGAACTTCTTCACTGACCTTCACTCATCACATCTGCTAGAGCAATACCTTCAGAGTCCTGTACAGATGGAGCACGCATGCACTATCCTACTGCAATGCGACCTTTTTACGTTTCACTCGGAGAGGATGCGAGAAAAACTGCTGGAAGACGCCGAAAAGGTCGGTTTCCTGTTTCCTGTTTATTCCCTCGATCCGCGGTTGACGGAGGAATTCCAATTCACAGAAAACAGACCCGCACGCCCAACTCATTCTATTTCAAATACTTCTACAATACGGCCGCCTTCATCCCAGCTTTCTGCGGTCTCATAAGAAATGGGCTCCTCTTGTCCCCATTCTCATGGATTACGTCCTATTGGATTTTGACCCGGAAGTGGAAGACCTTGCAACATCAAACTGGAACAGAACTATGCCTGCACCTATCGAAGCAAACTTACGGATCTTAGCCGTTCAGATACTTTACGAGGTCTGCAGAGTGCACAAGTTTTCTTTGACGGATCTACGTATGTTCCGTAGGCGAAGTTCTCTTCGGTCTTTCTAAGTCTAATATCACGCTTAGGAATCTTTGACGATCCTTTCATCGATTATCTGTTCGATCTTGTGGAACAAACTCGGCATATGCAGGACGAGACGCTAAACTATTCAGTTATCAAGCTCATTGTGACTATCCTGCCTGATTGTCTTCTTCACGCGCTAACTTTGCTTCGCAGGCAGCATTGAATGAACAATTTATGGTTGCCGTGCTTCCGGGTGCCGGAAAGGAATCAAAACCTGGTTCCCCAGAACAAAGCAACCGCGTCCTGCGGGTTCTCATGTTACGACTTAACTCCAGCAAGACCTTCGGCGAGAATATGATTTTTATGCTTAATCGAGCAGGTGAGCCCGATTGGAAGCTTGACATGTTTGGACCCTCTTATGACCACGGGCTATGATAGGTCGATCTCCGGAAGACCTGTGCATGCAGCTACTCGTCTTGAAAATATTGTATTTATTATTTACCACAAAAGGCACGTCGGAATACTTCTACACGAACGACTTGCGCGTGCTTGTGGATGTATTTCTTCGGGAACTCGTTGACCTTGACGAGGATAGTGAATCGGTAGGTGGATTGCGCGAGCTATTTAGATCCGTGGATTAATTATTCGCTCATAAGCTGAGGCACACCTATCTACGTGTTCTGCACCCCCTTCTCACGCGGACGCAACTTCGTTCCGTGCCGTACAAACGGCCGCAGATCGTACGTACATTAGAATCGCTTGTCGACCATTCGAACATCCGTGAAGTCAACCCGACAACGAAGCGCCTTGTCGAACGTTGTTTATCAGGAGACTGGTGTGTTCAGCTTCGACGAGTCAACTCACCCGGATCGGACAGCAGTACGCCGGGTTTTAATGATTTTTTTGCGAGGGTTGATTCACCCGGTGCGGAAGGCATAGCGTCGGCATCACGGAGTGATTACATCCCTTCGTCGTCGCCGGAATCTTCTCAACACTGAGGCCTCCGAATAGAACAGGTTCGATAAAGGCGAGTAGAAGCGCGGAAAACTTGCGTATTGCGCATAACTCGAAGGGTAAAGGACACGCGCATAATGGAGATACGTACATGACGAAACAGGGAAACGCCAGCGTATTTGACCTTCAGTCGTTGGGTTCAACACTTCCCGGCCCTGGTACCTCATTGCCCAGCTCTCCAAGATCGACTATGCCAGGTGTGAAGTCACCACAGCGTGCGTCCACATTTCAAACCCTCCCCTCACCATCGACGTCCTCCTTGCCGTCTTCGGCATCTTCGTTTGATAACATTGCGGAAGCGACAAGCTCGGTGAAGCAAGCTCCGCCGATGGCTCGAATGCACAGTCACCATGCCCCGGCTTCTAGTTCCGGGGCTGGGCTGGCTCCTTCCTCGAATACGAACGCTTCGCTTGGTCAGGGAGTCGATAGCATCGTGTCGCCAACAGTCGGAGCTGGTGTTGTAGTAGGGGAACGAGAACGGTCTATGTCTTCCATGTCAGGCAAGAAAGTGTTCGCGAGCTCGTCTGCGCACGAACAGCAGCATCATCGACATCATCGCACCGCACCGCCGACTCCTCCACCGAAGCGGCGAAAACCACCTGCGATCCCTACTGCGCGTACGATGGCGGGTGGTGCTACGATGGTGACGATCGCTTCGTCGTCACGGACAGCGACGAGTTCGAGTCCGCTCAGTCGGGCGTACCCTGGTCATCATTCGTAGTACTGGCATCGACGATAGAAGGATGTGATATGGACGGATGATCATGATTTCGACTTCGATTTCGATTTACTTGGCTTTTCTTACAGCCCTTCCTGTTCGTTCACGAGTCCACAACCACAACTTTCCGCATATGCATATGCAACCTTTTTATAATTTTTTTTCACTCTCTCGTTCTCGTCGATCGAGTTATGAGGAACAGTTTGCGTGCATGATTGGTTTTCTATTCCTTCTTGCATTGTTGAACTGACCTGTATAGATATACAGTATTTATATCGTTAGCAGCACAGCACAGCACGTCATGTATCATACCTACGCACAGCTAGTACTTATGGGTTGGTTGGGTTGACTCATTTGGGTAATACAGTTCAGACTTTGGTCTCAGCCTTTGCGTTTTCCGAGTTTAAGGTTCGAGAATATTATTCTGCGCTGTGCAAGTTGTGAGAGCGGCGAAGAAATATTCTCTCAGTTCATCAGGAGCCTCGGTGTAATCATGGCGCAGTACCTGAGTTACTGTATAGGTACTCCAAAGGCCTCGCACTGCTTGACACGCCTCATGGATTCAACTTGTGCTCGCTCGGAATCGGAATCGGAGCTGTCCCGTAGCCACAATCTCGAGCTCGTCATCGTTCCACTTGTGTAACCTCGTGCTTGAAGTTCACCTTGAGAAGATACACATAGACCTTGAAATATAGGATAAAGTTTTTGAAAGGCTGTCCCAACAAGGATCCTCGGAAAACTGCGCTTGTTGACCTTACTTTTGTCAGCCAGATGCTCGATGGTAGGTCTAACCTGCATTCATTCGCCTTATCTTATCTTGTGTCTCCCATTGTGTTAGCCATTGTATGTACTTGTTTGTCGTGACTTGCACTACCCGATACTTTTCAGATATGTACTTGTTTTGCGAGATATGATGGCGGTAATAGATCGATCTTTTTATATGTTTCCGTAACGCACATAGAAGAACGCGACCTCGAAGGACATAACCAGGACGGGTAACTGAGTGTTTATGATAATAGAGAAACGGTAATAGGATAGGTACGACGAAACATAGAAAAGAAAATCAGAAGCGTTTTGAAGTGGTCAACCGGCATCAATACAGGTTCGCACCACCAGGGGACATAGAAAAGCTCAGAACGGGAAAAACGGAAAAACAAGTCCTTCCTTCATCCCCATTCTCCCCACCCAAAAGCAGAAAAAAAGAAACTCTAGTGTACACACTAAATAGTCAAATCTTAGACGAAAATTCAATTCAAACTCCAACCAACATTTCCAACCAACCATTACGAATCAAAGTTGTCCTCAACTACTCAATCATGCAAACTGGTATTTTTGAGCTTCTCGACGGTCGGGCTCAACGCCTCGTAATTGCCGTTCTTCGGGGGAAGGGCAGGAGTTTCATCTGCTTTGGTGTCCACGATAGGTTTTGTTGAGCTGTTCTTCTGGTCGTGGCTGGGCGGGGGAGACGTGGGCGGCGTGTTCGTATGCGATGACTCGGAGGAATCGTCGTCCTCGCCGTGCTGATGCAAGACTTCGTTGTCTTCGTCGACGTTTTCCTATACATGATAAACCAAGAAAATGGAGTCGAGGAGAAATTAGGGTTAGAAAACAAGATGATGCCGAGAGCCAAGAGATGGAACCGACCGCTTCGGTTTCTTGTATGTACTGCGGGATGTTCGTCGCAAGCTCTTGTGCGCGCGGAGAGAGTTTCATGGTGCCTTGGGAGAGCATCGACATGCGACGCATAGCCATCATGCTCAACACCGCTTTGCGGACTATGGAGATAAACCAAGTAAATTAGCAATCAGGAAAGATCATAGAAAAAAGGTTCCGCCTTCTGTCCCGCGGGTCCGCAGTTCGCGGGTAAATTGAACCGGTGCTTCTATTTGACCGGGCTCGGATCGGAGCGAATCAAGCGGGAAGCGGAGATAGAAAGGAAACGCGGAGAGGTGACCAATTGCAAAGAGATGCCACTTACACGTCTTCCTGGCGTTGAAGCCCTTCTGAATCGTCGGCAGCAAGTTCTTCGGGCCGCCTTCTGAGTCGGCAATGAAGTGAGGCGTGTCATCGGCAAGCCAATGGTGCTCAAGCGCCTGCTTCGCCGTCGGCCGGTCTTTCGGGTCGTGCGTCAAGCAGGTCCGCACAAAATCGCGAGCAGTGTCGCTGACATTCGCCCAGTATTCTTCGGGTTCAAACGCATAGTCACCCTTGATGATAGCCTGCATTTCTTGTTCCTGGCTGTCCCTATCGAACGGTGTGTACCCGCACAACAGGAAGTACGTGATCACACCCATCGCCCATATGTCCACAGGTTTCCCGTGTCCAGCTGCAAGATGCAAGTCACTCTCGTGTCAGAAGAACGCGTAGCGTGCCGAAATTAATTGGACGTACTCTTCAAGAAAATCTCGGGTGCCATGTACTAATACAAAGGCAATTTGAAAATGCATGATGCTTGTTAGAACGGCAAGAGACAATGCAATACAGGTGAAAAACGCACGCCAGGTGTACCGCAGATTTCCGTCAGTAACTGTAGCTTGTCCTCGTCCATAACACGCGAAAGACCAAAGTCGGCAATCATAATATCGGCTTCCTCGGCCTTCGTTCTGAAGAGCAAGTTTTCCGGCTTCAAGTCTGTTAACAAGATCGATGAGGGATGATCCAATAGGCGACATGACAACTATGCAAACCTCTGTGCACAATACCGCATCCATGGATGTAATCAACTGCCTTCAAGACCGTCCTCACTAGATCGGCGGCATCTCTGGATAAATCACATAACAACAGCGCATGTATGCGCGAGATAATTTCGTTAGCCGTAGATATTGGTACAAGGTGATTGAGAAAATACGCACGCTTCGTAGTAGTTGCCTTTAGCACATATGCGATCAAAAAGTTCACCGCCGGTACATAGATCGAAGCATAGGTAGAGGTTGTGGGTTGTCTGAGACAAGCCAACATACTTAGGGGTGGTGAGGCACAAACAGCTAGAAACGCGTACCTCGAAGTAGTCGTGAAGAGTGACAATATTCTTATGTCCTTTGGAAACACGCTTGAGGACAGCAATTTCATTCCTGACCTGGATAACAAGCCAGTGCCCAACGCGCGGGCTTGTGAGACTGTGATGGTTACTGCGTCCAGCTTGTGAACTCACCATGTATTCGCGACCCTCCATAAGCTTCTTGTTTATGACTTTGCAGGCATAGTATTTGCCGGTCTTGATGTGAACGGCCTCCTTCACGACAGCATAAGTTCCGCTGCCGAGTGTCTTGCCTGTGCGATACTGCGTTGCGAGACACGATCAGAACAAGGTGATGGGTCAGGGGGAGAGATAGGGTGCATACCTGGCATGGCACTGTCGCTGGTGCGGACATTGTTGGACGAAGACTGTTGCTGATAGTGGTAGAGGGCAGCTTTACTGGCAGCGGCTGAAGCAGCTGCTTGGTCGCGCTTAAAGTCTCTCCTGCACTCGGCTTGTCCACCATCGTTTCGTCTTTATCCGGCCCTGAATTTCCTTTCTTGGTATTCCCAGCCGGCTTGTCTGTACCCGTACTCCCACTCCGACTCTTGGAGGACGTTCTAGTCGCCTTGGATGTCCTGCTCGACGGGCTCAAATCGCGATCACGACGTCGGCGGTGGAAGGACAGATGCGATTTGTCTGAGTGCTGGCTCTGTTTGTTGCCCATGGTAGGTGGTGGACGTAGTGGTGCGCTTGCAAGAAGGCTAAATAGCAGACAAGCCGCTGCGCGAGGCTTAGAAACCTTTTCTACTCGTCCCCCGGCACGGGAGTGCTGTGCGCCGTGTAATGAAACGACGGCACGCACTGCCTTGGCGTTATGAAGAGCGATTCAGCTCGTTGTTCTCCGCAGCTTCGGCACCTCGCTCTGCTGCACCGCTACGTCCCATTAATATTATGTAACCGACTCTTACGAATGGAACCATCAACCTGTCCATCATAACTCTCCTCTCTCTTCAAAACCTTCACGTACCAGGCGCTTACGTGCATCCAGCTTTCATACAACCTCGCAATAGTTGGCTCAGCGCATAGCAAATTGGGAGTTTGAGCGGCACGGGAACTTCTCAATTTGTTTCAGCTCAGCAGAAACTTCGCCGGTCGGAATCGCACGATCAACGATGTGACGAAGCCTGGCAACGCGATGAAAGCATGTTCTACTCTCTTCAGACGGGCCATCGCTGCCCTTCGACGAGGAGCTGCTGCAATCCGGCAATTTCTCACATCAAAGCACACCCAGGCTAATGGTTGAACTATGCTTCTTGAAATTTTTTGTCTGATGTCTTGCCGCTTCTTGCCGCACCATGATACACCTGCCGAGGAAATGCAGCCGCTCAGACTACCTTCCTTCATCTTCCTCTGGAAATGTGAAACTTAACGGACTTCCCTGGTCGATCTCTAACTATGAATGGAACCGGACAACCTCTCCGTCTGAATAGGATCCTGTTTCTCCGAATCATCTGAGCCTACTTGTGAAAGGCCCAGGAATCTTCTTTCGCACGATAGGCAAATTTGCATGACTCGTTGAACGATTCTCTGACTTTTTGTCTTGTCAGAATGTCTCGGGCAGCATTACTCTCTCTAGTCGGGTGATCCAATGTGCACTGAAATTTATGCATAACTTGCTTCCCATGTCACAATTTCAATAACTTATCTGCCTGCTCTTTCATATGCGCTCCTACGAAATTATACTATACATCGACATCAGGTTTCTGAGTTCGGCCAATCTTCATCTTCGCATCGAGGCTCATCCCTCTCAGTCTCATACTGTATTTGCTCCCACGAGTAACCACTTTCAATCGCCTCTTTGGTCGTGAAAACCCTCGATTGATATTCGTCCGGATCTGGGATGTCCTGGCCAGGTTTCTGTGGCTTTTACGAATAGGGACCTGTCGTGAATAGGTTTGTCACCTCGACGCCCATGACTTCTGCGCATGCCTCCGGAGAGTAGCGAAGAACAGGCACTATGAAATATGTTGGGCCCGATAAGGATTTCCGACGAGCACATTCCACCTCGATGCGTAGGTCTTCTGGTTTCGTTCCGTCCTTCACGGGATGAATAGGAGTCTGAAAAGCCCACTGTACATATTTGCATCGAAACGGAGCAACCAGTATCATGACCAAATAAGTCGTAGACCCGTCTTCGTCGGCTCCAGCAGAGAATGGGTTATATGCGCTGCTTGAAAACTCTTCACCACGTCCCACCATAACGTCGATTGTCCAGCCACCGTATACACGCAGCATTTCCATGTTGCTTGTCTTGTCGACCCAGCAATTGCAACCGAATCTATCATGCTAAAGAAAGCATCAAACGTGTTCAATCTGTGAATGAAGTTGGCTCACGTATTGCGCGATATTTTCAGAATTGAGATGGCGAAAATATATTCTGTGGTCGTCATCTGGACGGAGGTATAACTCATGCTCATCGTCCTTGCCCTTATTCGGAACACAGCTTTCCTCCTTTCCTCCGCGAAACTCCAGAAGTCGGCTGAAGATCCTAAGGTCGTTCGGGAAAGGGTGTCAAGCGTCATATTGCACCGATTGGCATCGTGAGCCTAGAAATGCTCGATATAATTCCAAGCCCTTGTCCTCAGTGCGGGGTCAGATCTGTACAGTAGTTTGACGTGAGCAACCTAGCGTCATGAAGCACAACTACCTACGTGTCGATGTAGCGCACTAATTCACCGTAAAGGCGTCTTTCCTCTGCATCTGGATAATTCCGCCTGAGGATAATCTCTCCCGCGGCACTCGTCACTGGACATGTGATATTGGGTTAAGAGCGGTAGTAAAGGTTGGTGTGTATATTTGTTCCGCAGCGTTGTTAAGGACATATCATTGTTGCTTCGTTTAAGTCCCTGAGCAACAGCACGGCACACCGAGTGAAACCGGATGAACTGGACTTTTCGTTCAACTGGAATACATCTTTCGAAAGCATATTCAGGTACTCTGCCTCGAGCACACGAGGCATCTTGTCGATGTTCCTGTATACAGAAGGTAAGTAAGCACCACTGTCCATATGTATTTCTACTTACTGGAAAAGGTCGTCAGCTACATCGCTTAAAGAATACTGGAGGACGTCCATCCATAAGCCAAAACTGACAAATTCCTCGCATTCTTTCCATTCAAAGTAACCCGGCGATTCCTGTATGGCGAGTCCTGTATGGTAATCAAAGGCCCAGGGATCCCCTTCTTATGGTCTAGCCAATAGGTCGACCTCCTAACCATACGCACGACGAGGAAAGCGTGATGAGGACTCCTTGATGGGCCACAAGTTACAGTGCAGGTTAAGAAGTCTGTCTCTCGGGACTACGTATCGATACGTACCAAAGATACGGAACGGTCTGATCCCATATTTCGTACGCCCTGTCATTGCTACGCGTTACCAGATCGAAGAACTCCTTCAGTAATGTATTGAGATCTGCGTCGTCCAGGGATACGAGCACCTTCCGCGACGCATCGAGAAGGATTTGTGGTCGCTGACGTGGAACTTGAAGGTTTCGCAAGTGTGAATCACATCTGAAACAGCTTTGCTTGCTCCGTTTGCTGTCAACTTGAATATGGCCCGGAGCTCTCCGTCGCAGGCTGATAAGTCGAGGACGGACTTGAGAGCCTGCGTTTGTGTCGTATACTGTTCGGACTTTTTGCAGAGCATTGATATTAGTAGTCAATGAGACGATACAGATACAGGACATACATACCTGACATAATTCACCAAGCGCCTGGAATCCCTGTTGATCCCGGAGTATATTTTTCTTAATTTGATTGGAGATCTAACCACGGTTTTGTCACCCCTTGTACCGAATTTACGCTGAAAGGCGCAATCATGACACTGGCAATAACAATTATCGGCGTGGCTCATGGTCATATGCATCATCTCCGCGCGTCGTTGCAATATCCGCTTTGCAGTTACGAGTGGTCCCTTGTCCCTTCCCCATCTTCATCGCGACTCTGCCGAGTAAGAGCTCGATATAAATTAAAATTATCAACTGCGCGACCGGGTCCTGTTGGATTGCTGGCTGTAGAGTCGGGGTGCGTGATGGAGCATGCATGTGCTGCTTCTGACCGCGCAAATTTGATTGATGCATGGTCGGAATGTGATATGTCTGCAGGTCCACTCTCCTCTGGCTGTCCATCCGAGTCCGTTTCCCAACCTAACCGCAGCTTTGCTTAGAAGAAACTCAACACCTCGGCCCATGAAACCAGTAACATTATCGAGCACGGCCTGGACGTGGTAAATTACTGACAATCGCATCGGGATCGGTTACAGAGCAAGCGCGCTCCATTCCCGCCCTTCGTAGTCAGGTCGATAGATAATTTTCGTAATCCAGATGGAAGATTACACAGGTTGGAAAACAGGCGTTGGATGAGGAACGCCTGATTAGCACTGCAGTCTGCTATCACGGAACAATCACATCTCATGCCGGTGTGACTGGGCAGAGATTCAGGCCATTACCATGATTGTGTTCTCACGCAAGGCGCCCATGGCTATGCAGGAGTCCTGCAAACAGGAGGGTGATAGTCCGTCTTCGTGTCCCGCGATCGATCTGCGGGCTATGATGCGGGACAACACGTTTGGACGATGTATCGATCAAGGAAAACATCTCTTCCCAAGTCAATGCGGAGCCGCTCAGAGTTAGTGAGAGCCGTATACCTGGAAGCTTTTAGTAGCGAACCTTTCCATAGACTTCCTAAATGACATTACAGCTTCACAGCTACGCTCGTTGCGGTTGGTCAGTGCACTTATCTTCTCCGTATCGTTCAGACGCAAACGTTGTCAAGCCTTCGTATCTGCTGGAAAGTCTCTGGATATATCGCAGTTATGCCGCGGTCAATATAACAATAAAGAATGCTTCGGTGCACAGCGAATGGGTAATAACAGAATCAATACAGATGCTTGTCGAAATTAGAATAGATAATCGCAGAGAATGCTGTCATCTCCTTCAGACCCATAACACTCTGAGCACGAATTGAAATCAGTATCCGACGTAAGGTAGGAAGATGAAACAATCAATTTACCTCAATAAGCTCATTTGGCACGGTATTCAGCGCCAGGTGCGACCACCTCGCGAGACCAGGTAATATATTCGCCAGACGCGGCTTCTCAACCTCAACCTCCGCATCCAGCCCATTTCTATCATCCATAGTCTTGAACACATTCTTCCTTAACCCATCGAGCAGCACGTCCGTCGCACGGTCGAGAGCGGCTTCTAGCAGCGTGGCGAACGCAGGAGAGGAGGCTGTTGAGCGGAGTTCTAAGAGGAGGTGTGCGAAAGCTGGGTCGGATTCTGGGTTTGGCGGATCGGAGTGAGGGTGGGTATTGTGCGTTGATGGAACTGAAGAAGGTGGGAGGGATTGGGATGAAGAGGAGGTTCGGTAGCCGGGGACGCCGCCCTCGCCGAAGACAAGAGCCAGAGTCTCGGGTGTCGGTGGTATGATAGTCGAAAGGAAGCTAGGAGGGAGAAATATCCCAATTAGCGAATCCAGGCGTCCTGGAAAGCATGACTTACTTGATTCTTCGTTCCGCCCCTTCATACGTGACCTCATGCTCTACTCTTCGACGCACGTCCTGTATCAGTCGATGCATTTCTAATGGACCTAGTCTTCCTTTCAACGATACACTGCCAAAGACGATATCAGTGTCTTTGCTCATACTCAATAGCATTCCGTATTCTTACCTCTCAAACACATCTTCTACACTCTTCCGGACACGTTCACCGACATCTTTCCACCCAACATACAGCAACCACCAACTCAGTGTCAAGAACTTCCTCTCGGAGTCTTCTGTAATAATTCCGACATCCATGATATCTTCTTCCAGCCACCGTTCTACTTCTTCCTCACTTTCTGGAAACCCTCCAAAGAAAAGTGAAGATACCGAAGCTTGGTAGGCGCGACGCTCGCGAAGCTTTTCTTCTCGGAGAAGCTGGACAACTGATTGAAGATACTTCGAGCGGCCGATGATGTTGAGCTGGATTGTTGTGAGGAGGGAGAGGAGGGTCGTTGAGTAGATGATAGTTAGTGTTCGAGTGAAGGCTGCAACAACCATTAATCATGGGTTAGAGAAACAAGAATCTCGGTTTACATACTGAGTATCTTGACTTCATGCCAAAGTTCGGCTTTGGACTTGGAACCAAGTACCGAGCTTTCGCGTTCGCTACTCACTGAACGTCCCTGTTCAATAACCATCGTAAGGCGGAGCTCTCCCGACAAAGCCAGAAACGTCTCACAGTACGTGAGTGTACCCTTTCACTAGCAATAGCAGAGGCCAGCGAGTCACTTACGATCGAGTCTGATAGTCCAGCTCCACGTCCAACATTCGAATACGGAGAAGCAAGTGACGAGCTCTCTCGCTGAGTCGACGGAGCGGGGGGAATGGATAATGCGGGACCTAGGCCCTGGCCTTGATTCCCGGAACCGAAGTCCTGCACCCAGCTGCGGGCCTGCGTCGAGCTCGACACGCCGCTCACAATCGACTCATCCATACCACTCACAGACCCTACTGCGGCACTCAACTCCGTCCCGGTAGGTGACTCGGCACTCGTATCACTATTCCTCTGTGCGTGTGATGAAGAAGACGGTACAGAAGTTTGTCCGAAATCCACACTTGACGCAAGACTTGATTCTGATGTAGGTGGATTTGGTGAATGCGCACGTGCGACTGTTGCACGATTCTGCCGCGAACGAGACTGCAATTCTCTTGTGACACTCTCAACATCCATCCCCTCTATCACCGCCCTCTCCAGTGTCCGGAGGTGCGCCATGATCGTGAATGTCACATCCTCTTGATTTTGCTCGAACCGTCGACGCAAGCTGGGATCATAAAGATTCAGGAGTAAAACATGATCAGAAGCAAAGCCATCGTTGCAAGGCAAACAACGGAACGGGACTCACTTCTCCCGCGACTTCCGAGCTTGAACCGTCTGGTCGCGCATCTCGTGTAGCCTCTCTGAGACATACTGCCCAGTCAGATAGAAGCTACCCGCCACTCCTGCGGCAGTGTATAGAGTTTGCCGCCGCTCGTAGAAATACCCTCGTATTCGGTCGAGCATTTCGATGACCTCCTTACCCTCTTTAGATGTTTCAAATACTGACTTTTTCTGAAGATATGGCCTTGGTACTAGCTGTTGAACTAGTTGAAGAGCTCGAATGGAATGAAACAACCAGGCTTCAGCACCGTCAGCCGAGGGGATGAGGGTGTTGCAGAGCAGAGTCAAATAAACAATAAACACACGAAAGACGCGCGCGTCCAAAAATCACGAGCTTCCGCTTCCTGTGATCGGCATCAATTCCATTTCCGGAAACACCCTGCATTTCTAGAAGCTGACTTGAAAATACACTATAGAAGTCACAAGACGGGACATGCAAAGACAAGATGCAATGAAGACAGAAAGAGAGAGCACAAACTATTGTTTGAAAACCGCGGAAACAAACTCGTATGCAACTGGGATGATGCCGACGGACTCATGCTCCAGCATGGCATGCATGGTCTCCCGACCAATCATAGGACCGTGCATACCTTTGTGTTGTCCAGCAAACACAACACAGTAATCTCCCACTTCTGGTGGATGCGGTTTAAGATACTTGACCGGTACGCGGTGTTCTTCTAATCGGTCTGGCAAGACGTCCACAAGAGCTATGGCCATGTCTTCTTTGTGAGTGTCTAGCACGGCAGCGACGACGGCCTGCTTCTTCTCGAGACGTCCCTCTAGCCACTCCTTCCCCGGCATGTCGGTTCCTTCGAAGTCTACAATCATCTTTTCCGTGATATTCCTATCTTGCTTCCACCAAGATGTGTCTATGAAGAAATAATATCAGCAATCCCCTCAAGTACAAGTAGCAAAGGAAAGGGCTATCTGACTTTCTCTGGGCCGGTTATCAGTATGTGGACCCTCCACATGCCCACTCCAAGGTGTTTCAGGTAACTCTCCTGGTGTTTGCGAGACCCCGCCTGATCCAAATAGTTCATCATTCCATACTGGAGCCGCTGCTGGCGTCGGTGCACTTGCGAATGGAGTTGCTGCCGTGAAAGGTGTAGGCTATCAGAAAATTTGGTTCAGATAAAGCTTTAATTCCGTTCACTTGGCATATGAAAAGGATGCATTCTTACAGCAGAAAATGGTTCACCCCACTTCTCAGCATTCCCCCACGATGACTGGCCAGCCTGCCAGCGTGGACTTGCCGCACCACCGGAGTCCCAGCCACCCGAACTTGGCTGGTGGGCGGGCGTCTTGTCTCCTGGGGGATTCCATGCAGGAGTTCGCCCGCCATCTCGCGTGTACGGATTCGGCGTTCGCCCCCATTGCGGAGACTGCGCGTTCCACGCCGGTGTCTTCAAGCCGCTCGGTTGAGCATATGGGTTTGGAGTACGGCCCCAGGCAGGCGTCCTCGACGAATCTTGCGCGTAAGGATTGGGTGTTCGCCCGACAGCTCGCCCTGGTGTTCTCCCACCCCCATCGCTGGCATACGGATTCGCAGTGGGGGCAGAACGGGCGCTATTCCCAAACCCGGACATGGGCCATTGGTGGAAGTTCTGAGACGGTACCAGGAAACCTCCACCACGAGGACCCCCTTTGTCCAGGGGACCAGTTGAGCCATCCGCACTATAATATGGCAACACTGCGTTAGCCAAACATACGACACGAGAACATGGAAAATCCCACTTTTTACGTCTTAATTTTTGTTTATCGATCGTAATAACGCGATTGCCAATCTGAAGTTCAACACGAGCAACAGGTCCGTTCGTATCTTTCACAATGCCAATAAGGCCCTTCTGCGGACCCTTGACAACGACGACTGTCATGCCCACAATCTGGTCTCGTGGACCACGACTCATCTGCGATCCGACCATCCCGCCGACGGCTCCCCCACTCAGCGCTGGATTCATCTTTGTCAAGTCCATAGCGCCTGGTTTCACGCTTCCCTTGGGCGCCAACGAGGCAAGAGATCGCGCTCGAGTGACGAAAACTCCATCGTTCTCCGTGTATTCGCGATTGAAGAGGAAAGCGTAGAAGGATTGGTGGATATGCAGCACTTGTCCTTTTCGTTCCTAAAGAGTTTGATAAGTCAAAACAGCAATTAGCTCCCGCCAGACAACTGAATACACACCTCTCCCTCTATTTCTTTGACATTATCCCCAACACGAAGTTCATGACCTTCTGAGTCCGTCGCTATGGCACGCCTTGAGTCTCGACGCATCGCGATTTGGTGAGGTTGCACCAATCGAACTTGCCCGTTCTGATCAAGTACACGGAACGAATCGCGCTCTGTTTTGAAAATAACGCCAACAGATTGTAAGCTAAACAGGGGTCAGTTTAATGCAGATCAGAACCATCTGATGAACTTACTCGAGTTGGACAAGGTCGTGAAGCTCGTAGTTCCCGACGATGTTAGTACTCGACCCGACTTCAGCGGCCTCACGGAGATCCTTTGAGAACACAGAGACCTATAGTGAAACGCGGATAAGCTTCGCTGAAACATCCACAACAGACAGAAAATATACCTCTTGCATTGTCATGTCTGATAAGAACGTCACGACATTATCCACGACGGATACAACGAGACCGGTCTCGTCCGCGTTTTTGCCTGACATGACCTTGACATGATCACCGACTTTGAAGCGCTTCCTCACACTGCGCGCCGGTACATCGACCTTCTGGCCTTCAATGTCCTCTACCCCAGTCACGCGCAACGTCACGACATCATTCGCGATAGATTCCACATAACCAGCAACTCCCGTCTGCTCTCCTTCGAACACTTCGACCTGGTCACCTGGTTGTAAGACTTGGATCGCCTCCTTTTTTGCTGTCTCGGCGATAATGGAAAGATCAACGTTTGCCTCATTCTCTGCGCCATCTTCTTGTCGCGTGAACTTCATAATCTCATCCAGCGTTGGATTGACATTCTCCAGAATTAAAGCCGATAGTTTGAAGTCCTTTTCGATGTACCCGTCTTTGAACGTATCGTTGTTGAACACGTACACCTGGTTTCGCTTCGTCACCGCCCGTCGACCATAAACTTTGACGACTTCTTCGAAGTTGAAAAACCGCTGTGGAGGGCGTGAGGTGGAAGAAAACCCGGTTCCTTTCAGCTTCCTCTTCTTCCCGTCGGCAGAGATGATCTCGTCTTTCGGGTTCAGATCAATACGAGGAACGAACTTCAAGCCAACTTCCTCCCCGTTTTCCGCGATATCAATGACCTGTGCCAGATCACCGCCATGCTTGCCGCGACGAATACGCACCCAGCTGCCTGGAGTAACGACAGTATCCTTCTTTTTGATCTGAAGAAGACTGGCCATCTCCTCGATAGGCACGAGGGTAATGCCACGACTTGGGAAGACTCCGACGAGACCATTGATAGCTTGGGCGACTTGCTGAGAACTTCGGGCTTCGACATAGATCATACCGGGAAGAGAGTCTCGCTGGAAGGCTGAAAGGATCTGCAAAGGCTTTGAACCAAACTCCTGGTCCAAAGCTTTGCGCATGAGGGAAAAGACAATTTCGCGTTCTTTCCCGGGCTAAGAAACAGTCGACTCTCGCACAATAAGAAGGGTAGAAAGTATACTCACTCTTACGCGCACTTGCCACAAGTTTGGGTCTTGAACTGATGGCATAAGTAGTCGCTGAGGAATCTCGTTCATGTCCCCAGTGTATCGTTGTGCCGTCGGCCTGTACCGTCGTGTAACATCCTGTGCTATTCGCGCGAGGTCTTCGTCGTTTAGTTCTCGGTGCTTCCTATCGAAGCGAGCGTGGTGCGCTGCGCGTTGATTGAGATCATCCAAGTCTTCTCCTTCACCCGTTGCCTCCTCAAAGAATATGTCTAATTGCGTAATGGGCTCAGATCTTAAGCCACCTAGAGACATAAAATAGCCTTACCTTTGGCATCTTCTTCGTCTTCGTCCTCATCTTCTTCATCGTCATCAACATCCGCGAGTATGTCGAGGAAACGGTTGACAGCTGGTTTCTTATGTCGCTGTGGATAATCGGGGCAATAAGCAGAAGTGCAAAATAGAGAACCAAGCGTTGAACCTTTCGTCTCTTCTTTCCCCTGGACTCTCCGGGGTCTTCCTCTCCCTCGTCATCCTCGTCCTCATCATCCTCATCATCTTCCTCGTCGTCATCGTCATCCTCGGCCTCTTCCTCTTCCTCATCTTCCTCTTCCTCTCGTCTTCGCTGTTTCTTTTTCTTCTTTCGTTCCGCTCGATCGCCAGCATCTACATCCAGGACGTCAGCGTCTGGATCTTCCTCGATTTGGCGCCGTTCTTCCTCATCTAGGTCAGACATGGCGGAAGTAAGAATAAGAGTATAATTATGGACCGGTTGATCAACCGCACTAATGACACGCTTATATAAACAGTCAATAAGCCATTTACTTTATAAAGTAATTTGCTTATATAAGTGACACGTCGCGTCTTATCAGGTGAGGATCGACGTCCGGGCAATTCACACCTCTGTGGACTCGGACGTTCGATCTTTTTTCTCCCTGATTTTTTTCTCGCTTACAGACAATCGTTTTCATACAATCGTTTTCAACATCGCTTGACGACGAGGCGGTATCTCACCAGGTTCGCTTACGGTTCCCAAACAGGAGGGGTAGGAATAATCATTCGTCACTGATCGTGATCCGAGACGCATAAATACCTAAGGCCGGAATACACGTTTGAACTGCCCGCACAGTCGACTGCGCACTCCTTGTTTTCCTTTTCACATCATCCCTGCGTCTCTTTGCTGTCGTCTTTTGCTTGGCTGGTCTTTGCAATGTCATTCGCTCATACCCAGGGACTTGGTCTCACCTCAAGCTCGGCCAGGCAGACCATGGGTCGTAGTCCTGTGCCCGCTGTGGGTGTCGAGGCAATGTTTGAGAAAATCATGGATGTTGTGACAAAGTCGGTAAGTAGCTACCGTACGCGAGTTGCAAGAGCCCTTACGGATAAATTCGTACTGCATTCAGGCCAAAGAAATCGCGGAGCTTCGCCAGCAGTGTGCTGAGCTCCGCATGGCGAACTCGAACTTGGAGAGACTAGTAAAGGATGCTACGTCGGTAGGTTGTTTTTCTTTCTTCTTTCTTTCTCAAGTGCACACGTCTCGAATTACGGTGTCTTTGCACGGCCTCTCGTCTCTATGAAGACCAACGCGCTGCAGGGCTTCACACATGACTGTCCCTGGTTCACCAATCATGCTTTTTTTGTTTCGTCCATCTCTCGCCCTACCTCGGTTTAAATTTACTTGAACTCTAATTTATTCCTGTACCAGAATGGTTATCACTCGGGTGCTCATACTCCCGGATTCGTAACGCCTGTACCTGGTTCACCAAAGTCGCGCGCAAGAACTCCCTTCCTGTCTCCGAATTCAATACCTTCTCTTGCAATTCCACCGACTCTCTACGTACCTTCACCTTTGGGGGACAATTCTCTCACAGCTTATCCCTTCACTGCGCGAGAAATACCCGGGTTCTACGTAGTCATCCCTGCCGGAGGTGCTGGAACGCGTTTATGGCCTCTTTCGCGAGAGGATCATCCCAAGTTCCTTCTTGATGTCAGCCTCTGTGGTCGTTCTCTTCTACAGGCTACTTGGGATCGTCTAGTGCCGCTCTCGACGCCCTCCCGCACCACGGTTGTTGCCGGACCAGCTCATTCGGCTGCCATCCGCAATCAATTACCTGACTTGCATTCACACAACCTCTTTACTGAGCCTGGTCCGAAGGACTCGATGGCTGCTATTGGTCTAGCAGCGGCTATTCTTTCACGACGCGACCCGAATGCGATTATCGGTTCCTTCGCAGCAGATCATACGATTCATGGTGATGATGCTTTCCTCTCCGCTATCGCGGAGGCCGTAGAAGTTGCACGGGACAACTATCTCGTTACGATTGGTATCGCGCCTTCTCACCCGGCGACCGGATTCGGGTATGTCCGACTTGGTGAGCGACTTCCGCTGCCCAACGCGCCAAATGCGCGGTTGGTCGGGAGTTTCAAGGAAAAGCCCGACGCGCGAACAGCGGCGCAGTACCTCGCAACCGGTAACTACAGGTGGAACGCGGGTATGTTCGTAACTCGTGCGGCGTTCCTTATGGAACTCTTGAAGGAGTACAAACCTGACCTGCATGATGGTCTTACCCGTATCGCAGCAATCTGGGAAGACGAATCATTGCGTCAGGCCACGCTCGCGGAAGTCTGGAGTACACTGGAGAAGATACCAATTGACAATGCTGTTGCTGAACCCGCTGCGGCTCAAGGTCGCGTCGCGGTTGTTCCCGCTACATTCGGTTGGGACGATGTTGGAGATTTCTCGTCTCTTTCTGAGATGCTGCCCGCTGAGGCTAACCAGCCGAAGGTCCTGGGTGACCAACGTCTTGGTCCGTTCTGCAGTCATTTTTGTTTCATATTATTTTCTGAGAGTGATATTGTTGCAGTTCTCACGGAGCAAGTTGCCGGTGGCATCGTTGTTCCTGGCTCCGGCCGCCTCGTTGCTTGCCTTGGTGTAGATGACCTCGTCATCGTCGATATGCCTGATGCATTGATGGTGACGACGCGTGCTCGCTCGCAAGAAGTGAAGCGTCTGGTGAAGAAATGCAAGGATCAAGGGTGGAAGGCAGTTTTATAAGCCGTTCTTCAAACTGATTGTCGAGAGGGTAAGTATTGGGGGGTAAAGAGTATGGTCGTTAAAGTCGGACATATCATTTCGGGATCGGGATTCATTTTATCATTTTTCTACTTTTTGGTATAGTTTTTAACATCGGACTCAGGCTCGTTGCTGTTCGACTCGTAACTTTCGTAATTGTTCTTCATACATGGTGCTATAGGTAATACTTACAAGGACTTTGATATTTTTCCCTTTCTTTTGTCGTGATCTTGTGATCGGCGCAAATCTGATCGACACTCCGCTGATCGCTAATCTCGGTGCACGTGCCTGGATGATTATATCGAAATCAGTGCCTGCAGCCCGTCTCAACAACACCGCACTCATTGCTCAAGCTCGATGTCCTTCAACGACCTCCCGGTAGAGGTATTGCCGCTCATCATTCAACATGTCTTGAGACCAAGTCATCTCGCCCAACTATGCCTCGTAAACAGAGAATTTCATGCCTATACTGTTCCCCAGCTGTATGAGCGGCCTGCAATATATGCGTGGCATCGGGAGGCGAAGAAAAGAGTGAGTCTACAAGGCGAATAGGAAGGACTCTCAGGTTATCCTGCTTGCTCTGTACAGGCTACTCAACTCTTCTGGACTCTCGCAAATTGTCCACGTCTGGCACGATATGTTCGTAGGCTAGGTGAGAATCCCATCCTCATGGTAATCCGACCTACTGAAATAAACGCGCATAACCAGAACTCCGCGATTTCCCAAAGGCAATATCACGCGACAGTGCATACCAGCTCACTCAGCTCTGCGTTTCAGGGCTGGCAAATTGCGTCAACCTAACCTCGTGTACCTGGACCCGAGACGGTACACTCAAGGACGATATTCTCGAGGCTCTCTCGCAGTGTCCTTCCTTGAAAGCTATCGAGATAAATGGTCGACACGCGCATAATTACGACCCCTCGCTGTTACATAAGTTTCAAAAACTGAGAAGGATAAGTGTGATTATGCCTAGTGCGGAAGTTGTACATGCTCTGCCCAGGTGTTTTGAGAAGAATTTGGAGACTTTACATGAGTTGACGATTATCTGCAAGGTGGATAACTCGGATCTCCTATCCGGAAGTTCAATTCGATATTGATGAATTGTAGTTCACCCCAGTTGTCAACGACGCCTGGCTTGAAACTCTGGCACCTTCTTTATCTCAACTTAAGAAACTTCATCTGGCGGGATGTCCGAAGATAACTCATAAAGGAATGATCCACCTACTTCGTGCCAACATTTCTGGGCTCGCGGATTTGGCACTGGAAGGCGTGTCGCCATCGTTTGTGAGTTCGTTTGCCCAACTGGATGAATAATTAGCCTACTAATGTATCTATCTGACTATTCATTCTCCATGCTGAAGGACATGAAAGACTTCGCCGCGGCAATCTCCCACACCCTCTCAGGCCTTGCCTCAATTACATTGACGTTCCCGGTAGCCGGGGTTAACCGCTCCTGGCTCTCAGATGTCGAGGCTCTCCTCTTGGATGCTTCACACCTCAAGCAGTTCCATCTATATGCCTCAGGAGACTGGAGAAAGAAATTCGTGTCTCTAGATGAAGGGTTCGTATGGCGGTTCGTGGAGACACATAAAGAAAGCCTCACCAGGTTCGCGATACTACGGTTACCTGTCACCCTCGACTCTCTCAGGCACGCCGTGAGGACTGCAGACAAACTAGAGCAGTTATTCGTGAGTATGTGGAGGAGAGATTTGGTACGTCCATACGACACCCTCATGACTATATTCTCATGGGGCACGTTGTGCACCGCGGCGTCATTTAGAACAGTCTTGGCCCAATTATTGCACAATCACAGACACTGCGATCCCTTCACGTCACATACGCATATAATACCATCGCCGATCGTGAAAACATTTCTGCATCCAACACCGACAGCGCCAGCATGAATCCATCTAACATCAATGGATTACTTCAGGGGTATGGGGACAGAGATGATACAACGAGCGATGAAGATGAGGGCGGAGAGGACGAAGAAGGCGGGTTGAATTCACTATTCTTAACACGAAACATGGAGGGGGATGACTCGCGCTTCATGACGAGTGGCCAGAGAGGCACACAAAACCCGCTACCAACGATGATCGAACTAGAGGAGCTCGCAAGTCATTTTGGTGAGAGGTTAACGCAGTTCGGTGTCCAAAGTCGAGTATGGCAGGTAGAGAGCGTGATCACAGAAGGTGACAAAGTAGAAGGAAGCTACAGAAGCCCGGGAAGGAAAGTGAGATTGGCGCCTTACGAAAACCCTGACGTTCCTGATGTATTTCTCGTGGTTCGTACGTGAACGCTAACGTTGTTGGTCGGGTGGTCAGACGACTGAGCCGGGAATCTGGGTATCTAGCTGTACTATTAGAATATATAGGAGTGATAAGTACAAACCCGAAAAGAAATAAACTGTATATTCAGAACGGCCACATATATACAGTATACAGTAACCTGCACGTCCAGTGTCTAATGACTGCGTCCCAATCGGCATCACAGCCGCCCGTATCAAACTATTTTGCTTGACAACATCACTATAATCAACTGCCCCAATACCCCTTCCCAGAAAAATAAAATCCACAGATCGGAAACCTCGCTCAGCACTTGATGAAGTTCCCAACAACCATACTCGGGATCCCAACCATATCCCTCCTAATCGTAAACGAGAAACAGCAACTAACGAAGCCTTCTTCCTTTTTCTCGTTTTGGGGCTGGAGAAGGAACGACGGTGCTGGGAGACGGGGGTGTTGTAGCCTGAGGAGGAGAAGGATATGACGGGTTTGTATCGGAGGACACAGGATGTGAGGACGGCTTTTTGGGAGGAGTCGAAGGCTACTTGGCCGTATTTCTGTGGAGTAGGGGTAATAGAGAGTTGGTTAGCGGGATAAGAAAGAGGGGAAGACGGAGGGAGGGTATATACCTCCCAAAAGTTCACTGCGGACTCTTCGGCCATGATCTCGTAGATGCACAATCGTCCCTACAAGGGCAATCGTCAGTCCTTCATGCCCAGCTCAGCATCAAATGACGACGTACGTCTCGCAACATATAATCATCTATACCAACAAGCTCCGCAAACTCTCTATTGCCTTTGACGATCTCGCCTGTTCGTCGCCAGAGACATGCTGGTACGGCCATTGCGGAGAAGACTCGATCGTAGTCGAGGAGTAGACGTTCAAAGGCTTCCTCGATAAAGACAAGGTCCTGATGATGCATGTGAAAGTTTTGAGTTTTATTCTGAAGGAGTCAAAGGAGTAACGTGGGGTAGGATGTGGGAATGCGGATTTGTGCCTACCATATCTCGAAGACTTTGTGCCATTGCCTGGTGTCGTTAGTTTCATATATCAGTTTCCCGGGAATACTCAGGAAGGACAGTCGGAGAAACGTACTCGGAACTTTGGTCGTAGAATAGATAGGGGCTGCAGGATTTGTTGTTTCGATTCTTGCGATACACTGTATTATAACAAAGACCATTCATTCGGTTGACCATCACACGTATTGCGCATGAAAACACATCACTCACTTTCTATCCATCCATTTCGAGAGCCTCGCATAACCCTTGACATAGTTATACGGTTTTAACAACCCCGCCTCATATTTCGCCTGGATCACACGATTAAGCCGCTCATCACGCGATCCTTGTCCTTGGTCCGCAGCGATCAGCAAGAACTTCTCCTTCTTCGTCGCAGACGGCAGAATCTGGACGTTCTCCTTCGGTTTAGGCTGTTCCATGAGACTCGGGTCGATTGGTATGGGAGCCGATGAGGACGTTGAGGTATTTTGCTCTGGTTGTTGATTTTGCTGGGGCTGTTGTTGAGCTTGGATGGATGCGAAAGATGTGCCGCCGCTACTGTTGCTATCGGGTAATGAGAATTGCTGTTGTTGGGATTGATAGGCTGAGGGTGGGCCTTGCTGCTGCTTGCTGTTGTTGATGATGCTGCTGCTGCTGTTGGACGGAGATGTTGCTCAATGCAGCAGACGCAGCTTGGGTTTGAGGTTGAGTGAAGAAAGATTGTTCATCCAAGTTTTCAAGGAACTCGCTTCAGACCCTCCGTTAGCTTACTAAATGAATAGATTGAGACCTTACGCACGTGAGGAATGAGAACTCGTTATTATTCGCGCTAGGGTCGACGGCGAAGCCATAGTTGTTCATGGTGACACCGACGTTCCATGGCATTATCGTCGATGCCTCTGTACCCAGACCGTAGTTCTCTAGATTCAATTAGATCTTTGATAAAAATGATCGGGAGAGGAAGCTCACGCTGCAGACTTCTCGACTGATCCGGACTCATGGCAGAGGCAGAAGAAATACTTTCTCCGCCCGCTGCGACTTGTTCTCCATGTTTATGACTCGTCGTTGTACTTGGTGGAGGCTTGCGCTCATCATGGCACAGGTGACCAATGTCACGCTTCACACTGGTTCAATTCAACCAAATCAACATTAAACCCAGAGTTAAGATTGAGAGAACAATGCGATTTGGATTTGGTTGGGAAACGTACCATCGCTTGCAGGGTCTGCTGTCGTCACACGTCATGTGGCTTCGCCGGCAGTAAACACACGCATGGTTGACCTTCCGCCGCTTCCCATTCTTGCCTTTCTTCCTCCCCTCGTGGTCCTCGTCACCGTCCACGGTGTCATTAGATGGTACTGTCGCGAGACCAGAAGTCGACAGTATCTGATGCTCCATTTGTGAGCTGGAGGGAATACTCCCTGGATAGCTATTCGGCGCCAGGGACATAGCACCTTGTTAGTCGCGGTTGAAAGCACAAATGAGATTAGGAGACGGTGAGCTCGGTTTCTGGCGTTGAGTGCATTGCTTGGTCTTCAGTCCGTTCTGATCTCCGAAACAAGAAAGTCACTCACACGTCAGCGCCGATCCGATAAAATATGCTGCAACGTAAGCTTCCCCGAATAGGAAGTACCTCACCGGTCGTATCGGGGCCACGGTCTTCCGTCCAATCCGAATAATTCAAAAAAAATAGACGGTGAGGAATATGGCCGCACCCGTTGAGCAACCATGTCCTAGGTGAGTAAGTGAATTCTGATCCATTATTCCCTTTATGTTACGAACTCGAGTTATATCTTCGGGGAAGTTCTAATCAGGTAGGTTCGGCTTCGTAAATGCAAATTCAAGACACGAACCCACCCACAGCTTGTAGCTGGAAGTGGGGATATGAGCAGATTATTACAGCGCATGTGAGAAGTTACAGATTCAATGGAATGAATGTGCCCCGACCCATGAACATTCTTCAAGTTCCCCGTCCGGCTAAGATTAATGATGGTTGGCTATTGATATTCTGAAGAGCCTGCCGGCAGCAAAGCACTCGCCTTTGGGAAGGATACTAAGAAGCATCAATCAGCTATCTCTTTCTCTCGCTACCGAACGGCGAAACGTAGGACAAAATGCTCCACAACTAAATATACTGGTGTAATACATTTGGACGAAACCATGAGAGGATCAGAGTATTTATACATCTTCTCCCAACTTATATTAACTAAATCGGTATGAAATCGTCATAGCTGGTGTGAGCTATAACCGAAAGAGAATGGTTCGAGATACTATCGTACAGACGCCGGAGGCAATTGAGGTCAATAATATATACTCGCGAAGAGGGGGATAAGAAAGAGGAACGAGAAAAACAAGCGGAAGAAAACTTTAAGAAACACGATACAAGGACAGGGGGTGGCGCTCGGGCATTATAGCGAATTCAGTGGTCTGAGTCGAGATCTGGGGGTGAACAATTTTCACATATGGCTATAGCAGTCTATCTTTATTTCGCAGATACGGTTTGGGACTTCTTTCCGGTGAAGATCCCTAGAAGACTACTTAAACGGCGGTTGATTTTCGGACGTTCTGTCTTGGCGTTGCGATTGTCCCTGGAGGAGGAAATGGGTCTGGTTAGCATGAAAGGACAAACGGGTGGGCAGGAACAAGAGAGGGGGAAACAAGAACGAGATCGCGGTATCCGGATACTCACTCGATTTCTTGGACTTTTCCCTTGTGCTCATCTGCCACTGGAAGGTTGAGAGCGTTCTGCGCTGAAGGACTTGGGGGAGTTGACTCGGCTGCTTTTACTGCGGGTGATTCTACTATGGTTGGCGGAGTCACCGGTCCGGGAGATTCGGTCGACGACTCAGCTTCGTCACTCTCGGGGGACCATTCCTCCAGGTCTGGTAAGATCTGTTGACCCGATTCTGCAGGTTCCACATGGTTGTTGAACCACTAGAGTGTTGCGTTAGTAGGTACATCGTGACAGTGTGACCGGATCAGAAACACCTACATCAACAAGGAATCTCGCAGACGCTTTCGGGTGGCGCTTTTGCGTCTCATAATCTACATACGTGACGCCAAATCGCGTCTCGTATCCATCGGCCCATTCGAAGTTGTCTAACAAACTCCAAGGGAAGTATGCGCGAACGTCAACGCCATCTTCAACTACAGCCGCACGAAGCGCCTCGCAGTTGCCCTGGAAATACTCGATCCGATCGGTGTCTTGGACCGCTTGCTCAAGCGACATTTTATTCTCGTCCTTGACCGCAAAACCATTTTCGGTGACGTAGATAGGGCGATGATATCTCGTCCAAAGATAATTTAACAATGCGCGGAATCCAGGAGAATACGTCTGTAACCAAGCGCAATGAGCCTGAGTACCAAGCTGAGTACCATCTGGACGAGTGAACGTGTATTCCGCTTTTCCTTGGAATTCGTCTCCCCCAGGACCACCGTCACGTGTAAGGTTCGTCGTATACGTGTTCATGCCGTAGAAATCCGAAGAACCATGCACAAGTGCAATCTCAGAAGGCGTGAATGTCGGTAGTCGGTCACCGAGCATCTGCTTCATATATTCTGGGTAATAACCCAAGTAAATCGGATCGGCAAACCACCCGATAGCAACGTCTAGCGCGTGCTGCGCTGATTCCACGTCTAGAAATCGCGATGTCAATTGAATGGTAAATACGGCTTCTTTCGCAAAACTTACTCTCGGGAGAGTCATCGTATGGCATGGCCCAGTCTCCATTGAGAGTGATTCCGATAACTCCATGTTGCTCGTTTTTATAGTCGCGGCGATATAGATTGACGACATTGGCGTGTGCAAGAAGCTGATTATGCCCTACACTGTTAATAGTTCATAATCAGTCCTCAACATATCTTCAACGTCATAAGCTATGCAACTCACATCCAAGGCTCTGTGGAGCTGTCACCTTCGGGGGAGCGAAGGCGGTCGCTAGAGCGACCAGGTGCAAATACACCACGGCCGTATCCCAAAATTGCAGTGCACCAGGGTTCATTGAATGTTAACCTATCAAACAAGCGCGTACAATATTAGTGTCCGGCATGATTCACACATCATTGCATCCGAGAAGGCATGAAATGAATGGAGGAGGTGTAAGATCTGGATAGGAAGGGAAAAGGAAGGTATGTGAAGTTGCCCAGCACGACGACAAGAGAATTCCCCCCGTCTCCACGGGGAAGCACAATGAACGGGCCGAGTGATACGGGGTTTGAATGCAAAAGGTCGAGAGCACCACACAGACGCGGGTTAAGTGCGGAAGAAATTAGCAAACTCACCAATATTTGACGCGATCACCAAATGCCTCAAAGCAGACCTGTTATAATAAATGGAAAGGCGACGTTAGCATCCATTGGCCCCGCGAGGCTCAGCAGCCCGAGTACAGTAGGAAAGCATTTAGGATATAAGAAATTGGGAAAAGAAAAGGTTAAAGGAAGTATTTAATGAACGCCTTAAGCGCGGAGAAATAGGACACATCATGTTGATGGCGTGTCCTTGGTTACTATACGAGCTGTCTATCAGTAGTCACGTTTACAGCGAACTGATCGTGAGCCATACGCGTCTACTGCATGCCCAGACCTCTTTATCCGAGAGTCAAAGCCTGTCAATACAGAACGAAAGGAAATGCGGAACCACACGCGGAACACGCGTGCCATTGGTCGGTCCCGATGAGAACTTTGTCCTAACTCCGCCACGTATGGGCCTTTAAGAAGCCTGAGCTTACAGCATGCAAGTCGCATGGCGGAAACGACAAATAATACGAGCCAACCGAGAAAGACGCGACTTACTCTTGCATAGTTGGTGAAATCCTTGGCAATTTCGTCTTTGTTGAGCCAACCGCCGTATCTTTCATGTAGAGCTTGTGGTAGATCCCAGTGGTAAAGCGTCTTGCGCGAGATGTCAGTTTGCAATCGTCTATCGACTCGGAAGTATGAAAGGTGACTTACGACGAAAGGTGTGATACCGTTCTCTATCAACGCATTGATAATGTTGTTATAGAACTCTATCCCTTTGGGATTGATAGGGTCAAGGCGTCCACCAAGCGGGATGATTCTCGACCAGGCGATAGAGAAGCGGTAGGACCTCACACCGTATTGCTTGAGCAGGGCAATATCGTCACGCCAAAGGCGGTACGAATCTGTTGCGACGTCTCCGTTGCCACCATCGAGCGTCTTTCCGGGAATGCGAGAAAAATCATCCCAGATGGATTTCCCGCGGCCGTCGACGTCGGTTGAGCCTTCAATCTGGAAGCTGGCTGGGGGGGCAAACAATTTCAGCGACGACAATCCAAGCCAAGACAACGCGCGCGAGGGGGAGGCGGATCAGGGATTTGCGTCGGGATTGACAAAACAAAAAATAATGATCGGCGCGGGGGTATCGCGTCGGGACTAACCTGTTGCAAAGCCCCAAAGAAAGTTCTTGCCTAGCTTGTTAGTGCCCGCCATTGCGCAAAAGTAATTCGAGCGGGTTATGATATTGTCTGGGAGAGTTTGGGATGATGAGGAAAGTCAAGTATTATATATTCAGATGAGGCGCCCGACAAATATCCGAGAGGACGGGAGAACCTCGGGGTGTTCTCTCAGATCTTCCAACTTCATCTCTCGATTCTCTTCGCATTCCACCACCATGTCCTTCCAGTCCTCCGCCATTGACTCGCCTGTAGCCATCGCCATCCTGGGCGCAGGCATATTCTCCAAGGAAGGTCTGCACATGCCGTATTTTTATGTTATACAAAATAACGAGAATTCACCGTCCGTCATGCAGCGCACCTCCCGGCCGTAGCTGCCCTGGGAAGAAAAGTCGTCCTACGGGCTGTGTATTCTCGTTCATACAGTTCTGCATCGCAACTCGCAGAAGCCGCCAGGGCAACGCTACGCCTCGAAGCCCCGCCTAAGATCTATTCTGACGATAGTTCCGGGTCCGGATCAACACTTGATGCGCTCCTTGCCCGATCTGACATCGACGCCGTCATCATAGCACTCCCGATCTTGGTCCAGCCTGAGGTCATCGTTAAAAGTCTTAAAGCCGGAAAACATGTCTTGTCGGAAAAGCCGGTCGCGCCGGATGTAAAATCAGGTCTTGGTCTCATCGCATCATATGAGAAGGATTTCAAACCGAAAGGTTTGATTTGGCGCGTTGCGGAAAACTATGAGGCCGAGCCGGGCTATCGAAGAGCTGGCGAGGCGATCAAACAGGGAAAGATAGGCACGGTCCGGTTCTTCAGACTTACTGCCGTTGGGTTTATCGACAAGGATGGCAAGTATTACAAGACCCCGTGGCGTACCGTGCCTGACGTGTGTATTCCCTTGATTTGCGCAAGAGAATGAAACTCTGATATCGCATTATCCTTCTAGTACCAGGGTGGTTTTCTCGTTCGTTCATTTATTCTATTCTCGATTCGTTGCGCGGCGATTATTGATATGAAGCATGTGGTGTAGCTCGATGGGGGTGTACATTCCGTTGCCCTTTTGCGTACTTTGCTACCGGATCCGCTCAAGCAGGTCACTTCTTTCGCATCTCTTTCGAGGCCTTATCTTCCCCCGCAAGACACAATTACAGCTCTATTCTCTTGCACGCCTCCGTCCGATAGGTCCAGCGAACCGAAAGACAAGAAGGCACATGGTATCTTCGAACTGAGCTTTGCAGCACCTGCACCGTCGCGTTCGAAGGTTGAGAACACGACCATCGTCACCGGGGACAAAGGCTGGCTGGACATCGCAACAGGCGTCAAAGTCGGTGACAAGAGCGTTGTCCGCGTAACGGTACACATCGTTACCCGCGAACAGGAGAAAGAGGGCGACACGATTGAGGAAACGGAAGAAATCATTGAAGAGGAGCAGACAAGCGTCCGGGAGGAAATCCAGAGTTTCTTGAATGCGATCAAAGGAACGGATGATGGGCTCGGAGATCCCCATGCGGCTTTATTAGACGTTGCCGTCATTCAGGCCGCTCTAAAGAGCGAAGGCGTACCCATCGACCTCGATAAGCTGGTTCGGGAGGGATAAGAAAGGGAGTTCTAGAGTTAAACATGTAAGATGAATTCAAGAGATCAATGACTGCCATATACCGAAGACGTACAAAACAGGATGTAACAATGGAATTATTCAGAAGTGATTGATTCGGTACAGAGGTTGTATTCATCTCCCAGCCTCATCACAGTCGCTTGAGACTATTCCGTCCGTGACCGTAAGGCTCCTCTCGGGTAAACATAGACAGCCAGCTAAAGCTGCGCGACCGTATTTCTCGGAGCGCTGGACCGTGGATGTTGGTCACCTGCCAAACACGGAAGTTCAGGTTCCGTTTTGCTTAGCATGAGATACAGCAGCCGAGACGTCACTGCATTCGTCAAGCGGGAAAGCTTCATGTCGAATATTCACCATCCATGCACGCAATTTCGCTATAGCAATTGATGGGGTGTCAAGGACCAAAATGAACATAGCATCCAGTAACATGTGCGCTGAAAGTTGCTCGATCAGGTGCGATAGAGTATCGGAAAGGCCAAGGAGTTTTCTTACGCGGAAAGTCAACAGCTTCTTTGCGACAGCAAGGAACGGTGAGAAATGGGTCGGCGGGCTAGTGTGTGACCTGCGAAACTCGTACTTGCTTACAGCAGGATAACTGGGATTCGTATTACTTCGTTGGACAACCGGTAGAAACGACTTGAGAGAGTACGACATACACCAATTTTACCCGCTGGAAGCCGATTTTTTCTCCCCGGTTTCAAACGCGCCTACCAGCGATGCGGTGTACGGACGACCGTCGACATCCCTCGCTTGCGAAGATACTCCGAGTCTCCTATGCTTGGAGCCGACCTATCGCACCAAACAAGACTTTCTCCCGCCTGGTCGCGACTTCTTCGATAGGAAGCGTCGATAGGGCTGAGTAAATGACTTCTTCTGAGTTGCCGGGCAACAAATGTACCACGTTAAGCCGGAGCCACTCCTTCTGCTCGTCATTCATTACGACACCTGTATCCGCTGATAGGAAGAACAGCTCCTGTAAGACGGATCTGATCATTGTCGTATCTAATGCGCGGAGAAACTACATCTTTATTTGAAGGCAGTCTCGGCAGTTTCGAAGCTTTGCTGCGACTTGACTAATTCACTGAGTGTCGTAGTGGTGAGTAAGTACGGCGCCTGTTGACTCACCAGGCAGCAAACTGTGTTGAAAGAGCATGGAAATGAGGTTCCCCGAAGCGGTCCGTGTGTCCCGATATTCGGTATTATCGCAATGCCAGAAGGGATTGGCATACTTTTCGGATAAGCGTGCTTGGCTCCATTGCAAGCGTGGAAGTACTTCGGTGTTATTGAAGCCTTTCGTCTGACTGTGTCGTGATAGAGATGTTTGACGCCTTCAATTCTCGGTATTACATCCTTACATTCGCAAGCATTGAAACGAACAAACGGCATGTGAGAACGCCGCTGAGATCAATGAGTTTGGAGAAGAAACGTAAGCGAGAAGCTGCAGCCGGAGAAAAGTCGCTCAAACTCACCTGGTGTCAATAGTTACGATACTTTGAAATCGAGGTGATGTTTATTCTATCCGTAATATTCTATCTGACCATTAAGCCGTTTGATACATTCAACTTGGTAGAGCAGGCGGAATCCGGATGCAATGGGCGAGGTTCAAGTTAGGTCAAGACGAGCGTGGTTGATCGCTGATCATTTGGTTTGGAACTCCGACCAAATTCCTCACTTTCGGAGTCGGATGCAGCGCAACCAACTCCTTCCGATCTCTAATCCGTAGCTCTGCCAGAAGTCAATTTCTACAGCTTGTGTTGAGCTTTCCAATGGCGCCGCCGCTCCCCTTCAAGCGAGGCGCTGGCGAACAATCGTTGTCACCGTCCCAATCATCGGTGCTACATCCCGTTAGTCTCCCATGTTTTCCCCACTCAAGGATCTCTTTCTAAATGCGCCTTTTGCGTGCTTTGGCCCAACAGTGGTACTTTATCAGCGACTGGCGGAGGGTAAACCGCAACGGACTCTACAACGCTCTCCTCCACCACTGGTCAAGCCTGGTGAAGGTCAGACCGAGAAGGAGGATTCAAATTCGCAATAAAAGGGTTGGGAGTACTAGCACTTTCTATCTAAAGTGAGTTGAAAGAACCGGTAGTTCTGTGATGATTTTGTGTATTCACTAGTTTAAGATGTTTACACAGCCCATAATATTTGTTTTCAGTCAGAAGCACTTGCGGACACACGGTAGCGGTCGTCAAAAGAATAATCTATGTATTATGACGGAGATTTTTCTGATACGACCGGATTGAAGATGACAGCATCTGCGTCTATCAGAACGTTGTTCCTGCGTCCAACACCTTCCTTCTCTGTACCGGTGCCAATGGGCGCGGTAGAACTTATTGAGACTTTCCTGCAGCATCCGAAGTTGGAGGAACAACGGCGAGGCGTGTTCCGGGTACACGTGCGGGGTTGAAGGAACGATCGCAGTCAGCGTAGGCAGCGCCAGCACCGAAACCGGTAGAGAGGGCTATGGGCCATGTGCGTCCTGTTGGGTATTGAGGCGGAATGTCCGTGTTGAGAAAAATCGGGTTAGAAACCATGCGAATTTAGGAGACAACAATGAGGAACGCACGTCGGAAGAGGATGACTGAAGCTACGACGCCCACACCCAACCCAACGCCGCTATTGCAAGTAGATATAAAGTCAACAACGGATCTACGATATTGGAGAAAGCCTGCGTACGCTTTTACTATCAAATCGGCCACTGCCCTCCGTCGTGTTCAGGTTAGACCACTCCTGATGGAATAATTGGTCTACTCACAGCACCTGTCATACTACAAATCGAACTCAGTATGAAAATTATTGACAAAGGGAACGTCCTGGTTCAAACTACTCACTTTTTGAGCGACGATATTCTCACTCGACGTCTTTTGTTCGGCGGACATTTCGGAGAATGAGCAGAACGAGGAGACCGTGCCACTTCATGGTGACGGATGAAACTTCCGAAAGAAGTAACATATTCCCACATCTCGGATGAAGCCGGTGGGAGCACAATCAGCAGCCGAAACGTGGAACTCTGCTGCTTTCTCTTGGCCAGCTGAATGAATGGTTCTCTTCATCTTCAGCTCGATGAGATTGCCTCAGCTTGGTATTACGGTTCGCAGCTTATTCTGCGCTGAATCCCCCAACATGAATTCGCATGATATCTTATTTCTATTGAAGCATTCTGCACCGCCTTGGCGATTAAGTTCTGATGCACGATGCTTACTTTTCCCGCTTCAGTCGTTGATGCTCGCACTCCTGTGCCGGCGAAATACATATTACAACAACGGTCTGGGCGAGGTACTTGTTCCCTCATATCCGCCCTTTTTCCTGCCGCGTCTCACGTATGGATGACACCAACGCATGCGCTTCTCACCATGTACCTGCTGAAATGGAACGCGCTTGCTCAAACGCAGATACGGACTCCACTGCCGATAACCAGCCTGGTCCCGGACGTTTCGTCGATAACTGCTTGGTGTACGCAGGCCGACACTTGGAAGTCTTGCTAGCCAAGTCAGCGGTGAAGATAGGGAAAAGGCCGATCTCCGTTGCTAACCATACACCAGATGTGATATCTGCAGTTATTCCGCACAATGAAGGCGCACGCCAGCAGCAGTTCGTGAGGCAGGAAGTTGCGCGTGCTTGTTCTATTCTGGACCCAGACTCCACTGTCAGCAATCTAACAGGTCCCGGTCGCGCAGTCGACAATTTCTATCTTTATGCGGGGCGGCGTCTTGAGCTTTTGCTTGGCAAGATGGTAACGAGGATGGGGAAGGGACCAGTCCTGACTGCAAAGAGGATACTCCGACGGCACGCAAACATGATGTCTATTACGACTTGGCACGATCAGTATTGTCGGTGCTATGACTGCCGTTTTCAACGCGAGTTCGGTTACGGAGGCGGCGAGAATGTCGATAGATCATCTGCCGCCTTGAGGAAGCTACAGAAGCAGATCAACAAAGACTGCAGACGTTTAGTGGGCTATACCAAGTGCGTTCTGTAAGTTATTAGCTCGAACATTCCTAACTCCGGTAATAGGTCTGGGCAATACTCGACTCAGCGGCAAGCAATCGACTCCATCCTCGACGTAGCTGCATATGACGGCGATCTTCGTTCTATCTTGCTGGCGAACGATGCTGGCAGGGCAGTCTCAGACGTGGTACGGATGTATGAGAGCTTTCGCTTTGATGACTGCGGTAGCGAAGAGGTACTGCTGAATAGCTCGCGCAAGGCACTCGTGTCCCTCGATGACTTTCAGCTTAACAAGCTACTCCGAGAATTTATCGCTGTATCTAAGCGATTTGAGGACGAAAATCTCGAGGAGGAAAGATTCAAGGAGGAAATCTTGGACGATGAAACGTATGAGAACTTGCTGAATGAGGCAAATTCCTTATGGAGCGAGATTGCTCTATATCTCTGGTATGTGTCGCACAAGTAACCATCTAACTACTTTGTGGTCTCTTAACCGTGTTTGCTGTAGGAAACCGTATCATGCGTTTCTCGTCATGCGAATGCTTAGGAGAAGGATCGACGCGTTCTGGCAGTACACCATTAAGGAGACCGTACTCAGAAATATCATAATGTCGGTGATCGATTCACCGGGCTATTTCGAGTGGGACGAGTGCGAGGCTGTTCTTCGCTCATATGTGGAAGATCTCAATCCAGATTCGCATATGATAGAATCAACCCGATTTTATGATTGGCTGCTGCAGTAAGTGAAATACAAGTTATACACAAGACAAGCTGAGGCCCCTCTGCATCTCAGAACCGTGCACCGAACCCCGAAGCTCCTACACTCCGAGAAGTCGAAACTGAACCTCCTGCAAAGGGACGTCTTCCAGTTAGATGCTTTTGGATTTGCATCCTTTCATATCGTGCAGGGCGGGGTGGAGCGGATAATGATGCGCCATGGCTGTGAGAAGCTAACTCTTGAGTGGTTGGAAAGCAGGTACAAACTTGATTCACTGCGTCCTCTCCTGAGTGGTCTTGCTTGTCCGTTGATGGGCGCTGTGAGGAAATGTATCGGCCAAGACTCCTATTTACTTTCACACCCACCGGGAGACGGTGAAATCCGCCTTTATGACGAAATAGTCCAGTATATTGATGATGCGTTAGTTGTACGCCTCTTTTGTGTGCGTGTTCTGACTTGTATTTCCAGGATTAACCCTGAGCTGCAAGCGAGAGCTTGGGAGTACATCGATTATTTCATGGCGTGCGATGGCTATCGACGCCACATGATGCTCAAGGCTTTGTCGCGCACATCTTTCGGACAATCCGACAGCTTCTCCAAATTCGCAGAAGAAAAGAAGAATAGAGCCGTTCCTAGGTTGAACAAGAATAGTAGGAATAGAAAATACTTTCGTCATCATGACTCTAGCAATTCTGAGCATTATGTGAGTCGACCCTACCAAGTTACCATGCACACAGGGCTGATTGAATGAAGTGGAACGAACGCAACGGGCCTTGTTGCTCTGACCGGCCGAAGGACATTGAGGTGTTGCAGGTTTTCGAAGACTGGTTGTTCGATATTATGATCGACCGCGGGGAACCATTCCAAAGCGATTGGCACTATCCGTTTCCTGCTGGATACGATGAAGATGGAGCTCGAACATACCTGGCAGATATATGTGTTCCAAGTTTCGCGTGCACGAGTGTGGGTTTCTGCTTCGAGGAATCCACCTTCGTCTTAAATGATGGTACGAAGCCGGAAGACCTTCGCGTTGAAGTGCGATGTCCTCACCAAACGACACTGCTGGTCCCGACACGTTTCAAGATCCCTGTCCTTCGCTATACTCCTGAGGCCTGTGCGGAGGTTGTGGGATGCGAAGTCGGAAGTCTATTTACGACCGGGCCCTTTTCGTGGAAGTCTGTCGAACGGAGAAAGGATGCGATAGAGTTGAGATGTTATCAAGTAAGACTCATGTCCGTCGAAGAGGCCCTGTCGAGGGATTACTCAGAGGAGGAAGTATATCCTGAGGTCGAAGGGGAACCCTTATGGCAGTTCTGCAGTGGTGTTGTTGGCAGTGACCGCAGAAATACGGGTGACGAGGTGGAGTTGGTGTATGACAGTCCTGCGGATTGCGGAGAAAATAGCGACTCGGATGGATCTCATTACTCGTGCGAGGATTCTCCATGAACACGATTACAAGTTAGATCCTCGGTATCAATCTCCAGCGCCGTGCAGAAATCAGCGTCGGGGTCGGGTGAGACGAAGTGGATACCTGTAGGTGATAG
Organism: Inonotus hispidus; assembly: GCA_024712875.1. Taxonomy (NCBI): domain Eukaryota; kingdom Fungi; phylum Basidiomycota; class Agaricomycetes; order Hymenochaetales; family Hymenochaetaceae; genus Inonotus; species Inonotus hispidus. Next base: position 461,348 of record CM045723.1, on the reverse strand, counting down.
TGACGAAGATATCAACCGGTAAGTCGGAAGACGAATTTCAGTAAGGAGCAGAACTCTAGAGATCCAAGTGGATATCGGTACAATACCTGAAGCCGTACCAGAGTACCGTTCGGCTTTTGGGTTAAATAGCACAGTTCCATTTGTGACTTGACAGTAGTTCTACGGGGGGTCATAAAGAGCGATATTTCACTCATAGTCATGGATTAGGAGAACCATGGAGTTGCTCTGCAAAAAGAAAGCTCAGAACTGGATGGACGATTGTGTAATCCCCCGATTACATCACTTGATCGGCACTGTCATACGGCCGCTACTTTTCCCCTTCTGTATATGAGACTCTCTTGTTCAGTTTTGAACCTTCAGCTTCAAGTAGACACTCTCTATACTCCCGTCATCTCTTGCACTCTACACATCTCTTAGCAACCTAATACCAGAGTTCGTGCCCGCTATTGCTCTGGTGCGCCTTTTTTTACAGATGGTTAGAGTCAGGTCAGAGCTCTTCTCCTTCATGGTTGCTCCGACTTTGCTTGGCCTCTTCGCGTAACGAGCGTGAGAAATCTCATCAACGACACCCCATTGCCAAACGTCTGAAATATCAGCTTCAGTTCAAGTATCGATTACAGTATCATACTGGAAGCAGTATCTACTTGCCAGTGGCTTCTTATGACTCGCATAATTTCCCACACTGCCACAGTGTATCGCTGTTCGGCGGCAATAGTGTATTATATGAATAAGGGAAAACAACATCGACCTATTCCCTCTTCCCTCTCTACAGCAGCTAACACATGTTGAACGCAACGACAGGCTTATCTCACCATGGACCACCTGAACTTACATGCACTTGCTCTATCACGGACACAGATTCTACTGCCGACAACCTGCCTGGTCCAGGTCGCTTGGTCGACAACTGCTTGGTCTACATGGGTCTGCGCTTCGAGCTCTTTCTTGGTAAGATTGCTGTGAAGACAGGCAAAGGACCACTCGTTACAGCACAGAGGATCCGACGACATCAAGCGGAAGTAATTGCTGCGAAACTATGCCATGATAAGACATGCCGATGCTTTGACTGTCAAGTTCTGTGCGAATTCGGCCCAAATGGTGGTGGTAGTGTTGTAATCAGGTCACCAGGTAAACTAAAGAAGCTAAACAGTCAAATCAATAAAGACTGCAGACGCCTAGTCGCGTATGTCAAGTACGTGTGATGAACTTTACAACCTGGCTATTCCTGATATGATATATAAAGGCACACGGAGTACTCGACACGGAATCAAGCTGTAGAGTCGGTTCAAGATTTGTCAGCCTGTGATGGCGAGCTTCGGGCAATTTTGAAAGCGAATGGCGCAAGCAAAGCGATCGAGGAGGTGATCCGTACCTGTCGAAGATTTCGCTTCAACGACTACGAGAACGATACGTCGCTTCTGAGTAGCTCACGCAAGGCGCTCGTGACGTTAGATGATACGCGGCTCAACTCATTGATCAAAGACTTCATCGATGCGGCTGGATGTCTTCCACACAGCGAGGAAATTTCAGTGAATTTATGGGGCAAGATCTCTGCGTATTTCTGGTGCGTTATTAGTCGGCAGATTTCAGCCGCAAGATGACATTGCTGCGTCACTTTCCATTTTTCGCTACTGTAGGATGCCCAACCACGCTTTCCTTGCCATGCGAGCCCTTAAACGAGTATTGACCACTTCCATCGCATTCATCCTTTTCGAGCGGGATAGTATATTTCGTGCAGTCACAGAATCTCCAGGCTACTTCGAGTGGAAGGAGTGCGAGGCAGTGCTCCGCGAGTGTTTTCGACGGCGGAATCTGCTCTCTCGAGACGAAGTAAACCACAGATCAGTCAACCTATCTGCCTGGCTACTCTGGTAAGTGATGATGCAGAGGTGTCCTGCAATACTTAATTCATCCGCAACAAGCAACATAAGCAGAATGCCTGGGCCACTCTTGGACGAATTTCGAGGTCTGATAGTTCCACAACGTGACATCTTCCGGTGGCAAGTTAGCTTTCAATCTTACCATGGAACCTATTTCGGAATTGCACAAGAAATAAGGCGTGCTGGTTGCCAAGAGCTATCTTTGGAGTGGCTCGAAAGCAAGTATACATATGAACCTTTAAGGCCACTGTTGGAACGTCTTGCTTGTCCGCTGATGACCATAGTGGGGGAGTTCGTCTGGAGGGATTATCATTTTCAAGAATGCACACCGGGTGCAGAAGAGAGATGCCTTTATGACAAGATAGTGCCCTACGTTGACGTCGGGTGAATGTCATACGCAGTTCATGATGAATAATCCACTCATAGATACTTCAGGTACCCTTTGAACGTGACCAGTTTACCTTGGGACTATGTCTTCTATTTCGCAGAGAGTGATGTGTATCGGTGCAACATGATGCTCGATTCACTTTCAAACTCGGAGGTCAGAGATCTCAGTGTTTTTCCAGGCCTTTCAGAAGTGCTGCGTTCCGGTTGCCATCCGCGTCTATACCGTTCCGGCGCAGCAAACTTCCTTCATCATGACGTTGATGATATCAAGCAATTTGTAAGCCAAGACATCTCCCTGTGCTATTGTACCCGGGACTTATTCTGCATTGAAGTTGGAGGGAGAAATCCGTGATTACGATTCCAATAACATCAAGAACTTTAGCTTGTTTGGGACTTTTCGCGACCTGACACTCAAACTGATAAAGAGTCGTGGTCAAGCATATTGGGGTGCAGGTTATTACCCATTTCTCGCCGGGTGGGATAGAAAAACTGGTACACGAACTGTTGCGGCAACGATTGTTGTCCCAGACTTTTATTGTGCAGATTTAATTTGCCCCTTCAGGGGTTTACCTTCCGTTGTAATGGAGGGCACGAAACCGGAGGACCTACGTGTCGAGGTTCAATGTCCTCACGCGAGATTCTTGATGGTCCCGAAAAAAATCATTGTTCCCGTTCTACGCTTTACTCCCGAAGCATGCGCCAGAGCTTTAGGTGTCGCTGTGGAAGACCTTCCTACGATGGATCGATATTCGCTGAATTCTAGCCATGTCGGCGAAGGAAAGGAATTTTTCAACGAACATCCATATCAAGCGAGGGTTCTTACTGTCGAAGATGCGGCCGCGAGCGGATACACTGAGTGGGAAACGTACCACGGGGAATTAGCATTATTTTGTCCCGAAAGCGATTTATACCATGTTGGCAAGGACAGCTTTTCGGATGGCAACGTTGTTGAGGACGTAGAAACGGAAACCTATAACGACACAGATGAATCGTACTACTTGTGCGAGGCATGCCGACAGTCGTACCAAGTTTCGAACGTTTCAATAGGGGACGGAAAAAATGGATGCGACGCAGAGTATTCGCATATTGAGCTTGAATCGGAATCACGACCTGGCTCGGAAAAATGCGACCAGAGTAATCATGCAGTCGGCGAGTACGACGTGAAGGAGCCTGACCGTCCTAGAGACGAGGACGAAATGGCCACTTGTGAAGAAGCAGCTGTTCAGTCCTGTGTACTGGGCAACAGTGGCGGAGCGCCAGCTGCTTATGGTCAGCCTGACCAGCTAGGTGGACATGACACAATGACGGCGGGAGTAGTGTGCGGTGATGGAATGCAACGAGAAGCATCGGAGTTGGGAACGGGACCTGAGCAGGGGAATTTTCGCGACGAGGACTCTATCAAAGGCGGGCAGAATGCTGGTATTTCCGAGAGTCGATTCGCATGGATATGGATGGGTATGCGTATATATCCACTCTCCATGTTTACTAAATGACTAATAATTCTCGATTAGAGACGTCCTTGACTTCGTGGCGATTACGCATCGATATCCTTCATTTAGTCGTTCTCGGTTTTGGACTTGCTCTTGGTAAATATTTGTTGTGATACATGCACTGGTAGATTGGTGATGGTCTATGCAACTGGGTTCAGAATTATGGTATGATGTAGGAGACTCGGATGCAAGCTTTTCGAATTTTCGTCAAATAACTTCAGGATTAGTCAAAATTAGGAAACGTAGATCGCAGTTGATTGTCAGACACTTTATTCGGTGATGACGCCGATCCGATTTCTCCCAAGTGCTGTGCGTTCACCTCTTCTCTCTTCGATCACTACATATTATCCCCACCTCACCATCATGGAGAAGGATAACGATGTCTACCGGAATATTTTCCATGAGTTAAAGAGCTATTTGCCCGTCGTGTTACCAACCTTGCTTGTTTACACGATCGAGTGTCGCGCCCATCTCAAGGTACGTATTGTGCCTCGTGTTATATTCTAACACTGAGTTTACTTACATGATTACAGATGTGGCACGCCGTTCGTCAGCTTCCACATGTTGAGAAAGAGCCTTCAGCAGACGACGTTGAGTCCAACAGCAGTCTCACTCCAGCAGAGACCTTCGAAATCCGTGCCAGACGTGGTGCAATTAAGAAGCAGGCACGGACCAAGCTGATTTTCAAGCTTGTCCTTACGATTCTGCTCTTGTCCATTGTCCTCTTTGAGCAATATGTCAAGTTGAGCGGGTGGTTGGTTCGCTCGAAGGCCGGCGAGGAGTTTGATGGATATATGGGTGATCCTAGCGACGTTGATTCTGAAGCGGAGACGCAGAGTGGCGTAGGGTATGGGTGGTATTATAGCTCGATACTTGGCCAGATTAACTGGACGAAATCATATTATCTTCTTACTCTGTTGATGCCTTCCGTTCTGCTACTCGCGAGGGTAGGTCTTCCACGCCTTTGATGGCAGTCATCACTTACCATGTTCCGTGTTGCAGGCTTTGTACATCCTTACAGGATTGAAGGACAGAGTTGTGCTTCGAAACACGAAAGGCAGTAAGTTTATACGCTTCTATTCACCCGTGGTGATCATACATAATGATTCATGGCCAGTCCCGTTCGTCGTCTTTGCAAGGACGAAGCGCTTCTCCCCCCGTCGTCCTCGTCTGATCGCCGCCAGCATCATTCTGGTTTCGATCTCACTAACTATTGCTGCGCTCGCCTACCAGAGTGTTATTTGTTCGATGGTGATTTTCGCGTCGTTGATTCATTTTATGATCTCCGACCTCAATGTTTCCTCGACTGTCTCCATCAGACAGATTTTCTTTACAAGTGTTGTTATGGTAAGTGTCGCGATACTTCAAATGAATGGGGAATCTTATGACTGATTTAACCCAGTTCATTATAGGAGTAACACTTTACTGGCAGTGGATGTCGGCGTACACGTTCCCCATCCGCCTTCTCCGTTGGACGCCGGATGCTAGTAATCTAGACTGGACTGGCTTGATCATGAGTGCTCTGGTATGCAGCGGACAGTTTAACTTAATCGCCGTGTGCTACCGGATGGACCATGCATTTGCACGTCCTGATGAGAGGCTCGTTGGAAGTCCAGATACCGCCATCAGCGAGCTAGTCACCAATGACGAAGGTGACGCTGTACAGATTGACCTACACGGGACGCGTATCTCGTACTGCTCGCACATGAGGTGCCCGTCTTCTTGCTCCTCCTGTGCCAAGTGTCCCAGATTTAGCCGCTGCCTGCGCTGGCGAAAGCCATACTTCCGCACTTCTATTCACGCATGCCTCCTTGTCTATGTCCTCATCGCGTACTTCAAGATAGAGGGTTACATCGAGGTTGATGCGGAAATGACGGGCGTATACTCTTTGTACTTCTTCCCACCCGTTGCGTGCCTCGGTATTTTGCTCCGTGCTGCGGTTTACGGTCGAGAGGAACTGAAGAGAGTGTGGAGGTATGAAGAAGATTGGGCTGGAAAAGACCTACTTTCCGTCCCTGTCGCTTTGGATGGACTTGTTGATAACGGACAGATAGAGGGAAAGGTGATCCTTTCGGAGAAGGAAATCGAGAAACCTCTTGTTGAAATGTGACTTTGATAAAGTGTCCGTCGCCTTGCGTATGAACATGTATTCCTCTATTTCACACACATGTAGTGTCCTTATGTGATTTGGTTCGTGGTTTGTAGCTGTAGTAATTGATAATAACGTGCTGTTCAAGGCTGCATTCAATTTCCGACCTTGACGGCTGACGCATGGGTTCATGCTATCCATTGCCATTGGCCTCAGGTATACAGATGTGGCCCGGAAAACTCATGCTGCTGTAGCTCGATCCAGCCACTACAGCTGACTCGACTTCTAAACAAGCACTAACAGGAACCAATTCACATTTCTTCAGTCCTCAGCCTTTAATCCATTGGTTCTTCTTACTCTACGAACGGATGTAAAGAAGAGACCGGCAAATTATTGAAAGCGATCATAACTTTTATGATAAGGACGATGATGACTCAAAAGTCTTACGTGTATAGCACGTCACCACATCAAAGGCATCTCATCTCTTTTGCCCGGAATGCAATACAATTTGCAACGGATGGCTGGACAATTTAAATGTCATAACAGGACAGGGCACCGGTCAGGCAAGCAAGTATCAATCGTCGCAGCTTTGATCTTGCGTACAAGGCGTATCCGCACAGAATGATCCATTGTGGTGGAAACTGCAGAAAGCTGCAAGCAGGATAGCGATGCCCCGCACTTTCGCTAGCAACGGGTTAATGACTGTGAATATGTGGGGACATACACCTATCCGTATGAATGGCTTTGTCTATGGGTCTTTGGGGCACTGTTTTATAGAGACCGTTGCGCCCAGATGATAAAGGGACTGCGCTGGGCGGGAAGATACATAAGCAAGTGATTTGATCAATATATGGGGCTTGAGATGGATGGAGGCTCACCGGTCTTAGCATACAACCGTTGACTGTTGTCTTGAGAGGCCTTGGGCGTCCACGACTTATTGTCCAGTTTAAGTGGCGGGCTCCCTCTCTTATTCTCGCTTAGCTACTCCTCACCCAGTCATAAATATCGCCACTTGCGTCTTAGTGACTCGATTCAATCTGCCCTTCATCAATCGGCTGGCATTTAAATAAGCACTACCACCACGACAGCCCCGACCACGACGACGACGCTAACACTGGCAAACACCATTCTACTCAGCAAGTTAAGACGGCGAGCATTGGCAGATGGTGAAGGAGACTAGTGGAGTCCAAGCTAGTGCGGTCGCCGCAACCGCAGCGGGAAACGCCAAAGACGGTGGCACGTCGACATTGGCGCCTCCTACTGTAAGAACAATGAGCGGGACGCGAGATCATCACACCAGATGTGACGCCGAGGAACCTCTTCCCCACTCGCCAAGCACTCCAAGTCATTGCCCGAGCCAACCGATTGCGATTCCCAGAGCAAGTGGTCAACCAACCGTCCCCGTCACAGCAAGACAACCTTCCCTAAGCTCGCCGCCGGGATACGTACTCAAACGCGCGAAGAACTTATTCACTGCGTCTGGTTTGCCTTCGACTCCCGCGTTACGAAAGACTTTGGAATGCGCGCCTGGTGAACGTCGATCATACAAAGTGGCAAGTCCCGTGCATAATGGTGGGAACACCGACAATTCACAACGAAGCACTGGTAGCAGCACCCAAAATCACTCAAACCCAAGCTTGAGCACAAGCCCGCCGTCGTTGGGTATTGGTGCTTCATTGCGAAGGACGCTATCGGAAGTAAAGAAGTCGGGTATTGGTAAAACGCTAAAGAGGAGTTTCTCAGGTCGCCGCAACAGAGTTCCTGGTGTCAATGCTACGATGAATAACGGGGCGGCGAAGCATGCTCGGAGTTTTTCAGAAGTTGGTGCATCCGCTACGACGTTTGTAGACAACGAGAAGCAAGTCCAACGTCGCAGTGCAACGTTCCCATTATCGTCGGATATCAGCGAAGGTGCGTGGCACTAATACAGTATATTCATGCATTCATCCACGTTATTCACCCTTTGTCTATGCACATTCTCGTGTTTCTCTTGGTGCTCGCTTTCACTTCTATTTCTCTTGCCCTCAGCGCCGTCGCATTTGCCCGTTGATTTAGACAAGAAAGCGTCTACCCAAACGTTATCGACAACGAAACCCATCAAGCCGAAGATGGACGCCGAACGTCGCATTGACACTGACGTGAAAGTACCCCTGCTTCTTCAAGAGGGGGTACCATTGACCAAAATATCTGCGAAAAAGATGAAGACGGTTCTTTTCCGCATTGATCCCGACCAGGGGTACATCTTCTGGGAATCGAAGAAATCTGGTCTTAGTGAGTATATGCGTCTTCCGTACTTCTGCCACAGAGCAATCTTACTGACAACGGAATAACTTCGTTCAATGTGATTTAGTCGCGCTTGAGAACATCAAAGAGATACGTTCGGGGACGGACGCACGGTACTATCGCGAGCAATTCCAGGTTTCTCAGGAATACGAATCTCGCTGGCTTACAATCGTGTACAACGTCGATGGACGATACAAGACACTGCACGTTGTCGCAGCTACTTCTGATATTTTTCGCCTCTGGGATCGCACTCTCCGAGATCTGCACGCTGTAAGGCAAGAGCTTATGTCTGGGTTGGGACACGTCGACGCTCGTCAATCGGTCTGGGAAAAGCGGTACTGGCGTGGCGCGGATGAGCGCAAGGATGATCGACTTAACTTTGATGAAGTTGAGAGGATGTGCCGTCGACTAAATCTGCATTTCTCGAAGGATGAATTGTGGGGGCGGTTCACGGAAGCCGATACGCATAAGAGAGGTTTCTTGGATTTCGATGATTTTAGGAAGTTTGTGAGGCTATTGAAGGAGAGGCCTGAGTTGACGAGACTGTACAAGCGGCAAGTCGGAGAAACGGGGCTGTTTGATTTCGTCAAATTCGAGGTTTTCATGAGGGTTTCTCAAGTGGTGAGCCTTTCTGTGTTTGCGTATATGCGCGCTCTGCTAACTCGTTGATATTCAAGTCTACTGCGAGCAAGGAAGATCTGGAAACGATCTTCAGAAAGTATGCTACTCCACGAGTGACTGAAGAAAAACCTTCTTCAGAATCGCCGCCGCCTCCGTCTGATTCCTCACTCTCACCGTCTGCTGCATCTGCGGCTCAGCATCACGCAGATCAGCGAGACGCTTCAGAAGCAGTGGCACCTACCGGAAGCGCTTCACCTCGCCCTTCTGCACCGGCGGAAGTCAAGGACATACCTTCGGTCTCTCCATCCCTGACGGAGTCCAAGGCAGAATCCACGCCGCCCCAAGCTCAATCTAAGCCCGCACTCTCTGAACTCAATCTCACACTTGAAGGCTTCACCAACTTCTTACTATCCACGGATAACTCGGCTTTTGCAGATCAAGGTATGAGGGTCTGGCAGGATATGACTCGTCCCTTAACCGAGTATTATATCTCTTCGTCACACAATACGTACCTTGTTGGGCACCAATTGGTTGGTGTTAGTACGATTGAGGGGTATGTCAGGGCGCTGCTACACAGCTGTCGAAGTGTTGAAAGTGCGTTCCTCACATCATTTTTTCGCAATTTACTCCGAGCACTAATGTGGTTGTCTTTGCAGTTGACATCTATGATGGCGATACCGAACCCGTAATCTACCATGGCAAGACCTTCACGTCAAAAGTGCCTTTGCGGGACATCTGCGAGACAATCGCAAAATACGCATTCGTCGCATCGCCTTTCCCGGTTATCATCTCCGCCGAAGTCCACTGCTCAATTGTGCAACAAGACCTCATTGCGTCCATCATGCGTTCCGTATTCGGAGACATGCTCGTCACAGCGCCTCCAGAAGGTCGCCCACCCATCACGGTGCTCCCAAGCCCTGAGGACCTGAAGGGTAGGATCCTGTTGAAGGCGAAGAATCTGTATGTCGTGGAGAGAGAGGGCCTGAAGGAGAAGAAGATCACTGTGGATTCGGAGTCTAGCGAGAGCACGAGTAGTTCAAACTCGACCAGCGACGTAAGTGCGAGTGATTCCGAGCCCGTTGTGGGGGACGCAAAGGCTGAGTTGGAAAGGAAAATGAGTAGGGCGAGGAGTGTTGATGCAGCCAAAGGTCAGAGGAAATTGTCCTGACCATTTGTACATCTGTGGAAAAGGTTCACTAATTTATTGTGCGCAGAAATTCGGGAAGAGTTGCAGAAGCCGATAAAGGGCAAGTGTCAATCTCAGAATTACCGAGTATTCCATCTGATTGAGCGGTTACAGAGATTAAGGAGGAGCTTAGCAAGGCTCGCAGCCTATATGACAAAGTCCGCCGGAAGAGATCCCCATCTCCCGCGCTGGTGTCGACTACTCTTGGTGCGACAACCCTGCAATCGGCAACACTCGGTCTCATCGACAGTAGTTCCATCCCTCTTCCTTCGACGTCCGAACGCGATCGCAGTAAAGTCAAGATGTCCTTGGAGCTCCTGGCTTTAATCGTATATACCGTCGGCGTGAAGTGTCGTGGATTGAACAAGAAAGAAACATACGCCCCTGAGCATATGTTTTCTCTGTCGGAACGCACGGCGAATAAGGTGTTGAAACAGGGAATGCTTGACTTGATCAAGCATAATAAGACGCACCTGACGAGGATTTATCCGAACGGGACGAGGTTGAGTTCGAGTAACTTTGAACCGCATAGATTCTGGGCGGCTGGTGCGCAACTTGTCGCAATTAACTGGCAGACGTTTGGTGAGTATCGCTGTGTATCTCTTGAGATTGTATACTGATGTATAGATAGATTTGGGATATATGATCAATCACTCGATGTTCCAGAGGAACGGGAGGGCTGGGTACGTCCTTAAGCCTCCAGCTCTGAAGGATTACAACAAGGAGCTTTTGGCTAAGCGGACGAAGCATGTCCTAGACCTGACGGTGCGCGCCTCTTTACCGTGTATCTTGTAGATGTATCTGTTCATCTCTCTTGTTTCCAGATTATCTCTGCACAGCAACTCCCACGGCGGAAAGACTCAGAAGGCAGAGAAATTATCAACGACAATATTGTTGACCCTTACGTCGAGGTGTCAATCCACGTCCCAGACTGGTCAGGCACGCCGTACAGACCGGATAGTCCGTTAGCATCATCCTTCCCGTCTGATACATCCGAGTCCACGTCCGCACCGACATCCGCACCGATATTCACATCCAGATCATCCTCTAATGTTCCCTACACCTTAAACTCATCTGCCAGTTCAAGCTCAGCATCCACCGCACGTACAACCACACTGCGCACTGGTGTGGTCAAGAATAACGGGTTCAACCCCGTCTGGGAAGAACCCCTCTCTCTGTATTTCGACTGTGTCGGGGATATGTTTGATCTCATCTTCCTCCGCTTTGCTGTGCGTGACGAACGAGGGGGCGTTAGTAGTACTGTCAGTGTTGGTGGTGGGAGCGACGAACCGCTAGCTGTTTATTGCGTTTCGTTGGGAAGTTTGAATTTGGGGTATAGGCATTTGCCCCTGCATGATGCCCAACTTTCGCAATATCTCTTTTCGTCCCTTTTTGTGCACGTTGCGATTAGGGATGTTTGATTTGCTTATAAAGCGCTCAAGTGTATAATAGCTGCTTTTCTTGTTCGTCGTTTCTTTCTCTAGTTTATTTTATTCTCCGATCGAGGCCTGTTCTAATCCTCGCATTGCTATGTAGATTGTATTTACATTCCGACTCTTATTTACTTTAACCAACCACTTTTTTGTAGCCTTCTCAGAGTCTTTCCTTTCGCCCAACCAGGTACTATCCAAGACTCCTTGACATATACCTTGCTCCCATTTATTGTGTTTCATCGCTACCATCTCTTATTCCCGAGTATCTAGTGTACACGTACTTATAGCTTCTCAACTAAGACAAAATGTAGATTCTGTACAACAGCACTAATGTATATCAAAAGGGCGAAACGTATTTTTATACATCTTGAGTCTTATTATTCTTACATCTTCCGCAAGTCGTTCGATAAGATTTGCTTACAAAATAGATTAGCGAAACGAAGGCCCGATGAATAACGGTCGTAACGGGATTTCATTCAAAAGCAGTGGTATTTAGGTAAAACAACAACGTTGGGGAGAATGGGAAGAAGGGGAGCAGTAAGAAAAAGTAAAGGAAAAGAGGGAGTACGGGGGGTGCGGTAAGCGAATGAGGAAGTGATACACGGGACCTGTTTATTCGGTGAAACAACTTGGCCTTTAATGGGATACTTAAAAGATGGGAAGATTATCGAAGAAGGGCAGACAAAGAAGAACGAAAAGAAACGAAAAATCCCAAAGTGAGGACGAAAACCTCTTTGTTAAACCGAAACCCGAAAACGCGCTCCCGGCGAGGCATCGTCGTGGTCGAAACGTTACTTCGGCGGAGGTGTTCGTGGACCTAAGGGATGGGGACTAACTGTTAGCAAGCCCGTACAAAGAAAGGTGAAGAGGGTGGGGTGTCTTACCGAAAAGACCTTCGTCTTTTGGAGCTGCAGCGATGGGAGGAGGAGCAGCTACGCCTGGACGGGGTTGTGGGACTACGTTGTTATTCGCTGTAAGCCGGAGAGGAGATAGTGATCAGCTTTGTTCGACTGGTGAATAATAGCGAGAATACAGCGCAGACAAATGTAAAGAGAAGGCGACCTCCTCCAGGGAAAGGACGGAAGAGGAAAACATGATAGCCAAGCGGGATCGTAGAAATACCAGATTCAAGAACTAAGACGGAATCAACACGTACGTTTCCACTGGGCCCACGAAGGCAACTGAGGAGCAGGAGCAGCCATGGGCGATGGAGCGGCAGTGATTTGCTGAGGCTGAGGAGATTTGGGCTGTTTCTTTCTACGAGGTTCGTGTCTGACAATTGTGCGCCAAGCAGGTGGGGCGGGTTCGCGTGGACCGTCTTCGATGGCAGGCGGAGCAAGTGGTTCTGGGAGCGCGGGCGGCAACGGTTGCTGTTTCATGCGCAGATGGCGAAGAGTTGGTGAGAAGAGATAGAAGAGTTAGGAGAGGATGGGACGTACTTTGGGCATCCAGTCTGGTGTGTATTCGCCACCTGCGCCGTGCTTCGACTTTACAGCCATGAGTTCTGCAATCTCGCTGTTAGACGAACGAACCCGCGTTAAGTTGAAAACCGTCATAAGAGGGATTATCGTTAGCAATCTCTTGAAGTTAGTGATTCGGTCTGGATTTGAGGAACGCACAATTGTAACTGTCGCCGTTCATCACGCAGCTGCCCTACTTCCTGTAGGAGAATGCGTACTTCGGCCGCAAGCGCTTTCGTGAAATCATTCAAATGCCTAATGAAGAAGATCAAAAGGGATAAACGAGCCGATGAAGGAGGGCGTCAATTCCGTCGCTCACTCAACCAAATGAATACGGACACTATAAGTAAATGACGTACTTTGGCGGAGCAGTTGGGGACCTCGTTTTCCACCGTTCATCTTGGAATTACTCTACAATTGCAGGTATCGCGGCAGGGAGATGGTGAGTGTCAAGCGCTCGGACGGTGAGAGCGTTGAGTTGCACGGCGCACGGAGAGGCGTATGGGTATGCCAAATCTGGAATCGCAAGTCAAGTCACTCAACTTTTGAACACGCGTCTGCCTTCATGCTCAACCACGACCATAACCATCTCATCCATTCACCTGTACTTAATCAGTGATCTCACACAGCGTGCCCACCATGCGTAAGTAATTACTAACAGAGGGGCTTACGAGGTTTCCGACATTCTTTGCTTCTGGAGATGTCTGACGAACGAAATTTTCATTTTCACTTCTCTCGTAGACGCCATCGTCCTGAAGTGATAAATAACTGGCATTAGTGACTCCGTTACACCACGGCGCCAAAGTGACTGAGAATCTCTTTATTATATCTATGAGTCTAGGGACTTTAGTCGGCACCGTAATGGCGCTTCGATTTCCAAGGAAATGACTCTGCAGCTGTGTCAGAAACATTATCTTCCCAGACCTGTTCCCCTTTTCAGCGCCTCTGATGCGATCTAAGTTACCTGGTCCACTTTTGACCCTTATTTGGTTCATCCCCATGTAATCATATTCCATCGTGATCAACTAGTGCTGGGTCTCGCGTCCTCGGCGATAGAACTTCTTGAACTGTTCAACATGCCGCCAAAGTTCGCCCTATTGTCGCATCCTGCCCGTTTGCTTACTATAGAGGAAGCGGGACACAAGATCATGGTGCAGGTTTGTGCGATTTTCCGCCTTCATCTATACACTTTACAACTCCTGGACACCATCGAGTCCTTCAGGCGAGGCAGAGCCTTCGACAATGTACACTTGAGACTTGCCAATCTTGTTAAAGTCATTCTAATCCTTGCGCACCGTGTCGAATAGTTCTCCTCTCCCGCAGAAATCTAATCACGTCAAGATAAATGTTGTCCCGTAGAGCAAAAGTTGAAGAAAACGCGGGAAACAACTCTAGATCTGTGCCAGACTTGCCCTCTCAAGACTTCGCGCGCGTCTTGCCTCCTTCCTCGTGTCGTAATCATTGCCAAGTGGTGGACTAAGTCTCTTTGGAGCGCGCGTTCATTATTCTCCTATGTCATCTTGGCGCCAGAGGTTCCCCTCATCCGAGATCTAGGCTTCCTGGGATACTAGGATGGCAATGCGGACATCTATTCTATCGAGGTCTCCGCCTTCATTCTTCTTCTATGGAATCTAGGGTGGTCTCGCCATACTTCTCGCCATAACAGAGAGTCGATGGTATAAGATCCAACAACCCCGAGCGCTGTGAATACGTCTCGTAAAGCCCTCCCACCATGTTTCCAGCAGCAGTACACGTCTTGGGGACTGTGAGACAGCTTATTCGATACTATCCAATTGTTATACCGACCTTGGCGGTATTTTATTTGGAGAGCCAGAACAATCTAAAGGTAAGGTAACGGTTATCGGTATTGGTGTAAATCCGACCTTCGTCTTGTGTGCATAGACCCGGAGTGTGTCTGAATATCCCCGAAGATACACAGCCAGTTGCGACGATGGACTTAACGAAAGTGAACTGGGGATCGTTTCGAGGCAGCGCAAGGCTGTTAAGCAATCTGCTCTGATAATACTTCCGGCCGTTATCATCCTCGTTCTATTAATCTATGCCGACATGAACCTGGAGCCGTTTCGGCGGAGGATCTTTCATTCATGTGTTCTCTTCGTGCCTTTTGTGATGGCCGCGACATTGGTATGTCTATCTCGTGATGCTTAAACATTGTCTTACTCAAGTTTCTCTAGGACTCGCAGACTCAGAAGACAATGTCCCCGGAGGCCCGTTTTGCCTTCCGAGATAAGATTTTCGGCAGTGGCAGTGAGTACCCTTTCAATTTTGCTCCAACTCTCGGACTTGCTCAGCTTTCTATGCAAGGGGTGCTTGGCGTAATCCCGGATAACGTACCTTTGAAGGTTCTTGCTATGTCTATACCTGTGGTTGCTGGTGCTCTATTTCTCGACGGTTCTGTTGCAGTACTCTTTGTGTACATGAGCGTGCTGCAACGTTTGACAGCTATCTGCCAGGCGAACGTGTATGCAGTCAGGTTCAAAGTATACTTCTGCCTCGCAGTTGTTATGGTATGCAACTTTTACCTCATTCTCTCATTCCAAATTAGCAGCTCTGATACTCTTAACCAGGTCGGTCTCCTGGCCTTGATATTCGCCAATCGCGTTACTCTCCAGGACCGTATCTACTCGGATAGTGACCCTATCAAATGGGGATGCCTCTTGTCCTCAGCTCTAATTCTTCTGCTCCCGTTCAATATCCATTGCATGCTTCTGCATTTCGAATGTTATATCGCGTCACCTCCAGTGATCTTCCACTTGCACATCAACGATATCATATTTGCGTTCACACAATATGAACTCGAAAACGTCCCTCCACCATACTGGGCGACGGCATTCTGCGCACTTGGTGCCTCCTTCATCGCTTCTGCGGCCATTTCCGCTACTGGGTTGATGCCGTTTAGAATGGAGGAAGTAGGGGTCCTAGCAACTTTAATAGCAGCGCCAAGCATGGTCTGTATTTCTCTGCTTCTGGCCGCAAGGAAGGGCCAACTAAAAGATCTTTGGGAATATAAGGAGGATCGGAGAATTGAGAAGGAGAGGGCCGGTGCTATCTTCTATACTGTGCCGCCAATTGACGACGATGCCACTTATCCGTATGCAGTACACCAGTCGTGCGCTAGCTTAGAGCGCTCGGACGCAGCTTGAACAGGCAATGAATAATGTTCACAGAGTCAGTTGCAGCAGCTTCGGCTTGTGTTTCGGGAGTAGAGAATATATCCTTGCTTCGATTATTTTCTTTCGTCGGGTCGTAGCCACATCCCATTTTTTTTAATTGGATTGCCAGTGTAGATCAAGATTGCAGTCCACCGTTCGCGTCTGCCTGCGATATTGTAGGAAACAGAGTGCATTACTGCAAATTCCGAGTTCTGTACCTGACAGCTGCCGGGCGTGTGATTATAATTTAAAATCTGCCTTTGCGGTATCCGAAGTTACCGAGGTGTGACACATGTAACAATATAAGTGACATGCCGCGTTTGTCAGTCACAGTGTTTCTCTTCTCGTCAGCCACCACTGATTACCACTTCACCAATGCCAGTAAGCGTCTGTGAGTACCTTTGATAATTCATCAAGGCGGAAATACTTTGATTCTAAGCGATATGTTAAAAGATAATGGTCCACCTCGACCTCCACAGCCAGGTCCCAACATCACTTATGTTACAACGAAGCGCGATTGGGACGATGCGTACCCTTCGCTTGCACATCGTAGGAAGAAGGTCGATGGATCTGTCTTCATTAAAGAGTCGAACGTACTAGAAGGCCAGGATCGCGAAGGCGGGTTCGTTTTTGCTCTTCGCAATCTGTACGAGACAGTAGAATTCCCCGAGGTCGAGATGCTTACGCTATCGAGCGAATCTGGAGAGATTAAGGTGGATGGGGAGTTCGTACACACGCCAAGACAGCTGATCGGTCTACCCGATTTCGGATCACGTACGTATATCCGAGACGAGAAGACGCATGAAGTGATCACTAGGGTGGCGTTGGAGCAGTGTGCGAAGAAGCGTCTCTTTACACGCCAGGTGTACTTTAATCACTTTGAGTGGTTGACCGAGGCTGAAAGCCCACGCGAACTTTGCGAGGTCCTAAAGGATGCGATTCATGGTAACTTTGTGTCCTTTAGTCTGAACGTGTTCTGAGATATGATAAACAGGGCTATTGAATGCTTTCAGGATCGGTTATGTCCATCGCGAGATACGACCGGGACACGTAGTAGTCTCCAGAGGCAACAACTTAAATAGACTTGGTTTTATGCTATCAAAGTAAGGTCTAGCCGACCTCTTACTGATATCTACTGATATTTTCCTCAGGGATGGAAAGTCTGTTGAAATGCCACCGCGTTTCTCCAAGGGATTCATCTTCGATTTCATGGTATGCAAAAAGATAAACGGTGAGGATCGGTATGATGGAGATACAGAAACTTTTGTGTGTTCCTCTCTTCGTTTATTTGCTCGCGGCTACTAAAATCTGGACAGGAAATCACTGGCACAACAGCTAACTCAATAATCAAAGTCGAAAAGTTCTCGGAATATGTTCACTCACCTACCTATGACCTGGAATCATTCCTTTGGCTGCTTCTCGTCACTGCTTCAGAAATAATATGCGATTACATGGCTGGACGACGAAAAGTCAGACTTGATGATCCTAAATATCTTGCTACTCGAGCCGCAAAGAAGAAAAAGGCGGGTGTGGATAATCTATCCGAGGGGTGCTCTGGTCCTGGTTCTTTTACTTCCCCTTCCAGTCGAGGAGTTAAAGAGCAAATCGATTCTGGGAAACACAGCGATAAGTCGAATGACGAGACAATGCCAGTCGCTGGGGATCACGCTCAAGCAGAGACCCAGGAGGCTAGCGGTGCGGAAGTGCCCATGGATGTGGACGACAACAAAGGGGCAGCTGAACAAGAAAAGACCCGCGATAAAGACAAGACGGGTGACGAATCTAAGCTCGACGAAGTGGAAGAAAGGAAACGCAAGAGGGACTCCGAAGGGGACTCCGAGGAGGATAGAAATGCGAAGGGGAAGCAAAAGGCTAGTGTCGAGGCAGACGAAGAGGATGAAACTTCTGACGAAGAATGGCCCCATCCGAATATCTGGTACTACAAGGAACTTTCATCGCACATGATGATTAGCGTCATCAAGCCTTTTGAATTCAAACCTCCAGCAGGATTCACGCCACCTGGGAAACCGCAGTATGTTGCGTTCGCGGAAGATAGGATGGCGCATGTCGTCAATACACTCCTGAATCCAACTGAACTCGGCATCAAGTTCACCTTCGGGCCTTTTCGGTTGCATCTCCTGAGGAAGCTCGACTACTTTTTATCGAATAGCGTGGGTCTTATGCCTTTTCTTCCTCTCGCCATGGAGCTTCGTGCTCTATCCTACCTTTACTACGTGCGCCATGAGCAAATATCGCAAACGGTGTTCTCTAGAGAAGAGCTGGAGGAAGCGTTTGCGCGTTACCTGCACGCATTCGATACGTTCATGCCACAGGAAGACAGCTGGAACTATTTGAAGGAATATGAAGGCTCAGATATACTCTACAAGTTCGATCACGACCGGTTCTTAGGTGGTTTTGTATCCCCGACGCATTACGAGCCATCGTAAACAACGCCCGGTGCCATAGATCGATCCTGCCACTAAAAACACCGCTTTCTTCTTGCTCTGTAAAGACGTGCATCGTGTGTAAATGTAGAATACTTTGCGATGTAGTAGATCTTGTAGCAAACCAATGGGTTGTCGTTGTGCTCGCTCTCAGCCCTTGGGCTCAGGCGCTGTGACCAGCCCTTCACGTGACTTCGGTTCTGTCGTAGTCGTGACGACTGGGCAGGAAGGACACTTTGACGCTTGCACGATAGTACACTCACCAAGGACGCCCGCAACACACAATGGTGCTATTTGATATCATAGGCGATATAATCAATGTGCTAACGACCATTCTGTAGGGCGGAGGCGGACAATTTCCCTATCCGAAGGAGGTCTGGTCGCCAGCAGGTGCGTTTACAAAGCTCACCAGAGCAATGCTCGTGTTACTCACGTTTCTCCTGCGTTTGGGATCGCATAGGCGGCTGGTGGACACGCCCGTCAAATTGGAAATCAAATACTGCCATTGCGTTTGGTGGGATCTTGGCGGTAACTTATGGTGTATGGGTCCTTAGCGCTTCAAGAGAGGTCCGTCTAGTTCCTTCGCTATCTCTCCGGGAGTTTTTTTCTGATGGTTTTCGCCTATTCTTGTCTTTCTGTCACGGTTCTTTGTGGTGATGTAGGTGAGGCATGCCCCGCCGACTAGGCCGATTCCTTCGATGCTGGTACGTTCGTTCTTGTTCTTCTCAGCGGTCTAAGGGACGATTACGTTTACTGATTCCTCTTTCTTGCTATTTTTATGATAGTGGGCTAAGCAGTATGAGGGACAAAGAAATGTTGTAGAGGAGAAAAAACCTGAGGCATAGGGTGTTGTGCGGTCGGAGTTAGATGCAATAGAAGAATTCACTCCTCAGGTTGACCCGTTGATGTATGTTGACGACACCCGGGACGCTTCAGAAGGCGAGCGGACTTTCCATGAGCATCAGCCCGCGGATGTTGCTCCATCACTCATGAATAGGTTAATTCGAATTGCGTGACAGCATCGAGGATAATCAAGTCTATCTGTTGTCCAGTGATCCTGTTGCTCGTCCATGTAAAGCCAAGTGAAGATATCAAGAGCAATGAAAGCATCTATCAGTTCCACTTCTTTACTTCAAAAGACCTCACGCGACCGGTCTGAACAGTGAAGATCGCAGGCTACTCCTGCACAGGTAGAAATATACATAAAAGGTGGAAAATACAGTACTCGGGAAGACAAGAGATAACAACGATTAACTCTGCTCCACCAGGACGACATCTTTCTTCTCTGCCCTTGGTTTCGTTGCTCCCGCGCGAGTGTGTTTCCGCCGACGTTCTTCCTTGACGCGTTGTGCTTCGAGCATAGTGTGTTTGAGTTGTGCAGCTTTGTACACTGGTCTTGGCAAGCGGCGACTCCTGTATGCACAAGGGCGGGAAAGTTGCGAGGTGGACAAAGAGAGCTTGAATTAGATCCTTTACCGTTGATATCAAGGCATTAAATCGAACGTACCGTGCAACTTTAGCGATCTCAGAGTCCATAGTCCAGCGTGATCGTAAGCTATCGCGGTACTCCATTGCTGCCTTCTCGCGAGTTGTTATGATGCCGAGTTTCTCTGATGCACGAGCCTTCCAAATGCGTACGTTCCCATCATCTGAACCGCTCAAGACGAAACGGGCATCGGCAGTGTATATAGTGGATGTCAACCTGTGGAAGACAGCACAATAAAGTCAGACGTTTATGTAGAGAGGTATTAGACCAACCGTTGCATGCGCTTTGTATGATAGACCTCAGGCGAGCGTCCGATACCTTCCTTCCATATGCGAACGGTGCGGTCCCACCCACCAGACACGAATTCCGTACCAGTAGGACTCCAATCGCACGACATCACAGCTGCAACGTGCGCTTTATATATTTGGGTTGGTGAGTTCAGATTCCGGATGTCAAACGTGTACAGATTATGATCCTCAGAAGCTAACAAGACACTCGTTGGGAAAGTCGGTGACCAGGAGAGTGCGTTCGCACGGAAGCGCATCACGACTCGTCGCTCAGCTTTGCCGGTTCGGATATCGTACAGCGTGAAGGTGCGATCGGAGCCTACCGAGGCGAGGATCGAAGGCTCAGAGAGATTAAAGCGGATAGCGGTGATTGTTTCGGCAGAGGCTGAATGTGTGAGATTGGATATCGGTACGCTCCTAAGTCGTTCTGAGTATTAGCGAACAACATGCGAGAAAACACAGAAGGGGCGGACTTTGTCTCGTCCCATACTTGGACAATGTTTGAAGCAGTAGCGAATACGGGATCAGTTCGATGATGGTCTATTGAACTTATCGAACGTGTCAGCGGGCCTAAAGGGAGAAAGGAGGTAAATGACTGACTTGAACGCAAATTTCCCTGGGAAGACTCCTAGTGGCTTTCGTCCCTGAAACGAACAAGCTCAAGGGTCTGATGGCGAGCGGAGTAAACTATTGGGTACAACCTCTGAAGGTCCAGCATCAACTTCCTTTTCTCCATCTGCATCTGACAACGTTCGCGTATCCCAAAGTTTCACATTACGGTCCACACCACAACTGAGCAGCCGGTCACCGCCTGCCCAACATATCCCTGAAACCTTTCCCTTGTGTGCGCTAGGTAGCCGCAAGAGATGTCGACGTAATGGGATATCGTGAATGATGATTTCTATCGGGAGTCAATGAGTCTTCCCGGAACGTTGCCCTATGTTCGTGACGCACCTCCATCCCAGCTTGCGCTTGCAACGACACTTAACGATTGGGGCTTCCGGGAAAGGACTTCAACAGCGTCAATGTGTCCATCTAAACTACCGACAAACGGCTTTGAGAACATCCTCTCCATCTTTGCTGCGTTCAAGGCGCGCATTCGCTCTCGTTGTCTTGCAAATGGATGCATGTTCGGGTCCAAGTTACGAGACCGAGGAACAGGATCACCTCTCCGATTGGGAATGTGGTCCGTGGGGGAATGCTGAAGTACTTTGATTTTCTGATGAGTTACAATTAGCTGGTAGCTGTTCGTAGATGAATGAGCACGTACCATGGTTCAAAATATCAATAAATTTGTCCGCCACAAGCTGAAAGGCGCGTATGTCTGTGCCTTTTTGATCCTTTTTTCTTGCTTGAAATCCACCTTCAGACGCGTCCTCGCACTGTTCGTTGGCTGCTGAGCAGTTTGTAGTTGGTGTTGGTGAGAGTCAGTCAGACATTCAAAATTTAGGAGCGTCGATCCGGTGTTTTCCGAAACGCGGAAGCAGTCAGCAGCCGGGACATTTACTTGTCGCTTCTTGGGTTGCTACCACTTCAAATCACCGCTTGAAAGACTCACCCCGTTCACTGGTCCGACCGCACTGTTGCTAGAGAATGGTGCGAAGCACGAGAGCATCGAAGAATATCTCTGATGGTTTTAGTATCAAGACTGAGTCAGCTTTCAAAACGCGACGCGCTTCTGATAGAGCAACTGTCACGCGAGAGACGCGACGGAACGGAAGCAAAAGCAAGAAAAACGAACCGGAAACTGATGCGGAGGTCAGCGAGGATGAGAGTGACGCGTATATCCAAGATGAGGAAGAAGACGATGTAGTCTCCTTGAATAGCGACACACTCGACGATCCTGACTTTGACGCGTCAGGGCGCAAGAGAAAGCGTGTCTCGATCTCCAAGAGCTCATCTACGAAGAAGACGCGATCAAGTACTAGCTCTCCGGCCAAGAAGAAACGTGTTAAAGCTGGTGATGTTGACGGGGAATCTGAGGATGGCGTTGAAGTCGTTGGAACCGTCATTCAGGCACCGAAGACGGGACGCGGCATGTCTTAACTTCGCTGTTCGTTATCGTTGCTATTAACAGACACCTTAGTTCCTCCTGGTCAGATTTCGCAGAATACTTTGAACTTCTTGAAACAGTTACAAGATCCTGATTGCAACGACAGGACATGGTAAGTATCTTCTCATGCGGATGATTGCGAGGATTCTGATGTTTCGCGACATGTAGGTTCAAGCTTCACGGTAATCCAATAGCAGAATTCCTCAAGCATTTTATCGATTAGAGATTTTTCCCTCACAGAGCCCGTGTATCGACTCGCGGAGAAGGAATGGAAAGCTTTTATAGAAGAATTCACGGTGCTACTCACAGAAGCCGATCCACAAATTCCACCCCTACCACCTAACGACGTCGTACACCGCATCTATCGGGATATCCGTTTCAGTAACAACAAAACACCATACAAGACCAATTTCTCTGCAAGTTTCTCGCGAAGCGGCAGGAAGGGCATATTCGCTGGTTGTTAGTAATGTAATTTGTTGGAGATACTCGTCTAACGCTGATTTTTTTGCTTAGATCATCTGTAAGAGTACTTGCAGCCTGCTATTTGAACATACTGACTCTGATGTGATTTTGTTTACTGAAGGAGTAGTAAGGCATTCCAGTGAATGTGGCTTGACTTCGCTTCGTAGCTGACGACACACTCTAGTCAAACCAGGTGATAGTCTATTTGCTGCCGGAGTCTGGTGCCCGGAGAAAAATGAGTTACAGACCATCAGGTGCGGAATAGTTTAATTTTAATGTTTGTTCCGTACTAAGAGTTCAGCCTCAAGGAATAACATCCTCCGCTCATCACGTCGCCTGCGGCAAGTAATTTCGGATCCTGCATTCGTTGAGCTCTTTGGTGAGCCAAAACCCGGTCCCAAAGGTAGCCGATGCAACATTTTCGGAAGGGACGACGAACTGAAAACCGCGCCGAAGGGCGTTGACAAGGCTCACAAGTGCGCATTCTAATGTTTCGCCTCTTCGATCCGCTTTGAAGTTTCTGACTTACTGAGCGAAGGGACATTGACTTGTTAAAGTGCCGTTCGTTTTGCGTCATCCTCAAGTATGATAGATAACGTTGATTCTGGCTCGTGAAGCTGATGATTACCATTCTAGCTTCACAGATAAGGAGGTCCTTGATTCAAATTTCACAGAGACAGTGAAAAGGGTGGTAATGATCACCCGACCCTTCGTTCACTGGTTTGTCATGCTCTGCTCTCAGAAAGTGGCGGAATCCTGACCGTTCTATTCGACAGTCTAAACGACATGATGACTATCCCTCCTGATGATGATGAACCTGGTTCTGGATCGGAGAATGAAGATGGAGAATGAGTTCGGATCCAGTTTTTTTAGTTCCTCCAAGATGTTAAGTGTCCTTCAAGCTGTACCATGTTCTCAAGTATGGAATCTGCGAATGAGGGCAGGGTTCTACGCAGAGTCGGGCACAGCTATCAAGGTTTGGCAGACATTCACATTTCGGTCGAGAGAATGAAAAATAACCGGCAGCACAAACTATCGACCACTTCTCTACGCTTTTCCTTCACTTTCTAACGGATGAAGAACCAAGGAGCCAAATAGGGTAGATCTTTTTGGCAGGTTTAAGGGACGTGGCTTTACACACTCGACCACACGTATTGTACCTTCAAACGAGATAAGTCGTGCAATGGCTCAGGTAAACGTCTTCGCTTAACATCTACTGTCCATTGGCGTTGGCTCCGGATAATACGGTACCATAAACGGGTCGTGGAAGTGACGTTGATCTTGATCACCGTCGTTCAGAGTACAATGGTGGGTGCACATGCAGAATCGACGAGCCCCAAGAGTGCCATTCATAGTGACATTCGCTTCAGTTATTAAAGAAATGTATTGTCTACTCAACTGTCCTTATGAATCCTTCGGCATCATGCACACCCTGATTTGATTTCCTCATGCAGGGCTTTCAGTTTAGCTTCAGCAGGCTTGGCTTTTGCCTGTGCTTCATTCAAGTTCTTGGGGTCGAAACCCTTCCCCATATACACGAGTTTCCACTTTTCCTTCTCATACTTTCGGAAAACGTAAACTAGACAGAGAAGTGATATGATAAGCCTAGTGAGCAAACAGGGACCTGCGGGATCGATAGCGATAATAATACCTGCGATATACACCTTTGATTTAAAAGTCACCTTAACTTTCAGTCTATCTTTAATTGCCCACTCTGGATGTCATACTTTCAGTCATATAATATCTCAGTAATGGTATGAAGCTTAGCTTGCGTACTATTGCGTAATGCTTGAATGGCTTGGATATACAATAAAGAGGGGGGGAAGAATGTCGGAATGAACGAGCTCTATTCAGAAATGGTGGGCTAGGACTCAAGCATGAATGACTCACTGTCGTCGGCCGGAGTTCGTAACTGGATGCCTTTTTCTGCCCATATTTTATTAAGTTGAAGTACAGCATCCTCGACGGCTTTCTGTTCTCCTTTTTCATGGTTGGGGCCCGTCAAGTAGAAACCCTCCCCTATATATGCGAGTTTCCAAGGCCCATCGTTCTCAGGCTCATGCTGTAGGTAAGCTAGACAGAGAAGTGATAAGCAGCCCAGTGAGCGAACAGGAATCTACAAGATTGATAGCAGTAGCATCATCACCTGCGATATGCAACATGGAATTAACAGACAACTTCCGAACTTTCATTGTATCTTCCAGGTCCTTCCACACTGGATGGCATACGTCCAGTCATATACTACCTCGATAATGACACGGGGTTTAGTTTACGTACCATCCTGCAACTGTTCAAAAGCTATATAATCAAGTGGGGGGAAGGTCAGAACAGATGTGTGCTGTGCGGGAATGATTCAAACATGATATGAACTTACTTTTAATCTTGGTCGAGGTTTTCGTGCTTGATGCCATAATAACCTATTTGATATATTTTCTGGGTGCTTCCTAATATTTGCCGCTTCGTCGTCTGGGGGTGCAGAGTGGGTTCCATATGATTACTTAAATGAATTCCTTTGCACTTGATAAAATCACTCTTTGCATCCATCCAAGGTAATAATCTCAGAAGTTGAAGTAGCTATTTTTAAATCTGATGCAAAGCAACAGCGGCGACTCAAGTGGCGTCCTCGCAATCTTAGCACGCTTGTATGTATGTCATTTACGCGACAGGTCAGTGTGTGCTCAGACTTATACAGTTACATTAGTAAATACTTCAGCAAAGGACAGTATTCCCGCTGGCGTTACAGTAAATCTTCAACCAGGGTCCCAATTCAGAACCTTAGCCCACAGGTGTTGCTCAACTCCTCGTTCTCTTTGGTATGCATATACGCTGACCGATCTCTGCAGCCTCTACTAGATGCCTACCCTACAGCTTGCATCTAGAGATCAACAGCGTACATATACATAATGCCCAGGTACATTATGGAATACGGACTCGCCATAGACGAATACGGCAATACAGCCATATGTACGCATACGGTATCAAGAAGAATATAAACAATGCAATGTCAACCTTGTCAAGAAAGGAGAAGGATTCTTCAAGAAGTGTGAGCTCCATCCTTCGACCGCAGCCAATTTTCACCAGCATGAGGGTTGTGATGGTCTCTGACCCAGGCGAGCACAGCGCAGTGCAATGGTATCCATTGCCCCTGAGAATACACGTTGGAAGCGACTGCAGAGCCTGTAAAAGACTATCAATCACATCTTATGAGCAATAAAGATGAAAGATCAAGTTGCGTAAGCTTACCCAGTGAGCCTTCGAAACTTCGTATCGGGCCTTGCACTACCTTTGGCAAAAAGCGTGAACATGCATAGCATCAATCGAAGGCCCTACCATACAAATTCCCCACAAAAAAATGATGGTCGGAAGCCATACTGATGGTCTCAACCATTCAAGGGTCAAGGAGTTATTTGCAGGAAACCTATATATTATGATCATTGAACAATTCTTCGAAGCAGTCGGAAAAGATCATCTCTAGCAAAGAGTACTGAATAAAGAGATGTGTCAGTATAATACGATACAGCTTATCCAAGATATTCAAATCGTCTTCCGGACCATACAGCTAAAACACAGGCCTTCCTAGTCAACAAATGGTGGGAAGCAGAAAGGCCCGCCATGGAATAAATATATAGTCAATCTGGCGAATAAGCCGTTGCCCATCGATTGGATCTGCTTTGCCCAACTCGCGGCACATGACATTGCTTATCCTTGTCGACGGCATCGATTGAACAATCAGTGGTTGGCAGTACTGCGTCATCATGGAGGCCCTGGTCATCATGTCCTTTTTCTCAGCAGCGAGCAGACTCGTTCAAACATGTTCAAGAGCCTGTCACCGATGCCTTCCCCCAGTAATGATCGCGGGAGTAGGCGATACCCTGAGTCCTACTAGTATTCGGTTGTCAAAGTCCGGTACAAATGCCAGAATGGAAGCATTACAGTGGACCAGCCGAGCAAACGCTATAAACTCGTACATCTGAGCTTTAAATATGCAAGCTCGCCGTCGTCTGGACACGCGTTCATCGGAGGAAGTAACCTGAACCAATGTGAAGCCCAAGAATCGTCCGAAGCACCTACAACAGTCCAGCATAAATAGGATGGTCAGCGAGAACAAATGTATGTGTCGGTGAGATCTGGATACTCAAACATCCTCCCGTGCGCGCCGCGACAGATAATGCAGAGATCGAGTTTCACTACGTACACGGATGGTGCAGCACGTTCAACAGAAAACAACCAGTTGAGTCACCCACGCAGATTATCTTGGCTTACTCAGCTAGACAAGGAGCATGTACAAGACATGCATGACTCCCACTGGTTTGTATGCTTCGGTGGCACTGGGGCGACGATGCAGACGATGCAGACGATGCAGACGGAGAATATTGACGACCATTTGTCAAGTCAAAATGCAGGTCAAGAAGGGCAAATCACATGACTAACCTAAACCTTCATTCAATTCAACCCTTCATTTAGAACACAATAAAAACAGATTAACTATACAGCACGATCAACAGCGGACGCTTGTGTTTCCTACGAAAAAGCAGAAAGCAGGTAGAACAATGGAAGTGAAAGCCAGAACCATACGACCACGTTGTATAGAAAGAAGGAAACAACAGGGAGGGATAGAGAAGGCAAGAGGAAAGAGAAATGGGGGAAAGATGAAGATGAATATGAGATTCTAGAGGGACTATGAACCATTCCCAGCGTGCACCGGTGTCATCTTAGGTGGTGCTATATGCGATTGCTCCGAACCCGCTGGAGGAATCAATGGCTGCGCAGGACCTGCAAGTCCCGAACCAGGAGGATGCAAACCGGGGCCATGTGTGAGTCCCAATCCATGTCCGTTCAGTGGACCGTCGGGCCGTGTCCCGGGGCCAGCCAGGCCGGGAGTTCCAAGACGGCTTCCGGATCCAGGAGTTCCGGGGCCTGCAATGGGGAACACAGATGGTAGCGGCTTCGAGGAGACGGCGAGAGGCGAAATGGGCCGAGTCGTAACGCCCTTCGGAGTTGACACTCCGCCGCTGGCATGAGGAGAGGCATGCAAAGAGCCAGAAAGGCGCGAAGGCGAGTGTAACAGGCCAGGTGTAAAGACTGGGGGTGGTGCAGGTCCCATACCCGGCCCAGAAGGGGGTAAAGGTACTGAGGGAGGCGGTGGTGGAGTCTGAGGGGCAATCACAGTACCATTCCGCATACGAGGTGAACCCAGGGTGTTTGAAGACCCTTGTCGCGAGTGCCCGGCATGCGAGCGTCGAGACGAACCATCACTATGCGGAGGTTGTCCGAATCCGTCAGGAGGATCGTATCGAGACCTGTCATCGGTCCAGGGGTCACGTCGAGGAGGCTCCCTGTCTCTTGTATCAGGCCGCGGACCATTGAACACGGCCTGCATCGCTTGTGTGGGAGTCATGACAAACGGTGTTGTCTGAGGCCTATCTCTTTCGGGCGGCAGCGGTCCTAGCTGACTCATCGGTGGAGGTCCAGGTCGTCCTCGTTCTCTATCCCGCTCTCGCTCACGTTCCCTTTCACGATCTTCCTCCTGCTTCCAATACGGGCTTGATGGGATATGTTTTGAAAGCAAGTTAATCTGCTCAATTGCAGGCGGAGGGTGTCGTGATGGTGAATCATCTTCCAACTCGTGCGCACGAGCAGAATGTTGTGATGAAGCGCGCCCGGGTTGATGGTGATGGTGAGGATTATGCCGGTGAACGATATGATGATGATGTGGGACGCCTTGCAGCTGTTGGTGCGCATGGGGATTCCGATGCAAGTGTGGTGCATGCAGCCTTGCATACTCATCCTGCGCTTGCGCCTCTTTTGCATTGTTTTCGTGCCATAACCTTTCCTTCTCTCGATCCCTTTCTACCCTAGTATCCCTCTCTCGCCCATCTCGTCTTTGTTCTTTTCCATACCCGTTTACTACAGGTTGCTTTGATGGTCCAGGTATGCCATTAGGGCTAGCACCAGGCGGAACTTGAGCCCACTGCTGCCCGGACCCGCTCGACGTACCATATGGAGGCCCTCCATTCATAGCACCTCCGGGTTCGTATCCTTGCATTCGAGGAGGCGACGGTGATCGTCGCAGCTGACGTGTGTTGTGAGAATGGTATTGGCTCATCGGCGGAGGTCCTCCAGGGCCCTGCATAGTTCTCGGACCAGGATGATGTATACTGCCCATCGGTGGAGGAGGACCGGGAGGTTGATGATAGACACGGACGGGGGGTGGGGGTCCATATGGGTGATGTACGCTAATAGGAGGAGGTATGAACGGTGGTCCATGTCCATGTCCTGGAGGGCCCATTCCCTGGGGTGCATTATAGTCCATATAATGTTGTTCAAAGGGTGGTGCCATTCCTATCCCGGGACCGATCTCACCCATCACCGGTGCATGATACGGGCGGGAGCGTGGAACGGTCAGGAGTTGAAGGTCGTTCTGTATCTCCTGTGTTGAAAGGACAGACAGCGACGGGTAAGTATAATCCTGGTCGAATGCTTCTCCACGTTTTCGGCTTGATTTTGCGCGATCCTGAGTGGCGTCTAGGGTCGCATAGTTTACCAAATCATGGGCAGTCAAGGGTTTCGTCGATACACGACCGACAGGGCCTTGCGGAATGGGTCGCGCTAAAGGTGGAACAACTTATTATCTATGTGAAATTGACGTGCGTAGAGCAACGTACAAATTTGAGGACGATCCAGAGCTCGTTTTTCTCTCTCAAGTCTTCTTCTTTTCCTACTAGACTCAGTGAACATCTCCGTTTGCAGATCATCTTTCTCGTACTGAAAAGTAATCAGAAACGTTATCAATGAGCCAGGAAGATAGCTGCGTACCTTCCACCAGCTCCAAATAGCATCTTCTTCAACTTTGCGCATCAATGAGACGTGGTCATCTTCGCACTTTCTTTTCTTCGCAGCTAGCTCAAGCCTTCTATCGTGGCGTGTTTGTAGCTCGTTTTGCAAATGTAGCATCTCCGGATGAAGGCCTGCGTTGCTCGTGTGAATATCCAACTCATGTGGTACTAGAATAGACGGAAACTTACCCTGAAGTATCAGTGCCTCTTCCCTTGCCAAATCTTCCATCTTTTCAACATAAAGCGCCTCTCTCACCAGGGCGAACCGGAGTTCAATTTGTGCGAGCACGTCAAGTGCTTCAGCACGGTGGGCGGGCTGCAATTCCAGCTCAGCCTCCTCAGCCTCGACTTCCGGTTCAACATCAGCATCACGCCCTACTTCGTTGTCGGGTTGATCGGCAATCTCAGCACCATCCTCATCGCGGCTAGGAGCAGCAACTGTCTCAGGCTCAACTGGCTCAGCCTTGACGGGCTTCTCCGACATCGTGCTGACCGGCTCTTCTACCGCTTCCTCATCCGGCTCAGGTGAGGTAGAAGGAGTTGTTGTCGGCGATTTAATGAGTTGTTGACCGGCCATGATAGAACTGCCTGACGGTGCAGCTGGGACGACTGGGGCAGTGTCGGCATTCTTTGCGGGTTCCTCATCGTCCTCCTCATCATCCACCTCGTCGACCGCATCGCCGGTGACTTCATCCTCCTGTTCGCGAGGATCATCATCGTCTTCAGATTCCATTGAGTAATCGCTACGCGGAGTAGCAGCAGCCGGGTCGGCGGGGTCTTCCTCTGTGAGTGCGGCCGACGATTCGCGGGCGTCATCGTTCTTGACCATAGGCACGACCACCAGTGAAGGTTTGCTGGGGTATCGGCATTTTCAAGTTCAGCATCAGCATCGGCGGGATTATCAGGGTCACGACCATCGTCGCTTTCATCGTCGTCGGCGTTGTCGTTGTCGCCATCGACATCCGACAATCGACCATCCATAGCAGACTCACGTGGTTCATCTCCCTCGTCTTCATCGTTATCTTTGCGAGCAACAACGTCAAGAGCGTGGCTCACGTTCGGATTTGAATTCTTCGAGGCAGCACTGGTGGCCTCGTCACTCTCGTTGGACTTACGGCCATTGACCTTGTACGCCCAGTCCCACATGGGTTCGGGGACGATACCGGAGCGCTTTCTCCTGGCTACGCGTCGGATGTCCTCGTTGGGAGTGTTGCTGTGGGTAGATGCACGGCTTGCATCTTGCTCGTCCTCTGTGAGTTCTGAGAGCTCTGAACTGCTATCGAGGCCGGCAGCTTTCGTTGTGGAGGGGAGTTTCTTGGACGGGGGATCTGGGGGCGGGGAGGGAGAGGGAGAAGTGAGAGAGCCGGAGGAAGCTCTGTAGCCTGACTTCGTCGACATTATCGACGTTGAGCACAATAACAGCTGCAACGACGACGGAGATGAGGGAGAGGAAAGGAATAAAGACGGGCGGACCGAGTGTTGTGCAGAATGGACCAGAGGGACATTCAGGGCTTGTGAGAATAGTTGCACGTGATCTAAGATCATCAAGTTGGACCCCCGACACACTCTTACGTTTTGTTTATTTTGCCATCACTAAATTTTGACTTGCTCTTTTCCAAATCAACAAAGTGTGAAGAGTAGAGGGCACAACGACTGCTCGTGTGGCATTGTATAGAGTCATTCATACAAGATGAGACCACTTCCAAGGCATAATCGCCACAAAGGGGACTCGACTCGGGATCTTTCTTTCGTTACTGCAAGGCTGAGAGCTACTAACTCATTGGCATTAGCTAAACAGCATCAGACCATTCACCAAACGCGTCTTTACAAAAAAAACCACCAAGGGAACGTACCTAATAACCTGGTCACGTAATCAGGGCCAAACTACCGCCCTTCCACCATGCTGCTCAAGATGCTTCTCAACACTCCCGGAATATCGTGAGTCTCAGTCACGCGGAAGCCCCGGCCACGGAAATATTTAGGAATCCTATTCATGTAACCGTGTATATCAAGAGAGTCAATTCATTAAGGAATCGGGAGAAGACGATTACCATGCCGCTTCAGCTCCCTCTCCAATGCAAATCAACGCGGTATGCACTTTTGGATTCCGGTTCATTGCCCGTTGCAGGTCCTCCGCGGTAATATTATACCTTGCGAAGTTCGCGTCGGAAATAGCGATGACGAACCAGTCGTCTGAATCCAAGGCAAGAACAAACTAGTTCAACACTGCCGGATCGTGCGTTTCAGTGCTTACCTGCGTCGAACTTCGCCACCTCATCTACAGCCTTCTCGATAGCTTCGACTATGAACGAGCCGGAGTCGATAGGTAAGACGCTTCCTCCTTCTACAGCAAGGAAGACGCACCGGTATAATCACCCGCAAACGTATACTGTGTGATCATGTTCATCTTCTGAATTACTTTCCACCTTTCACGAATCTCCACCGGTGGCTTATCCGCCTCCACCAACGGTATCGATGGTGAATCACCAGACTTTGGGCAATACATCAGATCGTACACACATTCAAACACAGTTCTCTGGCTGGAAATACGCACATGTCCAACGATCTACGGGAAAGAATTGCTTGCTCTCAGATATCAGTTACAAAACAAGATCGAGGAGGCACCTACATCCCAAACATATTTATCTTGCCTCGTCAATTTGGTGAACGTTTCCATGAGCATCACAGCTAAATGGAGATTCATTTATCTATATAGCAAAACAACGGAGAGGACGCACCCGTCTCGAACGACCTTAGAAGACGACCATCATATTGGAACCGATACCTACGCATCACCCATGTGTCGTAATCTCGTCATTATATGCTCAAGAAGGAACGTGAACTCACATTGATCCACTAACATCGAATAAAAATCGAACCCTCTTTGGCCTAGCCGATATCCAACTCAGTTCAATTCCCCCTGACGACTGAGTCTGCTAGAGTGAACGTACTTGATCTGAGGTCTTCCCAGCTCAGGTTTCTCCGTGCCGCGTCTCTTATAAACCGTCGCCTCTCCCGTAAGACCTTCCATCAGTCTGCTATCGTCTAACTCGCCATCCGTCTGACGCTTTATCCAGACGCGCTCTTCCTCACGTGCAGCCAGGTCTGCCGCCAAATTAATGTATGTCAGCCAACCCTCCCGTACCTTCCTGAAAAGGTAGCACGCACTCTCTAAGAGATCGAATAGCTGAGTAACATGCGCGTCCACTTCCGTAACGAGCCGAGAATACTCCGTCGCCTCGCCCGCGCTCATATTAAGCTCTGCAAGACGTCGTTTGAGCTCTTCCCGTGCCATCTCACGCGCCTGCTCTTTGATGTGTTCTGGAACCTCGTTCTTCAGCTCGTCTGATACCTATTCGCCATCGTCAATGTCGCAAGTTACGCGACTGAGAAGGGTATAACCCACCTGTTTGATGCCATGACCCTTGAACAGACGCATGTAGCCTCCACGACCACCTAGTCCGGCAGTGTCCCGCCCGCCGGTCTATGACCGGGTGAGCGAGCAGTATCTTGACTTGGAATTGGAATACGTACCCCGCCAGCCCAAGTATTCCCGCCTGAATGTTCCTCATTTTCGAGTCTTCCTTGCCAAACTTCGGACCCTTGAGATCCATTGGGCCTTTCGGCTCGAATTTCACGTCACTAACCCGTTTCTTTGCTGCTTCGCGCGCTGCTTCCAGTCCTAGATATCTCACTTTCAAGCTATTCATGGTATACGGATATTGCGTCGGCGGCTGAGTGTAGTGAGGATGTATAGTGAAATACACACCCGTGCTTGTTGAAAACCTCAAGCAAATAGTCCATTGCGTCAGGCTTGTACACGTCGAAGTCGAAAATGTTACGCAGCGTAGATTCAAGCGAGTCATCCGGGTAAGCTCGCATATGACGGACAATATTGATCAGTTCTAATAAACACCAATAAACACAGGATCGTTGTTCAATGGCGTTAGTACACCGATGCAAAGATCAAAGACAATACCTCTCAATGAGTAAGGGTACGCCAACTTGCCAGCATCTGCGGCCTGTCGTAAATCCTGAAAAGCCGCAACGAGGCGGCGGAGTGTGTCTGTGTCCACCTCTGGTGCAAGTTGTTGTAATAATCGACGTTCGGAATCAAGGTCTGGATTGGACACTGAATGACTGAAAGAGACGCTTCAGCGTGCAAGAAGGTGAACGACGATAAGTAAACTTACCAGCTAAAGCTATCGCCCAATACTTGGAGGAAATGATTGCCCAGAAATGCTTCAGGTGTCAAGCATCAGTGCCTCATCTGACGAAACGAAGCAAACCCGTGGAAGACGCACGATACCCGGGCCTATTCGCCAGTAAAATCATCCTGAAATTCCTGTGTACTACAATGTCATCCGGTCGTTCTCTCACGGGCCGCACGCGCCTTCCATCAGTAAGCGTGACTTCCCCGTGTGCACCAAGGCTATGGAAGGCTGCAACAACGTGTGCAGGAGCCTTGTCAGCTTCGTCGATGACGATAACCCGTCCATGTATAATCGCCCGTAGGAGCGGAGAATCCTCATACCGCAAAATTCCACCTGATAAGGTGGTTGTGAACATGAGCTGATTCACTGTAGTATCGCGGTGAAGTTGTACATATTCACGAGGGCGACCGAGGAGCTGGGGAAGCAGCACGGTGAAAAGATGGGTATGAAGAAAACTAGCGAAGCTACACGAACCTGGCATAGCCTGATGATAGTAGTCGTCAAAATATTTCGAGCTATCACCAAACAGCATGAAACTTACCTATCAATAATTTTGTTCTTACCGACACCCTAAGATAACAAATCGGTCAGCATCTCCATGATCCGAACAAAACATCAACGCATACTTGATTCCCAAGCAACACCAAATGTTCCCTGAGAAGCTCAAGATCAAAGGCTATGTCCCCCATGAGACCCGATTGGAGGCTATTATCAAAGAAGTGCTCCATGTGTGGGATGTGTGATGCGGCGCCTTCTGGATCTTGACCGGGATCAAAGTGCGGGATAACGACTGAGTGTGAGGAAGCAGAGGCATCAGCCTGGCTTGAGTCGATAGTGAAGATGAGACTGCTATCGCTCTGCACCGGGGGGCCAATTATACTGCAAATGATCAAACAATATCTTAAATGGTTTTGAACACGCAGGTGAATACATACAGTGCTTTGTCGAGGGACGATCTTCGACTCCGAAAATATCGCATCCAGTGCCATCTTCTCTGCGGGCGGCAAGAAGTCCGCGAGAACTGCACGTCGGATGTGTGCATACAGGTCATCATCCCATGATGCAGCTGTAATACGTCTCGCGATTCTCAGCAAGGTGCGTGTTCCCAGTTTTCTGTTTTTCATCAACCCCGAGCCGTTTCCAACAGAACCAGGACTAGAGACAGTCGCAAACATGCTCTCGCGGTATTTGGTTGCAAAGTTGATAAGCGACGTCACAACTGTTTCAGGACATCCCGTCGAGAGTAGAAGGAAGTCTCCTCTTCTTTATCCATCGGTTGTGCAAGCACTGGGAAGAACATGTTCACATGTTCGTCCGACAACCAGTCTCGCAGTAGCAGTGATTTGGAAGCCGTCGAAATTATGCGGAAGGATGGATGAGGCACCGATAGCCCTGATTTTGCCATCTGTTCATCAAGTTAATCTTATCAGGGCTCATGAGTCGGGAGTAATAAAGGCCAACCTCTTCTTCGGATGCACCAGCAACCATCCTGCGCCCGTCCCAAAGCTCTAATTCTCGATCTTGAGTCAGCCTCGACAACGATCCCGCAGTTGCTCCAATCACATCGGTAGCAGAGAGGTTCACGAGTCTGCCGCTCCAGGAACCCTGGATCAACAAGCTACAAACTCCGAGAGTGAAAAAAAGGATCAGACGTCCCTTTTGAAAGGCAAACCTTGGTCGCCAGCTTGTTGCGCCTCCTTCCTCAATATTGCGTCGCATCAAGAGCTCCCGCCCTCCTACCTCCTTGTAAAGATGGACAGAGTCCATTTCATAACCAAGAAGCTCCGCAAAGAGCCGCAATATGATAGATGTCGAACATGAGGCGGTCGCAGGCTGAGCCGGTGGTATAATTGACACGTCCCAACCGATGGCATGTGCTTGCATCAACGCCGTTAAACTTGACAACAAGCGTTCTGATGGTATGAACTGAGTTCCATCGAGCATCGTAGTTTTCTTTCCAAGTGATGGAGGAGTAAGATAAGTTCGCGGACCCGCAGATACGACATGGACAACAGGCCGGGAATCAACATTACGATTAAAGGATATTCGTGCTGTCCGATCATCCACGCGTTCAATTCCGCTCAGGTGGAAACCTAACAACCCTGATCCATCAGCAGACCCTATTGAAGAGCGATTCCTAGAGGACCAATACCGACTCCTTCGCATAACCGACTCAACGTTGACCAACCGGGAGCAGAAATGGACAGCATTGCGGGATGAAGGGTTAGAACAAGTCTTGAGAGCTGCTCAGGGCTCAACTGGTATTCGTGCATATCCGGAGGTGGAAAAGCTTGGATAAGTTGACGAAGTTTCATGAGTGCTGTTTGCGGAAACGCCGGAAGCGGAGCGCGGGCGACACCAGCTAGCGGCAGGCGGAGTCCGTTTGCGTATTCCGCCGATAAGATAACCTTTTTGACCTTATCAAAGAACGTATTTGTATGTGGAGCAGGGATGCTATTCTCAAGGGCGAGGGCAGCGCCGACAGGATCAATGAAGCGCGATTGGAAGCGACTCCGAAATGGGGGATCAAGAGGATGACCAGGGTATGGGGGAACTGGAGCCGCAATGGCGATAACTCGGAAATTTCGATGGGCAGGAATGAAAGTTATATCGAAGTCGGTATTGCAAGCATCTAAAAGCTCGAACCGAGCGGGATGTAAGATATGTGTACCATCATCCAGATTACTGCATGATTCAAAGTCAGGGCGGGAAGGTAGGACTGGGAAACTACGAACATTTCTCTATTCTCCAGTAAATTATTCAGCACAGGCATGATGCCCCGTTCGGCTTTCTCTACGCCTTCGAGGATCAGGACTCGACCTTGTTTAGCCGCTCTTACTGCTGCACTGTCGACGTACGCCAGGGTACCATTCGCTCGAATTTCTCGGCCTTGTTTAAGTTCGGTTTCACCCACGTCGCGATGCAACGCAATGTATTCATACTCCGAGTTTATTAATCTAGTTGCATTAGTTCTAAATGTCGTTGAATGACTACGGGTTACCCACCTGCAGAACGTCATAGCAAGCCTACGAGCATACGGGCCTGGCTGAGAGAGCAGGAAGATGTCCTGACCAAGAAGAAATTTCTGAAGCATAAAATGCATATTGTCTAGATTCGTGGACTCCTGTACATCTAGAAGCGCTTTGGAGCGAGGAAGACGAGACGGTTCTTGACTTTCCGGAACATGATAAGTAATGTTCCCAAGCTGCAAGGTACCTATAGTAGGAGGTATATCCGTGGATATAGTGCGAGCTATTTGCACCAGTCTCCTCTTCGGTTGTGACATCGGGTTCAATTTACGGGACTGTCTCGTCAGAGTCGCCCTTGTAATATATCTAATGGGCTGTACAAGCATGCGGTGGGGATTAGTAAGAGACTGAAGTTCGGGTGTTTGTACGCCCGATGGCCGACTCTGAAGAGACTTGTGATTTTCTAGCGAAAGGCACAGACTCAATATCGTGGGGAGAAGAGCAAGGTTTCATTCAAAGTCAGAGAATCAAGTCATAGTCTCTGCGATGCGATAGTGCAGAGACGTGCTTCAAGGAGGCTTACCTAGCAAGGAGGCAAGAAGTCAAGGGCTCACTTTAAAGAAGTGATTACCTCATTTGGGAACCGAGTCGATGATCTTCCAATTTTGGAATATTGATCGACGCTCTATCGTGTCATGCTCGACACTCGACAATCGTCAATGCACTTTACGATCAACGCTCAACCAGCAGAAGACGCTGCTGGAAACGGTGAGTGTAACTGCTACGAGTTGTTCGGTCTAGGCCCTGATAATGAACGTCTGGGACAGAATTTGTGAGGTTGAATAATATCAACCTCACCGTACAAGACGTGTAAAGTCCACGTCTATCTACTTTTACCATGGCAGCATACTTCTTCGCCTCGCCGGTCGACGTCGACATCAATCTCGAGGGTGAAGATGAGAGGAAGCAGGTCGAGGTAAAGGTTGAGAAGGAGAAGCCGATACGGTGCCCTGTATACTACGATGGCGAGTCTGTCGTCGGTCAGGCAAGCTGCACAACGCGTGTCACTGGAACAGAGAGTTAACTTTAATGCACTTTCTAGGTGTTGGTTCGTGTACGTGACGGAAAGAAACTCTCGCATGACGGTATCAAGATCGAATTTGTCGGAGCTATCGGTCCGTTCTCGACTCGCATTAGGTTGTGGGTGTTGACACCCATGTTTTCTAGAGCTGTTTTATGACCGGGGTCACCACCATGAATTCTTGTCGATGTCACAAGAACTAGCCGCCCCAGGAGATATGCGACAAGCGCAAACGTTCGACTTCGCATTTAAAAACGTGGAGAAGCAATACGAAAGCTACCAGGGTATCAATGTCAAGTTGCGGTGCGTTACTCGTCATTATTGTCTAGACTATCTCGCAAAATACTGATCAATACTCAGGTATTTCATACGAGTGACCATTGCGCGACGAATAGCAGAAGTCGTCAAAGAAAGAGACATTTGGGTACATTCATACCGCATGCCACCCGATTCGAACAACTCTATTAAGATGGAGGTCGGGATCGAGGACTGTCTCCACATCGAGTTCGAGTACAACAAGTCGAAGTACACTTATTTTTTCCTTGTCATGCGCTTGAGGTTTGACGGCAAATAGGTATCATTTGAAGGACGTGATTGTTGGCAGGATCTTCTTCCTGCTTGTGCGCATCAAAATCAAGCACATGGAACTCTCCATCATCCGGCGCGAAACGACGGGTGCACCTCCGAACCAGTATAACGAGAGCGAAACGATTACGAAGTTCGAGATCATGGATGGTGCTCCTGTAAAGGGTTCGATCTTCTTTCTCGCGCGTTATCATTACGAGTCGCTTATTCAGCTTCCGTTTCATTAGGGGAGACGATACCGATCCGCCTGTTCCTCGGCGGTTTCGAGCTCACACCAACCTTCCGTGAAGTGAACAAGAAGTTCAGTGTAAGGTACTATCTCAATCTGGTGTTGATTGACGAGGAAAACCGGCGATACTTTAAACAGCAGGCAAGTATACATATCTTTCTATGTCATCAAGCATTGACAAGCGGACCCTCGAACTTCTCTAGGAAATCACTATTTTCAGGATACCTGATGTAAGCAATATACTCTCACAACATCCCAGTTTTCACTGACTCACCCTTCGAACGGGACGAACAGAATTAGCTCTCTCGTGTTTATGGATACATTCCTGTACTTATTTATCAGTTTGTTTCAACCGCGGATTCTGACATTCACACTGAGCTTGCGGGCAACTTTACAAAAAACTGGGGTATTTCACTACGCCATGAGAACAAACGAATACGAACCGGAACGGGCATAGGGGGGAGACGAAACCCGAAAACATTCCGAAAAGGGCGGTTGCAGAGCACAAAGAGAAGGGTGAAAAACGAACAACGAATTAATATTGAACGATAAACAAAGAGAAGACATTGAAGAAAAGGCCGTCTACTGAACTTCAAGTAAGTTACCGAAAAAAGCATACGTGAGGTCCTTTATGTCGAGCGAGGAGCAAAGGAACGCATACAATCATCTCAGGCATCGTCTTGTCGCAAACTATCGGTCCTTCTTGAACGGAAACGATCCGTAACATCCGCCTCATCATCATCCGCGGTCCATCCTTGACGCAAAGCGGAACGTA
This sequence comes from Inonotus hispidus, assembly GCA_024712875.1. Taxonomy (NCBI): domain Eukaryota; kingdom Fungi; phylum Basidiomycota; class Agaricomycetes; order Hymenochaetales; family Hymenochaetaceae; genus Inonotus; species Inonotus hispidus. Next base: position 421,928 of record CM045723.1, on the reverse strand, counting down.
ATCCTGTCATAGACGTAGATCGACCACTTTCATACTCATGACGCTTGTCAAACTTGTAGGAAGTCGGGCTTGCACTAGCGCTATGCGAACTCTCGAGGTCTGTCGACTCACTAGCACTGAAATCAACAGATTCAATTCGCATACTCTGTCTGGTCGCGAAGGAACCTGATGATGGTGTTGGTGTGCGGCGCGTCGCTACCCGACCAATGCTCTTGATTCGCATCAATTCGCGGTCGGTATGCGACACATGAGTTTTCGTGGAACCCGTTGACGTTGTATGCGCGTGCGCGTTTGAGAATGCTGACGACGGTACAATTGTCGCATTGGAATAGGTGGGTCCATGTCGTGCTGCAACGGTCACGCGTCTGCCGCTCGCAGGCGTAGCGCTCTGTAAGCTCGAAGAACTAGTCGAGCTAACTGCACTGAGTCGACGCGGTCGACTTATGGGTACACCAAGTGCTTCATTAACACTCGGGAACTCAACCATATTCCAGTCGCCGTCATCTCCGGCAACTTTCTTCTTTCCTCTACGTACCCGAGGTACAGTCTCAAATGGACTGTATTTGACAGGTGAGGGTTGAGATTCACCACGGTACGACTGACGACGCTGACGATCATATTGTGCGACGCGCGACGCGATACGATTCAATCCACTCTCTGCGGTTGCAAGCTCTGAGATGCGGTATGCTTCAGCCTCGCTATCGGCAAACGGGTCTGCATCGCGCAATGTACTCCCATCCGTATCAGGGCCGGTCGTAGAGTTTCCCGACGCGGACGTCATCCCTGGCGTCTGTGGTGCGCGCCCGGTCGTGCTCACTGACCGTACGGAGCTGTACTTGTAGTTGCGCGCATGCTCGGACCGACCAGTGTGCGGTGTTGTGGCAGGGGTCGTGTCCTCATTGGTAACAGAAACACGTTGTGCAAGGGACGCATCGGGCCCAGCAATTGACGAGTCTATCGGAGGGGGAACCGGTACACCCTTACGACGCAGGGAACTCGACTGCGAGAGGTTACTCTCATTGCTCGTACTCTTTTCCAAGTGCGGAGGATCCGCGCGTGACTTCCCTTCTGCCGGGTTTCCAGGCAACCCAGGAGAAAGTACCGGCGGCGGCTTTCTTTTGGTCGAATTGCTTGGTGAGACTCCCGACTTTATAGTTCCCTTCTCGGTAGCCTCCTCTACGTTGTCCAAGGCAGTGGATTGTGTCTGAGTGTTGCGGTAGTCACCGAAACTGTGCCGTCTCCCACTGGCCGTCCTTCTTGGTGGGATTCCAGGGAACTGCGATGCGAGATTGTTGACAATGCTGAGCGAATCGGACGCTAAGCTGCTTGAGGACATGAAGCGCCTGTGCCCACCGGGGAACAGAAATTCGGAGCTAGTACCGCTCATCGGCCTCTGCTCTTCCGTCGGTGAGAATCTCAGATTTGGTCGTCTGGGTGTTATTGTGCCCATGGCATCCGTCGCGCGACTCTTGCTCTGAACAACAGATTGTAGTTCTCGTGGCAAAGAAGGATGCCCCGCCAAAGATGCAGAAGGAGGCGCGATTGCCGAAAGGGAACGAGTTAGTGACCGAGACCGGGATGACTTTCTTGAGTCCGAATCCGCGCGCCACTTTTCGTACGATCCGTCTGCAATAATCGTACCCCGTTTGTTGAAAGTCGCTGTAAGGACTTCTGCAGGTGGGACATCGAGAACGGAGAGTCGCACGTCCAGCGCAGGAGGTGTACGCCCGTCATAATGCACGGTTACGCGTTGGGGACGTGGGCGGGGCGCGCCAATTTCATCGCGGGTATCAGTCGCCCGTGGCATGGAATAGAACTCCTCGGCCGTGGGGGAGAGGCGCACAAAAGTGCTCGCGCGAGGGTTGGAAATCATGGCCCTAATCTGCGACATCGTTCGCGATCGTCGGCGGCCGGTGTCACCAGAAATGCTAGCACCTTCTCTGTGTTTGGAAAGGGTCAGCATGCGCAGAAGATAATGGTGAAGTATACTAACGCTCGTAAAGCACCGAATGCGAGACAGCAGCGTGACACCATGAGGAGAATCCTCCTCGCGAGTACAAGCGAAAAACTCCCGCTGAAAAATCCCAATAAAGTCTCGACCGTCCCCATCTTGATACCGATAGCAATCCAGACGACGCCACTTAGCGTGGGCATCTCACAGTCCCCAAACACGCTACGACCAGTTCGTCGTTGATGAAGTAAAGAAATCGCCACATAGACAGAGAAGCAGAAGATAAAAACCTGAACGAGGATGAGGAGTGCCAGAGTCATGCTTGTGAGAAATTGCCAAAGCGTTTCATCTCTTCCCGTGGCGAAACCAATTGCGAGGTAGGACTGCCCTTGGCGATTCTGAAAGACCCCTGTAGTTCAGGAATTATATCAGTATCCGGCATCACGCCGCGTATCAAATGCTGCGCACTGTAACTGATACCAAGGAACGAAGCGAGCTCATTCATTCCGACAGTGACCGGTATTAAGGCTAGCAGCGCGTATTTTGCGATGACGTATGGTATCTTCGGCAGGGTGGGAATGAAGTGGGACCTTGAAAAAAGGTAAAGGAAAGTAGTGAAGAACAATATTGGTACAAGGGACAGAACACCTGACATCTCCGAGCTTAGCAGGCTGACAATTGGCAAGACGTGAGAGCTTACCGATAACAATGTCAAAGATTTTGAAGGTCCTCAGGTGATTGCGAGCAACAGGAATGATGTGGGAGAGGAAATCGAGGAAGGCGACAATGTAGAATGCTGAACCATCCGCGACCACCATGAGATGCCTTCTCCTAAAAGACACATTGGTTAGACCGTCTCTTGACTTCTGGCCACAAGTCCATGTCGTCCAACCAACAACCTTCACACAGGTAGCCCACTCGCCTCAGTCCGGCACCCAGTTCCTCCCAATCCTCTTCTGGTAACAACTCATAAGAAGAAAATTCAACTCACCTCCCTGACCTCCAGTAGACAGCCGTAAGTAAGGCAAGAAAGATGATCTGCACAGCAGCGGGTATGAAGACTATGCCATGCTGTAGCCTTGTGAGTGCCACGCATCGAACGATTGTCGCTGCAGAAAGGCAGCTCGAGCTCATCAGACACAGTGACTGTACAAGATGTCGTGTCGGTGAGAGTGTGCTTTCGTATTCTCTCAGAGGTACGATCGCATAATTCGGTGTCCAGATTCCGGGGTAGCAGAATCTTGGCACCGATAAGAGACGAAAAGAGCGGAGGTGAAAGGAGAGCGTTAAGGAGGGGAATGCAGGCCTGCTGCAGAGTGTACAGACCAGGTCTGATGATGGGTGATCAAGAGATGCGTAGAGGTTGCTTTTGGTCAGTTCGCGTTGCTACAGTCATAATCGGCACGGCAACCCCCGTCTAAAACCAATCACCGTCGCACTCACAGGCCGATGAGGCTTTTAGAACATTCCTTTCTTCACGTTCAAGTCGAAGACACGCCCAACGTAAGACCTGAATATGGCCACCACTTACCGCGGTGGCTCAAAGATGGGGGAAGTGTGTCAAGCCACAGCGCCGATCGTTTTAGTTTAGTTGAGTTTGCAAATCGCGGATCCATGGCATGACGTCCCGTATTGGAAATGATTACACGTGCAAGGTTTGCACGTGATGACATAAACGATGTGGACCCAGGACAGGACTGGACAACAATCCTCTCCCTTTCTATTCTGATCTTGTTCAACCATAACCTCTAGCCATACCTCTTCTGCATAATTTCTACCATGTCTGACTCCGATGGCGACTTCTCAGATGAACTGCTCGAGCTCGCCGGTGCCGGGGAGAAGAAGCGAAAGAAGTCATCTTCTCGATCACACGTGAAACGACGAAAGGCAGTTGAGTGCGTAGCTGAACGGATACCATTGTATCCCTATTAATATTCGGCTCTATAGTTTGCCAAAGTCTGACTCGGAGCAAGAGTATGAAAGCGAAGAGGATGACTCAAATCCGTATCCTTTGGAGGGAAAGTACATTGATGAGGCGGATCGAGAACGGTGGGCTCTATTGTTCCTGGGAGCCCGGTGGCTGGTCTAACTTTTACTTAAGATTACTGCAGATGCCTGAAATCGAGCGGGAAAATATCATCTCGCAGCGCATGGACGAGATCCAACGATTCCAAGACAAGCGGAACCTCGATCAAATGCTGCGAGAGCAACGAGGTGAAATTGATGGCGTAGCAAAGGCAGCTAAACGTAGGAATCAGGCTACCGGGTGATGGCCCTTCATTCTAATTCCTATGCTTAGGACCTCACCAAGCGAGAGGAGCTACGGAAAAGAAGAGCCGAAAGCTGGACGAGTTGAAAGCGAAGCGAAAGGCAAAGAGCGAGAAGAAACGGGTACTTGGTACCATTATTACTTGTGTCTTCATACATTCTCACACTCGTTCGGAACAAGGCTCCTTCGCCAAAGCGCGAGCGTTCTTCATCACCTATGGACATGGAAATGTCTTCCGAAGATGAGGAAGACGGACAAATCAGCAAAGTGCAATTGCAAGACGAGCGTGAAGCGCGGTTACTGAATACGGGTGAACCAGAAGAGGAAGAGGCCGCAATCGAAGATATAGAGAAGTCTCGTCTGTCCCGTGATGCGCTAAAGCAGTATGCGAACATGCCTTGGTTTGAAGACTATGCCAAAGGTATGCACACACTCTGGCAACGTTCAGAGTTATTATACACGTTGTTATTTTAGGCGCATGGGTGCGGTATCTTAACTCAAGAGGCGAAAATAAAGAGCCTGTATATCGGATGTGTGAAGTTGTCGGTGCGTGTCTCGACGTCATGATCCATTCTCTTGTTAAGACCTTTTGACAAAGGGTTGGCCGTACCTAACCCGAAACCATACAAGATCGATAACGAATCTTTGGACACCAGACTGGAACTGCGATACGGAAACGCAGTCAAGGCTTTCACATTGGAGAACATATCAAACGGCACCTTTATCGAGGTATGCATTGATGAGACTCTAGACCATTCGCATTGGCTGGACAAACCATACTCAGACCGAATTCCGGCGGCTGAAAGCGCTACTCGACCATGAGAAGCTTAAGCTTCCCACAAAACGTGCTTTAGAGAAGAAGGTGGAGCAATTCTTAGAGCTTCCGAAGCACACCTTGACAGAGGTGAGTCAACTATCCTCCTTTCGCATTGTAACTCGCATACGAAAGGACAAGCACAGTCGGAAGTAGCTGCAATGGTCGAGCGCAAAGCCCGTTTATCCAACAACATCCGGGGACTCTCCAAAATAACCCTCGAGCGCGCCGAACTCGTCCGACGACGAGACCTTGCCCAACGTCGTCGCGACTACATCGAAACCACCCAACTCGACAAAGAAATCGCGCAAATCGACGCTCTCACCTTGCCCAACGACAAAGCCTTCTCGGATAAGTCGACTAGGGAGAAGGAAAAGGACGTTTTGGAGATGATTAATGAGCGGAATCGGCAGGCGAATCGCGAGGCTGTGAGACGCGCTGAGGCTGCTGAGGTGGAGAGGAAGAGGAAAGCTTGGAAGACGAGGGTTAATCCAGGTTCGAGACCTGGGACGCCTGGGATTCAAAGGTTCGTCCATTGCGTTTTCTCTTGTCCTCCCCCCAATTGGCTCTAACATACTGATGATTTTTTTTCCCCTTCACGTTCTCGTGTTGTGTAGAATCGACACACCAGGTGGTTCACCATCAGGAACACCCAAACTCAGCGCCACACTCGGCACACCAGACGCAGACAGGAATCGATCTACATCTCCTCTCCCCGTCAAAGGTCCACTCGGGAAACGGACCTTTGAAAGCATCGTTGCGAACTCTGTTGAGATCGATCTTGGGGACTTCTAAGTCCCAAAATCTCTCTTTCTTTCAACCAGGTTTTTTATCCTGTTTTCTTTTTTTCTTTTCTTGTCGGTATTGTTACTTGCTGTTGATGATTACGTCAACTCTAAGCTTTGGAACGTGAACGTGGGATACTTCGGCAATGTACTTATTCGTACGTCTGTGAAGCCGTCATTGCCTTACCGTTGTAACCAGGGCTGTTCTAATACATAATGCATGCTACATATATATATCATACGTACATCATTCATGTCGTCTCGTCTCATCTTAAATTCACTTGGCTCGGTAAAGTCGAGATGTCATGCTACAGTACAGCACTAGTACCAGTACATACATCAATAACCATCACGTCCATCAGTTGCTTTTGCATCTGTACCATATAACACGTTGCATGCACACTGTATCTCGGAATAATATACCAAAAACAGGGCGACAATCCCGCCATCAAACCGTATACAATACATCAAATCAAATCGAGGGGATGGACCACGAGACGAATAAATTCATCTTATCTTATCTTATCTTCCAACCGATCACGATTACCACCATCAATCCACTACCGCCTGCTGCTACTTCTCCCTTCTCCCACGCCAACACTCGCCCTCACAGTCAAATGCAAATGAATGCATCACTCAAAACAAAAGACGAGTCAAAAAACACAATACAGTCAACTGATCAGATAGATTAGATTAGATTAGATACTCATACGCAGGTCATGTGCGGCACGGAAACCAAAACCAAAAGCCGCGTCTTCGTCTTTCTTCGAAGTTGAACAAGTCACAACCTCAAGCTGGACTCTCGCCAACTAGTATAACTTATATAGTACTGTGCAGACCCTGACTTTTCGACGGACGGGATTACAAGCCGCTTCGCAAACCGTAAACCAGACGCCAAAGAGAATGATTATAATGTATCTCGCTAATCCAGGGCAGAAACTACAACAGCAGGACGGGGTCGCCGGAAAAAAAAACATATATCAATATCAATATCAATCAAAGTATAGCAATGCAAAGCTACATGTGTCTACGCGCGTGCCTCGGGGAGGTTTCAACATAGCAGCAGATCCTATCGATTTTGACAACAAAGAGTAAATACTAGTGAGGTATAAGAAGGGCTGAAGGGGGGGGAATATACATGTACACGGGTGGTTCACCCCAGTAGCCGCGCGTCAACCAACCAACTAAACAACCTACAATGCAAAGTGGCGTACCGGCTCGGGTGTTTTCCAATTCCGGAGAGAGAGAGAGAGAGAGAGAGAGAGAGAGAGAGATGTGTGTGTGTGTGTGTGTGTGTGTGTCGCGTTGTACGATCGGTCGGACAACTCTAATAGTACAATACAACAAATAGCAAAGCATACACCAGAACAAACCAAGTGATGCTTTTCTTTTTTCTCAATCGCGCTCGAGCGCAGCAACGATACCATACGCCGCGGCCGCCGCCATCCCACCAACAAACAACGTACTCACACCTCCCCAAGCATATCCACGCAACCCCCCTTCCGCACCACTAACATGCTGCTTTACAACGCCAAATACAAGCAACGTCAAACCCGTCACCACTACACTGTATATCAACGCAATATGCGCGCGCGGGATGAAGAAATACGGTAGAAGAGGGATGAGACCACCGAGGAGGTACCCCATCCCTATCGTAAACGCCGAAATATACAGCCGCTTCGTGGGGACTTCCTCTAAAATTAGAACGTTCAAAAAAATTCAGCAATCAGCAATCATCATCCAATCATTTATTAGGACCCAATTGAATTGAAAGCTTCTCACCCATCCCTAGGCCGAATCTTAGTAGGAACGCAGTGAGGCCCACTTCTTTACTCCATCGAAGGCTGCTGGACTCGACGTCTCCGCCATTCGCAGGTCCATTAATCCCATTCCGCGCATCTGTCTCCATTTCAACGGCAAGCAAACTTTGCGCCACGTGCCGAGAAAGCTTGTCATCCACGCCCACCGGACCGAGGATAGCATGCACTTCCCGCTCCATCTCGCCCGCGCACGACCGCAATACCCGTGCAGATGTCTGTCTTCGGAGAAACGATAATGATCGCGCTCAGACTGCGAAGCGACTGTATTGTATGAATATTATATTAGCAAATGATTTGAATTGTAAACACGCAAATGAGGGAGCAGATGACCTACGGAAACCACCGACACCCATTGAGATAGCTCCCGCGATAAGTTCAGCAACACCGCCGATGACGACAAGCTTTGATTCGCCAAGGCTGGAAAGCCCAGCCGTCAACGCGAATGGGACCGTCAAGCCATCCGACAGCCCTATGATTCTGGAAGCAGGAAAATCAAAGAGTAACGGTTCAGCAAGAAAGGTTCCTTTACACGAAACAGAATGAACAGAAGCAATAGAAGAATTTTCAGTAGACCTGGGCTTCCATACGCAAAGAAAGTAGGTATCAAAATATCTAACCCCCATTTGCCAGTACAAACTCCGGAAGATTACCCGACCGAATTTCAGAAGTATCGGGTAGACCTTCGGAGCCGACACCTTCTTCCGTAGCCAGCCAGCTCACTATCCACCCCACCCTCAAAGTGCACTCCCTCAACAAACATACCTCCCATCCACTGACACCGAACAAAAACCAGATAATTGTTTACCACTCACACATCTCTCACAACATCCGGATCAACCAAACTCCGCTCATCGTCCCCCTTCAACTCCTTACAACAAACACCATCTCTCCTCGTACTATGTCTATCGCATTTCGCCAATAACGGCGCCTCGGTCCCATCAACATCAGCATCGGCATGACCATCCTCACTCGCCACGGCCCAAATCGGGGTCTGGGATCCTGTAAGTGTCGTTTCCGAAGCTGCATTCTGCCTTCTGTCTTTGCGCGGGAGGGGAACGGAGGGCGCAGAAGAGGACATTCTTTTGTGGTGTCACGGACGGAGGATAGAGCAGATTAATGAGGGGGGTGGAGAAGCGGTGCGGTGTTTACTTTACTCTACTATGACCAATCTTACTTATATTTACTCTTTACTGCACGCACAGTGGGGAGTGGCACGGCCTATGTGATCCGTGTGACAATTTTTCCTGGTCGGAGTTTGAATAACTTCCTAAATATAGTAAGTCGCGTCGATCATATTGTCTCACTTTCTCTCGAGACACCAACCTGTTTGCTGGCTCAGTTTAAACCGTCTCTCTGAATGCATTGAGTTCCATACCTTAATACCACCTCATAATATCTTAAATAAGCAATATTTATTTAATCTGAGGTAACGATAAAGCACCTTTATTTAGGTCAGACTGATCACGTGACCTCATACAATCGATTTGGAGGATCCCTTGCCTTCAACGACATCAACACAAAACTCTGCTTATTATCACTCATGGGTAATGTTGTGATGATAATACATAAATACATGCAATAATAGAAGCTCTAGTGCACTTCAATAAATGAGAAATGACACCTGAAGCTTATGTACACTGATGAGCTTATGTACTGTTTCAGCATCAGTGTTCTTTTTTTTGGAAGCGATTTTCTTCATTTTGTCCAAAAAAAAAATTGGAGAAGTTGCTTAGTTCTTGAGAAAGTGGCTAAAATTGGGCATATTCCATAAAAATATTTGTTATTTTGCTTCAATTTTCATCCCACTGTGTTTATTGGGCCCAAAAACCTTTGTCTATGTTATTTCCAAACAGTTCCTTCAGTTGTGTAAATTATTCTGGGAGGACAAACGTGAAAACAGAAAGTGAAACACAAAGATCGACATGTCGATCACTGGGATAGGTTAAGCGAGACCGTGGGAATGCACAGATTTTTGGCGGACCGTGCCACTCCCCACGCACAGTCGATCATTACCCAGCGTCACGTGAGCAGAAACTCTTCTAGTTCTACCAAATCAACCAATGAAATTATGAAAACGCATCAGGATCGTGTTCTTTTTTGGGTGGGGGTGAGTTGGACAGCCAATCACGGTATAAGAGCGGAACAAAGAGGTTTGCAGCCCGTCCAGGGACTCCAGGCGTCCTGAAGTTACTGGCTCAGCCTGTAGAATAAGTCTCGATTGAGAAAAACATAGTACCAGACCGGTCAAAATCGTTTGTTTGCCACTGAGGCACAACAGTACTAGTCAATGCGACAACGACTCGCCCTTGACCACTCCTGAACCAGACCTGACCTGAAAGTAGATACTGTTCCCTACCTAGGTCTGGTTTAGTGGAAGATGGGACAACCTGAGGGCTCTACACGAACACCGTTGAGTCCTTATCGTGATTTTTACATCATACGTGGGTAGTCAGTGGGTGTGAGACAAACCGTACGTACTTGAGTGTCCAAACAGACGTGCGACGAGCATCAATTTTTTTTTTATACACTTGGTCGAACAGTCACAGATTTGGAAACTTCGACGAGCCAAGCAGCCGAACTGGTCCGAATCATCCGGACGAGCCCTTAGGTAAGAAATTACTCGTTATCCTCCCCTCCTGGTCCTAGCCCTGTACTCACTCTCAACATCAATCAACCATAGATCCAAAGTGAGTGACGTTCAAACACATTCGCATTTATTCTCTCCCTTCATCTTTTATTCTACAGCAATTCATACAAAAATAAAAAGAAAAATCAGAAACCGCATAGGACTGGAAATATTTTTTAAGGAAAGGGGAAGACGGAAAGCACACACCGTGCGTGCTCGAAAAAAAAGTGGGGCTACTGTAAGGTAGAAGGAATGAAGGAAGGTATAAAATAAAAACGCAAGTCGGATAAATAATATCTCCAGACCCAGCGCAACCCGCCTCGCCAAAGACTGGACAATCACGCAGACAACTCGCTGACCTTGACCTTAATCTGCTCAACAACAGACGGGTCCGCAAGAGTACTGAGGTCCCCAAGCTGATCAGACTCTCCAGCAACAATCTTCCGCAACACCCGACGCATAATCTTTCCCGACCGCGTCTTCGGCAAATCACCAACAATATACACCCGTTTCGGCGCCGCGAACGGTCCGATCACTTTACGAACCTGCAGCGTCAACTCGCGTTCCAGAATCCGCTTTCGTCGCCGGAAGGTGGGACGTAATCGGGTTTGAGGGTGACGAATGCGTGTACGGCTTGGCCGGTCAGCTCGTCTGCTGTACCGATAACGGCCGTCTCAGCGACACCAGCGTGCAAGATGAGCGCGCTCTCAATCTCGGCTGTCGAGAGACGGTGGCCTGAGACGTTGATGACATCGTCAACACGACCCTTGATCCAGATATAGCCGTCCTTGTCGCGCGCAGCACCGTCGCCGGTGTAGAAGAAGCCAGGGTAGGGTTTCATGTACGTCTCGATATATCGCTTGTGGTCACCGTAAATGGTGCGAGCAATAGATGGCCACGGGCTCTTGAGCACAAGTACACCCTCAACGCCATTGCCCTCGAGAACCCGCCCAGTCTGCGGATCCAAGATGACAGCCTCGATACCGAAGAACGGTACGGTAGCGGAACCCGGCTTTGTCTGGATGGCACCGGGAAGGGAGTAATCACAATCGAACCGGTCTCGGTCTGCCAGAAAGTATCGACGATAGCGCATTGCTCCTTGCCGACGAACTCGTGGTACCAGTACCACGCCTCAGGGTTGATCGGTTCACCGACGGTGCCGAGAACTCGTAATGAGGATAAATCATGACCGGCAACGTGCTGATGACCGAGACGACGGAGCAGGCGAATTGCTGTCGGGGCGCTGTAGAAGTGTGTGATCTTGTACTTCTCGACGTACTGCCAGTAACGCGATGGAGTAGGGTACACAGGTGTTGATTCGAATACTGTAGAAGTAACCCCGTTCGCTAACGGACCATAGACGATATACGTGTGACCAGTAATCCAGCCAACATCGGCCATGCAAGCAAACTTGTCGTCCTCGTGGATGTCAAACGAGTACTTGAAGCTCACAGCAGCTGAGAGTAGATAACCACCAGTCGTATGGAGGACACCTTTGGGTTTGCCGGTCGATCCGGACGTCTGCAGTTTAATAGTTGGTCAACTAAATCAGTATCAAATCATGCAGCACTACGTACGTAAAGAATAAACAGAGGGTCCTCAGCCGCCATGACCTCCGGAGCAATGTAAGGCTTGACCTTGGCAGTCTCCTCATGCCACCACTTGTCGCGTCCCTCAGTCCAAGGGATGTCCCTACCCGTGCGCTTGAGAACAAGCACATGCTCGACGAAGGGGCATTCCTTCAACGCAGCGTCAACGATGGCCTTTGTGGCAATCGTCTTACCACCACGACGACCCTCGTCGGTCGTGATAAGGACCCGAGAGTTGCAGTCTTGAACGCGATCACGAAGGGATTCGGCAGAAAAACCAGCGAAGACGACTGAGTGAACTGCACCGATACGAGCGCAAGCAAGGAAAGCTGCCGCAGCGTGCCAAGTCATCGGAAGATAGATTGAAACAGTATCGCCCTTGTTGATGCCGAAAGACTTTAGAACATTGGCGACGCGGCAGACCTCACGGAACAGCTCTCCATAAGAAATAGTGTAACCTTCACCCGGCTCGTCTGCTTCATAGATGATAGCTGTTTTCTCTGGATGCTTGAATGCCCAGCGATCGACGCAGTTGTAACAGGCGTTGAGCCCACCCTCCGGGAACCAAACTATGTCACCATTTTGAAAGCCTCCTGAACGAACAGTCTTGAACGGCCTATCCCAGTGCAACGTTTCCTTGGCGATCTATGCAAAGAGAAACGAGTCAGTTTCAGAGTTCACAAAAGAAGCAGGTAATAAAAATCGCAAGCTTCGAAACGCGACGCAAATCCCGTGGCGGCAGAAGTCGAAGTGCGTCGCAAGAAGTATCGTGCGATCACGCGGGGACGGTAAGCCAAGAGGTGCTCCAGATGAACCTCCTGACTGAATTGATCGGAATGTAAATACACCACGTGCGCGGCGAAGGATGCATCGCGTCACCCCGCACCACTGGGCAAAATGAAAGAAACCGAAACGGATTGAAAAGTACAGGCCATGACTATGACGCATCAAATGTGCTTGGACAGCGTAAAGTAACGGTCGCTTCCGTTCAATTCCGTGATTCTCCTCCCTCGCTCGTCGTGTCGCGCTCGCGTTGCGCAAGTGACCTTCGAGAGAGAACGGTGTAGGAAATGAAGCTCACCTTGCTCCACCATTCGTCTGAGCCTTCTCCGACGGTCTTAGCATGAAGTTCTTCATAGTCTTTCCTGGAAGGGCCGACGTGAGGTTTCTTAGGATCCTCACGCATGCGAGGAGCGATGGGGTAAATTGGAGCAAGCTCATGATCTTCGAATACGATAGACATGATTCCTGGATAGAAGATACAAATGCGTTCAAAAAACGAAGAGATATAGAGGGAGAAGAGAGAGACAGGAGATGGAGGGGATGGGAGCTGAATGATGATACGGGCAGTTTATATGCAGAAGAGGAACGGCATTCAAGTTTCAATTGAACCCCGATCACGAGACTTTCCCTTTCTCGGATGATGACAATCTGATTGGGGTATTTAGGGTTTCTTTCTCACTCTTCCTCCCTCCTTGATCGTGTCTGTCTGACACAGATCTCTCTCGCCTATATCATCCAATCACCCAGTCGTGGAGAAAGAGCGGCGTACACGGTCAGCGTATCGTAAATGCGTCTCCTCACCATCGTTCAAGACGCGCCCTCAAGCATACCCTCCAATAATCAATGAATTGTAATTTGTGGGGGTGGTTACTGACTCAGATCTCGATCGTTTCTCTTGGTCTCGCCGAGTGCGGGGTAAACTGGTCATGCGCGACTGCCCCACACAAACGGATTTCCGTTCCAAGAAATAACGGAAGGTGCAGGAATTGGTTCTTAGCGCATCACGTATTGATGCCATCCGTCGCGGCGTGCTCCGATGAATCCCAAGTGGCTGGAGCTTCCAAAATTGCTGCCGACGGTTGCCCGCAGAAAGGGAGGGTAGGTGAATGAGTATTCCGCCCAGTATAATTACAGGTTCCGCAACACCCGTGAAGGGGCCCGCTGCAGCAGTACTGCATCGTGGTTTCGCTCAGCGCCGCCTTGGCTATGAAACACATGAGACGCGCCAGGAAGAACCACCGAGAGATAGAATTGTCTCAAGGAACAATAGAGAAAGAATTGCAGGAGATGAGGAGCTGGATTGGCTTGCGTTGTATTGGATGAGGGGAAGGATGGACGAGATAGGATGCCTAGCCCACCCGATAGCATGCACGGCAGAGAGATTAAAATTTCCGACCTGCTCCGACCAATAATCACGTTTGAAATTCTCCCTTCTTTCTGCTTCTGCACCTGGGCCAGCGCGAGAGGACCAGGCCATGTGAGGACACGACAGATAACACCTCACTCCAGCCCCATCGCTCTAGCCCATCAAAGAACTTGGGACGGTCCTGCTGACATGACCAGCACCGCTGGACTGAGACACAGGTGTCAGGAACAAAGATTGTCCATCACACCTCCTGTCATCATGGACATTTTGTCAGTCAGGTCCGGTCCGACATCGCTAACGTTAGCTGTGCTGAAACGAACGGCTTCGGATCTTCGGAGACTCTTGACACTTTGCAAAACATTTTAGATTTAGAAGAACCTCGTTTGACGGCTTCCGATAAGCGTAGACCAGGTCTCATAGCCTAGCCTAGCCTCAAACCGCCAAAATTTCATTGGGGTTCAGAGCCGTGCCGTCTCAGAGTCAGACGAGTCGAATTCCTCCGAAATGCACGTGTTTCGTGACATTTGCACGTGTTGTGACGAACCGCGACAGACAGACTTCCACTTCCCCCGATGCATGTCGGAGCGCGTCCGTGTCCGTGTCCGTGCTTCTTCTACCGCTTCATGACTAACGAAGTTCTGAGAAGGACCGAGTTGCGTGTAGAATCGGGACTGTTGTGACTGGGCGTAGTCAACCGATCAGCCGACGTCCACAGTCCAGTGCAAGCTACACCGCAGTATAGGCGAACGAGCCTCATTCGTTCGCGTCACGGTAACCCGGAACCAAAAGACGGCAACTATGCTGTGAGAGATATTTCACCCTCTTCGGAAGTCGTGCGAGTTGGCTTAATCACAGCCTTACTAAACTCATGAGAAAGAAGGTGTCGTGTCCTCACGTGCTGGAAGAGAAGAACTACTGCACTCACGCCTTCGACGCCTCTCGCTATCAGACGGCTCGGTATTGCTCTCGTCATATTCACCATCATCTTTGAGTTATGGGAATTCTTCGGACGGAAGGTTTGTTCTTAACAAAGTCGAAATCTTTCGCACTGTCACTGTCATTCTTATCTTAATCTTTGGAGCGAACGGATTTTTTTTTTTCTGATTCTGACAAGCGTGAGATGTGCTTGGCTCACTTTCCGCGAGTTGAGTTTGTCCGAATCCACAATGCTGCAAAAATATTTCGTTGGTTTCTCATCGTGGTGGTGGCTATAGTGCTTATGGTACCACGGCATGCGAGGCAATGGTTGATAAGAAAAACACGGAACTGTCGGGGTGGTTTTGGTATTTGTGGTTATCCGGTGCCACCATGACACGGTACGGCACGTCAACATAGACAGCCATCACCATCGGTGGGTAAGAAGACCTGACCTGGGATAGACGTGATATTGTGCCTGAGTCGAGTGCCGCTATTTTTTAACTAATCAAAATATTAATATGTCTCGACCACGGCTTTCATCCATGACCTTCTTGGTATAATGGCAGAGTTCGTTCGTACTGTCAACTTTACCTACTAGCCGAGATGATATTCGAAACTAAGTATCTGCCAACTTCAAACTTTTTACAAAGGCACTGGAAAAATTCATGAGGGGATGGTGATTCGGTTCACTCCTTCATCATCTAAATCTACTCTGCAATACGAATACGCTCAGCAATCCTCATACTCATAATTGCTTGCATCTCATCAGAACAAACCCACCACTTTGGTTTTTTGTCATAAAAGAGAATCAGATGTTTTTTTTTTAGAAAAGAAAAAGTGTCAGTGGCATTGAATTGGACAAGATGTGGACGTTGTTATCATTGTTAGGCTAGGCCAATAGAGAGCTGGGTTCATTTTTGCTCCTCGCTCGTGGCTGTCTGATGGTTGATTGACCTGACCTGAAAGGAGTAAAGGCATGTAATAAATATCGATTAAGATGAGTGCTTTCATAGTACTGGGGTGTGTGTACTGTATATGGGTACATCCATAAAATCGACATTGACCATGACATACAAGCTGTACTTTTTATACAAACTCAGTATTATTTATCTCTGGGTGCAGGTGTGCTGCTACGGATGTATACAGTAATACAGCCATTAATATTATTTATGTACAGTTCTTGTCTTATCTTATGTAAAAACGAATTAACAAGAGATAAAGATAAAGCAAAGCACTGGCAACCCCAAAAATGTGTATGCATTTGACCTAGAATTACATAACGCGAGGATAATCAGACGTGTAGAGATGAAAGAAAGGTGGCCAGAGGCACTAGAAGGGGCCAGTGGTTGTATTGTTAGATCAGAGATCAAATGGAAATGCCCATCATTGGGCCAGCAGCAAGCTAACACAGCTCTTCCGCTGTGTTCTTGTCCACGAGACCATATGTATACCGTATACACTTTTACCTCGAAGATCAGATACGTAAATCAATCCGTAAAGATATACGGCGATCCCAATACGTACAGACCACGGTATGGATATGCTGCGGATCCCTACTCCTACTAACAACTTCTATAGCTTGGAGCTTGTGAGGTTTGATCGTCGATCAAATCAAGATGGAGACCTCGAAGACCAGATACGAAGCATGGGCACGGGACGGGACGGGACGTAATACCAATCCATAAAGGAAAGACATAAGTACAGCACCCGATACGTACGGACCAGTTTAGTACTTCACGGGGTATACGCTGCGGATCCCTAACTTCTATAGCCGAAGCGTGAGGTTTTGATCGTCGATCACGATCCACAACAAGGACATTTCTCACGGGGTCATCCGAGCCCTTACATCCTCGGCCCTTCCCAGCGTCACAGTTATTTCACTTTCTCACTCACTGCAGCAAAGTTTCCCTTTTACCCACCCATGATGATTGAGTTAGGTCGTGCGACGTGCTGTATCTGAAACAGGAGAAGTATCGCTTTGATATTTTGATCCAGGCGCTTAACGTGTGTTCATGTGGCAACGAACAGAAACGTTTTCCGTGCTCGCGCAAAAGACATTAAGGCTTCTCCACAATGGTAGGGTAGTAGACTTGACGAATTGACTAAATGATTATGAATGGAGGAGGTGCGACGGCGTCTGAGCTCTATACCACTTCTGGTTCTGTTGTGGTCGGCAGTCCTTTAAGGTGTCGTTCCAGTCCAGAGCCACCGAAATGGCGACTCTGCGTCCTTCGAGCTCCCGTTGTCGCACTAAAGCAACGTGTTTCCTGACGTACCATCAACCCCCGGAAATGCGCAACCGACGGCCCATTATTAACTACGCGTAGGCCAAGAGGTACAACCTAGTCGTGTTTCTCGAGTCTACTCTTGTATAAGAGCGAAGAAGGGCCAAAGCACAATGCTTCATATTCCGCCCGCCACAAGCTTAGGCTTAAGCCACAAACACAAACACAAAGCGCCTCTGCAGACCACACGATGTTGCAGGAATTTGTGGCTGCCGACTTCTCCAAGAGCTATAAACGGCGCTCTTCGTCGTCTTTGTCGTCCATCTCTCTTAGCTTCCTATCCCCATTTTCGACGCTATTCCGCGCTCCTGTTGTTAGGCTAGAATTTACGGACAGAGCTTTCAATATGGGGACATCGGACATCATCAAGGCGTCCCTGTCAAGACTACGAACCGGTTGCGTCGTGCGGTCAGTACGGCTCCTTCGATGCGGCCGGAACCGTCTACTGCAAGCTCCGAGTCGCATACACGTTCTATCTCGAGTGCGATGCGCGACGTACGCCGGCTTCCGCGGAAAGCCTCGCGCATCGTGTGCATGCCTGGTCTGTCCTGCGGCAAGCCACATAGCCCGGGAGATGAGTGTCCCTCCGCGGTGCACGGTAATCGCGAATCTTGGAGATCCGGGCATGGGGTTGGTTCAACCGTGGTCAAGGAGCGGGCTGCAGCACAAGCAGTCTCGATGGAACGGTCGGGGTCCCAGGGAAGTTCGGGGACAGGTTCGGTTTCTATCGGGACTAGCACGAGTTCGAGTTCCTATGTCCACGGTACCTCTGCATCTTCTGCAACTTCTGTCACTGGCTCGGGGTCGGTGAAGAGCACTCGGAGCAAGGGTAGGGGTGCAGGACAGAATCAATCTGTCCTACCTGGTCCAATTATGACTCCCGAGGAGCTCGCGAAGGCGCTTGAGAGACAGTCTCTTGAGACCCAGCAACACCCGCCCCGAACTCTACAAGCCACGCTTCAGGATGGGACACTACGCTTCCCGCACCAAACAACAACAGCCACACCATTAATTTTCCCGATGCGGAAAACACGACCCTAGAGGACGACGATTTCGTTCCTCGCCCTCTCTCTCCCCAAACTTCCATTTCCGTCGTCAGCGCGTTACTAGTGAGACTGGGACGATTGTCGAGCCGTATACTTCTCCAAGTCCCATGCACTCACCGCCTGGATCTCCTCGCTTCGTACAACATCAACCACAACTTCGGCTGCGTGAGGTCCTTTCAAGCGAGGATCTCCTTGCGACGAGGATGCAGTTGTATAATGGTGCTCTTGCTCTTGAACCCGGTGATGATGATTGTGATAGTCAGCGCGAAATGTGGGATGCGAAGAGTGTCAAGTCGGATATTGGATTTGGGTTTAGTACGCGACATCGTACTTTATCTCAGTGCAGTCCTAGTCCTAGTACTTCTGGACGTATCGGTGCTTATTCCCCGAAGACTAGGAGGGAGGGAAGAGAGAAGATCTCGAGTTACTCTAACGTTCGCTCCCACACACGCCTCCGCCATCCAGGAGTACTGATTAGAGAAGAAGACACCAACGAGCTGCGACGCGTTTTCTCCCGGTGATATGATATGCAGCGGTGGACATTGACAATAGAGTCTGGCATATCTAATAAGTTTCAGTGAATCCTTTTTATCATTCTATATTACAGAGGATAGACGTTCTATCACATTACCTTCATCCCACCTTTACATAATGGTTGATCCATACTAATTTCACCTGCTACTTACGAGTACTTTGATCCTTAATCGCGTTCTATTTCTTCCATATTCTACATTTCTAATCACCCTAGATCAGATAATTGTGTTCATCCTTCTCTTTATGATCTAATATATCTTGATGTATCCCAAGTCAGAAATAACTCGAGTCGTTTCTCTTTCCGAATAAACGAGCAATTCGAATTGTTTGTTTGAAGACTTGTTTCACTGCGACCATAGCGAGTAATCGAATCGTCCGTGAAACCTCGTGACAATTTCGAGATAATTGGGTTCGGAGTCTGGTGTGATGTGTCCATGACGGATTAGAAAGTCGACTAGCACTTCAATCACGACAGAGAACATCGTGAGCATAAAAGATTTTCAATTAGGCTACAATAGGGGTAGAAAGGACTGGACCGACCTAATGCGCAATTAGGCTTGAAGAGTCCTTTATGCATCCGGGCAATCACTTCGCTCAGTGGTAGGAACTGGCGAAGACAGTGAGCTTGAGCTAATCATTTGCAAGGAACACGTGATAATTACTTCGAAAGCTTCGACTTCGTCATCAAGTGGTTTCGGACGGAACCCTTCGAATTCTTCTTCGGTCGCGGTGGAAGGGATTTCTAGTTCATAGACGTATCTAACAACGTGAAAAATGGGTCTATAGCTGGATTCTACGTTCGTGTAGAATGGAAACGTACTCAACCTCCGGCTGTAGCCATCTACCCTTTCTGCAGGTCGTCCTGAGATCAACTTCAAACACAAGAGTTGGATTTATGTCGGCTCACTGGAAGAAATAAGTAATAGATCCAACGCTACGTGCATGGGCACGGATGACGTCTTCACTGAGACTAGCTTCCTCCATGCTCTCTTTGACGAGAGCCTCGAATTTAGACATTCCTTCAGGGATACCACCGGCAACCGTATTATCCAAGAGTCCTGGCCACCTACTCAAAGCTAAGAACGGCGGTGCTCAATTCCCTGTTGGAGCTGTGACGTACGTCGGTTTCGTCCTTGAGCGCGTTGGAACCCATATCATCCACTCTCCCTCACCACCAGATGGCGGCCTCTGAAAGACCGTCATGTGTACACCATACGTAACAATACCAAACAACGACGAAGCAGCACGCTCAATCGTACAAGCAGTACCTTCCTGGTTAAATTACGGAATGGGTTCTCATAGATAGGATACAACTCGTTACGCCAACGTTTTCCAGCAATTACTTGGGCGAAGATGCCAGAGTCGCGCCACCTTGTGCATGTTTCTGCTAATGCAGCTGAACGTAATGCTCGATCCATCAAATGGGGAGCAAAGTGCACATGCGTTATCCGTCCTGTCGACTGCGAAGTTAAGAAGGCCCAAGACTGCTCGCGCCCCTCGCGAGAAGCGAGAGCGTTGTCCTCTTCCAAAGCCTGGACTACCTCAGGCCATAATAGCCCTACTGGAGCAGTAAGCAAGCTAGAATCACCGGATATACAGAACAGAGCGAGTTCTTCGCGATAATTGCCGAGCTTGAAGTTATCGCAGGCCTCGACAATGGGAAGGAATGAATCCGACTGTGATTCGGACATGCTTGTCAAATGATGGAAAGTAACATACATGCGTAAGGTGGGAAAGTGAGTTCTTATCTTCTCTTTTTTGATGATGAAGATATATCACGTGACGAACAACTCTCCGCTTTCCTTCCCTCCATGTCCTTTCTCACTGGCGTTGTCTCTGGAGCGCTCGTAGCTGGCGGTGTATGTGAAATCTTTGCATAGCAACCCTTTACTGTGAATTGACGTGTATCACAGGTATACTATGGATTCTCCAACTTGATCAAATCACAAACTGAGGTGCACCGTGCCAAGTAAGCTCATTTCTCCTGGTCACGTCAGGATTGTTCATGGATGATTATACAGCATGCATGCCCTCGCCCATGCGCTCACGAATCCACCGAGAGTGCCAGCGGCTGCTGCTCCTGCAGCAGAGCGCATACCGCAGCGACAGACGCGGGCGTTGTACGAAGGGCGATGGAACGAAGAAGTCGAAGGAGTCTTCCGAACTGTTTGGGGATGGGAGAAGGGGCTGGAGGCATGGGGAAGAAAGACGTTTTACGGGTCGCGTGCGTCTTCATGATGCGAATTGAGGTATGTGCTGGTATGTGCCGGAACAATGCACCATCCGTCTCGTTTCTCATGCTGAACCTCAAGATTCAAAGTTGTGGTTGCACCGTCAATTTGGATCCGGAGTTATTTTCCCTCGATACCTCATCGATTGAAGGGAGATGCTTTCTATTTGTTTTTCCGGTTATAGATGCTAGCCAGATAATGCCGACGTACAAAGAGATCTGAGTGAACTGAAGCAAACCTACAACCTGTTGACAATACCGGACATTCCATCTTCTATTATCGAAGCTCACTGGTGGTAGGAATCCAGTCAGCCAGATGCCAGGGCAGAACTGCGGGTTGTATTGCATTAGGCTGCGGGTATGAGAGGAAAGGGCACGTGTCGGCGGAAAGTAAACTACATTAATACTGAATGTCGTAAAAAGATTACGTAGAATACGTAGGATATTCTACACATACGTAATCTATGTAATCTTTTTACGACATCCAGTACGATGCGTCAATTTAAAGAATCTAGTCAACTCGTACCCGGTACATGTTTATTTCACGATTACTCTTCGCGGAATGGTTTTGTTCGTTCATCCTCTCAACTATTCGCCGGTCCTGCACCACTGGCAGCAGGCGCCGCTTGCTCCTTTACTGTGATAAGATTCACAACATACTGCAAATTATCTTGCTTCTTTGTCAGAGTTTCTTGTAATGTCTCCAAGCTGCCTTTCAAGAAGTCGACTTTGGATGTGTAATGCTTTGCAGCATCGACACGCGACTATAGATAGGAAAAATGAGAGAGACGCCAAATGTGATGATCGAGTATACGAACCTTTCTGACATAGTATCCGGTCCCAACGTCCACGATGACGTGCTCCGTGTCTGCAAGCTTGCCTGGGACGTATAACGAGTTGGTCAAAGGAACAAGAATAGTGCGGTCTATTGAAGTTTCGTCCAGGTTCACTTGAGTAAGGCATTTATTAGGAATGAAAGGGAGAAACTGCACCAGAGTTCTTAGGGTTGACCTCCTCTACGTTCGATAGGCAGGCCTTAAATTTGAGCTGTGCAGCCTTCAGCTGCTGGAAGGAACTCGTCAAATGCGATAACTCCTGTATCGCATTCAATTCCCCGTCAGTCAAGAAAAAAGGATATTAGATCGCGAGGAATTGTCTGAAATAATGTGTTACGGCTGACCTCCTCCAGCTGCCTACGGACATCAAGTAGCTGTGACACATCTAGGTCGGCGACATTGATCGTTTGCGGTTGAGATTGCCCCGACATGGTGGTCGCAGCCGCAGACGACCGACAGTGCTCAAAAGTCAGTCGCCTCTCCTGTACCCAAAAAGTCACGTGCTGTACATGTTTCAAAAAAAAAAATTCAAGTCCACTTTTAGGAGACGAGACACCACAACAACCGACTGCTCTTTTGCCTGATCACGGCTCAAGCTTATCCAAAAAAAATATAGAGGCATCAAGGCCCCAACTCCCGGAAACGACTGCATGTGATAGAGACCTGATGCTATTTCGCAACGTATCGCCTTCACAAACCTTCCCTAGAGCAGGAGGGAGTTGGCGTCGAGGCTTAAGAACTCCTTAGGAGCTTTCTGGACTACCAGACCTTCCGCATCTAGATGCATTTGAGCTCGTCGGAAAGCAGCCGCTGTGGCATATCTCTCAATGTTCATTGGGTGCATATACCTGATCAGACAGATTGAGGGTGTGTCTTGATGCGACGGTAGTTTGCTGTCGACTCTGTTATGTATCCAAGGCATACTGTCTCTCGTGGTAGTGTGTCACCTCGCTCAAATTTACTCCCTCGTACTAGCAGAGTTTTCTGAAATGCAAGTTGATGTCGAGTCTTTTCCCATTACCATTGCACATTATTACCTTTGTATGCTCACGCTGCACGCACAGACACGGACTCAACTATCGAGCTGATGGGAATTTCTATGGCTACATGGGCCGCCATATTGAACTCTTGGCTGGCAAAGCTGCAATGAAGCTGGAAAAGTCCAACTCATCACGACACAGAGGATATGTTGGCGATTTCGACCAGCCATCAACGGTAAGGTGGTCAAACTGCCAGCTGCAATGAAGAATAGCAAGCTCTGGAATATCTCCTTGACCTGTTGGTTTGAATGGCCAAGGTGAATTCTTCCCTACCTTAAGTGTTTGCTCACTTCCGTTAATCCCGTTCCGCTTTCCTTGCATGAAGATCGGTCGTTGGTCTGCAAGAGCAGGTGAAGGAAGGAATAATACTTTTGAGGATTAAAGTCGACGGAGTCGATGGAGCTCATCGTCCTTGATCTTGATGGTGTCCTATAATTTGTCCCTTCATTTTTCCCTCGCTCTCCGGCCTCCTTCAGATTGAACCGCATCCGGCTGCCGAGAAGAGAGGGGATTGACGTTCTTGCGAGATGGGAGAACATAGCGGACAGGACGACATTTGAGAACCCGAATTTGAAGTTCACGATGGAGAACAAGGAGATGGAGATAACACTGAAAGAAATCGGCTGGCTGTTCTGCAAGAGGAACACGCATAGTGCAAAGTATACAAGCTGATCTTTCTATGAGAACCTTGACAAGCGCGAACCCTTTGAAACCGGCGGACATTCTCCAGGACTAGCCAGGACTCCGCAGTCTTGTAAAGGGTCCGGTACGCCAATGGAGCTGGATGGGATTAGTTGGCAGCTCCAGTTGATATGTATTGCTCAGCGGTCGATCATTGCCGGTTTTCATGACGGAAGAGCGCTCAGACCACACTCCGAAAGATCCGCAAATACACCAAGGTGAAATGGATATCGCACAATCCGGATATGGAATATACCGTGCTCTGATATATTCAAGTAAATGACCAGCCCCAGTCTACTGTAACTGGCACTGGAAAACGAGCGGAATCATAACTATCGACAACCTCGGCGCATTCTTACAGAAGCCTGGCCTTCATCGCGGCTTGTAAGGACCCATAAACCTCTTCCTCTCACTCAACTTAATCGACGAGAAAAACTAAACTTTGCTCGAGTCTTGATTCAGGTCTTGATTATAAACTGTCTCATTTAAAATCACTTGCTCACCAAGACCGATCCGTCGGCGGTCGCTGAATTTGATCCATTACCGAACGTAGTCTAGGCCTTCAAGCCTACTCCGCCGTATTATGTAAACGGTGAACTGTCGATCGGAGCCACCGGCCGACGTCATCACGTCCTGCTCCGTCTCTCGTCATGGGATCTTACCAGTCAGTTCAGTGCCACTCCAGTACACATACATAAGAAGGCGAGGTGGCCTTCAGCTACCCTATCTCAAACCATCATCACCATGTCTAGTGGGTTTAACTTTGACTTTGCTGGTCAGTCATCCCACAAAGATTACTACTTGGCATTCAAGCTAACGTACACATTGCAGGCAAGTGCATTGTTGTGACTGGCGGAAATCGTGGCATAGGCTATGAGTTCAGCAGAGCATGCGCTCGAGCTGGTGCTTCAGTTGCGATCATCTATAGGTGGGCGTCTATCGCCACTTCTTCAACGTCATAACTTGAGTTTGCGACTAACGCTGATTGCAGGAGTTCGAAGGATGCAGAAGAAGTGGCAGAGAAGATTGGAAAGGAATTCGGCGTAAAGACCAAAGCCTACAAATGCGACGTTGGTGACGACAAACTCGTCACGGAAACTTTAGGAAGATTGATGACGAGCTTGGTCCTGTCAATGGCCTCATTGCCGTGAGGGTTCCATAGTATCATTGTTAGTGGCGTTAACTGACTGGGCATGTGCGCATACATGCTATTCAGAACGCCGGCGTGAGTGTTGTTAAACCAGCCTTCGATCTCACGACGGACGATTTCCGTAAAGTGTACGATGTGAACGTTCTGGGGGTTTTCAATACTGCCCGTGCCGCTGCCAGGTATTCTGTTGCACCATTGGATCCTGTATCTTACTGACGCATCCCCGCGCAGGCTATGGGTCGACCGTAAATATCAAGGCGGATCCATTGTCATCACATCTTCTATGAGCTCTCAAATTATAAATCAAGTTGCGTTGAACGAGCCATTGACTCAGGTGAATCTCGCTTCGTTAATAATCATTGTAAAGCGCCTTCTTTGACTTGAAATAGGTGTTCTACAACTCGTCCAAGAGCGCGGTGTCCAACCTCACAAAGGGTCTCGCCGCCGAATGGGCGAAGCTCGGTATTCGCGTCAACGCGGTGGCTCCTGGATATGGTCAGTTTATCCTGGTCCTTCCTTTCCTGCGCTTTGCTGTTGACGAGGTTCCTGTTTGTAGTAAACACGGACCAGACTTCACATATGGACCCGGCAATCCGTAAACATCAAGCAAGGGGCGTACTTCTCGGACGCTTTGCTGAGCCGCACGAAATGACCGGTCAGGCGATCCTCCTCTTGTCGGACTACGGATCCTACATGACCGGCGGAGAATACTTCGTTGATGGGTGCGTAGACTTCTTATACCATTATTTCAATGCTGATGCATACCTGCACGTGCAGCGGACAACTCGTCTGGTAAACGTCTATTGCTCGGTAACCTGTACCTGTGTTGAGCACTATAGCTCTGCATGGCTATAGTGAATATAGTACATCTTTCCTCGTAGTCGGTACAGTATAAGTTCCAAGAAGTATTTTCAATAATTAGGTAATCCAGTATTCGTTACAAGAGCAAACAGGCATTAGAGGGGGATGCAATGTTGTATAAATAAAAAGTCCAGCGAATAAGACAGTCAAATAAAAGTCCATTGTTTTCGTTAAGTATTCTTAAAAGAAAGTTCTCGAGATGTTCCCCAGAAAAAGTCGTCGCCCGAAACTGCACAGGCTTACGGAGCCAGGAATCATGCATCATCGTCATTCGTTATTTCCAGAGCAATTCTTCTCCCCTCAGCCCTCCAGTTCTCTTCATATCCCCACAACTCTGCAACGAGCCCGTCACCGTCATTTCTACAAATCAACCACAGAGACGTAGCGAATGTTGTTAAAGGAAGAGTGACGATTGGAAGGAGAGGAGCCATGAATTTGACGATTCCGTTTGCATAATGGTCGTAAGTAGTTGTTGGCTGCGAGTTTGGCTGTGATGATGTTCGACATTCTCGAAGGAATAAGACGAAGGTGAAGTAGATAAAGGAAGAGAGGAAGAGAGTTGAGGTTAGGTATGCTGAGAGAGAGGTTAAGAACGTGGGGAAGGGAATGCGTGTTGGTGTAGGAAGGGAGAGGGAGGAAGGGAGGGGGATGGTGATTTCATCTTGAGAATAGAGGTCTGATATTTCTGTTGTCGTTGTTTGATCGAGCGTACTGGTATAGTTATCCACATTGGAATACGCCGGAAGTGGTGCGGCTAGAAGCTCGGTATGGGTTTCGGAGCTTCGAGTGGGTAATCATACCCGGGAGCACCACGTTCATCAGAACTTTCCAGTTGTTCCTTTTCCGACACGTAACCGCACTCCGTGTCCGAAGACAATTCATCAATCGTAGTAGTGGGATGAGGAGAGGGATGAGGAGCCAAGTGCTGCTCAAAGGGCAGAGAAACGATATCCAATCCGTTCCGTTTCGCAAAGCGCATATAGTCGAAGCGAGCACAGAGAGTGATGAACTCGACGGGGAAGATATTCCACAGAACCGAGAGCGCGAAGAGCGTCCAGCGGTATTCCAAGGGGTTTTCAATAGCATCTTCACCTATATCAGCACCCAATCCTAAGTCCAGCATACTTCCATCAAGTCTGGAGAAGGTCGAATTTCTAGCTCGATTTCGATTAGAGTTGAATTCTTCCCAGGCGGGATAAAGCGAACTAGACTGAGATGAAGAAGGGTCGACGAGTAGCTTGATGCTCCTTTTGTGAGTTGCAAGGAAGATGGTTAGTGCGAGGAGTGTGGCGATCTATATACCGTAATGGGGGTTATGCAAAATATTAGTGCCACAGGTTCCCAAAATAGAACGGGGTTGGAAGGACGATGAACTCACGTTCGTGAGAGCATAGTACGTAGCGGATCTCATACTCTCCTTAGCTCGTGCATCCAGCGACATGAACATGTGCAGGAGCGCGACGTGCAGGATTGCTTTGCAAACGGAGTCATCGAAACAGATTGCGCTGTGCGTTACGACAAGACCGAACAAGACAGGAACAGCTTGGAAGATGCGAGGTGTTGAGGGACGGTGTGTGCGGGTTATATGTAAACCTGTAGTGCACAATGAGAATTAGGTTGTCGAGAGACATTGAGTGACAAATACCTCCATCCGCATCTCGTCGGAGACTCATTTTGTATACCCTCAAGAGAAACCCGAACAACTGAGAATTATCAGAGCAGTCAGCTTCAAGAAATTGTGTCATGATTGATACGAAATAAAATCACCCTTGACGAAGCAAACCAGAACAACGGCCCAAACCCAATGATCTCCGCGAGTTGCATACGTTCAGGTTGGATGCGCTTCAAGCATTGCAGATAAGACGAAAGCAAAGATGCAAACAGGAAATACATAGGAGCGAAATGTGTATAGACAAGTCTTCGCAGCGTGTGGAGTCGAGAACGACGTGGCAAGATGGGTGGAGGACTTCGAGCAGCTATCTTCTGAACGGCTATCCAGGTCTATAACACGCAAGCTAAGTAAGATACGGGCCCAACTCTGCATCCAGACGCTTACCCGCAGAGAGAGTGGCGACTCCAATAGCACTGAGACAAGCGGTGGGAGGATATATGGCCAAATCATGTTGCAGAAAGAGACGAAGTCATTGATGACTGGAAGAACGGCCTCAAGGAGAGAGTCGAGAGTCGAGATGGTCTCATAATGAAAGTATCCGGAAACTTTCCAGAGCGAAGTGTACGCCACAGGTGTAGACATCTCCACGAGCTGCCTTACACCAATAGGTTGTATTGGCTTTGAGACTCCGGAGTCCAGTACCCCGCGTTGTAATAGCTTCAGTAGTATCGGCGAGAGAAAGGTTCAGGATAGGTGTTGAGCGTTGCAGCGTCCGTCCGTCCGTCCAAATCGGGGTATAAGTGAAGGTCGCGAGAGCAAAGTAGCCCTTAATCCAAGCCTCTAGAACGATACGCCACAAGGAGGCCTTTGCAGCATTTCTCAGCCAGAGGAGTCTCTAGGATAAGGACATTATCGAAGAATAAGCAAAGAGGGAGGAACGGGCGGCCAAAACGAACCGAGCGTCGTTTTTATCATGTCCCGACCCATTCACATGCTGTACACATTAGAGATTATTCGCCACAGATAGTTGTTGCCACGTACAAAAATGGCTTATGTGATATGACTCAACTGAAGCTAGTGCAAAGGTGATAAGGACTTCAGGCGAAAAGGAGTAGCCAAGGCGAAAGTCGCGCTCAGCCGCCCGGATTTCTCTGGCATCTGGTGATGACTCATAAGAAGGGCTTCCGTGAAATGAACTATGAGATGAGCAGAGGGTTGGAACTGTTTTCCTCATGAAGATGCTTAGGTGAAATTCGCGAGCTTTGCTCGAGCCAGAAAGGATGGTTAGAGTAGGAGGTAAGGGAAGGAAAGGAAAGGAATTCTTGTTTTTATGCCCATGGTCGGCGATTGCCGATATGTCCGTGACTGAGGTGGACTCATAACGTGCCTCACTTTTGGACTACTACCCTAACTTGATACCAACAAGGACACAGACGACGCAATCAGCGCCTGAAGGACTGGGTCAATTATCCTCGGGAGTGGAGATGCAGTGCGTCTATGCCAGGTTTCTCGTCTTATATATATAGACACGAGCACCAGAGTGTACCCGCCTCGCAAACCCTGCAAGCCGAGTGAAAAGGGAAACTTGCTGTGAAAGTATGTGCTGCCTCGACAGGATAGCTTACAAGCTGCGGGTAAATAATCTGGTTTCCACATGCCTCAGCCAACAGATATGACTTAATGTATCCAGGCTGAGTTTCTCTATGCTCTCGAATCCCGAAATGGGCACCTGTAGAACCTGGGTTCAATACTCGACAAGTTTTCTGAGTTTGTCCAAGATCCGCTCTATCACAAGCTTTGATCCTGCCTTCCTTTAATCCTTGAGTATGGACATGATGATGATTATTGAATGGGGGGCGGCACTGAAGCTACTGTGATAATGGCATACTGAGTGGATCTCAGTAAACCGGTCGCCATGTAAAAATTAGGGCATTATTATCGGCATGTAATCATCATACATGCTCATATTCACTGAGATGTGGAGATCGAGTTCTCTATAATTTTCCATCTGTTGACCGTGATTACTACTACTCTGCTTTCCACAGTGCTTATTCATGGCCTGAAATTGTTGCACCTTTACTTCGCACTGGTCTGCGTCGATCTTTTCTCGCTTCTTCAAGAACGGTTTTTGCGCTCTCAATATCAGCGAAGGCAGCTACGTTCCAGTGGTTCCTATCTGCGATTGTCTTACTCGTCCAAGTTCATCTGTGCTTATTTGTGTCAAGTAGACATTCTTGAGTCATTGCGTTACCAAGTCAACAATTGGATTGACAGCGTACCACTAGTTGACCTTGCTCGTTTGGTTCGGCATACAGATATATGGATCTTGCGGGCATTGATTGCCCAAATACCCTGCTGAAGTACTTCTTTCCCATTACGTTTCAAGACAGCTGGCCTGTCTTGCCTGCTAAGGCGGTCAGTTGGAGTCAAAGTAATACGTTCCTCCCACTTATTCATCCTTTCACGAAGTTGAGGAGGATCTTCGTGGTTCAGGGAGCTTTTCTGTACTAGCCTCACGCACTTCGGATTTACTGTCTTTTTTCGACCACGATGTAATAGAGCCCACCACCTGATGGACCTGTTCCTGACGTTCTGGGTTTGAGATCAATATCAAGAACCGGAATATCTCTGTTTTAGGGGGAAGGTTGATAAATACTCGCGTCCCATGCCGAATGTCAGTGTCTTTTCATAATCACTTCTTCACCGGCCGCATTCCCGAACTTAGGACTGCCGAAGCCCGAGTTCTGTTAGTCGCTTCAGTTTTACTCTTTGTAGGGTCATTTTCTTTTCCCGTCTTCGATCTAGGCTTCCCAGGAGTTAGCTAGAGGTGGTAGTTGTAACTAGATATCAAAGGAAATGTGTTGCACGGATTCAGGAGACGCGCGCCTATTTATCTGCGAGGAGAAAAGTGAGAAGTGCAAAGCGAGTGTGGTGCACAAGAAACATATCATGCAGACGGATCATACGTATTGTCGAGTCCCATGACGAAATCACTCTGTTCCGAATTTCAGCATACGAAGTTCACCTGATCGTACAGTATAGCAAGGCCGAGTGTGCTGACCGATAAGAGTTTAATCAGGTATATGCTATGGGTTGTTTTGGCAATGCCTAGTGGTCCAACAAGCAGAGCAGGTGTTGGGACGTGCAGTCTGCGCAAACCAGCGACGAGACTAGTACTCCAAGCAACCAGTATCCATTTTACTTTAAGCGAGTCGCGGCTGGAGTTGCGTGTAGCTACTAGCGAAGGTGGAGATGTGAATCACCTTCAAAGCGGTATTGTCATTCCTTCCTTCGTCTGCTTCTAGCAGAGACGATCAACATATTTAAACTCCGACGCTCGCTCCTTTTAGATCAGCGCTTCCTGATTGAGTCAATAATCTGAGATGCCGTCTGACTGCATCAACTCGGACTCAATCGACGAAAAGAACTGCTGGCGGGCTGGCCTAAACTGATCTACTTGCTCTTTTTGAGCAGCCATACTGGCGTCCTAGCGTCAAGATTGCTCTCTTTGCTTCTACCATCTACGCTTTCATGGAGAGGGTGTGTTGAACGTCTCTGAGTGGACGCGTCGGTGCGAGGAACGGCAGCAACCAAGTCGGCGGAGAGAAGGCGCTCGTATCTCACACCAAGAGGGAAAGAATCTACTTGGGGCGGCCGAAAGCCCTCAGGTCACCAGGTGTCGCTTTCATATTCGTTTTACGTCTTCGAGAGCGTCAAGTCTCGTCGCATTCGTTATTATCAAACCTACGCTCGTTTCACTCACTCTCACACAAACGACGCCGTATAACCAGACGAGAACACAGATTTTTGCATTGTCGACGTGTACTCCTTTATTCCACTTATCTCCCCGGTCTCAATAATCGTTTCGGAAGAATCGTTCATCTTCGGGAAGGGTTATGTATCGGCATCCATTTGCCAACCCGGAACTCCTTTATGGGTATGAATGTCGGGCGGTGAGTTCTACATCCTCTGCCACATTAATGAAAAGCCGTGCGTGCGCTAATTATCCCGTGTTTCATTTCTTCCGTATAGGGCTCGCTTGATTATCATGTTGATCGAAGGTCTCCTACACCTGGACCATATGCCATGCAGAGTTTCGTGGTGAGTGTTTCCATCATTCCAAGAAAGGATGCATCTACTCATACTAATCCGTTTTTGACCATATAGCCGATGGCCTCACAATCCACCTTCTTCGGCGATCACACGGGCTTCTCGCCTCCCAATATCGCAGCGAGAGCAGCTCTTGATCGTGAACGAGCCGCTTCACTGCCCGAAACTCGAGGACGCAATTCTCGTTTTGCGAACGGTATGACTTCGATGTGGACTGAAGGCGTCAATGATGAACAGAGCGAGCAGGCCCGGATGCGGAATGCATGGAAACGCGCTTTGCGAGTAAGTCCGACGCTGTCTTCCCTTTGTATGCGTTTGAGCACTTAGCTTATGCATTGTCATTGCCTGTGTGAAGCGAATGAGACGACGAGCGCACCGTGGACTTCAAAAAGTTCGATCGCTCTTCTCGCATCGCGACGATAAACGATTCGTCTCCGGATTCTCATGACTTGCCGAAAGTCCACCTCTCTTATCTCCTTCACGAACGCACGCCTGAATGAAGCAAAAATTCGTACCATGGTGATGGACGTGCAAAATGCGTCGTGTCGATACTGTGCTATAAATCCACGTGGCCGGTATAACATTGTCGTCATGGATGAGACGATCCCCCCCTCCCTCCCCCCAGACCCACTCTCCGACGAAGAAATGACCAATCACAGCCGCCACGTGTAAAAAATGACAACGCAGCTTATACCACTCATTTTTATACCCTCCTTTCGCAACTCTCTGTTTCCCTTAGTCCTCTCATTCGTCACGCTCTTTACGTCCATCCTATCCTTTCCTCTCTTCTCTGCATCATACGTCTCTCTTTATGTACGACTGGACTTTGGACTTTACACTGTATGTATGACTAATGCACCAGAAAGAACGATTCTTCTCTGATGCTAACCATGATACATCCACACTCTAACACTCTACTCCCTGTACCCTTGTTTACTCTGCGTAGCCCCACTGTGTCGTTGTAAAATTCTCTCTTTCCCTGTCTATTTCGTAGTTCAAGGTTCATTATCTGTAGGGTAGAATAAGGGTCTTGTGGTTTTCCCCTAGTGTAGCTTCGTGTATCCTATTTCATAATTGCATTTATCGCGGGGATCCTGAACTCGATAGCTATTATTAACGGAATTGCCGATGTCTATTGATGTGTACTGATACATTTACAGATGATCGACACCAACAGGCAGGTTCAATGTACGAATACTTGAGGCGTAGATACGGTGGATGTAGGTGATTGCAGTGTACCCTCATTATATGCTGTGATTTCTACATACTCCCCGAGAGAACGACAAAGTAGCAAGAGAAACTCACATGACCGTATGTATGACTGTCTGAATGCCTGCAGAAAAGAAAAGCAGGGGAGGCCTTCATGAGGACTCATGGGTGGGGAGACGCGCTGTTTTTCCGTTGTCGCGGTCAACAACAACGCAAACATCAACGAAAAGCCCAAACACAAACACAGACCCAGACGAGACTTAAATAGAATAGAATACCTGATAGAACGATGGATGGATGGAGAGTGAATGGAAAAAGAGGGACTTGTCCAGTCTACGGGCACGGCTATAATGAATATGAATGATGGTTGGACTATGAAGCGAAGATTCCGAGAAGTCGGAAAGGGGTGACGACTTGTCCTTCTTCACCCATTAGCTGGCATTCGACAAAGTGTGAGCCACGTGCCACATAATGGTCAATGACTGTAACACTGGAAGGAATCAAATCAGGCGGTTTTCCTTTCGGAAGAAGGGCTGCACAATGAGAAAACTCACGTTGGCCGAACTTCAGGTACGTTACCACGATTCGTCAATAATACCGCACCGCGAGTATTATCATCTACCCAACATTGTACAGCACTCCCAGTGTCATCTTCGTCCAGAGGTTCTTTCAAATAATACACGGCAACGTCCCCTGCACCGACTTGAATTGGTACGCGCAGTCGACTCGTCGGCTGTGCAGAGCTCCAGTAGTGGTCGTAGGCTGTACGACCAACTACACCGGGAGGAGGATGTATTGCCGACCAACCGGATCCGGTAAAGAGACTAGGTGGAAGTGGGTTAATGAGGTCGTTCGCACTGACGCAATACGGGGCGACCTCCTCCGCTGCAGCGCGCTCTTGCTCGCCCGGTCGCGCAGCTACACGTCCAAGAGGTACACGAAGGTGAGGATCATTCTTGACAGCGCTATCTACGCCTCCCGCACCATCGGCGAGACGATTACCGAGGCCACCGAAAACCCCGTGTTTGTCCATCAATGGCTGGTCTGGTTGTGCAGCCTCCGCAAGCAATGGAGATGCCACGTCAAATGCCTGACCAGTCGCGACAGCCCATGCACTGCAGATCTGGGATTGGAAGTAATGAATGAGGACATCGGCGATAAGTTCGTGGCCCTGTGAGTTTGCGAGTACCGGGTCGGCATAGTAAGGTTTGATGGAGTCGGGCTTCGCTACATAGGACGGAAAGAGAACGGGTTTGATGCTGATGTGTGGAACGTCATAGAATTGAGCAACCACATCATGAACAACTTCCGGTCCGTGGAAACCGTACGTTTCTACCACTTGGGGACTGAAATGCCCTAATATGACTATTGCGGGCTGGTCTGGTCGAACAAGGATAGATCGGACGAGGAGCTCGAAGTGTGCAATCCAGGCATCCTCTAACGGGTCATCCACGTCGAAATCGAGAATGACAAGGTCTGTCTTGTCCGGAAGGTGGTGGGCATTGCAAAAAGAGAAGTATGCAGAATTTGTTCGTCGTTGGGCCCCGTTTGTTAATTCAGAGGCGGGGTGCGGGAATACGTCGTTCCACCACTGGAAGAATCGGTTGGGATAACATCTGGGAGAAATTGGATCGTCGCCAGCACCATGACATGCAGATACTACCGTCGGAGATAAACACACATCAAAGAAGCATAGCATGAACGACGATGCTCACCTGAACCTCCTAACACACTGATAGTCACTGGTAGACCCGATAGCGCCTTATGAATGACTCGCTGCACCCGTGCACCACTCCCAAAGTGCATTCTACTCTTCGTAAGAGAATGAATTCCGTGCTTGTTGCCAATAGCATCTCCGGGCCCAAATAATGGACAAAAGTCAAACGGATAAGGGTCGATATCGGTACTGTTCATGTAATTCTTTGGTTTGAGACTGCTGGTGTCGGCGTAGCCATGTCGTGGCATAGATGGGTCGGCGGGAAGAATGATTCGGGTGAGAGTGATAATGCAAACGAAAAGCGCGAGGATGATCCATATTCGATTGGTCACCCCTAATGTCTTCTGGTTCAAGCGGGACACTTTTTCTGTATCCAGGTCCATGTCTGCATTAGACATGGCACGACTGCCGGCCCTGGGTGGGGATATATGTGCTGAGCCTTTGCCAGCTCGTCGCTGCATTATTTTTTGATGACTATCCATGTGAATTGTCGTGTTCAGATAGCTATAGGGGGCAACGGTGGGAGTACCTCATGGACGTCGGGGAGAGAGCGCTGAACACTCGCTCAACTTTACACCGGGCAAAATAGTGTCCGTGCGAATTGATGATCGACGTTATACCCCCTTTCGGCTCTATCAGTTTATGTAATACGTGACACATCACGGTCGCGTGCCCCAAGAAAGACGCGTCCGTGACGCGCGTGTCGTGTCACCATCCCCTCTTCAACTATCCACGGCATGGACCGCGACGACGCGCTTTCAGTGAGCTCGCATGAAGAGCAAGTAACAGATTGGTCTTATAGGCGCGCAATTCTTACTCCTGCTATCAACGATGTCATTGCCGCGCTCGGTGGTTATGAAGGGGATTCGTATGTCCTTGGGGACGAATGCTATGGCTGTTTGAAGGACCTCAAAAAGTTCTGGCGAAAGGATGACACCGACGACGAACGTACGGTGGCGAGGATATTCTGGGCTTCGCGCGTCCTACCAAATGATCTCATTCCTATTCTCCTTGCGACGGCTGGAAAGGGACTCGTTACCGACAAATGTGCAATCGCTTGTGCGGACATTATCACCGCGATGACATGGCCCATCGACCTTGCGGAAGAACTCAAGGAGCTAGACGAAGAGATAGACAAGGGGACAGACTATACGCAACTACTGCAGAGCCATCTATATTACAAGGCTGCCCTACTTCGACCAGGCGTGATTCAAGCCCTGTTCGGAATCTTATTACCGTGCATCGCGAAGGAGAAAAAGGACAGAACGGAGCGGGATGGACAAATTGTAAATGTGATACTTCATCTCTTCCGAAATCATGCCTTCATCAAGGATCCGCCGCCTAACATGCACGCCAGTGTCGACCAGGCCGAGCTTTCGTCTTTGCAGTCCAAACTCGTCAAAACATATTCCGAAGCACATGTCCTCGATCTTCTCATCACTATTGCTTCCAGCGCTAAAGATCCTTTCTTTAATCAATGGAATACGATTGTCCTAGAGACGTTCTACCTCCTATTCCGCGGAGTTTCTCCAAGTATACTTGCACTGGATCAGAACAAAGTGGGTGGATTACCACGGACCTATGAGATAGACTAACTGACCCGAGCTCCTTAGCGATCCAAATCAAGCCTCTCCCAACTGCTTGCTGTAGAGAATAAGCGTAAATTGGATTATGCACGTAAAGCATCTTCCCGACATTCTCGATTTGGCACCACCATTTCTGTCACTAGAAACCCAGCGAAATCCAACGGCGATGGTGTTGAACAGCTACCGACCACCGACGCACCCTCGCAGCCATCACAGATGGTGGTCCTCCATCGTCAACGGGCTCTTAAGCAGGATACCGGAAGCGTTCTTGACATAAGGAAAAAGAAGCAGTACAAGAAGTCCAACAAGGTAGATGAGCTCGGTTTACAAGATAACCTTGATACCGACGCGAAGAACATATTGCAAATTTTCGCGCGCACCTTTATCGAAGCATGTTTCAACAGTGAGCGTCTAACTGTTCTTGGTTACTATCACCGCTCATACCATTGACAGCGTTCCTTGCGTCCTTGTTGAAGGACATCAAATCTGAGCGCCCCAAGATAACCGAAAAGGATCACCTCCGCCTCCTTTTCGTAACAAGATGGTTCCTTGAGTACTTTCTTTCCGTTCGCAACATACAGGCAGAGCAGTGGAAGAAGGATGGAAGGCCTATGGCTTGGGGTTTTGATCTCGTCAGTGAGGTTATAGAACGTGGCTGGATTGTTTGGATCTTAAAGCGCATGCGAGAAGCAGTAGAAAACAAGGTGAATGGCACATAAATATCACACGTTCTGTTGTCGATCTTATCCTATTTCTCAAGCCGAAACTGTGGACGGAGCTACAGGCAGGCATCGAGTGCCTTACGCATCTCCTAGCTCTCATCGACGCTATGCATTTTGTTGAGCTTGAGGATGCAGAGTTATCGGAGGCTGCATCGCTCCTCCAGCAACAGCTGGTTTACAATGGCGAAGTTCTTGATGTTTCTATCGAAGCACTACGAGCATACAAGGAAGGTGTGCAGAGCCTGAGGTATCTTAACGCCAGTGTTCGTCTTGGCTATTCGCTCTTGAGGATGCTAGAGAAATGGGCGAGTGAACGTGGTGGCGGAGAGTTACTTGTGAGGAAAAAGAAAGCGAGAAGGCGGAAGGCTAACGGTGGGTTTTTTTCTGCCTTCGTCGCGGTGATAGGTGAACCTGAATGCATCTGAATTTGCAAGATGCCGACGAAGAAATGCAGGAGGTACAGGCGGACCCGGACTCGGAAGATGAACACGCTGTGCAAGAGATGATTTTCACATTCGAGTCGTTCGAATTGGTAGGCCGCTCCGCATCTCTTCTCGCTACAAGCTAATAACACCTCCCAGAAATTTGCTCATGAGGAGATAACTCACACCCTTATCGTCTATCTGAGTCGATACGAAGAGTTCACTTCAGCGGAACAAATGAAACGTGTCGTAAATCTCTTACACCGGCAAGCTGTCAAAGCGAAAGCGGAGGGCTTGTTCTTCAAGGTGTCAACGCTCAACCTCTTCCGCAGCATCCTGACTCGTCAGGAGACACTTCCAAGGGAGCAATCGTATAAGGATCTCGTGGCGTTGATCAACTTCATCTTGAAGAAATTCTTCAAGGCTGTTAAGGAAGATCCAATGCTTATTGTTGAAGTGCGTTTGGCGTTTCTCCAACACTCTCCTCCATATTTTGGAATACTCATAAACCCACCTCCTAGGCATTCTACCCGAAGAACCGCAACCGGTGGAAGCAATACTCTAGCTGGGAGCCAGAACCAAAGAACCGTGGCCGAGACAAGGACCTGGACGAACCAGACAAACATCCTGCCGAGGTCCAAGTGAAGAGAGGATACTCATGGAGCGAGCAACTTGGTATTGCCGTTGCTTGTTTGATCGAGAACGGACAGCAAGAACTCGTCGATTGGGCGAAGCAGGTAATATCCTCTTCTGATGACCTGACCTTGACAGTTTTATTAAGTAAGATTCAGATTCTTATGATGGTCATCGGACAACGCCAGCGGATTATAGAGGAGACAGATGGGTCTTCATCACAGACTCAGCTGGACGACATGGATGATGATGATGATGTCCGAGAAGCTGCAAGCAGACTACAGCAGCCATCCAATGAAGCTCTCGCTAAGTTCGAAGACTATCGTAAGTGTTGCCTGCACCTATCTTCATCCAGCACATTGCTGATCACGGAGAATCTTATCAGTGATCCCGTATACGAGCGACGCAGAAGCAGACGCAGCAACAAAGAACGTATACATGAAACTACTCTTCCGTCTTCTCCACTTCGCGATCTTGGACGAAAGTATGTCCTTCGAAAGTGTATGCATCCCTTGTATTTGCCTCACTGAGCACACTTCACAGATGCAGACGAGCTCGAGTGGTACCTTCCTGCCGCAATCCTCCCTGCGGATCTCCAGAGTTACTTGAACGTCATCAACCAATTCATCGAGTCACCATTCGAGCTCGGCGGGAAAAAGGCCTCGCAAATGCTCTCCAAGAAAACACGACGGCGTCGCCGACGTCGTGCTGCCTCATCCTCCTCCGAACGAGATAATTCCGACTCCGACTCCGAGCCTCGCAAGAAACGCGCGAAGAAAAAGAAAGAGGAGAAAAAGTATAAGAGTGCGCAGTTCATCGAGGACTCAGACGGGGAGTATGGGGATGATGAAGCATTTTGGGCTAGGGAGAGAGCGCAGAGGGAAAAGACTGAGAGATTGGCTTTGGAAGGGAAGATGGCGTCCTTACGTGCAACAGGGACGAAAAAGAGGAAGAAACCGCGTGGAAAGGCAATTGACACGCCTGAGAATGATGCCGAAGAGGATGGGGATGGCGGTGAGATGAACGGTGCGAAGAGGAGAAAGAGTTCTCCAATATCTGGGGATGAAAGGGATGAGGATGATGCTCCCCTTGATGCACTTTCATCCGACTCAGATTCGGACGACTTCGGCGTAGACGCAGTCCTCGATAGAAATACGAACTCGCAACCAGCGAAATCGAAGAAAGTGCCGAAGCCACGCCCTAGACCTCGACCAAGGGTTAAGGACACGATTACTGATGCCCAGGAAACACCTAATCCTCCTGTGGCTACCAGTCCACCTGCGACAGTTGATTCACGTCCGACCAGTCCTGCAGCTGGTGGGGAGAATTCGGATGTTGAAGTTCAAACAAGAAAGCCAAAGACGAAGGCTAGGATTGTCTTTTCCGACGAAGATGAATGAGTATATTGTGAATATGTATTTTGCTTAGGAAGTAGGTATTCATGCACTATGAAATCAACATGGAGAAGCGCTTGGACGTTTGCCAGAGGCCCAGCAAAGGAGGAGAGCATAACGCATCAGCACTCAATCATGGTAAAATGGATAAAAATGCGTTTTTCCCGTAATATTCGCAATCGTTGAATCAATAAGGCTATCCTCTCAGAGGCTGGCAACCAGTGAGCGCATTGATGTTTTTGCCGCGAGTTAATTGCGAAAGTTTTCTCTTTTTTTCGAGATGCTCGTCGCAGTCTACGCATTGTAGTTTCCCGCGGTGTGGAGCTTTTGGAAGTTTCGAGAGGAACGAAACGTTGAAAAAAATTATCGGTCCTCGCTTTTATGACAACGACACAGACTCACGTGACCCTAAGACATCTGATTTGGGATATGGACAACACAGCCTCGCGCCGCGCAGCCAGTCGTCACCACTCTGACAGTGCAGGTCACCAGACTCACCACAGCGTACACGTCCTCTACCAGCCTTGCAGATTTATCGCGCGATACTTGTTTCTCTCTCCTTTGTATCAAAGTCCTTGAGTAATGAGTACGGGTTCTAGACCACCTCCGCCACAAGGTATGTTTGCTTTCGACCGACGAAACCAGACCTTTAAACATGCGATGGTTTAATCCCTTATCTAGGCCCTCCCCCATCATACGCCTTTGTGACTAGAGTATATCGTAAGAGTCTACGTCCGGTAGTCATCTTCAGTAAGTCACTCGTCTGGATTGTTAGACGAAGATTTGATTAACTCCTGTGTCAGACACGCTCTTGGCTGGGATATGGTCCTTGTTGTGGGGTGTATGTAGCACTCATAAGGTTCCTTCAAGCATCTGGACTTAACTTTCTCGCCTGGTAGATTGCTTCTTTCCGCGATCTCTCTATCGATAGCGATCAGGCTCCGAGACTGCGTCCCTTCGACATCGTCTTGGGAGCCCTGTACATGGCGGTGTTTGCTGCTGAGCTGTTTGGGCTCGTTGCGGCGCTAATGGTAAGCCCTGTTCTCCCACTCTTGCCAACCTGTTGCTAATCAACCGGCGTATCATCTCACACCTGTCCGCCTTCTTATCGTTCCAACAATAAAACAATCACCATGCCGAATTGCGCTATTTATAGCAACGGCTCCCTTTGGTCAGAATTTACGCCTTTTTGGCGCTCGGCGCCGCGATTATCGTTGCTGTGCTGGGTTTAATCCGTGTGATAATTCATTTCGTCTTCAAGGTACGTGTTGGAATCGCTACATTCTGAGCGCTCACTCAGCCGATTTTTATGATTTAGGATACACTCATAGACGAGTGTGTGGATTTGGTGACTGGAGGTACTATCACTATTGTGAGTCGTGTATTTTTATAAACCATACAGTCTTCCTGATTGGATTGTATTATTTAGCGCGTCGGCATCTGGGGAACTAGGACTACCAGACTCGATGAGGAGACTGCACCAGAATGTAGGTTTGCTTGTGAAAGCCTTTTCCTATGCTCACTCGTGTTTCATAGTCTGCCGGGACGCATGGGGACATGACTCGTTCTCCGAGATTGCCTGGTTCATCGTTGTGACGTTACTAGGTTTATTATTCGCCTCAGTCGCGTTCTCCTACTACCGTCAAATGCTCGATCCGTCCTCAGTTGTAAACTCTGCTCGTACCCCTGCCCCGCAACATTACAACCCACCTTACGCAGCAGGACCGTACAACTACGGTAACGGTCCATATGGAGGGTACGGTGCCGGTGGTTACGCACCACCGCCCGGACCACCGCCTGCACAGAGTACACAATTCGTACCACAGTACGATCCTGCTAAATTGCCGGAATATGAGCGGGGTGGGTATACTGGTGCGGCTGATGATGGGAAGGGTAACGACTGGAAGGGTGGTGCAGATGCATTTTCAGACCGCGGGGCTGAAGGCAGCCATGTGAGGACGGAGGATCCTTATGCGCCAAACCGCGTGTGATACATGGTCTATACACTCATGCAATTTGTAAGAGTAGCGCTGGAACAGGTATGGATTAGGGTTAATACTGTGACATGTGGCGTCTGTGATATTGACTTCCGCATCTTCACAGTCTCTATGTCCATCTCATTGTTACCCGCACAGTGAGATGTTATTTGTAACGCCCTGGGCTTTTCTCCTCTCCCTGCAGTGCTTTGCGTTTCACCGCTTCCTCTATCCGACCTTTTCGCTGGACGGCCTCGTGTCCTTTTTCTCGTTATAACCCAACCCATCCTCTTAATCACTGTTGCTCTGTCCTGTTCTGTTCTATCTGTTCCCGAGTTGTATCCTCCTCCCCATGATGTACTGTTACATCTCCGATCAAATGATATTTTCTATGGACTGTACTTAATTTGATCCGAGCATTGGTTTCACTTTTGTTTTTCTCATGATTTGACCCTTATTTCGTGTTCCTGGTTGCTTCCTATGCGATGTGAGAGACTAACAATCTTGCAGCTGAAGTTATCAAACCCGTCTCTGCAATGCGCCTTAGTCTCACTCTTGCCCTTGCCATC
The DNA here is from genome assembly GCA_024712875.1 of Inonotus hispidus. Taxonomy (NCBI): domain Eukaryota; kingdom Fungi; phylum Basidiomycota; class Agaricomycetes; order Hymenochaetales; family Hymenochaetaceae; genus Inonotus; species Inonotus hispidus. Next base: position 380,394 of record CM045723.1, on the reverse strand, counting down.
GTCTTCTCCGCTCCTGCGTTTGCCTCTCTCTTGCCTCGTGTCCCTGGTAAGTCACTTCCATTCAAACCTCTGCTCCCTCTTCCCGTTGCCATTACTAACCTTCCAAACGACTATAAATGTACATAATGCACCACAGCATGTGCCTTGACATGCATAGCAAAAACCAACCTTGGCGGATGCGCAGCTACTGATAATGTCTGTCTCTGCAGGAGTAAAGTGTTCGATTGCGTTGAGGAGTGCTGTGAGGGGGAGGATTTGGAGAAGGCGGAGGGTTTATTGATAATATTTGTGAGGCTGTTGCAGTTCCGATAGAGGGGTATACTTGAGCTTGGGCTTGAAATTGTTGAGGTTGTCGGCTGCTGTTTGAGAGTGGAGCTGGGGATCGGTCAAGTGAGTGTGGTACTTTTTTCTTCGGTTTGATAGTGGGATCTGATGTCTGTTGATTTTTACTGTTAGTGGTTCATCGTGCCTTCTGCGAACGTGATATTACTATTGACGTCCGGGGCTATGAGTCTGATGATCCAGTGAATCTTATATATCTAAACACTGCCGAGGAATCTTTCTCCTGCCCTGACTGTCTATTACTCGTCATATCGACGACCTCTAGGGGCGCAGTACCTAGCTACCTGGGCTCGAGCTGGCTTTCGGATATGTATGCGAAACTGGATATCAAGAAAATGGAACGACTCAACGAGAATTAGCTCCGTCTGGGCGTCAATTGCGTGGTGTACACCATACGTGCGTGTCGTCAACTTGAAACATAGAGTCTACGTTCCTCGCCCCCACAAACCCGAAGCCTGCATGCCGCACTTGAACGAAGATTGATATCCACTGGGATCGCTACCCGGGATCGGAATCGCGCATCAGCTCGGTCGAGACTCGGGTCAACTCTGTCTATTTACGACAGCAAAGGCGGTAGACGATCGAGTTTATGACGCCACGATGAAAGGTGAAACGAACCTTGCCATATTCATATTATTCATATTGCTGTCGGCTTCGAAACCCGCCGATTATCAATCCGTCCATCATCTTCTTCCAATCCAATCGACATACTGCTCACTATCGTCCCAGCTAACGAAAGATCCATGGGCTACTCGCATCGCTTCTCACCATCGTGATAACACAAGCACTGAAACCGAATCAATGGATGAAGCACGGCATGCTAGGCTACATTGTATGTGAATTGGCACGAGGAACTCTGGCAATGGCATTGACATCGGCAATTCAAGCATCAAGCATACTTTACCACCCCGATCCATGCCTCGATCGTATCGTCGCCACACTAGTCTAACCAACCTTCGATCTTGTTCTTGTAATCCCTTTGGTTCCCGACCTATATAAGAGGGAGTAAAGCTCAGCTGAGGATATCCATATCTCACCTCAATAATCGAAATGAAGCTTGCCTCTTCTCTCGTCGTTCTCGCTATTACCATCTCCTCTGTCTTGGCTAAATCGCATACCTGTAAGATCATTCCGCCCCATTTTCAGCCTATTCGCACATTATAATGTCTGACTTTATTAATGATAAGCACGTCAGTCCTCAGTGGCAGTGGACGATTTCGACTGTACACGGTTCTGTGAATACGGGGCGAGCAATGAGTGTAAAGTCCGCGATACCGAAGAGGCCTACCCCATCGACTGTTACTGTAAGAACGAAGGATATAGGATTGCAGTGGGGGAATGCTATAGGGAGAATTGCGGCTCTAAAATTTATGATCGGGAGATGGACTTCTACAGGAAGATGTGCAAAACATAGGAGAACTGCTTGTGCATGCTGTCGCCATGTGGAGTGGAACACTTGGATCGTCACTATCGTGCTGTCTGATACTTCTCGAGGTAATGTGTTTTATCTGTCATTGAAATCCGAGATGCAGTCTCGCTAACTCCGACCGATACTTGTGGATTTCAGTCTTGATACATTCCCTTAATTTTCTTGTCACCGGAGAGGGCCCCGAGGAGGGGGGGCGACTTGAAGTCCTTCTGTATACTTTAATCTAGTACTCTCGAGTTTTCGGGTTTTCTTGGTACCTGCTTTATTCGGCAAATACATCTCTGGCCAACAGATAATCAGCGCTCGTCGATTGAATATTAGGACCATAACTTGTGAGATTGCAGGCCATACAGTTTAGACTCGGTTCAGGTTTGGGAAATTACGCCTAGACCCATCCATTACTATCTGTTCAGGGCAGGAAGCACTAGATATTACTTCAGGACAGGATAGCAGACTGGAGTGACCTCACATCACACCTCGGCGAGAAAAGAAAGCCATAGTCCAACCAGTTGAGAAATCCTGAACGCGGTGGGTTCCGAACTAAAGCGACGTTCTTCATTCCTTATTTCAACTAGAATACAAGCCGACCATCTTAGTCCCAGTTTCAGCCACTGATGGTATTTCTTGTCCCCGGAAAATGTTTGTATTAGGGCTCCGCACCGTATAGTATACGATACGCGCGTATGTTTTCGGGCTGATACGCTTACGAGCGTATAAAATACGCTCGTATGTTTGGTTCTGGAGTGAGATACGCATACGGACGTATCGTATATGCATATACGGCATATACGGCTGAGTGCAGAGAAATGAAATAATTTCATCCGATTTACCAGAAAATTGTAAGAAAAAGAGCCCATTCTCACTTTGAATTATAGATATCAAGATTCATGCATAGCGATTCAAGTATATATCTCAAGGTGTCACCACTAAAGGGTCATAAGAAAAAAATTATTATGTAACCATTGACAGGATTCGCCAAGCATACTCTGAATGGAGGCAGGGCACCTAATATTTTGATCGACAAGCCGAATTATAACCTAGTATAGTCATTTTTGGAGCTTGGAGTATTCCTTTTGAGCAAAATAGTCACACAATCTCTCTGTTTTCGGCGGAATAAAGTTTACGGCGTATACTCCTTATACGCTAAATTTTCCAAGACCATATACGGCTACGTGCGTATAAATACGCACGTATATATTCACTTCTAAATCTAATACTCATACGGGCGTATCGCGTATACGCCGTATCGTATACTGTATATACTATACGATGCGGAGCCCTAGTTTGTATGCGATCTTTCAGTATTGCAAGGTGTAAGTCTCCGGACGGGAAGCGCAGGACTAGTATCAGATAATAGAAGCGAGGAATGAAAGCAAGGCATGTTTGATGGTGCCCACATGCATCACCGTGATGATGCCACGGTGGAGAAACGAGGGCAGGGCATCACCCAGTTGATCCGGATCAATGCGTTGTCGTGTCGTGATGGAGAAGTGATGCTTTGTAACATGCAGAAATGTAAAGGCAGTTTTAGCTGTTACAGACACCGGTTTAGAGCTGAGCTGCTTTGGACAATGGAGATAACGGAACAGCATTAGATTAGAAGGACGTACTAATGGTCGGGCGAATGCTGATGAAGGCGTGAGAAATAATTTGACATACACCAAACCAACGATAGAACTGCCATAGCATAACGAAAACATGGGCTGAACTATCTGTGGTGAAGACATCGGCGGTCTTGTAGACGGACGGTGGACGGTGGACTTTACAAGAAAAAAAAAGGAAAAAGAAAAAAGGAAACCCCTTGACCAAGGTTTCTCCAGGCGTACTCACTTCGCTGGGAAGTCCACGCTTGGAATTCATCCCCCGACGTAGTAATGCTGGTAGTGCATTACTCGGTTGGGTGACGTCGACTTTGATTTGCATAAGACAATATTGTACTTTGCGGCGTTGCACGTCTAAGGCGCCAAGGGACTCGTGGACACAAGTTTCTGCATGGGGGCCGTGTGGCGCTTTAAGATAAGATCAATTTAAAAAATCACCACTAGTACTTGTGTTGCTGCCGCTCAGATTTCTGTGCAACTCAAGCAGGTCGCGAACTGCCATCACGTATCCGTGCTCAATATTTGTCGGAGTATCCTTGTTTGTTGGCATTGCAGGTGTCACTGTCTCATCCAGGACACCGCTGTTAGCTCGTGACGCCATCATGTGCAAAACGATCTTGCAAACGAGACTTATAGAAACTGTTTTGCTAAGGATTTGTGGTGGTGCCGAAGACAGTCATTACTAAAGCATAACTTCCAGAAAGCAAAAGCGAGTACATCACCTCTATCTATAGACGGAAGACAGTTATGCCTAGTGAAAGTAAGAGAGGAAGCGGTGTCTCGGACTTCGAGGTTGTCAACAATGATGATTACAGTGAGTCATTCATGCTCTAAATCCACGCCGCCTGGCTTTCTCCCTTACTTTACCGTATTTCAAGACACTAGCCAATTCATCAGTAGTGCGTCGCTCTTTATATCATGAATGAGTAGCATATGGCTGGAATTCCGGCGTGCAGACATGGACGTCATGAGCGGTGGAAGATTAAGAGTGTCCTGCGTGAGTACGGCCCAATCGCGTATCAAAGGTGAAGTTATTGCTGCCAACTCTGTAGGATCCTATTTACTCACCGAGCTGCACCTTGCCCCCTTCTATATAGCCTGTGTATTAAGAAACAAAAAATGGGTACACGTCTATACAGGGGGTCCCTTCGACATATCGAAAATAGAAGAAAGGAAGAGGGCGACCAGTCTCGCTGAAAAGGAATTCAATAGAATATTGGAAGAAGAGAAAAAGGGACAAACTCGCTGTACAGTACAGTGATTTACCACTTCTCTGAACACGCGCAGTTCTCCCTCGATTATCCATCCCTTTACTTGAGAAACCATACACGTATGCAAATTTCTTGAGAGATTCATCTAGTAGATAGAGGGGGAAGAGTTCAACGCTGCGAAAAAAAGAAATGTCTACCGAGTTTACACACTAAACTTCCCTGTTGATGTCATTGTCTGAATTGGACTAGAAATTCAATTTCGACACGGCAGTCAGTAGTATTCAGTACGAAAAATTCAAGGGAAAGTAACAACTTCGGGCCCGAGGCAGCGCACTTTCGAGCTTTTCTTTCTCCCTATTACAGTAACTCAGTTGGTGCATTTCAGCTTCTGAAAAAGAATCAAGTGGGTGCATCTCTACCATATCTTCGTGATTCGCAAAACTATTCTGGGGGTGTTGTAGTGGAAAGATAGGATAAGTGGAAGAGTAAGTAAGTGTTATTCAGAGGCATGATGAATCACTGTGTCCCTGGAAAAACCCCGATCCTACGTGAGCACCAAGCGTAGGCGCATGCCCGCTTGACGCAGTATCGTCTGTAGCTATATAGGGCGGCCAGGGAGACAGTAACGGTCACTTTGCTTATAAAAAGGTGAATGTCACCGTGAAACATGTCCTCTTGTACCTACTTACATATTCTCGATGGCGTTCCACTGAGGCGAGAGTCTTGTGGTTTATTACACACAAAGACGCACAGATCAGCAGTCATACACTACGCAACTTGAGAATGTATTCATCCTGTTGCAACACGAGCGTTAGTGACGATTGCGGAGGACCGAAACGGGAGCGGTAACTCAGTCGGTAGGAAATTCGGGATACAGGACAGAGGCAGAGACGAGAATGTGGTTTCTACCTTTGCACTGATTACGTGGCAATGATTCTCATTGCAGAACTGTTGGTGTGCGCAAAAGTCTAAGTAGAAGAGAGAATGCCCATTATGTAAAACTTACTATAGCCCAGTCTTGAGTTGCACGTGCTTTTGCCTTTTCAATCGCACTCACTGACCGAAAATACGACTGCCTGTTTCGCACTCTCTATTCCAAACGCGCCTTTCTCGTTGCTGACGTTAACAGCAAGAAATTGATTGAGAGATAAGCCTGGAATGAAGCAAAGTACTGTTTTTTTTTGCATGCATTTCTCATATGCCGACCCCGTACATTGTTCACAAGCGGTAAGTCATTTTCGAAGGCAAACAAAGACAGCAAGAATGGCATAATTATGGAAGACATGTGCATCTCAAAGACTGCCTAAAAGGGTTTCGATTAATTGCCATCAAGCATATCTGTACCCGTTTTGCAGATTTTGCAACCACAATCTAATCTGGAATGCGGCATGTACAGAACCCATTTTGCGAACTCTCGAAGTCGGAAAAAAATCAGTCGTCACCCCGTTTGAAAGTAGCAACTTCAAGAAACACCCAGCAAGCTCCTTTTCAGTCAGCTAGTTATGGTATCTAGGCAAGATGGCTCTGCAATTAGCGACAGTGACTCATTCTCGTATTCTTGAAAGCCATCTCTAAATATGCCTTTCAGGTGATGATGGTTTCGAATTTGTTGGAAACAGTGAGCCACTCGAGTTTGAATCGTAGTCCATCATTTTGCGTAGCATTCAAAAACTCACCTAATCCGACTTTCTCTCCCACTTTATTATATATTAAAGACGTTGAAGACTTAATCAATGGTATGTCAATTATTCTGCATATCTTGGACCAGATAACATATGAACCTTGACATGTAGAGTGGAGCCATAGGAAAGATAAAGTGAAAGTAAACTGCGTCCCCGATCGCACTGAGAAGGAATAGATTATAGAAGGCGAGACTATTGCCCCCCCCCCCCCCCCCCAGCCTAGTATGTGTCTATTTGCTAACCAGACCTTTTCCCTCGTCTGCATAGCCTTCTTCAAGGCCGGAAAAGCTTGGGCACTTGAATACAACGGAAAGCCTTTCGACAAGAATGACCGAAAAAAACAAGAGAAGGCAGACAAAGATGCTAGAAATGCACTGAATGCTAAGTGGGACTCGGACTGGGTAACAGTCAATAAATCCACAACCAAGGGGACCACAGCCGGTACCAAAACCAAACACGACCCCTCCAAAGCCAAAGGGTAAAGAGGGTAGTTTCCTGGAGGGTCTGGCTCTGTATGAGAGCATGATGCGTGGAATGTGCGTGACTTGATGCAGTCGTTCCCGAAACCGTGTAGGACTGCTCAGTAGACAATAATAATACATTTGCTTGCCATTGCGCAGAAAACAGACGTTACAATGAAAGATCCCATTTTCCTTTCTTCGGACCTGCATATCCACCAGTAAAGTACTTGTTGTGACCCAGCAAACCCGCATGCATAGGCCTCATTCTGTGGGACTGAACAACAAGCGAACGTGGAGATGAGGATTAAATTGTATGACTCGGGATTGCAAAGCGAAAGAACGATGAGGACGCAACTGCAGACGACAACGCGAGGCTGACTTTTACATTTGCACAACGGTGATTTTGCGTTGATTGAAAGGCCAACCCCAAAAGGAAAGCAAATCCTAGATCCCTAGATAGAGTATCCTCACGGTCACCTGACTTTACAAGGTTGGTTGGTCGTATTGGTCGTCAAAATACGAGTCTCCTCATCTCCAACCACTCCCCCGAGTTTCATCTTATCCCATACTCCAATCTCTAAGAGAATCCATGATGAATTTTTCTCTCCTCCTTCATTTACTCATCCTATGTTGTATTCTTGGTTCCGATGCGGCTACTATTGCTCCCAAACGACGTGGTAACAGTGGTCATCTCGATTCCACTCGGAAAGCAAAAAACAGTCACAAAGTCAAGGACAGGCACCGCTATGCCTTATCTTCTAGTTCTGGTTACCCGAATCGTACTTTACACTCTGTTTCACAGCACCATGACTCCAGTCTGAATGATTATTCGAACTACACCTCTGCTTCTTCAGTGGCATCTTTTCATCGTGCACGAGCCACACCAAGAAAGTCTCACTACCAGCAGAAGAGGACTCCTTCGTCTACTCCTGGATTTGATAATCCTACTCTGACGGCATCGAAGAGCATATATCCTGGAATTAGCTCTGTTTCTCGGACTGTCTCTGGCGGTGGCACCTCTCGAGCCGGAGTATCGACGGGAACGAAACCAGTGAAGCGTTCTCCGCTCAACATGAAACCTACTCCTGCACCTACATCAAGTGGATCATCTGATACGACAGTGTTCATCAACGATGAGAAAGACTTCGCACTTTTATTACCGAGTCGTCCAGGTGGTAAGAGCAATTGTCGTCCAGTAGAAGTGCTTAAGGAACCGTGAATAGAACTTATTTCGGATGCTGAGTCCGACGGAGTGGCATTCTGCACGGCAGGTGAATGTCATCGGCCACTCGCGGAAGGGTTCATCACTGCAGCCGCTGTATCGAGAGCGCCTGACAGTTCATGGATTCAGGTACTACTCTACCATATTTTCCCGCTCTATTTGTGTTATCCAACGAGAGAACTGATAGGTTACTGGTTGTATTGATCCGTCGAAATCAACACTGTCGAGTTCGGATGATGGTGGACAGTTTGATGTTCGTTTTCCCGATGGTGCGAAGTGTACGTTCGGTGGTTATCGAGCTAGCTTCATTGAACTGTACGATCATAATTCTTTTCTTGTTGGTTGATGGATCATTGACTAAATATTGACACAGAGTTGAACCATCCGCAAACCGATTTTGTCTTCGCTGTTGCGCCCAAGAGAACGACCAGACAAATTGCAATTCACATCAAGACCGCGCAGGTTGTCCCGTTGCCGTCCCGGGCGTATATGACTTCCCGGATAAGGGAGTATCTTGTGAATGATACTTTGAATCTGACCGACATCCGATCTAACAGTTTGCATCACTCTTACTCTTGGTATCCTCTGTCGATATATTCTATACATACACGCTACATTGGAGAATCTATCATTTCTAACTTATTGCTCTTGCGCAAGAACAAGAGTGCGCTCCAAGGTGCATGAGTAGTTATGCTGATATGCATGGCTCACTACCAACGAGCAAGTGATATGATCCATAATCGTTGTCGGAGATGCTTCGACCGGGATTGCTGTTCTCAAGTCTTCTTGACGAAGTTGCTGTTCGAAGTCCAGGTCACCGGCTATAGCCGACTGATCGCTGACGCGTTACGACGCGTCGTCAACACAAGACCCGGCTGCTTGGCCATGAGCACGCTTGCCATTCCCAAGCGCAACTTGTTCTTCATTTCTCGTCGACCTAATATCCCAAGGACACCATTGTACTGAACATGGACGCGTCTTACGTTATAGTAGACGATGGATCAGCGGTTATGCCGGAATCCTCCCGTTCTTCGGTATGTCGGCGTTCACTCGTCCACCAGAAAGAGAGCTCACGAAGGAACGGAACGATATATATCAAGTCTTTTTCGGAACGACCAGATCCTCCATATGCGCATGATTGGCGGAAGAGCACTACAGGTGGTCTGCGAATAAGTGGGAGACACCTCGTTGACAAGCACGGCCGGGTATGTGGGTTGCACGGAGTGAATCTGTCAGGTTCATGCAAGATGTACGTGGTTGCGCGCAATACCCATGTACCGCCTAATACTCTGTTTTTAAGACCCACAAACGACGACCATGCCGTATTTCCCGAGAGACATGAGCATGTCACTTTCATCGGCAAACCATTTCCACTAGAAGGGGCGCCGAAGCATTTTGCGAGGCTTAGAAGATGGGGGTTGACTTTCAGTATGTATACTTTACTGTCCCCTAGCTATGATCCCAAATCAACTATGATTTGCTTCGTAGTCAGATTCTTAGTTACCTGGGAGGCCATTGAACATACCGCTCCGTACGTCCTAGTTCCACAACACGAGTTATCAAACAGTTCACTCATCGTAACTTCAGAGGAGTTTATGACTACGAGTATCTAGACTATCTCAAGGCGCTTCTTTCGCTTCTCCCACAATTTGGTCTCGTAGCATTCGTTGAAATGCATCAAGATGTCTGGTCGCGGTACACGGGAGGGTCAGGTGCTCCAGCATGGACCGTTGCAGCGGTTGGGTTCGATATCCACAAGATTGAAGACTCTGGCGCAGCTTGGCTGAAGGGAGTCCGTGGTGGGGGACATTCGGAGGATGAACGGGGACTCTGGCCATGCGGGTATCAGAAACTCGCAGCTGCGACAGTGACGACTTGTTTCTGGGCGGGCGATACATTTGCTCCGAAATTAAAGGTGGATGGGGTTCCGGTCCAGCAATATCTCCAGGAGAGATATTTGAAGGCATGGGAATTATTGGCGAGAACTGTTGGTAGTCTGGATGGCGTGATAGGTTTTCAGGTAGGAATCCATTCGATTCCTTTCCGTGTCCTTGCACTGATTCGCAGTTCCTCAGATGATGAATGAACCGCATCGAGGCTATATCAATGCCGCGATGCATTCCTTTGACTACAACACTGATTTACATTTAGCGCACGTCCGTAAGTCATCCTTCCCTCCTCTTCTGTTACTGACGGCTCACTACATTTTAAAGCCTCACCTCTTCAGTCTTTCGCTCTTGGGGCAGGGCATGCGCAGAATGTACCTCACTATACCCGTTCTTTCCCCATGCCAACCAAGCTGACGAGCTACGAACTCTTGAACGTGGAAGAGATCAACGTATGGCGAGAGGATGGTCCTACGGCTGGGAGATGCCTGTGGGAGATACATGGTGTTTGGGGATGGGACAAGCGCAAGAATGAGGCTGTAGCTCTTAGAGAGAATTATTTCCAGAGACATCCTATGACGGATAAGAAGGTTAGCGTTAGCGGTTTTCATGCGGTCTGGTATTCATGTTCACGGCCCGTGATATCGTCTGTGCAGGTAGATTGGTACACAGATTGCTACTATCCCTTAACCTTGAAGTGGGCAGAACTGGTCCGTGCCGGATCGTCGCAAGACAAGTTAATTTTCCTCGAACCGATTCCTAATGAGGTGAGCACGCCGGAAGGTGGAGCTAAGACGATTATTAATCGTTCCTCGTCACATCAGTTCGCACCTTCTTCTTGGACACCAGAACGACGGCCAGCGAACATGATCTATGCCCCTCACTGGTACGGCGTTTTCTTCGATTTTAGTATAGCTGCAAACTGAAACATTGAATGAAGGTACGACCTGAATGGATTATTCAGGAAGGCATTTGGAGACTTTTCGGTTAACGTGCAAGGTCTCTCGCGAGTACGTTACCAATCCAGTTGACTGCATTTGCATTCACAGGATTCATGGTATGCTGTAGGGCATGTTTCCTCTAAATGCTTTCTACTGGGGTCAGGCCGGTGCGCGAGAAAATTTCTCACTGCAAATGAGAAGTATCGCCCAGGAGGCCTACAAGTCACTTGGTGAGACGCCGGTCATTATTGGAGAATGTGGCGTACCTATGGACATGAAGTGAGCTCCATCACTTTATGGCTTGTCGAAACTTCTGGCTCACAGTAGTGCTTTTTTTCGTAGTCATGGAGAAGCATTCCGAACAAACGACTTCACATGGCAAGCTCGGATGATGGACGCGATGATCTCCGGTCTGGAGCATAGTCAAATAGGCTACACGTATGTATTCCCAAGTATCTAGTAGTGGGCCTCATACAGACTGATCAACGGGAACTTGCAGCCTATGGAACTACAATCCAGACAACGACGACAAGCGCGGAGACTATTGGAATGGGGAGAACTTCTCGTGGTTCAGTCAAAGTCGGGCAACTACCGATCCAAGTCTTGGACAAACGTCAGCAAGCCTAGATGAAGGTGGACGAATTCTGCGAGCTGTTGTAAGACCGTACCCTGCGAAGACGGCTGGAATCCCAATCAGATTCGACTATGAGATGAATAAGGGGCAGTTTAGGTTTGAATGGGCCATCCCGGCATCCTCTTCATTAGGGGCATCAGCATCTTCGACTTCAATAATACCTCCATTGCACATCACGAACCACAGACTTACTTCGAACGAGACGGAAGTTTATTTCCCCTCGATGCTTACACATGGTCGAAAAGTCATCGTGCAGGGGTTGGCCCAAGGAGATGAGTATAAGTACGACGAGGTGGTTCAGACGCTCGTTATCCGCACGGTGGATAACTCGCCTGGGAAGGTTCATCGTATCATTGTTAGTGTCGACCCTCCGTTGCAGAGGGAGTTCAGTGTGAATACGTTCTGGAGTGATTTTGGTGGCTGGATTTCCGCGGTGATAGCAGTTCTAATTGGCCTCCTAGCGTATTGGTTTTTCTCGTAGACGGTGTCTATGTCATGCTACAGCTGTGAACCAGGATGGATTATCCATATCATCGTAGATGCGACATTTCTTTGGCATGACGTGATTACCAGTGGTCGATGAGACGGTTTGAAGATGGCGGGAAGTGTTGGTTCCCGATTCACTCACTATCATTCAGCACCAACAAAATTGATGTGGCGGATAACTATGTAGAAGGACTTGTCCTTGCAATTCGTAAAGCATTTCTTGACGGTACTTTGCACTCAGGTGTCAGCACCTTTGCTTAATATGCAATGCGCAACAAGGTATGTTCATTGCTAGCGACACTTTGCATGAGCTGCTGGATGCAATGTTTACGTATGTATTGGGGAGCGGAAACGAGCCTCCCGCTGCATATACTACGGCAGCGACTCGTCCTCTCACAGCCGTACAATGTCTCGGTTAGCTACTGTTTTGATGCGCCCGTCGAATAAGGCATTGGCGTATTGGGGGCCATACTATGGGCACTCCGTTGTTCTTCTTGATGAAGGTATAGTATAACCATTATCCGATCAGAGGATTATGAGGCACTAACATTGATCTTTCGTCTTATAACCCAAAAAGTTTGGGTTGAATATGTTAAACGTACGTCCAGATACGCCATCCATCCGACAGTCGCTGCTTCACCCGCTGACGTAACCTATTTATCATTGAGCAGAGTTCAACAAAAGAATAGCAGAGTTCAACAAAATGATAGGACTTCCACGTGTGAAACTGGATTTAAGTTACAATTTTTCCGACCGTCATACATATGTTATCAAAGTGAAAAGAGGTATTCGCTAGTACAGTTCTGCATTTACACCTCTGACTAGTTGAACAGCACTTCCAAACAAAGGTATCCGCCAGCAGAGTTCTGTGTTTACACATCTGACTCGTTGAACAGGCCGGTTCAGATTGAAAAAGTATGATGAGTTAGGCAAAGTCCAATTTGATGATAGAGCGATGGCAAGAAAGGTTCACCCCGAAAGCGTGTTTGAGTTCATGAAGAAGAATATACACGATGAGGTGCTTAAGATTGCTGGACAGGAAAAGAATGATCAAATATTCAATACGACCTTCCGTAAGACGATGGATAACATAAACGATCCATTTCGATCAATTTTACGCGGCTTTATACCATAACCCTGAATGTGCTGTGTTGGTTGGCTATGGGTTTACATACTTGTACAGTCATCTTTGTCGAACAACGTGTTCTATAGTCGCTACACGGTAACAGCGGAAATAGAGATGCATTCCCGCGACATATTCGAGATCCACCTAAACTGAATGCTCCAATACCTGACAGTCACGATACTGCTTTGAATGACTCTACTTGAGAGGAAATCGTAGCGGTTCTATGCTGCTGGAACTTCGGCTAGTTAATATTAATGAATGTCACCAGGCCAACGCGGCTTGGATGACTTTTCGTCACGTAATAATTCCAGATGTGCGACCTTAGTGTGGAACGCCCCCCACCCAGTCTCTCTCGTAAACATGACCAGCATGGATGTCGACGCCTCTGATGTTGTGATCAATGATAATAATCCGTCACAGGCTTTAAATGATTCACTAAATATTAATAAAGTGGAAGCCAAGCTACGACTGGTAGTCGTCGTCGATGAGGCCCATCCCTTTGATTTGCAGGGCGCGACGTGTCTATATACCAAGCTGCGGTAAATGCATACAATTCTTTCCTCCCGGATGGTGCGCAGAAGGAGGAACCGGACGCGGGGTGGGGTGAGAGGACGATGACGACCAATACGAGCGACATCAGGGAAAAGTCAAGGTACATATATGCCGCATATATACCCCTATATTTTGCAGATTTTGCAAATTTTGTGAAATTGCATATAGCGGACCTCCCGGACCGATAAGCTACCAGAATGTACAATAAACGGACGAAAGCATTATGTATCTGATAGGTATAAGAAAGCATGATAGTTACATGGAGATATGCATAAGTGAATATAGCGGACCTCGCCAGCCGATAAGTGACTAAAACAGTTAGTGATTTTCATCAGTCTGATAGTCGTATATATAAGTATTATAAGGGCCTATAAGCGAATACAGGCCATTTCGATAATCCGACATTCTTTTCCTAGATTATCACTCGATGTAATAGCAGTAGTACAGTGGCTGACAAAAGTATTGCACACACCCGCTCCACAACAAAATTTACCTCCTATAATTTTTCCGTCACACTATATCAATACCCAAAACACTTATATATAATGCTGAGCATGTTGGCCTTGATATTCAATGAGTTTCGAAGTGAGTAGTTGTGTCACAAAAAAAATAGCCGAAAAGTCACGCAAAGAATGGTGTGCAATACTTTTGTCGCGTTGGTTAGCACCAACTTCACCCCACTATATCTCAGTAACCGCTGAACCGTTTTTCGTCATCTCACCTGTGTTCGAATCGTGTCTCGATGGTCTACACGTCGCCAACAAAAAAATGCCGAATAGTCGAGTGGAACAAACGCGGAATGTGCCATACCGACATCGCTACGAAACTGAAGATTCACCGCACTACTGTCCTTCGTGTCATCAAACGATTCATCAATTTCCCTGACTACTACCATGTACAACCCAAGACAGGTCGCCCTCACCTTCTTGATGACCGAGATGCTCAAGTTGCTGCCAGAATGATTGCGAAAACTGAGGCAGCAAATGCTGTTGAGGTGCAAAAGAAGGCATTCAAAGATGTGTCCTCCCGGACTGTCCAACGTGCTCTATTTCAGCAAGGACTGGTCTGTCGTGTACAAAAACGAAAGCCCTACCTGAACAAGGCCAAGATTGAGGCCAGGAGGCAGTGGGCAATGGCACATATTCATTGGACGGCAGAGGACTGGAAGAGGGTTGTTTTTTCAGATGAGTCAAAATTCCAGCTATTCAAGTCGAATGGACGGGAATACTGCTATATCAGGCCTGGACAGGCCTATGATCAACGATTCACCAAGAAAACAGTCAAGCATGGAGGGGGGAACATCATGGTATGGGGGTGCATCACTTCGAAGGGTATGGGAGAAATTCATCGCATTACCGGAAACATGGACACTCCTGGATACGTCGAAATTCTTGATAAGAACTTACATAAGTCACTAAGGAAGCGTAGCATGAAGTCAACGGGGCGATATGGGGTGCTATTCCAACAAGATAACGATCCGAAACATCGATCTAAGACAGCACAAGCATGGTTCAAGAAGAAGAAGCTTCATTTACTCGCTTGGCCATCAAGCAGCCCAGATATGAACATTATAGAACATGTCTGGGACCAGCTAGATAGGCTTATCCGTGCACGAAATCGACTACCACGCAATAAGGAGGAGATGTGGGAGGCAATACAGGAGGAATGGGCTAATTTTCCTAAGAGCTCACTGGACAAGCTCTTTGAGAGCATGCCCACTTGAGTTGCTGCTCTTTTGAAAGCTCGGGGTGGCCATACCAAGTACTAATTGAGAGGTAAGCGAAATCTTCATTCTTTGAATTATTCTGACCTTATCAATTAGGCGGGTGCACGACGACAAAAGTATTGCACAGCACTTTTTCTTTTTCTTCTCCAATATTACCCCCTCACTCAGTTTTCTCTCAAATCTCATAGTGTATCACATAATGGCATATCCTAATGTATATAATGCGCTATCTATCATGGAATTTCATTGTGTTGTTGTTGCGGAATCGCATCGAAAAGTGTCTGTAATGTGGCTGTGCAATACATTTGTCAGCCACTGTATGTCTATACTGGTTGTACCTAATACATGGCTGCTATGGTAGTGGCCATCGAAGATTGGACACGGTGTAGCACAGCAGGGTGCCTCCTTGGAAGCCATAATAGATCTGGCTTGAACGTAGGGATGGTAATCGTGACATTCTGCTCGCCTTCTACGTAACGCTGCCTCAGTACGAACGTATCGTGGAAGAGGACGATTTCACCATCGACGTCCTCGACCATGATCGGGAACTGCTCTGCGCCGCCATGAATCCCTCCATCCCAAAGTGCAATGGACGAATCAATTAGCCGGAGCAACCTTGTAACCGGCTGTACCTGTGCTTGGAGATACAACTTTGTGAAACTGTGCACGGTGTACGAGTTTACCAGCATTCGTAACACCGATCTACTCACCAATCTCAGGTGGAGTCAAGTCAAAGTAGCGCTACCAAGGGAACTGCTTGGCTTGCGCACTGCGAATAACTTCAGCGGAAACGCCGTTGAACTGATGCATAGGTGTCGTGAAACCCCATATGCGCCTCTCTACCACCCTACAGACGTCAAGAGCATCGCGAGTCAGTACGGCCTGTCTGCATTTGGGGATCACATATGGCACGAAGAATGCGACCAGTAGATTGCTGGACGAAAACCATGTCCACAACAGGCGCGAAAGCTCTGTGGTGTCCCGTTACTCACCTGGTGTTGGCACATGGGAACGTTAAAAGTCCACACGGATACGCGACCACTGGGTTCCTGCAAGTGTTACATTGAGTCTTCAAGTGACTCTTGCTTTCATCAAGAGACGTACAATGCCGTTCAACTCTTGGATGCAACGCGATGCATCTTCAACAGTGGCCAGTTTGATGAAACCAACATCGCGCGACCTATCAGACTACAATTGCATGAACATTAGAACATCGCCAAGTAAACTCACAACAATCAACGTACCCGTTGGTAACAGACAATGGTCACTTTTTCAACACGTCCGAAGCGACTGAATTCTTCATCTAAGTTGCGTTCAGTGGTGCGGATGCTCAGTCCAAAAGCCCCGAGAACGATCCACAACATCGACAAGTTGTGACTCAAAATGCTCGACTGCGGCATGCAGGTCGTTCAATGGTAGCCCACAGCAACTGAGGTCACGCATCTGTCGATAACGAAGCTATCAGCACAAAGTGGCATAGGGATGTAATCTAAGAAGCCGCCCTGCTCCAACTCTCGTTCGGACATGTGAGCGTTGATGAGTGAACCATGGTCGCTCTCCATGGAGCCAACGACGCCGCGAAACTTGAACTCCGGGCTATGATAGTACAAATTAAGTATATAATCAACCATCTGCTAAATGCAGCGAAAACAAGTCGGGGTACACTCACTCAAGTGGGTTTAAGACTGGGGCGGGTGAGCAACCCGAACCTGGGTACATTTTATTTCGGAGGCTACCAACGCTGCCACTTATACTGCCTGAGGTGGAGCCAAGAGAACCCGCAGATACGAATAAGGGACCTGGGTGAATAGACCAGGATCTCCCTTCTCTCTGAATTTCCGTTGCTTCTTTCCGGACAAATCAAGACGAGTGTCCCGTGTTTACTGTTTGGGGAGCATGCGAGGACGTCCGGATACTCGAGAAATTCCGCCAGGGAATATACGACATTGAGAATCTTCACGTCCTTGATGAAGCCGCGACACGCTGTCTAGATATTGGTGGCGTCAAGTTGCGCTTGCTTGGTCTCGGAGGCGCCTTCGTTCCTCACAAAATGTTCGACAATGGTGAGGGTAATGCTACAATCGCAGGCGGCCAAGGCACCATGTGGACAACCGCCTTGCAGATCGGCGAACTCGTTGATACTGCACAGCGCGTGTACGACCCGACCGAAACACGTCTTCTAGTCACACACGCGAGTCCAGGACGTGAGGGCATCATCGCTCAGCTCGCGCTCGTCCTCAAGGCAGACCTGACAATTTCCGCTGGCCTGCACTTCCGTTACACCAGTTCATGGAACGAGTTCAGTGTACAAGGTGACTTCGAAGGATATCGACACAAAATTCTTGCCGGGAGAGAGTACTGCTCTCGGCACTCCGGAGAGATGCGCCCGCGTAGCTAGATGTAGGGTTCTGCTTGAAAAGGAGCCCATCACTAGTTAACCACCCGGCGTCAGAAGACAGGGAAACCCATACTACCGGTGCACGATTTGGTCTCTCAGGTGGGATCTCCTACTTCTGTACCCAAAGGGGGGAGCTATGACCACTACGAATGGGGCTCCTTGAACGGGAACGACCGCGGACAGTCGCAATGTTGCATGAGTCAACAGGCACAACAGCACCAGAGACGCCAGGGGTACATTGTATGTATTCGAGTAAGGATCCACAGGAACAGGAGTAGTCTCGCTCCACTGAGAACAAACTGACTGGTTAGAGATTAGATGTGAGTGGCACGGGTTAGTACACAATTAGATTCTGGTGAAACTTTACAGAGTCACTGTAAATTCCACATTAATGATGATTTTGAGGATGCATGGGTAGGACTACGGTGCACTAAGCAGTAGTAAGATGGTGACGGTAGGGAAAGAAGAGACGACGGACATGTTGGATAGAGTAGGAGGGGAAACTCAGAGTTTCCCCATGTAGTAGTTTCCACGGGGTTTCCACGGGGGTTTCCCACGTTGGCAACTCAGAGAGGCAAAAAATGGGCGGTGGAAACTGTGGAAACCCGTGAGAATGTTGTGTCAGCATATATATGCATAAGTCTTAGTTTGTCAAGCTAGATAATTATATTTCATGGCCGTGCAGATATACTCTTCAGATAGGAACTAAAAACTAAATTACTTGTTCTACATAATGTTCTTGACTTGACAGTCGGTGTGGTTAACCATTAGCAGTTTGTCATATAATAATCTTTTTTGCAACATCGTATCGGACTTCATTGTATGTACGTGCAGTCAATCATTACATAAACAATCTGCCGATCAAGCAAAATTTCCATATTAAGAAATAAGCTAGCTTATGAGTTTCCAACGTTTCCACATGGTGAAAACCATTCCACCAGCCTTGGCCTGCCACAATCCACGGTGGAAACAGTTTCCACCAGCCCAAAACAGTTTCCCCTCCTACCCTAATGTTGGAGACTCCAAAGTTTGAAGTCCAAATGATGATGTCACATGTGACTACCGAGAAGGGATGTTGACGGGCTGAGTCAGACGCATATATGTCCGACCCGACTCGGCAAGTAAGTGCTGTTATATGCTTATAATCTCAAAAAATGACTTCTATTATCCTAATAGGTCAGTTTTCTAGTTTATTAGGGATCTACCATTTTTGCATCCCAAATATATTCATTCGACCACTCTTCCAACAAGTTTGTCACCGCGCAAGAAGGTATCTAATAAATCCAGAACCCATTTTATTATTTATAAGGAACAAATTTCACCTTTACCGAGCTTATACTTATTCAACAGTTCTTACAAGAGTCATATAAATATATATGCAGTATGATGCTTGCACTACAAGGTGATATAAAGAATTCTGCATAACATGCATGTGCATAGATGTCTTATTTTGGACTTGTAACGGGCGACCTGGATTATTAGATGTTTATAGCCGAATGTAACACCTTTACTTGACTTATAATCTGGATTGAAGCCCGATAAGTCCCTAATATGCTGACTAAGGTACTTACTCTCTGTTATATAATATAAATTTACATATATTTATCTTGACTTTCTCGTGATGGAAAGGAATAAGCTCGAGGTTGAGCTATAGCAAGCAAAAGTAGACTTCCCGTCAATTCAAGTTGTAGATCCAGCACTAGTACTATGTCCATTGATCTACCTACCTTCAATTTAACTCCTGCGCTTCGTTAACGCTAACGTTTCTGTAGACAAAGAACTTCTGGATTCAGTACCGCAACACATCCACCTCTACATTCCCCCAACCATCTCCCCAAGATTTTGGCATATAAAGACCCGGCTGGTATGTATTGTATGCCATCAAGTTCTCGGAAAGAAAGCCGCAATGCATTTCAATCTCGCTCTCATCGTCACTAGCATTA
The DNA here is from genome assembly GCA_024712875.1 of Inonotus hispidus. Classification (NCBI taxonomy): domain Eukaryota; kingdom Fungi; phylum Basidiomycota; class Agaricomycetes; order Hymenochaetales; family Hymenochaetaceae; genus Inonotus; species Inonotus hispidus. The sequence goes on along the minus strand of CM045723.1, from coordinate 360,754 downwards.
TTGTTTCTTCTACATTCGCAGTGCCTGCTCCGAGTCCACAGACAGGTACAGTCGGTAAGCCCTAAGGATTCCCTCCCCCCCACTCCACTTTCCAGGGGAAAATAAATAAAACACTCCTTCTTTCCCCGTTCCATTGTCCTCTTCCCCATTCTCGATTACAAGTTCTAATTTCACCCACCTCCATAATACAGGATGTCTAACAGCATGCATCGCAAACACGGATCTCCTCAGCTGCTCAATCGACGACCTAGCCTGTCTATGCGAGAAAGACGTGCTCCTGGCGGATATGACACAATGCATCGCAGAGCGTTGCGCCCATATCGACGACTCGCTCTTGCTGCTTATTGAATACGGCACTTGTAGTCTTCTTCCTTCGAGCTTGGTGTGATCCAGAGCCTTGGAGGGTTGGGAAGTGGCCCGAGTTGGCTCGGGAGCGTCTCATCGAAAGTCGAGCCGGGGCAAATTGGGTGAGTAGCGTATATTGTTGATCGTGGGATGTGGGATGTGGGATGGCGAAACTTACAATTATCGTCATATACGGTCGTGGGTGGCGCACCTTTTCAACTGGACTGGAATCGTGCTTCAGAGACGCTGGAACTTGTCCGTCTAGAGCCATAGTCGGCTAGGTCTCTGCATCATATGTTCTTGTACTTGTAAAATAATCATCACCATGATGATCATACCCTTGTCCAAAGCCGAGTGTTCCCAACGTTTACGTTCAGTCAGGATTGTTCGCGTCGTATAAATAATACTAATTGTCTGCATGCATGGTTGTGGCGTGGTAGGAGGGCATGTCGAATTTTCGGTCACCGAAACGTGACGAAATGGCATTAATATTGTCGCGGAGGGACGACCACAACCCTACTAGTTTATTCGCTTCAGACAGACAGACAGACTCGAAACAGCTAGGGTTTCATAATTGGGGGAGATGGTGTCGAAATAATCTACTAGATAACTGGCCCGAAAACTTCCTGCAACGGAGCCCCGGAACTATATGGGGGGAGAGGAAGGAAGCGACTCGATTAGCGAAACCACACTCAGAGCCCTTTGTCAATATTAAACCAAGTACACACCTACCAGTACTCGCACACAAAACTTCAACGTTTTCCCTCTGTCGCCGCAGGGTCACGCATCAAACGCGCGCTACGCTCGGATTCGACAGCGAACTGGCAGCAGTAGCTTCACTGCACGTCTGGTCGATAAACGCCTGTTCATCCGCCTCGGTGACATTGCATGCCTCCACTATGCACTCGTCGAACTGTTCTAGGAATATGTAGTTCTCGCAGATGCATTTGATGTCGGTGTCGGAGCATGTGTCTTCTGCCACTGTTGCTGCGCATAGTGTGATACATTCTGCAGGTTAATGGTGGGGGAAAGAGTAAGCAGATGACAGGAGGTTGAGAAGGGAGTGTAAGGCATAGGTGGAGCAGAATATGCACTCACCATATGTGACCGGGTCGGACAAGGAAGGCGTGGATGCGGCAGAAGCAGAAGCAATGAATGTCCCAGCGAAGACGAGAGCGAGAGTGGTAAGATGCATCTTGAGTTATCCGAGAGTCGAGTATCGGTATTCTGATGCATGAATCCAAATTTCCTAGCCTTTTTATAGCATACGAGAAGAGACAACATATCGATCCGCTTCTCATACGTGGCAATAGAATACCATACGGCGCTCAGACAGTGACCGACAAACCGGGGAGTTGAGCATACTGGGACGCCACAACTGTCCACCGTCCACCGTCCCTTTAGTGCACCATCAAAACCGCCACTGTCTTGACCACAGATAGTTCCACCGATTGCCAACGCATCGAACAACTTGTCTTCCACTCGTTCAGCATATGTGCATCTGCGTTAATCGGGACGACATTCTGCCAGTCACAAGAAAAGGTGCTTGACCTATGTGTATGTGTTTCCGTTTTCATCGGTGGTGGTTCATCGTATTTGGTGAATGACAAATTGTTCTCACGCCCACCGTCAGGTCACCCATGAATCGCACCTTACATCGCTTCGAACTGAGTTCTAAGTTATATGTCTATGACAGTCTAGCAGATACGAGCTACACCTCAACGGCTATGTGTTGTGCAGAATTACGGTAATCGCGCGGCATTTTTCCGTTCAAAAACTGGCATGGCAACAAGTATCGGGGATTCCTATTTATTTTATCGCATTGGTGTCTATGTCGTGTGCTATAACGTTTCCACCTTTTCCCAAAGGATATTTCTTCATTGCATAATTTCTTCTCAGCCCATAATACGAAAATTACCAAAGCCAACGTTGGTGTAGATAGGAATTCGCCCACATGCGTGATCTGAAGATCTGAAGTGTGAGAAACTATTTGTCATGCATCAATGTAGCCCCTTTCCTTCGCCCGTATTCGCTCGTTCGTATCCCATATCCATACCCCCACCTCCACATTCAACCAAGGCAGCTGCAAAAGCGATGTCGCGTAATGCTTCCAGCTCAGTGGGTCTGGGGACGTGTTGGCGACTATCGGTCATCAAGGGTATCGGCATTTTGAGCAGTGGCTGACATCGGTGCATCCAAATCGGCTTCATGTTCATGAACGGACTCCTGACCTCGCATCTCATACGAGACACTAATTTGTCTTCTATCCCGCTTCTCAGTGATGGCTTTGCCAGCGAGCTGGGTTTTAGGTCTCAGGATCAGGAAAATGGAAACTAAACAACGCTAGATATTACCTCGATCTCGATATCGTCTTTACTGGTACTGGGTGGGACCACTTTTTGCTCTGCCTCTGCCTCGCTTCGGACCCACCCGCAGAAATACTCTGGATCTGGGCGGCTCGCTTCCGTACCATACCATACAACTAGCGCGCCACAAACCTGCTGGATCATCTTCTCCACGTCGAGGACCGATGTGGGATTAACCAGATGGGTGTTTCCTCGCTGTTCGAGCTATGTGACAAGACAAGTTGCTGGCAGTCGTCAAGACTATGATCCTGTTCGGTCCAGCGTTACGCTAATTTGAATATTCCCGACAAAAAGGTGTGTCGATGGCAATGACGATACCTTCGAAACGCGCTCTATGTAGATGTTCCTTCGATCAAGCAGACCTGTACTTCCACGTTTCGCTATCCCGGCTTCAGTTTGCTATGCGTCCACAAAACGATACTATCTCTTGTCCCGAGTTTTGTTGGGGTGTATATCCTGTGTTGGTCAGTTCTATCTCGACTCTGCAACTATCTACAGTATACCTACGGACCCAGACGCCTTGATATCAAGTTCTCAGCTCGGCTCGGCTTCGTCTAAAACACCGCCCATCGCTGATAGAGACGCGAAAACTGCTAATCGCATCCTCTCAAGCCGGACACGGGACATCCAACACGCTGGTTTTGCTGTTTTCTCAGAATGAGTTGAGTATGTACGTATTTGCTACCTAAGTCTAAGCCACTAGGATTTGGACTACGAACCTGGTCCTACTAAGCCTGACTGAAATAGATCCACGTTACTTTCATTCGGATCATGTCCACCACGTTGGACAAGACAAGACATGAATCCCAACTACCGACTTTGCTTCTTGGGTCTACCTCTTATCTCCTATCAAAGCGCCCTGATCCCAAGTACGATCGGTGTACTTTTTTTTCTTCTCTATCTCACTCGTGCGTTTCTCCATCTGGTTCAGATATATAGACACATAGGTACTTAAGTAAGTATCACTGTCGTGTCAAGAGGTATCGCGACGACGAACCCGGCCTGGAATGTGTTGCGTTACTTACGTCACTCAGGACTAGTCCGCAGCAGTTTGCAGTTCGCAGTTCGCAGTTTCGCAACTCGACTGATGACTACACCTGGCCTGATTTCGGGCTCGGGATTGTGCTCGGGATTCTTTTATTGCGACGTAAGTAACAACGAAACGTGGTTGATGTGGATAGTACTAGTGATTTTCTTGTCTTGTCCTTCGCGCCCTAACCTCAAGCTTGGGCGGTTTCCCCATTTATTCGTATCGCATCGCATCGTATCGTTTCTTTTTTCTTTCTTGGCACGGACAAAAATCAAAATCAAAATCAAGTCGGATTCGGGTCTTGTTGGAAGGACGAGTGAGAGGAAGGACTAGGAAGGCGCGTAAGGTATAAGGTATAAGGTACGAGGTGTAATGCGCAATGTGCTATCACAAACATCGCAGACCAGAACACTGAACAGAAGAGCAGAACCACTCAACTCAAGGTCGGATGATTGATTGATTGATTTTGTTATGAGTAACCGGTGCCGGTGCGTGTCCCTCCGCCCGTCCGCAACGGGAATGGTGATGGTGAACATTCTTCTCGGTCTCGGCGTAACTTTACGTTCTGTTCTAGTTCTGTTCATTCTGGGCTCCTGATGCTGAGATTGATCCCTGATACACTGAACTGAACTGATCGTAGCGCCTCGATTTGATGGGTATGGGTATCTTCCGGGCCCGGTCTAGTGCATGTATGAATGCATGAAGATAGACCCCTACAATTACAGTGCACGACCCATGACCGGCCCACAAAAAGAAGATGTGGAATGAATTGCTCGACCATACTGTAAGCCTCATAGGACGTTTTCATTAGCCTACTGACCGACTGAAATCGGATGTTCCCCGTGTCCAAGTCGCATGACATTCTTTCTTTTCGCGGCGCGGAAAAAATCACAAAAGTCAAGTGTATCGCCCGCGTGTAAGTACACGTGTATGCCGTTGTCGTTTTCGTTGCTCGGTTCGGACGGAGAATATCCATATCCACGGCCATGTGATCCTACATCCATCATCCTGCATCTGAATCTACGGCTTAAGTGCGCCTCACACCTCATCGAAACGTTAGCAAACGCCGACATACAGACGGAACTCAATCGTAGTCCACGGCCCAACAACATCTAGAACAGAATAGAATAGAAGCACGGAGGAGAAAAATTCCTGCCATCATTCGTTTGATTGGTGGACAGTTGGATACATGAAATCCGGGGTTCCGTTCCAAGAGAGGGAGGTACAAAAAAGAGAAGAAACGGAGACGAAATAATATTAATATATGCATCAATAAGTCAGGGAGAATAGGTCGGTCGACGGTGAAGAGCGAATACTATAGAGAACAAAGGGTGATCTCGTCGTGGACGACTGGACACGGCTGCCCGTCTCGTCTGGCGTCCGGGTGTTGTCAAGAATATTTTGGGAGACAGATCGACGATGCCCGTAACGCCATACCCCATATGCCACCTCCGGAGCGAAAAAAGTACGCGTTTAGAGGATGAAAGCAGCGAGACCGAGGGCGGCGGCGGCGAGGGCGGGGACGCCGTTTTGCTTCGCTGCGTTGGTACTGTGGGCGTGTGAGAGAAAAGAAGAAAGTCGTGAATCAGTCACCAAACATAACCAAACATCATCACATCACGTCACATATCATCGCACTAGCAGCAACAATGATCGGAGGAAGAGAAGAGAACGGGGGGGAGAGAAGAATGAATGGAAAAATAAGATACTCACTCCTCAGAAGCGTCGGCCGTGGACGTGGACGTGCCCGTGGAAGTTTCAGAGGCAGTACCACTCGCGGTCTCCGACCCCGATGCGTCAGTGGCAGTAGACGCAGCGCCCGTCTCGGTGTCAGTGAGCGTGACGCCTGCACCCTCACACGTCGCCTCGGCGAAGGCAATGGCGCTCTCGAGGTCGTCGCCCGTACACGTTGACTGGATGCACGCAGCGGTACCCTGGACGAACGCCTCGTTGTTACAGAGACAGACGTTGTCCGTTGCTGAGCAGTCGCCGAGGTCAGCCTGGCTGATGCATGTTAGGGCGCATTCTGCCACACGACGAATAACGATGACGACGACGATCCGACAGGAAGGAAGGTTAGTTTGTTACTGTGGTAAGAGCAGGGGGGAACTAGGACTGACCGGGAACTGTCTGACGGCTGAAGAGGGTGGCGGATGCGACGCCGACGAGGAGGAGAATGGATGCGAAGTGCATGGCTGACTGGATGGGTGAGTTGATTACTGAGGGGTGTGAAAAGAGGGAGGAAGGACTTTGCGACGGGATGACAGCGAACAAGTAGTTTATATATAAAAAGAATGAGAGGCCCCGGCTAGAACGAGAAGGAAGAGATGAGGGGGTGCTTTTTCGCTCCGGAGTTTATATCCCCCCATAAGAAAAAGAAGGTCAGGTGGAGAGATCGTCAATTTGCTGGAGATCAGCGCTACTTTACTTTACGACTAAGTAGTAGTAAGTGTACCTAGACATTCAGTTTACTTCCATACATGATGTTCAACACCGAAGCCATCATCAGGCGAAATCCTTGGAAGGTAATCGTATCATTCCCAACACAAACTGAGTTCCTAGAACCATCAATCAATCACAAAAGATTGAACACGAGCGGGGAGGTTGGGATAGACACCGCTATTTAAATTTTAAACAAAAACAAAAACAACGCCTTTTCGCGAAACGCGACGGCACTTTGGTATCAACCACTGACGATAATATTGATGGGTTCCAGGCCCCACAGCAACAGATGAAGATGAAAGGATACGCTACGTTTGGTAGTCAAGCTCAGGACAAAGGACATATATATACAGTATATGTATGTATGTACCTGGATAATCGCGAACCGCCATTCCTAGTTCCTATCGAGCTCAAAATACAAGGGAGCATATGCACACGCGTCAAAGTGAAAGAAACGCCGAGTTTGGGTGGACTGATACAGTGATAGGTGGCAATACTCAGACTCTCTCATGCCCTGGTCTTCTTGTTTTCCCAAACTCGCATTGCACTTATTTATTATTCCCGTCCGTTGCAAGACCTTTTTTTTGATGAAGCGAGCAAAGCAGTTCCTGTGCGCTTGGGCTTCCTTGGATCCAATGCATCGTGTAAGTTCGCGTCAAGTGAGGCGAATAAAACACCGATCGAACGAACGTTGAATCCGTGACCGTGGGAAGAGAAGATGCGGCACGTGACAAGATCACGTGGATGACGACCTACTGTACAGCACCAGCTCACACGCTCTCAGATTCATTCATTCCATTCGGATTCGATCGCTCCCAACAGGTGGACAGACGAGAACCGACACCCGACCGACGACCTCAAGACTACACAGATGGTGAGTGAAGAACCCTGCAGCCAGTCATGCTCTCACTGACCAAAACCCACAGGCAGCAACCAAAAAGGTGATTAAACAAATCAATCCATTACCACAGGAATAATCTCTAAACACAACAATCGAACATCGAAAACGAAAACAGACAGGCAAAGGCAAAACGCTCCGCCTCCAAGACGTCGTCACTCGCGAATACACAATCCACCTACACAAACGCGTGCACGGGCGCGCGTTCAAGAAGCGCGCGCCGTGGGCCGTCAAGAGCGTCGTGCAGTTTGCGCAAAAGTCGATGGGGACGCGAGATGTGAGGGTGGATCCGAAGCTGAATCAGCAATTGTGGTCCCAGGGGATTAAGAACGTCCCGCATCGGATACGTGTGCGTCTTGAACGTGAGTAGTGGTGTTTTTTGTGTGTTTCGGTTTTCTTGGTTGTTTGTTGTGTGTGGGTGATGGACGGGGTGATGTGCGGGGTGATTGTGTTTTTTTGGGAGGGGAGGGGTGGGTGTATGTTGTGTTCCGGTTACTGATTACGACCTTCTTCGTATAGGCAAACGCAACGATGATGAGGACGCGAAGGAAAAACTGTACACTTACGCTACTTACGTCCCTGTAGCCTCTTTCAAGGTGTGTATTTGCTCTATTATCTCCTCGTCTTCTGGTTCTAAGTTGCGAACATCGACTTTAGGGTCTCGAGACGACTGTAGTTGACGCTGAGTAAACCCATCACATTCGCATTCGCTATTACATGGATTACGGTAGACTACGCTCAGATAGTCTAGCCTATCCTACCCGTCTGTCGTTCCCTTCTACCTCGATGAAAATGTATGGTCTGGTCTACATGATATGAGCTGCATCAACACCATTCTGTCCCTGCTTTCTTCTCTTCTCTCGGATGAACTTGCGCTGGAAAGGGATTGGTTTGCCTACAAACAAATCGTCCAAGCCCAAGAAACTCATTCTCGCAATGTGCAATTTGTTCTTCGTTTGAAACGAAACGAATGGCAGGAAAAGGAGAAAAGACATATTATCATTTTCGCACCATATTTACCAGACCAGACCGCAACAATAATCGGTACTGAGTTGTTCTAGACTAGACCTGCAGCCCAGTTGGTTCAAGACAATTACTCGCAGCGTTCCCGGCGGAACCGGGATATTCGTTATCTGATCGTCTAAAAAAAACTCTGCCGCAAATATTATCAATATCATGATACTGACCTTTGTTTGTTTGTTGACGAGCCACGAGCACAGTTACAGTACTAGTAAAGTGTCTCTACAGATCGATTCAAGTGCTGCTTACTTCTAATCTAATCTTCTTCGAGTTATGCACGACCACAAGGTCCGCACCACAGATCAAGATTAAGAATGAATGAATGATTAATTGCTCCGAGTCCGAGTCCAAGTCCGAGTCCAAGTCCAAGTCATCTCATGCCCCTTCCGCGCGTCCACTTGGAAAAAAGATGCCGCTGGCTTTATTTGTTTTGTTTTGTTTTTCAAGCAAGCCAGCCTCGTTTCTCATAATAGACCGTTCTTTTCAGTTTTCAATTTGTGTAGTGTAAGGCTCTCCCGTCATTCAAGTGTACTGTACATTTCCTTAACGCAAATTATTGTAATTATATTACATATGCGTAACTCATGCCGAGACCAGATGAGCAGATGAGCAGAAGCAAAGCCAGAGGGCAAAGGAAAAAAGCAAAGGAAAAAAAAAAGCAAAGCAAAGCAAAGCACCCTGCTCCCTTCCTCCTTCCTTTGTTTCTTTCTCGTACGTACGTACATGCAATGCTACATAACTATGATTATAGTGAAATATTAATATTGCTCCCTGGCTTTGGGATGTATAAAAGGTGACACCAACAAACCACTTTTTTCGAGCAAAGAAAGAAACAGTAACAGCAACAGCAACAGCAACAGCAACAGCAACAGCAACAGCAACAGCAACAGCAACAGCAACAGCAACAGCGACTTTGAGTGTGTAATTTGCAACACCCCTCGCCCCTCCCTCTCTCCCCAACTTGGATTGAAGCTTTCCCAATCTCAATTTTTTTGTCTGCATCTGCATCTGTGTTGGTGTCAGTCCAAGGCGAGGCAAGGAGAATGCCAACTACCAAGAGCAAGAGCAAGAAAGAGAAAGAAGAGCAAGAAAGAGAAGAATACAGGCTCTGAGGGTGGGAGTATGGGCAGCGGGAGTAAGCGCAAGGCCGAGAAGGGTAAGCAGGAGGATAAAGGCAATAAACCCTACGATAGCCAAGCATCAGGAAGTACTAGTAGACAAAACAAGAGAGAAGGAGATTTAAGCGATAAACTGTCACAGATAGAATGTTCAGCCTCTCCAAATGGGAAGAGGGTTTGGTGGGAACAAACAAAGTTGCTGCTTGACATGTTATGATAAGGAATAGTCCAGGACTGAGGGTGTTAGGACCAGTGCGGATCGCTATAAGCAGATCAGAGATCGGTGCTTGGCATTCCCCTTGGCTTGGTAAGGACCGAGCGAAAGGCCAAGTGCAGATCCCCCAGATCGATGCACCAGAATAAGTCCACTCACTCTGCTGATCTTGAGAAGTTATCTTGATCGTGGGGAAGTGCGAGATAGAGATAATTGGGTAAACAATAAGGCACTAGTAGGGGTCAAGGGACCAGCCGTGCACTAGATACCTAAGATAGATTAGAGTGGTGTCTAAGGCGACTAAGTGGCAGTACAAAGAAGTCGTAGGCAATACAAAAGAATTTTGCTAAGGAACTTCTGGTGGCAGTGCTCACTACTTATATACTTTCTAGAAAGCCCGTCACCTGATCTGTCCTTCCACAGCACCGCCCCAACCGATTGTCAGCACCGCCCCCAACACTTCTTTGGCACAGCCACTAGCCAATCTGGTGGCTGTGCGGAACCCCGCAACTCCATCGTGTTCCGTTCCGTCCTTCTAGATTCTTCTTCTCCACATGGTCCTTGTCGAGTGCTAATGATGACGCCATCCCCTGCCAATCCTATGGCTGTACACCTCCGAGCTAACTCGTCTGCTATTCCTGTCCCCGGTGTTCTTGGAGTTCACGAAGGTTTCGGGTGTAGCTCCATTCCGATGCTGAGCTATCTGTATTTATCGGAGATCTGCTTCTGTTCTGTTTCTGGATCCATCCAATGACGTGCCTGTCGTGTTCTGATGGGGTTCCTTCGATCAGTGGATCTCAGTTACTGAGTCCAGGGTAGGTTGCCGGGTTCCAGTAGAATATTCCCCGGTCGTATCCATCGGAGATGATGATCTCATCTGGTGCGGTGTCCCTGCCAATCAAGAAGGTGGTGATCGCTCCTTCGATCCCTGTGCTCGAGAAGCATCCGCTTATGAGGATTGTTCCCTCTAGTGTGCCCCTCCAGCCACTTGCGATTTGCCCTATTATTGTGTCCCGTATATGCTTAAGATATTCTGGGGCATCGAGTGTCAACGGCCATGTAACCTGTACCGCTGTCCTGTGGCATTCCTCAACATGTGGGGATCAACAGATCTATGCTGTGGCCGTTGCATTAGCGTAGTACGTTTCTTTATTTCCAGACTAGACCACCACTTCATTCTCGAAGGCTGTGAGGTAGTGGTTGTAGAGTACTTGGTGTTGTGTCCTGTGTAGGGAGTATCCATAGTTGGTTCGAATTGTGATTGGTTCTATTTGTTCGATTATTCCCATTGTTTCCTCCAGTATGTCTTGTGTGCATTTCCAGACTTGTCTCCATGCCCATTGGCAATTCCTGTAGGAATGTACTGGTGGATTGTCTGCCCTTCTTGACCCAAAGGAGCAGTAGCGGAATCGTGTATGGTATTGTCGATCAGGTGCCAATCCTGCGTCAGTCATAATTTGTCCTAGAATGGCAATCAGTCTATTTTCTTCTAACAGAGGGGAGGTTGTGAGTATCAGAGAGAATGGATAGGATGAGCTGGCAACTATAGCTTGTTCAGATCAGATGACACAATAATAAGGTTGGCGAAAGTTAAACTCGACTATGTAACACGGCATGTGAGCAACCTATACCTTTCCTATATGTCTCGACACAACAAAATTGGAACTCCTCCGGCAGCCTCAAATCAACTCAAACTTGGCCAGCGCAGAACTGTGGGGAGTACATTTCTGTAAAACTTGGCGCTTTTATTTTTTAAAAATATACATTTTCAATAGACTAGTTCTAGAAATATGTATTTTGTATAGAATGTCTTAAAACTGGATTTACAGGTGTTTCCTGAATTTTAATTTTTTGGATCTCAATTTTTGCAGATGACTAATAAATGACTAATATATTACAAATATAGTAATTATGACAAATAATGGCCAAATATAGTATTTACATAATCATGTATTTATCATCTAGTATTGTCACTCATATCCACCTCAACTTGACTCTCTACAATGCCTCCTATCTCAAAGAAGAAGAAGAAGTGGACATATAATCTAAAGAAGACATTAAACTATGTAAGTGTTATTAAGAGAATAGAAAGAAAAGAAAGACATTTATTACTTTACAGCAGGTTATTTCAACCAATGTGCACGTCAAAAACTCAGATAGGCTAAACACCTCAGACTCTGAGTCGGTCTATACTGATGAACCTGAAGAAGCTCTTTCTATAATCAGTATTAAGAGTAGTGATAGTGATGATGGTGCAAACCTTGATCAGGAGATGGTTATCGGTGCTTCGACTGCAAGCACTTTCTTTCAAGTTCTGTCAGATGAACTGAAGCAATGGTTGGGTTGGATAAAAGAGCGGTCTAGACCTTCCAGATACAAGAAGATTTGAATTTCTAGTCAAGTTCCAATCAGCACTCGTCGAAGTCAGCAGCAGAAGTCAGCAAAGCAGGAGACATACCTTCGAAATAAGGGCTTTCAAGATATTCGAAGCTTTTTTTCAGTCAAGCAGAAGGTTCAATGTCCAGAACTAGGGCCAGAGTCGGAACTGGAGCCCAAACACAATACCAGGCATGCACCTCAGCTACTGTACCACTTCAAAAGCAATTGGGTATCATATTCAGGTCCAACACACTCATTTCACAGTGGACCACCTTCACCTGCCATATGCAACACATTTGCCGGCTTTCTCCAGCAGACTGTCACTGCTTTCAAAATACAAACAAATGACATACCCCTACAGACAGGTGCAGCAGCTCCATCCACGGATGATACTCGTCCTATTATTGCCTCATCTTGTAAAGACAATGAACCAAGACAGACCTCTATAGACAGGGAAACTGTCCCCACCAACTCTCATAAGGGTAAATGTACGATTGACTCTCTTATGCATCTGGAGGAGGAGGAGGAGAAGGAGGAAGAGGAGGAAGAGGAGGAAGAGGAGGAAGAGGAGGAAGAGAAAGATACCTACAACCCAGCAACTTTACAACCCACAGTCCCACATGTCGTGCCAGTGGATGCCAAGTACCCCACTCCAAAGAAGAACAATCCTGCTCTTGATGATGCAAAGTGGCGACTCAGGTACATTTCGGAAGATAAAAAACTTGACATGCTGTTTCGAACACATGTAACAGCCATGTTAATCTTCCTCCGACTGTATACCGAGTACAAGTATGGCTGGGTAGAAGCATCTGTAATGGCGGCTTCAATCAGTGCTGGACGTGGAGTATATTTGGCCTACTTACTTCGCAAGTGAGTCTGTGATAATCTTGATAACCCGCAGGCCTTACCTATAAACCTGTATGGGAAATGAAAAAGGTCAATTATTTGCGATGAAGATTTCATGAGTCAGATACAAGCTCACCTGCAAAGCCTCAACAAAAAGTACGTTTTACCTCAAGATGTCCTCAACTACCTAAATAAACTAATGGTGTTAAGTCAACTTGGACAAAGCCACCCTATCTCACTCTGAACCACCCAGACATGGATGAATGCAATGGAGTTTCAGTTTGGAAGGGCACCAAATGGGATGTACATAGATGGCCACGAGAGGGAAGATGTAGTCTGGTACCGACAAGATGTCTTCCTTCCACTGTTTGCTCAGTATGAGCAAAGAATGCATGATCCATCAGAAAACGTAAATACCGACCATCAAGACTCTCACCAGCAAGACCATAGAGAGGCGGTATCCTCCATGCACACATCTGACACACTTCATCAAGACCCTCACTGGCAAGACAGTGGTCAAATGGTCAACTCTATGCATGCATCCGACACTCACCGTCAAGACCCTCACTGGCAAGACTATGGAGAGGTGGTCAACCCCGTGTGTGCATCTGACACACTTCGTCAAGACCCTCACTGGCAAGACAGTGGGCAAGTGGTCAACTCCGTGAATATGGCGGGTGTAATGCATGATGACACTCACCAGCAAGACCCTCACCAGCAAGACCATAGAGAGTCTGTTCCCTCCATATATGCATCTGACCCACTTCGTCAAGACCCTTACTGGCAAGGCAGTCGAGCGATCAACTCCGTGGACAGGGCTGACATTGTGCGTGACACTCACCGGCAAGACCACAGGAGAGTTATACTCATCACCCATGACGAGTCAACATTCTATGCTAATGACCAGAGGAAGAGAGTGTGGGTCCATAAGACCCAAGGTGCAGAGCCGCGAGTGAAAGGCGAGGGGGCATCGATCATGGTATCTGATTTCTGTATGCCCGAAGCAGGTTGGTTAAAGTCCGCTGATGGGTGAGTGACATAATTTTCACACTGAGCGCTTCTCATGGGAAAATAGGAGTAAAGAGGCACACATTTACTTTAAAGCTGGAAAAAATCAAGATGGGTACTTTCAACACGACGACATAATGGCACAAGTGAAAAATGCAATAGACATTTTTGAGGATAGGTTTCCAGGCTGTACTGCACTATTTGCCTTCGACAATGCTACGACTCACCAGAAATGGGCTCCAGATGCCCTATCTGCTCGATACATGCCAAGAAGAACATGTTATTGGAAAAGTTAAAGGGCACCACTTACACCAATGCGCCCTGGCCGGCTTCGAAGTAGATCTATACAAGACCTTTACCTGCCCGACGGTCGTTTCAAAGGAATGAAACTAATTCTTACCGAACGTGGATATAATTTGCATGGCCTGCTGGCCGAATGCCCAGGATTTAAATGTGCAAATACAAGCACAAACTCTCATTATTGCCTTCAATGCATTCTTTTCAACGAGCCTGACTTTCGCATGCAAAAAATCAGCACTCGAGGAATTAATTGAGTCCCGAGGCCACTATGTCATTTTTTATCCAAAATTCTATTGCAAATTAAATTTTATTGAACAGTGCTGGGGCCGAGCAAAATACTATTATAGGATGATGACCCGACCAGCAAATGAGGCTCAGATGGAGGCAAATATCAAGATATGTTTGGATTCTATACCCGTAGAATTGATTAGAAAGTAAGTTGCATATGTTATTCTCAATAGGCCAGGTTTCTCACATTTGATTAGATATGCAAATCAATCAGCGTGATTTATGGACTGTTATAGAAGAGGTCTTAATGGAAAACAGGCTCAGTGGGCAAATAAAAAATATCACAGTCATAGAGTTCTTCCAGATATGATTTGGAATGATCTAGCTGTCAATGGTATATAATGTATTTGTATCTACCAGTCTACAAAGTGTACACAGAGCAACATGTCACTTCGAAAAATCTTCAAGTTGCGATTTTCGCATCAGGGTCCTTCCATATTGGGAAAGATCTAGGGTTGTGACCGTGACGTGACACCCTGTCGAGTTTAATCTTCGCCAACCTTACATAGCTTCGTTCGGATGGAATAACGAGACTTGATTGATGAGATTATAAAGCATACCACCGATCAATCATACCTCTCAGCCAATACTAGGCCAGCATCCCCAGACAGAATAATACGTAATCCACCCACTACCACCCGCCCACCGATTCGATTCGACTAAACTAAACCCCAAGTTTCTCACTAGCCATCTGAGTCCCCTTCACCCTATTCTCGATCTTCTTGAACGCGATCTCTCGAGCCCAATCGGGGTTCCCACCGTACTTCGGTTTAACGTCGATACTGAAGGGAGAGAACCCACAGTCGTCTGTTGTTCCGAGACGGTCTTTGGGGATGTATTTTGCTGCTTCGAGGATTTCGGTACAGATGGCTTCGGGGGATTCGATCTCGGGCGTGAGCTGATTTATTTTGAGTTTATGTAAATGCGGAGAGTCGTTACATTTATGACAGATTTAAAGGAAGGACGGATGACTTACTGGGTTGACAACCCCGATGAAGACGTACTGCGCAACTCCTTTTGCGTCGCCTCGCATGTGTTTCCCGCACAGCTTGTATATTTCTGTTCTATTCTGTTAAATTAGTCGACGACTTAGTCCTTGTTCGGAGTAGTTAACGATACCAGACGCACCTCTTCAGAGGCAAGCTGAAGCAGGAAATATCCCGCATCTCAAAATCCAGCATCAATAATCCTGACGAAAAGAGATGAGTCATTCCACTCACTTAATCGAAACATAGAAGGTAGCAACTTCTCATACGGCACCTCCTTTGAGTGTACCGAGTCGCAATCCCCTCCAGGACATACATGAACGCCAATATTCTTACGCTCGTCGGCAGAGAAGCGATCGAGGACCCGGTTGTTCAGCTCAATGAAGAAGTCGAGCATCTGGCGACCTGTCCAAGGGTTGCGTGGATCCCTTTTGCACGCGAGACGTCCTTCGGTGAAATCTATAGACACGCGCGTGGCGCCTGCTGCAAAGGCCTGTAACCACAGAGGAAAAGACGTGTATTGATAGTGACTTAGCATAGACTCGAAGGATAAGAATTTGAACGTCTCATACCTTCCGAATGTCCTTCTCGCACTCATCAACGAGATCTGCGTGGAACTGCTGTCGAGAGTAACCTGGAATATCTCCTTCCAAGGGATACAACAAGGAAAGCATGGACGGTGCAATTATTGCCTGCATAACACTATATAATTCCGATCAAAACGAACCCAAGAGAGCGGACGAACCTGTTTCATCGGCTTCGTCGCGTATTTCTTTGATTTGTTAAAGTATTCATCGACGTAGAGATTATAGCGAAATGGACCTGGGAGATAGCCCAACTTTCAGAACCACCGCTGCTGATTACCTATTGAACAAAAAACCTTTCTCTAGCTTTGGCAGTTGGCGGTGATGTCCATCATCAAAAATAGCCTATCGTCCAAAAATAGGCTTGATAAGATAATCGCGTGAATAAATAAATATAGGTAACCGAGAGACGTACAAAGTATTGACCGGCTGGCGACAGACACGGCGCGAGTCCTGCGCCTCCCAAGGTGTCCACAACAGGGTACGTAGCGAAGCTTGACGCCTGAATAATTTAGACGTCATGCGGCATGTGAGAACTGGATTGAGTCTGAGACAACTAAGTACTCACTCTCTGTTCGCCGTCGGAGATGATAGGCGAACCGGTCTTCTCGAACCGCTCAATTGTGTCCTTGCATGCCTCGTCTTGTACACGTTCAAGGGTTGCCTTGTCAATTTTTCCCGCCTCGTAGTCCTTCATGGCCTGCTGCAACTTTACTGGACGAGGGAGCGAGCCTTTAGATCGCGTCGCGTGACCAACCAACCATGTTAGCGTTCAGGAGCAGCGAAGGGACCGTGCGTTTGCTTACCGACAGGTTCTGTAGGGATAGTCATGCTGAGATATTCGTAGTTGGCTTTCGAGCAACGAGCGGTAGGACAGTGATGGTAATGCCGTGTCGACGGGTTCAGGTGGTGCGGAACAAACTTTGAATCAGGTTATGTCGTTTTTATACAAAGAACTGCATTCCTTGTGCGCGGCTAAACGCGCGAGCAGTTTGGTAATTCATGACATGAGCGGAGTGGGTTTACTTTATTACGGATTGCGAACATGTTGCGGGGTAATTCAGTCTGTCTGTCTGAATGGTGCTTTCGATCCGTTGTTTTATGTTTAGTAGAGGATTACGTGATCTGACTCATCGTCGAAATACATAATCAATGATGACCACGAGCATGTCGATCATGTTGATCGTCCTGCTAGGTCATGGATCGGGATCGACTGCACACTCCATTGAACAACTCTCATCTCATTCCGTACCGTACACGATCCTGACCTGACATTTCGGTCGGTCATGCGGATTTGATTCATTAAGGGCGCAGTGGTATTTCATCCCGATGAATTCTTCAAGGCAGTGCGCACGTTCTCTGCAATCGGCCGCTATTGGCCTCGTGGGGTGCTTCCCCATGTGCTGATGTTTGTCAAGCAGGTACTGTACATATAATCCGGAAACATAAAATCCGTTTCACTTTCAAGAGAAATACTGAGCTGAACTGAACTGATATGGGTATGACGTTCTGTTCAAGAACTTTAATTGATTTATTTCCTGTATCGTGCTACACACAGGACGATTATCGAGTTGAATCTCCGCTTTATTCCCGTTCCGACTCGCTAGCTGTGCGCGCTCTGGATTTATAAATAGATTTTGGTTCTGCCGAGCAGACAAACGTGCTTCTGTGATACGGAAATTGATGATGCCCTGTCCGTCACTTTTTTGCAGCTGACCTCACCACTACTCCCGAATACTATATAACAAGAATGAGCGATTGCTTCGTTCTACCTCCCTCGCCCAACTGTCCTGCTTCATATAGGCCCGGCCCTCGAGATGTGCGTTAACAAACTCGCCTTGTTGGCGACGCTCGTACAGTGCGCGTGTGCCGCACACTTGGCAGAGCGAGCGGAATTCTCTGCTTCACCGTTCGCGGGTGCGACGACCAGCGCGATTTTCCCGATTCCAAACGCGACAAACGCCGCTCCAGAGTTCGACTCGTTCTTCCCGGACGCGTCGGCTGTAGGATTCGCGGGACCTACGCCTAGTACGCACCTACCAGAATATTTGTGTCTGTAATGTTTTATTGATGTCTATTTGTACTTGCAGCGGGTGACGAAGCGGCACTTGTGGTAACAGCCACCACTGTCCCGAAGGTTGCGGATGCCCTTCCACTTCTCAATCCTTCGACATTTGATGACAATAATGCTAACTCTTCAGAACCATTTGATGTGATACATTCCTTCGGGAATCTAGCCCCGATGTTTTCTGTTGACTCCTTCGGACTTCCCAATGCAAGTGCACTCATTCCAGAGGGATGCGAGATAACTCAGGTCCATTTACTTCACCGTCATGGTAAATTCCTCAACTTGCATCATGAGTTTGGATTTGATTAGATTCTTTTACTTGAAGGCGCTAGATATCCGACTTCGGGATCTCTACCCGCATCCTTTGCAACAAAGTTGCACAACGCAACTGTCGCCGCGACCGGTTTCACTGCCACGGGAGACCTCGCATTCCTTAACACTTGGTCGTACAAGGTGCGAATTAGTTTTGACTCTAGCATTGATTTATTATAACACGAAATACCTTGCTGTCTCGCACGTTGTAGCTCGGTGCTGAGATATTGACTCCCTTCGGACGTCAACAACTGTACGTCATGCAGTTTGGCACACTAATCGACTTTATCTGAGCTGACCGTATGCATTCCACTCCCCAGATTTGACCTCGGAGTATCTTTCCGGGTCAAGTATGGCGAGTTATTGAAGGACTTTACCGGCCTTCCTGTCTTCCGTACAACCTCGGAAGAACGAATGGTCCAATCCGCGTACGTCCTTCCACCACTCAGTCTCGCATCTTCCCTCTTACTTACTCCCTTTTCTGACTATAAGTCTGAACTTTGCAGCCGGTTTTTTCGGCATTCCGGACTACCTCACCAACTATCGACAACTCATCACGATCGAGGACGGCGGGTTCAACAACACGCTGGCTGTCAACTGCGATAATCAGGGAAAGCCGGATATCGGTGGCCTGGGTACTACGATGGCCAATAGATGGCGCGATGTGTACCTTCAGGGTGCGCTTGAGCGATTGGCTCCGCAAATTGAAGGTGTGGGTTTGGACGTGAGTGATCTCTTGAGCATGCAGGAGCTTTGTGCGTATGAGGTAGGTGTTAGGAAACCGTGTTGTCGAACTTATGAATTGACTCGTACTTTGAAGACAGTTGCCCTTGGAACTTCGGTATTCTGTGATTTGTTCACGGAGGAAGAATGGAAAGGGTTTGAGTACTATCTTGGTAAACTCGTTCATTCTTATAATTAATATGACAGTTACTGACGTTGTTGTCCCTCCTATACGTTAATAGACGTCGGGTTCTGGTACGGAAACGGTCCTGGCAACCCAACTTCCGCGGCAGTCGGTGTTGGCTACGTTCAGGAGCTCGTCGCGCGGCTTACACAGACGCCCATTGCTGTACACAATTCTTCCACGAACGCGACTATAACGGACAGTAATATCACATTCCCACTCGACCAGCCCATTTTCGTCGATGCGAGCCATGATACGGATATTTCTGCTAGTACGCTTCATATTAGTCTACTGTGATCCATCTGGCCTCGAGCTTACGTGAATGCTTGCGAACGTCAACTACAGTCGTGATTGCGCTGAACTTCACAAGCTTAAACGCAAACGGCCCACTTCCAGTGGATCACATTCCGGAGAATCAGGTAAGGTCTCCTCTTCCCAATACAACTCAACAAGAACTAAACTAAACACGAATTTCAAAAGACCTATTTCGTGAACCAAATCGCACCGTTCGGCTCCCAACTCGTCGCGCAAGTCATCTCATGCCCCTCCTCCCAATCCCAAACCCACTCCAAACCCAAACCCAAATCCGAACCCGAAGCGGAGCCCGAACTCGAGCAAATTCGATTCCTCCTGAACGATGCAGTCGTCCCATTAACAGGTATATCCGGGTGCCCAGAGGATTCTAACGGATTGTGTCCTTTGAGCACGTTCATCAGCGCGATGCGCACGAGGATTGAGGGGAGATTGATTTTGCGTTTGATTGTACGGGGAACTATACGGTCCCGGAGCCGGATTTGATCGTTGATGGGAGACCGCCCGTTGATCAGAGACCGAGGAAATGAAAGCGAGACGAGACGAGACGAGAGTGAAACGAGGTGAAAAGGGGTTGCGCTTAGGGAAACCCGGACGGGCTTAGTCTCTTTTAGTTTTGGTAAATGTGTTTTTTTTGTGGCGATGAAGTCATTGAAGATGACAGTTTGGTTTGTTACGGATAGTTTGCGGACGTACTGTTTTTGTTTTTTGCTTTCTTCCATAATGTCATGTTCGCTTGTTGAGTTAGATTTCGCTTGTACCGCTCATCGTCAATGTAGGCAGAAAATAAGACATGTAATTGAGGAGGAGCATAGTATTCCATTCCAGCCGGCCAGGACAGCACTGCGCTATACACGAAGTGCACCTGCACATGTGCTGTTCGTTTGGTTTTCCTACTTTACTCGTATCAGCTTCGAATACGCCTATCTTATGTATCATCCTCCCCATACTTATCATCTCCCGATGAGCTCGAGTTCGAAGCGGGAGTGGCAATGCAATGACTTTGAATGACCAATCCTGAAAAAGCTCGAAGCACAAAGAGGAGGCCGGGGGATGGAGAAGTGCCCACTGTCGAAGGTGCGACGCGAATAAAGTCATCCTTATGGAGAAGAATTACTGTATATTGATTCGGAGGAAGTCAAAATCAAGGTCGAACTCGAGCCCTACTTTACAGTAATCGGGGTTGTGGCTAAACGAAAGTTGAGAGACGCGGCGTATCCGAACCCTGTCGTATATCTTCCAGGCCTCTCGGTATGCTTGTAGGTAGGAAATGATCTAAACTCGCTTCGGTGTTCCGACTTCCGATCTAGGCATACCACCTTCCACCTACGTAGGTGAACGAAATCTAAGAGAAGAACGAAAGAAAAAGAATGCTGATTATGCGTTACGATGCACATGGATTTCTAACGTATTTGTATCAGTGGTATACAATGCGACTACAAGAATCCCAGGAAAGTCTCGTTGAGTTGCTCTGTTCATGTTTTTGATAAGAGGAACAGGGGGGAGGAGGGGGACGATAAGACCAAATAAAAAAGGGTTACAGAAGGGCAACGAAAGCACAGGGAGAAATGAGGAAAGAAAGCGAACCGAGCGTGAACGTTCAGAGTTGAGGATTCAAAAGTCAATGCAACTTGAAGCCCCTATTGTGTCGTACACGAACAGCATCAGGTCTCGTCGACGAATTCGGCATGCGTTCCCAAATAGGGTCTACATCCGGTCCGTCCAAATCACCAGCCCCATCCCACCCCCAACACCACACATACTCCGGCCCAGGGGAGAACGTCAGCTCTTCGTACTCCTCTTCAACAAACAACCGATCATGCGGCCCAAACCAACTCCGATCCTGCGG
Organism: Inonotus hispidus; assembly: GCA_024712875.1. NCBI lineage: Eukaryota > Fungi > Basidiomycota > Agaricomycetes > Hymenochaetales > Hymenochaetaceae > Inonotus > Inonotus hispidus. Next base: position 339,482 of record CM045723.1, on the reverse strand, counting down.
ATCCGAGCGCGGGTCGTCAGGAAGCCCGCCAAGCCGCGTGTATCCCCGGATTGCTGAGAGGTTCCTCCGGGCCGGGTGAACGATTTCGAACACTTTGTTGTCGTATGCGAGTTTGACGCGGGGCACCATTACGATGCGTCCGTACCCTGCTGCCCAATAGTCGTTGCACAATAATGAGCATTCCGAGGCGCTGCATTCGTGTTCTCGTATACGCGCCATTCGGAATCGCACGTGCGGAGCGGCGTATAAGGGTGCAGGATCTAGAACGGCGATACCGTTCCAGCAGGATTGGACTTGCACTGGTAAGTGCCTTTGGAATCGCTCGGATGAAGCATGGTGATGGAACACATCCTCGAAAGGTGTGTTTTCTAGCGCTGTGCCGTTTATATCCCGTGCAACCCAGTTATCATAGAAAACAGGGTGTCGCTGAAAACAAGAAAAGTATTTAGAACGAAACTGAAGTAGGCAGTTGATGAAAAGAAAGGGAACGTACGATTTCGTCGTGGTACATGTAATCAGCGGCACACGTCACACCGGCGTTCTGTCTCCGACTCTGCCAAAGAAGTTCCAACAGATCATCTACGCAGGGGAGGATATCGTTCATGAAAATCACAGAGTCGAAATATTCGTTTTCGGAATCCCGAAGCTCATACAGAGGCGCCATAGCGGCGTTGCGGACCTCAGCAAGGTACTCGATACGATGCGCATGGATACCTCGCTTCCTGTTACTAGATTTGATGATAACGCGCATCCCAACACTGTGCATTAGCGCGTCGAAGATACGAAGGAGCGCCTGTGTCTGATCCGTCGACCCGTTCTCGTATATAGAAACAAAAATATTCTGATAACCAACAATAGCGCCGACGCGGAACATTGTCGCAAACAAATCAGGGATAACGTCGAAGGAGTTGTACAAGTTGATCGCAAAGAAGTATTTGTGCGTGTCAGGTGTGAGGTCTCGACGGATATGTTGTAACGCGTCGACATCGACAGCACCATCGAACGGGTTCAGACCAATCGCCCCGAGCCATGAATTCCTCGAAGGTGCTTGATGCCCAATCAACGGTGCATACCTCTCCAACGCCTGTTCAATATACAACGGCTGCGCCCCTCGCGTGCATTCTCGTGTGTAATGAGGAGTCAACGTCGTCAATAAATCAAGCACGCGCTTTCTCTGCTTAAGCGTCGGGATAGCTATCGGTTGTCGTGGAGAAGTAGAGGTCCCGAAGCTCGAGTGTAAAGTTGAAGCGTGTCCTCCATGCCATGCATTTTTTTCCGCTGATGAATTTGAAGATAGACGAGCGTAGAGGAGGCCTAAGCAGATGCCTATGACCAGCATCAGTGGTGCTGGAATGCGCAGGCGCGCGAGCGATTGAGGTAATCCTCGAGTCTTGAAGGACATGGCGGCGGCGAGTGGTAAAGCTTTCGCTTTCGCCGTGAGTGTGGAAAGCTCGGCTAAACAGTTTACGGCAAAAGCCGACAATGATCGACCCAGCACGTGAACAGTTAGATATCATGTGATATACTGCTTTATTTGGTAGTGCCCGTGAGAAATTGAGCTATACAGCACTCGTGCCTGTCGTTTCGCTTCGCAAGTCAAGAAAACACCAACGGCGGTGCCGACAGACAGTCTCCTCAAGATAAAGGTACGTTACCATCGAGCTTTCAAGTACTGCTGACTCTCTTAGCTGCTTTCTCTAGGCTATTGTGATCTGCACTGTGAGTTTCCACCTTTTAAGGCGTTGGTTCAGAGTCGGGAATAGGAGCTGGAGGATGGGGGAACGAGTGCGTTGGGATAGAGGAAATCAGAGAAGCTGAGAGTCGATGAAACCGGCAGAAGGATTAAATCCAACACCATCCGTCCTTCAAGGCCTTAACTGACTCTAACATACTCCAAACTAACAGAAAACACCATGGCCCAACGCGTAACGATCCGGAAGCGCACACCGTACAACACAACTTCCAACCGACGACGCATCGTCAAAACGCCCGGTGGCAAACTTGTCTACCATCACCTCAAGAAGCCCGGTACAGCTCCAAAATGTGGTGATTGTGGGATTGCTCTGCCCGGTGTAAGTCATCGTCTTCTTCTTCCGTTTGTCTTTTGGTCATTGGGTGCTGTTGGCTTGCGGTTAATTATTGATCTGTCAATGATGTAGATCCCTGCACTTCGTCCGCGCAAATACGCTACGGTATCCAAACGCATCAAAACTGTGCGTCGTGCTTACGGTGGTTCGAGATGCGGTGACTGCGTCAAGTCACGGTGCGTCTCTCTACTCCCTCATGTCCTACGCATCCATCAACTCCAGCCTATCTTCTTAATAATACTAGCATCATGCGCGCGTTCCTCGTAGAAGAGGCAAAGATCGTAAAGAAGGTCATCAAGCAACAGCAGAAACCTGCTGGCCGCAAATAAAAGCAAACCTGACCCATTAGTCTCCCTGTCTGTTTGTGTCAGGCGCACCGGCGGATGTTGTTATTTGATGCAAACCATACGCTATGTTACATGTCTTCTTTGCCTCCTGCTTCATGTTACCATGTCTACCCGCAAAGCGTCAAAACTGATCGGACCGATGAGGTCATTGTACCAGCGATACGTCTTTCGTCTATCCATGCCTGAAGACACCTTGGAGACAGTTGAAACATATCCGTCAGAAAGTTGGAAGATATTTCCCCGAAGCGGTCTAAGGCTTCTTGCAGCGCATATCGATTTAATAGGATTATACAATGACAACTTTGCTACTCTACTGCGATTATGACCAGCAATCAGTGCACCTCAAGGCCAATGTGTTCCGATGCGAGAATCCCCATACTCTGGAGAGGCTGATTCTGATTATGTTCTCTCGACTTCGGTGGCCTGACGACAAGATCGGCCTGTTGTCTACAGGAAGACCAAGAACGCGAGAGAGATTGTAAGTATCTTGTTAGATGATAGTACGAGATGACGATGAGAAAAACGCACAATCGCATACGAAGCAGCAGCTTTCGGTTCGTTGATTGAATGTTAGCACCAGCTTGTGAAGCACGTGCGAACAATGCAGCCCGTTGATCAACGACGCTTGCTTTGAGTATCTATGATAGAGCGTCAGTCGGATTATGCTTCCAAGGACCCTCAATTCGACGGAGGAGGGCACTACCCACCTTATTCCTACTATCTACTCGCCCTTTGATGCTACCGCTCTGAATAAGACCTACGATGTGCTTCTCGAGCTCGTTCGTCGATAAACCAAAGGCAGCCGCCATTTTGGAGAGTTTAACGGACGCGAAGGGCTGGAAATACAATACGAGCGCACGGTCCCGAATAAGGTTGGCGAGATCGTGGATATGGCTACTGAGGTGGATGTCGAGAAGGTGGCGGGCCTGGGGTAAGTTTGCCAAAGTCAGAGGGCAAAAAAGAGCGCAATTCACGGAATCAACACTAACGGAATACTTTTCCAGAAGCTCAAGCACATTCTTAAATTTACTACCCATGTACGCATTTACGAGATCGCGCACGTATGGTTCTTGCTCGAGGTAAGTCGCGAACGTCTCGCTTTCAAGGAGTTGTGCCTTGATTGCACCACGAGACAGCGTCGCTAATGCGCATAGTGTCCCGTAGACGGCAATATCAGACAGAGTAATAAGCTATTCGTTCCAGTCAGAAAGGCATGGCATATACTACTCATGCACGAATCGCGAACCTTTCCAATCCAGTTCTCCAAAGTCTTCGGAGGTCCCAGCTTGAGGAAAGTTACAGCGGCACGTTCATAGTTCCCCTGTCCAAGATGCGCGAGAGCTGTGGCGACATCCAGTTTTGTCTGCACCTTCTCCCTCTCTGCAGAAGGGGCGGCGGTAGCGCCCTTTCTATGAGACTGGGAAGTTCCAGAAGGCTGGGAACCACTGGAGGTGGAAGCACTAGAGGAAACAACCTCGAGCGCCGCATCTGCCTTGAAGACATAAGTAGTGATGTGAGAGTAGCTTCGTTGTTCAATAAGAAGCTACAAATAAAATGCCGATTAGAAAGCAGGATGGTTGTATGAATAGAGACCGCACCTCAAGAACGGTTAAGCACATATCCAAAACATGTTGTCCTGCAGTGCAGAATTCGCGCGATTTCGTATAATGTTTGAGCGCTGCACTATCATCACCAACTGCTCGATAGAAGTTGCCCAAGTCACGATGTGCCATCTGACACAAAATTATCAGTACATCGTTGCGTTGTACAGGAAAGAGGACCCAAAGACCCACTCGAATGCTCTCCTTGATCATATTGCTCGTATACGTCTTGAGCTCAACCTCGAGCTTATTCCTTTCGCTCGTATTGGTCGCCGACGTCCTCTCAACCCACTCCGCGTCCAGTTCCTCCTTCTGCGCACCATCCGGGAGGAAAGAATTGTATGCATTTACCGCAGTTTGGTATATAGACACGTCGCGCCCGGCCTTTATGCGTGGGACAACCAGATGGAACGCGTCTCTTGCGACTGAGGGACATGACTCGAGTATGTGTAGCAAACGATATATCGCCGATCGATCTTTGCGACAGGTTGTAGCTGAGCATTGCTTTTCGCAGCGTCTTTGAACATGAGACATACCAGTGTAACTCGCATTATAGGCCTGCAAATCAAAGGGATGGGCCTCATCGACGACGACTACCAGTCGTAGCTTGGCTTCCACTTTCTTTAATGAATCATTTAAAGCCTGTGACGGATTATTATCATTGATCACAACATCAGAGGCGTCGACATCCATGCTGGTCATGTTTACGAGAGAGACTGGAGGAGAGGCGTGCCACCACTAAAGTCGTACAGGAAGTATTCACGTGACGAAAAGTCATCCAAGCCGTCCACTAGCCGAAGTTCCAGCAGCATAGAACCACTACTCAAGTAGAGTCATTCAAAGCAGTATCGTGACTGTCAGGCATTGGGGCATTCAGTTTAGGTGGATCTCGAATATGTCGCGGGAATGCATCTCCACTTCCGCTGTTACCGTGTAGCGACTATAGAACTGGTGATGGGCAATCCCCAATGTTTCACCGTGCCAGTTTTTTTTCAGGCGGAGCTCAAATATCTACTAAATATGGAAACTCACGTCGATCTCTATGTCGCACTTTCTGAAATCACGGTTCTAGGACCAAGTCTGACAATTAAGTTAAACACTGCTTAAACGTATTTTATGGAGACTAGACGCATACTTGAACATAACTGGTGCCTAATTGTTATGAAACTTGGGCAATCTAGCATGGGTGTACTGAAAATAATGAATTTCGATGTGAGTTGTGAAATTTCATGACCAAACATCTTGATTCGGACGGTCTCATCCTCTCTGAATACCAGAACCAAAACTACACTTCTAATGGTTTCTATGTGATTGTATGATAATGATATGTGCATATATGTAAAAATAAGAGAAAAAATTGCATTGAGACTTAAGATACAGTACACAAAACTTCTACACTGTGACTATATGCCTATCTCCTCCCCAGATCTGTCATTTTTTGTCATTTTCATTACAGAAATAGTTATTTCACCCTATTTTCTCTGTTTTGTTCAGAAAAAATTCTCAAGAATTTGCTTTGTTCTTGAGATACTTTCCAGATCTCATCCAAGGAGTCATTTTTCTGCTTCGATTTTACTTCCATCTTAATCAGCAGGTTATAAAATATACATATAGATATTTTCTGGTACATTTATTGTGTTGTGTATATTATTGAAAGTAACGGAAAGCAAAATCCAGCCCTCCCCAGAAGTGCGACACCGTTTCTCCACCGTCGATCATTGAGAACATTAAGTGATAATCGTGAGAATGTACGGGTTGAACATGGAGTAGGGGTTGGCAATGGGGACTGGCAATCCCCACTAAAAAAATGGTCATTCCCACAGTCTCGCTTAGCTCTCCTGGTGATCGACGTGCATGCAGATCCTGTCTCACTGTGCATTCAGCATCTGAATGGACGGGAAACTTCACACAACAATTCTTTCTCCCTGGAAGTATTTTTATCGAATGTATTTGATACTGAAGAATACCCTGACCAAGAATGAAAAACATTCGCCGAAAAATGACAGAGATATATTACATTTAATACTATATCTCAGAAACTAAGAAATTCCTCCGAAGTTTTTTTCGGCCAAATGTTTCTAAATCTCATGAAAACTGTATTTATGCAATTAGTTTGAAGTTTATGACTGAAGTGGAGGAGGAGATAGGTTGGGAGTGCGACACGATACATTATTACCAGAAAAAGAAATTTACCTAGCATGTGACTGATAGGTACAGTCACCTGACAAAAGTTTTGTTGCTGTCTCCTCCTTGTTCTCTAACCACCATCATCCCCCGTGGGAAAGTCGTCCGCGGTGGGGTGGGTGTTGAAATGCACGTACCCAAGCCCGCCTGAGGTGTCGTCCCGGGGCATTCAGTGTATGGCACTACTTAAAACTGCCCTCCCCAGCGACCACTGGGTTACCAAATGGCTGGGGGAACGAAATCCGTGCAGCCTCCATTCGAGACAAGGGCGTGCCCGCTGGCAAGCATTATCACCCTCAGCCCACTTCGGTGGGCAGCCTTCCTCCACACCCTCACCTTTTGTGGGGGGGTGCACTCCTTTTCAGTCGGGTTTTCGTCCCACGCACCACATGTACCAGCCCGCTTGGGCAACCTTTCTTCTTCACGCGGGCCTTTGCCCTGCGCACACCCCTGTCCCTGCCTGATGGTGGGCTTAGCAGGTGGCAGCTTTCAGACGAACGGCCAGCGAGCTAGATGCCCTGCGCCCTAGTATTCTGGTGGGCTGTAACCCGCGGCTTGCCTAAGGCAAAGGACAGGTCCTTTTTAGCGGGCTCTCCCGCACACCCCCCTGCCCCTGCTCGAAGACCAAGGTGGCACCCTCAGACGAACGGCCTCACGGGAAATATAAGCCCTTGGCAACTAGTACTCTGGTGGGCAGCAACCGACGGCTCCTAGGGCAAAGGGTGGGTCCTTTCTCATGGGGTTTTCCTCCGGGCCTGCCCGGTTTCCCTGTCCCACCCGCACCCGGCCGGTTTTCCCCTACCAGATGGAGGGGTTTTTTACAGTTCGGGCTATGCGGTCACTACACTCATTATTACTACATGTACCCAGTAGGTCACCTGCCTAGGCAGATGATTTATCACCTTGAATTGAAATTTGTTAGTTGCTGTCTCAATTTCATGTTTTTCGTGATTTTCTCCTCCAATTTTTATCTTCTTGCTTGAAAAAAAATTCAGCATGCTTTGGCTATGGAAAGAATTGTTCCTTCCAAATTTTGTATAGAACGGTGAGGATCTGTGCTCAAAACACAGTTTTGGGGTGTCAAATTACTGCATATAGGGAAAATGAGTGACTCTCCAGTACTCTTTACATCGTATATATCCAACAGATCAGAGTGTCGGGATGAGAGCTTGCATGTATGATAATATGATATATATGCACATCATATGAATTTATCAGATTTTTTGAATTACTGTGGAAGGAGCTAGATGGCAAAGAATCCCGACCAAGAGTAAAATTGGTCAAAACAAAGGGGAGAATTGATGAAAGTAGCACTTTTCACCTCCACCTAATGTAACACCCGCTCTCCTGCTGAACAGAAAAATCTAAAAAATTCATATGATGTTCCTACCGATAAAATAAGGTTCTGTGCAAAATTTTATAGCGCTAAGAGATTCTGTTGAGTGTAGATAGTCCAAACAGTATCGAAAAAATGGAGTGATTTGATACATATAGTCACCTTGACCTTCTAAGCAAAGTGGGACATAAAGATCGACACCACTTGCTAAATTAGGATTTTATTTGAGCTCCGCCTGAAAAAAAACTGAACCACTTTTTTCATAGGGGATTGACAGTCCCCAGAACCCAAAAGCATGTTTGACTTCATGAAGAAGAATATACACAATGAGGTGCTTAAGATTACTGGACAGGAAAAGAATGATCAGATATTCAATACGACCTTCCATAAGACAATGGATAATATAAATGATCCATTTCGATCAATAATACACGGCTTTAGACTATACATCTGAATGTGTTGGGTTGGTTGGCTATGGGTTTACATACTTGTACGGTCATCTTTGTCAAACACCGTGTTCTATTGGTGATGGGCAATCTCCATGTGGGGGTTGGCAATTCCTAAGTTGAACTCATGCATTCCCATGGTCTCAGCTAGCATCGCTTACATTGGAGTTTCAATAGAAGTTACAGTACGAGGATGCATATCTCGAATGTCTTATAACTTGCTCTTTGCTCCATAGATTGCTCTGAAATTTTGCATAGTGAACTTATAAATGTATATCTATATTTCTATGGTCCTACTTTTTCGATTTTTTCTCTGTTTTAGGAAATAATTAATGTAAGATCGGAAAGAGAAAAAAAGTAGAAATTCCGCTTCTATAGGATTGTAGTACTCATGTGAAGTACATCATATATGCAAAAACATTGATGATTTTTGGTGATGTGGAAGAGTTATAAGGTGATGTGTACAACAATGAGTAGTGCACTGCCAAGTCATTACTGTTAGAAGGAAATAGACTGATTGCCACTCTAGGACATATCATGGCCGATGCAGGATTGGCACCTGATCGACAATACCACACACGATTCCACTACTGCCCCTTTGGGTCAAGAAGGGCAGACCACCTACTAGTACCTTCCTGCAGGAATTGCCAATGGGCATGGAGGCAAGCCTGGGAATGTGCATAAGACATACTGGAGGAAACAATGGGAATAATCGAACGAATAGAACCAATCACAATTCGAACCAACTATGGATACTCCCCACACAGGACACAACATCAAGTACTCTACAACCACTACCTCACAGCCTTCGAGAATGAAGTAGTGGTCTGGTCTGGAAACGAAGAAACGTATTACGCTAATGCAACAGCCACAGCATGGATCTGTCGATCCCCACATGTCGAAGAATGCCACAGGACAGTGGTACAGGTTACATGGCCACTGACACTCGATACCCCAGAATATCTCAGGCATGTAAGGGACATGACAATGGGACAGATTGCAAGTGGCTGGAGGGGCACACTAGAGGGAACAATCCTCATAAGCAGATGCTTCTCGAGCACAGGGATCGACAGAGCGATCGCCACCTTCTTGATCGGCAGGGACACCGAGACCAATGAGACCATCATCCCCGAAGGATACGATCAGAGAATATTCTACCGGAACCCCATATTCTACCCCGGACTCAATACCCAAGATCCACCCATCGAAGAAACCCCATTGGAACATGACAGGTATGTCATTGGATGGATCCAGGAACAGAACAGAAGTGGATCTCCAATGAATACAGATAGCTCGATATCAGAATGGAGGTACACCCGAAACCTTCGAGAACTCCGAGAGCACCGAGGATAGGAATAGCAGTGTTAGGCCGAGTTCAGTAGACCGTTACTAAGACGAGCTGAATCGACGCTAGAGTCCAGCACACTAGTACAGGGTGGTGGTAAGTAGATATATTAGCAAACGAGTGAACGGTTAGTAGCTACCTAGTACAGGGTGGTGGTAAGTAGAAAAGCGAGATGGGGTGTTTCTACTCTACCGACCAACTATTTATTCACACTGATCATAAGAAAAGGTAGACTGACCAAAGAAGGGACAAACGAATGACAATGAAGGTAAACATGGTGCACAGACCATGGTGAGTAAGCGAGCGAACGGACAAGGAAAGAAAGGGAAAGGAGGATTGGGGAGTTCGTGGGTTCGAGTCCGTGAGCGGCCATATGTTAAAAGGAAAAGGAAAATGAATGATTGGAAAAAACTCCTAACATCACCCCCTCCTTTAGGTCGTTCGTCCCAAACGACTGATCCTCTACAGCTTTCTAACAGCATTAGGGTGATGGCGGTAGAACTCCTCGATCGCGTCCTGAGCATTTTCGATATCTGCTTCCGTTTGCCAGGTCGGTTCTGCGTATCCGAGCCACTTGATGAGGAATTGTATCCTCCCTCTGTGCATCTTGGAGTCGAGTATTTGTTCCACCTCGTACTCCTCGTGGTCATCGATCAATACTGGTAGTTGCAGTGGCGGGTATTTCTGGAGTCGTACGCTGGCGCTACATATGGTTTGAGGAGAACCTCGTTAAAGATGGGGTGGACCTTCTTCCATCCTCTCGGTAGTTTGAGCCTGTATGCGCTCGCTCTCACTCGTTCGAGTATCTCGTAGGGTCCATACCATCGGTCGTCCATCTTTTTTGTCAATCGCTCCATTCGGATATTCCTTCCCTCGACCATGACTCTGTCTCCTGGTTCGTATGCTACTGTTGGGCCTGTGTGCCAGTCGTGGTAACACTTCATGTCCTCTGCTGCCTTGACCAAGTTCCGCTCGGCTGCTTCGTGTACCTTCTTAAGACCCTTTGCGAACTCTTTGGCTGAGACATTTGTCGATGCTACTTGGACGCTCGTGAAGCTTGTCGGTTCGAAGCCGTAGTTGGTGAAGAAGGGGGTCATGCGCGTGGCTGAGTGTTCCCTATTGTTGTATGCAAACTCTGCCACCGGCAGCCAATCCGCCCAGTCATCTTGCTTGTGGTTCACGTACAATCAGAGGAATTGCTCAAGTTCTTGGTTGACTCATTCTGTTTGCCCGTCCGTCTGGGGGTGATATGCTGTCGAGGGGTTGCCTTCGATATGGAGGAGTTGGTACAGCTCCTTCATCATCTTGTTGACAAATTGAACTCCTCGGTCATGAATTAGCTTGTCCGGTAGGCCGTGTAGATGAAAAATATGGTCCCGATAGATGCGCACCACTCCTTCAGCTGTTAGTCCGGTCGTGGTTGGGATTGCGTGCATCTGCTTGCTAAAACGGTCAACGATCACGCAGATGGCATTGTGTCCTTTTGACTCAGACAGCTCCCCGATTATATCGATCGAGACGATCTGCCAGGGGCACGTTGGGATAGCATTCGGGTGCAGGGGACATGCCCTTGTTGTACGGGGCGCCTTTATCCTTTGGCATTTGTTGCAACCTTTTACGTACCGTTCGACATCGTTGTGTAGCCCCTTCCACCAGAAGTCCTTGTGTATCGACTTGATCATTCGTGCGATCTCTGGGTGACCAGCTAAAGGCGTGTTGTGTAGTTGGCGGATGATTGTCTCCCTGAGTCCCTCGGGGACGAAGATGCAGCCGTCGTCCTTCCATGCCAGTCCGTCCCTGATCTCCAACTACGGCGGCAGTGTCTCCTTGTCCATCGTTCGAGTCGCCTCCACGAGCCTCTCCCTCAGTCCTTCATTGTCCAGTGCCTTGACGATCCTTCGAGCCTTCAGCCACTTGTCCTCCATGAAGATTACATCGCGATTGTCGATGTCTCCCAGGTCGTAGTCCGTTCGTCTGGACAAGAGATCAGCCTTACCCATCGTAACACCTGGCTTGTGGACTAGAATAAAGTCGTACTCGGCTAGTTCGAGCCTCCAACGAGCTTAATGGTAGTTCAGCTTCTGTGGGGACTTAAAGTACGTTAGGTTCACGTGGTCTGACCAAACCTCGAACTGATGCCACGCGCCGACCAGGTATTGTCTCCACTCTCTGAGCAATAGCATGATTGCCAGCATTTCCTTATCGTAGATCTCGTAGTTTCATTCAGCGCTCATTAGAGCCGATAATCGATAGGCCACCGGTCGCCAGGTTTCGTCCTCTTGTTGTTGCATAAGCACGCCACCGGTTGCGAAGTTCGACGCATCTGCTTCCACTCGAAAAGGTCGTTCAGTCGATGGTAGCGCTAGGACAGGTGGGTTGGTCAATGCTTGCTTGAGTTCTTCGAAAGCGTTCTGTTGCTCGTTCTCCCAAACCCAGGCTGCCTTGCCTGTCAGAGATGTAAGCGGCTTGACAATCTTGCTGTAGTCCTTGACGTAGCGCCTGAGCCAGTTTCTGAACCCTAGGACCTTCTGCAGGTCCTTGAGGTTTCTTGGCACCGGCCATTGTTCGATCGTTTCGATCTTGCCTGGATCTACCTTTACGTACCCTCGCCTGATAATGTGTCCTAAGAATTTGACATGGTCCTGCTCAAACTCACACTTCTGGGGCTTGAGATACAGGTTCTTTTCCTGCAGTACCTTGAACATCCACTTGACCAGCTCCCGATGTTCCTCTATCGTGCGTGCGAAGATTAGGATGTTGTCGATGTATACTACCACGCTCCCCTCATGGACTAGCTCTTGCAGGGTGTCGTTCATGAATGCTTGGAAGGTTGATGGGGCATTGCAGAGGCTGAAAAATATTACCGTAGGTTCGAAAAGTCCAAGGTTCATCCTGAAGGCTGCCTTCCACTCGTCTCCCTCGCGTATTTGAATGTTGTAGTATCCCCACCTCAGGTCCAGCTTGGTGAAGAAACGGGTGTCCTTGGCCTTGTCGACTAGTTTCTGGATCAAAGGTAGCGGGTACTTGTTCTTGATCGTTCCTTCATTGAGCTTACGGTAGTCCTGAATTGCCCTAAGCGAACCATCAGCCTTCTTGATGAAGAAGAAGGGGGATGCCATGGGCGACTTCGATTCACGGATTCGTCCAGATGCTAGGTTGTCCTCCAGGAATGCCTTGAGGGCCTCTTGTTCTCTCGGGTTGAGCGGGTACACCTTGCATTCGCTGGGTTTGAAGTCCGGCTTGAGATCAATCGCGTGGTCGTATATTCGCCGTCCTGGCAATCTCTCGAAGCTTTCCTCACTGAAGACGTTCGCGTATTCGTCCAGGTACTCTGGCCACATTCTTTCTGCTATCTGTCGGACGACCGCCTCCCCTCTTCCTGCCTGTTGTTGAAAACCGCACGCTTCTGGGCAACGTGTAAACCTAACAGCCCCAGCCCTCCAATCGATCTCTGGGTTGTGCCGGACTAGCCAGTCATGCCCTAGGTAAACATTCGATGACGATAGTTTTGTAATGGACATCACCAGATCCTCCTCATGGTCTTTGAAGGTGATAGGATCCGTTCGAAAACGTTGATCTTGTCGATCGCGCCAATCTTACACGAGCCGCCGATCAGCGCAAATCTTTCGAGCCACATTCCCAAGCGCTACAGCTTACATAAGCACAAGGACGCAATATGTCTACACCATTCACAAGAATTGATGTAAGCCAGGAATACAGCAGACGAACAGGAAGGCCACAGCACTGCACGAAATGCTTCATAGCCAGAACACTACTCAAGGAGTTCTGCACAATAATTCAAGTTCAGGCAACCAGGAGCTTAGACGTCGACCTGACAATTCGACACCACATAAACCTCACCAATCCTCCACGCCAACGAACTAATCGATACGTCACCTATGTGCTACGCTCACCACCAGAGATACAACCACAGCGCTGGCAGATACAAGGCATCTATGACAGCCTACCACAAAGCAAATGCGATGCAGCAGAAGTATTCGTTCGAGCAGCATGCCCAACAGCAATGGAGCCAATAGGCAAACTCCTGTATGGAACAATAGTCAATGCCATCTGGGGACATGCGAAGCAAGCACACTGCCATGGCAAACTACAACTCCGGTCTATGATCCACAAGGACCAGAAGCAAGAATTCCTATTCCTCATTACCCTAGGCGAAAGCCAGACGCCACAATGGATCCAGGACTACTCGGACAGAGTTGCAGACGTAACACTTACGCCACAAGGACCACAAGATGAACACCATCAAGACGCACCAGGTGTAACAGTCATCCCGTCGCAAGCGCACATAGCCAGACATCGAAGAAGCACAGCAACACGTCGAGCATCAGTCAAACCAGAGCCAAGCAATGATGACTGAAGCACTCAAGGAGGCTTACTCACCCCTCAACTGCGAGCAGTGCAAGACACACATAGAGCACTCAATAGGCGCAGTCACTAGACACCCAATTAGGGAAGCGACCACATGCAAAGCTTCTGTGGCTCTGAAGAAGACCGATCTAGAGCAACCCAGAAAAGCCTACCGCAGTCGTGCACAGTCAATGCACAGTCCGCCGCAGCAAATGCACAGTTAATGCGCAGCTAAGTGCAGTCGAAATCGCAGCAGGCGCAGCAAGACATCGACTACGCCACAGCCACAATTCAGTAGGACTTTAGCAGGAGACTTGGGGGCGTTTGTAGCCAATAGGAGGAGCAGATGGAAAAGATATTGGTAATTCAGGAAGAGCATAAATAGGGCAGTAGTTAGAGACCTCGATCCCCATCTTTCAATCGTTTCAAACCTATCGCTTCAGCAGTTTCAAACCTTCAGCTCTAGCACCTTAGCTTCTCTCTAGCAACCTGCTCTAGCTTTAGGCACCTTGTACTATCTCGCCTCTTGGCAATACCAACCTGCTCTTACTAGGGAACCTCCAGTGAGACCTCGTAAATCGACAGTATCACAACTAGCAAGGGGACCGCGGGATATAGCCAGTTGTCTTCAATAGGATCACCTCCCAATTCCAGCTTCTAACCCAGTGTTAGGAGCAGCGGACAGCCCTTCGAAGATACACTTGTACCAGAAGACTGGGAGACGATCTGAATCCGGTGGAACTCCGGGCTGAACCCTAACAGAAGGACACCTTTGCTCTGACGAAGTGAAAGATCGTACCGCCTCCTCCCGCCGTTCCGTCAGCCATCTGAACCTTCATTGGACGAACATATCACTCTTGCTTCAGGTTGTATCGTTCTACGAATCCTGCATCAATGAACATCCCTGTCGCTCCTGAGTCTATCAGCACATGAGCATCCGTTTCTTCGAGTTGGCCATCGATGGTTTCTGCCCTTAGTGTGACGTAGGTGTTAAGTTCTCGATCGGCCAGGCTATGCATGATTACGCTCGTTCGTTCGTCTGGTAGGTGGTCTGCGACCTCCTCTTCCACCCTCTCAGCTTCCTCACTTTCTCTCTCTTCACATCTTCTTAACTCAATGTCTGCTAGTCTATTCGAAGCTCTTGTCGGTCGTTCGTACGAGTGAAGCACATATATTTCCGGTCTGGTTATAACATACTGTCCCGGTCGGAAATGTTGACCGTTCCTACACACAAAAGCTTCTATGTTCGCGTCGGGAGACCTAGCTACTCGCGACGCTCGGAAAAACCCGCTCCGCCCTCTAGGACGCAGTGTTCGTCTTCACTAAAGACCTCCATTCCCCTCTCGTCACTCAGCTCCCTGATCGCTTCCCCGGGTGCTGGTTCCTTCGCGTGCATCAATTCTTCAAAGAATGCCACACGGTCCTCGACCTCCATCGCGGCGACGATCGCACGAATCTTTTTCTTCGACTTGGGGCAAGCGCGCACCCAATGTTCTTCCTGACCGCACTTGTAACAGGCGCCTCAGACATTTCGCTTGGTTCATAGCGACGTCCATTGCTTGTCTGGTGCCTCCGAATGTGATCCCTGTCACATCACGGTGGTCTGCGAGTGGGGGCGCTTGACGCTGGGGCGGGGGCTGAGGCATTGCGTAGCGATTCGTCAGCTTGCGCCTGTCCCTGACGATCTTCCGGACCCTCTGCTCGACCTTGTCTGCCTCGATCGCGGCCTTCTTGTAGGCCTGGTATGTTGTCAGGCCAGAAACTTGCCCAAATATAAATTGTCATATTATCATCAAGCATCACACTATCTAACAAGAAGCATAACGAGACATTAAAAGAGCATTAAAGAATAAAAAGATGACAGTAATAAGCGACTCTATAAATGGGTTAGTAAGGAAGACATCGATCAGAAAGGCCAAGCATACTAGTGCAACTCGACCAAGGTGCACCTAGCAACAAGTACTGGGACCCACTCGACCCATTCCTCCTCGATCATAATAGTCGTCTCGACAAAAACTCTTCATACTAATAAGTATAAGAAGAAATTTATCTTAAGAAAAAGACATACTGTATCGAGTTAGAGGAAGATCGATGATTTGTAAAGGCCAGCTTGAGAAGACCTGAAGCATAACCAAAGAAGTGGTGAAGACGTGCACAAAGTCGTGATGGTGGCATAACAAAAGAAGATAATTTAAAGCAACCAAGAGACGACTCATATCTAATATAAGCTAGCGTGAGAAACTAACAAAAGGATTTAAAGGTCCTTGGTCATATCATATCACTAATTTCACTCAAGAAGCTATCCAATATATCGCTTAAGAAGAGAAGACTAAAAGTGCCGCAATTAAAATAAACAAAGAATAATATCTGGCCAGAGTGGGAATCGAACCCATAACCTCAAGCTTTTTCAAGCCCTAAGCTACTCTAAGAGAAGAATGTTCTAGAATTACCGAGAGGATGACTAATCAGTCTGCTTTTTCACTTTATTATTCTGATAAAACAAGATGAATACTTGGTACCAGATGCCCTATTTTGATTAACAGATAGGTAGATTCAGTATCTAGTACTGTTCTATTTTCATTAGTCCAAGTTTATAGTATTGCTTACTAAGATAGGCTTGGCCTGATTACTAATGCAATCTTGGCTTGCTTACTAAGCAGTCTTGGAAAAGTTATATAAGGACAGCATGTAGAGGCACAGAGAGGGGACACAACACAGAACACAGACATACCCTCAAATAATACAGATCACTCAAGGATCTGAAGTACCCCCAAGTAAGCTGAGCTGCTAGGCTCCTCTACCTAAGAAAGTCTTGGCAGAAGGTGTCTTTCTCAGGCCTCATTTAGTTATTGGGTCAGGAGTCTATAAGACTAAGACCAAAAGAATAACAAGTGAAAGTTTTCAAGCACGTTTGTATACTCATTACTACAGTTCAGTGCTGTGAGTAATAGTATTATTGGACAAGCTAAATACTTGTCATCACTGTGATAGTATCTTCTAGTCTGACGAGACTAGAAAGTACTACATCTCTCTCTACCCTCAAGAATCAGTAGTCTTAATCTCAAGATTACTTATTTATGTGTGTTACCTCTAGACTCAACTTCTATATTACATAGTTTGTCACTGTCTAGCTCGGTGTGGTCAACTTTGATTGCATCTCACCCTCTGTAACCTGCAATAAGTAACTAAAGTGATTAGGAAAGTGATTCATCACTCTCAAGTAAGTTAAGCAAGTAGCTAGTGCTTCTATTGTGAAGGCAACTAGCATCTCAAGTATCTGTCTAAGTATAACACTTAAACAGATAACTCTCAACATCTCTAATCTATCTCAACCTCAACTACAATTATTGACTTTAGCTTTCTCGAACAACTGGGAAGACTGCCCGCCTACATAAATAGACTAGCTGACTCAGTGGAAGTGTATTTGAAACAATCATCAAATACCATTCCAGCACGACAACGTGGTCGGGATGGACCCTCCACGAGCGATGCCCTTGACGACCTCGATGTGCAGGGCAAAGTGCAGGCGATCGATCACGATCAGGTCGTGTTCAGGTTTAGTCAGGCCTGCCTTCGCTAGGATCGTCTCGAATCGGATGAAGAAGTCCACTGCCGTGTCATCCTCTTGTTCGGCCTCACGGAACTTCTGCATTGCCTTCTCTTGTTCGTTCGTGTCCGAGAAGGTTACATCGAGCTCGTCCAGGAACTGCGGCCACATCTGGGTAAACGTAATCGCGCCATTGGCCGTGTACTTGTTCGTGTAAATGCGGGCCCAGGACGAGGGGTGGGTCCCCTTAAGGTACAAGAGAGTGAGCAGAATCTTGCTCGTGTCGGTAGTGTACTTCGACGCGTTCGCATGGAGGAACAGTTGGACCTCATAGATGAACACCTGGTAGCTTTCTCCTTCTGAGAACTCGCGAGGCTTGTTCCCTTGCGTGCCGCCCGAGTTTGTTGGAGTGGGTGGTTGGTAATTCTGGAAGGCCGCTGCCATGAGCGCGGCAATTTCGCTTTCGCCTGGGCGGAGAGGCCGATTGTTGACGACATCGTGACTGAGTCTTCCAATTCGTCATCAGAGGGAATAAGGGGGTCGGGTTCTCGTGCTTCAGTGAAGGATGTCGAGCGTGCGATGGTCGGTGTGACTGGTTCAGGACTGGAATTTATGCACTGCCAGACCAAGCTTCCTTCCTCCCACTGTATCATCCACTCTTCGTCTCTGTCGTTCCAACGAAAGATTTGTCGTTGGGCGTTGTACCAGGCTCCCTCCGGGAAAGCTTCACGTGCTTGTTCCGATAGGGACTCTATCTTGACAGTTCATCGCGGAAGCTAATGACAACGCAAAAAGGTCGAGACGGTGATGACGAATGAGAGAGAGGTTGAGCACTGGAAGCGTCTGGAGACCTTGGTCCAGATAAGGTGAGCGTGCCACCAGACGGACACTCGCAACGCCAGGGTAACTTGTTGTTTGGGGTTGTTCGGACGTACACAACGACAAGGCGGTTGGTCCTTGTTGTTGGGCGGTGTTTGATAAGTGTTCCGCTCGATGGTATGCGAATGGTGAGTAGAGTCCGAGAGTATCGGTAAGTTCGAAAGGTGGTCTCGCTTTTATGTTAGGCCGAGTTCAGTAGACCGTCACTAAGACGAGCTGAATCGACGCTAGAGTCCAGCACACTAGTACAGGGTGGTGGTAAGTAGATATATTAGCAAACGAGTGAACGGTTAGTAGCTACCTAGTACAGGGTGGTGGTAAGTAGAAAAGCGAGACGGGGTGTTTCTACTCTACCGACCAACTATTTATTCATGCCGATCGTGAGAAAAGGTAGACTGACCAAAGAAGGGACAAACGAATGACAACGAAGGTAAACATGGTGCACAGACCATGGTGAGTAAGCGAGCGAACGGACAAGGAAAGAAAGGGAAAGGAGGATTGGGGAGTTCGTGGGTTTGAGTCCGTGAGCGGCCATATGTTAAAAGAAAAAGAAAAATGAATGATTGGAAAAAACTCCTAACAAGCAGACAGGTTAGCTCGGAGATGTACAGCCACAGGATTGGCAGGGGATGGCGTCATCATTAGCACTCGATAAGGACCATGTGGAGAAGAAGGATCTAGAAGGACGGAACGGAACACGACGGAATTGCGGGGTTCTGCACAGCCACTGGATTGACTAGTGGCTGTGCTAAAGAAGTGTTGGGGGCTGTGCCGACAATCGGTTGGGGCTGTGCTGCAGAAGGAAGGATCAGGTGATGGACTTTCTAGAAAGTATATAAGTAGCGAGCACTGCCACCAGAAGTTCCTTAGTGAAATTCTTTTGTATTGCCTACGACTTCTTTGTACTGCCACTTAGTCGCCTTAGGCACCACTCTAATCTATCTTAGGTATCTAGTGCACGGCTGGTCCCTTGACCCCTACTGGTGCCTTATTATTTACCCAATTATCCCTATCTCGCACTTCCCCATGATCAAGATAGCTTCTCAAGATCAGCGGAGTGAGTGGACTTGTTCTGGTGCGTCGATCTGAGGGATCTGCACTTGGTCTTTCACTCGGTCCTTGCCAAGCTAAAGGAATACCAAGCGCCGATCTCTGATCTGCTTATAGCGATCCGCACTGGTCCTAACAATTACCGGAGCTTTTGATGCATTACTTTAGAGGAAAAACTGTCATTATTCATTACTATGAGCATATATTCGAGGCTTTTGTATAGAAATACAGCATATAGCCGTGTTTTACCCCAAGGTGAAAGTACAAAGAGTTGTGGGCATCAATAGGTTACTGTAAATGTAATCTACGCGAATTGGCCAATTAAGGGAATTTTTGAAGCTCTGATGCAAATCACGCGCATAGGTTCAACTTTGGAATTGCTAATGGGGACTGGCAATCCCCTATGAAAAAAGTGGTCAGTTTTTTTTCAGGCGGAGCTCAAATAAAATCCTAATTTAGCAAGTGGTGTCGATCTTTATGTCCCACTTTGCTTAGAAGGTCAAGGTGACTATATGTATCAAATCACTCCATTTTTTCGATACTGTTTGGACTATCTACACTCAACAGAATCTCTTAGCGCTATAAAATTTTGCACAGAACCTTATTTTATCGGTAGGAACATCATATGAATTTTTTAGATTTTTCTGTTCAGCAGGAGAGCGGGTGTTACATTAGGTGGAGGTGAAAAGTGCTACTTTCATCAATTCTCCCCTTTGTTTTGACCAATTTTACTCTTGGTCGGGATTCTTTGCCATCTAGCTCCTTCCACAGTAATTCAAAAATCTGATAAATTCATATGATGTGCATATATATCATATTATCATACATGCAAGCTCTCATCCCGACACTCTGATCTGTTGGATATATACGATGTAAAGAGTACTGGAGAGTCACTCATTTTCCCTATATGCAGTAATTTGACACCCCAAAACTGTGTTTTGAGCACAGATCCTCACCGTTCTACACAAAATTTGGAAGGAACAATTCTTTCCATAGCCAAAGCATGCTGAATTTTTTTTCAAGCAAGAAGATAAAAATTGGAGGAGAAAATCACGAAAAACATAAAATTGAGACAGCAACTAACAAAATTTCATTTAAAGCTATAAACCCGAAAGCTTACTGTACATGACTATGTAGTGTAGGAAATAAAGTGGTCTGGGTGAAGAAAACCGCCCCTTGGTGGGAAAATTTCAGCCTGGTTCAAGTGCGTGGAGTACATATGGGCCGGCCGACTTGGCCGCCACTGGGTTGAGAAGATTCTGCAGGGTGAGCGGGAGTCGTAGGGGAAACAGTCGCTCTCGACGGGGTTTTGTTCTGTGGCACCGCAGAAGGTGATGATCAACAGTGTCCTCGACTCTGCATGTAGGGCATAGGAGGGGTTGGGGATTGGGTGTGATGTTGAGGAGGCGGGACAGTGTCTTGCCCGTCTCTGCTACGCCTGCCAAACAGCGCAGGATGGCCGTTTCTTGCTCCCTTGGCTGGTGGATGAGGATGTGCGCCGATGGGGCGACTTGGAGATTGCGGAGAAGGGACTGCCTGTATCGAGAGGCATTCAGGCTGTGGTGGGTCCAGGCGTTGTCCATGCCTGCGAGTTCCGCCCATTTGTAGATGAGCTGAGTCCTGTGGTGTGACTTTGCCCCATCCAGCGATGTGGCATCAGTGTGGGTGACGTGTTCGTCGGTCTCCGGTAGCAGACGAAACTCGCGAACCACTGACAAATGTAGAGAAAATGAATGTGGTAGGTGCGATATCACGCTTAAGGCGTGATGTGCTAAGGGAGCGTGTATGGGGCCAGGGTGTAAAAAGGAAGCAGCCCCTCTGAAGAATTGGAAAACTATTGGTATAGTGTCCGGGTAGTCCTCCGGAATGGCGGCAGTGGCGCCAATGTATGACAGCGTCTGGGTGAGGCCCACGTACGCCGTGCTGGCCTCATCAATGAGGCCGGTAAAGTGGGTGGTCGTTAAGTACGTGTCGGGACCATCGCCCGCCAGCGTTGCTTGGACGCGGAAGGGGTCGTATCCCCAACCTATTTGGATGACGCGCGCCCCGCGGATGGGTGCGTTTCGTCGCTCTTCCCTTCCGATGAGGCGGTGCCACGGTAGGCGGGTGGAGAGGTGGAGGGTAAGGGACTTGGGGAGGATGTTCCGGCTACCGGGGTCACCAAGGATGGGGCCTTGGAGCGGGTTCTGGTGTGTCCTGCACGCGGCGAGGGACGCTCGTTCGTTGCGTGCTGTCTCTTCTATTGCGAGGGGCCAGGGCGGCATGCCGAGTAATGATTGCATGCTATGGACGGGGGTGAGGGGAAGGAATCCTCCGATTCGTCTGAGGGCTTTGCCATATAGGCCTCGAACGAGGCTGATATGGTCTGGTTGGTATGCTGTCCAGATCGACGCGCCCCATGTTAGTACCGGGTGGACGATCTGTCGGAAGTACATGCGTAACGTGCGGGCACTTGGTCCCAACGAACGGTGTGACATCCACGCCAGGCGGGCCCACGATGTTGAGGCGGCGGCGAGGCGGTTGGCGACGTGTGGCAAGAACGACAGCTTTCTGGAGATTGTGATGCCCAGCCATCGGAATTGTTCCTTCCATGGCTGTATGCGCTGTCCGGTGTATGTCACTTCGAACGTGATTTGTCGTGCGCGGTTGCCTCCGCTGCGGGGGACGTCCTTGAGGGGTGGCCCGTTGTAGGCGAAGCCCTGTATACTGTCCGGGTCGATTTGCATACCCAGTATGCTGAATCCTGCGTGGAGCATGTTGAGGGTAAGCTGGACTTCCCGCGCCAGGGTTGCCTGGCTCTCCACGTGGACTAGAAAGGCCCCGTCGTCCATGTAGTACAGTAGGTTCCGGTCCTGTAGCTGCCGGCATACGATCATGGAAGCGATGTTGGAAAGGATGGGGGACACCGGTGACCCCTGAGGGATGCCCACGTTGGGTTTGGTCTGCCACGGGGTGCGCTGGCCGTTAAACGCCAAGGAGATCTTGCGGTCGCGGGTAAAGGCCATCACCAAGCGGATCAGAGGAGGGGGAACCCCAATGTCCGCGAGGCCTTCCTGCAAAACGTGGGGCTGGACTACGTCGAAGTAGCCCTGAATGTCGAAGGATAGCAGGGAGAAGAACCCCGGCCGGTGGTAATCCCATTGGTCCATCAGATGAGCCCATGCAGTAATGCACGACGTATGACGGCGCCCTCCAAACTGTGTTTTCACGTACAGCGGGGACTTTTGGGCGTACTCCTGGAGCCTATTGGCCATAGCCCTTTCCAGGAGCTTAGCGAGTGTCTCTTCGACGCAGATCGGCCGGTAGGCCCGCGCGATTGAAGGGTCGTATGGTTTGGGTTTGCGGATCATGGCGACGGTGGAGCGCTTGAGGTAGTCCGGGTAGTACGAATGTATGTACATGGCCCGGAAGAGGCGCACAAAGGTGCTCTTGCGTCTGGGCCATATCAAGGCCAGAAGTTCCGTTGTGAGCCCTGACGGGCCCGGCGAGACTTTCCGAGGCATGGTCTCCAGGGCGTTGCTGAGTTCCTGCTCCGTGAATGTTACGTTCGGGGTCGTGGTGTCCCTAGCAGGAGGTGGTTCAGGGGTGTTAACTGCCGGGAAGTAGTGGGAGGCCAGGGCCTGACCGATGGAGACGTTAGTTGGTCCTGATGCGGGTGCCGTGAGCTGGGGGATCCACGTGGTCTTCCGTGGTCCGCCGTTGTTGTGGTGTTTCCACAGCGCGCCATATCCGTCCTCCTCCTGGATGCGTCGGTATGCCTGTCGCTTGTATCGTGCGAGCCGGTATAGGACGTCGTTGGCGCCTTCCAGCAGTATGCGATCAGCTTCGTCGTCCCACCAGACCATGTGTCGTTTGAGGGACTGTGGTTTAAGTAGGGCCCAGGCGACCGTTGCGAGGAGGGTGTCCCACTGCATGAGCCATTGGTGTACAGATTCGGGGCTCGGGAACGTTGCGTTCCACAGCTCCTGGCTGGCTAGGGCCTCGAGCTCCTCTACCCACTGTTCATTTAGGAAGGATGGGATGGCCAGGGTGAGAAGGTGTGGTGAAGGGGCTGCATGGCCTATACAGACCGTACAGAGTTTGTGGCTCCCCGAGTAGCGTAAGATGGTGTGCGCTTGCCATGTTTGTGTCAGGTCATCCAAATGGCCTGGTGTGTACAGGATACAGTCCGGGTGCGAACTGTCCTGATGAAACCTGTTGAACACTGTTCCCTCTGTGGGGTCGTCCGCGGGACGGAGGTCAGTTATGGGGGCGTCGAGCCAGTCGGCGATGGCTGCTGACCATGGGCTGAGCCCTCGGACTTGGCCGCTGTGTGTCGGCGGGTTCTCCTGCCAGTGAGGAGGATGGGCGTTAAGGTCGGCGCATAACACCGTGCGCGGAGGGAACGTCTGTCGCAAAAGGCGCATCATGGCCTGCTGCTGAGACGCCGGGGCCATGGGTGGAAGGTACGCGCATGCGACGTGAATAGGTTGTTCCAGGTCGAGCCGGAGCAGCAAGAAGCTGTCGGTCGATCGGTCTATCACAGTATGTGGCACTGTATTTGGTACGTATATCGCTACGTTAGGCGGGGCCGATGGGCAAAAGATGGCCTGATATCCCCTGAGCTCGGGGACGTCTGTCTCGACCGTTGGTTCATTAGTGGTTCTTGGTCGTCGTAGGCCGACGACTGATTTCTTAATCTCCTGGATACAGAAGATGGGGATGTCCTGTGCGTTGATGACCTGCCGTGAAGCGTAATTGACCATGGTCTGGAAAGAGGTAGGGCTCTTCCCAGTGTTGTACGAGAGGATACGAATGTTGTGACTCATATTGACCTCGGCCTCCCGCGGGGGCACTTGGGGTCATCGGCTCGGTGCTTTCCGCGACAGTTGGCGCACTTGAGAACGTGGGCGCAGTCCTCGGGGGTCATGCAGGCATCGCACTTGGCGCTGCATGTGTGCGTAGCGTGTGGGCCAGCGCACCGGAGGCATCGTGCTGCGTGGTAGCAATCTGCCTGGACATGCCCATGGACGCCGCACCTAGTGCATTGGCGTCTGGTAGGTCGAGCTCGCGGTTCCTCTGGAATCCGATTCAGACCGTAAAACCGTAGCGGCTCGCGCGAACGAATGATGTCCGTGAAGGCCGTGAGAGGGTTGGTGACCGTTACGATGATGGGGCAGAAACCCCTAGGATCCTCTGCCATGCGGGTTTCCAGCGCGCCTGGGCGGAGCAGGAAGCGCGGAGGGGCGACTGGTACGTGTTTCTCTTTGAACACTTGGTTAGAGGTGACGAGTTCCTCAAGGAGTTCCTCGCCTGTGTGGGCCGTGCCCGTGATGGGGTTGCGCAAGGGAATCCCGGGGATGATGACCTCGAAACCTTCCTGGAACGGTTGGTAATCTACGGTGTAGTTCGGGCCCAGCTTGGCCTGGATAAGTGGCGCCCATTTGGTGCCGATGTCCGCCATGTCGTTGCGCTTATCCGTGACAACGATCAGGCGGTGGGTGGGGCTCAGGGTGGCCCTGCGTACGACGATGGCCTCAGTGGCCGTGAGGAAAGTGACTGGCCGGGTGGTTTTGGCCAGCGCGAAGCACTCGATAGCGTCGAGTACCGGGGCCGGCTCGATCTTGAACCGGAAGGTGGTCGCCTTAGAGGCATCCACCCTTTCTGCTCTTGCGTTCGTGGAACGCTTGTGTTCCGCCACCCGGCGGGGTACTCTGGGACCCGTGCGGGTCGCCTGAGCGTAGGTGTTTGTCCTCTGACCTGAGGCAGCACCCATGTCGCCGCCGGACAAGTTGGGCCGAGCCCCACCTTGACCTGCCCGGCGTTTCACTACCTGCCACTGTCCCCCGCGGTGGGCGCCTTCCCTGGCGCCTCCCCCGCGGCAGTGGGTGGTTTCTCAGGGACACGCGGGTGCACACTCTGTTGCACGGCGGCCCCTGGGGCAGTACGACGGTGACTCGACAAGTCGCCCGCCCCTCTGGGGTCGGACTTCGAGCCGGTCTCAGCAGCCAATACCCCGCTTGCGCGTGTCATGGTCTGCTCACTCACCCTAGGTGCTCCCCCGCGACTCTGACCCTCGGGTTCATTAATCCCCGACGGCGTCGCTCTGACTGTCGCTCCTGTTCGGCTGCCACTTCCGCTCCCCAGTCCACACGCGTGCCCCCACTCCCCCGTGTGTCTCTAGCGCCTCCTCCTGCGTCTTCGTATACTGCCTTTTTCAAGGCAATCATTTCCTGGGCCATGAGGCCCACTGCGTCCTCGAGGGGTTGGACGACGTCCAGCAGATGCTGTCTAGTTAGCGCGGAGTCGTCTTCCTCGAAGTTGATGACTTTGACGCCCGTTTCGGTGCCCATTTCGGCGATGGCCCTCTCGTAGTAGGAAGGGCCAATCGTGTTGTATCCGGCATGGAAGTAGTAGTCCATGACGTCGATGCCGGAGTCCGGACGAGCCGGTAGGTCGTCGTTGATCGCACGACAGGCTCGGAGGATCCACGCCATGACGCGGCCCGCAGTGTATCCGATTTGCGCCATGCGAGCCGTTTCCTTGGACTCAGGGTCCACCTTGGGGGGTTGACGGTCACCCGCGACGATCTGGCTGGGCGTGATCGTTGGTGGGATGGACGGCTTGTCCATTTCCTTGGATATGGCCGTGATGAGGCTCAGCATCCGATTGGACAAACGCTCGTTGTCCTCGGATTCGCGTTGGGTGCGGCCTGTGTAATCATCCTCGTTGGAGGGTGGGAACGGGATGATGCGTGCCGACCGGTCGGAAGACTCCGACATGGCACGCTTGCCCAATACTTGGGGCGTAGGGCTGGGGAGTTTGGGTGGCTGTGCCGGAGGCGGTTCTGGGCAAGGGGTTTCGTCGACGTACATGTCGTCCCCTTCGTTGTCGCTGCCGGCCTCTCCTCTGGCCGACACGCTGGTCATGCTGCGAATGCTGGCACCGGAAGGGGCGCGCGCTACAGGCTCGGGGCCTGAGGGTCCATCACCTTCCGGGAGGGTTGCCAAAATGGTGGTATGAGGGCTGATATGGTAGGCGGAGGGCACCGAATACTGGGTGCTATTCTCCGAGCTTGGCTGGGTGCTTTCCTGGCTAGGCAAGAGGGCTTTCTGACGCAGGATGTCGTTGGTCTGCGACAGAGTGCGCGGGGCCTGGGCGAGGGGAGCAGGGATGCTCGAAAACTCTCGTTCCAGGTCCTGTGACAGCTTGGAATGGGGTCTGACAGGGTTGAGATCTCTGTCGACCGGTGCACGCTCTACTGCCTGCTCTGTAGCTGCAAGCAGGGCTGAGTTCGTGTGGCGGAGGCTGCGGCGGACGCCATCGAGGGCGTTGATACGTTCTTTCCCACGGTTAGACATTGTGGTAAGAGAACAAGAGGGAGACAGCAACAAAACTTTTGTCAGGTGACTGTACCTATCAGTCACATGCTAGGTAAATTTCTTTTTCTGGTAATAATGTATCGTGTCGCACTCCCAACCTATCTCCTCCTCCACTTCAGTCATAAACTTCAAACTAATTGCATAAATACAGTTTTCATGAGATTTAGAAACATTTGGCCGAAAAAAACTTCGGAGGAATTTCTTAGTTTCTGAGATATAGTATTAAATGTAATATATCTCTGTCATTTTTCGGCGAATGTTTTTCATTCTTGGTCAGGGTATTCTTCAGTATCAAATACATTCGATAAAAATACTTCCAGGGAGAAAGAATTGTTGTGTGAAGTTTCCCGTCCATTCAGATGCTGAATGCACAGTGAGACAGGATCTGCACGCATGTCGATCACCAGGAGAGCTAAGCGAGACCGTGGGAATGACCATTTTTTTAGTGGGGATTGCCAGTCCCCACGGGTTCAACCTTTCTCGTCAACGCTCTATCATCAAATATGACTTTGCCTATCTCAACATACTTATTCAAGAATCTGAACCGGCCTGTTCAACGAGTCAGATGTATAAACACAGAACTCTGCTAGCGGATACCTTTGTTTGGCGGTGCTGTTCAACTAGTCAGAGGTGTAAATGCAGAACTGTACTAGCGAATACCTCTTTTCACTTTGATAACATATTTATGACGGTCGGAATAACCGTGTCTTAAATGCAGTTTCACACATGGAAGTCCTATCATTTCGTTGTGCTCTGCTATTCTTTTGTTGAACTCTGCTCAATGATAAATAGGTTATGTCAGCGAGTGAAGCAGCAACTGACGGATGGATGGCGTATCTGGACGTACGTTTAACATATTCATCCCAAACTTTTCGGGTTATAAGACGAAAGATCAATGTTAGTGCCTCATAATCCTCTGATCGGATAATATACCTTCATGAAGAAGAACACTGGAGTGCTCATAGCATGGTCCCCAATACACCAATTCCCAAGTCGGCAAGCGCACCAAAGTAGTTAGCCGAGACATTGTGCGGCTGTGAGAGGACGAGTCGCTGCCGTAGTATATGCAGCGGGAGGCTCGTTTCCGCTCCCCAATACATACGTAAACATTGCATCCAGCAGCTCATGCAAAGTGTCGCTAGCAATGAACATACCTTGTTGCGCATTGCATATTAAGCAAAGGTGCTGACACCTGAGTGCAAGGTACCGTCGAGAAATGCTTTACAAATTGCAAGGACAAGTCCTTCGTGCACAGTAATCCGCCACATCAATTTTTCTGGTGCTGAATGATGATGAGTGGGAACCAACACTTCCCGCCATCTTCAAACCGTCTCATGGACCACTGGTAATTACGTCATGCCAAAGAAATGTCGCATCTACGATGATATGGATAATCCATCCTGGTTCACAGCTGTAGCATGACATAGACACCGTCTACGAGAAAAACCAATACGCTAGGAGGCCAATTAGAACTGCTATCACCGCGGAAATCCAGCCACCAAAATCACTCCAGAACGTATTCACACTGAACTCCCTCTGCAACGGAGGGTCGACACTAACAATGATACGATGAACCTTCCCAGGCGAGTCATCCACCGTGCGGATAGCGAGCGTCTGAACCATCTCGTCGTACTTATACTCATCTCCTTGGGCCAACCCCTGCACGATGACTTTTCGTCCATGTGCAAGCATCGAGGGGAAATAAACTTCCGTCTCGTTCGAAGTAAGTCTGTGGTTCGTGATGTGCAATGGAGGTATTATTGAAGTCGAAGATGATGATGCCCCTAATGAAGAGGATGCCGGGATGGCCCATTCAAACCTAAACTGCCCCTTATTCATCTCATAGTCGAATCTGATTGGGATTCCAGCCGTCTTCGCAGGGTACGGTCTTACGACAGCTCGCAGAATTCGTCCACCTTCATCTAGGCTCGCTGACGTTTGTCCAAGACTTGGATCGGTAGTTGCCCGACTTTGACTGAACCACGAGAAGTTCTCCCCATTCCAATAGTCTCCGCGCTTGTCGTCGTTGTCTGGATTGTAGTTCCATAGGCTGCAAGTTCCGTTGATCAGTCTGTATGAGACCCACCGCTAGAGACTTGGGAATACATACGTGTAGCCTATTTGACTATGCTCCAGACCGGAGATCATCGCGTCCATCATCCGAGCTTGCCATGTGAAGTCGTTTGTTCGGAATGCTTCTCCATGACTTCGACAAAAAGCATTACTGTGAGCCAGAAGTTTCGACAAGCCATAAAGTGATGGAGCTCACTTCATGTCCATAGGTACGCCACATTCTCCAATAATGACCGGCGTCTCGCCAAGTGACTTGTAAGCCTCCTGGGCGATATTTCTCATTTGCAATGAGAAATTTTCTCGCGCACCGGCCTGACCCCAGTAGAAAGCATTTAGAGGAAACATGCCCTACAGCATACCATAAATCCTGTGAATGCAAATGCAGTCAACTGGATTGGTAACGTACTCGCGAGAGACCTTGCACGTTAACCGAAAAGTCTCCAAATGCCTTCCTGAATAATCCATTCAGGTCGTACCTTCATTCAATGTTTCAGTTTGCAGCTATACTAAAATCGAATAAAACGTCGTACCAGTGAGGGGCATAGATCATGTTCGCTGGCCGTCGGTCTGGTGTCCAAGAAGACGGTGCGAACTGATGTGACGAAGAACGATTAATAATCGTCTCAGCTCCACTTCCAGCGTGCTCACCTCATTAGGAATCGGTTCGAGGAAAATTAACTTGTCTTGCGACGATACGGCACGGACCAGTTCTGCCCACTTCAAGGTTAAGGGATAGTAGCAATCTGTGTACCAATCTACCTGCACAGACGATATCACGGGCCGTGAACATGAATACCAGACCGCATGAAAACCGCTAACGCTAACCTTCTTATCCGTCATAGGATGTCTCTGGAAATAATTCTCTCTAAGAGCTACAGCCTCATTCTTGCGCCTGTCCCATCCCCAAACACCATGTATCTCCCACAGGCATCTCCCAGCTGTAGGACCATCCTCTCGCCATACATTGATCTCTTCCACGTTCAAGAGTTCGTAGCTCGTCAGTTTGGTTGGC
This sequence comes from Inonotus hispidus, assembly GCA_024712875.1. NCBI lineage: Eukaryota > Fungi > Basidiomycota > Agaricomycetes > Hymenochaetales > Hymenochaetaceae > Inonotus > Inonotus hispidus. The sequence continues at coordinate 309,846 of CM045723.1, read as the reverse complement.
ATGGGGAAAGAACGGGTATAGTGAGGTACATTCTGCGCGTGCCCTGCCCCAAGAGCGAAAGACTGAAGGGGTGAGGCTTTAAAAGGTAGTGAGCCGTCAGTAATAGAAGAGGAGGGAAGGCTGACTTACGGACGTGCGCTAAATGTAAATCAGTGTTGTAGTCAAAGGAATGCATCGCGGCATTGATATAGCCTCGATGCGGTTCATTCATCATCTGGGGCAGTCCGAATCAGTGCAAGGACACGGAAAGGAATCGAATAGATTCCTACCTGAAAACCTATCACGCCATCCAGACTACCAACAGTTCTCGCCAATAACTCCCACGCCTTCAAATATCTCTCCTGGAGATATTGCTGGACCGGAACCCCATCCACCTTTAATTTCGGAGCAAATATATCGCCCGCCCAGAAGCAAGTCGTCACTGTCGCAGCTGCGAGTTTCTGATACCCGCATGGCCAGAGTCCCCGTTCATCCTCCGAATGTCCCCCACCACGCACTCCCTTCAGCCAAGCTGCGCCAGCGTCTTCAATCTTGTGGATATCGAACCCAACCGCTGCAACGGTCCATGCTGGAGCACCTGACCCTCCCGTGTACCGCGACCAGACATCTTGATGCATTTCAACGAATGCTACGAGACCAAATTGTGGGAGAAGCGAAAGAAGCGCCTTGAGATAGTCTAGATACTCGTAGTCATAAACTCCTCTGAAGTTACGATGAGTGAACTGTTTGATAACTCGTGTTGTGGAACTAGGACGTACGGAGCGGTATGTTCAATGGCCTCCCAGGTAACTAAGAATCTGACTACGAAGCAAATCATAGTTGATTTGGGATCATAGCTAGGGGACAGTAAAGTATACATACTGAAAGTCAACCCCCATCTTCTAAGCCTCGCAAAATGCTTCGGCGCCCCTTCTAGTGGAAATGGTTTGCCGATGAAAGTGACATGCTCATGTCTCTCGGGAAATACGGCATGGTCGTCGTTTGTGGGTCTTAAAAACAGAGTATTAGGCGATACATGGGTATTGCGCGCAACCACGTACATCTTGCATGAACCTGACAGATTCACTCCGTGCAACCCACATACCCGGCCGTGCTTGTCAACGAGGTGTCTCCCACTTATTCGCAGACCACCTGTAGTGCTCTTCCGCCAATCATGCGCATATGGAGGATCCGGTCGTTCTGCAAAAGACTTGATATATACCGTTCCTTCGTGAGCTCTCTTTCTGGTGGACGAGTGAACGCCGACATACCGAAGAACGGGAGGATTCCGGCATAACCGCGGAACCATCGTCTACTATAACGTAAGACGCGTCCATGTTCAGTACAATGGTGTCCATGGGATATTGGGTCGACGAGAAATGAAGAACAAGTTGCGCTTGGGAATGGCAAGCGTGCTCATGGCCAAGCAGCCGGGTCTTGTGTTGACGACGCGTCGTAACGCGTCAGCGATCAGTCGGCTATAGCCGGGCGACCTGGACTTTGAACAGCAGCTCTTCGTCAAGAAGACTTGAGAACAGCAAACCCGTCGAAACATCTCCGACAACGATTATGGATCATATTATATCACTTGCTCGTTGGTAGTGAACCATGCAATATCAGCATAAGTACTCGTGCACCTGGAGCGCACTCTTGTTCTTGCGCAAGAGCAATAAGTTAGAAATGATAGATTCTCCAATGTAGGGTGTATGTATAGAATATATCGACAGAGAATACCAAGAGTAAGAGTGACGCAAAGTGTTAGATCGGATGTCGGTCAGATTCAAAGTATCATTCACAAGATACTCCCTTATCCGGGAAGTCATATAAGCCCGGGACGGCAACGGGACAACCTGCGCGGTCTTGGTGTGAATTGCAATTGGTCTGGTCGTTCTCTTGGGCGCAACAGCGAAGACAAAATCGGTTTGCGGATGGTTCAACTCTGTGTCAATATTTAGTCAATGGTCCATCAACCAACAAGAAAAGAATTATGATCGTACAGTTCAATGAAGCTAGCTCGATAACCACCGAACGTACACTTCGCACCATCGGGAAAACAAACATCAAACTGACCACCATCATCCGAACTCGACAGTGTTGATTTCGACGGATCAATACAACCAGTAACCTATCAGTTCTCTCGTTGGATAACACAAATAGAGCGGGAAAATATGGCAGAGTAGTACCTGAATCCATGAACTGTCAGGCGCTCTCGATACAGCGGCTGCAGTGATGAACCCTTCCGCGAGTGGCCGATCACATTCCCCTGCCGTGCAGAATGCCACTCCGTCGGACTCAGCATCCGAAATAAGTTCTATTCACGGTTCCTTAAGCACTTCTACTGGACGACAATTGCTCTTACCACCTGGACGACTCGGTAATAAAAGTGCGAAGTCTTTCTCATCGTTGATGAACACTGTCGTATCAGATGATCCACTTGATGTAGGTGCAGGAGTAGGTTTCATGTTGAGCGGAGAACGCTTCACTGGTTTCGTTCCCGTCGATACTCCGACTCGAGAGGTGCCACCGCCAGAGACAGTCCGAGAAACAGAGCTAATTCCAGGATATATGCTCTTCGATGCCGTCAGAGTAGGATTATCATATCCAGGAGTAGGTGAAGGAGTCCTCTTCTGCTGGTAGTGAGACTTTCTTGGTGTGGCTCGTGCACGATGAAAAGATGCCACTGAAGAAGCAGAGGTGTAGTTCGAATAATCATTCAGACTGGAGTCATGGTGCTGTGGAACAGAGTGTAAAGTACGATTCGGATAACCAGAACTAGAAGATAAGGCATAGCGGTGCCTGACCTTGACTTTGTGACTGTTTGTTGGTTTCCGAGTGGAATAGAGATGACCAGTGTTACCACGTCGTTTGGGAGCAACAGTAGCCGCATCGGAACCAAGAATACAAATTAGGATGAGAAAATGAAGTAGGAGAGAAACATTCATCATGGATTCTCTTAGAGATTGGAATATGGGATAAGATGAAACTCGGGGGAATGGTTGGAGATGGGGAGACTCGTATTTACGACTTATACGACCAACCAACATTCTAAAGTCAGGTGGTCAGGTGACCGTGAGGATACTCTATCTTGGGTCTAGGATTTGCTTTCCTTTTGGGGTTGGCCTTTCAATCAACACGAAATCACCGTTGTGCAAATGTAAAAGTCAGCCTCGCGTTGTCGCCTGCAGTTGCGTCCTCCTCGTTCTTTCGCTTTGCAATCCCGAGTCACACAATGTAATCCTCATCTCCACATTCGTCTGTCGTTTAGTTCCACAGAATGAGGCATATGCATGCGGATTTGCTGGGTCACAACAAGTACCTTACTGGTGGACATGTAGGTTCGAAGAAAGGAATATGGGATCTTTCATTGTAACGTCCATTTTCTGCGCAATGGCAAGCAAATGTATTATCATTGTCTACTGAGCAGTCCTACACGGTTTCGGGAACGGCTGCATCAAGCCACGCATATTCCACGTATCATGCTCTCATACAGAGCCAGACCCTCCAGGAAACTACCCTCTCTATCCTTTGGCTTTGGAGGGGTCGTGTTTGGTTTTGGTACCGGCTGTGGTCCCCTTGGTTGTGGATTTATTGACTGTTACCCAGTCCGAGTCCCACTTAGCATTCAGTGCATTTCTAGCATCTTTGACTGCCTTCTCTTGTTTTTTTCGGTCATTCTTGTCGAAAGGCTTTCCGTTATATTCAAGTGCCCAAGCTTTGCCGGACTTGAAGAAGGCTATACAGACGAGGGAAAAGGTCTGGTTAGCAAACAGACACATACTAGGCTGATGGCAATAATCTCGCCTTCTATAATCCATTCCTTCCCAGTGCGATCGGGGACGCAGTTTACTTTCACATTATCTTTCCTATGGCTCCACTCTAGATGTCACGGTTCATATGTTATCTGGTCCAATATATGTGGAATAATTGACATACCATTGATTAAGTCTTCGACGTCTTTAATATATAATAAAGTGGGAGAGAAAGTCGGATTAGGTGAGTTTTTGAATGCTACGCAAAATGATGGACTGCGAGTCAAACACAAGTGACTCACTGTTGCCAACGAATTCGAAACCATCATCACCTGAAAGGCATATTTAGAGATGGCTTTCAAGAATACGAGAATGACTCACTGTCGCTAATTGCAGAGCCATCTTGCCTAGGTGCCATAACTAGCTGACTGATAAGGTACTTGCTGGGTGTTTCTTGAAGTTGATACTTTCAAACGGGGCGACGACCGCCTTTTATCCGCCTTCGAGAGTTCGTAAAATGGGTTCTGTACATGCCGCATTCCAGATTAGATTGTGGTTGCAAAATTAGCAAAACGGATACAGATATGCTTGATGGCAATTAATCGAAACCCTTTTAGGCAGTCTTTGAGACGCACGTGTCTTCCATAATTATGCCGTTCTTGGTGTCTTTGTTTGCCTTCGAAAATGACTTACCATAGCACTTCATTCTTGTGAACAATGTACGGGGTCGGCATATGAGAAATGCACGCAAAAAAAAAAACAGTACTTTGCTTCATTCCAGGCTTATCTCTCAATCAATTTCTTACTCTTAACGTCAGCAACGGAGGAAAACCTAAAGACGAGGTTGGAGTAGAGAGTGCGAAACAGGCAGTCGCATTTTCGGTCAGTGAGTACGATTGAAAAGGCAAAAGCACATGCAACTCAAGACTACTACAAAAGGCTATAGTAATTTTTACATGATGGGCATTCTCTCCCTTCTACTTCGACTTTTGCGCACACCAACAGTCTGCAATGAGCACCATTGTCACGTAATCAGCGCAAAGGTGGAAACCGCATTCTCGTCTCTGCCTCTGTCCTGTATCCCGGATTTCCTACCGACTGTGCCACCGCTCCCGCTTCGGTCCTCCGCAATCGTCACCAACGCTCGTGTTGCGACAGGACGAATGCGTTCTTGAGTCGCATAGTGTTATTCTCGTCACTACATTGATCCTTGTCCAGCTCATATGACTGCTGGTCCGTGCGCCTTTGTGTGTAATAAACCACAAGACTCTCGCCTCAGTGGAATGCCATCGAGAATATGTGAGTCAGTACAAGGGGACACCTTTTACGGTGACATTCACTTTTTTAAAAGTTAAGCAAAGTGACCATTACTGTCTCCCTGGCCATCCTACAAAGCTACAGACGATGCTGCGTCAAGCGGGCATGCGCCTACGCTTGGTGCTCACGTAGGATCGGAGTTTTTCCAAGGACACAGTGATTCACCACGCCTCTGAATAACACTTACTTACTCTTCCACTTACCCTATCTTTCCACTGCAACACTCTCAGAATAGTTTTGCGAATCACGAAGATATGGTAGAGATGCACCCACTTGATTCTTTTTCAGGAGCTGAAATGCACCCCTCTATCTACTAGATGAATCTCTCAAGAATTCACATACATGTATGGTTTCTCAAGTAAAGGGATGGAGAATTGAGGGAGAAATGCGCGTGTTCAGAGAAGTGGTAAATCACTGTACTGTACAGCGAGTTTGTCCCCTTTTCTCTTCTTGCAACATTCTATTGAATTCCTTTTCAGCGAGACGGATCTCTCTCTTCCTATCTTCTTTTTTCGATCTGTCAAAGGGACCCCCTTTATAGACAGTTACCCATTTTTTGTTTCTTAATACCCAGGCTATATGGAAGGGGGCAAGGTGCACTTCGGTGAGTAAATAGGATCCTACAAAGTTGGCAGCAATAACTTCACCTTTGATACGCGATTGGGCCGTAGTCACGCAAGCCACGTGTAATCTTCCACCGCTCTTGAAGTTCGCGCCTGCACGCCAGAATTCCAGCCATATACTATTCATTCATGATATAGAGAGCGACGCACCATTGATGAATTGGCTAATATCTTGAAATACGGTAAAGTAAGGGAGAAGGCCAGGCCGCGTAGATTTAGAGCATGAATGACTCACCGTACTCATTTTCGACAAACACGAAGCTCGAGTCATCGCTTTCATCAGGCATAACTGTCTTGCATCTGATAGAGGTGATGTGCTCGCTTGTGCTTTCTGAAGGTTCTGCTTTAGTAATGACTATCTTCGATACCACCACAGATCCCTAGCAAAACAGTTTCTATAAGGCTCGTTTGCAAGATCGTTTTGCACATGATGGCGTCACGAGCTAACAGTAGTTTGCTAAAGCTAACGCTTTGTGTCCTGGATGAAGCAGTGACGCCTGCGCTGCCAGAAAACAAGGATACCCCGAGAAATATTGAGCACGGATAAGTTCGCGACCTGCTTGAGTTGCACAGCAACCTGAGTAGCAGCAACACAGTACTAGTGGTGATTTTTAAATTGTTCTTATCTTAAAGCGCAATATTCCGTCCAGAAACTGATGTCCACGGGTCCCTTGGCGCCTTAGACGTGCAATGCTGCAAAGTACATTGTCTTACGCAAACCAAAGTTCACGTCACCCCACCCGAGTAATGCACTGCCAGCATTACTACGGGGATAAATTCCAAGCATGGACTTCCTAGCGAAGTGAGTACGCCTGGGGAAACCTTGGTCAAGGTTTTTTTTTTCCTTGTAAAGGACAGATTGTAGACGTAGACACGTAGACAGAAGGCAGCAAGAACGCCGCACTAGTTTAGGGTTGACCACTCGAACAGTTCTTCTCCAAGATACTACTTGATGCATCGGACCTGACATATGTCTTCAATATATAGATTGTTAGTAATTCACCTGGTTTGGAATCACGCTGTCAGCAGCGGGAAGGAACTCGGAATAGATAGGAGTGCAGTGGAATGGTTCGAACCGTTACCTCAATTGAAGACTGCTAAGAAACCGTTCATGGATCGGTTCCTGGACTATCTACTCTGGATACTATCCACTGAAGTCCAATATGAACCATCTACTACTGAGGCCCAAAGAACCGTTCTTCCCTTTTCACAATAAAATAAAAATTCGAACTATGAACGTTGCAGAGCGAACCAATCATAGTACTGAGCATCCTGTGCGAATGTACGCTGAACTCATGCATTGCGCGCTGATTCTTTAACCCGACGTACCCTCTCGCCCCTTTGAGTCGTAGCTACCCTGCAAAGACACGGTCTTGTGTGGAGAACCAACTTTACAAACTTATGCAATAAGCCCCCCCCCCCGCGTGTTGGATCCTCGAGGAAATGTACGAAAACGCTCACATCTGCCGTCTCATCTTATATCACTGGGCGAATACATGACTTTATCGCGCAGTAAACATCTTTCTCAACTCATTAAAACGTGCAAAATCGCATTCCTCAGCAATGAAGCGATGGTGGTCACCTAGACATTGCGTTAGTCATCATAGTGATTTTGCGATGGGCCCGACGCGCGAGCTGCCATGTCTGCAAATGATGGGGAAAGTGTAAGACGTACGAGAAAAGGCGTAAATGTCTGACGAGGGTAAACTGCACGCATGCGTGCTAAACATCTGCTGCTCTCCTTGGATCGGCATGGCCCAGATACACAGATCAGTATTGTTCGGTGGCGCGTTCTACTTACCCAAGGAAAACAGAAATATCCGCCTAAAAAGACAATAAAGTATGAATGATATGCCATTGACGTTGCGAAGGGGTCCAGCGTACCAAGACGTCCTTCACACTCTAACTCGGAACGCGTAATCTTCTTCTCCAAATTTCTGCCCATTCGTCAACCTCAAACGCTAGACGGTGGAATCTGTAACTTCATGTCCCAGTCTGGTAATGGTCTTCGTTGCGAAATCCGCATCTATCTTTCAATACATGAATGATCTCGTACAAGCTCGTCTGCGTGACAATATTCATCTACCTCCATGATGGCCATCCCATTCAGCTCATTATCCAGGGATTACATGAGGTCAGACTAGAGCACAGAAAACAAACCATATTACAAATAGAGGGGATATGCGCCCTGAGTAGTAGTGGTTACTTTCCCTAGATTTTTCTGGATTGAATGATACTGACTGCCATATCGAAATTGGGGACTGCAAAGCGTTATTGCTCCTTCGAAGTCCAGCATCGAGATAGCACAGTAGTACCGTTTCCCAGTATCTATCCCAGAACTGCTGTTCTGGTCAAGATGTAATGCTTGTGGCACGATAATTGTCGGTGCTGCACATCAAACACCGTATTCCGTGCGGTACACCGTGGTCATAACACCATAACGGGAGTCGCCACTGAACATAGCGTAATTGTGAGCTGGAAATAATCGTGAACATAACCCATGTTGAGTGATTGTTGACTACCACGCACCACCAGCTTGGCTTCTGTTGCCCTTCCACTGCAACTTGGAGTTACGCACACCGCCGTAGCTCAGCTACCACGCATTTGCAAGTAGATTACTGGCATAGCATGCTGCATAATAAATGGAGGGGAGGAAAAAAAATCGGGACGTCTCATCGGCAAGCTCCGTGGATGGATCAGGTGACCGTGCATGCTTTCCACTCACGATGTGGTACACTGGTAGTCACTCATGAATCCTCTTCACACCACAGAAGTAATTGGCAGCTCTCCAATACGATTTTTGGTAAAAGTCTACGAACTCAAGGAGGACACGCAAACACGTCCGCATCGCAAGAAAGGGGAGTGCTAATATGCCTCGAACGGCGCACGTTCCTAGTCACCAAGTAGGAAATACTCAGCTTCTTGAACAACTTCTCGCGTAGCGGGCCGGTGCCTTGGAAGCCTTTCAGAGCGGGATGATATAAAGCAAGCGGTATCCTCTGGCTGTATCTAGTCTCAAAATCAGCTCGAATCAATGCACGCCAGCTTCTTCGTCTGTCTCCTATTACTCGTAGCAAGCGTTTTGTGCTTACAGCGCTCCGACCTATCTCCATTCGAAGCGTCGTCTTTCGCTGGAGAGACTGTTAGTGCAGTTTTCCCAGTCCCCAATGCAACCAATGCAGCGCAAGAGCTGGATTCCTTCTTTCCTGATGCGTCGGCTATTGGCTTTGCCGGTCCAACTCCAAGTGTGTGCTCTCTGATTAACTGCCGTGTCGAGGTTTCTCACAACCCTCCATAGCCGGTGACGAAGCCGAACTAGTCGCAACTGCGACTTCCGTGCCAAAGGTTGAAGGCGCTCCTCCGCTCTTGAATCCATCAACGTTTGATAACAAATCATCGTTCAATGTTCTACATTCTATGGGAAATCTCTCTCCTATGTTTTCCATTGACTCTCTTGGCCTTCCTGGAGCTAGTGAGAGAGTCCCGGATGGTTGTGAGCTGACACAAGTTCATTTGCTCTATCGACATGGTAAGAATTGTATTTTAGTGAAACTCCTGCTCCTGATTAGAATATACGTCCTTTCCGATAAGCCGCACGATACCCGACTCTGGGCTCGCTCCCCGCTACATTCGCTACAAAGTTGCACAATGCTACAGCCTCAGGGACAGGATTCACCGCCACCGGAGATCTCGCATTTATAAATACTTGGACTTACAAGGTGAACAAAAGTTCTAAATGTCCAACTTGTTGATTTGGGCGGAAGTTGCTAATACGGAGTGCAGCTTGGAGCAGAGGTCTTGACGCCTTTCGGACGTCAACAAGCGTAAGTAGGTTTTCTGACTTTGGCGCAAGTGCTACATATCAGGCATGCGTTTGGTTCAGATTTGATCTTGGAGTTTCGTTTCGCGTGAAATACGGTGAACTACTGAAGAAGTTCACTGGACTGCCGGTCTTCCGGACGACTTCGCAAGAACGGATGCTCCAATCCGGGTTCGTTCTATTATTCACTCATCCATTCCGGTTCTGTATCTGTGATTACTACCCACAGTATCAACTTCGCAGCTGGCTTTTTCGGAGTACCAGACTACCAAACGAACTTCAGACAGGTTATCACCATTGAGAATAGCGTGACGGGGAACAACAATACATTAGCCCCGAATTGCCCGAATAGGAATAACCCGGAGATTAGCGGTCTCGGAGCGAGCATGTCGAGTAGATGGCGGGATGTTTATCTTCAAGATGCTCTTGCTCGATTGGCTCCGAATCTCACTACGTCGGATGTTCTGAGTATGCAGCAGCTTTGTGCATATGAGGTGAGCAGTGGGGGATTGGTTTGGACGATCACTCGTCATTCAGCGATTCAACGATTGATTGACTTCTAGACCAATGCTCTGGGATCATCGGCCTTCTGCGATCTCTTCACTCAAGAGGAGTGGGAGGGGTTTGAGTATTTCATCGGTTTGTCTCAGTTTCACCTTTCCTGATCTTTTCAACGGCACAACAACTGAATCTGGAGAACGATTACTACCCACTGTAGACCTTGGGTTTTGGTATGCAAACGGACCGGGGAGTCCTACCGCCGCAGCTTTCGGAATCGGATACGTTCAGGAACTCGTCGCACGTCTTACGCAAACACCCATAGCTGTGCATAACACATCGACGAATGCTACTATCACGGATAGTAACGTCACCTTCCCTCTCGACCAACCTATTTATGCGGATGCTACGCATGATAATACTATCGCATCGAGTATGTGTGCTCAATCTTTTCGACTCGTTGGTCGCCTCGCTTGCTGACAATCGAATTTTCCAAATGCTTTTTCGGGGGTTTTTTCCTTAATCCTAGTTGCTGTTGCTATGAACTTCACGTCTTTTGCTGCAAACGGACCGCTACCTGCTGATCGTATCCCCGAAAACCAGGTCCGTTCTCTCCATCAATCAAGTCCTTTGCTTTTCTTTTATTTCGTCTACTGTACCAACTTGACTGATACTGACTCTCCACCCGATCAATGAAAATAACAGACCTACTTCGTCAACCAAATCGCACCTTTCGCATCCCGACTCGTCGGACAAGTCTTATCCTGTCCCTCTTCCACCACTGCCTCCCCTCAAAATCAGAACTACTCTGGACCCCAATCACGATCGCAACTACAACCAAAATCCGAACCCAAATCCAAACACAAACACAACCCCACCAGACAGAAAAAAATCCGATGGATCCTCAACGACGCGATACTCCCACTAGCCGGAATCTCCGGCTGTCCGCAAGCAGGCGACAACGACGACAACGACGACGGCGAGAATGGTCTGTGTCCCCTGGAGACATTTATCGGCGCGATGAAGAAGAGATTGAAGGAAGTTGATTTTGCGTTTGATTGTTTTGGGGATTATACTATCGCAGCTGAGGATTTGGGGATGATTACGGATGGAAGACCCCCGGTTGGTCAGAGACCGTGAGACTGGTACTAGTGCTGTGATGAGTGTTTTGCTGGGTTTTTTTCTCCCTCTGTTGCGATTGTGCGTATATATATGGGTCGTGTATGTGTACGCAGCCTTCATCATCTTCAGTAGTAATAACAAAACCTATCTACCTACCCTTATACATATGGGCGAAGTCAATGTCAAGATCTACAACAGGTAAGTTGAGCTCTTCTCAAGTTTTCGTAGCAGTCCAAAATGCCGTTTTGTACACGTAGCCGAGCATAGACTGGGAGTTATTAGTGTACGTCGTTTCTATAGTTCGCTCGTTCTGCGTTCCATTCGACGGTCGGTCCGTTCGATTGTTCATTCGTGATCCGTGTTCCGCGAGAGGGAGAAGAGGGAGAAGACGACATTGAAGGAGGAGAGGGAAAGACATAAAAATTCGACATAAGTCCCATTAAAACCAGCGAAGAAACGAGAAAGAAAGGCAATGAAGAAAGTAGACGTACATCAAGACTGAACCCCATCTTCCCACAGAGAGTTTTCACTTCTTCAAGATCTAACTCAATCGAGATATCATTCGTCGTATTGTTCTCCCAATGCCACAAGAGGGGACCTTGATTGATTGATAACGTGAATACACAGGTAAAGCCGAAATTCTGTGCAGACGTACCCAAGTTTATCCATACCCCACCCGGAGCGAGGATTTTATGGATGATTCGAAGGTAGTTGATGATATTCTTTGCCTGAAAACCACATCCCGGATTCAATGTCAGAATACGTATCGTATCGCATGAAAAATAGGGAAAGGGGAACACGAACCGTATCTATGAAGAAACACGTCAAGATCGCATCCCATTGACCCGCCTGAGGCTCGTCGTCTTCATGTTCATCCGCTCCATAAACTTCCTCAAAGTCACCTAAACAGGGAAAAAAGGACAAGGATAAACGAATAAGAATCAACGGATTATCCCGACAAGAGGAATAAATTGAAAGGGTGTACCGGCGACAAGAGAAAAATTCACGCCGCGCGGGATAGCAGAAGGTAACACGTCCGGAAGCGTAATAGGCCGCAATAGCGCTGCGCGATTCGGGATGTTGGATAGCGAGTGGACGTATGGGTAGATCGTATGTTGGTTGACCTGGTTCGTTCTATCTGGGTCGTGGTCAGTCTATAAGCAAAAGGTAAAAAGGCAAAAGGGAAAAGGCTGATAGAAAAAGCAGAACCTGTTGAGAATGAAGTAGGAGGCGAGGAGCATGTAATGAGAGTACTCGTTTCCCTGGCATGAGAATCCTTAGGGCATCTCTATTAGCAAAACGTTACTTCAGACATCATACAGTGCAAGAAAGAACTCACCTAGTCGAGCAACGTCGTACGCAAGACGTCCGAGACCAGCGCCTGGAACGAGGACACGCAATTTCGATCTAAGCTGACTTAGCCTCGTTCATTATTCCAAGTTATCACGGGTAGGACTCACCTTTCTGCCTCCGGGACGTTAGCAAAATGACGCAGCAAAGCGTCTTTCATCGGCCCATAAGATGCCTCTCGTTCACTCCGCCCCTAGAGTAACCAAGATACTACCGTCAATATAACATCGAAAACTAGATAAGAGGAGGGGGGAAGGTGCGTTACTTCTTCGCTCCAGTCGCGCACGAATTGCTTTAGAGTACTGCGGAGTTTGTCCATGTCGAAATCTGTGGGTCTGTATCGCCCATTCTTGTTGTTTATCCCGATGGGATTTGTATGCGAGTGTCCATGTGAATGGTCGTGACTGTGCGTGTGACCATGACCGTCCGGATGTGAATGCGAGTGTTCTGTACGAGCGTGTATAGGCAAGGATATCACAACATACAACACCGAACCTCACTCACCATGACTCTGTCCCCGTCCTCCATGCCTCCTGCCTTCTGTACCACTTCCATTTCCCTCACCCTCCTCACCACCCAAATCCCCGTCCACATCCGAGAAAATCTCCGGCTGATCAATAATCTCCTTCACAAACCTCGCATTCCCCAAAATCGCCTCATCAATCTCACCCAGCCTCTTCTCCTTCCACTCAATCTCCTCCAACAATCTTTGATCCTCCAGCGGGAGCGCGTACAGATCTTTTCGACGACGGTTGTTCGCTGCGAGCTACGATAACAAACCAAAACCAAAATCAAGATCAAAGCCCGGAAAGACGCTTGATATTAGTACGGGGTGGTATGGTGTCAGACAAGGAGAAGAGGACGAACGGCGTATGATGCGTATTGCTGGAACGTAGTGATGACATTCGCGAAGTGTCTTTGTTCTTCAGCGATATCGGCTTCTGAAGGCTGAGGCATGATGACTCGTGATACGATACGAATGAATGATCGTACTTAGAGGTCGACTGGGGACGAAGGGTCCCGACTTCGGCTCTACACACCCAAAAGCCAGGGTCAGGCACTTCTTGATTGAGCGGACGATCTGCATCTTCGGTCGGCATCTCGCGCCTCACCATCTCTACATTTGAAGATCGGCATCCCACGCAAAGGTCGGCTCTTAACATACATGTAGATATATTGACATAGTAGTCGTATCGTGAAAACAGGCAACAACTTTCCGTTATTGTATATGACCCAAAGAAACACAATAGCACAGTGCAAACTAGAACAGAATAGAAAGAAGGAAATCGAAATCAACAACCCGTCCTATGCACCAAGTCTCGAGGCGAGGCACAAGTCACATCCGTCTCCTTTGCCTTCGACCCTTCACCTTACAATCTCATCTCATTTCAGCTTAGAAATGCTGGGTATAGGTGAACAGCTGGAAACCCGTGCACAGAACCTAAGATCCCGACAAAAGAAAATTCAATACCAATAAATAGATTTCTAACTTCAAGCTTGTCGATTTACGTACCTCTCCAGTGCGGATATTCGAACAATCAGAGTTCACATTCGGGTTGTTTGCCTTGAGAGTGTCATCTGAGATTCTAGCTGTTGCTTCGATAGATGGGCATGTATCGCCCGGTTGGACTACTGCGGTTGTCGTACAATCCTCGCCTACTACTCCTAGACAGAGAATCTAGGGGGGGTAGTCGAAATTAGAATGGATGTGTTTGTTCATGTGAGAGGGGGATAGAGGATGTGCTGAGAGTTGGGTATTTACCTGTCCGACGGCAAGGTTCGTGCAATCCGCGTTGATAACTGAGTTGACAAAGTGCAGTTGGAAGCTATTTCGATCACGATGTAAAGTCAGCTAAATAGACTCCAAGTAGAAAACATGAGGAAAGAAAGAACGCACGTCGAAACATGCTGAGAAGCGCCAATAGTATCGCAATTGTCACCGGGTACTACGGTGTAGTTGCGTGCACAAGTAGGTACTTGTGCATTGGTAGGCAGAGCCACTGCATACGGGGGTAGCAATAAAAAGGACGAAGAAAGAGTCAGCATGCGTCAAAGATATTGCTCAAAGGTGCAGGAATGGTGATAGAAATAGAAATAGAACTTGAATTTACCTGAAGACAAGAGCGAAAGTGCTAAAGCGACGGTGGAGAATAGTTTAGACTGCATGATCGTCACTGGTACTGTCGAGAGAGAACTCCAAATGCTGAGATAGACAGGGATAGAGGAAGTGAAGTTCGAAGGAGAAGAGGATTGCACACAAAAGCCAGTGGAAAGTGAGCTGGTTAAAGAACACTCTTCGACTTTGCATTTTGACCCCGTACCTCCCCCTTTTATACCACTTCAGCAAAGTACTCCTCACCCACGTGGGCGGGACGCTCATCACCAAAAGGAGACGATGACGAGAGGAATCCCGGGCAAAGAGGATCTTGACAAAGTAACAAGAGGAACAGAAGAGAAACGAATTCCATCAGACTCGACTCGACTCGACTCGGAGCATGTGGGCATTGATCAATTTCCGTTCCCCGCTACCTGATGACTTGACTCGCCCAATGTTTGGTCTAGACAATCGGGAACGCATGAGTGGCCGAATGCTACAAATATCAAAATCCAAATTCAATCAAACACTGTCAAGTCACACCGTAAATGCGAACATACCACCGTACCTGACCTTGTAACACAGCCTTTCGGCACGGGAGAGAACCACTTCAATCGTGAGATGAGCGTGCAAGAAAAGAACCTCTGAGCGTAATTACGCAAAGGCCCAAGTCGAGTTGATCGTACCTTGGCCGAGAAACCGTGAGTAGAAAAAAAAATAGAACGGCGCTAATAGCCAATAAATGAAAGACGCGGATCAAGCGAATCCGACGATCCTGGGCGCATCTTTAGGCCATGAGCGAGAGAAGGGAGAGACAACATGGGAAATGACTCGGAGGACGGAGGACGGAGGATGGGCGACGGCGGATGGAATGCTGATCATGAGCGGTATATTTGAAGTGCGAAATGCGGCTCTTATGTGCGTCGAGAATGATTTTCTCCCCATGCGCCCGCGGTACCGAATGTAAGCGTTATTACATGGCAAGAACATTTGATCTGATGTCCGTCCTGAAATCCCAGACGGCGCGAGTCCACCGCCGTTTATTCCTTTTCGCGGCGTACTATTAGAATGAACGAGTCATGTCGCCAAGAAAAGAAGGAAGGAAGAGTGTTTGTGTGGGTCAAGTATGCACCGAAGGAAAATTATCAGATACCGCGAGTCACGGACTCTGGGCGACAACACAGACGGACAGACAAGCAGATGGACAATGATCCTCGATATCCACACGTCGAAGACTAGACAAGGCCCGATGTCGAGTCAACCATCTCCGCCCCAGTACCAGTCCCAGAGAGAACGGAATAACGAACACAGAATATCCAGTCAGTACTAGTTAGTCACCGCGGCAGCCTAACATGCAGGCCCACGGACCGTGCCCCCACCTAACAACCAGCCACCAACCACCTTCAATGAATAGATTGGACCAGTACTAGTGGCAGCAATAGCATCGATAACACCAGTGGCTCCCTAACCAACCGACCTAACCAAGTCCAACCCGACCCAGATCGACAGTGCAGTGACCTAAACCAAACCTACTTGAGTAGCAGAATTGAGTTGTATTGAGTTGGACTGAATTGACTCGGGCTCGGACTTGAGACGACGGTGACGGCAACGAAGACGAAGAAGATGGAAAAAAAAGAGGAAGATGATGTAGGTAGGATCGACGGTAGGTATATAGGAGGAAACCTCGGTCAGCGGATCGTTGATCCGTTACCTATATCTGGTTAGAAGTGAATAAACTATCATTTCCATTCCTACTAGCACGGTAAGGTCGAACGGTGCGGCATGAGTTAGGGTGTGTTTAGTTTCGACTTGGATCCAGTGGTGTGGAATAGACAGAAGGGTAAAAGATGCCACAGCGCAATTTACAGTATTTTGGATAGGACATAAGACGTGTGGTGAAACAACAGCAGCTAAATATCTTAGGATAGGATACTATGATAGAATAGAGTCCGATGGTGATGGGAAAGGAAGTAATGGGATAGGATGGAAACAAATGAAGAATGAAAGATGAAGATGAATAAGAGTGAGGTGAACCAGACCTGCCGAGAACTTGACTAATTTTGAGAACCGTACAACGGCAATCAAACAGATAAAATGAACAATGGTGGAATGATGGGATAGAATGGGACGTGGGAGTGGAGAATGGAGAATGGAGAACGAGTACGAATACAAGGTGAATAGAGATGTAGAGATACATCCAAGTCGTACAACAGCAGCAGCAGAGATAGGCGGAGCCCGTCATGATGATTCCGACAATGAAAGCAATGAAAGCAAAAGGAGTTAGGAAGTAGGTTGACGAGACGGCGGCGTACATTAATGCGGTGAGGTGGGACTGGATGAAATAGAATGGGGAAGAAAGAGTAAACGGGATGAATGGGATAGAAGGTCCTTTTTGTACGCATGTCCACCGTTGATAAAAGGGATACGATATCGGTGAAGCAAGAGAGAAAAAAAAAAAAAAACAGAAAAAGAAAACGAACCGGCGTGAAATGACAGAAAGATAAAGCACAACCACAAGGAAGAAAAAAGAACCATCCCCGAGCTCAAGGGATATAAACAACAATCAAAACATTAATAATCAACTTCTCCAATCCACCCGCCGAGATATACGGCACCCGTTCCTTAGTAACAGAATCACCAACACCAACCGTATCGTCATTCAAAACCTTTATCCCCGCTTTTGTCATAGGGATAGCCCCGCTTTCTTCCACGCGTGTACGCAAGGCAAGGGCGTCCGAGACTTCGGCATCGTCTTCGTCCGTCGTCGAGTCGGAGTGGTCGTTCGGTATGATCGGGGTGGTGTGCGGATGAGAAAGGGCGGCATGAGGAGAATGGGGAGGAGCGAAAACTAGGAACCCATTACCGTTTCGAGGGATGCCCGGGTACGCTCGGCGTGTACGTACGTTGGGAGATAGTACACCTCGAGATGAGGGAAGCGGGGGCGTACGCATGTAGTGCGAACGTGGAGAGTGGTGGAAGAAACTTCCACATTCGACTGTTGAGTCTACAGGCCAGATATACCCTCCTGCTGCCCAGCGTAACTCCGGCGTGAGCTTGTATAAACGGAGAGAGTGGTACAATAATGCATCTCCGCCTTTTAGCTATGAACAAGTCAAATCAGAGTTCAGTTCAGATTGAACGTTATCATGAGATAAGGAGATGTCGTACGTGAGGGACTAGAGACTCGGCAAGGACGTCAGCTGGTGAAGACCCATATTGTTCACGAAGGTAAAAAGCAATCGTCTGACCCCTCGACGCGTTAAGAATCGGCGATATCAAATCGAGGAACCGGTCACTCGGAAGCATAAGCGACTGCGAAGGAGAAGGCGAAGGTCCAAATGTGCGCAAAAGCACATTATACACAATAGTCAACCTAACACCCCTATGAACAGTCTCCACTTCATAATCGCATTCCGCCAAGAACGCAGTCCATTCGAGGTCCCCGGGTTTCCCTCCTCTACCGTAGTACTTTTCTTCGTTGCCTTCAAAATCATGTACCGTAAGCGCTCCTCCCCGGAATCGTATGGGTAATGTGACGATGAGTGTAGCGACCTTGCCTTCTTCCTGTTCTTGAGTTAAACGTCTTTGAGGACACATATGCCCACCCGTAGGAACGAGTTGCATGACATCTCGCACCGCTACGAGATACTGACCAGCTGTAAGGCGAGGAAACAACGTGGTCCGGATCGCGTCGAGAATCGGGTGACTCGCTAATTCCATTGTAGTCGTTAACGATAAATTCGGAGGGTAATAAAGAGATTCGCGGTCGGAAAATCCATCCAGTTCACATGTCGCGTGGGGTTTGCATGCTGCGATGAGCGTATCGAGTTCGGATGGTGCGTTTACCTCTACATCAATAGGGAAGTCCAACGCGTGTGTTATGCCACTCTGATATTTACCGTAAACCGAGATCATCAGCAAGGCACTATCAGTAATGATCGTTGTTTGTACGTACTTGCGATCGAAAGAATACAGTCAGCGATTTCGAATCCAGTGGAATGTGTCCTGATATCGAAAATGGACGAGCCTTGGCAGCCATCAATGTTGAAACATCATGACGATACACCAAGTCTGCATCTAACTCAGGATCCACCTTTGACGTCCTATTCCGCGACTGTGCTCTAACATAGTTGTGCGACTTTTGCGATACGCGTTCAGTGCGTTCGAGTTCAAAATCCGTTACGCTTCGTGTAAAAGGTAAAGCGGTGCGGCTTGCAGAGTAAGAGTTTGAGTTTGAATTTGAATTCGATGACGAGGACGAGCTCCCCGCAACGCTCGCTCGAGGCATTTTTGGACAATTATACGTAGTGGTTCCTTCTTAGCAAGCGACAGAAGCCCGAGAGAATACCGAGATGCGAAGTCGGGGAAGAGGGAGGAAAGGGGGAAGGGAGGTGAACAGAGAGGGAATGAGATAAAAGAATTGACCTGGACAAGCAGTGGAGCCTTTCTTATATGAATCAACCGATTGCGGGCGGGCCCCTTTAGTATGGCGTGTGTTGGTTCCATGATCATCATATGCGTGGCAATGAAGGACATATCCGAAACTAAACGATGAATCAAGTGAGCACAACCTTCGGTGGTATCCCTCCGCAAAAGGCCTAGGATATCCGGTTCTAAGTCACGGCGCGGCGGTGGTGATCCCCTGACGACCCAGAAGCACGGGAGGAGGGAAGGAGAATCAGGAGAATCTAAGAAGCCGAAGGGAGGGAGTGAAAGAAAGAAGAAATGGGAGTGGTTTTACACAATGGACAAGACTAGACTGGATAGGGTCCGGACACGCCTAAGCCTCGTGTAGATGAAGAACACGCGTAGAGCTCCGAGGAAGAAAGGGACGGAGCGGGAGATGGGCATGTTTTGGCTTCGTCTGCCCAAGGATTTCCTATTCCGCGACACCGCGAATGCGTTCATAAAGGAGTTGTGGCGTATCAATCGATATTGGTGCTGACAATTGCTCGCACGCCCTTTCGTGTTGAATGGACCACCTTTAAATAGAGACTTTCGGTGAATTATCGTTCAATTCGTCCGTCATTGAATCACTATCTATCCCTTGGATAGAGTTTTCATGGCGTCAGTAGTTGTACCTGCGAAGAGAAATTGGAACTGGGTGTACCTAGGAGCCGAATGAATGGGTGGAAGGACATTCATGTTCTACATCCACCCAACGCCCTAAGAGACTCCATATGACTGGCCGGTCATATCATCAATGGTTGAATTGTCCAAACGCCTTTTTCTCATAGATTATCACCCTTCAGAAATAACCCCAATTTTTGCACGTGTTGGGTCTTCAAGTAGTAGATGACGAAGTCACGAAGGGTCCCCCGTTCGCTCGCAAGAAGACTGAAGACGGCATTGAAAATGCCTCTCCCTATCCATAAGAAATAACGGGACGGCCGAATGTTTGCATCACAAGACACCTTTGGCACTATGAGTGAAACGCCGAAAGTTGAAATGGGCTGTCCAGATGATCGTTGTGGAAAGACGCAAGGGTCCGTCAGATCACCGATTCTCGGCTAGAGGTGATTATGGATCGAGCGAGTTCGACGATTGAAGTTTCGAGACGACGCCATGCTTTTACAACGCGGCACCAAGAACTGAAGAAACGGAACGGGCTCAAAGCCCATTTTCAGATACGGCGGGTTTTGTCGAGGTTGAAACCTTGTATGATGTGCATGTGGTGAGTGCTGTTGCTGTAATATGAGGCCAAAGCTTGATGACGATTGACGACCACACACAGCATCGCACCGCACCGTCTCGCACCGTTCCGCGCCGCTTCGTGTGTGGGCATCAAGGTGACCACCGTGTAAGAACGAGACCCATCTCATTTGCACGATCCGCTGCGTGGTTTCTCACTGCCACTTTCGACATTCCAAGCCGTAGATAGGACCACATCGATTCATCCCTTCTCACCTTCTGTGGTTCTCGATCAACCGAGTCTTCTCCATTGATTCTTCCTTCTTTCGTTCTCTTGCTCGTTTAGGAGAAGGACTGGGATTCAGTGAATGGATGTGGCCGTTTCAGGGTAGGATGTTGGAAAGGTGGTCAGTGATGAGTTGACGATGGAGGTTGATTGTGTTGTCGTCATTGTTCATTCACTCATCTGTCATCCTCCCTTCAGCTATTCATTCGTCCTTATTGACTCCGTTTCGTGTGGTATTGGTCAATGCCACCCACTCGCCGACGACCTGGTCCATCGATACTTCCTCCTTCCTATAATTACTGGCCCCCCTGTCTCGGTATCTACTTCAAACTACTGAACTCAACGGCACCCCGTCGCCAGCACAGTCAACACTGACAGCAACTTGAACAACTCGATGACGCACACTCGCACAGCAACGTTCATTCAGATCTCTCATCCGATCCAGATGGGCGTATTCACACGCAGCTCGATGCCCGCACTTACACCCTAATCCTGAGCCCCGAATGCTTAGCTCAAAGTTCTGATCCTAAGTTCCTCCAAGTCACAATATGCGATCAATGCTTTCGGCGCCGAATACGCTCACTCACAGCTCACAACCATTTACAAGGCCCAAGTTCCACCCGACCGCGCCAGTCTAAATTATCGGACCGGTGCCCCATACACCGGAACGTCCAGAAGGAAATGCGGAATGAGTTTCACTTATTACTAGACGCTTCATCAGACATCAGACACTCGCTCGAATGCAGTTCCTTGGTCGGCGCTCGTTTTCCTTGTTTGAGGTCAATGCTACGATAGTGGTCGAGGAGATCGGTACTACTAGTCGGAACATTGAATTCCGCGCTAAAAAAAAAGACGGACCGAAACCGTGCCCCGCAAAGAAAGACGCTGAACAGACGCCCATCAGTGCTACAGCGTATACACCATTCGATCTATATCTACTTTCCCAAGCGAATAAATTACCGAACAAACAGAAATGAGTGCAAATGAAAAATGCGAAGGAAATGCCTCAGACGCGTGTACATTTGGCCCGTGCATGGATATGTCAAAATGACTCTAACCGGCGGTACGACGTAAATAGCCTCACCTCACTCTTGATCTTCATGCCTGCATGGTTGATAACAATGGAATTTCATAGCACAGCATTGCAGTGCATCGCGTTTACTTCATTCTTTGTGAAACTTCTGGATATGCGTTTGATTATGATTATAATTATGAATGTCCTTGGAAGAGGGGCTTGAAACGAAAGAGGTGAGAAAGAAAGAAAGAGAATGATAATAAATTACTTAAACACAGCGTGACAACCCCCAGAAAGAAAACACGATGAGCGTGAACAAAAGAAACAATAAAAGACAGGGAAAGCTACCGATTACCGGCTATCTAACGGACTGTTCAGACCGTCGAAGTATCAATGCCCGGCGAATCTGCACCTCACTGCAGACCTCCGCAAAAGAAACCCCCTCTCCGAGCTGCCTTCCCTTTTATGACGATAACATAACGTGTACATAACCCCGACCTTCTTCACACGTTATAAGCGTTATTCGCAACCATTAGAGGAAAGCATATCCTACCTTCTCAAACATCCGAGACGTCCCCATCATCAATCCCATTTGAGAGTCATGGCTTCTCGATCGTCTGACCAGAGTCTGGCCCATTCAAGGGCAAGGCGGAGTACGTAAACTGTTATGTGGAGGAAAAGGAGACGAGGGTGAGTACCCGTTTGTTAGTAGGTTATATCGTATTAGATGGAGTGTTGAGAAGGTTTGGAAGACGAAGAGACAAATGGTCGATGGATGTTGGGGAAGTGCGATTCTCAGGACGTGATTCGAAGGGTTGTAAGAAGAGAAGGAAGGAAGGAAGGAGGGTACGTAAGAAGGAAGGGAAGGAGAATTGCAGGAGGACGAAGTGCACCTCTCCGCGTGTATCTCGTGATGACTCACGAGTGAGGGCGCAACCTCAGAAGAGGCCAAAACCGAAATGATATAAACGAAAAAGGAAAAGTGAAACGAGAAAGATGGAAGAGAAAGAAGGAAAGGAAGATATGTCAACTCACGTTCCATATCCACCGGTCTCCCAACCGTATTCTTCCAATGCTTCCCCGCACGGGCAATTCTCCTTAATCGACGTTCTCCATCATCCCATCTTTCCCGTTCCCTCAATATCAAGTCTGTATCCATGCCTTCAGAGTCCAACGACGAGGTGTCAGAGGGAGAAGTGGAATTGCCCACTGCCTCGAGCACGGAAGGCGTAGGACCCGAGAAGAATGCGTATATGTTGTAGAGTTCATCGTACGTCTGCGAAAGTGGGATGTAATGTAGCCTATTTTGAATGATAAGAAGAAATGGGGTCAGTAACGGACAGTCAGCAGGACAGTTTCAAAGCGGGTGATTTGGTAGGAATTCGGAACTGCAGCTCGCGGGAACCATGCACATCAACGAATCAAATGAAGACAGGAGGCGGGTTAAATGTGGGGTAATGGCAGGGCATGGGGCGACGGATTGACTAAGAAGAACACTTGACATACCAAGGTTGTAACCAATCCGAGAAATACTCCGTATACACAGTCGCCTTAAGCGGAACACTATCACTCGCCAGGAAAGAAAAGAACCGCCCCGAATACCCCATTCCGTCCACGTCGACGAGGTACTTGTACTTCCAGTGATGGCCTAAAGGAACGGACTTGTCGAATCTGTGGTCCTTGCGCAATGCAGCGCGACCTCCGGGATAGTTCTCCGCACCTAATTGACGTACGAACGCGACATCCATGATTTCCGAGTTGAGCTTCGAGATGGGGACCGAGGCAGTTGTGTAGGTCAGTTCGGAGTTCGGAGTAGGGAAGACGATCGTTCGGTTTTCGTCGCTCTTCGAGTTGGCCATGCGTACGAATCTAGACCGCGCAGGACGATTAAGCGATTAGTCAATGGTCGTTGCGAAGAATAACTGGGGTAAGAATTGGATTCACCTGTGACGCTGGTATTGAGCCGCGAACCCAGAAGGCGAGTTCCCACCTCCTGTCGTCGCACCACGCCAGAAGATTATATCCTTTTTGTCCTCCCAAGCAACCTCCATATCATCTGTCGCCTTGCCTCTCAGGTTAATACTATCCCATCCGTATGTATACTGTGGTGTTGCCTGGTGGTAATAGTGACTCGGAATCCGGATATCGGCGTATCCTTTCGTTTTCGCAGGTGAGAAGACGGGGTATAATACAGAAATAGTCCGCCAGTCGGAGAAGAAATGTCCTTGCTGGTAATGCTGAGCTGGATTCTCGCAAAAATCATAATTATCATCGACAGTCTCGGCAAACTTCAAAGTATCATTCAACGTTGCTCCAGAGGCCTGGGCGTTCTTATTCTTGAATTTGACGGAGCTAAGGAGGTTAACGGCCTGCGGAGTTTGTTTCACGGGTTTGATGGAAGAAAAGTGTTTGCGAGCTTTTGAGTTTGGAGGACAGGTCCGGCGCCAGGACTCCCATACATTTCCGTCTCCGCGCCAGTCCGCGGTGAAGCTTGTACCCAATATTTCGTCGATTCCACCTGAACACGAGGCAAAAGCAAATGAGGGTTATTCAAAAGAAAGAAGGTAGGTCATTTTGAATAAGTGGATACCTGAGGTGTCCTGTACGGTTAGCTCGGGGTACTTCTTGTGCTCCCAGGGAATGAGGATCCGGCCTTCTGCTTTGCCGTTAATCGGGAAGTCCATGTCCGGGAGCTAAGAGAATTAATGCGATGAATGTCAAGTCGACCCTCGGTTTTGTGACAAGTGGAGACACGTACACCGTCGCTAACTTTCTCAATTATTCGTCTGAACCCATTCGCGCGACCACTGACTTCTTCATCTTGGAACCTGTTTTGTTGCATGTTCATGGCTCTTACGGTCCCGTTATGTATCCGAACCATGTCTATGGACGGCAGATGGCTGACCTGGAGGAGTTGAATGATGAGATTAGTTGAAGACAAGGAGGATACACGCGAAAGAACATACTTGGTCCACTCGCCTCCTAAGCTCCTCGCCAGAGAGTTCAAAGAACGGCGAAAGGTCTTCGACGATAGCGTCATAGTCGTCAATTATCAAGGTGTTTGTCTTCTTGGCGAGCTCAAACCAGCTGTCAAAACCCTTTGGTGGGTCACGTCCATATCTCCTCCTGTACTCTCTAATAGCCTCGCGTAAAGTCTTGCTCTGCTTCTTGAGCATCCCCCTAAATCTGTCTTCCGCCTGTGCCATCAGCTTAGGTATAGGGTGCTCGTTAACCGAAATTGTCGAGCCGTGTTTAATTTGCTGGGACTTCTGCAACGGTGCGATTGACTGCTGGCGACCTGCATAGAGACCTGCCTGAAGGAATACTGCGAAGACACCGATGACGAATAGAAAACCGCGAATGCGCAACAACTTGTGTGGGTCATCTGTCGCCATTGTAGAAGGAACAGAAGGTGCAGACGGACGACGTTGGGCTGAGTCGCTTCCCAAGAAGTCCAAGCAAGAGTCTTAGACGAGAATGCAACTTTGGTAAGGATCGACAGAGGATACTCTTGCTATTTTCGGATGCTTCAACGCTAATGACTAAGCAATATAGTGTAATACTATATGACGTAATTATACGCGCCTTGACCTTGCAGCCTCGAGCGCAGTTGGATGTGGACTAGTGGGTGGGGACGTTCCGCACCGCAAACTACTTACCGCGCTGGTACCCTTCTACTTTGCTTATACACGACTACGATGTCCTCAACAACCCCCCTTCCTGCTGGCCACCCTCGCCCTACAATTCCACCCTCTTCCTCAGCTCCAAGTCGTCCAGCGTCAATCCAGGAGCTTGCGGACCGTGCCAAGATCAGCTGGGATGCGTCGCGCGACTTCAAACACTGGCTTAAGGTTGCTGAAAAGGCGCGTCATAACGCTCAAGATTATGACCTGAATGGCGATTTGGAGAACGCGTTTGTTGAGTATGCGCGTGCGGCGACGCTCATACTGGACAAAATCCCGACACATCGGGATTATAGTGTTAGGCTGACACAACTACAGAGGGAGACTTTGACTTCAGTATGTGCTTGTCTACTGTGCTCTCGCCTTAATATTAATGCCTGTGTAAAGAAAGGAGGGGGCGTGCTGGATCGAATGGGGGTACTAAAGCGGCTTCTCATTGACCGACATAATGCTTGGGAGAATGGCCAGAGAACTCCACGTAACCAACAAGTCCGTCCAACCGGACATGATTCAGAGCGAAGGCGCCGTGATGATGATCGTGATCGAGATTTTACACCATCTCGAAAACCAAGCGTCGCAGGAAACGGTCATCGGCGGGAGGGCAAGATGTGGTACCCAGATACGGAATCAGAAAGACGGAGGCGAAACGGTGATGAGTTGTCTTCGCCAGTATCACTGCAAACAGTGGTGGGTTCATCCCAGATCCGAACCCCTCAAAGAACGCGTGCGGAACAAGACGCGATTATACAAAGACAACGCGAAGCCGATGAAGTTGCACGGGCTGTTCGGAAAGCTGCACTACAACAACAACAAGGTATTAATGGTAGCAGTAGCCTCAACCCTTCCGGATTCGTCTCAATTCCAATTGCTCCTTCACTTGCCCAACAAAGATCGCTGGGACAATACTCTAGCAACGGCACTTCTGATAGCTCAATAGATACTCCGCCTTTACTTCCCCTGGAGAGCCCGATGAGACGCTACGATGGCGACTCGACAGATGCGGAGACAGAAGAAGGCAATGATGACGAGTTGTACAAGCGTGTTGCCGAGCTAAGCATGGGTTCAATCAGGAACCGTGATGCGCCCTCTTCGTCGGCTCTTGTAAACCCGTTCGGGGGGCACGTCCCGTTCTTTGTTCAAGATGAATTTGCACTGAATGGATTTTCATACATTTATAGCCCAGATCCTCCGCCCATAACGACAACGTCTAATCCTCCTCCCAACATCAGCGCCGTATCGTACCCTCAGCTTATGACGCAGCATCAGCGAACGCAAGGATATATTCCTGCATATCAAGCTATGCCAGCCCCGAGCTTCCCGTCGAATAGTCAGCAATCGTCCCTGTTGTTCGAGAACTCAACACCAATGGAACCGAGGAACTTGTATCAAAATATTCTACCCCCGACTTCTCAACCTGTTCCAACACCCGCTGACAGAGAACGTGACTATATTCATCGCGAAAAGGATAGAGCATACATGTACGGTCCGCGGGAACCTCCTCCACATACGCACCGTCATTCACACAGTCCCTCCCCTCGTCCACCCGTTCCTCAAAGACCCTACGAAATCCCTCAACCTCAACCTCAGCCCCAGCCGTATTCTTATCAACCTCAACCGACACTTTCAGTTCCCGCTCCCAGTCCGACTCCAGCGTCTCAAAGGGCTTCACCACGTCCTCCCTCCAGCATTGCGCCTTCTCGCTCTCCCGCCGTACCCGCCAGCTCTTCCACTCCTGCCCCGGGATCCGGACCAAGTGCAACCCTCCGTACAGTTTCGTTCCCTCGCGCTGTCCTTCCGCGATTCCTTGACATCGCAGCGGTTAATACCGCTAAGAATCGCGAAACCTGCGGTTTATTATTGGGAAAACCTCGAGCTAGTGGGAGTAGCAGGCTAATCGTGACCACATTGTTGATACCGAAACAGCACTCGACGAGCGATACGTGTAATATGGATGAGGAGGAACTTGTGTTGGAGTTTACTGAGAAGAGGGAATTGATTACACTTGGCTGGGTACGTCGTTTCTGTGCCGTATGCTTCCCTGTTATTGGAGAAATGACCTTTGGTATGTATTTAATCATAGATCCACACGCACCCAACACAGTCTTGTGAGTCATCCTCACTATGTCTGGTTCTTTATTCTCACCCGGGATATTCTAGGTTTCATGTCCTCCGTCGACCTCCACACACACTCAGGCTTCCAACGAATGCTTCCTGAATCCTTTGCCGTAGTCTGCGCGCCACAGCATACCCCGAACTTTGGTATTTTTCGTCTAACGGATCCGCCTGGGTTACAGACCATCTTGGAATGTGATCAGAAGAATGCGTTTCATCCTCATCCGGAGCTGCCCATCTATACGGTAGGTTTTCGTTCCGTTCCGTTTGATATTTTGAGTGTTCGGAGTGCAACTTACGAGGTAACTCTTTGTGTTGCGTTTTATGGTTTTTAGGATGCGGATAAGGGACATGTTCAGATGAAGGATTTACCCCTTGAGATTGTCGATCTTCGGTAGTATGCACGTACGAGACGCAATTGCTGCATGCACGATCATATGGTGGGTGAAGCTCTGAAGGAAGAGGTGGAATTTGAGACTTCTCACGCCTCCCCAAAGGTGTCTGTTGACGGTTTCTCGGCGGCCATCTATGAGCAGCGGTGCATCTTCCGTCTTCAAGTCACACATCGCTATCACTGTCGACCAGTTCAACCAAAAGTGGGCTGGGTCGATGTATTTCTATTCGACACAGCAACCTATGTTTTCTTGAACCATCTGAAGCTCACCACAACACTCCGAACGGAAAGTTCTTTGCTGTCGCACCCAATCTCCTTTCCAACACTCCGCATTCTTCCCGCAGCAATTACTTCAGATGTTAACTTATTTACTGCACCAGAATTTTCACTGAAACAAAAACATCCACTGCGGACTAATTCTCGATGTGTAAATTGGGCGAAAGGCCGTTCTAGGTCTAGGGATCTGGGTTGGATGAATGTTGTTTGTTTATTTGGCTTGGGGAGGTAGATGTATGTGGTGGTACGGTTGCGATATGCACGCACGCATGTGCTGTACCCGCCTGTGTTTAGTGCGTTATGCTATGTTGTAAAGTACTGCTTTTGCTAGAAAAACTGTCGCTTTGTTGTACCGTCGCACGTAATAGAGAGCGCTTACTCTGGCGTACTGTTCGCAGATCTCGGATTCGATTGCCGGTGCTGCTATTATTACAGAGAAATTTCGGTCAAAGTTTGTTGAGTTTGTCCAACACATCAAAAAACCAGTTTTCTGTTCGGTACATATGCAACATAATGGTACGAATCACATCTGAGTGCTGTATTTATTGTCTTACACCTCCAGCTACATGAGAATGAAATATAACATCATTCAAGACGAAAGAAAAATCACAGAGTCAACTATTCTAAACAGTCCACAAAGGACCAATAATGTCAAAACATTAACATGGATGAGACCACGACAGGCTCAGAATAGTCTGAATTGAGTTTCACGACCGTCGCGCACGCGCACGGAGTCACGAGCCGCGAATTGAGCTAAAGGATGTGCCAGTCTGGCTAGCATTGTGTGACGAGCTCTTTTCCAATCCAACTCGTTATCGAGGTCCACACGGAGCCATTGTCTGGCACCCATGCGACCCTGACGGGATCCACAGAGCGCTGGACTTCATGAAGAAGATATACCTCACGCTCGAACGCCTACTGTAGCAAAGCCAAGCCGTGTCGACGCACCGACAAGTGCTCCACCTTCAACGGTCGAACAGTAAGATATACTAAAACCCATAAACTCCAAATTCCAGGTGAACCCCGACGAGCAATAGACTCCTGGTCAAATAACCATTCATCCATCAGTTCAATCCGCATGCCGATCGCATTTTTGGGCAATTTTTGCATCGTCGAATGCATGATCGACTGCATGGCAGACAATGCAGCAATGGGGGAACGAAAGAGCATACAAGCGTCACAGTGCCAAAAAAGCCAGACAAACACACCCAATCCTCGAGACGATTCCCAAACACCCCGCAGGCCACTCTCGGCCATCAACAGTAGCGTCTTCGAGCTCGTAGCCATGCCAGGGTGTGCGTTTCTGGTACGTCCCTCGATGCTGTTTACCATCGGACCCATTCAGAGTCTATCAAGGAGGATTAGAACACTCAGACCTTAGCCCGCTCGCAAGGGAAGATGCACATCATCAAAGATGAAGCATCTGGAGGTAACAAGCATCGCGGCCTTGGGTCTGTCGTGGTTTGTGGTAAAGAGAGAGTTGACTCAGGCGAGTCAGTATCCATTTATAGACAGCTCGAGGCCTCACTCAATCATCAATGATATAATCGAGATCTTAAGTAATCATGGGAAGGCCGAGATAGAGGTTGCCTTCTGTTGTTGTTGCCACTCATCATTGTAGAGACCTATCAATGTTATATTTGGATGTTAAGCCTGGTGTAGTTGTGCGCGACGATAAGGGCGAGAGGGATGAACCGAGTATCTGGTCAGTGCGACGTGTTGGTTCGCTTGTTGCTGGCGTTCGTCGATTACAGCAAAGGGGGGAAGTACGAACAAGCCACTGTATCTATGACTCTAGTCTCACCCCACCTCTCCACTACTTTCCCTTCCTCTCTCCAAACGCAAATACGCACGAGAAAAAACACACGCCATCTACTCCCCGAAATACTCCTCCACAAGTTTCCGCTTCTTCAGGTCCAACAACACACCTTCCATCTCTTCCTTCGAGGGGAGTTTCGGAGGGACGAGGTCAGTAGGCGCGAGGAAGGGTATAAAGGATGCTGCAAGTGTGGCGGATTGGAGTTGCGCGGCTTCCGTTGATGATGATTCAGAGTTCGTTATCGAAGGTTGAACGAGGCCGTTGGTGCTAGCGGAGGACTTGGATATCTTTCTCGTATCATCGGTCTCCGCATCGGGAGCGGACATCTCGACATCAGCGTCCGTCTCGCCGTTCGAGATTTCGCGTTTTGTCATGTCCTTGGCGGTCTTCTGGTCTGTTGATGGTGTGGTTTCACTTGGAGCGGGTACGGATTTGTCTCGTCCTGGTATAGGAGGCGTAGGTTCCTCGTCGGGTATACCGAGTACGGCTCGGACGTTTGAATATGCTTCTTCCCATCCTACGATCATAAGAAAAAGAAAATGACTATCAATGGAATGTTCTTCGTGATACCTGAAAAGAAACAAGAGAGAAGCGGAAAGTACATGCCTTCATCCTCCTGCTCTCTCTCATACTTAAGTAACTCCCCGCCCTTTTCGTCCAGATCTCCATAATACGCTGGACCTTGTCCAGTGAACTTCTTATAAAAGGCATGTATTTGGTCCTCCTCTTCTTGTTCTTGCTTACGGCCTTGGAAAAGCTCTTTCACACCGGGGAGTTCCTTAGCGCGGCCGAAATATCTGCGGTAGGAATGAATTCACAAAAGCTAAGAGGGATAGTTGGGTAGACGCACTTGTAGCCTTTTGTCCCGGGTACTTCTTTCCCTTCATCGTCTAGCATTGCGACGTTGCGTCGGTAGTTCGCCCCACCAAGAGCAACGATTTGGTTCTCCCAATGCCGCTTCTCGCGTAAAAGCTTGTTGATCTCATCGTTCAAGTCTCGTACTTCATAGTCCGTCAAACCAGCTGATAAGTTTCAATATTCCAACATCCATCATTCCAACCGGGAAAGAGAACGCGAAAACCAACAAATCATCAGAACACTTATTCCAAAACGTATGACGAAAGGAAGATGCACCATCTTGGATCTTGGATACCTTCCTACTGATCTCTCTTAGGATCTCTCCTCTCCACCTCTCACATTCTCGCAGGTTCTTACACGAACTAGCCATACGCGGCCGTCGGTCTGCGCGTGTACCCAGGCCAAGCTCAGCGGCTTGCGCCTCGCGGAAACGGTACAGCATGGACTGCGCTTTTTCCTCATTTCGAGCCTACATATGGAGATAAGGTATAAGCAAGGATTATGGAACATAGAAAGAACTGAGCTAACCATCTCGAAGAATAAAGAGAGGAGAATGTGGTGAGTGCCTAACTCTGCGTGCCAGAGATGAGATGCGTGAAACGAGTCGAATATTCAGTGGCAGTGCGAACTTCCCATTATAGTAGCGCTAATCACCTCCAGTTTTCTTCTGTTACAGCATAGAGCTTGAAGCCCACGACTCCAAACTCGAGTACGCGACCATGGCCGTAACGACGGCTGTAAAAACTAGAAGGACAGCAAAGAGCACAGTAGGAGCTCCTTCCCAGTATAAGCAGTCAAGTAGGAAAGGGAAGAAGGCATGGAGGAAGAATGTCGATATTCAAGAGGTTGAGGAAGGACTGGAGGAGATACGTGCTGAGGAACGGGTGACTGGGTGAGTGTCGATTACTATCAACATGCTGGAGGCTTTCTGACTGTAGAGGTGAAGTTCATCATTACGGTCGAAAACAAACGAAGATCTGTTCCAGGTTGACGTGAAAGGAGACGATAGCAGTAAGGACAAACTGCACAGTTTCTTCAAACAGAACAGCCAAATTGACTTGGAGTTTTATGCAGTCCGTAAATACGCTCCCAAATTCGACAAATCCCAACTATCCTACTACAAGAATGTTGCACAGCGCTCTGCAGTACCTGCCGTCTTCTCTCGTGCCTCTGCCACATCCTCACCCAGTAAGAAACATATCCGAATAAAGCAAGAGGAGAAGAAACGTCTCCTTCGAATCGCTCAAAGAAAAAGTCTCGGACCGTTTAATAGTGTTGAGGATCCAACAAAGCTTGGGAAAGGAAGTGCACTTCTTGAACCTAGCCATGCTGTCATGCAAAGTGGGACGTATGATGTCTGGTCATCTCCAAACCAGGAACAGGACGCTGTCCCGCATGCAGGTATCGATGAAGAGAAGAAGGAATTCTTACTCCCGCTGATAGAAAACCATCTATCAAACCTCTTCAAGTTCCGAGTCTACGCAAGGAGATCACACTCCCAGCTGTAGTCCCTCCGCACGCAGGAGCATCATACAACCCTCCCGCAACAGCACACCTAGAGCTCATTAAGGCGGTGCATGACAAGGCGGTGAAACAGGATAAGGAAGCAGAGAAGCATAAAGAAGTTAAGAAGAAGATGGAGGAAGCGAGGAAAGTGGGATGGGAGGGGACGAAACCTGGTGTTCCTGCTGGGATGACGGTTGATGATGGCAATAATGATAATGATGCAGAAGATGTGAACGAAGATGAGGGCAGGGAGGAGCTGCCATTGCCGAAGAAACCATCCGCCCGGAAGACGAAGCAGCAGCGCAGGAAAGCCGAGAAACTTAGGGCAGAGGTATGCCATTTCTCAATAGACGCTCTTCTACATTCTTGTCCTCGTATCACCTTTTACCTGACTTCTCATCTATCCACAATAGAAACGCGCCCTAGCCGAACGCCGCCAAGCCAGGCGCCTCCTCTCTTCCATTGATACAAGTATACTCAAATCAACCCAACGGTCCATCAGCGACACTCTGACTTCGCGGGAACGCGCTCGTATTCAACGTCGAATTCTATTACGGGAGAAGCTTGCGCGCTCGGGACTGGCTGGGACAAGACTTGGGAAACATGTTGTTCCCGAGGCGGATGTTGAGGTACAGCTGGGTGAAGACTTGTCGGAGAGTTTGAGAGGTTTGAAGGTGCGTTTCCGGTTTCTTTCTTTGCTGACGATTCTCATCAATTCTGGTTTTTGAAGGTTGAAGGAAACTTGTTTAGAGATCGTTTCCGGAGCTTACAACATCGCGCACTGTTGGAGCCCCGCGTTCCCGTCTTGTACGTTATAAGTCTTTCTTTCCTGCATATAACGGCTCACAGCTTTGTTTGGAAGACCTACGAGACACCGCGCGACTACGAAGGAAGTCGAGAAGTTCGCTTGGAAACGTTTCAAGTGACAGTCTCTCATCCATTGCATTTCCTTTCTGCTTTCCCTGTTACTTCTTACTACGTGGGCCTCGAATGTGAGAGAGCATCCGATGTGTCGGCTGGACCTTTGTCTGTTGAATGCTTCATTCGTCATTCGGTGTACTCAAATTACTCAGGACCGGATAATCGACGACCGAGACAGTCTACCTAAACCCAATCGGCATTTACCCTTCCTTACGCTTCTTGCTAGAGCAAGCCCAATGCAATGCAGGGGATGTATCGCACTTCCTCATTCTCCTCGATCAGATCGGACTTGGGGTCACGGAGTTTGAGCTCTATGCAGAACGTAGCAGTAAAGGATCTAGGTGTTGGTCGTGTGGTCTACTGGACCGTCGAAAGCGCACGGTACTAACACGAATTCATCTTCAATATCTTGACGGTGTGGGAACGATAAGAGAGTGAGGATTGAACAAATTGAGTTGGAACAGAGGAAAAATCTATGATATAATCGCGACCGCGACCGCATTGTATAAATCAGTCAACCCCAGAGCTTTGGGCGTAGTAAACCGAGAAAGGGACACAAAAAAGTTGGAAAACTTTCCGTACAGTACATCAATGACAGTAGCAGAAAGACAGTTTACACCGCAATGAGAAAAATAAAATGGGGTGTGGCAATCCCCCTTGAGTAGGTGAGACTTCTCACGGTCCATGCCGTGCCATGCCGGCGCTCGCTTAAGCATAAGCGATGACCGGTTTTTGAGATTCAATGAAAAATGCATTCGACTTCATATCCTCACGTCCACAACGCAGAAACTACTAGAATATAGACCTGGTACCATGTTTTCGATGCCAAGGAATATGAATCTGCAAAAAAAAAAATAGAATTTCATTGCGATATGGCCTGTAACATGACCATAGCTGACGAACTAAGCAACTTCTTAAGAATTTTTTCTTAACAGATTGAAGACATGCATGAAAAAATATGATTTGTGCATTTATACGGAAATCGTTAAGAAATTCGTGGAGTTCTGAAGACTTGAAGTAGTGGGGGCGGTTCTAATGAAATAACCTTATAAGGAAAGAAAAAATCACGTGATCGGTAGAACTGTGGAGATCGGTCAGTATGTATGCATACAAAACACAAAATGATTGAGCAGTGCCTGCGAGATAAGATACTGTTGAAGATGGTGGCAGACTTAATGTCAATGAGAATTGAATTTTTGCCTGAAGTGTTCACTGTGTTCACATAACCATGACTGAGTCTGAGCACACCCATTCTCAAGATTCTCATGGGTTCATACCAATATACGCATGTTATTTTCACTCTATACACTAAAATATGTCTATTTATTAAATTTACAGAGTTAAAATGCAAGAAATCGCTAATAGACTTTCTTCAAAGGATGTAGACATGTTCAAACCGAGGCGGTAAATACGGATTGCCTTGGTATACCATATATAGCAATTTTTCGAACTCCGCTCGAAAAAAGTTGTCTCGCGCGACTAACAGGGATTGCCACACCCCAAATAAAATACAACACGATACCTGTCACGTGCTGATCGACGGCACGTTTATTTTGGTTACGTACGTAAACGTAATATACCATAAGCGTGCCTCCACCAGGATCCTGCCTGTTCTTCCAGCTTCACCATGGATCCGCAGCTCAATGGTGTTGACGCTAACGACAACACCCGTCAAAAGGGAAAATGTCGTGCAGAACCTGAAGAATTATCCGAAACGACACCCTTGCTCAACGCCTCGTCACCACTCGTCCAAGACATCGATCCTTCAAGTCTCTCCTCCGCTCGTCGTCGTCGTCGTAGACGTCTATTTCTCCTCCTCACAACCGTCTTTTTCGCTACTTTGGGAGTTTGTCTGATAGTTGTTATCATCCTTTTCGCTTTGACGTATTCGTACTCGCCGAAATTATCGAACTCCGTGCGAGATGAAGTGCTCAATCGTGCGGTGGTTGTGAGAGGACCTCAACGTATCGACGTGCTGAACGCCAGTGAAGGATCTATATGGGTTCAAGTTGATATGAGAGTTGGCTTGGATGCAGGGACCGCTATCGATGTGATAATGAGAGCGGATGGTAGTGAGAAGGTGGACCCAGGTTCATCGTCGATTCGGAAAACGCTTACCCGCTGGCTCGTGCGCCGGTTACGCACAGTGACTATTTCTGCGGACGATGCCTCATTATTCTCCAGGGGCAAGCCCGTAGCAAATATGACTCTCCCGATAGTCTCCGTCCCATTAACACTCGACCGGCCGGAGGATTCCTCGTGGTTGACGGATCTATCGTTTCCTGTGCTCGTAAATGTAACGGATGACGCGGATGATCTATCGGCGGTCGCTCAGAAGGCTTGGAGAGATGGCGTGTTAAAGGTAGAGGCCGAGATACATAACTTGTCTGTTCTCGGAGGAGCCAGAGATGTGGATAGCTGGAGAAGACGCTTGAATGTGTCTCAAGACGTTGTTGCCGTTACATCTCGCATCAAGAGTACGTGCCCACTGTGTCCCATTTCCGTATCTCCTGCATACTCACTCTATCGGTATAGTTCCAGAGTTACCTGGACTACCCCTCCCGGGAAGAGGGACTCCGTTCCCCGGTCTTTCTGACTTAATCACTCTGGAATCATTTAACATCTCAACCGTGAATCACAGCGTATCTATCAAGGCAACTGCATCCCTCATAGACCCACTTCCTACTTCTCTGCGCGCAAGAATCCCTTCCGTTCCATTCTCTGTTTCGTTGTCGAATAAGCCTAGCGAGACGGTGACAGTTGCCACCGGTCGAACCGATCCTTTCTCCCTCACTCACCCTAATATTACTCTTCGTCTAAGCGGGACGGTTCCACCTCTCCCGCGTTCCTCAGCACCGCTTCTCTCCTCGTTCCTTTCGTCCTACTTGTCCGGGAAGGACGCACCTATCGTCTTGGGCACACCCCTGTTCCCCTCTCTTCATGTCCCTGTACTATTCCCTGCACCTCATCCGAAGCCTAAAATACTCCGAGATGTGCTTATTAAGGATATGCGCATTAACCTGCGCGGAGAGAGCGTGCTTGCTAGTGGAACGATCAACGCGCACGTTGTCCTTCCTAGTGGGATCAATGTGCTGGTTGACGCACGGAAGATCTGGCCAGACGTTCTCATATTCGACGGCGAAGTCCCATCTGACGACGAGAAGTCATCTCCTACTCTCAAGGACAACGGAGATGACCATATACTGATACCCAAAGACCCGCTCCCCTCTCCGCTTCCTAAACGTGCGTTCGCAAGAATCCGTCCCGACGACTGGCTCCCAGCACACAGCACACCTGTCTCAGACCCCAACGACAATAACAATACAGCTTATGAAGTGACAGCTCAAGTTGTCGACGTCCCGCTCGAAGTCCTCCCTGGCCGAGATCATCTTCTGAGGAGTTTTGTTTCGAAGGTGCTGTTTAGCGGGAGGGAGGGAGCGCTTGCAGGTATTAATGGGACTGCTGCTGTTGGTGTCGCTGTGGATGGGTTGCCTGTCAGGGATGAGGACCCGGACGGAAGTCCGAATGAAGGGAAGGATCATATTTTCGAGTTGACGGGTCTACCTTTCTCGGGAACTGTACGGGTTGGCAGGAAAACATTGTGAACTTTCTGTCCTCTGATTATTTTCATTGAGGGTCTGTCTTTATCACATGTGCCCGGACAAGTGTAATATGAGTTTGTAATATTATAGACTTCAGTTGTACGGTACGCAATCCGAACCAGCGATGGCATGTATGCAATCTGAAATGCATGCAATTGAGCGCAGGCGGACATAGGTCACTGATCGGCTAATTATTTACTCCCTCTCCCTTCAATAACCGGCCGGCGATACAAATCAATCACGAGTCGAACTCCTCCTCCCTTCCCAACCTCTTTCCCCACAAACCACCATGGCCTCAGCAGAACTGGAGAAAGCCATTGGGTTTGAGCTCGACAGCGAACCGGTACGTCTAACACTACACAGATCTTATAGTAAATTTGTTTAAAGAACTGGAAGAATGGAAAGACTAATGTAAACGCTTTTGCGATTGATTCTTTCTGTACTTCATAGGTTTCTTGGAATCGTCGGGACTTGCTCTTGTACGCTATTGGTATTGGGTTTAAGAAGGATGATTTGCCTTTTGTTTATGGTGAACTTCACGATTGATCATAACAGGTACACAGCTAACTAATAGCCTCTCCCGACAGAACTCCGTAAGCTCATGAAATTGCCTCATTTCTGGTTTCACCTCAATTGACGCTTGTTTGTACTACATCATCGCGTATGAAGACCCGCGCTTCGCGGCATTCCCGACATACCCGGTCGCTCTTCCTCTAAAAGGCGCTGGACAAGACGTCAATCTCTTCAAAGACCGCGTGAAATCGCGTCGGATCCCTGGGTTACCGGAGTTTGACCCAAATCGCGTTGTGAGTTTCATTCATACATTCCCGTGACCTACTCTTTCCGCCAGTTCATTTTGTGTTTGCTATTTCTGCACTGTTCTGTCTGGTATCTTTGATATCTGTAAGGCGTTAACTAATGGCGAATGTGTTTGGTTTGACATGTAGGTGCATGGGTCGCAGACGATTGAGATCCTAAAGGCTCTGCCTCTTGTGAGTGGGCCTGGGTGGAAGGTGACGAAGAGAATCGTTGGAATTCACGAGAATAGTAAGTATCACTTGATGAATACACACTCCGTCCGCGTTCTTACCATTCAATATCACTACATAGAGTCGGGCGTGATCGTTGACCAGGAGAGTATCCTCCTCGATCCCCAGGGGACACCATACGCCAAATGCTACGTACGTGCATCTCTACCCTCCACTCTCTTAGTATTTCTACTAAGCCTTCTCTTTGTCCCGGATTAGAGCGCGGCATTCAACGTCGGCTCCAAAATCACAGGTCAGAAGTTCTCCAAATCCATTGCAGGCCCACCAGCTGCGGAACCTATCCCCGAGAAGCGGGAACCGAATTGGGTTGTTAAAGACAAGACGTTGCCCGAACAGGCCGTTATCTATCGGTTGACGGCTGACTATAATCCTTTGCACATCGGTTCGCCTTCCTTTCACTTTTCTCTCTATACAAACTTCCTGACTGATCAACTCTCTAACTTTCCGATGGGTGACTATTATGGTCCCCAGACCCAGCAATCGGCAAAGCAGCTTCCTTCGGCGGCGTCATCCTGCACGGTCTAAGCACATTCGGCTTCGCCGCGCGCGCCGTCGTATCAACAGTCGGTAAAAACGATCCCTCAAGCCTCCGCTTCTTCGGCGCGCGGTTTACGAGTCCCGTTCGTCCCGGGGACTCGTTGGAGACGGCGATTTGGATTGTGAGGGAGGGAACGGATGGGGTGGTGGAGGTTGTTTTTGAGACGAGGGATTTGGAGAGCGGGAAAGTCGTGCTTGGGGGAGGGAGTGCGATTGTTTATGTGAGGAAGGAGAAGAGTAAGCTGTAAGAGGCGGCAGGCGGGATGTGGGATGAGATGGGGTTGTATGTACGGAATCTGAACGGAAAGACAACGGGATTTTTTATCTGATTTCTTCCCCTTATAGTCAAAGACGGCTAGGACGAATTCTCTTGTACAACGATCGTCATTCTAACAAATGTCTACTACCGAAACTATCAACCGGCTGTGTCCGTCCGAGGAAGTCCACAAGATACACCATATACGCAAAGCAAATGGAGTCTCCGACAGTTGATTAATATTTACTACGTTTCGTGTACAGGACGAAAAAAGGAAATCATTCCGTCCAGGACCTCACACTTGAACTAGGTAGGAGCAGTGCTCCTTTTCTTCACCTCGGGACCACATATCGTATATATACCGCAGATACGGATATAGGTACATGTACATTAGAAATTCATATGCATCGTAACACATAATCAACATCCTTTCTTTCGTTCATATCTTCAGTTTCGTTCACCTACATAACTGGAAGGTGGAACGTGGTGATTATAGATCGGAGGACCCCATGGCGAGGTTAGTATTCGTAATCCCCCCCCCCCCCCCCTCTCTTCTTTGTGAATCAAGCTTTTTCAGGACTGGTTACACTAAGCCATTCCTACTTCCACTTCGAACCACATAAGATAGGGCGTGTCCGTAGCTGAGACGAGTGAAGTAAGAAAACCGAACGAACTTGAACAGCACATTTTCCAGGTGCGCTTTGTGCATCTTGTAGTGCTGTCCTGGCCGGCTGGAATGGAATACTATGCGCATCCTCATTACACGTCTGATTTTCTGCCGGGATACAATGACGATGAGCGGTGCACTCGAAATCTGGAATACTACCATGACATTACGGAAGAAAGCAGAAACGATTGGTAGGTCCGTAACGCTATCCGTAACAAAGCAAGTTGTCATCTTCAATGCTCCACTACCACAATAAAAAAAAACACTTTCCCAAATACCCGATGAGACTGAAGGTTCCAAGTCCCTCTAAGCACAACCTCTTTTCACTCTCATTTCCTCGGTCTCTGATCAACAGGCGGTCTCCCATCAACGATCAAATCCGGCTCCGGAACCGTATAATTCCCCGTACAATCAAACGCAAAATCAATCTCCCCAATCCTCGTGCGCATCGCGCCGATGAACCTGCTCAAAGGACACAATCCGTTAGAATCCTCCGGGCACCCGGATATTCCTGTCAGAGGGACGACTGCATCGTTCAGGAGGAATCGGATTTGCTCGGGTTCGGGTTTGGAGTGGGTTTGAGTTTGAGTTTGAGTTTGAGTTTGGGA
The DNA here is from genome assembly GCA_024712875.1 of Inonotus hispidus. Taxonomy (NCBI): domain Eukaryota; kingdom Fungi; phylum Basidiomycota; class Agaricomycetes; order Hymenochaetales; family Hymenochaetaceae; genus Inonotus; species Inonotus hispidus. Next base: position 270,073 of record CM045723.1, on the reverse strand, counting down.
GGAGGGACATGAGAGGACTTGGGCGACGAGTTGGGAGGCGAACGGTGCGATTCGGCTCATGAAGTAGGTCTAGAAAGGTTTGATTAGGCTTTTTTTTTGTCGAATCATGGGGAAGAGGATATTCTTACCCGATTTTCTGGAATGTGATCTACTGGGAGTGGGCCATTCGCGTTTAAGCTTGTGAAGTTTAGCGCAATCACAACTGTAGTTGAAGTACACAAGCGTCCACATCAGTTCGAGACCAGATAGATCACAGTAGACTGATATGAAACGTACTAGCAGAAATAACATAATCGTGACTCACATCGACGAAGATCGGCTGGTCGAGTGGGAATGTGATATCACTGTCTGTTATAGTTGAGTTCGTGGAAGAATTGTGCACAGAAATGGGCGTCTGTGTAAGCCGCGCGACGAGCTCCTGAACATAGCCAACACCGACTGCCGCGGACGTTGGGTTGCCAGGACCGTTTCCATACCAGAAAAAGACATCTGTTAGGGTACAGGAAGGATGATAGCGTTAGGAGTTATCGTATTAATTATAAGAATGAACGAGTTTACCAGAATAGTACTCAAATCCTTTCCATTCTTCCTCCGTGAATAAATCACAGAATACCGAAGTTCCAAGGGCAACTGTCTTCACGGTTCAAGTCAAACCACACGTTCGACAGCACGGATTCTTGAAACCTACCTCATACGCACAAAGCTGCTGCATATCAAAAGATCGTTCACGTCCAAGGCCACTCCCTCAATCTGTGGAGCCAATCGCTCAAGCGCACCCTGAAGATACACATCGCGCCATCTATCGGCCATCATAGTACCCAGGTCACCGATACCCGGCTTTCCCTGATTGATCGCAGTTGACAGCCAGCGTGTTGTTATTGATCCCGCCATCCTCGATCGTGATAAGTTGCCGATAGTTGGTAAGGTAGTCCGGAATGCCGAAAAAGCCAGCCGCAAAGTTCAGACTTCATAGTCAGAAAAAAAAAGAGACAGAGCAAGTGAGAGGGAAAATGCGAGGCCGAATGGTGGAAGGACGTACGCGGATTGGACCATCCGTTCTTCCGAGGTTGTACGGAAGACAGGAAGGCCGGTAAAGTCTTTCAATAACTCGCCATATTTGACCCGGAAAGATACTCCGAGGTCAAATCTGGGGAGAGGAATGCGTACAATCAGCTCACATCAACTCGATCAGTATGCCAAATGCATGGCGTACAGTTGTTGACGTCCGAAGGGAGTCAAGATCTCAGCACCGAGCTGCAACATGCGATAGAGCAAGGTATTTCGTTTTATGATAGATCGAAGCTAGAGTCAACTGTATTTCACACCTTGTACGACCAAGTGTTGAGGAAGGCAAGGTCTCTCGTAGCAGTGAAACCTGTCCCAGCGACAGTTGCGTCGTGCAACTTTGTCGCAAAAGCTGCAGATAGAGATCCTGAAGTCGGATATCTAGCACCTTCAAAAAGGATTAATCAAAAATCACGATGCAAGTTTGAAAGGTTTACCATGACGGTGAAGTAAATGGACTTGAGTTATCTCGCATCCTTCTGGAATGAGTTCGCTTGCATCGGGGAGTCCGAGCGAGTCAACAGAAAACATCGGGGAAAGACTCCCAAAGGAACGTATCACATCAAATGGTTCCGAAGCACTAGCGTTATTGTCACCAAATGTCGAGGGATTGAGAAGCGGAGGGGTATCCACGACCTTTGGGATCGCGTGGTGGCCGTTGCCACAAGTGCCGCTTCGTCACCCGCTGCAAGTACAAATAGACATCAATAAAACATTACAAATACAAACATCCCGGTAGGTGCGTACTGAGCGTAGGTCCCGCGAATCCTACAGCCGACGCGTCAGTGAAGAACGAGTCGAACTCTGGTGCGGCGTTTGTCGCGTTTGGAATAGGGAAAATCGCGCTGGTCGTCGCGCCCGCAAACAGTGAAGCAGAGAAATCCGCTCGCTCAGCCAAATGCACGGCGTATGTGCTTTGTACGAGCGTCGCCAACAAGGTGAGTTTGTTAGCGCGCATCTCGAAGACTGGGCCTATATGAAGCGGGACAGTAGGGCGGGGGTGCTGGAATGAAGAAGTTGTTCATTCTTGTTATATAGCATTCGAGAGCAGTGGTGAGGACAACTGCGGAAGGCGACAGACAGGACATCATCAACTTCCGTATCACAGAAGCACATTTGTCTGCTCAGCAGGATGCAAAATCTACTTATAAAGCCAGAGCGCGCAGGTCTAGTCGGGACGGGAGTAAAGCGGAATTCAACTCGATAATCGTCCTGCCTGTAGTTGAGTTGTTCCGAATAGCCAGCACGATATAGGAAATAAGAACAATTAAATCCTCTGCAAAGTCCGCGGGCAGATGAACAGAACGCCATGTCTATATCAGTTCAGTAGTTCTCCTATGAAAATCTGCGCGAAACGTATTTTATGTTTCCGGAATATATGTACCAGCTTGAGAAACATCAAGACTGATTCAACAGATCGAGAAGTGCACCCCAAGCCAATGGCGGCCGATTGCAAAGAACGAGCGTACTGCCTCGAGGCTTCCACTCAGTCGAGATGAAATACCACTGAGCCCTGAATGAATCGAATCCGCATGACCGACAGAAATGACAGGGCATGGTCGGAATTGTGAACGTTAAGGCATGAGATAGAAGGGAACTTCGAACGTGAAGTCGATCGATCCAGTAAGACGATCGGCGATGATCGACAAGCTGGTCGACCATCGTTGATCAGATCACGTAATTCTTTACTAAGCAGCAATTGAACGCCATTTACCCATTACTTGACTTGGACTTGGATTCAGACCATGTTCACACTATCCGTAATAATAAATTATCACTCCGCATTCAACTTCACGCGGTAGCCGCCGCACAAAGCAATGCAGTTCGTTGTATAAAAATGACACAACCCGATCCACTGGTATTCAAACGTACCATCCGAACCCGTCGCCGCAACATTACCATCATCACTGTACCACGCTCATTGTTGCTCTCCAGATCTATCTACGGAACCTGTCGGTAAGCATGTGCAATCCTTCTTCGCTGCTCCCGAGTCGAGTGCTAACATAGGTTGTATGATTTCGCCAGGATGTAAAGGCTCGCTCCCTCGTCCAGTCCAGCAAAGCTGCAACAGGCTATGAAGGACTACGAGGCAGGCAAAATTGACAAGGCAACTTGAACGAGTACGAAACGATTCGTGCAAGGGACACGATTGAGCGGTTCGAGCAAACCGGTCCGCCTATCATTTCCGACGGCGAGCAGACCCTCCCTGTCTCGTTAGTTCTCATATGCTGTCCTAGTATTAGTAGCGTCTAATTGATGCAGGCGTCAAGCTTCGCTAGGTACCCCTATCATGGACACCTTAGGTTAGAAGGTGCAGGACTCGCGCAGTGCAGCACTAGTACTAGTGTTCCTGCACCCTTATACGCCGCTCCACATGTGCGATTCCGATTCCGAATGAAATAACGCGTATACGAGAACACGAAATTCGAATTAAGTGCCTCGGAACGCTCATGCTCATGCTCATTAATTGTATTGTGCAACGACTATCGGGCAGCAGGGTACGGCGGTACTGTACGTACGACCGCATCGTAAATGCGCGTCAAACTCGCATACGACAACAAAGTACTTGTTCGAAATCGTTCATTCAGCACGGAGGAACCTCTCAGCAACTGAATATTAATCCGGGGCTGCACACGGCGCGGTTTGGTGAGCTTCCTGACGAACGCTCGCGTCCGCAAGATCGGTTGTTTGTTTTGAAGAGGAGTATGAAGAACTGACTTTTTCTCCTCGGCCTCGAGTTTGTATGTATGTATGGTGTTGAGGATGGGATGCCGCTCGTGATTTAAGCTTGATGGACTGGATGTACTGTAGATCCTATCCTATTTGGGAGTGTATGCCGACTCGGAATTCGTCGACGAGGCCTGATGCTGTTTCGTGCACGTACGACACAGTAGGAGCTTCAAACGACATTGCCTGTTGTATGTACTCTCAACTCTGAACGTTTCCGCTCGGGCCCGGTCTGCTTTCTTTCTTTCCTCCTCCTTTCCTGTGCTTTCGTTGCCTTTGTTCACCCCTTTTTTTGTTCAGCCTGGTCGTTCACTCACTCTTTCTCTTATCATAAACACGAGTAGAGCAATTCAACGAGATTCTCTTGGACCGTAACATCAACTTCGCAAAAGGAATTACGAAAAACTGGTAATACGCGTTGTATGCTTATTCATGCGGATTCATCAGACAGGTAAGAAGACCAAGAATCGGTGTTTCATAGACCCAAACAACTCAAGCCTAACAATATAATCCGCCAACATCGAATCGTTCAACATGATTCGCCATTCCGATACCCACGACATCCCTCCTCAGTCAGTCTTCTCATCTTGCGTACCCTCACTCACGCTTCTCTCTCCTCTTCCCAACACTGACCTGTGACTATCTTCACCCCCACCCAACCCAGCCGACCCATCAATCCCCAACTCCACACGAAACACCGTCAAATTGAACTTTGCAAACGTCAGCCCGAACGGATCGCGTACGCGGGACTCCCATCCTTCAGGTATACGTTCTTCTTTGAGGAACGTCGAGATATCGTCTACGCGTCCGCCGAATACCGTTAGGAGTGTTGATGAGCTGAGACGAAATTGTGAATCGAAAATGAGAGAGAGAGAAAAAAAGTGTTGTCTCGTCAGATTCTTGTTCTTATAAGAACAATGATAGAGATGGAAAGCTGGTGCTATACGTACTTGGAGCTCCCAAACATCTTATGAAACGTCGATAACGTAAACGTGCTATTCCTCTCCCGAGATTCTCTCCGGCGTCTTGACGAAACGACCGAGAGGTCTCGTGGTGTTAGCGTGTTGTCCGGACCCGTAGCGGAAGCGAGCAAGTCGTCGATTAAGTCCAGCGCGGGTTTTGATTGATCTGGTTGGTGATAGACGTCGTGGCCTGTGAACGTGGTCAATTTATGGAAGCACGAAGGAGTTAAGGAGGTGAGGAAGTTAGATTGTGGGAGGGAGACGCAAGGGCGGGGAAGACGAGGGAAGAGCGGATACCAGATATAAAACCGAATCTCAGTCCAAACAGAAGCCATACTCGACTCGACACATGCACAGTACACGGAAACTCAAAGTGAAAAAGAGAAACTCACGAGTCAAAGATGCATCATGCTCAATCCCATTATGTACATTGAAATCATGCAAGTTGATTGTATCCCTCTTATGGTCCCTCGTGAGCAGCTCCGCCATATACTTGGGTACAAAGTAACAAAACGTCGGCGCGAAGTTGTACGTTTTTCGAATTGCGGTGCTTAGATCTTTGTACTGGATATTTCGACCATCTCGAGGTATAATACCTATCTCAGTATAGAGTGAAAATCAGAAGTTGTCCAAGATCAAGATCAAGAAACACCGAAGGGACAAGAAAAAACTAGTCACCATGATTGGCCAATGCGTTCAACGCGGGGCAACAAGATCTACTATCTCCCTCTCGCGGCGGTCTATATTCCGGCCACTTCCCACCAAATCCAACATCGCCCTTCAAAGTGACTTCCCCGACCTTCCGCTTGAACGACACAAGGTTCAGAAGGGAGAGTACAGCATCGCTTGAGAAGACGAGGAGGTTAATTGCTAGTCCACCGAGGAAGCTAGAGATGGAGTGGAGGATTCTTGAGAGGGCTTTGATGAGGAACATTGTAACGTATATTTGGGGATCTTGTTTGGCTGTGAGGACGGGGGAAGGGAGGGAGGGGGGAGGGGGACATATATGCTAAGAGAACCAACTTGGCAGCGCAGAGCAGTTTATAACTCTCCGTTAACTCGACTTCCATACGATGACGAGACGCGTTTCAAAGAAAATATCAACTCGATATAACCTTACTCCCTTCTATCAACCATGAGGCCGCATGGAATCCACCAATCATTCAATCACCTGGACCAGCTTCCATACGTACACGCGGGACGACATTTCAAACAGAATAGTCGACATACGCTTGACAAGTTACATTTTTGATACATAATGGCGCACATAGCGGGACATTCCACTAGACTTGGAATGGTTGGTTCGGCGCGTTGATGGTGGTGGCTGAGGTTTATAGGCTGGGAAATAGTCAAAGCCTAAAATATACGATGCGGGAAGAAGGGATGACGTAAGTGATCCGCGCGGAGACACGTGTGTATTATGTAATACAAAAGTCAGCCTTTTAAATTCGTCCGCGTCCAACTTTTGCAGCGTCTGCCAGGCTGGCTGAAAACTCGAATCCCACCTTTGAATACGACGTCGGTCTAACTTTTCCTGATTTGATAAAGAAGTACTCTGATGAAGATAACTACTTAGGAGCTGAGACTGAATACGACGTAACTTTGAAGAAGGGTGACACTCGGAATTCGTTGTACTGATTGACTGGTTTTTTTTTACTATTGTAACTTGCTATTTTCCTTTATCAGCTACCAATCAAGGAGATATAACTATGTCAACAAGACCATCTACTTTCGCGTTGGGCAATGTCGCTTCAAGATCGTATTTGGATCTCTGCTCGTCATGTTACATATTCACTTTGCCTCACTCGATCTGGACGAGCAAACTTGCTTATTCCATCCAAGGCGGCAAAACTTCGTCGACAACGCAATATTGACGTCGCCCTCGCAGACTTGAGGTACTTAACATACGCAGGGCAACAATGGCATACCAAGTCTGCTGTAGTCTGCAATCAGTCTTCAGTCAGTGACCCGTACCACCACTCCCTCTCACGCTCGTTACTATCGACGTAGTCTACGATGAGTTCCGAATCGAGTCCTACCGCAGAGTCTAACAGTAATGCGGCTAATACGAACATCAACACTAACACTAACACCAACACTAATACCGACGCTAATACCAACATTAACACCAACACTGACACCAATCAGACTAGCCAGTCGGAAGTGCGGATCCACCCGAAGTTGCGTTCAGAGGTTGATCTTGGTGATGGTAACCAGGCGCACGATAGGCCAGAGGTGAAAGACCAGCCTCAGTTACACCACTCGCTAGAGTCGAAGCTTCACCTTCAGAGTTCAGTTACGAGTGAAGCTCAGGTTCAAGTCCCGGTTGCGGATGGAACACAGAACCCCAATGATCCTGAAGGTCAAGTGAAGAATGCAGCACAGCCGCCCCAGACTCAGCTGCTGACGGCCGACGGCGCGGCACAGTCGGCTGCACCTCAGGCTCCAGCGTCAGATCCAGCTCAACAAGTCGAGTCCCAAGCTACAGTCTCAGGCCTTGCTCAACAAGTCGAACCTCAAGCACCTGTCTCGGGTCTAGGCCAACAGGTTGAGCCTCAGCAGCCCATACGTGCCGCCCGGCACACAGTTCGTCGACCCGTACCACCCGTACCGCAAGTTGATGAAGCACAAGCACAAGCACAAGCACAAGCACAAGCACAAGCACAAGCACAAGCCCTCGCGCAAGTACAGGTACCGCTTCCTGTTGCCCAAATTCCGCCCTTCCACTAGGCGTACACTACTCAGAGTCCGACAAAAGCAAACTCGAGGCGCTCATCAGCACACCCCAGCCAAGCGATCCAATCTCCCAGCTCCAAGCACGTGCCGAACTCGGAAAGTCTCGCGTCGAGCTGATGGATGCGACGATAGACATTCTGGTGAACGCTTTCAAAAACAAGTATACCCTTGACAACGAGCTTGAGAAGAAGTACGCCAAGCTTCTCAAGGCGTCTGTGTTTGAGACGACGGACGCGGAAGTAAAAGAGGATTTACAGATCCTCGCCAATTCGTCCCAGTGGGTCAAAGACCAGCTGGAGCACCTGAACAAGTGCCTCGAATTCAAGCATAGTGAGATGCAGCACGCCGGCCTCCTTGTGGATTCGAAACACGAACGCAAATTGGAGGAGAAGCAGGTGAAGCAACTTGAGAAAGTTGCGGATAAGATACTTGCGAAAGCGCAGAAGAGACTGGTAGAGCAGGAGAAAAGAGGGTTGAAGAAGAGCGAACAGCGGATGGTTGATGATGCGTGGAAGCAGTTGTCATCTGCGTCGGCTCAGAACAGCGGTGAAACAGGGGCGAAGCCGCAGTAACAGTAGCGTGTCGACTGTGCGTCTGAAAGTACACTGTAGTGATGATTGCCTGTTGTGTTCTGACGTACCACCAATGAACCGCGTGACTTTTTCTAGGAGACTTTCATGTCTTGACACAGTGACCCGTCGGTATGAACAGTGGCGAACCGCCTAAGTTACCCTATTCCGCCGAACCGTTGCATCGATTATGGCTGTATGTTGTCGAACCAGTAATAATAGTTACGCCGTGTTTTGCGTTTCGCTTTGCATTCCTCGTTAGAGGCATTCGGAACGTCAATGACTTCTGTGCATCCCGATGTTGTCCTTGACAAAAGGAGTCGCCGTTCTTCCCGAATGCGCATCCCAATTCTGACTTCTAGTAGGTTCAGTTGAAAGGAGTTGATGTGATGGCTGTAGCACGTGTGAGAGTTTTGGCTGTAGTCCATCGCAAAGGCAAAGGGGTGCTGATTACGTCAGAAAGTTAAGGGCAGGCATTATTCTTCTGCGTTCCTTCTTGCTTGCCTTTGCCACTGCATATTACTCGTACAACGCCGCACGCCGCACGTCGCTAAAAAATAAAAAATAAGACAACTGTACTTGCATGCAACTTGGTGTGTTCATGATGCAAGCCACCTGAATGGAGATATCCAGTTGCAACCTGCTTTGAACCCTGCTCCCGGATGGATAGGAAGTTGATACCTCTTTGTTTGTTTGTTCAAACCCTCTTATGGCTTCACATACAAAGGATATTGACAAGTCCCTTTATAGCAGACAAAGGACGTTCTTGCATTGGAACGGTTCCCCGTCAAGAGAGACTTGTACTTCCGTATCATACATACTACTGCTTCCACGGACAGTCTCAGCCAAACAAATACTGCAGAAGGTACTAGATTGCCTTCATGCATTCCGGGTGAGAATGTCCTTGTTAGACTACGAGGCTGGTGTCGACATGCTCACGACATGCTCAAGATACGCAGAACGTCTGCTGGTGGATGTCAATACAGCTTTTGATTAGAGAGCGCGAGTCTCTCACAAACACATCACATTGTCCACATACTCGGGTGTACGGGAAGAAAATGAATGGTGGAAGCTTCAGCTGTATTTCTTCACAAGTCCTGAATAAAGAGAAAGATGAAGCTTGTTATCGGGTGACTCGCTTCTTCTTGCATGCCCACCCGTCATCGCCACTTCTCCATAGCATAAATAGCGGCCATTCTCACCTCAATAATTTTTCTCTATCGCCTCCTGATTTAACAGCACAGAAGGAGGTAGTTTACACATTCCGCTTACTCTTCTTCAACTCATGCCTGAATCAGACCTCTGAACTACTCCCACATTGGTGAAAGTCGATGACTTGAAACTTGAGGACAGTCCTTCCGAAATAGCCAACCTCAGAACCAGTGGAGAGCTCTCGGAGCTCAGTATCGTGGCGGAAGGAGAGGAATGTACGATATTGTTCGTTTGGCAGTACTCTGTAGCGGCGACAAAATAGCTTCGCAGACAGTATGGTTACGGTTACGCTCCAAGGCCAGGGATGATTCCGGGCGGGCCGGGAACGGTATTTGACTCGAACTAATTTGTATAAATCGCTGTCACGAGATCTAGATTATTCCGGACCAACCGATTCTTCCCTTTCCGTCCTCCGTCCTCCTACCCTATCTATCTATTCAATTTGTACGGCATCATTCGCCGGATTCGTGTGCGAATGAAATGGAAGATGCGTTGAGGGTGTAGTGAGGTAGACTCCGGGACCATGTGCCTTTGATGGGTTTGCTAGTTCATGTGGCCATGGAACTGGACGGATCCGACCTATTTTATCCGATTCGTGTTTGTATTGAGAGGGGGGAGTTAAGGATTCCTCCGGGGCGCTCTTGGAGACTTTGAAATTTCGGTACAGTATGTCGAGTTGAATAGAGCGAAATATAGAGGATACATCCGAGTTGGAAAGCAACTTCAAAGCTACAACAACAAAACAAAAACATCAATTCTCATCAAAACGTGGACCAGTTCGTTTCGGTCATGAGGCAGATGAGAAGAAATGAGGAAGAGTGGTGTGTGCGGGATTGGATTGGAGCACACAGACACCAAATCAAGCCTTCTCCACATCACGTTGAGCGTCCACATCACTATCCCCACTTCTCACCGGAGCTCCATCACCACCACCATCCGCACCCTTCAAAGTCTGCGCCTTCAACGCAATCTTCTCCGCCCTCATCACCTGACTCTTCCTCACCCCAAACCCATCCCTAAATATCTCCGTCACCTCCTCCAAACTCAGCTGCGCCGTCTCTGGATAACAAATCAGGCAAAACATCCACCCGAGAAAACAAAGGCCGGCGTAGAAGCCGAATGATCCTGCGGGTGTGATTTTGTCCATGAGGGAGAGATAGGTTGCGTTGATGAGGAGGTTGGCGGCCCAGTTGGTTGCTGTTGAGGCGGAGGTGCCGATACCGCGGACGGAGAGGTCGAAGAGCTCGCCCTGTTGCCAGGGCACATTGCCCAGCCCTGTTGCGTAGGATGAGACGAAGATGATCATTGAGGTGAGGACGACTCCCGACCAGGCTCTGGAGTAGGTTGCTCCATAGACGAGGACGTTGTCCGTTTTCAGTGTTAGGACTGGGATCGTTAGTAGTAATGTTAGCCTTGTCGTCGGGAGTGAACGTAGTTTCGGAAAGGAAAACGTACAGTGGAAAGCGACGCTTGCCAGAGTTAAACCAACGACCATACCGGGTGCAGAGAAGATCATGATTCTTCTTCTTCCGACGATGTCAATGTATTTCAACGCAATCAGCGTAAATACGAAGTTCGTCCCAGCAACGATCTCTCCAACTGCAGTAGGCTGGTCAAATCCAATTGCTTTGAACAATGTCGCCGAGTAGTACATCAGTGTATTAAATCCACACAATTGCTGATATGCTTGGAGTCCACATGCAATAATGAGGGCTCTGCGATGTACGGGTACGAATACGACTGATCGCATCCGTTCGAGGAGAGTCGTGGTTTCTTTTATACGTTTACTTTCTTGTACGGCGGCTTGGAGAACATCGGCTTTGAGCTTGATTTGGCCAAGCGTGGCATGTGAATAGATCTTCCGCATGACGAGTTCAGCTTCTTTGACTTTGCCTTTCATCATCATAATTCGAGCTAACGAAAGACCAATTCAGCCATCATCGCACAATTCCAAGACATGATAATTTTCAACTTACGAGACTCTGGAAGAACGAAAAGGAATATTAATTGTAGAGCTGCAGGAACGGCACCAAGGCCGACCATCCACCTCCATCCGCCGTGCATTGTTTCGAATCCTGCGCCTATCGCATATGCGATAACTTGACCAAGCGTGATCATGACAACGTTGAGCACGACCAGCCTTCCACGTAAACGCGTAGGGGATAGCTCTTGGATGTACAAGGGAGCAATGCAAGATGCCAATCCTACACCCAAACCGATGAGGAAGCGGCCTCCAATCTGTCAAAGAATACCGGCACTTGTAATGAGTGTCTCGAATGACAAGCAATGAAATAGTAGTAACCGACCATAGCCGAAACGGTATGACAAACCGCTTGCCCGATAGCTCCTCCGATGAAAATGATATCTGCAATGCCCAACACGGGCTTCCTACCGGTATAATCAGACATAGCACCGGCTAGTAGTCCACCGATAAGGGCTCCCAGAGTCGTAGAGGAAGTTATGAGTTCCTTGTAAGAAAAAAGAAAGAATCATTTTAATCCAATAAGAGATACCCAAATCACTGCACACCTTCTGCAAAGAACTCAAATTCTCGGGCCCTAAGTCCGAGCCAATCGAAACGAGCGCACCAGAGATCACACCCGTATCATAACCTCATCGCCATCCACATCAGCCAAAGAGACACGATGTAGACGATACAGTGAAGACGTACCAAAGAGTAAACCGGAGATACTGCAGCAGAGCACGAGAAGCCAGACAAACCATGTCGTGCGCTCTTCACCTTCTGCTACGACTGTTAATTCAGCAAGTTCAGCATTGTTATGCACGATTTCCGAGTGTTCTCCGTCAATCTTGATGCTACTGCGTTCCTCGATGACTGATGAGGCAGGACCTTTGACATCGGTGGAGGCTGTCATCGTCAGCGTAGTCTATCCTCCGGTTCAGAGTGGTTGTTCGGGACTCGGGAGAAGTGGGGGAATGCGGGGCGAAGTACTAGTCGAGCAGCAAAAGTTTTGATACCGGTCATTATATAGAAGTGTAGGAGGAAATTGAGCGGGTAGAGATGTATATGGAAGTAGGCAGAAAAACTTGCGGTCCATGTTGATTCCAGGTCATCTGCCGGTGGTCCGACACTCACGGTAAACGGACAAAATTATCTGCCATCAACTTCTTTTTTTCCTTTCCATCGGCATCGATCCGGCCACCCGGCCACAGGAACGACCCGCGCAGCATGTCTTTCATGACATAAGGGGGCAAGGACATGTTTTCGTGAAAAACATCTCGAAAAGGCAGGGTTGGGCATTAGATACCGTATTCATTATTAATGTCGACGATCATATCGACTTGACTTTAATTTTGTTGCACAGCCGCTTCATCATGCACGTGATACAGAACTGTCACGTGGCATTATTGGTTCTCCTCTCTCTGAATCCAGTTTCCTTGAATCCGCCAGACAGCTCCGACTAAGTACTGGAGTATGCAACATGAGTCGTTGGTATAGTTGTCTCGATCGATACAGGCTATTTAATAGCTTATTAATTTATTTCAATGCTTTGACGCCTTGTAGAGTTACAACTTATACCGGATGCTCCAGTTGATTATATTTTAGTGGGTCAGGGAGAGCTCATGTAGAAGAATCCTAAAGTTTTGTTTTTGAATCACTTGAACTGAGGGTTTTACTTGCTTTCAATATCACTATGGTGACTGGCAACGCTCTATTAAAAACCGTGCGTTCCCACGACCTCGGCTAATGATGCCGGGAGGGATGCCGAACCGTGGGAGCTCCCACTTCTTGTGCATGCACATTCTGCTATACACAACAAATAAATAGCTACTGTTTATTCGTGTATGGGGGTTTTCAATGCTGTAGATTAATAATTTTTGAAGGGATTTTTGAAATTGTGAGAAACCTTTGAGATATTGGTTATTTACATATGTTTTCTCGAAGACCGAGATGAAATTTTTGAGAAATTTTTGAAGGATTTAAATTTAATGTATTGTTAAATAATTATTATGTACCCAACATAGTGGATTGAGGTGAGGATAGAATTATTCCAGTGAGGATGAGTCGAGGCAGAGAGATCAAGAAGCAAGCACGAAAAAGGTAAGAAGCTTTCACGTGACTAATAGATCAACCACAGATAATTGTTACATCCTATATAGATCATGAGTTTCGGCAGTCTATCACCATGAGTTTCCAAATATGAGTCCAAGAACTACTTAAGCAGTGCTAAAACCCGTAAGATACTCAAGGACAGTGTTGGTGTCTCATTTCTGCAGTGATGCGAGACGCGTTTTGTGCAATCAAGAAGTGGTATCGGCTAATTTATGCGCTTTCCCAAATATGGAAAGAATCTGAGCTCCGAAACAAATTTTCGGGCACGCCCGGACATTAGGAATTGCCAGTCACCAATCACTATCACTGGATCGCAAATGGAAGCGTCGAGGGCACGTGATGGGTTCACGTCGCGTCAAAATGGGGTGTGGCAATCCCCCTTGAGTAGGTGAGACTTCTCACGGTCCATGCCGTGCCATGCCGGCGCTCGCTTAAGCATAAGCGATGACCGGTTTTTGAGATTCAATGAAAAATGCATTCGACTTCATATCCTCACGTCCACAACGCAGAAACTACTAGAATAAAGACCTGGTACCATGTTTTCGATGCCAAGTAATATGAATCTGCAAAAAAAAATAGAATTTCATTGCGATATGGCCTGTAACATGACCATAGCTGACGAACTAAGCAACTTCTTAAGAATTTTTTCTTAACAGATTGAAGACATGCATGAAAAAATATGATTTGTGCATTTATACGGAAATCGTTAAGAAATTCGTGGAGTTCTGAAGACTTGAAGTAGTGGGGGCGGTTCTAATGAAATAACCTTATAAGGAAAGAAAAAATCACGTGATCGGTAGAACTGTGGAGATCGGTCAGTATGTATGCATACAAAAGACACAAAATGATTGAGCAGTGCCTGCGAGATAAGATACTGTTGAAGATGGTGGCAGACTTAATGTCAATGAGAATTGAATTTTTGCCTGAAGTGTTCACTGTGTTCACATAACCATGACTGAGTCTGAGCACACCCATTCTCAAGATTCTCATGGGTTCATACCAATATACGCATGTTATTTTCACTCTATACACTAAAATATGTCTATTTATTAAATTTACAGAGTTAAAATGCAAGAAATCGCTAATAGACTTTCTTCAAAGGATGTAGACATGTTCAAACCGAGGCGGTAAATACGGATTGCCTTGGTATACCATATATAGCAATTTTTCGAACTCCGCTCGAAAAAAGTTGTCTCGCGCGACTAACAGGGATTGCCACACCCCAGTCAAAACATCAGCAAACACAAACACGTTCACACGAGGACATGCCTGTGCAGACCAAACATGGCTTCTCACCGTTTACCGCCTCCTTCACGCCCATGGCTAAGCTACACAAGAATCCACCTAGGGGTGTAGACTCTCGAACTACTACCTCATTCAGCTCGTACTCAGGCCACCCGACGTCCACGGGTAGTAATGGTTGGGATATCTGGCATCCTGCAGCGAATTCCAGTTCTAGTGCTAGTGTACGAGGAGACACTCGTTCCACGACTTCTGCACAGTCGCCTGCATCTTGCGTCTCGAGAACTATGTCGTACGCACAAAGTCAGCTTGACGCGGTAACCAACTACGGTAGTGGGAGCTCGTATTCTAAGACTGGGGCTGATCAGGTCGTTCGACGACCTGTTGTCGCTACTGGGAACGCGAACATATCTGGTTATACACCGCCTTTGCACTCGCAGAGCTCTGCGTACTCGAACTATGCTTCTCAGTCTCACAGTCCTACGCCATATAATTCTACATATTCCTCCGGTTACAAATCCGAGTATGTTCCGGCACCGAAGACGGAGAGCGAGCGATACTGGGCTTACCGCGCGATTGTTGCTGAAGTGAAATTGGCTGAGAGGATGGGTGTGCGGAGTGGAGAGGTTGAGAGGATGAAGGAGGAGCTGAGGAGACATGTATGTACCGGTTTTTTTTTTCGGTTTCATGACTGTGATCGAAATGAGAATCCCAATGTGATTGCTGATGCTGATGCCGATGTTTTCTTAGAGCGCTGGAAGTACGAGGCATCCGTATTATGAAGAGCACGTGTTGAAACTGGAACGACTTGCTGTACGTCATTATCCATTCCCCTGTCTATTGTACGTTATTATCTTCGGGCTAATTGGTTTGGGGTGGACCACGCAAAAGATCGGACTAATATCAACCATCATCCTGATTACCCTTATCCTACTCTTCCGACACTCGTCAGAAGACAAATCGTCAAATTCGAAACATAGAACTTTCCGACCCCATCTTACGATCCCGATTTTATCACCGTTTACGTCCATTGTAAGTGCTCTCTGCTCAAACACCTTCTCGCTATCCTACTCTTCGACTATTCGCCGCGTTGGAATGATGCGTTGTTTCGTGATTCGCTGATGGATTCGTGTAGGTAGAACATGAGGACTCGAAGTTTGGATTTCGAACTACAGCTGCGTTTTTGGTTGTATTTGGATGTGTGGTGTATGCAATGTTTAGACATTGGTTGCGTCAACGCCCGCGATGACAGGACGGCTTGGCAACGGCTTGGATTTGGTTTCCGGTCCTTTTTTTGGTACCTCTCTCTTGGGATTCTTCACGAACTGTTCAAATCGCTTTGATACACATCTACATCTATCATTTCATCTCATTACATATCCAGCATATCTCAACTCTAGGGCTATATCATGGTTTACATATCACAGGACAAAGCAAGGAAACACGGCTGTAGGTTTAATTACCATTGACAGATTCCTGGAGCTTTGGAATCCCAGAAACGATATATTCAACGAGTTGACGCATGACCTCTGCCTTGACTTTCCCGGTCTCGAGTACCTCTTCGTGAGAAACCGTCGCAGTCTGTGGAGGCTCGATTTTCCTGCCATCGAGCTATATCATTCCAAGGTCCGCCAAAAACAAAGTCAACGGATTGACCAAGAAGAGAAAGAGCTGACAAACGCACCTCTGCCTCAACCTCCTCCTTGATACTCCTATACCTCGCAGGAATAACAACCATATTCGTAACAAGACTAAGAACCATAACCTCCATCCCTTCCTCTCTCGCAACAACCACCTCGGGGATGGTGCTCATACCAACGACATCGGCTCCAGCGGCTCTTAAGAATCGACCTTCTGCGGGAGTTTCGTAGGTGGGGCCGGAGACCCACGCGTAGACGCCTTCGGTGAGGGAAGAGCGGGGAAGTTGGAGGGCGTGGGAGGCGAGGAAAGCGAGGCGACGGAGGGAGGGGGAGTAGGCGTTTGAGAGCGGGAGGAAGCGCGTGTGCGAGGGCGAGGTTGTCGGTCCGAGGAGAGGGTGTAAGGCACCGCTTAGGTTCGGTAGGGCGAAATGGTCCTGGATGACGACGACTGGAGAAGTTTGTCTTGGTTTAGATTTCACGATGAATGGGAGAGGAAGACGCACTTGTGCCTACTGGGATGCTTGGGTTTAGTGATCCTGCCGCGTTCGTGACTATATGCAATCGATTAACCATCTCAACGACTGAAAGAAGGTGTCAGAACACACTGATAAGATACTCAACGCCGAGCTTTTTCATCACTCGGATCGGGTACGTGACTGTCGTCAGTGGGTAGCCTTCATAGGGATGGAACTAGCTAGCCCGAGGTCGTGTCGAGTTGCCCTCACTACGATTTTACTTTTCACCGATATGGGATCTGGACTTACCCGCCCGAGCATAGCTACTACAGGAACACCTTCACCGGGACCGATGAGTCCGAAGGCGAGCACGCTCTTGTGTCCGGTCACTATCGTCAATCAAGCACCTTCAATTCTATCCCCCGACTATCGCAGACAAAATGGACAGTAATACATACCGGTACTTTTCCCAAACCCTTCCAGCTCATCATACGGAACCAGCACAGCATCTCTCAGACTGTCCGCAAGCGTGCTTAACCCAGATCCGCATATGATTCCGACTTTGGGTGAAGCGAGTTTGGAGGGGAGACGGGATTGGAGAGTTTGATGTGTGATCTGGATGAGTTCGGGGAGCGGTTTGAGTGAAGCCGATCTTGATGTTGCGGCTGTGGTTGACATTGTGGGGATGTTGGTGGTGTGTGATGATAAGCGGTGAATGAGCAGTGGTGACGGCTTGAGCAATCAGAGTCCTTGGCAATCAGATTTGGCATGCTTTACTCACGTGATCGTGCATGAACATCGCTTTTGACTCTGTCTCTCTAGTCATGGATACGACATCAGCAATATTAATGCGTTCTAATCCCATAAAATAACAGTGAACTGTGTATCTCTTCCGAATTTCAATCTTGGCTCTATCCATGATTGTGCGAAGAAACCCATTTCTAATCACTTTAAGCATTGTCTTTTTGTTCGGCATGTGCAAGTAGCGATAGCGAGGTGAATATGCAAACGATCAGGCACGCAAAGAATTAATATCTACGGTCTGCCCCTTCCCACACGAGTCAAAAGGAGAATGAAGGCAATCCGTCATCGAATCAGCCTCTCACTCCTACGGCATAACAAAGTCAGTGTGTTCGTGATCAGTAGTTTGCAGTGGCCCATCGTCGTTCATCCCGGAACAGAGTGCAAGTGCGGCTATGCACCTGTGCGCCGTCGCGTGGCACTCGTCTTGCACTGCTTCGGGCTGGTCGGTTCATGTCCAGTCGGAGCATGAGCATTGAGAATGGTTGACAGGAGGACCTCCCATTACGCAGTCTGCATTTGGGTCTGAATTAACATCGAAGGGAGAGAAGGGAGAGCGTCCGAAAAATGCGTGCATTGGAAGAGCATGTTGTGTTATTGTCAATGGATGAAAATGGTACGTACACCACAGAGGACAATAAAAGATTCAAAGTTATGTAATATAGTTTACTAAATATGGAAATATGATCGACACCGTCTATTGTTCAACGAAGTGAAACGAATGTTGGCTGCTTATTGTCATCACATCTCAGAGAACTAACTGGACACCGGTATGAGTACACACAAAACAATGAAGAGCGCCTACAATCCAACTTTCTTCCCCTCTCACTCTCTTCGTTCTTCTTCTTACAATCACCCACCCTCTCCTCGTCGCTGTAGTCGGCCAGCAACGATTCTCTTCAATTGCTTGAGCTACCTACCTACTTGACCGACTTGTACATATTACTCTCTCAACAAATCGCTCAGGAGTAACGAAATGCGCCGACCATCACAATTAACAGTAGACTGCAACGCAACGACTTACAACACCTATCCTCATGCTCCAGTTTACGAACTTACTCAGTCACCCTCTGTACGATATTCTGTGAGCTCGTACAAGAGCGACTCCAAGACTGCAAGGGCATCTCTTGAGGATGGAAATGCCTTACCAGAGCTGTTCAAACAGAGACACTCGACAGCACCCGTACTACCGCCAGCGCAACCAGCGTCGGAATACAGGCCACCCAATCCGTCAATCCGATTACTATTCTCCCTACTTTCGCGAAGAGACGTATATCTAATCGTCATTCCTGCAATCGTATCGTCCCTCGTCGCAGGCGGTGTCGCGCCTTTCATGACTCTCGTCGTTGGCATGGTCTTCGACACATTCTCCAAGTTCCCTCTTTCGGGTGCAACAGACGAAGATCGCGAGGCATTAATCAAGGGCGTTGGTCTTGCAGCGCTACAGTTATCTGCACTTGCGGTGGGAGCGATATGCTTAGGGAGCATTACATCGGCGCTGTGGATATCAACGGGAGAAAGGAATGTGATGAGATTGAGGAATGAAGTGTATAGGGCTGTGAGCGGAAGGGATATGGAATGGTTTGACTTGAAGATGGGCGCGGAAGACTCAGCGACAGCACCAGTAGACTCGCAGACTGAGGGAGAGGGCACTATTGGTGCTGGTGGGCTTATGGCCAAATTCAACAGGTTCGTTTTTCTCACCTATTATATTGATCTAGGCGAACTTGCTAATGTACTCATTTGGCAGAGATACGGATGATGTCCGTATGGCAAGCTCCCTCGCTTCGGGGATGCTCCTCCAATACCTCACAACATGCATCGCATGCCTAGTCCTTGCCTTTGTCCGGTCCTGGGCACTCACTCTCGTCATCCTTTCCGCTGTTCCGATCCTCACCATAATACAAATCATCTCACAGAACTGCGCTGGTCCACTTGTTCAAGCCGAACGCGTTCATACAGGCGTAGCGGCAAGTTTTATCGAGCGTGCGTTGGGTGCAATCTCGACCGTCAAAGCATTCAATGCCCAAACTGCCGAGCAAGCAGCGCTAAACCCGGCTCTCGACGCGATTGATAAAGTCACCGTACGAGTCAACGCTGTTTGGGGAGCAACAAGCGCGTGCAGCCAGTTTGTCAGTATGGCCATGTTCGTTCAAGGTTTCTGGTTTGGTGCCTTCCTGGTTAGGAGAGGAAGTGCGAGTGCGGGAGATGTCATGGCCGTCTTCTGGGCGTGTTTGATTGCGGCGAGTAATCTGCAGCTGTGCATACCGCAGTTTATTACACTCGCGAAGGGGAAGTTTGCAATGGTTTCGCTCGTGGTACTTATCAGTCCTCCGCCGCCACCGCCTCGACAAGACGAACAAGGAATGTGGAAGAGGAAATCGGAAGAGTCGACAACGTCTTCGAATCTGACTCCTCTTCCACTTTCTCCGCGTCAACGAGCCAAGTTCCGCCCTCATTCCGGTTCCCGTTCCCGATCTCCCGCCTCGAGTAACGCTTCCCGCAAGAGCTGGTACCAGCACAATCGACGAAGCCGACCGATTGCACTTCGAAAAATCCGACCAGGTAGATGTAAAGGTGAATTCTCACTACACGAAGTCACATTCGCCTACCCTTCTCGGCCATCCGTCCCAGTACTCAAGGACGTCTCGATGTACTTCCCTGCTGGAGAGATGACGTTCGTCGTTGGTGGGAGTGGAAGTGGGAAGAGCAGCGTTGCGCAGCTGCTTGTCAGGTTATATTCACCTTCGAGCTCGAACGGCGGAGGGATAGTTGCGCTGGATGATCAGGATATCGAATTCTTGGACGAGAAATGGCTACGCGAACACGTTGCTGTCGTCTCGCAATCCTGCATTCTTTTCTCCGGGACGATACACGATAACGTCGCCTTCGGTGCATGTGTCTCCTCTACTCCATCATTGAACTCGGGTTTTATCACTAATGACCGGGGGAAGCGCCGTTTAGAAGACGTGACGCGCGAAGAAGTCGAGCGCGTATGTACCGCTGCGTTGATGCATGAGTTCGTTAGGGATTTGCCGGATGGGTATGATACGATGTTAAATTGCGGTGGTGGGAATGGGGGCGGTGTGAGTTTGTCAGGTGGACAAAAGCAAAGGCTTGCAATTGCCAGGGCTATGTTAAGGGATCCAACTGTGCTCGTTCTCGGTAAGACATTCCTTTTGATCCGTCTAATAGAGTAATGGTATCTGATAAACTGTCTAATTGCTTGAAAAGACGAAGCAACGTCAGCGCTTGACGCAACCTCGCGTGTCCTCGTCTTCGAAGCGATTAAAGCATGGCGAAAGAATAAGACGACGATCGTCATCACTCACGACCTCTCACAAATAACACCTCAAGATTTCGTCTACGTGCTCCAGAATGGTTCTGTAGTCGAACAAGGATATCGCTCAGACCTGGAAGAAGTACCCACTGAAGACTCGGACACCATACCGGAAGATGGCGCGTTTAGGAAAATGATGCGCGCTCAGGGTGAATCGGGAGGTTTCGTACCGAGGAGTGAGAGCCAGATCGTGGAAGCTGACCCGACAGGAGCGAAGCTGGGCCTCGGGAATGAGGACGTGGAGAGGATGTTGGAGTTGGCCGATGAGACCGAGAAGATGAAGAGTCAACAGGACGAAGAGAATAATTCCGGTGTGGGCGCGCCTGTAAAGAGACTTACGATGATGGGATTACATCGTCAACAGAGCGTTGGACCAGGTCCCGGATTGAATGGTTGGATGATCGATGTTGTTCGTGATTTGACGAGGTCGCGAACCGTTAGAGACCGGGGACGTGAGCGTGAATGGGATAAGGAGCGGGAGAGGAGGCAAACCGCTGGATCAGCCCTTTCTGCTACGGGCGGTGGACCGACTCCGAAGTTGCAGAAACACAGGAGTTTGGGTCCCGCGGCTACGCTTACGAGGACGGCGACGATCGCGAAGAGGCAGAGTGTTGATGCTGCGAGACGAGGTCAGCAAGGACTGGTGCAGGGTCAACTTCAAAGATCGGGACTAGGTCAAGCCCAGGAAGGACGAGCGAGTCTGAAAAGACACTTCTCGCTGCAATTCACCCCCTCCGCTCGGAATTCGTCCTTCCGTCGCTCAATCTTCGGCGGAAACAACAATGCGTCGATTCTGGAGACTCGCAGAGAGGAAGACGAGAAGTCTATTTTCGGGGATGAGAACGAGGATGACCTAGATGAGTTCGAGAGCGAGTTGGAGAAGACCGCGTTGGAGAGGATGGCCGAGGAAGCTGCTCGACATCGACAAAGGAGAGCAGTTGCAAAGAGAATTGCTTGGACCGAGGTGAAGCTCGACAACGTTGCTATTTCAACACCCTCGAAGAACAATAATGGTAATGGTAACAATTCCAACTCCAACGCGCCGGGGTCATCCAATTCCTTCATCCGCCTTATTCTCGATGTCTACCCAACCCTTCCGAACAAACATGTTATCTTGCTCGGTGTAATCATCTGCCTGGTCAGCGGCGCTCTAACGCCTATATTCTCATTCCTCCTTTCGCGTTTATTGTTCCAAGTCTCTACCGGTGCACGGGATATCAGTAGTATCAACATATTCGGCGGGATCGTCCTAGCTGTAGCAGCAGCAGATGGTATCCTCCTCGGGCTCAAGTTCTTCGTGATGGAATCAGGAGCAATGGCATGGATAACGCGTCTTCGAAAAGCAACATACACGACTATCCTCAACCAACCCAAATCGTTCTTCGACCAACCAGAAAGCAATCCTGCGCAAATCGTACAGACTATCTTGAAAGATGGAGACGAGGCGAGGAATTTGATCTCGGTTGTGCTTGCACAGAGCGTTGCGGTGATTGCGATGGTTGGTGTGGGATTAATTTGGGCCCTGGCGAGGGGATGGCAGTTGACGCTTGCGGGTTTTGCTATCGGACCTGTTTTCGCGATTACGATGGCTGTACAGGCGAGTCTTGTCGCGAAAGCGGAGAGGAGGAATAAACTTGCGAGGGAGGAGATCGCAAAGAGCTACTACGAGGTATCCGCTCTCTGTTTCATTACTCCCTGGGGCTTGTGACTTATCTTGTTTTGCAGTGCATCTCTAACATCCGCGCGATCCGGTGTATGAACTTCGAGAGCGTCTTCCAAGGACAATTCGAAGAATCAGTCGCGAGGGCTTATGCTACCGGTATCAGGGGCGCATTTATTGAAGGATGCTCATTTGGCATCGCCAATGGTCTTATTTACTTCGCGGAAGCGCTGCTGTTTTTCGTTGGTGCTGTGCTCGTGGCGAATGGGACCTATTCATACCTCCAGATGTGTGAGGTATTGAATTTGGTGGTCTTTACGGTGACGATTGGAGCGCAACTTATGAGCTTCAGTAAGTCTCTCTGTCTTATGACGCTTTTTGTGACTGCGAGAAGTCTAACGTTGACTATAACAGCCCAAAAGATCGCCCGTGCAACACAAGCAACACGAGACCTTAACAATCTCCTCTTCCTCCCTACCAACACTCCCGAATCCCACGGATCTGCAACACCTCCCATTGCAGGTTCAGTCGAGTTCGACAACGTCTCCTTCTCCTATCCATCTCGCCCATCCGTACCAATCCTACACAACCTCTCGCTGCATCTCAGAGAAAACGAATGCGTAGCAATCGTAGGCGCGAGTGGGTCCGGCAAGTCGACTATTGCAGCGTTACTGCAGAGACTATACGAACCGACTGAAGGAGCGATAAGAGTCGGTGGTCTAGACATCCGAACGATGGACGTGAAGCACCTCCGAGCGCACATCGCGGTTGTCTCTCAGAACCCACACCTGTTCGACGCAAGCGTCGCGGAGAACATCTCGTATGGGAACGACGGATTGTCGCCGCATGATATTGTCCTTGCGGCACAGGCGGCGCATGTGCACGAGTTTATACAGGGTTTGCCGAAGGGGTATGAGACGGCGCTGGGCGAGAACGCGTCGTTGGTGTCGGGCGGGCAGGCGCAGAGGTTGGCGATTGCGCGTGCGCTGGCGAGGCCTGCTAGGATACTCATACTGGACGAATGTACGTCCGCACTCGATCCGGCTAGCCAGAAGAGCGTCATGGAGACTATCTTCGGAAATGGCTCGCATTCTTCGTCAACGTCTGCTGGAGGAGGGGGGAGAGTGAGAGATGGAAGAACGACTCTGGTTATCACGCATAAGTTGGACGTTATGAAGATGTGTGATAGGGTTGTAGTCGTTGATGATGGGAGTGTGGTGGAGCAAGGGAGGTTTGAGGAGCTGATACGTGATTCGGGTGGCGTATTTGCGAGACTTGCGAGGGGCGGGGAGTGGGTTTGGGAGTAATTGCATACCCTACACACCCGTTTCGGACCCCTGCCCCCTTCCCTTCCCCTCGTCGATTATTCGGGTTGGTCTCTGGAAGACCGCCGCCAACACACACGATACTGACATTCGACTTCGTTCTACCATAAATCCTGGCGATTTTCTTTTCTTCCCACTTTGTTATAACAGCATCTTCGTCCTCACACATTCTACCCCATATCTCATTTATCATTCATCATACCTGCTTTCCTTGATTTACTTGTTTTCTTTGGAACGATCGATCACCCACTCACGACCGCGAGTACCTTATCCAGTCCCATCATTTGTACTTTATTCATTCTTATTTTCCCACCGCTCCCTCCCTTCGTAGTATAGTGCCAGGTTATGAGCTATGAACTCTCAAATGGCTAGTTAGATGATTGATGATTCGATGACTCGGAATGAAGAATGGAAGAACTATTTAACATCGATCTATTCGTACGAGGTACCGGTCTGGAACTGAAATGACTTGCGTATGGGTAGAGCGTGGGGACTGATACTGTACGTATGATCCCCTACCAACGACAATAGTGTGTCATAAGCGAAAGACGTAAACATCCTTGCCTGGGTCCACATTACAACTCATTTACCTTTAACTTCAAGGTCGAAAAAACAACCAGAAACAACAAAACAAAGCACTGCAAGATACAAAAAGAGAGTATCTATGAAAGAGCAAAGCTAGCTCAAAGAAAGAGCTTTTATTTATGATATATTTGCTTCGTATAAGGCAAAAGGGAAATGTACACGAGCGTCTATGCAAAAGCCGCTTCAGCAGCAGCCCCAGGGTTCCCGTACTCTTCCTTTTTGACGAACGCGCGTGTGCATTGGGCCATTGTTACCGACCTAGATAGAAGCGTGCGGGAGTCAGGTCAGCGTTGTACTCATATAGTAAGCGGAGAGTCGAAAATACATACGCTCGTGAGATAACGTCGGTCTGGTAGAAGTTTTCAATGGGTTTCTTGAACAGTACGTTCGAAACCTTCGCAGATTTGTTGATGGCAGCGAGGGTCTTGAGGCCAAGTGAAGCAAGGTCTGCCGAGGTACGCTCTGTGGCGTCATACCGAATGAGAGCTGGTGAGATTTCCCACATTCGGTCTCGTACGCTGAGGACATCGTCGTAGGGGAGTGGTCTCCCGAGGACTTCCGAGATGGCACTGAAAGGAAGGAAGGGAGAATGAGCCAGAAATCCTACTGAAGGAGCGAAACATGGAAAGCGTGGAAACATACCGAATGATCTTCCAGTCCTCGCGAGCCGCACCAGGCGGAGGCACAGCAGCCCGACCAAGCTGAGCCCGACCCTCAGTGTTAACCCATAGCGTGGACTTCTCGGTGTACGCAGCACCCGGCAAGCAAACATCTGCTAATTGAGCACCGAGGTCACCATGGTGCCCTTGATACACTACAAATGCATCCTTCGGTATCGACTTCGGGTCAACCTCATCCGCATTCAAAAGATAGATAAACTTCGGGCTTGTCTCCGAAGCCTTCTTCGAGGGTACAAAGCCGATCTCGTATGCCGCCGGCCGCGAAGCAATGCGTTGGAGGATGCTCAAACCGTTCCATTCGGGGGTAATAAGCCTGCCCTTATTCGCCTCCGCGTACTTCGCTAAAGCGTTGAAGACCGCCGCGCCATCTGGGTGCTCAGCAATCGCGCTGCCGACGATGATAAGGGGCTTCTTCGCAGCCTTGAATTTCCCGACGAACGGTCCCTTGCCCGCGACGAAATTCGCAAGCGCCTTCGCGTCAGGACCGATGTAGTCATACCCGTACGTAGTATCCGCACGTTCACCGATGAAGCCTACTTCGAGGCCGGTATGCAACCAACTTTTGCGTATCCGCGAGTTCAACACGGCCGCTTCGTGACGTGGATTTGTGCCAATTAGGAGGATCGCATCGGCCTCTTCGACACCCGGAATAGTTGAATTGAATAAATAGTTAGAACGGACGTCGACACCGTGTACGGGGGGTCTATCGCCATTTGGTTGATCCAGAGTAAGGTTATCTGAACCGAGGCGGTTGATCAGGTCTTTAAGTACAACGAGCGATTCCGTGTCCGCATGATAGCCCGCTACAGCTTTGATCTCATCGCCCTTCGCACCGCTCGATGCTAGACCACTGGAGATTGCTGAAAGCGCCTCCTCCCATGATGCCGGGACAAAACGTTCACCCTGTTTAATCAAAGGGGTCGTCAAGCGCTGGAAGCGCAGCCCATCATGTGCATAACGAGTCTTGTCGCTAATCCATTCCTCATTTACATCATCATTCGTCTTTGGCTGAATGCGCATCACTTGTACCCCACGCGAGTCGACACGGATATTTGACCCAAGGGCATCCAGCACATCCACGGACTCCGTGTTCTTTAGCTCCCATGGTCGGGCATGGAAGGCGTACGGCTTACTGGTGAGCGCACCGACCGGACAGAGATCAACAACGTTTCCAGACAACTCTGAATCCATCGTTTTCTCTACATACATGCCTATCTGCAGGTCATTTCCTCGCCCAGTTGTCCCAAGTTCCTCAACCCCAGCAACCTCATTAGCAAAACGTACGCATCGCGTGCACTGGATGCACCGCGTCATAACAGTCTTCACTAGTGGACCAAAATCCTTGTCTTCTACCGCACGCTTCCCAGTGATCTCGTGGAACCGAGTACGGTCGGAGCCATATCGCATTGACTGGTCTTGTAAGTCACACTCTCCACCCTGGTCGCAGATGGGGCAGTCAAGAGGATGGTTGGCGAGAAGGAATTCCATGACACCCTCGCTGGGAGAAGTTCAGAAGCAGAACAGCGTCAAGGAAGAAAGAATCCCACCGGGCAGCATGGACCAAGGGAGTATTGGTCTTTACCTTGGAACCGGGCATGGCGGGCATTGCGCTATGAAGAAAGTGTCAATAAGATTAAATCGCGTAAATAGACCAGCAAATGTACCAAGAGGCGACTGGTTTCGGCGACCTTTCAACCTCCACCAAGCACATTCTGCAAGACCATCAGCATTAAAGACAAGCAATAAACATTCGACAAGACAAACCTGCAATTCCCGGCAATTGCTAATCTAAAATGAGGCAATTAGCACTGTTTCAGATTCAAACGCGCATCTCGGTAGACCTACCGATCATGGTAACAAAATCTGTAGAGCAACATTCAGCCAGCAGAACGAGATAAAACTAAAGCAGGCGCACCGCGGAATTGTAGCACCTGCAGCCTCACAAGCTTGGATTAATGCGGAGCCTGTTGGGAGGTATTCGTCAATTAAAACCGTTCGATGAACCGTGTATCATTCGCACCCTGGGGAACCGTGACCTCCTTCCCATCAACTGTTAACGTTATATCTGCATGCACTGACGACGTCGATGCAAATGACCGTGTACCTTCAGGCAACTACCGTTGAGAAGATTTTGACCAACAAAATCCATGCGGCTCACCGTTGCGGCACGAAGATGAAGCAACCGTCTTAGCGAGTCGAGCAGTCGACGACGGGATAGACTTGATTAACATGGCTAAAAGACGCCCTTCGTTGGCGCCGTTGGGTGGATATTCTCGCCCAACACAAGCGCAAAGGCTGTGAAAAGCGACTGCTCAATGGCGGCGGAGGATGTCGTTGACGTCGACGACCAGCAAGTTTACCCTGGTCCAAGTTTACGGAACACGACAAATACAATTGGCTGTCGGATAGTCCCGGGAATTTAACCTCAGTTATTACCAATCACTGTACATAATCGTAAACCGTTTCGACGGACGACTATACAATTAAAAGTCAAAGAAAGACCTGAAGTCGTACATCTATGTTATCGAGAAAAGCCGGCGCAATTCATAATCCGACTCATCAGTTCGTTTCATCAAATGTGTGCGCAGTAGTCGCGATCCCCACACGGTTGTTCGTTGAGTCATAAACGGAATAGAAACGCTCAAGGAACGTCATGCCGCTTATGAAGTCCAGACCTTCACCTCCCAAGTCGCCCAGCTGATATCTTTATTAGCTCACAGCTCTTTGCAAGCAGGGAAGGCACTTACATCTCCGATTACCAAATAAATATTCTCAGGGGACCCGCCGATCGCTGTGTTCAGTGCTCGAGGCCAAGTTTGCGCATTCTTGGTGAATTCGAATGTCCTCCCCGCAATCTTGAAGTAGAGACTCTGCAAATTTTCATAGTTCTCTGAGGAGATGCGGAGCAATCCAGTCTCGTCGTCTTCGATCGCGCCGGTGAGCTTCGTGTAATTGTTGAACCCGTCCGTTGCCAGTAGTGTCAAGGTCGTGCCAGTATCTACGATCCCCGCCGTGGACGAGAGGGCAGTCGCGTTCTCGTTTCCGTACGTAATAGACTGGTCTATACCGAAGTACTTGCTCGATGGTGAAGTGGATGTCATCGGTGCGAAAGTGATTGGTCCTGTCGTCTTGGAGGTGTCTATTCTTCCAAATGTCATCTCCCCGTTCGTATCTGATTCGCTAGTCGTCGGTCCGAAGGAGATCCCGACAACCTTCTCTGGGATTGTCCCCTGAATGAACAGGTTGTCCGTCACCGTTGGAACTTCCGAGCCAGGATGAACGGTCCCCTTAGTAAGACCAGTAGGCCCAATCCCTAGAATACCATCTACTCCGTAGAAGCCCTCGGAGATTAATGCATCGCCGATGCCCTGATTGGTGATCACAAGCTCAGGAGTTAACGTCACCGTGTCCTCACCTGCGCGTAGCACGGTTAGGATACTATCGCAGGTTCTATAAACCTGAAGAACACCTACATTCAAGTCCAATGAAATCTCCAGAACCATACTTGTCACCAACTGCGCCCGTATACCTGCTCGTATAAGTATGCTTATAGGGCTTAGTAGTATTAGCTATGGACAGGAATTGGCATTGATATTAAACAAGGAAGAAAGCTCGAACCTCCGACCCTGCAAAATAGAACGTAAGCGTTGGAAAGTTTGCATGGCATCGTGATCTCTCACCAAGTATTGCTTGACCCAGTGTCAATGGCCAAGTTATAATAAGTGGGCGGACTACCTACACCAACTAGTCATCGCTCAGTATTCTGAGCTGTTACTTCACGACCGAATGTAAGGGGTGGCAAACCTTGAGCTACGTAGATAACCGCCTGATTGGTCGCAGGGACCGAGCTCTGGCGCTTGTCATGCTGACCGGGGGTAAGCGATGTCCATCTCTTGTAGAGTTCAGCTGCCCGTGCGCGGTCGCGCTCTGCAACGTTGCCAGCAGATCGGTAGGTTTTCCGGGAGAGTGGCACTGAAGACACCTGATGTATGCCTGGAGCGATAAGTTGTGGCATTGAAGGCATGGCAGCTGCCATCACGGCGAGGAGGAGGATAGTGTATGCAATCATAAAGAATGACAATAGTAGTATAGTTGTGTGCGTGAAGAACTAGTAAGCGAATGTGATAAGAGAGCGGCACCAGTTGGTCGGGAAAGGAGAACAACAGAATATGAAGATGAAGAGTCGCTTCAGGGGCTCTACATGTACTGTAACCTTTTCGACCTGTCAGCCTGGGCTGACGGAAAAATCTGGCCTACACTACTTGTTCACCGAGCCACCGGGGGGTTTCTAACTCATTAGCATTGATCGTGATTGAATCACGAGTTGTATGGCCATATGAGCAGCATATACTCAAGCACTAGTAATAACCTCGGTAGGATGTCCAGGCCAACGCAGTATTAACTCGCACTCAGACTAATGAGTCCTAAATCTTGCAGTTGTCTGCGCTTCCTCTGCCGAACCTAGACGATTGAGAGTCAATCGTAAGCAACAGGGCCTTTTGAGTTGATATGCAGCTCAGACCAAGGCGTTACGGAGTCCAATCCAATTCTGTTGTTTGTTTTGTTCTTTCTATTTTCGCCAGATTACCAACGCGGTCACGTGCACATTGTTTCAGCCACCAACCATCCTAACACCTCTTCATAGCTACCACTACTCTCGTAACCCGACGACTGCACTTCCTTACAATCAAGCCTATCATAGCGCCATGGCTGACCCTGCGGAGGTCGGAAAACATGGTACGATCCGACTTCTAAGGCGACATGAACCATCTAGCGTCGTTGCGGTGTACCCAGTCGATGACGAAGCTGTTTCCTTTGGACGCGATGCAAACTGTAGCGTGCGCTTGTACTACCCCGAAATCAGCCCGATGCATTGCAAGATCATCTTCGAGGAGCGCAAGGCATTCCTTCAAGTGTTTGGTGCAAGCGGCGTTATTGTTGATGACTGCCCCGTCTATCCAATGAAGTCTGCAGTCATCGGAGAACCCTCTGCGACTGTGACGGTTCCGCTCCCCAATGGCAGTATCTTCGAAATACAGAAGAAACGCTTTATGTTCAACTATCCTCCAAAGGCCCTCCGACCCCAGCTGTTTACTCCCGCCACTGTACGCCGCAAGAACATCAGAATGAGCATGGTTCAGAGTGCTCAGGTATTTTCACCAGCTCCATCACCGCATCCACGCGAAAACCTCCGTGTGCTGCAGAGTCCTTTGAAGCTACCAAGTAACGACATGCTGGTGAAGCTTGTAGATGGCGACCACCCTCGCGTTTACGAGGAGGAACAGGACCTCGTCATTCTGGAAGACGTCGAACCACAGCTAAATGGGCTTCACCCAGTGCCATCTTCTCCTGTACGCTTACAAACTCTGCCTCCCTTGCGGCAAGGACCTCCACAAACACCTCGTCGACGCCCACAGTCCTCTCTTCATCGTGCTGTGCTCATACGGTCTGCACAGCGCACAGCGTACATGCGTGGAGCTCAGGAACGACTACAACGCCAGCAACATAATTCTGGTAACCAATTTGAAGAGATCGATCTCAGAGACGACGATGCGGAGGGGGAAGAGGATGACGACTCGGATGACGAGAAGGAGGAAGAGGATGAGGTTGTCAATAGTATCCTGAATGTCTCCGCTGAGTCGGAGGAAGATACGGCAGGGGAAGAGAACGTGGGGGAGATGAATCTGGATGATGTGATCAAGACTGAAAAAATGGAAAACAATGAGCAGGATATCACTAATGTCAGCTAGGACCTCCTTGTCCAGAGATCTACTGTCTAACATCTTCCATAGGCACAAGAACAAGACGAGGGCGAGGGTGAACAGTCTCGGTACGCTACGCCACTACAGGCGAGCCGAACACTTCACCTCGGTGCTTTTAAGACTCCACAGCCCGGGCTATTTGCTAAGAAATCTGACGACGGACGAAATGAACGAAGGAAGACTGGTCCGCAGCGACCGCCTCCTGGGTTCCAGTTTGCCCTGGTATCGAAGTTCAACTCAAAGCCGATGGTTATCAAAGAGGAAGAGATGGAGCAGGATAGACCTGAGCCCAAAGGTCCGCCGGCTTCGCCATCCAAAAGGCGCGAGATATCTGAAGAAGAGCGAAAGGTATCGTCTGTGTCCCTCGTTCTCTATTTGCGCTCATCATGTTCTGTAGGCTATCCTGGAACGACGTAGATCTGCACTCAAAATGCCTGATCCAGATATTGGCGAGAGCATTCTGAAGTTCGGGCAGGGTGGGGCATCTTCATTGCCATCTCCCCTACCACCTCCGACGTCTCCTTTCAAGACGCTCAGTACGCACATTGAGGAAGGCGAGGATACACAGGTCGTACTTCGGCGCATGCAGGCCCAGGTCGCTGAACGACGTGCATCATTATCTCCCACACGTCCAAGAATAGCTCATGATACCGAACGAGGAGTGTTTCCCCCCTCACCAACTAAGACGTTCTCGCTTCTTGCACAAGTGGCTCGTCTGAATAGTCCTAGTCGCGAGCTGCCCGACTTTGATGCAGAAATGGCCAAAGAATCTCATTCTCCAAAAACTGACTCGATGGAGATTGACGACGCTAGCTCGAGCAAGACTCACGCTGAAGCAAATGTTGAGAATGCTGGGCGTGACACTCAACCTCCAACCCCACGTCTTGATGGCGTGCATGAGATGTTCCGTGAACCACAATTTCCGCAGACACCACGCATGGATAGCATGCGACATTTATTTGTCGAGCGGCGCAACCAGGAGACGCCCGACTTTGATGGTATCGGCGATATGATGCACGTTGACGAGCCTGCGCATAAGGAAGCACATAACGAAAGCGGCGGTTCTGATAAGCGGGAGCGACCTGTTGATGTCCCTGAGGATGTAGCTGCGTCTGTCGATTCTGCGGACAGTCAACAACCAAGGATTACCAGAAAGCTCCTACCTCCGACGCGGACCCTTACGCGTAGCAAAGGGGCTCGTCCTGCACTGATCCGCTCGCGTGGTACGCCAACAGACACCTCGACCATGGCAGACGATGAAGCTTCGCCTGATTCAGGGCTTATTGATTCGCTACAGCGGCTCAAGCCTGGAGAAGGCGTTCCAGAGGCAGCTGTAGTACACCGCACTGGTCGTGGGCGCCGTGCATCTGGAATTCACCCAAGGATGGATACAGAACAGACGAAGGTTCCTTCTGTGAGTTAGTTTCATGGTGGTCCCGTTCAATTATTCATTTTTCGACAGACAACGGATATTAATAGCGAACCGACTACGAAGTCGCCACCTCGGCGAGGACGATCGGCCAAAACAATAAATGAGGAATCTGATGCGGAAGAGGACAACAAGCAACAATCTGCAAAGTCGCCTACAAAGTCCGGAGGTCGACGTAGGGTGACTCCTCAGGCGGGGGTTTCGGATTCGGAAGCGACAGGCGACGGTGCTCCCCGGTCAACGAGACGAGGAAAGCGAACGGGTTCGGTCCAATCGGAAGAAAGGATTCCAGCTCCTACTCCAGCAAGACGTCGTACTACTCGTGCTCGTTCACGAAGTGCCGAGCCCCAGAGTGACGACAACGCGGAAATAACCATGAGAACAGGTATTCGAACAACGGGAACAGCAGTTGAGACAATACCGGAGGAGGAAGAACCTGTATCGGTTCACGCTCAACTTCCCCGGCAAGCCAGCCCAGCGGCACCGGCGCGAAGCCGCCGCACTCGAATGCGCACGGATAGTAGTGCGGAGGACGCTCCACCCAAGAAGCGAGCAGGAGCAAGCAAAGCGTCCGTGGCGGAGCCGAACGCTGCGAGTACGTCGCAGATCGAGGATAAGGAGAATACACCTGAGACGAGCCCGGTTTCCGAGTCTGGCGAGG
The DNA here is from genome assembly GCA_024712875.1 of Inonotus hispidus. Lineage (NCBI taxonomy): Eukaryota > Fungi > Basidiomycota > Agaricomycetes > Hymenochaetales > Hymenochaetaceae > Inonotus > Inonotus hispidus. The sequence goes on along the minus strand of CM045723.1, from coordinate 237,147 downwards.
ACAGCTCTGCAAGACCTGCGAAGCCATCTTCGAAAGGGCGATCGGCAGCCAAGCCGGCAGCTGGAAGTAGATCGAAGGCGGGATTGAACAGGTCGAAACCGGCGTCGAAAACTGCTAAAGTGAAGACTGAAGATGAGGATACTACTTCTACTCCTGCGCCTCGTGCTACTCGGTCTCGAGCGAGGAAGTAGTGGATCTATTTGGACCGGAGCTGTGAATGGAAGAAAGTATGAATGATAAGTTGGTTTACGACTCTCAATGCTGCTGTCGAATATGTCCTCTGTGTTCTGTAATAACGTCCTAATTTCTTCTCGATTAACTTTTCTTTGTGTATTAGAAGGATCATGGGCCGCGAATTGGTTTGACCGTCCAATGCTGCGGCATACTGCATGGAGAAGGAGAGAAGATAATTGACATTTGCTACTGCGAAGCAGCCCGCGAAGTAGATTTCCTGCTTTAAAGATGTCAGACGCCGACAGCAACTCCATGTCGTTTCAAGCTTGCTGGCATTTGTCAGTCGTGTATGTTTTGTTAAGTGCGAACGGTGCGGATCAGCGGGAAAACATTATGAATGATTACAGTTAGTGGACGCCCTCGGACATCAATAGTGATTGCATGAGGAAAATCGGCCAACCAGCACAGGTGCTGCGATGTACCAGGGGTGCAAGATAGTTAGATGCCAGTCAGCTCCGAGTCTGTGCCCAAAATGTGGACGCTCATTGACATTCCATTGAAGATGGACGGGTGCACGGAAACATGGAAGCACCGATGTAATACGTGTGGCCACTGAAGAGCATCTCCAGACTATCGTGGCATGGACGACGCCAACGGCTTGACATACAGTAGTTCAAGCTGCATTGGGTGAACGGAATGAATTTGGACATCCCTCAGGCTCGGTATAAAAGTCCCTCTATGACTCGGTCACCTCTTCAGCTCAAAGGCATCCTCGAGATCCACCAAGAGTTACCCCTTCGATCTTCATCACTTTCACATCATGTCCTCACCAAAGTTAAATCTCACTTCTTTTGCTGCTCTCCCAAACACTGGCCAGACCTACCATATTCTGAATGTCGGATTCGAAAGCCACTGCATGGATAGCTTGGGCGCGCATATTAATAATGGGAACCCCGTCCTTTCTTATGGCTGCAACGGTCATGCAAACCAGAAAGTAAGTTTTGTCCTCGCACCTGGGACACCCGTACTTATACCACCTCCAGTGGATAATCCACACCTACCCTTCGTGCGGCAATGAGACCGCCTTCACTTTGCAGAATATGAATGCAAAGGCTAACGCTAGTGCCGGCTACCTGCGCGTGGACCAAGCCGTGAGTGGATCTATCCAGTTCCACATCCTATTCTAATTATTACTAGACGAACGGGCTTGTTCTAGGTCCGCCCCAGGCTTGGGAGCTCACGGAAGTATCTCCTTTGGTTTACAAGTACGGTGTCTTCCCAAGGGTACTCTTGACGTTGTTGCAGGAATCTCATTTTCTGTGTGTATAGGATTACACCATTTGAGAGTTTCCTCTATGGTGACGGAAATCTTGTCATTACCGACGTGGATGAGGTGAGCATCCACTTGCTGCGATCCTCAGTGCGGAAATGTTAATCTAGTCACAGAAAACAGAAGCAACGAATGTTGCGGCTAGAAACCAGATGTTCCTGAAGGAAGACAGCAGCTTGGCACAGCAGCTCTGGACGTTCCAAAAATAGTCTGTATTTATTCTTGTTGAATGGACGATTTTTTGGTATGGGATGGGATGAGATCATAAGAGATAGTAATTGTATTTGCGGCTATTTGGTGTCACTACTCTACTGGTTTTATCACATGATTTGAAAGGATTTACGATGTCTGGTTATGGTCTCGCACAAATAGTGCAAGGAGTCGCCCAATAAGTGCTACGAAGACAAATGTTTACATAACTTCCGAGGTTTATTATTGCCAGTTAGCACTTTAAGCTCCGACTAAAAAATGAATCCCGACGACGCGTCAAAGTCATGTGCATCATATGTCACGTGCAACGTCTAATCAACGTGTCTCGAAAGACGCGGCAATACACGACACGAGCAACACCCTATGCGATTGTGAGCTATGACTTCAGGCTACGTTCCAGTAGAAGCCGACGATGTAAGCTCACACTTTACAGAATGACCTGCGCGATTAACATGTTGCTTTAACAGATCACAGAACAGGGTAATACCCTGGAGTTCAAGAGTCAGTCACGCACGTGTAATCCGTTTCGAGTTCTGCAGAATGCTGACGAAGAGCCGGATGTGTAGCATTCCTACCGAATGAAACCAACGGCGGATCTGCTGGTGGACGGGGAACATCCAACGTCAATCGAGGTATGTGGTTAGGTTCCACTGATGTATATTAGCTGAGAGGAAGCGTCGCAGGTTACTTGACTGACCAACCTCAGCAACGTTCGGGGTTCTGGACTTTTGATTATTATCAACGATACTTTGACGTTGACACGAAAACAGTGCGTACTTGTCCGCTGCTTTTATCCTCAAGCACCATTGACGAACCGTCCCTCTGTTGGTGCATCTAGGTCCTTCGACGTTGCTGGATCACCCTCATCCCGACCTCCGCTCCCGACTACGTGGCAAACCACCTCTCGCCCTCCCCAGATCTCTATGGCCCCTTCTGGACGCTGACAACAGTCATCTTCGCACTATTCGTGTTTTCGTCCCTCGCCGCATCGATTGCATCGTACCTCTCTCACCCATCTGCGCAATACGATTATAACTTCCAGTTGCTGTCCATTGCTGTTTCGCTCGTGTACGCGTACGGGCTCGGATTTCCCGCGCTTTTGTGGGGTGCGTTGAGATACTTGGGTGTTACGGAGTGGAGTCTTGTTGAGGCGATCGCCGTGTGGGGCTATGGGCAGTTTGTCTGGATACCCGTTGCTGTGTGTTCTCATTCCCTCCTCCTTGTCCTTGTCCCTGACACTCTTTTCGACGCAGGTTCTTTGTGTCATTCCTGTACCCATTCTACGATGGGTTCTCGTCGGCATCGCATGCGGACTTTCAGGGTACTTCCTCCTCATGAATGTCTACCCGATCTTAGCGACAGCCGATTCCAAAACGCCTCGCGCATTCGTTATTGTCATTGTAGTACTCCTTCACCTAGCAGTGGCCCTCACGTTCAAGGTCCTCTTCTTTTCGTATTATGTAGTGCAGGAAATCGGGGGTGACGATCCTCTTGGTGGGAATGCTCCGGGAGACCATCCGTCGTTGAGGTGACACTGATAAGTCAGTTTGCAGTAGAGTCTGATTAGTATACTATTTCACCAGTCTACCACTTTGTCGCAGATGTGTTGTGATGCTTTGCATCCTCCTGATGTATGTTTAACTTGCCAATGATGAATACCAACTTCATGATATGATATAATACAGTTGAGCAGAGTGTTACCGTTATCTGTAAGTAAACAACGTATGAGCGCTAAATTCAGTATGAAAAGGGCTGTAATGGATGGAAAACCTGAGTTTAGAACACGATATAAAACAACCTAGTTGAACAAATAAGAAGTGTGAACCCAAGAAACAAAACGCGATGCCGGTTATGAGACGAAATCTGCATCATGCCGAGCAAAAATAAGCACGAGCCCGAAACAACAATGAAATAACTGGGTTGTCTATGGCGGGCCGTCCCCATGACGGCTTGCCGATTCTGTGTTCGCATTCACAGGGAGATGATCCGAGTTCCTAGTTCAGCTATCGAACCCGCCTTGAACTCCGGACCAGGGCACGACATGAACATGAGTGCACGAGGGATCTGGAGTCGGTGTGAAAGCGCTGCGATGATTGAAGGCGTAAACGGCCCTTGGGCAAAGATCTAATTCAAAAATGTCGGAAATCACCAAGATCGCGCGAATAATGGTAACGCCAATGACTTACGAGGTCAATAGTAATTCCGGGAAAAGCTTCGTCGAGCACTGTAATTTACGAAGAGTGGTATTATAACTAGTCAAGTGTGTCAAGAACAGGATCACTCACGTTTTGCATTTGCTTCAATCTCGGAAGGTATATCCGCGATGGACTGATAAAGATGCACGAGCTTCACGCAAGACGCTTCCTCATTCATGACAACGTATGAAATCATCTCAAATAGATGGTGTATCTGTATATTATGGGCAATCATGTAGTTTCAGAACGAGCGCTAGATTTGCATGAAGGCGAACGGACCTCATCCGATTTAGCAAGCACACATACAGGCTGTCGACGCAGCTTTCGCAAGTACTTGACAGAGAGTTCACTTAGATGGTGAGCCCAACGCCAATTGTGCATAATGGGAGTTTGATCATATATCCAGTATACACATCGGATGATCCTTGCTTTGTTGTTTGTGACGAGGAAAGCCGTCCAAATAGCAACTGAATATGCTGCAAAGTACCTAAACAATGGCGGGTATGAGAGAGCCACACGTTTAGTGAGTGTGGCCTTACCCCACAGTTGTTGGGTCAATAGCGATGTTCCCCGCGAACGCTGTCAAGCCTACCAGGAGCGTGATGACTGTCAAGGCGAGAGTAGCCCTTCGAGCTCGAGGAATCCGACCACGATTAAACTTGAGGAACAACAACGATGCAGGAAAGAGTATCATAACCGAGAGCCAAGTCATAGCGAACCTATTAGAAGAGTGTTTTAGCCGCTAGCAGGGGAAAGAAAATGCACATATTATTAGCCAGAGCTCACATCTTCGAGATGATTACGAGATTCGCGCCGGCACTCGAGTACAGCACAATGCTCAGAAACATGAAAGAGGCGATGGCAACCGCCTGGGCACCAGTCTGGGGGAGACGATATAATACTGCCGTTGGAAGGATCCTGTCTTGAGCAAGTTTCTCGAAGAGAGCACAGGCACTCAGGATGCCTACAAAAATCGGTACAAGGCGATTAGACAGCTGTAAAATCAAAACACGTATCCTACCTGTCAGCACTCCAGCACTCAAGACTATGCTAGCGTCCACAACGACCCATATGCGAAACCATTTGCCGCCTGCCTGATAGAAGCCGAATGTGTTAGTTGGTCAGGGTATCAGATAAGCAAGGATCTTACTCGTTCTGCCAGCACACTGAGCACGTTCGGCGAGCTATTCATGATATCGAGGGGGATGTTGGCCAGGACAACCAACATCAGTAGCGCATATAATCCCATTGTCGGATAATGTATATTTCTGAGGACCTTTGGGAAGGCGCCGGGCCTGACGACAGCCACATAATCGGGTGAGCCTGGTAATACTGTGATAAAAAGACGGTTTCTGAAGGGCAGGAAAAGTTTCGCTCACATTCAAATCCGGTCATCCCTACGATTACAAGACAGACACCATTGAAGACTTGGCGGATTATCCTGGGCGGAGAACCCGGCTGACCCTCTATCCAATTACTGTGAATCAGGGAGTTTCCATTACGGATCCATGAAATAAGGGCGGCAAGAGTTAGGGCAACCATCGTTGCCATCTATGTAGAGACGTGAGCTGATGCCTAAGGTCTTAAATAGAAAGGGTATCTTACGTGGAAAGTGAGGATTCCGAACGCTGTTCTCGCGCTTTCCCTCAAACCGAGAAGACTGATTACCAGTGGAAAAACAGCGAATATCAACGTCCCAATGAATTTCGGGAATGGCAGAGTTGTCTCCCCAGCAACATACTCCGCAGCGGTTGCCGCAGATACAACGGACGTCGTAGAATAGTCTAACAGAGCTAGAGCTCCACCCGTCAGAGCCACTGCTTTCGTGGTCGCATTGATTCTTTTCAACAGCAAGAAAAGTGAGCTTGAGCAAATAACTCTACCAGCAAACATACAAGAATGTGTAGTTTGAACCGCTGATGGCAATCGCGGATGTCAGCTCCTCGATGATCGGTCTCCATAAAAAAAGCAATGACGTGGCAAATAGGAGAGAGATTGGGGAACTATATGCAAGGAGGATTGAATATCAATAGTAATACCTCAGAACAGAGGGTGACGAACTTACTAGACTCCAGCTGCCGCGATAACAGGAGGGAATGCGTAGAATACGCTTCCGAAAACCTCGTTGGCAGCAACAGCGCTAGCCATCCAAGGACCAAGAATGGGTCCTTCTCTCCCCTTCTTTACCATCGCCTCACCTTTGCAAATGTCCTCTTCACTGAGTTGGATGAATGAGACAGAGCCCCAACCGGAAAAGTCGAAGTCATTGGATAGAGTTGTGAATCGAGAAGGTGTTGCTATCCGCTTCACTTTACCCCTGGGTTGTTGACGACGGAGGATAACATCAAATTCGGATTCGGCAATGGAGGGTAATTCGGTCAATGGAATGGGATCAACGTCTGGGACAGTCACTGTTTGCGCCGCGTTAGCGTTAGGCACCAATGCATTTCCTGAGCAACATACAAGGTACCAGCTTGGGCATGACGGTGCAATGGGAGGATACGAGAGAGCTAACCAATCTCTCTTATATCTCTACATGTATTGACCAACGAGCAAGGGAGTCGCTTTTGCCCAATGTGTTCCTTCCATTGTCCTTGGCGCTACTGATTCTCATCTCAGAAACACCCAGGAGCAAGAAAGTCGAAAGCCACTAGCGAAGTGGATCGAGTAGGGACATCAGTAGTACCACATGCATATCCTATGTTAGCCAGCATTGCTCTAAGTCTTCGGTGACAGGATGCTTCCGCAGAGAGCTTACAGGATTACATGGACAACAAGCTACCTCTTGCGTGGACAGCGCTTGATACGGCCTGTGCTCTCAATACTTCCCATGTGACGGTGCCTTCTAGGAAGTTACCTAAGGCGCTCAATAACCTGCTTCTCGATATCGTTTCCCGATGTGCTTGTATTTCGGTTCCTTCATCGACTTCCGGAAAGGCTGCCTACATGCCCGAGATAGTGCTCTTGCTGCCCGTTATAACGAGTGAGAGCGTGAGCCGGAGGACGAAAGAACCCGGTGCGATTGCGAAATAGACCGTAGCGCTCGACATATTTGCAATGCCGCAAACGTGGCGGCGGAGAAGCCTTGCCCTGTCCATTAGGGGTGAGGTAGATACGGATAGATCGCGATCCTCTTATCAATCATCGGGAAACAAGTTCTGGAAGAAAATCATACTTTTCTGTCGCGCTGAGACTGTCGGGCGACCGCGATATTCACGCGCTCCTGAACAGTGGAGAGAGGAATCATCATTTCGATTATTAACCATTGGGTTATGGCGGGAGTCCGGGGAGTCTTTAAAGTTCTGGTAAAGGCGAGGGCTGCTCGCTCGAACGTTGAAAATACTTGCCGATTCGTTCGTCGTATGATACGCTCTACTGTCCAAGAGGAACGGTTGATGTAGAATTCAAACTATACGTCAGATTGGTAAAACAGCAGAAGAATTCTTGAAGGAACGAACCGTTGTTAATACACTCGGAATATTTTGCTGCTGACGCTTCCGAAGCTATATATGTGAGGATAATCCGACAATCGAGGTCACAGAAGTTATATTCCGTGAGCATCGATGGACCCGGGGGCCTACGGGCCTACAAATACAAGCGCCAAGAGAGCGGCTGTCTCCTTAACGATCGAGAGAAAAATTCCTGGCCGACACAGCAGTTGGAGCCAGAAATGTCCGTGGCTTGGGTGAGGGTCTCTTCTCCCGGAATGGGAGACGTTTTCGCGTACCTTTCTTAATAAACGACTGAGTGAGCAGTTCCAGTGGTACATCTCCGAATTCGAAGCACTCGTTGTATGGATGCATCCATCGGAAGACTCTGGGTATTACTGCCATTCTGTTCATTCTCATAATATCGGAGCTTCTGGATGAAGACATATGTATGAGTCAGAAGTGCAGAGAAGAGTTCTGCAGGAGTAGGAGTAGAATCGATGGTATCTTGACGTCTCCAGAAACATGCTTGGTCAGGCTCACTGGCACGCCCGTACCCACCGTATCTCTCTCGTAACCAGATAACCAGAAGCCACCAATCCCTTCGACGAAGGGTGTCGATAGTCACGGTGCCATTCAGATTAATAAAGGGCTTCTATAGAGCATGCATTCAAGTTCTTGGCTTGTGAGTGCAAACAGAGTGGCATCGAAGAAGAGGTCAGGTTTCATCAGACGATAGTAATGAGCGGCTTGAAAACCAGAAGAAGGCTTCGATGATCGTAGTTGCTAGCATAGATGCAGTTCGCGTTCACGCGTCTTCGTGGGGTGTGGCAATCCCCCTTGAGTAGGTGAGACTTCTCACGGTCCATGCCGTGCCATGCCGGCGCTCGCTTAAGCATAAGCGATGACCGGTTTTTGAGATTCAATGAAAAATGCATTCGACTTCATATCCTCACGTCCACAACGCAGAAACTACTAGAATAAAGACCTGGTACCATGTTTTCGATGCCAAGGAATATGAATCTGCAAAAAAAATAGAATTTCATTGCGATATGGCCTGTAACATGACCATAGCTGACGAACTAAGCAACTTCTTAAGAATTTTTCTTAACAGATTGAAGACATGCATAAAAAATATGATTTGTGCATTTATACGGAAATCGTTAAGAAATTCGTGGAGTTCTGAAGACTTGAAGTAGTGGGGGCGGTTCTAATGAAATAACCTTATAAGGAAAGAAAAAATCACGTGATCGGTAGAACTGTGGAGATCGGTCAGTATGTATGCATACAAAAGACACAAAATGATTGAGCAGTGCCTGCGAGATAAGATACTGTTGAAGATGGTGGCAGACTTAATGTCAATGAGAATTGAATTTTTGCCTGAAGTGTTCACTGTGTTCACATAACCATGACTGAGTCTGAGCACACCCATTCTCAAGATTCTCATGGGTTCATACCAATATATGCATGTTATTTTCACTCTATACACTAAAATATGTCTATTTATTAAATTTACAGAGTTAAAATGCAAGAAATCGCTAATAGATTTTCTTCAAAGGATGTAGACATGTTCAAACCGAGGCGGTAAATACGGATTGCCTTGGTATATCATATATAGCAATTTTTCGAACTCCGCTCGAAAAAAGTTGTCTCGCGCGACTAACAGTGGGGACTGGCAATCCCCACTAAAAAAATGGTCATTCCCACGGTCTCGCTTAGCTCTCCTGGTGATCGACACGCGTGCAGATCCTGTCCCACTGTGCATCCAGCATCTGAATGGACGGGAAACTTCACACAACAATTCTTTCTCCCTGGAAGTGTTTTTATCAGATGTATTTGATACTGAAGAATACCCTGACCAAGAATGAAAAAAATTCGCCGAAAAATGACAGAGATATATTACATTTAATACTATATCTCAGAAACTAAGAAATTCCTCCGAAGTTTTTTTTGGCCAAATGTTTCTAAATCTCATGAAAAACGTATTTATGCAATTAGTTTGAAGTTTATGACTGAAGTGGAGGAGGAGATACAGGTTGGGAGTGCGACACGATACATTATTACCAGAAAAAGAAATTTACCTAGCATGTGACTGATAGGTACAGTCACCTGACAAAAGTTTTTTGCTGCCTCAATTTCATGTTTTTCGTGATTTTCTCCTCCAATTTTTATCTTCTTGCTTGAAAAAAAATTCAGCATGCTTTGGCTATGGAAAGAATTGTTCCTTCCAAATTTTGTGTGGAACGGTGAGGATCTGTGCTCAAAACGCAGTTTTGGGGGGAGTCAAATTACTATATATAGGGAAAATGAGTGACTCTCCGGTACTCTTTACATCGTATATATCCAACAGATCAGAGTGTCGGGATGAGAGCTTGCATGCATGATAATATGATATATATGCACATCATATGAATTTATCAGATTTTTTGAATCACTGTGGAAGGAGCTAGATGGCAAAGAATCCCGACCAAGAGTAAAATTGGTCAAAACAAAGGGAGAATCGATGAAAGCAGCACTTTTCACCTCCACCTAATGCAACACCCGCTCTCCTGCTGAACAGAAAAATCTGAAAAATTCATATGATGTTCCTACCTATGAAATACGGTTCTGTGCAAAATTTCATAGTGCTGAGAGATTCTGTTGAGTGTGGATAGTCCAAACAGTGTCGAAAAAATGGAGTGATTTGATGCATATAGTCACCTTGACCTTCTAAGCGAAGTGGGACATAAAGATCGACGCTACTTGCTAAATTAGGATTTTATTTGAGCTCCGCCCGAAAAAAAACTGACCACTTTTTTCATAGGGGATTGCCAGTCCCCAGTCTTCGGACCACATGATATTCGTGTGTAAAACGTGACAAAAATGCACGTGATCAGCGTATCACACATCTGGCAGTGTACGACCTATTACTGCGACTCGCCACCAGCTGTAAAGTCATATTCGAATCGTCTGTGACGGATAAGAATGACGGCCCAGTCCCCAACCATTTCAATACCAAAGAAGATTACAGAAGAGGTCGACTGGACGACACCCATCCGTAATCTCATCGCACAATCGTATGGTGAGAACCCTGACAATTATGCCGCCGAATGCGCGGCTCTGCAGCGATGTAGACAGGATGCCGTGAAGGGAGCAGGGAGCGATGCCACAGGTGAGTCCTGCGAGCCATTCATTCGGTGGTGGTTCTGAGGATGAAACGAACAGCCAGGGATCTATTGTACAAGTATTTCGGACAACTCGAACTACTTGAACTACGCTTTGCAGAGATCAGAGTTTCATTCCCGTGGCATGATGCATTTACGAACAAACTCACAACTCAGACATCTCTTGCGTACGAAAAAGCATCCGTCATCTTTCAAATCGCTGCCACGCATTCTTCCATCGCCGCCGCACAGAATCGTTGCGACCCGGAGGGCCTAAAACGCGCATTTCATTACTTTCGAACCAGCGCTGGAATGCTCAGTTACATCAACGACAACTTCTTACATGCCCCATCGACCGACCTGAGCCGTGAAGTTGTCAAGTTCTTGGTCAACATAGTGATGGCGCAAGCAACGGAAGTCTTCTATGAGAAGTGCGTGGACGAGAGGAAGGGCAGTGCACTGGTTGCTAAAGTGGCAAGTCAAACTGCCGCGATGTACACGGGCATTTGCGAAGAGGTGAAAGAATTTATGGGGAAGGGCATCTTTGACCGCAACTGGGTTACGATACTCCAGGTAAATTCATCCTGCTAGCTTCCGTCGACTATGCGACTCACAAACGCCCCGCCAGATTAAATCAAAGTACTTCACTTCATTATCTCAGCTTCTTCGTGGCCAAGCCGATAACGCCGCCGGGAAACATGGCGATGCCCTGTCCAGATTCATAGCTGCGGAAGCTGCGGCCAAAGAGGCATCAAAGATGGCCTCGTCGTTCGCTGGAATGTTCATGCCACAGATGTCTCCAAATCTCCCTCCCGACGCTGGTTCTGCCATACAGGATATAACAAAATTCCATCTTGCACTTTGCACGGAGAAGAAGAATGAAGCACAGAAGGACAACGATCTGATCTATAACGCTGTCGTCCCACCATTGGAGACGTTACCACAGATTGATAAACTGCAAGTCGCAAAGCCCATACAAATACAGGAAGTTTACAGCGCCCCCGATGTACAAAAAACTATTGGACCAGATATCTTCATCAAGCTGATTCCATTGAGTGTACACGAAAGCGCGAGTGTCTACTCCGAAGAGAAAGCGAAGCTTGTGAGGGCGGAGGTCGAAAGGGCGGATACCGCCGAGGACGAGAAGCGATCAGCTCTGGATGCGCTAGGTGTCCAAGAAGGTTTGGGGCGTTATAAGGCGATGGTGGAAGGCTTGCATGCGGAGGGTTCGACGGAACTGCCTCTTGAGGTTACGCGGATGCGTGAAGATATTGGTCTTATCGAGGAACGCGAGCCTGTTGCTCGCCTTCTAACTGACTTGGTACGCCTCCGTGACTCGGTACAAAGTGACCTAGATAACGTGCAGCATGAACTGGAAGCCGAGTCGCGAGACTGCGAGGCGATGCGCGTGAAATATGAGCATCTGTTTACACAAGCACCATCTGCAGGTCCGTCTCGCACTCTGCGCCAAGACCTAAAATCGCATAAGGACGCGTTAGAGGCTGCGGCTGCATCGGATCAACAAGTGGTTTCCCTCTGGGAGAACGTCAAAAATGACGTTTCGGTTTTGCTGTCAGATCAGGTCGAAGGTGTATTCAGACAGAGTGCTGATCGCGGACCTGGTGGTAGCTTGCTAGACTTGGATCCGGATAACGAGGACAGAGATGAGGAAGAACGCGCGAAGATCACGAGATTCATCGACGAGATCGAGCAGCGCCTGACACGTCTGAACAAGATCTCAACAGAGAGGAAAAACGTGCTGAAGGACCTGAAGGAGAAGGCGAGCTTATTATACGTTTCCTCTTTTACATCTCATACTTATCTCGCTTATAGATCCAATCAGACGATGTCTCGCACTTGCTCTTGCTCAACCGGCGGAACCAGGCTGTCGAGCCCGCTCTCTTCGCCGCAGAGCTTGAGAAATTCAAACCATTTCAGAATAGTCTCGTTGCTACGGTTCAATATGAGCAGTCTGTCCTGTCGGAAATCATGCAGCTGTGGAAAGGTCTGAAAGACCTTGCTGGTCGTGGGCCGGGTGCACGAAAGTGGGAAGAACGGGAAAAGAGGAAGAGAGAAACGATGCGTCGGTTCACTCGTGCACGGGACGCATATATGGAAGTTCGCGACGGTTTAGCGTAAGTTTGTGATGACAGTGATACAGAGTGTTCGGCGATTTACTCAAAGCGTCTGTCTTTTTAGGAAAGGGCTGCAGTTCTACCGGGATCTAACAGACCTTTGCTCGACTCTTAGGCGCAATACGAAATCATTCGTTGCGGAACGTGTTGCAGAGCGGGAAGCACTCGTAGCTGAAGCCGAGCGTCAAAAGTCTGCATCTGCTGTGCCTCCACCTCTAGCAGAAAAACCACGACCGTTAGTACCGGGTCCACCACCATCGGTGAACAGCTTAGACTCGTCATTTGGAACCATGAACTTGCGAGACAATTCATCGCCTCCTTCACGCCCGGCGCCCATCCCATCGAATCCGCAGAATTCGACGTATTCAGCATTACCTCCGCCGCCTCCGAGGCCTGCAAGTTATGTCACGATTCCACCCCCTCAACGGCAGTCCTCAGACCCATATTCGAATATGTTCAGCAGTCCGGGTTTGCCCAATCAATTCTTGGGAAATAGAACGCCCTCTTCCTCAACATCGCAATATGGTCAACAGGTGAATCAGCCGCAGTATAATTCGTATTCACCACAGCAGCCCCTTGGACAGCCTCAACAGTCTTCAGCCCATGCTCAGTATACGTATCGACCACAACAGTCATCTCCCTTCGCGCCGCCTCCACCGGTCGGATATCAGCAGCAGCAATATGGAACTACTCCACAGGCCCGGAGCACCTCGCTTTCCCAGCCACCGTCATTCCCGCCACCACCTCCGCCACCATCCCAATCGTATGGACAATATCAGCAGAGCCCATACAGTTCTTATCCTCGGTAATGATTCCAGTCTTGTAGCGTTGTAGCGATAGCGGAATGAAGGACCCATGTGTTTATTTGTATCGGTGGTTCCCTGTCGGTACTCTTTCGTTGATGTTCTGGTGTATTTTCGTAATTTTCACTTCCCTACGTAAATCATATGGATGGCGGAATACCTTCACAGGAGGGACAGCCCCAATTTCCCAAGCTCGGGACTGGGGCTGTCCCTCCTGTGTTCTGAAGTTTGACCTTTCGTTTCGGACGACGACATAAGAAAGCCAACTTCCGGTGGTGGGACTCTCCGGTTCTACCTTTGTTCAGAATAACCTCGCTAACTTTCTATTTCCGTGTCGATTCACGCCGACTACAGTATATATCGTGACACGAAATACGTATACTCTTTCACTCCCACTACAGTGACTACACCTAGCCCGGCTAAGGATGTCTGACTTTACTGTGTTACCTTCCGAAAACCTGATCATGTCTGTCAAGATCCTCCAGCTAAATAGAATTTGTCAGGGTACGCTCTACTTCCACCGTTGGCAAAATCGAACTCTGATACGTTCCGCAGTCGCTTCACTATGCGTTTTTATCTATGATTGCCGTGAGTCTTCGAATACGAATCACCCTATCTTAGTTCTCGCTAATGCATACGATGACCAGTTATCACGATTGATCAAGAAGTAGAACTCATCTGGATGGGCTCAACGATGTTAGAGTGTCAAAACATCTCGGCGAGGAAGTAACTTGCGATCGCATCACGTTGGGCAGGAATCTCGCTGGTCATTTGGGAGGGTTCTATTCATTTCTGTATGTAGTCGTATGGTCATATTCGGGAGTGTTCAAGCCGGGAAGACTGATTGTTGAGTTAGTGCCGCTATTTGACTCTCATTCACAAGCCGTGAGCAAAAAAAAGGTTGCTGATGATACTCACTGTAATGCGGATAGGTACGGTATCGTCGACCTACCAACTATACTCGTATTCTTATTGACGGATAGTAAGTGCAGATTCTTTGATGGCCCGCGTTTCGATTCATGGTTCTAGCACGCCGCACGACGGTGCAGTGTTTCTAATCATATGCATTTATGCATTGTACGGCGAGAGCAAGACGGCTCTAGTCGTAATGTTGGTACCTCTACTGGTACTCATCAGTTCAGTCCTCTCGGAGTTAATCCTTTATATAAAGGAAGTTAAGAGTACGTGTCATCATCACGGAACGTTTCTTGTGTCGATTTACATTTATGATGAACAGTGGTTGCAATCTCCCTGCCTGGCCTTCCTTGCTCCTTTTGCGGGGTAGCACCTGTAGTGGATCTGCACGGATCTTCCTGGATTTACTGGTTGGAAGTGCTCTTCTTCGAGACGATCCTATTCGGTATGGTATGCGTCAAGGCTTACAGGTCGTATCGTGAGGAGATGTTATTATCGAGTCGGGTGTTCGTTTGGCACGAGTCTTGATCCGAGACTCCATCCTCTATTATTTCGCGTACGTCTCTTCAGATCTGGTTGGACGTTTTGATACCTTACTATTAGCATGTATAGGATCTTCCTGGCGTATTCCTCTTGTGTTATCATGACACCAATTGATGAGGTATGTGGCCCGCATACACGTGCAATGGGTCCGCTCTGCACCCGCCAGCCCCCCTTCCCAAGCCAAAAACGAATCTGACAATTATGCTCCTTGCTCTAATTACAGCAAAGATACTTCAAAGTACCGACTGGTTTCGCAACTGCAATAACAGGGATAATGGGCCAGCGCCGCCTCATCCTCAATCTTCGCGCGGACTATATTCGAGGTTGCGATTATGGAGTTTCAGTTGTTGTCTTGGCGTCCTGCGGTGGACGATCCAGAATGGATCGTGGATATTGGATCTGATGGCGGAGAGGAAAGCTATCTTGAGGGTGGTTCTTCGCCTCTCGGCGTGGGAGTTGGTTCTGCGGTAAATGACGCAGGACCAGGAGATGCCGGTGGTAGAGGCTAGGATGGATAACACGCAATGGTATCCCCATTTCAGTGATAGCGGTGCATAGATAGATGGAGAAATTCGAATTTCGTATCGATATTGTCTGGCCATGCGCGACACGCGAAATGTACCAACGATAAACATTGTTATATTTCATTGGTTCCTGTCCAGTGTCATACATGCATCAATTCAATTCCGCTAGTCTTTTGGCTAACATTCGAATACGCAATCATCAGCAACGATAGTGGATGAAACGACGGAGAACAACATCCCGCACCTAAAATAATCTTACACAAGATTAAATATACATCCTTTCTTCCGCCTCAGTCAACTTTCTCCTTCCGGCAGACCTCTCACTCGTTCGTCGGCCCCTAAAAGCCCGAGTGTCATCCCACTCTCCAGCCGAGCTAGTCTTGCCAATAGCTTCAAGTGCGGCGCGGTGAGCTTCTCGAAGGAGAACAGGGTCCCAATTCTCTGAGTCGGCGAGGCCAAAAAGGGCCGACAGCGGGATACTTGGTTGGGCCTCCGAATCGCCTTCGCCTTCGTCACGGCTTAGAGTGCGAGGTGTTGGTAGTGGTGCGTGACTCGAGGGAATAAGTATCGCAAGGCCGGTCGCAGGTCTTTGTTGATCGGAGTTGGACTCCGAGAGAGCGAGGAGGTTGAGGAATGCAGCTGCAGTTGATTGGAGAAGATTCGGTGGCGCGAATGACGCCAACGATACGCTGGATGGCGGAGGTTTGAGTTCCTGTGAGCGGTGTTATCGTATGCCTTCGGAAGTCCGTTGAATATAAGGTTGAGCAACTTACCGTGCTGAGATATCGAAGAGGCGCTTCGTGATGCGGGATCGGACTCGGTGAGATATATGTTGCCGAACTATATGCGTCTAGCAAGATAACCCTATGAAAATATATTAGACTGGTGTTTAGACGCGGATAGAGGCAGGCAATTCATCTGCAATGTATACGCGGAAGTATTTGGAGGACTATACGTACCTTGCAGGTTTCCAACGTTCGAGCACTGCCGCTGCATATGGACTCATAGTCCAAACAGGAAGCCGCGTAAAAGTCTCAGAGACCACAACAGTATCATTAGGTCCCAGCCACGTCGGACGGAATACTAGCCCAATCTATCGGGTGCAGTTAAAAGTTTAGGACACTCTCCCAATCGACCGACCGAAAAGTAGCATACTGCGCGTTTATTCACGTTCACCTGCCCGATTTGTTCTCCCAGTTTCGCACCGCGGGCCCATGCTACGCCTACCGCTCCACCAGCAAGTATGAGGTTCCCTCCTACGTCCTTTCCGTCTTGGGGTGGCGGTAAGAAAGTGATCTCAGTCGAGGGCGTGTCGGGGACAGCACTAGACGCGGTACTGGCTAGCCCCGTTTCGTCCTCATCATCGGACTCGTACGCGTATCGAGGTGGCTGGGTATCTGCGAGTGGGTCTATATCTTGACGCGGCATGTTCGTATTGTTCTCTTCTGAGATTGGAGAAGGAACAGAAAATCTAATCCGGACGCGAGACGGTGACCGTCGGTCACGGGTCGATCACGTTGTATGTGTCCACGTGACTCCATCCGTGGCTTACGACCAATCACCACCAAATTACCTCACCACCGACACCAGCGCCTTTCCACAACCTCAAGATCGCGTTGTCAATCTAAATGGTCAGTATCATGGCGTCACTTTCTCTTCACCACCTGGGGCCATGAGTTGATCATTTTTTGCATGGGTGATATGGTTGATTCCCCCAGTCCTCGTTACACTTTTGCTCGGAATGCAACAACATGTTATACCCAAAGGCGGACCAGCAACGTCGGGTCATGGTTTACGCTTGTCGGATATGTGACTATGATGAGATCGGAGACAACAAATGTGTCTATAGGAATGATTTGTTGACTGTTACAAAGTGCGTTTTTCCCTGGTATTTGCGGCTTTCAGGTTTTTGAGTTTTTGCGTTGCCATTGTTCGTTGAATTGATATAGGGAACAAAAGGGTGTTCTTACAGATGTTGCGTCTGATCCAACACTTGCGCATTCGTCGGACCAGACTTGCCCCAGCTGCGGTCATCACGAGTACGTATTTTCATTTCACCGTGGACATTGTCACCCGCTACTCCCTTTCCAACCCTATGATCTCAGTGGCGCCAATCCTTAAAACATCAAACGATGACACGAAACATGTTTTAATATTTTGTTTTCCGCCCGTGATGATGTCGACGATTACTGATGATGGTTGACATTGTTGTTATCTTGGAACAGTTCCGTATACTTCCAAGACCAGTCGAAACGCCGGGAAACACGGATGATTCTGTTTTATGTTTGTACAAACTGCAACACATCGTTCACCGATCCGGCGTTACCGACGGAGAGGAAAAGAGAGGATTGAGGATTGGGCAATGGTGAATTTCCGTGTAGGACCGGTGCCAGCCGCTTTGGGGACGTTGGGTCGTTATCCCCATCCATCGACGAAGTTGACAAACCACGCTAAGCCAAGAGGACCCTGACTTGTGAAGATGATTGGACGGGAGTTGTTTAAGGCACGTTTTGTCGATCACGAGGAATGCTAAAGTGATGTGGATTGTGGCTTGGCTTTGGACTAGTGGAATATTCTATCGTTCGGATTGACGGGGAATGGACTTTATCGGGGATAGGAGTGATTTGGGACGGATTCACGGGGCTGGAAGAGTAGTGCTTAAGTACGAATGGAGGAAGAGGGAGGTATTAGGATGAATATTTTGCGAGGGAATTTTCTTTGTATGGCATGGTATATGATGCAGAAATGGTCGTCGGAATCATTCATAAGTGCTGGTACTTGCTACCCAGTTTCTCGCACGCTTGCGCTTCTCTTCTCGTCTTCTACCTGCTCTCCGCAAATATATAATTCGGCGTTGATATACTTTGGTCCGTTGAATTGCGATACCATAATTGTATTCCATCGTGATCCACTGATCTCGCACTCAGCGCACAGCTCACGGGGCAACTTGCTGCAACACGAACTGAAGGACATTGGGAGGTAAGACCAGAGTCAATTCATCAACCATCACACTTCATTGATTGTTCCTCTTCAATCAGCAGCGGAATTTGTTGGGTAGGAGGGGTGATATTTTCTCACTGTGAACAGCCCGCGTACCTACTAGACATCTTCTCGTAACTCAGTACTACTACTAGTCTCCAATCGAGTAGTTGATTGAGATAGTACTGCCCCTTTTGGCCCACTCCGCGGCTCAAGTCAGTGCCACTCGCACAGTTTTCTTCTTCCTCAACAGCCACTCATCCTTTCGTCTGGCATACTGTTCGTGGGCGTCGTTGCTTTAATTCGTCCCAAAGGTACAGGTTTCCGGCTGTTGGTTTCAACCGGTGCGGTGGAAGTACTTTGATAGCACTCGCAATCATCAACTCCACCTCTTCCGCTCGTCTCTTTCCTCTTCGCCTTAACAGTTCCCTCTTATTGACAACGAATGGGTCGAACGAAAGGAGCATCATTGTCATCCGCGGCGCCGGCCTTGGGTCGGGATGATGACCCCCTCCTTCGAGCACTCGCACCACCAGTAGATGAATCACCCGACGCTCGTGCAGCACGTCAGCGCGCTGAAAATCAAGCTAAGAAACGCAGCGACGAGATCGACGCTCGATTGCA
The DNA here is from genome assembly GCA_024712875.1 of Inonotus hispidus. Lineage (NCBI taxonomy): Eukaryota > Fungi > Basidiomycota > Agaricomycetes > Hymenochaetales > Hymenochaetaceae > Inonotus > Inonotus hispidus. Next base: position 218,144 of record CM045723.1, on the reverse strand, counting down.
AGCGGAGAACGCTGCTCGTAGGAAACGTGGGCAAGCCATCAAAGTTCTGTTGCTTGGACAGAGCGAGAGCGGGAAGAGCACGACATTGAAGAGTATGTTCATTTATCTTGTTGGATGGGAAGAGAGCTGACGGACTATCTTGCAGATTTTCAGTTGACGTACGCGAGGAAGCAGTGGGTAGCTGAGAAAGAGGCTTGGCGTGCCGTGATACAACTTAACCTCGTCCGCTCCATCAACTCGATTACATTCGCAGTCGCTCGCGAGCTGAACGACCCAGCATCAATAGGTCTCACTCCAGAAGCATTATACGAGCCTGAGAACGATCCAGACGCAGACAACGCCTCCATCTTAACCATCGAACACGAAAATGGGAAGGAGGAACATGAGTTTGGTTTGACGGATGAGCATAGGGCATTGATAGTGCGGTTGAGCGTTTTAAGAGGCGTTCAGCGTAACTTGGAGAGTAAACTCGGGTCGGGGGCAGAAGAGCTCGGCTATGAAGACGGGACCACCAGAGTCGATCTCAGCGACCCTGTAGTACTCGACACCGTCCCTGAGCAAGCTAATCCAAAGATGTCGTTCCGCGACATAACCAACTCCCATTCCACTACCACCACATCCATCGCGCCAGGTTCATATTCGAAAGTCGGGCCGTTACGCTCGCGCAGATCGCAGGAATTCTTCGTACGTTCGCAGGGATGGAAGAGCACACTACAGCGTTTGCGTGGACGTAGTTCACGGACTAGTAGAGACAGTCTTAGTGATGCAGATCCGGACTCCGCTGCGATTGCTCGTGCGGCGGGAGATATGAGGGCGCTTTGGCAGGATCACGTCGTGAGAGAGATTGTGAGGGCGAGGAAGGTACGCTTAATGGATTGTTCCGAGTTGTGCGTACCCGTCGTCGTTCTTTGCCTTACTCGGTGCCTAACTAAGCCTTTTATGTCGTATGTAGCTTCTTGGACGATGTCGAGCGTGTTGCAAGCATCCGATATACGCCTTCCGATGATGACGTTATTCGCGCACGTCTGCGGACCGTCGGCGTCCAAGAACATTCACTTATGATCGAGGCTGGTCCTGAACCTGGTAGAGAGTGGCTCATCTACGACGTTGGGGGGTGTCGAACCCAACGCGCCCAATGGCCAGCCTACTTTGACGATGTACACGCGATTATCTTCCTCGCACCAATCAACTGCTTTGACGAGCGCCTCGCAGAAGATCAACGCGTCAATCGCATAGACGACTCGATGCAACTGTGGAAGTTGGTGTGTAGTAATAAGTTGCTGGCGAAGACGGAGCTGGTGTTGTTCTTGAACAAGTGTGACTTGTTGGAGAAGAAGTTGCAGAGCGGTGTGAGGTTTGCGGATTATGTGAAGAGTTATAGGGATGGGCAGAATGATGCTGCACATGTTAGCAAGTGTGAGTGTACCACTTTCTCCTGTTCGGGTTTCTTTGTAATTGATGGATGGCTTTCAGTCCTAAGAGGCAAGTTCATGGACGTCTGTCGACATTATTCGAAGGAACACAGAGGATTACATATCCACTTCACCTCCGTCATTGTCAGTATCTCCTTTACCTTCTGCTGTTCACTCTATTCATTTTCACTCTGTCTTATTAGGATACTAAAGCAACTGCGCAAACCCTTGCAGCAGGTGAGCTAACCTTTGACTTTTGTTTGTATGTTCCCGAATTGATCACTCCCTATTCGCAGTTCAAGACGGGATTCTTCGCTCGAACCTGCGAAATCTTGACCTCATTTGAATGAATTACGGAAGCGGCCTATGAGTAAAGCCAGTATTCATTAAAGCCCTGTCCGTCGTCCAGCCGAAGTTTCGACGATTTCGGGCAAGATACCTTCTCGTAATGGACTAGCCCGTTTTACCTTGCTGAACTCGTCATACTCCTTTGTCCTCTCTCTCTTGTCATCACTCTATTGTGTGTAGCGCATAGTGTGTTATCCTGGCTTGTCTTAACCATTAATTCGACTTTCTGTGAAACGTATTCCGATTCTTTGACTTATATTTTTCTATGTGTGCCTTCTCTTCTTTCCATTTGTCCTCCTTTCTTTCTCGTGTGCGATGTCGTCTCTCTCTTTCCCCTCTTTATCTTATCTTCGCTTTTGTTGCTGTTGCCTTCGTTCTTGTGTCAGTGGTAGAGTTATTTGTTGTATGTACGTATGTACATTTTAATTGTATTCCAGCTTTTATTTTCCACCGCCCTGGTCTTATTTGGTCCTGTTTGGTGCTTGGTTCTATTGGCGGTTGCTTGTTCGTGTTTTGACGTTACATATCACCCGCCAAGGGCATTATTGTCGAAACTCAAATTGCTACCTGAACAGTCCATACAATCCGTTACGATTAGATTTACACGTGGTACAGCAGTGTTTGGATGTTAATCTCGGATGATACGCTAGGTTGGTTGTTGTAATATGTAAAGGTAGTTCAACTCATTGCCAAGGTTGGCTTCTGCAATATTATACTGGAACGAATTGTGGATTGGCAACGTGAAGTGTTGCATTTACATGGCTCGTGAAATCTGGTCGATGCTATGCATTGCACGCCATAAGGCAAGCGACCAAAGTAGATTATAATTTATACCATATAACAGAAATAGCTGATCGATATTTGACTAATCATACGGATCTATTTGGTCGATTCTATAGCAACGTGACTAACCTTTTGCACCTGCAGTACTAATTTGCTCAGGGAGTAACTCGTCAGATGGTGGGAACCAAATAGAGTAGGGAAGCAGACAGATGATGTGTTTGATTACCAAGCACCTACTAGGATGAACCCGCCAGTTGAGTCTAGATCTCTTAGCTAGACAGAAGGGACCAGCTGTCCTATAAATATTCCAAGTTGGTCAACCGTGCGAGATGTGCCTACCTCAGATGACTGAAAGATAGGGCATGCATGAGCAATGCGACATGAGCACCCACCGAATGGAGGACTCCATCCCTTGGCTTTTAATAAATACAAGACAGGATAGACCTTGAGATCGATCTTGAGGAATCGAATCCTTCGTGGTATAAAATATGAAGCTCATTCACGCCTGGCGACTTTGGAAACATGGATAGTACTGCTCTGTACAGTATCAGGGTGACGTACTCTGGAAACATGTTATCGGAACAATGTGTGGTAAAAGAAAGTGTGTGGTTGTCCCTGTAGATATTCTTGCCTTCCGGCGCGCTGTTATCAGCATCCATAAACTCCTTTGAGTCCGGTATTTGTTCGTTTGAATATCGGAATAGTCGGTCGGCAGAATGGACGCGGTCACGCTTCGTCTTCGACCCCATTATATAATCACTGTATTACTTAATAGCATGTTACTAAGTGACAATGAGTGTGACAAGGTTCCACTACGACGACACGACAGCGATATCATTTCACCGTCTCGTCTCCGTCTCCGTCTCCGTCTTCGTCTTCGTCTTCGACCTCATCCTCCATCCTCCCCTTCCCTCTTCTCTTTTCCGCTTTCTCTCGCCTGCGCTGGCTGCAGAATAGGTGCATGCTAACGGTGCTCTAATTCGCTTACTCTTGTCAGTGTGGCAAACGGCTTGGTGATCACAACTTCATTTGGTCATACACCGCTCCGACCCTGGACCTTCAGTTATTACTTGACACTAGTGCAAGTCATGAGCGTCATTCCAAGCCTCAACACAATTCTCTCTCTCCTCTCTTTCCTCACGGTTATATTCGCACTCGCCCGCGTTGGTGCTGCTGCATTCTCAGCAAACCAGGCTCAGGATTCTTCGTCCTCCTCAAGTTCTGCTTCCCCCTCGACAAGGTCTCATACACATCGATCGTGGCACTTGAGTAAAGCAGTTGCGGCACCTGCGGCCCATCTACTACAACTGCAACTTGCTGGGGGCAGACCTACTTTGGGGAGCACGGACAGCGGACGGGGGATGCCAGCGCTTCTCCGGTTCGGCCCGTCCACCCCGTCGATGACCCTACCTATGTCAATGTCGATGCCGTTGGACCTCGCACAGGCTATCCGATACGGGCTTGTTGCTTCTGATTCTAAAGGGAAGAAAGGCGGTATGTGCGATACAGATAACAGGAAAGAGAAGAGGAAAGATGGTGCGACGGGTGTTGAGAGAGAAGAGGATAAGAAGATGCATATGGTTGAGTACATCGGTGGGCATGAGCTCGTGCGTATGCCGGCAACGAGCTGGACGGGCCAACGTAGACCTGGACTGCTGTTTCGTCCACGTAAGCTACCCGTTCCCTCCAGCTTGTCCGCGGTCTGATGATTTGCATTTGCATGTATCGGCGTCGATTATGATCGCCGCCATCCTGCATGTTCTTCGTGGTATCTTCATCAGCATCACCATTCCCAGACCAGGCAGAACCGCTGTCTATGGCAAAACTCATCATGTCCCGACACGTACGTAGTACCATCCGCATCCCTACTGTCATAATACTCAAAGCTAATTGGATCTTCGAACATGCTTCGATTCACTATTAATTTCGGGTTTTTCCCGTGTTCTTTGGTTCATCCGACTCGACACGTCGATACCTGCTATCAGAATCAACGACGGACGAGTCGGCCTCCTGCAGTGCGGCGACCACCAGGGCTTCCTCCTCTTCCTACGTCACGGTCGAGGTTGGTCGAGGAGGTATAAAAGAGGCGATTTGCCCCTACCGTTGCTTGTAGTACTCGTGGATCTATTTAGTTCTTGATTCAGTCGCGCTGTTTCTTTTAATATTCGCCCATTCTCGACCATCCCACCCCTGTGGGTTAGACTCGCTACATCTTCGCAGTTTTCGGAACTTACTACTCAGGCATTCAACCGTACATACACATTCAACTAACCCCCGACTCGACTCGGTCCAACTCGTATTAACGCCACATGTCCTGTCGTACATGAAGTACCGTATTTCCCATAACGTTTTCAACGTCTCATTCCACGCTGAATTGGCTCTCGTCGCGCCAACAACGCATGTCTTCGTCCTATTCTCGGGAGATTTTTTCATGTGACAACGGGTACTCTTTAGCCGTTTCACTACTGGTACGTTTATGGACACGCCGTGTCACGATTCTATTCCACCTCCCGCGCCTCGCATGTTCCACACATTCACGCCTTCATGCTCACGCCGAAGTCCTGCCAATGTTTATTCTGGTTCTACTTCTCCCGAGGTCACATTGCCTTTTTCATTCCCATTTTCCCATTCGGTTCCCGTCATGTTAACAACGGCGTGCTTTCCTTTTTAATGTATTTATTTGTTTCGTTCTCTTCCTTCTGGTCTTTTCTTTTGCGGGAGACCAAAAATGGACCTCTTCTTTACAAGGCACTCCCCCCGTTGTGTTTATTCATTATTCGATTTTGTATACCTATGCCTATCACTCCTTTACTAGGGGAAATGTATTCTTTGCGGACTCGTTTGGACTTGATTTCTTTGCTCTTTTGTTTTTACCTCTGCACTTGCCGCCTTCAAAATACATCTTGTGTTGTTTCTTAGTATCAAATAAATAAATTACTTTCGTGCCAATTTTTCCTGATTGGGAATTGCCGAGATGTATTGCTCTTCAGTGATCTCTACCTTGATTCTAGCTGTGGTTTATGGCTTCGCTTTTCTCGCCGCTTTGATAATGTGCTAACTGTGATGGGTATTGAATCCCGTGCAGAATGATGCCGTGGTTATATTCATACACAACCGAATTAGACACCGAGTCGTGGTCACAATACCCACGTTAAGCTACGGTGCCAACGCCAGGAATATACACCTTTGCTTTCTCCTGCTTCATTTCAAAGCTCTTTCAACTTCGCGTCTACATAGCTCACGCGTCCCGACCGACAAAGGTCTTCTAGTGCTAATAACTCGAATCCGATAGTGACTTCCTCTGGCCAGAAATCATGTCTTCTCATACAAAGAACAACACTGCCATCGATCTACCTGTGAAAGACGGAAAGCTACCCTTCACGTACCTGGGAGAAACGTACGAGACCTACTACAAGATCGTCGGAAATATCTCCTCTGATGGTGGTATACCCCTTGTGACGCTCCATGGAGGACCTGGCTCAACTCATCATTACTTGCTGGCTCTATCCGATCTCATTTCTGCCACCTCTTCGAGTACGTCTGCCAACACAAGCGCGTTAATATTTTACGACCAGCTCGGGAACGGGAGCTCTACGCACTTACGGGACAAACCTGCACCGTTCTGGACACTGGAGCTGTTCATGGAAGAGTTGGCGAACTTACTTGTGGGTCTCGGGATAGATGGGAAATACGATTTGTTAGGCCATAGTTGGGGTGGGATGCTTGCCTCTCAATTCGTCGCAACGTACGCTTCCAGTGGATCTGGTAGTGGCAAACCGGGGGTCCTCAAAGGGCTACGAAAACTCGTTCTCGCATCCTCACCGGCGTCTATGGCGTTGTTCGAAACCGGTTGTGCGAAACTCGTCAAAACGCTGCCTGAAAATATTCAGGAGACCCTGCGAAAACATGAAGAAAATGGAACGACGAATGAGAAGGAGTATCAAGAAGCTGTGGGAGTGTTTTATGAAAGGCATCTGTGTCGTGTGAAACCATTTCCAGAGGATTTGGTAGAGAGTTTTGAAGCGATCGAGGGGGATCCGACGGTTTATCATACCATGTACGATTCCGAACCCTCTCTACAGTGTTTGATCCAGCTTCTGATCTCCTCGTAGGAATGGACCTTCGGAATTCCACATAACGGGTTCACTTCGTACCTGGTCTATCATTCCGCACATATCTTTAATCACGGTTCCGACCTTGCTCACTACAGGCGCACACGATGAAGTGCAAGAGGAAGCTGTACAGCCATTTTGGGATGGGATTGGAGGGAAGAAAGTGAAGTGGGTCGTGTTTTCGGAGAGCAGTCATATGCCGCATTTGGAGGAGAGGGAGAGGTTCGCAAAGGTTGTTGGGGCATTCCTTGCGAGCGAGTAGAGGGATCAGGAGAGAGTAAGGGTGCGGCGGAGAATTATGGGCAGAAATGAACTCTGTGTAGGTAGAGTCCTGCATTGGAAACCCCTGGTCAACTTACGAATGATATTACCGTCACTGCAGATTATTAGCGACCCGGACATTCTTGACACAAGAAACTGACAAAAAAATCAGACATTTTTTTTCTTGCAAGTCATGGTATGCCCTCCTCAATCTTGAACCGGGGTCGCTCAAGGGACAGCATCTACAAGTATCCTCGCGCTCTTCGCCCTGACCGTACACGCCGATATTCAGACCTCAATTTTTGTTCGAATGTGCGTCCCCGCGGTATGGGTGCAATGATGATGTCTAATCGACGCCGAGTCCGCTGGTGGAAACATGGGAAGTAATTTCAACGACGCCAGGCAAGGAGGGGTCAAAGGCGGGTAGGATGTTCGGATAGCCAGAGTGGGAAGGGGGAGGGCTCACCTGGACGTTGCCGTCCCCGTCTGTTACCACTATGATCTTCCCGGCTCCGACCCATGCAGGTACTACCTGACTGGACTTCTGATTTCCTCGTTCACACGCTAAGCTCTGACGCTTCCAAGTTGCTTCTTGTTTTCCCCTGCCCCGAGTCTCTCAGATCCTGATCTTTCGAATTCGCGAAAATCGGTATATGCTAGCGCTGTCACTTCCACGCGTTCTGCAGAGTTAGTTTCTCTGACGGCGTTCTTAGTCGGTATTGCACAGAGCGTTATTCAGTGCTCTGATGATGGACCTGGTACCTCATACTGTCGAGTCTGGGACTGGGGGTGCTCACATAGAGCTGGCTATCTAGCGCTGGTGACTAGTGGTGCCTGTTTTAGTACAACGGTCTGGCTACAGAACTGGCTACCACTTCTGCTTCATTTTCTGAAAGATAGATGTGGCGTTCCCAACGGGTCACATATTCAAGGATTTTGCTGTCTATCATTGGGGGCTGACGAATTGGCGGAAATTGGAAAAGCAGATTACGAGCCCCAAGTGTACATGCGGAGGACGTCGTTGATACGGTAGACCCTTTCGCCACAATAATGACATATCGTTCATACTTTATCATCTCTTTAGGCAAATACTTCTGTTTCCTGTAATTCAAACGCGCCACCGAACGATACTGTATCTGTGTACCTGAACTATGCCTGTCCAAAGAGACCACCAGTCGGTTGGCATGCATGCGCTCAGTTCGCCTCGTCGTACATCTACACCATTTCTTGTATGTCTTACACTTTCCTCCATCATTTGAGCAGACTTTGCAGTTTGCGTGTCGGAGCATGTCGCATATCAACATGACAACTAATGCGGCATCTAGTTGCCCTCCATCGTTTCATCGCTGAGGAATGCGATCGGGGTTGTACACACTTTAGCGAGTTGAAAAAGCCTTTCATCATGCAAGAAGTTCATGTTCGTCCTATGATCGAAGAAGTGATGGTAGGTGTGAGCGTTTTCGTGGGTGTCCTCGAGGACCCAGTGGGGATTTTATGGCTAAAATTTATAAATTTGGTTCTCCACGCAAAAGAATGCGAACTTTGCGCGGTTCTGATGCTTTTGTACAGCTACGACTCAAAAAAAGAGACAGGGTGCATCGGGTTAAAGGACCAAGGCGTAAGGCGTTTACACGATTCCATTGTACACTCATATCGGATGCTCACAATCAGTGCTATGAACGGTTCGCGCCGCAACTTGACCATAGTTCGATGCTGATTTCCTGCCATAGAATGGGGAGAACGGTTCTTTGGAACGTAGTAGCGGGTAGAGTATATGGATGGAACGGTTCCATTTGTATAGTAGTGGATAGTGTAGATAATCCAGGAACCGATACATGAACGGTCCCTTTGGACTTCAGTGGATTGCAGTCAACTTGAAGTAGATAGTCCAGAGGAACCGATCCACGAGTGGTGTCTTAAATAGAAGTAACAGTTCGAACCAACTTGGATCTGCTGCTATTCCTGGGATCACTCCCCTCGCGGACTGTCCTCAACTCTGACAGTGTTGTCCCACTCGTAACTCTGCACAGTGGACGCTCAAGTTACTGTTGGATGCGTGCGATGAAGCGCAAAAGGAGGCGATGCAGTCATTCTCGATGGGATGCCGAATGCAGCTAAATAGTAGGCCGCGTTTGAGAATACTACTCGTCTCACGCATTTGGAGGCTAGGGGTATATATCTATATCGACGGTGGATAAATTTCTCGCTCTCGGGGGCATATAATGTGCTTGCATCATGGCGGTTGAACGATAAATTACCATTGATAAATACTCTCGTAAAGAGAAACTAATAATGAAATATGGAAACGTCACTACACTGCAACTGCACCATCACTGGCACTCATCAAGGATCCGAGTCCTCTTCACCAATCTTCCTGAAGATTTTGATGTACTTCAAACCAGTCTTGAACCGTTCTATATTTTTATCGCCAGAGTCGGATATCTCTTTCTCGATATCAAAGATTGCGTTCTCCATCTTATCTAGCCTATTATATAGCCTATCGAACTCCTTCTTAAGAGTGTTAAGGCGTGCTTGCTGACTCGCTACCTTGTCGGTTTGATCAAGGCCGTTAAGTAAGTGGCCCAAGACCAAAACTGTTAGTGCTTCAACCAAACTGTCGGCTGGACTAAGATCTGATAACCGGTCACGGCCTATCGCCCAGTATTTCTGCAGTCTCACTATCTGTTCGCGTTCGGCCGGATCAACTTCGATTCTCTTGACTCTGCCGGTACGGCCTCTTGTCCCGTCCATCTTTCTGATCTGCTCTTCACGGTCTTTGATTCGCTGTTCGGCGAGCTCCAGTAGCTTCTTTTGCCACCCATGTGCATCGCTGCGAAGTTTCTGTGCATCATCTAGTTTCATGAAGATAGTCGTGTTTGTTGGCCCATGATATACAGGTTTTTTCACGCGGTTCGTGGACCCCCTGCGATTCTTGGTGGACCACCCGGGCCTCAGAAATGAATCATTCCGCCTACCACTGTTCATTTTAGGGCTGACTTATTCCTGCTCTTTGAATTTGACCGAAGTGTCGTCTTTGCTTTCTTTCCTCATTACGCTATTAGATCAGTGCCTCATTTACGAAAGATTATATATCTCGTACCGAAAGCTGAAAGGCCGCGAGATGCGTGCTCTGTGTCTGTAAGAAGATGGGGAGTTATCTTTGCAGTGGCATGTGAGTAGTATTTATGCCATCTTGTCCGCAAACATAAGTTTGCTCCTCCTGGATGCCTCCAAGTTAGCGAGTGTGCAAAGCTACCACTTTGGGGGTATATCATTTTGCGAAAGATGATTCACCTTTGTCGCAAAGTTCGTTAATCAAGTGTTGGTTGATATCGTGGCTTTGAATATTTGGCCTCCGCCTGAATGACATTGACAATTGCGACGCGTCGGCGTCTCGTGACTGTGCTCTCAGTCTCACGTGCAGTGTAGGATTCTTCGGCAGCAGTTGAGGGCCGTGCTGCTTCTCCCACCCACACCTTCTTTCTTCCTCCCGCCTCTGCATACATTTTTACCTCCTGTTACACTTCCCTCCAAATGGCCTGCTAGACGATTCCTTCCGCTCTTTTGCCTACATACGATGCAGGCCTCCAGCCATGACGAACTGCGCCAGCTATATGACAGACTAAATCTTACAGGCCGAGTCATTCGTGCCGGACAGCACGCACTCTGCGGGGGATGCGCGTATATATGGGAGGCACAGCTAATCCCACGTAGGTCAAGGAGAAGCATCACAGGGGAGGAAGGCGAGAAGGTTGCTGTTAAGGTTATAAGAGAGGTGGGATCGAGTTCGAGCGAGACGATCTTGAAGAAGGTGGGTTTCTCGAGTATTATATAAGCCTTGAGGAAGGGATATGAGGAGCGCGTGGACCTTGCAGTGGACCGGTGGTATTCATGAGAGAAGATGTCTGCGATTCTGCAGCTGAGATGTCGAGCTTGAGAAGCACCTGGGAGAGGGTAGTCAACTATGTGTGTACGATGTATTGTGCATGTCGTCCTGTCATGCGCGGGTCCTCGAGTTGAAGCATGTTTCAGACGCCTACTTTGAATGCTGATTTACTTTCGACTACTACAGCGGCTCATCAGGGAGATACGCGCATGGGCGACTCTACATCACCGCAATGTTCTCCCGTTGCTCGGCTTTGTATATGGGTTTAATCCAGGCAGTCGACTCGCTAGCCTCGTCTCTCCATGGATGCCCAATGGGACCGCCCGGAAGTACCTTGAGAGGCGGAGCGTTTCGGAGCGCGTCCGTGTGGTGAGCTTGCTTCGCGCACTGTTGCCGTATGTGATCTGACTGTCCGCTAGCTAACTGGGGTGGCAGATGGGCTCTGTTACCTGCATAGACACGATGTAGTGCACGGTGATCTGAAGGGTGTGAGTAAATTTGTGTCCAGCTTGTATAACTTTGCTCATTTCGTACGACATATAGGAAAACATTATGATTGACATGAACTATGAGCCAAAGATTGCCGACTTTGGACTGAGCAAGCTGCTAGACGAGGTCACTTGTACACTAACGGCAACGAGTACTGGGAACCCATTTGGCAGTGTACGATGGACCGCGCCCGAGTTGATCTTGCAGCCAGGTGTCACTTTCGAGAGCGATATTTGGGCTTTTGGGATGACGATTCTCGTACGTCTGTCTTCCTTTTCTCACTCGTATAATTCTTCTCGTTTGGGGACGTGACGGGATTGCTGATGTAGTTGTACGACTATACAGGAGCTATTCACAAATGCCCCGCCTTTCTGGCATCTCAAGGGCGATGCTCAAGTCATCATCAGACTCAACAACGGAGAACTACCTTCTCGGCCTGGCTCGAGTTCCGGAATGGACGATGCCCTCTGGGATATTTGCTGCGATTGCTGGAACTCCGACCCTCGGCTCCGACCATCCAGTCGAGTCATAGCGAGAAAGCTGTGGGAACTTGATCTTAGATGCAAACTCATTGCTCGTAAGAAGCGGGGAGCCCCTCCTAGCCCGGAGCGCCAACTAGTGCAACAAGAGTGGGAGGAGGCCACAAACAACAATGGAGTAAAAAGAGAAGACGACGAGGGTAGATTGCGCAAGTCTCCGAAGTTATCCTCGCTGGCAGAACTTTATGGAGACTCACCTCCTTCTCCCGGAGCGACAATACCTATCCAACGAGCGGTCATGCGCCGCAGCATGACACCGGGCACTCCAACGCGAACATCGAGTTCTCATGGTGGTACCATATCGATTTCGTCGTCATCGCGCTCCCGAAGGAGTAGTAGGGGCGATCTTGCGAGTGACCTTGATCCCAGGCGTCTCTTCGCGAGCGGCCATTCTATGTCGGATGGCAATATCTTTACCTCCTTCCAACTCCATGCTCCTAGCGGTGTGATGCGTCGTGCCCAAACAGAGCCCACGGCACTCGATCTATTCTTCGATGATCAATCTGCGGCATTAGCTATGGGTGGAGAGCCCAATTCAATGATTCCGTCAACACCGAGACAAAATGCGGATGCGTCACATAGTTCATTCGGGACGCCTGCGCCTGCGCATGCGTGGACGATGCATGACGCATACGCATACGCATACGGACACGCGACGCCCGCAAATGGGTATGCTTTGCCTCAGAGCGCTGATATGTATGAGAATTCCATGAACGGGCTGGTGAACGGAATGGGACATATGTATGATTCTGCTGGTCTTGCACTTCCCGAGGATTACTCTACCCCTCCCACAGGCTTTGTGACACCCCCAATTGCCTTCTCGACGCCTCCCAATCCATATTCAGCACCACCTTTACCACCTACCTCATACGCGCAGCCGTACCCGCAGTTTGATGCTCGGCAGCAGCATCTTCTCGCGGACACTAGTGGCAGTCTTGGCCTGATAGCACCGACGCAGTTCCTCAGCGGGTTTGACGCTGACGCGATCCAGGCCAGCCGATGGTTACCATCTGACCCTCGTTATAGACATGCTGCGTTCATGAGTGCTTTTCCGTTCCCCATGTATATACAGAACGAGTCTCCCTTTGGCCATCAAGGTATGGGCGACCTTGGTGCGGCATCGCGTGTGCTAGGTCTGGGATATGACCAGACGCCGCCGTATCTTCTACCTCCACCTCCGATTCCGGAAGGTGATAGTTTTGGCTCTGGGTATTCTGCCTCTCCATCCTTTTCCGACACCGCTCTTCCATCGCCCCATGGACTTGGACAATTATTCTTCGAGAACTTTCAGTATGAGCCACATTCCACTCCTCCGACAAACACTTCTCCTTTGCTCTATGGTGATAATCTTTACACTTCCCCGCCTGCTCTTCACCACGATCTCCAGCCAAGTCACTTTGGCACTGAGCCTGGCAACGGATCTTTGCTCTGGCAGCACCCATCGTCGGGCACGGTAGATTTTGAATCTCTACAACGAGGCATTATCTCCCCTGCTTCATCCGACATATCTACTCCAAACTCAACTCCATTGCATGAGGACCTAACGCCGTCGCTATTTGACACTCCGCCCATCAGTGGATTCGGAGACGCGTTTGCGTTCGAGTCAGAAGGTGAAGGTGAAGAACTGGATGGGAGCTTAGCGTTGATCGGGGGTCTGGGACTGGGCGTGTCGGATGACTTTAATATCGCGGCGACTGTGCATGCTCGTCATATCGGCTCCACTGAAGGCACCGGTGCTTCTTCCATCGCTGGACCATCAGAGCGAGAACGCGGTCATGGTCTCGGACAAGGTCGTATTCAAGGCTCGGCACAGAGTAGAGAACGAGGTGATGATGATGGTGCCGAAGAGACGCCGCACGGCAGTCCCCGGCAACTTGAGTTCACAGTGCCGCTTGGTAGAAACGAGGATCCGAGCCTTGGGGCTGGTACATCTGCCGCCGGAGGTGATGTTGGTCAAGTACAAATGCCGCCAACGCCAAGCCTATCTCCCTTCCCTCCGTCATTTCCGCGATGATACGATAGGGTACTCTTGGGGCGATCGTGCTTCGTACTCTTCTGGGTGGTCACGATGATTAGGCGGATGCTCCGGAGAGATACTTTCACCGTATCTTGAGTACGACCTTGGCAGGAGGGCCGAGATTATTCTTATTTACGTGGTGGAGAATATGCTTCTAACGCCATTGCGGACTCGCAGCGTTCCGAGTTCGAGGGAGATGGTGTTTTGTCTAGAATATTCTCGGGATATAACTCGTATCTTTCGTTTATTCTATCTTTTTTTCTATTTACTGCTATCGCTGACACCACGACACTTCGACGTTTTACCTTGCATTTGAACTGGAAGATCCTCGCATATATCTTTTTTATATCAACTCTGGAGTTTTATCTATATCTGATGCTTGTATGTAAATTATAGGAAACTCTCTACAGCAGCTTTGAATATCCTGACCTGTGTCGTCGAATGTGGCGATTACCATATTAGCAATAAGGTTCTAGCACATTCCTTCTTCCCATCTCCTTAAGTCCAGTAATTCGAGTACAGAATGTATCTCGCCACTCATCCGCGTTCTTCAATCTACTACTCAACTCAGCTTCATATATACCCACTTTGCGCATCAAGAGATAATTATTCGAAAATGGCAGAAGAACCCAAGGAGAGGACCTACACGTACTTTGACATCAACAAACGCGACAAACCGATCGGCCGTATCGTATTTCAGCTTTATAATGATGTCGTACCAAAGACGGCTGAGAACTTCCGTAAGCACGCGTTTTCGTCGATTCCTTAGAGAGCGGTTGCTGATGGTTGGATGATCGTTTGGGTGATGAATAATGGATTGGACGCTGTTTTCGTTACTGTGTTTGTGGTTGGTGTTGGTGAATGGGCGCGTGCTGTGTAGGGTGCTTGTGTACGGGAGAAAAGGGTGTTGGCCAGTCTGGCAAGCCGCTTTCGTATCAGGGTAGTAGGTTCCATCGGGTCATTCAAGGGTGCGCCTTCCCTTCCGATCGTTATATGGTATGAGGCGTCTGACATTGTTCGATGGTAATTCACTTGCATGGGTAATGCACGACACTATGTAAACAGGTTCATGATCCAAGGTGGCGACTTTACCACTGGTAATGGGACTGGAGGGGAATCGATCTACGGAGAGAAATTCCCGGATGAGGCGTTTACTGTAAAACATAGTAAACCGTTCTTGCTTTCTATGGTGGGTCATTCAAGCATGCGAAGCGAAGGTTACGACAAAGCTAAATGCTGGGCTTTCATTTGGTGCGTATGCTCGTAATGATGGGGTCGTTAACATAGGCAAATTCGGGCAAAGACACGAACGGTTCACAGTTCTTCATCACTGCCAATGTGACCCCGCATCTCGACGACAAGCACGTTGTGTTCGGAGAAGTGGTCACGGGGAAGTCTGTAGGTACGATCCCACTTGGGTACTACTTTTGAACCGGATCAGGAGTTAACTTCATTTTGTAGTGCGACAGATCGAACATCACCCTACGACGAGTGAGGATGTTCCGACTGTACCGTTCACTATCACCGCTTGTGGACAGCTGCCGCCCGATGATCCATCTGTAACCGGTCCCAATAAGCCTGAAGAAGGTCCTAACAATACTCCGTTATGTTGGAGAATACCGAGAGCTGATGAGGATCGTATATTTGCTACAGATCCCTATGAGGACTACCCAAAAGATGACGCGCGCGAGACTGACAAACCAGAGGTGTGCCTAGAGATCGCGACCAAACTCAAGGCGCTTGGAAATACCAAGTTCAAAGCAGGTGATATTGAAGGGGCGTTAGAGAAGTGGCAAAGTCGGTTTGATTTTTTCCTTTCGTTTCAGTGATCAGAGACTGAACTCCTCTTGCTTCTCCGTAGAGTCGATCCGGTACCTCGACTGGAAGTCAGACCTTTCAACAAACCCGAAGAGCTTGAGCAAGCACTTTTGGACCTCCTAGGATCAGTGCTCATCAACGCAGCGCTTGCAGCGCATAAACTCGGAGGTGTCGATAACGAGCACTTGGCGGTCGAGTACACTTCACGTGCACTCGACGACCTCAAATTGCAGCCCGCAGAGAAAGGTATGTTTCCTTCCTCTCTACTACAAATTTCTATCTAGAATGAAAATGAAACGGTGAACTGACCCATTGGTGCCTGTAGCTAAAGCACTTTACCGCCGTGCGATAGCCCGATCAGCCGTACGCGAGGAGGAATTCGCGGAAAGGATTTGAAAGAGGCTCTGGCGATTGTCCCTGGGGATGAAGCTATCCAGAGAGAACTTGCGCGTGTCCAGCAGGTTAGGAAGGCTCAGCGTGAGAAGGAGAAGAAGGCCTTCAAAGGACTATTTTCGTCTTAGAAATGTACGCTGACGGCGAGATACGACGGGTAGGACCAGAGATCATAAATCACGTTCGGTGGGATGGTGAATCTTGAAGTGGTGCTTTGTTGTATGTTAAGTATGACTTTTTGAGGAAGTGTGTTTAAGGAGTGTATCTATGTCCACGGAGTTTTGAGTTAGGTGGCCCGCTGAAAGACGGCAATCGTTGCTTTGAGCTGACTATCATCCGAACATTCAGAAATTGGCGCCCTCTGTTTTGTATCTGCATTTGATTTTGGGATCCCCCAGTCTGGCACGACCGGTTCCATCTCTTCAGCACACGAGGAGACAATCCACTTCCGAACGGCCGATTCCTGAGCGAAACGAAAGAACACGTAAGAAACTCATAACAACATGGACATGGACGAACGATACGAGCAAATGGAGATATGATCAAATGGGTCGAAGCACAAGAAAGATCAGTTCATGCGGCATGCAGCATGATGTATTACGTACATTCTATCTCCGAAATAACCAAGGAATATATTCATAGTCAACAACACTGTGGCTTGACACCCGCATGCATATGGTCGACTACTACTGGTCAGAACAGGCACCGGAACTCGTGTTTTTAATAGAAGACTTGCGCTAAGAAGGCTGACGAGAGCATTATCGTTACAACCGGATTCAAAGACGAGTCAAGCCTCACCGACGCACCGTCCGACTGACTGATTGAAAACGATTTAACTATATATTGCAATAATCGAAATCGCGCATAGAAGAATCATGGACCCTTCGTTGGGAGCTTATTTACTGTACATACTGTACTCCATTTCTTTTTCTTTCGTGAGTGCGTGAGTATTTCTCCAAAGAAGCCTTAGGCGGTGTGAGCTTCCCGCATGAGAATATTTTCTCCGTTCGCATGCCCTTTGCCCCTTTCGAATCTCTCGGTATCTCTATTTTAGCACGGGATGTGCAAAGAACCCTAATTAGACTATGATCAACGTTTCGATACTTTCGTGTGCATAGCATGTGCGACTAGTCCCGTCCTCTCGGCACAAAATACATGCTGCTTCTCGATCTCGACGGAGTTTTTTATGAAATGGACGTGCAAGGAAAGGAGCGTATAATATAACGAACGACGTGTCTATACAATTTAATTGTATGACATATTACTACTGACGAGTAGATACTACTACTATGATAAGCGAAGTTAAGGAAAGGCGTGGTTTTAATGAATTCTACTCAGTGTTCTCAGAACCTCCATCCACCTGCAAGACCCATGACATTATCGGGATCATACTGCGCTTTAATGTCCCTCAAACGCGGCAAATTATCTCCATAGATTCTTTCCAGATCCGTTCCCGCAATGGCGTAATTCCCATACAAATGAGCGTCAGCGACGTCCTGGCCTTCCGCAATCGCAGCTTCTTCAATGGTCTGCGCGCTTTGTCGGATAGCGTCTTGGAAATAGCCGTCTGCTGAGGGGGCGAGCCAGGCGTAGTACAAGTTGAGAGGATAGAGGGCTTTTTCCCTGTTGGGGGGGTAAGCCGAATCGGAACCGTGTGAGAAAAGCGTGGGCATGAAGGGCTCGACGTCGTAGGAGATGAAGGCTCCTGTTGCGAAGACGGATGTAATGTTGGAACCAACAGACTACACGAATAATGGATGCTCAAAGTCAGATCAACAGAACGCGGAAGTCTGGGAGTTATGCTGACCTTCAACTGATCTAGAATTACATCCATCAGAGACTCGCTGTAGTTCGTGACGGAAACCGTGTGGAATGCTCCACTAACAACAGCCGAGAACCGCTTGAGAAGTCATAGGCATATATCGTAGATAAAGACGTACCGTAAGCCGTTAGTGAGCTGAGAAGGAGTCGCCTGAATGAGGGACACGAATGACCTTGTAGAAACGTCTTTTGAAAAGTGTGGGATATCGAGAATCTCATCAAAGATGCCAGCAGGTGGTTCGGGACCATCATAGAACATGTTCAGTGTCACTCCGGGCTAGACAGTGTAAACCTCATTAATAGATTGCCCAGAAAGAAATGGATTGAACACAAATACCAGGCCAGTCAATGTGTTGAACTCAGAGATGATGGCTGCCTTCGGGTCGGTGACACTGTTATGGAAGTTCGATGTGGCCTTCGAAACTTTCTCGATTTGATCACCAGTGAATATCATGAGACCGCCCCAGACCTCCGTCTGCGGGAAAGTCTTAAGTGTGAATTTGGTGACAATACCCTGAGACGAGCAAACGAGTGAATCATGATGAATAGAATGATTGCCCAGGCGGCATGGTAAACACAACTTACGAAGTTGTTGAAGCCACCCTAGTAAAGCGGGAGAAGACAACGTGAAACGCGGCAATGTATTAGCCATGCCATTTTCAAGAATGAAGAAAGAGCTCGGAGCTTACTCGAAGACCGAAGAAGAGATCGTCGTCCGATGGAGTGACCGTGGTAACCGTACCGTTGGGAAGAACAAGTTCATATCCTTGAATCGTATCAATAGTTAATCCGAATTGGTTCGTCTTCCAAGAGTATCCTGAAAACACCGGATATATTAATATTAAGGGCATGTAATTAGAACTGAACTGAAATGGAAGCCGAGTAATGGGCGATTGAACATACCTCCGCCAAGTGTGAAACCCGCAACTCCGACACCGGGGACACGTCCACCAACGACGTTAACATTGTACTGTTCCAAGGCTTCATAAACAGTGTCCCACACGAGACCGGCTCCCACATCTGCCGTGCCGGCATCCGCGTTGTACACAACGTTGTTGAAACGCGTCATCGTAATATGCACACCTTCGGTCGAGGAAAATCCTCGATTCGGAGAATGACCTCCGCCCTTCACCTTATTGATAGGCGCGAGCAGGGTAATTCAGTCAGTCAAGAAAATCCCTCTTGTGCAGAAGTTCGAAACGTACAGAGAATGGTGACCTGTTCTTGGCGACGACTTGAAGCTAAGCACATATTCTCGTTAGCGCCGCACATGAAACGAGCTAAAGCACACAAGACATTACAATTTTTCCGACATCTTCCGCGCTGCCAGGCTCGACGGAGCAAGCGGAGCTCTGGGTACTCGAAGATGCCCAGTGCTTGATCCCGGAAGTATACGCAATCTGTACTTTATTGGAATGGTCAATGCAGCTGCATTTGTGATTGGGAGTGATGAAAACATACACGGATAGTAAACGTCTGACGCGTCGGAAATCGCATCTTCAATTTCTTTGCAGACAGGCACGAACTCCAAAGAGCGCGTCCGTATTGTCGAGCCCATTACGCCTGCTAGAGTACCCAGCATAATGGGTGCCAGAAGAATGAGTCCCAATGATCTTTTTGTGGCGGCCATTGCAAGGTGAAAGGAAGGAAAGTACTCTTGCCGGGGGATGAGGAGGCGAGGCTACTAGTCTGTCTTGTCGACTCATTACTTTATATTTCCACCCACTCGATCGCCCGGAAATGCGACGCAACGGTAGCCGAGCGTAAAACTGAAACGAGGAACGAGTAAAATTCCTCATATGGGTTCATTGTTCTACTTCGAAGCGAGCCTGCAGGATACCCTCATCATAGTCAGGGTCTCAATCGAGTGATTAAAGTAAGAACAGAAGCGAGGTTTGGATTGCAGTTCCCTGTTTGTGAAGATCGGCCTTTGAATGGTAAAATCGGCGATAATCACGGCGATGTCTAGTCTTTGCTAGGGTCGAAGCACTGACCCATCCAGCGCGGTAGGACCCTGGCATATCCTCCTAGAGGATTCCCAAAAAATCCGGATAAAATTTGGCCAAATTTGGCTGGAGGGCTGCCCAAATCCGGATACTTTGGGCCCCAAAATGGGTACAAGCTTCTCCAATTATCCGGATACAGGTGCGGTAAATGGGTAGAGGCCTGCCCCACAGCCGGATATTGGTGGACCGGATCACTTGATTCAGACAACACTGACCTGCTTACCTAGAGGAGCTTGGTCAATATCTAGAATTACACCTACAACTAATGAAAATAAGGGAATTTCATGTTTACACTTGCGCCGCGCCACGCTTATAACACCAAAAAAAGGAAATTTGGTGCTGGCAAACTTGGGGAGGGCTCCCCGAAACTCCGGATATGCAATGTCTATTTTGGATGATCGTTCACCCAAATCCGGATACCGCGGGCCCGTAAGTGCCCGCGCGAGCCGGATACAGACCCCCCTCTCAGGGGGGAACCCTCTATAGGGATATGCCAGGGTCCTAGCGCGGTGTACAAGTAGCCAGCCCGCGCTGGTCGATACGACGTCAAAGTTTATTCTTGCAAATCACGAGTCAATTTTCTTGAAACCCTTGTTTGTTTAGCATCTGCTCGTGTGGCTACGCGTCATTGAGCATGGCAAAGCACGACAGATAGGCGCCGATCAAGCCGACCATGTATTTGAGAAAAGGTTCCGCTGTCAGAGATTGAATGTCGAGCTCATCCTGGGCGCCGGGAACGTCTAGCCGGAGAACACCTGGGGTGCTCAATGCAGCAGCGAGGTTGACTCCTGTGTGTAAGAAAATTTCCACAGCCTATCGCATTCGAGTAGCTTGATCATATATATGTCAAGGGGTATAGAGCTTGAAGTTCTCGAAGTCGAAGCAGTGAGCACACGAAAACATAGGATAAACGAGGAAGAACAGACGTTTTTGACACCATTCACCGCACCGGATTATCGCACGATGAAGGGGACAGAGGACTGCAACACACCCTAAGACGGCGGAGAAAGCAGCGGTGGGAAGAAAAACCTAGCAGATCTTGGTATGAAAGCCAAGAATGGAATCCAGCGAGGTACGCGACAACGCGCTAGGTCCGAATCACTTATTCCCATTATAGAGCTTTGAATTTTTCCCCGAAGCCTATTCCAAAGTCAGGCGCAAGAGCAGGCTGTCGCACGAAGTGTTGTGTATGTATGGTGCCGTCCATCTGTAATTCATACCCAGCAGTGTCTGAGAGTTCCGGTCTTCCAATATCACCTTGAGCACGCAGTTTCCCTTCCATGTCGATGCGAAAAGGGGATAATCTGACTCCGAACGCTGTTATGATGGCGCGATGCTGCATGCAAGAAGGTGCGACTCTCTGCGCTGCCACTGGCACTGTAGCATATCATCCACACGTGACGAGCTTCCTTCTGCTGCTTGCAATGTTACATAATCGTTGACACCAAGCCAAGAATTCTGCTTCTTATTTCAATCAGTTCAATTCGATTCAAATAACACAGTAAAATAAAGCGCCGAGCGCATCAAGCATCCTTCAAGCACGGATCCGAGAAAAAAATGCGGAACACTTTCTTCACGAGACTTGCATGGTGCCAGGACCAATATTAACGCCGAGTTTACCGTTGTTTGACCATTGACTCTGCTGGCTGCGAACTCACCGGCAGAGGTACTACTTATTCAATGGCAGTACTATGAAGAGATCCCCTAGAAACGATCATGGTAGTGTCGGCCTTGACTGTCGTCTGACACCGAGGAGCCGTCCTGCTGCTCCTCAGCCGGGACGGCAGTACGAGGGTAAGACGTCATAGAGTTGTCGGATGCCAAGTCTCACCGAATGCAAGCTACTGTGTCAGTTAATAACGGTGCGCGCATGTATCACTTATCTACTGTACCTACCCCTAGAACTTCCAACCACCTGCAAGACCCATAACATTATCCGGATCATACCGTGCCTTAATCTCTCTCAACCTCTCCAAATTATCACCATAAATCTCTTCCAAGTCCGTTCCCGCAATAGCATAGTTCCCATACAAAAAGGCATCTTCGAGGTCTTGCCCTTCCGCCAACGCCGCCTCCTTTATAGCCTGCGCGCTTGTCCGAATTGCGTCTTCAAAGTACTGGTCATGTAGGGGAGAGGACCAGGAGTAGTATAAGTGGAATGGGTTAAAAAGTTTGTCACGTCGAGGAGGATAGGCGGAGTCGGAACCGTGTGAGAAGAGAGCGGGAATGAATGTTTCGATGGTGTGTGTTATGAATATACCTGGGTCATTGAGTGATGTTAAGTTTGAACGGACGAACTGGCGGACAAGTTTTAGCAATCATTTGGTAAACAAAGGCAGATAGAGGGAGGTAAGGGAAATAGACCAACATTCAATTGATCCAAGATAACTTTCATCAGTGTTTCAGTATAATTCGTCACCGAGACCATTTGGAACGCTCCGCTACGCGTAGGATCGGTTCGGAAGTGAAGATTGAGTAATTGAGTAGAATAATCACTTACCGGAGGCCGTAAACAATGTCCGATGGAGGCGATCGTACCAAAGACGCTAGCGAACGCGTCGATACATCCTTTGAGAAATGCTGGATACCGAGAAACTCGTCAAATATGCCAGCCGGCGGTTCGGGACCGTCATAAAACAAATTCAGAGTCACTCCTGGCTGAACACGAGGCAAGAACATAGCTTCATCAGCGACACGGTTTCAGAACACAGGATTCTAAAACGTTAGCTACCAATCCCAAAAGCATATTGAAATCGACTATAACAGAGGCCTTCGCATCGGTGACGTTTTGGAAGTTGACGGTAGCTAATGATAACTTCTCGAATTGATCCCCGGTAAATGTCATGAGACCCCCCCAGACTTCTGTCTGAGGGAATGTTTTGACTGTGAACTTTGTGACAATGCCCTGAAGCATCCCCGTGAAAGTTTAAACGTGCAAGTGAGAGCGAAGTGAGTAAATCAACTCCATCGAAGCAACTGAAGAGCAATGCTGTTTCTTACAAAATTATTGAATCCTCCCTGAGAAAGAGAGTGACGTTTATTAACGGAGTAAGCCAACAACATTACAAGATACAGAGGAAGTCAAGACATACTCGAAGACCAAAGAATAAATCCTCGTCGGATGGTGTGACCGACGCGACCGTTCCGTTAGGAAGAACAAGCTCGAATCCTAGCACCGCATCAACAGCCAACCCATACTGATTCGTCTTCCAAGAGTACCCTGTGGTCGGAGATAAAGCAACACCAGAACTTTAAGCGATGCAGTCGACATAGAATAGAATTATTCACATACCTCCCCCAAGTGTGAAGCCAGCGATTCCGACACCACGTACTCGCCCACCGAGGATGCTGACATTGTATGGTTCTAGGGCTTCGTATACGTCGTCTCCTGCGAGTCCGGCACCTATAGAGGCTGTACCACTGTCCGCGTTATACACAACATCTTTGAAACGCGTCATCGCGATGTGCACGCCTTCGGTCGACGAGAATCCTGGGTTCGCAGTGTGCCCGCCTCCTTTTACCTAGTTGACAAGTTCCAAACGGCCCGTCTGATTAGCTTAGTGGATCCTCGCTTATATAGTTTGATACATACCGCGAATGGCGTTCTATGCCTAGCGATAGCTTGAAGCTGAAGGCGTTGCCTTGTCAATAGTTGGTTGGAAGGATGTCAGAAGATGGAACGCACTATATTCGCAACATCTTCCGCAGTGCCTGGTTCGACAGAGCAAGCGGAGAATTGGGTGCTCGAAGACGTCCAGTGAGAAATTCCTTCTGCATACTCTACATTCACTTTATCAAACTGGTCAGTGTATATGCTTCGCATGGCTAAAAGAGACTCTTGACATACGGGGATAGTTGACATCTGACGAGTTAGAAATCGCGTCCTCAATAGCCAAGCAAACTGGTACGAATTGTAATGATCGCGACTGGACGGCTGAGGCACCTGCACCGGCTACGGCAACCAGCAGAGAAGAAACAAAGAGACAGAGATTCGAAGTCCTAAGGGCGGAAGGCATTGCGAGGTGCAATGCTGTTGGAGATTATACGTTGGCGAGCTTTTGATATTCCCTCGAACCTCAGCGTAAACAACTGTTTATTAATACGTCGTCACAGATGACAGTGCCAAGCAGGAAATCGCGGTTCACGCAGAAGAATATATTCTTAGCAAGCCGGAAGGGGAGTAGACTCAGTATTCGTCAAATCTTTGACGACGAGAGCAAAGGGAAGAGCTGGGGCGTCTTTGAGTCGCCAGTCATGTGTTGCCCATCTGATGTCTCACTAATATTGGCTCGTCAGGGGCACCGCATCTTTGCTGCATTATCCGCCTGTCTCACTGCACAACCGAGGCTTCTAGCATGCGACGCACAATGATTCTTTAAAAGACATCACTGGTGGCTCAAGTCCACATACGTAAATGTCAGCTCTTGTCACTGCAATTGTGCGCGCATCTTGCACTAGTTGATCCGCCGAACTGCAGAACGCTACAAACATCCTTCGTAACTGCGTGGCATGCGAATAATGAGAATCGACTCAGGAAATCGATTTATACGGTTCACTGGAAGTTGAACACATATGCGGCATCCGGTCTGCTAGTATTCCTTTCCCGGAATATGAGATTCCGCATCACGTCAGATCACATCGCAGAAGAAAGATCGCTAGTTCTGACATCTTCAGGAAGTAGAAACCACAAGATATGAAAGGCCAATAGCGGGAGTCTGCGCTGCCAGTTATGCAGTGGATTCTGACGCCTCAGCGATGCTCCCGATGGTAGTCTGAATAGCATAGAAATGGCGTATAGGAGACAACCCAGCAGTACTTGTTTACAAGAACACTCTTATCCAGGAGTTGGTTTGTCAGCCCAGCAGTCTAGATCAGCTTCCTGCCACGTAAATATTCTCTTGGTTTGGTCAAGCGAGCTGCAAGACACAGAAGACCTGACGATCAATTGACATTGACCGGAAGCCAAATTCGGAAATGCGGGGATAAACACGTGACTTAGTGCTATATAGTTATTTGTCATCAAATAAGACTTTCTGTCTTTGGCAATGCAGGAGGAAAGCAAGAGGCCGAACACAGTCAACGCGTTCCCGTCCATCCACCCCGCCTATCCGTCAACATGGTCAAAAGTGAGTTGGGTCTGTCTTCATAGAGGTGGCCTTGTTTCTGATGGCCCGTTTCTGTAGTCTATAAGCCTGGAAAGGTAAATGCCATGCGCTCGCGCTGAGAACAACCGTTTACAAGATTATGTTATTCCTCACGGTCAGATCGCAATTGTACTGCAGGGCCGCCAGGCTGGCAAAAAGGTCGTTGTCATCAAGCAGAATGACGAAGGAACCAAAGACCGCCCCTATCCGCACGCCATTGTTGCCGGTATTGAGCGCTACCCGCGCAAAGTAACTCGGCGTATGGGCGCAAAGAAGCTGGAGAAGAGAAGTAAGGTCAAGCCGTTCATTAAGGTGTGTAGAGCGCCCATCCTCCCCTTGAAAAGGAGGTATGCTAAGCTCAGGATGACGAATGAAGGCTATAAACTACTCGCATCTCTTCCCGACTCGTTACACTCTTGAATTGGAAGGGCTAAAAGGTGTCGTCAGCGCGGAAACGTTCAAGGAACCATCTCAGCGTGAGGATGCTAAGAAAGTGGTGAAGAAGTTGCTTGAGGAGCGGTACACCAGTGGAAAGAACAAATGGTTCTTCCAGGCTCTTCGAGTGCGTTCTCAACTTGGTCTGTTATTTGATGCCATAGACTGACATTGGTCGATAGTTCTAAGCCCGGAATGGCTTGGGTACCGCTTTCTTCTTCTCATAAAATTCCTGATATGTATATCTCATCCAGCGTATGATGCTATGCAGCTACATGTTCCTTTATTAGCAACATCTTTTTTTCGATATGACGAGCATGATAAACGCAGAATTCATATCTGGCCAAATTGAAGTTTGTCTGTCGGAACCTCCCTTACCTCGGAATCACGAATAACGGGTCATGATGCATAATCTTCGCGGACTCACGAGCTTCGTTTCTTGGGAAGGGAAGCATTCACTGACTGATTGTTGCTTCGTTTTTCCCTATTCGCTTTCTCGATTGCGCAAATACCGACGACGTAATCCAGCTTAGCTCGGGAGTTTCCAAGCCGAAGCAATGTTGCGCTATGTTTGGTGGCTACTGTGCCAGTCCTTGGGTCCTACAATCAAAGATCTCATCTGTTCTTAGCCTCAGATCTCGTGATGATTGACGTGGAGAAAGTGTTGGCTAGGTTGTTAGAATACGACTGTGGTGGTGTGCCTGCACCTCCGTCATCAATGGCAGTCCGAAGAGGAAGGTAGCAGCTGGATAATTTCCAGCAGTTCTACTTTGGGAGCAAAGTGACCGGGTAAAACGGGAACCATGAATAGAATCAAAGTTAAGGGAGGATATCTCGACGAGGGAAATTCGTAAGATCTGACCTCGGAGGACGCAGCAAAGGAACAGATGGATACCTTGACGATGACGAGCCTAAATCTTCTTACTTGGTCATTTAGCTTAGCGATCCAAATAAAATAAATTCTCCTGATTCACATTTCACTCCCGACCCCGACACAACTCGGGATACTGCACTGTCATCTCTGGTATGCAATGATCCACAATACATCGCAACCTTTTTGATCAACAGCAAGGAAACATGGGACTCGGATCATTCATCGTTGGTGGTAGCCAACATATCCAGGTCCGTCGGGCCTGGCCTGTCTCGCCGGACGCTTTCTCCATTCGTGGATTAATCGAGCGCACTCCTTAGCCAGACTTGCCAGATCTTCACCCCTTCGGTCCAATACGTCGTCCACGAAACCACCTTCACTCCCTTTCTTCACAACTACCAGAGGTACATCTCAGACATGCAATGCAAAGCGCAATTATTTTGTCAATTCAACGTACCGCAGATGCGAAATCTATCTGTATCGTTTTCTTCCCCTTCATCGTCTGTGAACAGTACGATGTGATCGCGGAGTCGCAGGCTCGAATTCTTCTCTGATAAATTATTGCTATAGTGATTCTGCCCTCCCGGAATGATAGCAAACTCACCCTCAAAGAGCGGTTTGAACTCAGGTCTTGTGTTAGCGTAGACCTGCTTAAGTTCTTCGAGCCCATTCTTTGAACGGGGTAAGGCCTCGTTCATATAACTAAGTTGGTGGGTCGCTCGGAGGTGTGTTATTAAATCTTTATCTTTATCATTTCTCGGTGTCGACCTAAATTTTTGCCGCTTCGTCGGCATCGCAAGCGGCGAGTGTCTACTATTTTGCGGTGTCGAGGATACGGTTTAAATGGGCGAACGGCGATTAAAGAAGAATACAAGTTACAACAGTTTCTCTGGCCCCTTTAAGAGACAGAGATCACCCACTTTGCTCGTCAGCCGAGTGCAAAGGTACGGCTCAACGGAGTAGCGTTTTGACAGAGAACCATTGGCAGAGTCATGGAACTTTGCCCATTCGATGTCCGTATAACAGGACTAGTCCAGATAGCAAATGCAGAGCGGCGCCAGCCGGTAAGATACGTATATACGAGACCACTCTTTTAAAACATCGCAATTCCTAAGCAGGGTGTTCCAAACTTGAACGGACCGAGATGCCATATATTCCCGATGAAGAAGCCAACAGGATAGCACGAGTGTAATTTCAAATGGCCGAGTATTTAATGTCCATTGCATTCAAGATCGGTGTTGTATCATGAACCCAAGTCGATAGGAATATTTCGTGCTCGTTGAAGGAATTGAGCTACTTTGCTCATATAGGGTCGGAGTCACCAGATAAATGTGGGCATCGCTCGTTGTTACTGGTCTATCGGAATAGCCTCGCGAGCCCCAGCGTTGAAGAGTTGGAAGTCCGGCCTCGAGAGTCAAAGATGATCACTGAAGGGGTGTATCGGTACTGACCCTAGGCGTGGCAGCAAAAGATCAGTGGCGGGTTGAAGAATGAAGGCCTGCCCTAAATACGATTGTTTGGTCCCCAATCGAAACACATCGACTTCCTCCTATACAGAGTAGCCTGGAGTCTCTACGATGCACAGGATAGGTACTTTGGACCCGCGATAACCAAATATTCTCAGAATCTGGGTCTGGCCTGACAATTCCTAGTCCGCTATGCACGTTCACCATCGTAAGACTTGTGAAACTATCTGCAATGAATCTGACGAACGGCCTCCTCCCGGATGGTCTCAGCTCGGGATCGTATCGCTGGTAGAGTGACTTTGAAGGAGAACCGACTCGGAGTACGCCTAGACACCCTGCGTGCAGGTACGATTTTCTCATCCTCAAGGTGAACGCGGGTCTGGCTTGTTTTGTGTAGGAAAAGAGTAGGGTTGTGTTTGGTGTCCGACTTGCTTTCCGTTGGTATCATCGTTGCAATGTTACCGCAAGGCATTAGGTTCTATATTACATAACATAACAGCTTTCAATGGCTGTGCTTGCTGACTAAGTCTGGACTTCAAATTGTACTGTTTCTGAAACCACACCAAATACGGAAATAACATCTGCAGTGGTTTGCGTCCTCATTGTGTGCCACAAAATTGCTTTGGCAATGTGGAGGTGTTGAGAGATAAAAGCAGACAAAATATCACCTCCCGCAACATCTGCACTATCTCGAAGTAAAGAGAAGGGCCGTTCTAGACGTAGAAGGGGAGTTCTTTAGCTTCCGGTTCATCACATTAGGCAAAGCCGCGGTAGAGGAAACCAGGATTGTACTTGCTGATGCTATAATCCGGGCTTCATTGACTTTCAATACAAGTTCAAGTATTGCCAATATGGGCAAAGGGTGGCTGAATTGGGGTACAGATACAGGTTATGATTATGAAGACTTTTCTGAACAGTACTAGTGTCGTTCCAAACTCGCGACCTCCAATGCGAGTGGTGAAATAGCCCTGAGAAGAGCAGTACTGCGTGTCGTAGTTACCATTCTCGACACTTTGCATACGATGGATGCTACTTCGGTATGTCCTGCTGGACCTCACAGGACATACATATATGCTTACATTTCTGACCTGAGCAGAAATACAAAAAGGTCGTGGTCGACAAGCTAAAGACTTGCGTAGAGAAAGTCGACAGATGGATAGAAGATTTAGAAGTTATACTCAATGATCATGATCATGATAACGATCCAGGACTATGAAAGGCACGGATAGACATTATCTCAATTGCTGCAATCCTATAGTTGAGTGAGTACTTTATGTCGTGCATTGTTGATGTAATGTAATGTGTCATCGCTCATTTCGGTATGATCGATGCGATCCGTAGCATATAGTCACCGCAGTCTCACTTTCGTGCCACCTCAGTCTGTCTAAAACTTCCACCACAGACTGAGGTGAGCATCTCCTTTCTACTTGTTATGACTCTCATATTAATGCCCTGTAGTGATACATTTTGTTATTTATTCATCAGGTATAATGGAGTCTGTCTAAAACTTCCACCACAGACTGATGCTGATGGTAGCGGCGCTGGGGTTGTGTTAGAAGGAAATAGACTGATTGCCATTCTAGGACATATCATGGCTGATGCAGGATTGGCACCCGATCGACGATACCATACACGATTCCGCTACTGCCCATTTGGGTCAAGAAGGGCAGACCACCTACCAGTACCTTCCTGCAGGAATTGCCAATGGGCATGGAGACAAGCCTGGGAATGTGCACAAGACATACTGGAGGAAACAATGGGAATAATCGAACGAACAGAACCAATCACAATTCGAACCAACTATGGATACTCGCCACACAGGACACAACATCAAGCACTCTACAACCACTACCTCACAGCATTCGAGAACGAAGTGGTAGTTTGGTCTGGAAACGAAGAAACGTATTACGCTAATGCCACAGCCACAGCATGGATCTGTCGATCCCCACATGTCGAAGAATGCCACAGGGCGGCGATACAGGTTACATGGCCACTGACACTTGACGCCCCAGAATATCTCAGGCATGTAAGGGACACGACAATGGGACAGATCGTGAGCGGCTGGAGGGGCACACTGGAGGGAACAATCCTCATTAGCGGATGCTTCTCGAGCACAGGGATCGACGGAGCGATCGCCACCTTCTTGATCGGCAGGAACACCGAGACCGATGAGATCATCATCCCCGATGGATACGACCGAGGAATATTCTACCGGAACCCCACATTCTACCCCGGACTCAGTACCCGAGATCCAACGATCGAAGGAACCCCATCGGAACAGGAACGGCACGTCATTGGATGGATCCAGGAACAGAACAGGAGGGGATCTCCGATGAATACAGACAGCTCGGCATCGGAATGGAGCTACACCCGGAACCTTCGAGAACTCCGAGAGCACCGGGGACAGGAATAGCAGACGGGTTAGCTCGGAGGTGTACAGCCACAGGATTGGCAGAAGATGGCGTCATCATTAGCACTCGACAAGGACCATATGGAGAAGAAGGATCTAGAAGGACGGAACGGAACTCGACGGAATTGCGGGGTTCCGCACAGCCACTGGATTGGCTAGTGGCTGTGCCGACGAAGCGTTGGGGCGGTGCTGCGGATAAACGGATCAGGTGACGGACTTTCTAGAAAGTATATAAGTAGCGAGCACTGCCACCAGAAGTTCCTTAGCGAAATTCTTTTGTATTGCCTACGACTTCTTTGTACTGCCACTTAGTCGCCTTAGGCACCACTCTAATCTAACTTAGGTATCTAGTGCACGGCTGGTCCCTCGACCCCTACTAGTGCCTTATTGTTTACCCGACTATCCCTATCTCGCACTTCCCCACGATCAAGATAGCTTCTCAAGATCAGCGGAGTGAGTGGACTCGTTCTGGTGCGTCGATCTGGGGGCTCTGCACTTGGCCTTTCGCTCGGCCCTTGCCAAGCTGAGGGAATGCCAAGCGCCGATCCCTGATCTGCTTATAGCGATCCGCACTGGTCCTAACATGAGAATTTCGCTCCAATCCTGGGTCTCCCCTACTTGCATGCGATGGATGTAGCCCCCATCTATCGATGTAAGTATAAGGGACTCCTGGGAGGGTTCTATTTAGCGCATGTGATTTTGCTAATGGTGGTACAGTGTCTATACCCCCGGTAGCACGCGCATATCAGGTTTGGTCCGCCTATAACCGAACCTTCTTCCGATTCGAACGACTTCTTTGCAAGGCGCAGAAGTTAATCAAGTTCTATATCGGTAAGCAACTCCCTAGCTTGTGGGAACCCTACCGGTTGCCTTGGACGTCCGCGGTGGAGTATTACGAGACTGCTGCGGAAGAAGTGGCTCAGCTGCCACGCCGGTTGGAACAGGCCCGGAACGCCCTGGTGAAAGGAGACCACCTGAACTGGAAGATTTGGGCAGTCGACACACCAGACACTCTCGAAGACTTCCTACACTACTTAAGCGAGTACGGCGAACACACCTACACCCTCCAAGAACACTGCACACTCCTGCACAACATCCTAGTCTACGTTCAAAGAGCCGAAGACAAATGCGTTCAGGAATTGTGCAAGAAATGGCACTTAGGGAGGCCCTTCTTCTCTACCTCCTCTCTCTCGCCGCGAGCATCATCATCGTCATCGTCATCTTCGGCTGGTCTCCGATCGTTCTTCTGTTTCGATCCGCTACACGTTCAGCTGCCACCTGGCCCACCCATCTTCGCCAACGCGCGGTATCAACGTCCCTCGGAGCAATCTTCCAAGTCGGATACTGTATTGGAAGGATTACTGGCCGCCTGGCACCCCGCGAACATACCTCTCTGGAACAGCTATACCTCAGGATTTCTGGAGTCGGAGCAGTACTTGAACAAACTGCACATCGGCTGTCTCGAGAGGTGGGCCGCTACGGGCACGACATCAGGCATATGCGACGAATGCTCGAGGATGGCACGAACATGGTGGCGCAAACCGACCAGAGAGATGCAGATATCATGGAGCAACTCCAAGCGATGAGGTCGCTCCTGGAATCGGTAAGGGACGTTGCACGGCTATTCGAAGGATACATGGAGAGACGAGTCACCGCCTGGAACAGCTTCCACACCAGCTGGGTCGACATGCGCCATCTACAGGCAGTCCGCTGGCACGAGCAACAAGTGTCCCAGCAGACGATCCAAGCCCAACACGTCACGATGGCTCAACGGACGGAGACGAACTCCCAGGAACTCGAAAGGCTAGCGGCGCGTCTCAGCAGCGTGGAAGGCATGGTCAGGAGCATCCACCGGGCGGTTCACCAGGAGGAAACGGAAGACTACGAGGCAACGACGATCATTCAGCGGGCCCATCAGATCTTCGACTTGGTCGACATGCACGCGGTCACCGACAGAACTGCCACTGAGGGACGCCTGGACGAGATTGACCAAAATATCGTCAGCCTCCTACAGCGAGTGGACCCTCAGAACTTCTTCGCCGGCAACCGCACTTCACCAGCACTGGTACCAGTCACCGAGCGACACCCGCAAGTCCCCTCGCCGGTCCAACCACAGTCAGCACCAGCTCGGCTTCCTTGGTGGCCCATGGGAGGAAACTACGCCCTGCAGGAGCACTCGAACGACTACCACCGCAACTGGCACTCTCCACCAGGATCACCGACGCCAAATGTCAGAGAGGTCAGAGCCAGAGAAGCGGCAGCAGGATACGTACGCGGAGCAGGACCGAACATCCCACCTCCAATCCAACATCGAGACACTGGCTGGCCGGTCCAAGCAACACTCCCAGCGACAAGACGAACTGGCCCACAGGACACCTACTCCTGGAACCAGTCAGACGCTATCGGCTTCCCGGCCCAGGACTACTCGACAACGACGGCGAACGACGAAGCATGGTCAGAATGGCCTCCAGCACCTCCGGACTGGGATCAAGAGGCGCAAGAGCTCTACACCCCGGTCGTCGTTCCCCTCCAGCCAGTAACAAGTCAGGATAGCGGTGTCGGTCAGGAGTCGAGTCAGGAAAGTGAAGAACCAGAGGATGTTGAGGAACAGTGAAGGGCAACGGCAGGCAACACGAACAGGACAAAGGCAACTGAGTAGTGGGGCGGGGTACGGCTGGTAGCTTAGAGCTCGCCTCCTGTAACACTAGTGTACTAAAATATTTATGTATTGACACATTCAACTTACAGACAATGACCACAAACGCCAACACAAGCAAGGGAACAGAGAAGTACCCCCTGTTCAGGGGCGAACTCTCAGAAAGCATCGAAAGCTGGAAGAACCAAATGACTTCCAGGCTGAATGAACGACACCCAGGTGACCTTAACAAGCAGGTCGTATTAATCTACAGAGCTCTCCGTGGTAAAGCACAGACATGGGTCGATGCTCCCTGGGCAAAATTCAAGGACAAGCAAATTACGGAAACCGACGCCAATGGAACAATCAAGTATCAAGGCGCATGGAAGGACCTAGAAGAACTATGGACCTACCTCACGGAACGACACACAAAGCTGTACAGCTTGAAAGATCAAGCAGAAATCCTCTTACACAAAATCGAGCAGAGGACAGCGCGCGTGGATGCATACAATGATGAGTTCGAGAAGATTGCGGTTAACCTACCCTCGCAGGTGTACCCCGAACACATATTGTTGTATCACTACAAACGAGGGCTCAATGACAAGATACGCAGTCGACTACAGACCAATGTAGACAACGACGATTGGAGCCTCGACCAATGGAAGGAATATGCGCGGCGCATCGAAATACAACAAGTACAGGCTAATGCAACACAATCGAACAGTCGGTATCGACCGATGTTCAGGAACGGATATCAGGCAACGTACAGGCCTGAGGGCGCAGGTACTTACCCAGGAGAGTACCTCGGCGAGCCCATGGATGTAGATGTCCAGAAACGACAAGTCACCAGCTCCGCATGGAAACGAACCCCTCCAGTAAGACGTGAGAGCGGGGCATGCTGGGAATGCGGCGCAACGGGTCACTGGCAGAGTGAGTGCCCAAGACTCCGAGCAGGTGAAAAGCCTAGCAGCGGGAGATGGAAATCAAGAGGAGCCAGGGGAACCCGTTACGGAAAAGGAAAAGGAAAGAAATCTCTTCACCGCCGGGAGATGGGGTTGGAATCCGATTCCGAGCTCGAGGAATTAGAGGATTTAAAGAGAGGGCCTCGTCAACGTGCAAGGCGTCAGAACGGCACGAAGAATGACGACGAGGAGGAACCCGAGGAGGGTTTTTAGAGGCACACGCCGACGATCCGACGGATCGGCGTGGAAGTCTCATACGTCGGTGGACTACCACAAGAATCGATAACCGGCATCCAAAGATCAAGATTAGATTATCGCAGGGGCAAATCAGGAACCAAGAAGTCGAAGCAATGATCGACTCAGGATCGGCGATATCTACGATCAGCCCAATAATGGTGAAGGACTTGAAGCTACACACCAAGCCCAACGCCGGCACACACGTTATTCGAAATGCGGACGGCACGCTAAACAAGGATGGATGGAAAGAGGATGTGGTAGTCAACATGAACACAGGTATAACCAACGGATGGGTCCGCCTGGCAGTAGTTATGACTGCAGGGGACAAGCTTCTATTGGGAGCGGACTGGCTTAATCGGTACGGAGTCAACATCAACTGCGCAACAGGAGCAGTCACATCGAAAGGAAGAACCACCTTTATGATCGGCACGGAACATTTACGCCGATCACAAGAAGCTGTGATAGCTAAACGGCAGAAGAGGAGGATCCGACAAAAGAAGCCAGTACAACCCAGGAGAATGGTAACTACAAAGCGGAAGCCTCGATACCCAGATGAGGAAAGCAGCGATGAGGACGAGGAAGAATGGCTGAAGGCAACACCCCCATCTTCGCCAACTAGGATGGTAACGTCACCAACGCCAACCAAACCACCTCGACCAACAGTACCACTGAAACCTCACCCGCCAGTTGTACCATTCACACTACCAGGAATGCCGACCTTCACACCAGAACAATCGAAACCCATGGAAGGGGTGGACGCACAGATAAGCCAAGAACTAATACCCCCGAAACCTACCTACCCAGGGAATCCAGAACAAGAATTCCAGGAAGGAAAATGGGTCACCAGCTGGAAGGCACATCAACTCAGGATTGTTGAAGGAGCTCTCAACTGGACCGTAATCATCAAGGACAAATTCGCCAGCTTCAAGACTAGGGAAGCAATGGAGCTTCACATTAAACGCGAAGCATACAAGCGATCCACCAGTGGATACAATGAAGCAACACTCGACTGGGTCTATGGACCATACTACCCAGCGATGCTAGAAGACATTGCAAATGAAGCGCGATGGATCTATGATTACGAACAAGAACGCGTAGCGGCGCAAGAGCGAGAGCGAAGGAAAGTGGGAAGCGGCAAGCAAAGGCAAGCGCTCCCACCGGCACCAGGATTAGGCAAGAGGCAGAAATCCGAAACCGACGAAGGAGGATCGGTCCATGCAGACTCTGAAAGGAGGGATTGGACTGATGACGCATCGGCTGTCATTCGCCGGATGCAAGTGAAACGGCGGGAGTCCATTCCGTCGTCAGGCAAGGAGATTAATATAATCATCGGAGCTGAGCCGATGGCTCCAACCTTGCCTGGAAGGCACATGGCTAGTAGACGTCGTAGGAATGTCGAACGTCGGGCTCGGTCCATGCAGACTCCGAAAGGAGGGATTGGACTACACCGAAGGAGAGATGAGCTACTCCCAGTGGGGCGTCCACTGATCAAGCGACGTCTGTCTAAGTACCCAGACGGTCTTCATCGGGTAGGCCTGGGGAACAGAGAGAAAGGGACGACGTGGAAACATACCACGGTATTAAAAGAAGGCGCTGAAGTGGGTAGGCGATGGCCCACACAACAGCGGTTCCGCCGAGAACGCTCCCATGCCACATTAAGAAAGAATGGGGAGGCGGCCGGAAAGTACCCTCCAGCTCCTCAAGGTAGAGTGGTAGCTGTTGCTAAGGAATCAGGGGAATGGAACGAGGTACAAGACCCTGGTGCTAGTGGAAGCATGCTCCCCCAACGGGGTCAAGAGTTCAAGCTCCTAGACCAAAGGTACCTGCGAGCACCGGCTCGTACAACAAAGCGGGAGAGGTCGGCGCGAAAAGGGAAAACTATGGTCACAACCACCACCATGAGAGGAGTACCGCTAAATCGTGCTTCGCCCCAATCCCAGAAGCTGAATCTGATACTCAGCACTGGAAACTTTATCCGAGCAATGGATACCGAGATCCGGAAACGACTTACCAAGTGGAACTCGGTAGCGCAAAAGTATGCTCAGGAAAAGGCTCTGAAGGAGGGAAGGTCGGCAGACAGCAAGGAACGACCCCTCAAGGAATTAGTACCTCCACAACTCTGGAAGTACTTGGATAGATTCGATAAAGAACGCGCAAAACGATTGCCCAAGTCAACTAAGTGGGACATGAAGATCGAACTCGTGGAAGGAGCAGAACTTCCAAAACCTGGGCCAGTATACAGCCTATCACCGGCAGAACGACAAGCAGTGGAAGAATTCATCAAGGATAATCTGGAGAGGGGATGGATCCGAAGAGTCGACAACCAATTGGCGCCTCAAGACAAAACATCTGTCTGTGCCCCAGTATTCTTTGTTGGCAAGAAAGATGCAGGCGCCAGGCTGGTAATCGACTATCGAGCCATCAACAAGATTTGTAAACCAGACCCGTATCCTATTCCACTCCTTCACTCGCTTCCAGATGAACTGGCAACGGCTACATGGTTCACAACACTCGATCTGCGAAGTGGTTACAACAACTTGCGCATACATCCAGGTCACGAGAAATTTGCGGCGTTCAGAACACACCGAGGAGTATACCAGCCCCTAGTCATGCAGTTCGGAATGATGAATTCACCCGCCGTATTCCAACGGGCAATGAATGAATTATTCGAAGACATGATTAGCAGAGAAGTGCTGGTCTACCTCGACGATATCATCATCTATGCCAAGACAGAAGAGAAATTGTGGGAAATAACCCATAGGGTCATGGATCGACTCAGGGAAGCAGACTTCTACTGTAAACCAGAAAAGTGCTACTTTGCCCAGAGAGAGTTGGATTACCTCGGATTCGTGGTCAACCAGGAAGGATTGAAGATGGACCCCTACAAAGCAAAGGCAGTAGAGGAATGGCCAGACCTCCAATCGAAAACCGATATTCGACGGTTCATTGGGTTTGCCAATTTCTACAGGAAATTTATCAATGGATTTGCCAAGACCGCAAGACCCCTAACGGAGCTAATGTCGGCCAAACGAACATTCACCTGGGGAGAACGACAGAAGGCAGCCTTTCAAGCATTAAAGGAAGCATTCACCTCAGCACCAATACTCAAGCGACCAGACTATAACCGACGATTCGTAGTGGAAACTGATGCTTCAGACCTAGGAATGGGAGCAGTTCTATCGCAGGAATTCGACGATGGAATACTACACCCGATCGCCTACTGGTCCAACGCATATACGGGAGCAGAAAAGAACTATCCCATTATGAAGAAGGAACTTTTGGCGATAGTCAAGGCGCTTGGAGTATGGCGACATCATCTCCAAGGAGTACCAAACGAACTGGCAACGCGCATCCTGTGCGATCAGGCAAATCTACGATACTATATGCAGAAGCAGAAAGTACCCAGTCAGACTGAAAACTGGGCCGCATTTCTATCCAACTTCAAGTTCACAATCGAGTACCGACCAGGAGCAAAGAATGCTCGTGCAGATGCACTATCCAGAAGACCAGACTATGGAGTAGACGAAGAAAAGAAGGAATCGGTCGTCCTGCCGAAGGAATGGTTTGCAGAACCAGAAGCGGACATCAGGGTAATGTATTACCTGACCCAGGATGACGACCTGTATGAACAAATGAAGACAGCCTGGGAAAAGGCCGGCTGGACGAAACCATTTGAAGATGGAAAGAGTGGAGGCCTCCTCGTTGGGAATAACGAGTTGAGCCTGAAATATGACAAGCGGTTGAGGAGCTGGACCAAGGATGGTAAGATAGCTCTCCCGGACATGGAAGACGCTAGGGCTATCAGGAAGGAACTTGTACGACGAAACCACGATGAGCCTAGCGCAGGGCACGGAGGCCCAGAAAAGACCCTGGAACGAATCAAAAGACACTACTGGTGGCCAGGAATGAATAAAGAAATCACCGAGATAGTGCAGAGCTGCGACACATGCCAGCGAACTAAAGCAAGACGAGGAAAGGTGCAACCACCGCTCCAACCACTCCCAGTACCACAGGCGCCATAGGAAGAGATCACCATGGATTTTGTTACCGGCATACCAGTAACTAAGGACAAGCACGATGCAGTACTGGTGGTAGTGGATCGCTTATCCAAGATGGCAAAATTCCTGCCCACAACCAAGACCGCAAACACGGAAGAAACAGCCCAACTCCTGGTCAACAACATATTCTGTCTATTCGGACGGCCGAAGATCGTAATCAGCGATCGAGGACCCCAATTTGCAAGCAAACTCATGGGATACATCACCAACGCAGTGGGAACAGAGCGGAAGCTGAGCACGGCCTACCATCCACAGACAGATGGACAAACAGAACGAGTTAACCAGGAAATGGAGCAGTACCTACGCTGCTACGTCAATCAAGACCAAGATGATTGGGATAGGTGGCTACCAATGGCGGAATATGCCTACAACTCGAGAGTACACTCAGGAACAGGAAAGGTACCCTTCGAAGTTGTACTGGGAAGAATCCCAGAACTAGCCTATATCAGCAGCCCAACCGAAGCAAGCGACCAAGGCTGGGTGGAACGGGCCGAACGGGCCCAGAAGGAAGCAAAGGAAGCAATGAAAAGAAGCCAGGACCAGATGAAGCGATATGCGGATCGGCACCGAGGAAGAATGCCAAGCCTCGAGATCGGCGACCAAGTTCTTCTTGATGCCAGGAACCTTACTCTTCTAGTTCCGACAAGGAAGCTCAGCGAAAGGAACCTCGGACCCTACACAGTGGTTGCCAAACACGGAACAGTCAATTATGAGCTAGACCTGCCGAAGGAATTACGCATACACCCAGTATTCCACGTAGGACTCCTCATTCCGTACAGACAACTGGAACAACCAGAAGAAAGGGAGCCGAGGCCTGGACCAGAAATCATCGCCGGAGAAGAAGAATATGAAGTCGAACAAGTCAACGGCATCGAAAAGAAGAAAGGGGCGTGGAAGCTCAACGTCAAATGGAAAGGGTACCCAGAGGAGGAAAATACCTGGGAACCCTTGAGCAATCTCGAAAACGCTTGGCAAGTGGTAACGGATTACCTCGACGAACATCCAATGGAAGACGCAGAAGCGGTCTTGGAAATTCGGAAATGGCTGAGGAAGCTGAAGGGAAAAGCAGCACGATCGACAAGAGGACTGAAAATCGATGACGTCAATATTCGAGGGATCCACAAGGTACAAGACCACCCACATCCGACAAGTGACAGGCGACATTGGGAAGTGCAGCGCCCGTCGGAGCAAGCAACCACCTCGGGAAGACACCCCGTAGTGGAACAATGTGGAATGCGCCTATTGGAAGAAGTCCTGGGAAGAGAATATAGCATCGCCGATTGGATGCCCCAGCGCTGAGGGCAAGAATATCAGGCACCGGTTAATAAAAGAAACGGCAACGGCTACTCGCTCAGGACACCCTCAAACAAGACCATTGATTCTGCCAAACCGAAAGGCATGAGGAAATAAATGACGGCCATCTGCCGAGCTACAGGCATGAGGAAACAAATGGTACGCAATTCTGCCGAACTGCAGGCATGACAAAATAAATGGCATGTAAACCCAAAACGAGCTGCCGAACTAGCGGCAAGGAGAAGAATACTAGAAGGAAATCAAGATAATCACATGCGCAAAATC
This sequence comes from Inonotus hispidus, assembly GCA_024712875.1. Classification (NCBI taxonomy): domain Eukaryota; kingdom Fungi; phylum Basidiomycota; class Agaricomycetes; order Hymenochaetales; family Hymenochaetaceae; genus Inonotus; species Inonotus hispidus. Next base: position 178,463 of record CM045723.1, on the reverse strand, counting down.
AGTCAATTAACAGGCTTCACTCCTCCTTTCAGTCCGGAATTACGCCTTTGGGGGGGGAATGTTAGAAGGAAATAGACTGATTGCCATTCTAGGACATATCATGGCTGATGCAGGATTGGCACCCGATCGACGATACCATACACGATTCCGCTACTGCCCATTTGGGTCAAGAAGGGCAGACCACCTACCAGTACCTTCCTGCAGGAATTGCCAATGGGCATGGAGACAAGCCTGGGAATGTGCACAAGACATACTGGAGGAAACAATGGGAATAATCGAACGAACAGAACCAATCACAATTCGAACCAACTATGGATACTCGCCACACAGGACACAACATCAAGCACTCTACAACCACTACCTCACAGCATTCGAGAACGAAGTGGTAGTTTGGTCTGGAAATGAAGAAACGTATTACGCTAATGCCACAGCCACAGCATGGATCTGTCGATCCCCACATGTCGAAGAATGCCACAGGGCGGCGATACAGGTTACATGGCCACTGACACTTGACGCCCCAGAATATCTCAGGCATGTAAGGGACACGACAATGGGACAGATCGTGAGCGGCTGGAGGGGCACACTGGAGGGAACAATCCTCATTAGCGGATGCTTCTCGAGCACAGGGATCGACGGAGCGATCGCCACCTTCTTGATCGGCAGGAACACCGAGACCGATGAGATCATCATCCCCGATGGATACGACCGAGGAATATTCTACCGGAACCTCACATTCTACCCCGGACTCAGTACCCGAGATCCAACGATCGAAGGAACCCCATCGGAACAGGAACGGCACGTCATTGGATGGATCCAGGAACAGAACAGGAGGGGATCTCCGATGAATACAGACAGCTCGGCATCGGAATGGAGCTACACCCGGAACCTTCGAGAACTCCGAGAGCACCGGGGACAGGAATAGCAGACGGGTTAGCTCGGAGGTGTACAGCCACAGGATTGGCAGAAGATGGCGTCATCATTAGCACTCGACAAGGACCATATGGAGAAGAAGGATCTAGAAGGACGGAACGGAACTCGACGGAATTGCGGGGTTCCGCACAGCCACTGGATTGGCTAGTGGCTGTGCCGAAGAAGCGTTGGGGGGCTGTGCCGACGAAGCGTTGGGGCGGTGCTGCGGATAAACGGATCAGGTGACGGACTTTCTAGAAAGTATATAAGTAGCGAGCACTGCCACCAGAAGTTCCTTAGCGAAATTCTTTTGTATTGCCTACGACTTCTTTGTACTGCCACTTAGTCGCCTTAGGCACCACTCTAATCTAACTTAGGTATCTAGTGCACGGCTGGTCCCTCGACCCCTACTAGTGCCTTATTGTTTACCCGACTATCCCTATCTCGCACTTCCCCACGATCAAGATAGCTTCTCAAGATCAGCGGAGTGAGTGGACTCGTTCTGGTGCGTCGATCTGGGGGCTCTGCACTTGGCCTTTCGCTCGGCCCTTGCCAAGCCGAGGGAATGCCAAGCGCCGATCCCTGATCTGCTTATAGCGATCCGCACTGGTCCTAACAGGTTGGGCTCGGCAGAACAGAAGTATTGCCGTCGAAAAGTTTCAATGCGTTCTTGTCCATGGGAGTCGTGTAAGGTGTTGCATGCTCCAGGTTGTACCTAGCGAGCACACGAGCAATTTTCTGAGGAACGGCAAGTTTGACGGAGTTGTTGTTCTCGTCGTATATGACTGTCATTCCAAGGATGTTGGTTGGTTGCCGAGGGTCTTTTTCCTTGAATTGGAAGAGTTGACTAAGGTCTCGTTTGAAACGCTTCGCCTCTGAATGTCGTGCATTATGGCGGGAGGAGATACATGCTACGTTGCAGTCGTTAACGTGGGTCGCTATTATAGACTCCCCCTGATCATCAGCTCGAATAAAAATGGACGGTGCAGATATGCAGCGACGAAAATTTGCAGTTTTGAGAGTGGTACCGAAATGAATGTACCAGGCTCTAGCACCTTGTTTGAGACCATACAATGCTTTGCTGAGATGGCAAACTGGATCCTGGAAGCCTTGGACTGAGAATCCAGTTGGATATTCAATGAAAATGTTAGTTTCCTCCAGTGGACTGTGCAGGTAGGCGGAGGTGATGTCGACCGCAACAAGTGTACCGTGAGAGTTGCAACTGAGCACGATAACAATCTTTGCGGTACGAAAGTCGCCAGCAGCTGCAAAAGTCTCTCCGAACTCAAGTCCTGGTAGTTGGGAGTCTCCTCTCGCAACCCAGCACGCTCGAAATTCAAACGATCTATCGGCCTGAGGTTTGGTGGCAAAGACCCACATACCTCTAATGACGTGGGTATTTTCCGGTCTTTCCACCACTGTCCAGCACTTCATTTCCGTTAACTTGTCCGTTTCATATCGCATCGCCTTCTCCCAATCGTCGCCATCTTGGGATCGAAATGCCTCGCACGCAGACCGCAGAAGAATCCCCACTTGTTCCTGATCTGCAACCGCTGTCCCCCAGGAGATCACAGAGGATCACAAACTTGAAAAGACAAAATGAACGTGTACATCTCTCTTCAGAGCTATCTCGGAGGTACTAGGGAACTTGGGATCATCTACAAAGCATCTGAGGATTGACTTACCCAAAGGCTACAGCGATTCTGACTACACCGGCGATCCATCTGTTAGGGTTCAGCCCGGAGTTCCACCAGATTTAGATCGTCTCCCTGTCTTCTGGTACAAGTATATCTTCGAAGGGCTGTCTGCTGCTCCTAACACTGGGTTCGAAGCTGGAATTGGGAGGTGATCCTATTGAAGACAACTGGCTATATCCCGCGGTCCCCTTGCTAGTTGTGATACTGTCAATTTACGAGGTCTCACTGGAGGTTCCTTAGTAAGAGCAGATTGGTATTGCCAAGAGGCGAGATAGTACAAGGTGCCTAAAGCTAGAGCAGGTTGCTAGAGAGAAAGCTAGGGTGCCAGAACTGAAGGTTTGAAACTGCTGAAGTGATAGGTTTGAAACGATTGAAAGATGGGGATCGAAGTCTCGAGCTACTGCCCTATTTATGCTCTTCCTGAATTACCAATATCTTTTCCATCTGCTCTTCTCATTGGCTACAAATGCCCCCAAGTCTCCTGCTAAGATCCTACTGAATTGTGGCTGCAGCGTAGTCGATGTCTTGCTGTGCCTGCTGCAGTTTCGACTGCGCTTAGCTGCGCATTAACTGTGCATTGCTGCGGCGGACTGTGCATTGACTGTGCACGACTGCGGTAGACTTTTCTGGGTTGCTCTGGATCGGTCTTCTTCAGAGCCACAGAAGCTTTGCATGTGGTCGCTTCCCTAATTGGGTGTCTAGTGACTGCGCCTATTGAGTGCTCCATGTGTGTCTTGCACTGCTCGCAGTTGATGGGGTGAGTAAGCCTTCTTGAATCCTTTAGTCATCATTACTTGGCTCTGGTTTGACTGATGTTCGACATGTTACTGTGCTTCTTCGATGTCTGGCTATGTGCGCTTGTGGTGGGATGACTGTTACACCTGGTACGTCCTGATGGTGTTCATCTTGTGGTCCTTGTAGTGTGAGTGTCACGTCTGCAACTCTGTCTGAGTAGTCGTGGATCCACTGTGGAGTCTGGCTTTCGCCTAGAGTGATGAGGAATAGGAATTCTTGCTTCTGGTCCTCATGGATCATAGATCGGAGTTGTAATTTGCCATGGCAATGTACTTGCTTTGCATGTCCCCAGATGGCATTGACTACTGTTCCATATAGGAGTTTGCCTATTAGCTCCATCGCTGTTGGGCATGCTGCTCGAACGAATACTTCTGCTGCATCACATTCGCTTTGTGGTAGGCTGTCATAGATGCCTTGTATCTGCCAGTGCTGTGGTTGTATTTCTGGTGGTGAGCGTAGCACATAGGTGACATATCGATTAGTTCGTTGGCGTGGAGGATTGGTGAGGTTTATGTGGTGTCGAATTGTCAGATCGACGTCTAAGCTCCTGGTTGCCTGAACTTGAATTATTGTGCAGAACTCCTTGAGTAGTGTCCTGGCTATGAAGCATTTCGTGCAATGCTGTGGTCCTCCTGTTCATCTGCTGTATTTCTGGTTTGTATCAATTCTTGTGAATGGTGTAGACATGTTGCGTCCTCTTGCTTATGTAAGCTATAGCGCTTGGGAATGTGGCTCGAAAGATTTGCACTGATCGGCGGCTCGTGTAAGATCGACAAGATCGACGTTTTCGAACGGATCCTATCACCATCAGACAGGAAATCCGTCTCTGGCTTTGTCTTCATGATGTATGGCGGTCCCGTTCACTGGCAATCCAAGAAGCAAACGGTTGTTGCTAAGTCCACTGCAGAAGCAGAATATATATCTGTGTCAATGGCGGCCTGGGAGGCTACTTGGCTCCGCAATTTCTTCACTGAGATCAACCGCCCTTTCGATTCCTCTCCAGTACAGATTTACGTCGATAACGACCCCGCCATCAAGATCGCTGAGGAACCTATTTATCTTTCCAAGACCAAACACATCGATATTCAGGTCCATCACATCCGAGATGAAATCGCCAAGAAACGTATTTCACTCCTCCCAATCACCAGCGTGAACAACCCCGCCGACATCTTAACCAAACCCCTTGACTCCTAAATTGACTCCCATTGCATTTCGTTACTTGGTATGTCCTAATAAAATGCGAAACCTTTGACCAAAGACTTTTCACTCCCATTTTATCTTATTTCTCCCTTCTTCCTCCTGGTCCTCGCGATGAGGGGGAGTGTTGATATAATATAATGTGTCATCGCTCGTTTCGGTATGATCGACGCGATCCGTAGCATATAGTCACCGCAGTCTCACTTTCGTGCCACCTCAGTCTGTCTAAAACTTCCACCACAGACTGAGGTGAGCGTCTCCTTTCTACTTGTTATGACTCTCATATTAATGCCCTGTAGCGATACATTTTGTTATTTATTCATCAGGTATAATGGAGTCTGTCTAAAACTTCCACCACAGACTGAGCGATACATTTTGTTATTTATTCATCATGCATCCATCGTGGCCTCACAAATACGTCCTATGCTGGATTAAATTTAGATATTGCGGTCATATCGAACAGAGATTTGGCAACCTCTCGTTTTCTATAAATCGGGGAAGGTGTAAAGACAGCGAAAAAGAGTTGGTTCGGATCGTAGAAGGCTTAAAGGACATAACCAATGTCAAGAAGATCAGAGTACGTCTACCGTTCTTTTAGATGTGTATGTGGATTAACCTATCCGCCTTCAAGGTACCCGGGTTCTTAGTGTTATATAAAACTCGCAATCCAGAAAGGTCATTGAGAAGATCGCTCGCTCGTTTGTAGTCCGCCGGTGATGCCTCCACACCCGTATTTGTACATCTGATCGACATGACGTCATTCACGACCGACTGTTTCTTTTCTGAAAGTTACTCGTACTCTGGCCTGTCTCATATTATACCATGTCGCATCGGTCTCACAGTATGGATCATCTTATACGTAAAATGTCACAAGTCCACTTTAATGAGCTGGCTGGAGACTTCGATGTAAGTTACTATCCATAAATATGAGAATGGTCTCTGTTGCAGGTAGGGACAATGATATAGCACCTGCATGTTTCGCGGACTGTAGCTCAATGCGGTCTTTTGCACCCTACGTCTATGATTCTGCCCTTCGCATGGAGCGTATTAAAGCAACTCTATATTGGTCCATTGACTCTTGTATATACAGGTGGTCCTCAGGCTCGACTTCGACTTGCATACTCTGACTTGACCTCATCTTACCTCTCGCGGTTCATCGGTCACTTTCTCACCCCTTCCGGAAGTGCCTGGAGTCCTGATCTTTCTGGATCCGTATTGAATACTCACTGACTGTGCTGCGATCACGGAGATGACTACACTGTGATAACATGGTTATTATTGGGAAGGTGTGAGTACGTAGACGGAGGGATACTAGCATATCACTGTCGTGATATATAAGAATGCCATCCGAGCTGGCTGCTGGATAATCCGCTGCCGCTGTCCTTTCGCCACTAGTATCCACACCTGTGCCTGTTTACGGCTACGAAGGCGGGATAGTCGATAATTCCGGTCCTACTCCGAGACGCCACAAGTTGTCTTTGTCACCAACGTACGTACAGGATAGACCTGATACGCCACGGCCGCATTAACGGAGTCGTATATTTAAGGCAAACAAGTAGTAGAGTATCGCAGGAGCACTCTATCAGCGTCATTGGGGTGTGGTTGGTAGGTATGTTGTTGACTTGTCTGACTAGTATTTTATTGCTGTTCCTGTGTGTTAGCCGCCCGTCTCCTACCCCATCCGAGGAAGCACGGCCGCATAAGTGGCATGCGCTTCATCCTTTTCTTTCTCGTCCTATTTGGACTTGCGATCAGCATAGCTCAAGCCGCTCCCTTCGATCGAACACGACTGTCACAACGAAAACCTCCATTGCGACTGCAGTTGCAAGTCCATAAAAGTGATGTTACGCCACTGACTTCGGTTACGCCCCGGTCATACTCACCAAGTGAAACTCGTCGAGATTATGGTTGCATGCGAGGGTGGAGGAGGGTGTTGCGTAGCGCATGGGATGCGTTCAACGTACGGTCGATTAAGGTGAAGTCTGCTGTTGTTCGACATCCGGATAGGCGGAGAAGGTATCCTAGGAGAGGACGTGCGCATCCTTGATCATTTTGTTTTTCTGGTTTCGGGTTTTGGTCTGCGGTGGGAAGGGAGTTGGAAAAGGGAACGAAATAGAGTATCGGAACCAATCACCTCTCAATGCCATTTAATTGTACCAGCGCCGGAGCAACTTAGTACAGGGATCCCACTCTTGTCCTGCAGTTTAGTTTACGACGCTTAGCGGGTCTGCGCCTCTCGGAAGCTTTCCAAGTTTCTATGGCCAAGACTCAGACCAAATCCCATCTCACACACAATCGTTATCCAGATTCAGAGCAGATACTCTTGGATTGGAGACATATGATATCTTTGATACTACCTCGTCCTATCCCCCTATATCTTTGGCTATAATGGGTCCAGAGGTTCTTGATGCGGAACTAGTTGAGCGTGCTATCGTTGGTCGGAATAAACCGATCAAAGGAGATTGAATCGTGGACGTACTCCCTCGTATGTGCTTCAGTACTTCCCCGCAGTAGCATATTCCCACGAATGAGGTGGTTCAACTGTCTCCGCAGCGTCGTATTATCTCCATGAGAAGCAGGATCTGAAGAGATAAATAGTATTGCCTTTAGCAATCGTTCTATCTTGCCAAGTCGATGAAAGCGAAAAGAACTGAACGGGGACCGAGTTCGAATTGAGTAAGTAGGTCAGCGAGACCGCAAAGATAGTTCGAGCGATGTCATAAAAAGCAGCGGTGCAACCTGAGTAAACTACCGAAATACGATCAGCATATTTTCTTATTCCTCATCGTGGACTGGACCTTGGATGATGCGTCATTAATCTGAGCAGCTGCTTTCCCCGCATAAGCAATACTGGAATGGCGAGTGCTGAATGAGACAAAATACCTGATAGAAGTGGTAAGCAAGATAACGAGATAAGGAAACTTTTTTTAAAACAAAACTTGGCGCTGAATTTACCTAACGGAAGGGACCATTCTGCAAAGCATCGTCGCATGCATCGTTGTGTGCAGGCGAGGGATGAATGCCTCTATGAATATGATAGGGGACTGCGGCTTCTCGAAGGGAAGGACACATATAGTTTGGCACAGCACCGACGCCACTGAGCTGCTGGCATTTGTCGGACTGTCCCGATTCGGGCAAAAAGTCACAAAGGGTGACTGCGGCTGACGTGGGGAGGTCAAGTGAGCGGTGCTGATGCTGTTCTGTACACGATGAGAACTGTGAGCGTGCGCCAAGTGACCGCTGGCAACGACAACGCGCTGACAACTACTAGCGCTGGTGACATCTAGTGGTAATAGGGTGTTAGTCAATTGTGCCTCCCAAGATCTTTCCACCTGAAATCTACTATATAACTGATAGCGGGTATGCATTTATGTCGCTGTCCGTGACAAGATACATACGGAGTTGTATGTATTGTAGTAATAATGCAAAAAAAAAGAGGACCATGCCGAGAAAAAGAATATATAATGTCAAACTCCACTCTTGCCTTTTTCGGCTAGAATTCCCATGATGCGATTCCTGCGGGCATGCGTTCGCCGCTCGACAACTCCTCCCTTACCTCTCCCACCACTACACTTCCTCTCCCTATTCTTCATCCGCGCCATCTCTCACAACGACAACCGACAACAACCGGTGCGGCAGTTGACATCTCGAAGAAGGGCTCGGCGTCGTACTCTTTTACTTCTAGATAGTGTTCCGTCGTCGTCCTTGGTTCTCTTTCCCTACTCTCTCCTCTCTTTCCATTGCCAGCCTCGTCCTGTCGCGCTACGCGGAACACCATAGTTTCTAACACTTGCACGACTTGTTTTAGACCGCGATGACCGGGAGACCCGGCGGGCCTCGCGCCCCTGATTCTGCATACACGGGCGATCCACGCATCGCACCACAGATTCCTCCACCGAATCCCTTCGTTCACCATGATGGCCAGGGTTACTACGAATCCGAGAGCGATGTTGGGGACTATCCATCAAGACGGAATACTTTCGCATCTGACATCGATGTGCAAAGTCCTTATTACAATCACGGTGGTTCGTATGACTATGGTGAGTTGCCACACCTGTTCTGTTATCCGTTACTTTTCGTTTCTCCGGTTGGGATAAAAATTTGCATCTATCCTCTATCGCAAATTTCATTTTCGATTTTCAATAAGAATAAGTTATGTCCGGCTTCTTTTGATGCAGTCCAATGCGTCCTTTGGCGTTTGCTCGCCTCTGTCCATAATTTATGCTTTCTCGGTTTGCATTGTACTGTTTCTCGCGGTTTTGCTGACCACTTGATCTTCTCATAGCTCAACCACGCCATGATGCCGATACAGATTCAGAGGTTGACGTCTATGGCCACCGTTACGAACCGTCGGCGGAGTCGCTCATGCCAGGATCACGTGTCGGTCTGTCGGACACGCCGACGCTATCGGGTGATTATGGCGCCCTTTCCGGTGGTGCAGTTCGCGATCCGTATCCTGCATGGACGGCGGACCGGAATATTCCCCTCTCAAAGGAGGAGATCGAGGATGTCTTCTTCGACCTCGCGAACAAGTTCGGTTTCCAGCGCGACTCGATGAGGAACATGTTCGACTTTGTCATGACGCAGCTCGACAGTCGTGCATCCCGAATGCCTCCCGACCAAGCTCTACTTACGCTTCACGCGGACTATATCGGCGGTTGGCATGCGAACTACCGTAAATGGTATTTTGCTGCTCAGCTCGACTTGGACGACGCGGTGGGACAGTCGCAGAACCCTGGATTACAACGTCTAGCGTCCAAATCAATTAAAAAGAAGCCACATCAGACCCGTGCGTCGGCGGAAAAGTCACTCAACGCAGCTTTAGACCGGTGGCGACAGGCAATGCATAACATGTCGCAATACGACCGCCTGCGTCAAATCGCCTTATATCTTCTCATCTGGGGAGAGGCGGCTCAAGTACGCTTCTGTCCTGAAGCTCTGTGCTTCATCTTTAAGTGTGCAGATGACTACTATCGATCACCTGAGTGTCAGAATCGGGATCAACCAGTACCAGAGGGGCTCTATCTTCGCGCCGTAATCAAGCCACTGTATCGTTTCATTAGAGACCAGGGATACGAGCTTTTAGACGGGCGCTACATTAGACGTGAACGGGATCATGACCAGATCATTGGTTATGATGACATTAATCAATTATTCTGGTACCCCGAAGGCATTGCGCGCATCGTTCTTACAGATAAGGTATATCCATTGTCTTCTCCGCATTTACACAGTTACTGATGCATAAACTCAGACGCGCCTTGTTGATGTCCCACCACCTCATCGTTTCATGAAGTTTGATAGGATAGACTGGAACAGGGCGTTCTTTAAGACCTACTACGAGAAGCGCTCGTTCTTCCACCTTCTGGTCAACTTCAACAGGATATGGGTTATTCATGTTTCAATGTTTTGGTACTATACGGCATACAACTCCCCGACAGTGTACACAAAGGGCGATGAACAGAATCCGACGGCAGCAATGACGTGGTCTGCCACGGCCCTTGGTGGTGCGGTTGCCACAGTGATCATGATTTTTGCTACACTCGCAGAATTTACGTACATACCGACGACTTGGAACAACACCTCGCACCTTACCCGGCGATTACTATTCCTGTTCATCACCCTTGCGCTGACTGCCGGTCCAACGTTCTACGTCGCGATCGCGGATACTCCTGGATCCTCAAGCACCGTTCCGCTGATTATCGGCATCGTGCAGTTCTTCATTTCGGTTGTCGCAACACTCTTATTTGGGATCATGCCATCCGGCCGAATGTTTGGTGATCGTGTGGCTGGGAAGTCGCGCAAGTATCTTGCAAGTCAGACGTTTACAGCCAGCTACCCATCACTTCCACGTGGCTCTCGGCTTGCCTCGTTGACTCTTTGGTTCCTCATCTTCGGATGCAAGTTCACGGAAAGCTACTTTTTCCTGACCTCCGGCTTCCGCGATCCAATTCGTGTTATGGTCGGTATGAAGATCCAAGGTTGTTCCGACAGGTTCTTCGGAAACGCGCTTTGCACGAATCAGGCAGCCTTCACGCTGACGATCATGTACATCATGGACCTTGTCCTTTTCTTCCTTGATACCTTCTTGTGGTACGTGATCTGGACGACGGTGTTCAGTATCGGACGTGCATTCGTTCTCGGCCTTTCGATCTGGACACCGTGGCGCGAAATTTTCACGCGGATGCCGAAGCGTATCTACTCGAAGATACTTGCAACGGCTGAGATGGAAGTCAAGTACAAGCCGAAGGTGCTTGTAAGTCAGATATGGAACGCTATCATCATCTCAATGTATCGCGAGCATCTCTTGTCGATTGATCATGTGCAGAAGCTGCTCTATCACCAGGTTGCGACGGATGGGGATCTCGACAAGAGAGCACTTCGTGCACCGGCATTTTTCATGAGTCAGGGCGATCGTGGATTCAAGGGCGAATTCTTCCCTCACGGAAGCGAGGCAGAGCGCAGAATTTCATTCTTTGCGCAGTCCCTCATGATTCACGTTCCCGAGGCCCTCCCTGTTGACGCGATGCCGACCTTTACTGTCCTGACGCCGCATTACTCGGAAAAGATTCTGTTGTCGCTTCGTGAAATTATCAAGGAGGAGGACCAGCACACGCGTGTCACCCTACTTGAATATCTGAAGCAATTACATCCGGTTGAGTGGGAGAACTTCGTGAAGGATACCAAGATTCTCGCCGAGGAGTCGAATATGTTCAATGGGCAGAATCCGTTCGGCGGCAGCGATGAGAAGGGTGCCAATGGAAAGAGCGCAGATGACTTGCCGTTCTACTGTGTCGGTTTCAAGAGTTCGGCGCCGGAGTTCACCCTGAGGACGCGTATCTGGGCAAGTTTACGCGCTCAGACATTATACCGTACTGTTTCTGGCATGATGAACTACGCGAAGGCGATCAAACTACTGTACCGTGTCGAGAATCCCGAGGTGGTTCAGCTTTTCGGCGGCAACACTGATAAACTGGAGCGTGAACTCGAAAGAATGGCGCGTCGCAAGTTCAAGTTCGTAGTCTCGATGCAGAGGTATTCGAAGTTTAACCCTGCGGAGCGGGAGAACGCCGAGTTCTTGTTGCGTGCATATCCTGACCTACAAATTGCGTATCTCGATGAGGAACCCTCGAAGCGCGAAGGTGGAGAGCCGCGTCTGTTCAGTGCCCTTATCGACGGGCATTCCGAGTTCATTCCTGAGACCGGCCGCCGTCGCCCGAAGTTCCGCATTGAACTTCCAGGAAATCCGATTCTTGGTGATGGGAAGTCAGACAACCAGAACCATGCGATCATCTTCTATCGTGGAGAATATCTACAACTCATCGACGCTAACCAGGACAACTACCTTGAAGAGTGCTTGAAAATCCGGAATGTGCTCGGGGAGTTTGAGGAGTATTCGGTTTCGAGCCAGAGCCCGTATGCGCAATGGGGACACCAAGATTTCAAGAAGGCCCCCGTGGCGATTGTCGGTGCGCGTGAATATATCTTCTCGGAGAACATTGGTGTACTTGGTGATCTCGCCGCCGGCAAGGAACAGACGTTTGGTACGCTTTCGGCGCGTTGTCTGTCATGGATCGGAGGAAAACTTCACTACGGACATCCGGACTTCCTTAACGGCATCTACATGAACACGCGTGGTGGTGTATCGAAAGCACAGAAGGGTCTCCATCTGAATGAAGATATTTTCGCTGGTATGACGGCGTTCGGAAGAGGCGGCAAGATCAAGCACACGGAGTACTTCCAGTGCGGAAAGGGTCGTGATCTTGGTTTTGGCACCATCCTGAACTTCCAGACGAAGCTTGGTCACGGAATGGGCGAGCAAATGTTGAGTCGCGAGTACTACTACCTTGGAACCCAGCTGCCCATAGACCGTTTCTTGACATTCTACTACGGTCACCCTGGTTTCCATATTAACAACATCTTGGTCATTCTCTCGGTGCAGGTTTTCATTATTACCAGTAAGTCCATAGACAGGTATTGCTCGTTCATGTTATTCATTCACTTTTCTAGTGGTCTTCCTCGGCTCCTTGGGCAGCTCTGTTGATATCTGCGAGTATGACAGCCAAGGGAGGTTTATTCCAAACCAGTCAGGATGCTACAACTTGGTGCCTATCTTCGACTGGATCAAGCGCTGCATTTACAGTATCTTCCTGGTGTTCATGATTGCATTCCTTCCTCTATTCTTGCAAGGTAAAGTTTCATGGATTTCCATAGTTGTCGCTAAACGCTGATGACTCTTCCAGAACTAGTTGAACGTGGCGCAGGCCGTGCCATCCTTCGGTTGACGAAGCAATTTACGTCGCTGTCACCTATCTTCGAGATTTTCTCAACTCAGATTCAGTGCAACTCAATTTTGACGAACCTTAACTACGGCGGAGCTCGCTATATCGCAACAGGACGTGGCTTTGCGACCTCGAGGGTCAACTTCAGCACTTTGTTTTCCAGATTTGCTGGACCGAGCATTTACTTGGGAACGCGCACGTTGATTATGCTGCTCTACGTGACGTTGACCTTATGGATCCCGCATATCATCTATTTCTGGATCACCACTCTCGCCTTGTGTATGGCGCCGTTTATCTTCAATCCGCACCAGTTCTCGTTTGCAGATTTCATCATTGATTACAGGGAGTTCCTGCGGTGGATGTCCCGCGGTAATGCTCGCGCGCACAAGAATGCTTGGATCGGTTATTGCAGATTGTCACGGACAATGATCACTGGATACAAGAAGAAGAAACTAGGCCAGCCGTCGGACAAACAGACGGGTGGTGATTCGCCTCGGGCCGGATGGCGCACAGTCATGCTTTCAGAGATCGTATTCCCGATTTGCTTGGCAGTTATGTTCATCATTGCGTACCTGTTTGTGAAGTCGTTCCCACAGGTGGAAGGAAGGCAGAATGCCAGCCCTCTTGTGCGCATTGCGATAGTCAGTCTTGGCCCTATCGTTTGGAATGCAGCCGTATTGCTCGTACTGTTCTTGGTGTCCCTATTCTTGGGGCCCATGATTGACACGGTGGCACCGAAGTTTGGATCAATAATGGCATTCATTGCACACGCTGCGGCGCTAGTTGGAATGGTTGGCTTCTTTGAGTTCCTCGTGAGTTTAATATACAAATCGCTGAGTGGATGCTGTTCTTACCTGAAAATTTTCCTAGTGGTTCCTTGAACTCTGGAACGTTTCGCATGCCGTATTGGGCCTAATTGCGGTCATCTTTATCGAGCGCGCCATTCACAAAGTCCTTATCTCGGTTTTCCTCTCGCGTGAGTTCAAACATGATGAGACAAACCGTGCCTGGTGGACTGGAAAGTGGTACGGACGTGGTCTCGGATCGCATGCAATGAGCCAGCCTGCCCGCGAGTTTGTCGTCAAGATTATCGAACTATCTCTCTGGAGCTCGGATTTCTTGATTTGCCATCTTTTGTTGTTCCTGCTCGCGATACCGCTGCTCATCCCGTACATCGACCGTCTGCATGCAACCCTTCTATGTACGTTTCAGTCATATCCCTAACCTCGCTTATTTGCTAACGGCGTATCTCTTGGTAATTAGTCTGGTTGCGTCCTTCTCGCCAGATCCGCGCGCCGTTCTACTCCTTGAAACAGAAGCGCCAACGAAGACAGATCGTTGCCAAGTATGGCTTCATTTTCGTACTTATTTTCGGCATCTTTACTTGCTTGATCGCCCTTCGTATGTGCTCTCTCATTGCTTCCTAACACAGGGTATTGATACGTTTCCCTTTCTACAGCGGCAGTCTTCAGTCATGTCGTCGGGGAAAACTGTACTATATGCCAGAACATATAGTGTCCTTTCGATGCTTCGCTTATCTGTGATCGCACTTGATGGACAACATTTTTCATCTAAAGCATGGACCACTGGTATCTACCTCCCTTTTAGTATACCCTTACAGTTAATGTTGGACATCCATCTCCCTCCTATACATGTCGCCTGCTATTACTATCATCACAGACATCGCATCTCCGTGCTCTATCCCTCCAGTCATTTACCTCTTCTGCTTGGTGGCGTTCTTATTTCTGTCATGACTTTCCTTTCCAGTTTCCTTTCTCGACTTTTAACGTGCCACGATCTGCATTGTTGTCCGATTGTCTGCCTGCTTGCCTTGTGCACGCGGTCGCCACCATAGCCTTTTTTGGACATCTAGTATAGTTAAATAATGTAACGATATCATGAAGACCGCATTGGTCGGACGTTACAGAGGAACAGTTGACTCGAGTGACATCACAAAACAGAATAGCCAGCGTTTGACAACTATGACTTCAAGTGGTGTCCATCTCCTCGATATCCAAAGGCACCTGCTCCTTCTCGTTATGTATAGTTTCTAAGGTTGCCTTAGTGTCTTCCGCACCGCCAACATTTTCCGCAACATCGACAGCGTTCGAAACGGCCGTGCTACCTCCAGGAGTAGGTGCAATTTCCCTGGACTTGATCATAAGCTTCTGGACAGCCCAATTGACGTAACCCGTATGACTCGTCTCCCAAAGGCGTTTACCCGGATCGGGAACGGGAGCCGACACGGTAGAGGTGTCGATGTGAGGGAGGGAAGCCTCGCTTTCGAAGAGTTGTTGGATGAGAGGTGAGATAGTTGATAGTGTGGTGAGGAGGTCTGTAGTGGAAGTTGGGACGGGTGTTGGGGTGGGTTGTGCCGCTTCGGGAGGTGGGGATGAGGAGGGAGAGGACGGCAGTGGTTGGGGGTAGAGAGGGAGAGGTGCGGTGAGGTAGGAGAGACGGACGAGTCGCCGTTCGGAGCGGAAACGTCCAATGCGTGCGATGCGGACGGCTTTCATATACATACGTCTGAGGCGACGTTGCTGTAGCAAGATTTCAACGTTAGCACCAACGAGCGTATAAATAAGATTACACTCACGTTCTCGATCTTACGCCGCAACTCTTCGATGTCCGCCATGAGTTCAGCTTCTTCTTCAGGTCTGGGAGTAAGATCGAGTCCACGCTGGTGAGGCGCGACGACGGGAAAGTTAGGTGGTATAGCGAAGATATTCCGCATAGACCACGCCTCGAAGAAATCAAACGCTACGTCGGTATGGGATTCCAAGAGCGTGCTGAATGCGACAAGACCACGCTCAACAGCTTCCAACCCGTCCCACTCCGCGTCTTCCTTCTCTCTATTTCTATCCTTATTCTTTCCCTTGCCTTTGCCTTTCCCCTTCTTTTCTTTCTCCGGAGGGGGTTGAGGATTCTGAGTTCGTGAGTCGGCCCAACGTTGCATGAAAGGCTCCATTGCTTGGATGCATTGGAGGATCGCTTCCGCTGCGGTGTTGATTATGTCGTCGAGTAACATTTGTGGAGAAAACCCTAGGAGTTCAGGGACAAGTGTCGGATGAAGGACAGCTTGACCCCCTAAAGGCGCAGCCTGCTGCTGCTGTTGCTGTTGCTGTTGCTTCTGTTCAGAGGCCATGACCGTAACGTTGTCGGTGGAGGTTACTAAGGTTATGAATGAGATGGACTCAAAGCGTGACAGACGCGAGTATGCGGTTTGTTGTGCTGATTACTTGATATGGATATTGTAACGGTATCCTGTCGTCACAAAGTAATGTCAGCGCTTGAGGGCAGGCTCCTTCGCGTCCTGGGGTCAATTTGACACGCGTCGCCTCTCTGCTCTGTCTTTTCCCTCACGTCCATCAAACTACGAGGAGCTGAATTCGTTTTCGTCATTGTAACCTAGAGAAATACCACCTGGTTCAGACTATGGAAATCGACGGCCCAACTTCGCCTCCACGGCAATCGTCATTGCCGCCAAGCAGTGCTCCTCAGCCATCCCTTGGTGTAAACACAAACGGGGCTCCCACACCGCAGCGCGCGAACGGGAGGCAAGTTGAACTAGCGAACGGGTCCGCTAATGCTAACGCCGCTGATGCTCTGGCTTTGGATGACATCAACCCGGATGTTGCTGGAGATGCCGAGTTGGAGAATACTCAGAGGCGGAGGAGAGCGCGTATGCGAGGTACGATTGATGGAACTGTTCCGCTTGTTAGAGATGCGCTAGGGGAACAGATCACGGAGAGTTTCGAGACATTTTTAAAGACGTGGGCATTTTTCTCATCATTCTTCCCTCGATCGTCATTGATTTTGCGAACCGCACAGTTACACCGAAGAAATCAATCTCGGAGGCGCGACTCCTGCGTCGGATGGTATGCAGGATGCCACCGCTGATGGCACACTTATATACGTCGAGCAGGTTGAGATTATGAAGGAACATCAACTGACGACGATGTATGTCGACTTCACCCACATCATGAAACAAGACGACGTCCTCGCGCAGGCGATCCAGACACAGTACTATCGTTTCGTGCCCTATCTCAAACGCTCAATACATAACCTGGTCGCGCAGTATGCACCGGAGTACTTGCAGGAAAATCCGAGTGCACGAAGCGATCAGACGAACTCACAGACGAAGGACTTCAATGTCGCGTTTTATCGCCTACCTCTTGTTTCGGGTATTAGGGATCTGAAGACTGAAAAAATTGGCACGCTGATGAGCGTTAGCGGTACGGTCACGCGTACTAGTGAAGTTCGCCCTGAGCTATTGTACGGCAGTTTTGTCTGCGAGGTGTGCAAGGGAATTATCAATGATATCGAGCAGCAATTCAAGTATACGGAGGTTCGTATTTCATGTTATTCGCGGCTGTTTTGATCTAATAAATTGTGCAGCCCAACCTTTGTCCTAACCCGACATGTGGAAATCGCACCGCGTGGCAACTGCAAATAGATAACTCGCGTTTCACTGACTGGCAGAAAGTCCGAATTCAGGAAAATCCATCCGAAATTCCAACAGGTTCGATGCCGCGTTCTCTCGATGTCATTCTTCGCGGAGAGCTTGTAGAACGTGCTAAGGCCGGTGATAAATGCGTATTCACTGGCACGTTCATCGTGGTCCCCGATGTGAGCCAGATGGGTTTACCTGGCGGGAACAAGGCAGAGCTGATGCGTGAAGCGAGGAAAGGTGGGACTGCTGGTGCTGCTGGCGCTGCATCTGTGGGGCAGACGGGTGTTAGTGGCTTGAAAAGTCTTGGTGTTAGGGACTTATCCTACAAGACTGCTTTCCTTGCGTGCATGGTGCACGATGTCGATGGTCGGGTGAGTTTCCCTTGCGTTTATGTCTTTCTGCGTATATTGATTTTTGAGCGCAGACCGGTGCGA
Organism: Inonotus hispidus; assembly: GCA_024712875.1. Lineage (NCBI taxonomy): Eukaryota > Fungi > Basidiomycota > Agaricomycetes > Hymenochaetales > Hymenochaetaceae > Inonotus > Inonotus hispidus. The sequence goes on along the minus strand of CM045723.1, from coordinate 160,699 downwards.
ACGTACACGGTGAAAGTGATGACAGTGAGACAGATACGGAAACGTTCCTTCAGACTCTTACCGATCCCGAGCGGGAGGAGCTGGAGGCTATGGTCCACTCGGATTACATCTATTCACGCCTTGTCTCAAGTATCGCGCCTACCGTGTATGGGCACGAAGTCGTTAAGAAGGGGCTTCTCTTACAGCTGATGGGTGGAGTTAATAAAGTTACTCCCGAAGGGATGCACCTGCGTGGCGATATTAACATCTGTATCGTTGGCGACCCGTCCACCTCCAAGTCCCAGTTCCTCAAATATATCTGCTCGTTCCTTCCGCGCGCCGTTTACACTTCCGGAAAGGCTTCCTCTGCTGCAGGTTTAACAGCTGCCGTCGTAAAGGATGAAGAGACGGGCGACTTCACCATCGAAGCAGGTGCTCTCATGCTCGCAGACAATGGCATCTGCGCTATAGACGAGTTCGACAAGATGGACATCTCGGACCAGGTCGCGATCCATGAAGCTATGGAACAGCAGACAATTTCCATCGCGAAAGCAGGCATACATGCAACACTTAACGCGCGAACCTCTATCCTCGCTGCTGCGAACCCGATCGGCGGACGGTATGACCGCAAGAAGACTCTTCGTCAGAATGTTGCCATGAGCGCACCGATAATGAGTCGATTCGATCTGTTCTTTGTCGTACTTGACGAGTGCGATGAAAAGATGGATTTGAATATCGCAGAGCATATCGTCAGCGTCCATCGATTCCAGGATGCGGCGATTAATCCAGAGTTTAGTACAGAGGCGCTGCAGAGGTATATCGCGTATGCACGGACTTTTAAACCGAGGGTAAGTTCATCTACAGTGGGAAGAAGGCTTTGGTGCTGATGAAAAGTTGGTTTAGATGACGGCGGAAGCATCTGATGTTCTCGTAGATAAGTACCGCCTCCTTCGGCAAGACGATGCCACTGGATTCGGTAGAAACTCTTACCGCATCACTGTTCGCCAATTGGAAAGTTTGATCAGACTGAGCGAGGCCATCGCCCGGGCAAACTGTTGTCCAGAGGTGAGTTATCCGGTTGACAAATTGTTGCGGTGATCCTATCAACTGAATGACTCTTTGTAGATTACACCTGCCTTTGTGCGAGAAGCGTATAATCTCCTTCGCCAGTCCATTATTCACGTAGAACTTGATGATATCGACTTTGATGAAGAAGAGCTCGAGGGCGAACGAAACCGCGCGCGGGATCTGCACGAAGCTCGGGCAGCTGAAGCGACAGACGACGTAGACATGGCGCCCGTCGAGACCATCCCCGCTGATGGTATCGAAGACAGCTTTAACGATGCTGCCGGTCCATCCTCACCAACTCGAATGGGAGGTTCCGGTGCACAACTTGCTGCTTCTCCTGCACCGCATACGACGCCCGCGGCTATTCAAGTCCAGCTACAGGCACCGCAACAGCCTCGGAGAAAGATGAAGATTACGCATGACCGCTACGTCCAGCTTCAGAACCTCGTCGTATTGCGTCTGAAAGAGCACGAGGAAGGTATTGATAGAGAAGAGCTTATTGATTGGTACCTTGAGTCACGCGAAGGGGAAGTCCAAAGTATCGATGAACTCGACTATGAGAAGGAGCTGTTCACGAAGGTGCTGAGGAAGCTCGTCAAGGTACGTTTGATGATTTGCGTAATTTTGCTGGGTTGATGTGCGTCGCTGACTACTTTGATCCTCTAGGATAACTTCATCATGTGTATCAAAGGGGATGTACATCAATCCCTTCCGACGTCCATGGATGAGTCTGGAACTGGAGTCACTCAGGATGAATCGAATATGCGGGAATATTACGTGGTACACCCTTCAGTTGACACTGAGTCTCCTTCATCCTTGTCGTAGAGCGCTCAAACTTGCTTTATGTCTTCTCTTCGTTGCTTTCTGCGCATGGTTCTGGATGTTAATTGTGTATTTCTGTGATCAGTTGTATCTATCCGCCTAACTTATGATACGTGCATGGGATTCACGGCTCCTCCAACTGATTGCCAGCTACGAGTTGACGAGTAGCCAAGCCCAAGCCCAGTGAGCACCCTTTGTCGTCTCAAAAGATACCACTTGAGGTCTGATTCTTTCCCGAACATTACAACTGCCCAACCCTGACTCAGCCAGCGCTCAGCATGTGTATTTGAAAGCCGCTCACTTCTCAGCATGTTCTTGCACACCTGACCACGCTGGTACTACATAGCCGACATATGGGGCTCCGAGCGCTCGATTCTCCGAGGCTTATGTCCATGCTTCCAAGACTATCGGTTGCGTTTTCACGTTGCCCACTCGATCAATAAAGTGGGTATTGCGCGTCGTCGGTCTGGACTGCGTTAATTTGATGCCAGTCGGTATGCCCTGAAACGCACGCTATCCAAGCGGTGCTGTATTTTTATCCTCGAATTTACATCCGGATCTGCGTTTCCAGGTCTAGGTCGGAACAAGATGGGGTACTACGGCGACCTGACGGTCATACTGCAACCCTGGCTTATGTCTCGTTCACCTGGTCGTACTGCAGAGTCTTTGACTGGTATATGTCATGTTGCACCTCATGCCCATCAGGGTCAGGTATGCGGTACACCTCTACCAGGGACTATTGCATGTGTATTCTCCGCTGGCGACGCATATGTCCGTTTGTTATGTGCCTTGAACTCAAATCTCCAATTATACATTTCGGTGATCCGATCGACGAATATGTCCGGATGGTGATATGACTATCTACATTATGAAGTCTTGGCCTTCCTCAGAGTACCGAATCCGTCTACGTCTTGTCAAAGTCCTTTGCTGGTCTACGGATTTGTTCCTGGGATTTTCTCCGGTTCAGTCCCCCTCCAGCTTCCACGGACGGAAAGAAAAGGTCCGTGACCCCCCCCCCCCGGTCGTTTTGTCATATTCTTCACTCGAGGTACGATCCGTTTCATCCGTTTCTTGTGACTTCTGGCTATTGAAACTCGGAGAATATTGAATAGATTGAGCTGGCGCTCGTGATACACAAAAATTCCGGGACACTCCTTAATTTCTTTCGCATTTATACGTGTCAGGTCTGGTTAGCTTTTGTGTTGTGCGCCTGATAAATCACCGCATGGTCCCAAGAAAAGAGCGGTGACTTACGGAGGAATGCATTGGGAACGACGTATTTGACAAGGTTTTGTGACTGGGCTGTGGGAGCATGGTATAAAAGACGGAGAAATTCCGTGTCATCTTGTACAACACTTTGGTAGAAGCTATCTGGACCTTGAGGTCTTGCGTGCCACATATCCATCCTATTGGAACTTTGTCCAACTGAAATGCTTCCCACTGCTTCTTTTGCGGTTCTCGCGGTCGCCGTGAGTGCAGCTGCCAGAACCTTCACGGTCTATAATAATTGCCCATTCACTGTTTGGTATGTTGCCATCCTTTCATTTACTTGCTCCATCTTCCCCGCCTTCCTCTTCTCTCTGCCTTTCGCATGTGTACTGAATACGCAGATCGCTGGACTAACTTTAATCTTTTAGGCCTGCTGTATGTCTCCTCTCCACGTCAACGACAACTCAATCTCAATCTTTAGTTAGATTTTCACGGACTTGAACGTTGGCAGCGCTGTTCCCGACCATGCAACAGGGTACGCTATTTTCAGCTCCCCTCTTTCTTTCTCTCAGTGTCTCCATGGACCAATATCTATCGTGCTAACTACCCCCTGCTCAGATGGGAACAAGGCGCATACCAGTCCGTCAGTTTCTTCGTCCCAGATAACTGGCGTGCGGGTCGCATCTGGGCTAGACGTAACTGTGACTTCAGTACGAACCCTGGACCGAACTCATGCCTTACTGGAGGATGTAACGGCGGGCTGGTATGTGATCCGCAGACCGGGACTGTAAGTGCCTTAGACTGCTCCGGGATTAGATTGATTTGTGACGATACTGAATGGATTCGCCACTGTAGGGCGTACCTCCTGCGTCCGTCGCGGAGTGGACGCTTTCTGGCGATGCGAATCAAGATTGGTACGACGGTACGTGTCCTCGCTTCCTTTCCCTACGTAATTAACCTCGATTCGTTCTTGCTGATTGTGATGAATAGTCTCACTCGTGGATGGCTACAACCTTCCGGTTAGTATTACGAACAACGTCGGATGCCCCGTGGCTGACTGCCCAGTTGACTTGGGCCCTGAATGTCAGTGCCTTTAACTCCAAATACACCGATTCTCCCGCGGCTAATGGAGTTCGCACGTTTACTAGGCCCTGCCCCGCTCATCGGACCATTCGATCCAGTGGGCTTCCCTGTCGGCTGCAAAAGCGCCTGCTTCGCCAATCTCGATGGCGACCAATGTATGTACTGGCTTGCACAAGTTTTTCTTTCGTACTGTACTTATCACCGTAATTCTTCTGTCTCACCAAGCAAACTCCCCAAACTGTTGCTCCGGTCAATACAACACACCCGAAACTTGCCCACCCTCCGGTGTCGCATACTACGACTATTTCAAGAGCCGCTGTCCGAACTCCTACGTCTATGCTTATGACGAAAGCAGTGGTACTGCTCTGTGGACCTGTCCTTCAGATAGGAACGCGGATTATACGCTTACTTTCTGTCCCTGAAGCCCTTTCGGGGGTTTCGAGTGCTTACCACTCGTTAAGAGGGATGTGGTGTTTGCGTCGAAAGTCAGAGACTCGTGAAATGGGAGATATCAAACGTAGTTCGAAGAATCGTTTTTATTTTCTTTTGCTTGTATTGAATATGAATACCTATCCACCGCTTATTGAGTTACTTCACACTATCCACAGCATCTATTATCTGTTCTTTTGACCGATGATAGCACTCAACAATCGAACTCCACCTGGTGAAAATTATTTTGAGGGGCCAGAGCATTTGTGTTTACTCGCGCGACACGTCTCTTACCGTCTTGATATCGTCAATCCCGTTAGTTTATTATATATTTTGTTTTCAAACTTTAATTAAGAGGCAATATAGTGTAGTGGTCATCACTCAGGATTTTGATTAACAGAGGAGATTCCTGAAACCCAGGTTCGAACCCTGGTATTGCCTTGAGTTGTTCTTGCATGTACTTTTTCTCCCCTACATGTTCAAATCAAATGATTCTTTCGTGGTGGTCCATATTACTTACATAATAATGCCCTGGATGAACTAAAAAAAATGCTGTACAAACTTTCTTTTTCTGTTTCAAAAGCTAATGAAGCATTTTGTTCTTCCTTTCATAGTGAGATATATTTACTCTATACTTGACGACACACTGCCAATGGATCTACCCCTGAAAAGCAACACCTGATTTTGACGTCTCTGCGAGTCCACCTCCTGCGTAACCGGTGCCTGACGAATCAACACATCAGAACACGGATCCATTCAGCATTTGGTCCGACGTGACAGCGGTCCATAACCGGGCGAGACAGAAAATTTAGAACGCAGAGAGGTAGGCTCACCTTCTCGTTTTAGCTCGATGATTTTGTCCTTTGGTGCTGGTGAATCGCAGACGACGCATTGGGAGGATGGACGGACGAGTGTCTCGGTGCAGGTTTTGCAGATTACGTGTGTGCAGGAGGTCAGTACTGTTTACTGGGGCGTTAGTATTCTGTATAATTTGTTGTATGGGTTATGGGAAGGGATGAGGATAAGACTTTTTTTGGGGGGGGGAGAGGTGGAGAATTGGGAAACGTACTGAAGATGTGGATGTTGTTCGAGAGGGTCTTTTTACAAGATGGACAAATTGCGTCTCGTCTGTCGGCTGGGTTCTTGACTCCTGGTGGGAGATCTTTAGGGTATGTGAATGCTACTGGAACGAGGGATTTTAGACTTCAAAAAAAAAAGAAAGTCAACACGGCCATTCGCTGCCCCAAGCAGATCGAGAGGAGAAAGACGTACGAGATCTCATGTCCCTCCCTGCCACCTCTACAGGTTGTAACGACTTTAACATCTTTTAGATCCTTGGGTATCGATCCAGGTCCACCTGTATATGTAGGTGTGAGAGAAGGTAACCAGAAGTCGGGGAGTTTGGCTTTGAGGGACTCTGCTTGTTCTTGTTTGATTTTGGCGATTGCTTCGGCTTCGGCGGTGTCGAGGAGGGAGGAGACGTGTGTGGGGGAGAGGAGGGAGGAGTGCTTGCGTTTTGTTCCGCGGGCTAGAAGAAAGGAATGAGACAGAATGTTGGAGGTGATGATGAGAGATGAAAGGAGGACGTACATTCGGAGGGTTCGTTTGCGTTTCCTTCGGACTGGTCACCCTCCTTGCTCTCCGTGTCCTTATCCGACTCTTTCTCCTTCCCCCTTCCGTTCGTCACATTGGAACTCAACACTGTCGTCGAACTGCCGCTCCCGATTCCAAGACCCAGACCTAACTGCCCACGCTCAAACTCCTTCAGTACACGAGCACGCGCCTCGGCTTTCGCTCGTGCTCTTTCGTCTTCTGCTTCTTTCTTCAGCGCTTCGAGTCGAGCTTTTTGGCGTTTGATGTCTTTCTTTTGCTTCACTGGGTCCACAAGTCATTGTCATAGTAAGTGAGATAGGGAGAGGTGTGAGGTATAGAGGGAGGTACGTACACAAATCCGAATAGATACACTCTTTACAATACAAGTGCCCCTCGTTGCAAGCGACAGCTTCGCGGGCCTTTTGAAGACATAGCGCACACGCATCGTATGCACGCATAGACTCATTTCCCAGTCGTTGCTATCGGTAGTAAATCAAGAAACACCAGCGGAGCACCGTAAGTCAGATTCGCGCGTTAGTATGCCAGTGTGGGTACATGAAACGAGAATGGATACGCACGCGTTTTGTACCATAATCGAGTCTCTGGTATTCGTGATACGAGAATATGGAAGATGCTGTGTTGTTCTTGCTGTGTTTTGTCATTCTGGTGGGAGTGAAAGACGAGGTACGGATACGACGCGTCTTGATTCAACACCACCATCATAACGAGACTCGGAAAATGTCAGCACCATCACCACCCCCAACCTACATCTACAAAATCCTCCCAAACACTCCTCCCTACCAAGGAACACCAATACCTATCCCATCGGACTATCCGCTCCCCAAAACCCAAGTCGATCTCACAGACGGGTTCGTTCATCTGAGCACTTCACGCCAGCTCCCCCATACTCTCACCCGGTTCTTCTCTTCAAACGAAAATCAGGAAAACGAAAAGGGCGTGCAGCTGGTGAAAGTGGATTATGACAGGTTGAGTAAGTGGAAGATCGTTAATTGGGAGAAGGGAGGGAATAGGAGTGGTGGAGAGGTGTTCCCGCATTTGTATGCGGAGTTGGAGGGGCAGTTTGCTGTTGCGGTTAAGGTTGTTAAGAGGAATGTGGGAGGGGAAGGGAAGGAGGAGAGTTGGGAAGATGTAGTGAGGAAGTTGAGAGATGAGGGATGGCTGGAGGATTGAGGTCGAGGACGAGTTGGACGTCGTCGTTGGGAAAGACAGAGGTATGTACTGGCTCAACTTTGAATATACAGGCTGATGCTGAGCGAGCATCATCCAGGATCGAAATAATGCTCATGTATGATTACAACCAGAAGTGACAAGGAATATGCATGTATAAATGTACAATGTTTAATGAAGAGCAGTATCGATAGCGAAAGCAATGGCAATATCGACAACCGAGTATCAAATTACTCCTCCACAACTCGGACACAACAATCCTTCATCTTCAACGACCCACTTCATTATTTCTCCCTCCCATCCCTCGTCATCTTCGCCCTCGACTTCCTCGCTCTTGATAGCAGCACTTGCACCTCCCTCCCCCCTCAAAGGTAAACCTAATACCTTCATCCAACCCTCCTCGCCCTCCTCCTCAAGAGCTTCCCCGCCTCTAACAACCCTCTCAACAATCTTCCTTGCTCTGCAAACGAATGCAATGTTCCCGGTCACACGTCCAAGCTCCTCATCTAACCCCGTCGCCTCCGTATCGCCTCGAACCATAGGCGATCTAGCAAGTGCGAGGAGGGATGGTGGAAGGAGATCATATCGACTAGACCCTCGACGGTCTCTTTGTTTGGTAGATGGGAGCCGGGGAGTTTGTGCGACGGATGAGTTGGATGGAAAAGAGAGTGAGAAGTCGGCTGGAATGGATTTCTGGGAGTCGCGTTTTGTTGAATCTGGGAGTGTACGCTCGAATTGTAAGGCCCGAGGTACCTTTCCCTTGCCGTCCCGACTCGTTTCCAAAAGATTCGACATTTTCGGCGTTCTAGGGGGTACTTCCAATCGCGACTTGCTTGGTTTACGAGTGGATCGAGACAAGGGAAGTTTCGAGACCCAGCCGTTTCGTCTCAGGCACGACGCGTGATACGCTTTGAAACATTTCCTGCGAGGACAGAAGTGCATTGCCGAGGAAGTATCGGGGTTGTATGGGATACCACAAAGGCATGTCGAGGACAATTTGGGCTATTTAAGTGCGTGCGACAGTTAGTGTCGTTTGTTCAGCAGAGGCAATAAAGCGGCTTGATACGAACTTCAATAGTTTTCTTGAAGATGTTGAACCAGTACCGCACGTAGAACGTCTCATCAGTGATTAAAGGTGGGTCAGTGCTGAACTCGTCGAATTTGACTACTTGCGCGACATCTGTCGAGTATGCCTAAATAAACCGGCATATTCTCGAAATAAGGGAGCAGGAGGATATCCCCATATCTCCGTACATACCTTGAAAGCAAGATGAATGCACAAAGTCGCATAACTTAGACTGGAGACGCTCCATCTGGCCGAAGGGAGTAATATCCCTATGCAGAATCACGTTTCATCAGGAAGAGTGACTGATAGTGGGTATCTATCGAGACTCACACCGCTCTATTCTCAGCAGCAACGTCACTTCCCGACCAAAGCCAACAGACCTTCGCCCATACCTTCGAGATTCAAAATCAACTAATTAATATGGGTAGGAAACTATAATACACGCACCTCAGAAGGATCACCCTCCTTAGACCTTATTTCGAGAATTCGTCCGACCCAGTGCTCGTGGATGAACTCTGGAAAACGCTGGTCTTTGGATCGAGGTGGGACGATTAGACCGCTAATGCATTATGAAGCGGTGCAAGGGAAGAATTAACAGACGGCGGGAAGGGAGAAATGGAGGGAGGTGTGTTTGGTAGTGATGTTGAGGATGAATAATGGACCATACTTACTATCCATCGATACGGAATGTAACTGGCTCGTTATTCTCATCTTGCACTAAGGTACTAAACATAAGCAAGGGTATCCGACGAAAGCTGTAAAGAATGATGAAACATACCGACAAAGCTCTTATACCTCACCCAGTTAGCAAACTCCGCAGGCTTGGGTCGTCTCATTACCATTTCATCCACTTCTACTTCCATCTCCGCGTCGTTCTTTACTATTTCGTTGGCAAACTCATCCTCATTTACACCCTGTACTTGATGACCTCGTACATGGCGAGTTCTTGGCGTTTGCCGACGGAGTTTCTTGGGCGGAAGAGTTAGACGTGGTGTTTTGCGTCTGCGACTTCGTGTATGCGTGTAAGTGCGCTTGCGCGCCATGGGGGGAGATCTCGACATTGGATTCGGGCCTGGACTATGCGGAGGTCTTGAATCTGGGACTGGAGGACGATGGCCGGTGGGGTTGGTACGTTTGGCATGGCTTCGGATCCGGGGCATAGGCGACGCGGGTGTATGTAGGTATATACTACCAGAAGATATTTCGAACTTGAAGGTTTGAGTGTAGATTAGGTTGAATAGGCTTTGTGCACTCCGGCACGCGCTAGAAGAGCAGAACGCGTCGAAGGAAGAGGAACGAGACGTTGACGCTATCGGACAAAGGACACAATTTCGTGCAAGCCTTCTGGCGTCGATTCAAGGCGCTACTGCTCTACTGGGATGGGTCGCTTCAGCTTGAGGAACTGCAGAGCGCGGTATATGTACTGAGACACACTCGAGAAGAGAGGCAGAGTCAGACTCATATGGCAGTCGTTCGCCTTCTATTTGAAGTACGAATGGTGAGTCACATGGGGGTGATGAGTGAAGGCTGAGATGAGTGAAATGTTGAGGTGCTGCTGCGGGTTCCGTCTCAGTCGAGACTCGAGAGCGTCGCGTCGAGACGCGTGAAGTCGCGTATGCGTGTGAGAATAACGGAAGCAAAATCGTTGAATCATGCGTAAATCTGATCATTGTGCTGGATGATGTATGGATACAGAGTATAATGCGTGATAGCTGGATAGCAGTATATCAAGCAGAAACATATATATAGCAAAGCAAGAGATCGAGAAAATCAGGTAGCGTTCAAAACCCAATAACGCCCCATTCAAATCGCCCCTTGACAATTCGGACATAAGAATAAACCGTCATCTCGCACAGCCCATTGAGTCACACTGGCGACATCGTCGACGTTCTCATCCTCCCTATCTTCCTCTCCAGGAATCTCCAGAAACGCACTCCACTTGTTCGGTAACCATTGTCCCTTCTCGACAATATTCCAGACGAGTTTACGAGCGCGTGTGACGACGGCAAGATTGCCTGTGACGCAGGACCATTCGAAAGGAAGGTCAGTCCCGAGACCTTTAACCATGGGTGAACGTGCGAGGGTGAGAAGTTCAGGTGGGAGAGATGCGTGTTTGTCGGTGCTGGTGGGTTGCGTGACGAGTGTCCGGCCGCTTGAGGCGGTTGAATCGGGTGGTCGAGGCATACTATTTTCTTGGCCGTTGTCGTCTTCGTCTTCGGAGCCTGGTAACGTTCTTTCTAGTTGTAGAGCCCTTCGTTCCTGAAGTGAACGAAGGTCCTTACGGGGCTTCTCGACGAACCCTCCTTGCCGCAAACAATCTGCATGATAAGCTCGACGACACCCTTTTCGCGGACAGAAGTGCATGACGGCAGTTTCATTCGCATTGTACGGTTCGCCGCAAAAGCAGGTGGCAGAGGGCGTTGACTGCCGACGTCCATCAGAGGTATTTCTGAGACTAAAAAGGCGAAGGCGACTTACTTTGAGCTCGCGTTTCTTCACGGAGTACGTGCACCTGTAATAGAAGGTCTCGTGACTAATTGCTTCTGGCTCTGGATCTGATTCCACATAAGGAGTGACTCGCGCGATACCTGTGAAGCAAGATCAGTAACTGTAGATGTCTCGCGAACAAAGCGTGAACTAATCACCTGAAAAACACAAAGCATGAACAAAATCATAATGGTCCGAAAGGATCCGTTCCATCGTCCCGAATGGGGTGGGATCTCTGAGCCACAAAAATGTTACAGCAGTTGACATAAGTCGAACACGTCACTTCAGATTCTCAGAGTGAGAAGTCGATACTCACATGTCCCACTTCTTTTCTAAGACGTCGTTGATCGACCAGAGCCACTGTACATTAGCCCATACCTGGTAACGTGTCGTGTTTAGCATCAAGAAATAAGGAGGCTGCTTTATTAAACACTCACCTCCGCCGGGTCCTCGTTTCGCGATCGAATTTCTTTGATCTTCCCCACCCAATAGTCACGTAGTCTCAACGAGTCACTGGGGTCGGCTCCGTCGGGGAGTATGAGTGCACTAACAACCCTCTGAGCTTCTCATTCCTCATAACCAGGCACCTACGCACTTACTAAGAATTTACAGGGAATCGATGTTGCACGTCGGCACTGTCGGTGACTGAGATAAGTTCAGAATCATAATTCTAGGTAAGCATCTCATCTTGAAGTAATCAAGGAAGGGTACGTACCCATGAAGCATTGGTAAGGCGTCATTTTCGCCCATTCTTGCCTAGTTGGAGCTGTTGGTTCACCGCCGATAAAAGAAGGATCAGGCAGGAATTTTCTTCTTGAAGAAGGAGAAGTAGGTCTAACAGTCTCTGAACGAGAAATTCTTCTCCGTTTTGGAGGAATTGTTGTTAAGGAAGAGGAGGCATTACTCTCGAGATTCCGTCTATGGTTGATAGTCTTTCTTTTCCTGATCATGACTATCGGCGGCAGTAGAAGACTGATGGCATTGTTACAATACTTGGTCAGGACGAGTACGTTGGTAAGTAGGAGAGATTGAAGTATAACGCCAGAGGAAACAGCCATAGCAAGCGTGAGAGAATAGTACCATACTTGTCAAACTGTACTCGACTGCCAGTGCCGGTTGCCTCGCGCCTCTCATCCTCCTCAACCGACACAATTAACTAACTAACGCGATGCTCATTTATTTCACATCAAGAGTAATCAGGCAAGCAATCTGCGACTTTCGAGCAAAAATTTATCAATCATTGATTGTGGGGTGATGATATTGTGTATAGCTCGACAGTCGCGTTCTTGTATCCGGGATATGCGTCGTTCAAATGCCTCTCGCAGCGTCCAGCTTCGGAAGCTGAGTTGGAGAGATGGCTAATGTATTGGTCGGTGCTTGGGTGCATTGTTGGTGTTGAATATGTTGCGGAGTGGTTGATCTCATGGTGAGTACGCGCACGCCACTTCTGTTTGGAGAAAATGCTGCGGAAATGTCGCTTTCCTGCTTTTCACCACGATTACTGTTGTTCTCTTGACACCCACACTCTGTGCTCGATGACTGATGCTTGCTACTAGGTTGCCACTCTACTTTCCATTGAAGACAATTTTCCTCCTGTACCTCTCATTACCCCAAACCCAGGGCTCCTCCTATCTCTACGTCAATTATCTCCAACCCTTCCTACACACACACGAAGCTGACATCGATGCAACACTCGTGAAGCTCAAAGCACGCGTTTACACTTACTTCCAAGAGAAATTCCGTCTTCTCTGGAGCGCCATTCTAGGCTCCCTTGGTCAGCACGAGGGCGAGCAGCCTGGTGCTACGGCGGCGTCGGATTTGGCGCCACCGCCTAGTGTTGGTGACCCTGTGTCGGGCCCGACGCATCTGATTGGAGGGCTATGGAGAAGCTATGGTCCGTCGATTGTCGCGTCGGGAGCATCGTTATTTACGATGGCGAGTGCTGCGGTTGCAGCGAGGCAGGTACAACTGCCGTCTCAGCGTCCGCAGGAGCAACAATCCCGCTCTGGAACTTCGTCCGGACAAGCGAGAAGTGTCTCACAGACTATTGCGGAGAGAAGAAAGCAACTTGAAGCTGAGCTCGCTTCTCTCCCTCCGATGGACGAGTATCCACCGCATAGTAATAACTCTTCGAGTGAGGAATCGGAAACACAGTCACCGCGCTCGCGAAATGGCGCGTATGAGGAGGTGGAAGTACCGAGTGATGTTGAGGGCTACGATGTGGGAGGACCGAGCGGGGGTTCAGTTCCCACGGGAGCACTCCCTGGTACGGCTAGACGGACGAGTTGGTTCGGCTGGGGTGGAGCTGCGCCTATTCATGACAAGAAGAATGACTGAGAGCCGGACTAGCTGCTTCTGTGAGAAGTTCTTTCGACTTCCTTCCCTGATTTTGTTTTGAATATTAACCGCCGTTGTATTATATATTCAATGATTATCCGTTAACCTACCAATAAATGCTACTGGTGTTACTGAATGACGCCTTATTTTTTTATAGTTCTGCGAAGTCACTTCAAGAACTTAAATTCAAGATAAATCTGCCCCATCTGGTAGCATGATGCTCCTTACTACGTGATCGGTCCTGGTACTAGATCTATTCGCCGACGCTACTTTGATTTAATGTGGCACGGCAAGAATAGACAGTACTATTAGGGACAACAACTCACCGACATGCCAAGAATACCGAAATATCAGAGTATCAAACGTAAATGCGAATTGACACTGCCGTGTTGTGATAGTTCCTCAGCTTCTGCGGCCCGAGGTTCACTACTTCTCAACGTCCGAGTATCGGCATATCGTCACTTTCGTCGCTCCGAAGCGATGAAAACGCACACGTGCGTATGCATGCTCCACTTTTCTGATTGTGGCTTACTGGTGTACTGCTGTAAACTGACGATCCTCATAATGTTCCGCTCCTATCTGCGGATGATTGACCGTACGACATGCCGATGCTTCACCTAAAGTGCTATGAACACAACATTGCGGATCGGCCGTTAGGGCTAACTGGCTTCATGGAATTGCAGGCTTAGCGCTTCCTCCGGACATTAGGATCCCTGGAAAGGAAAGGTTGTGATCGTTGCTGTTTATGTTCTTTTTTCTACTCGTCCACCGGGAAGGGTTTACGTCGACAAAGCTCGTATCTTCGCGCGAATGACCGGAACGAATTGATGAAGCATACGACCCTCGCGCCTTTCCGCATGCTCTCGAGAACAAGCGAGGTTTTTTTTGATTACCTGTGTAGGATCGATATTTTAGTCAACATGTGCGATGCGACCGGGGAGAGCGTGTGATTGAACTAGTACTGGTCTATGTACCTCTATCGTTTGGAGGTATCATCTCCGTCTTGCTACACTCTCATCGTCATTGTTTACATCACTGCTAATGAATACCCCAGGTTCAAAAGATCAGGACCCTCTTGATTTGAAGTTATTGTCCCCCAGATCTTTCTATGCGGGCGGTAACTAGTCGCACCAGTATGGCCGAACCCGATGATCACTCGAAAATCCACACATGACGTGGCTCCGTCCTTCCCGCAGGCCATATTTAGTCACCTGTCTGGAACCGAAGCGCAACAACATCCCAAATATGGCAAGACGGAACTTCTCTGAATATGCTTGCTATACGACCAGGTGATATTATATTCTCCCAGGATCCAGCGCCCATGACGTTGCAATCACAGTGGCAATGTTGTTTTGTTGTCGTGGAGGGTTCTAGGGATCTGTGGGGACTATAAGTTCCCAAATAGGTCCCTTCTATGTTCGAGCCGCGTGCTGCGCGTGTGTATTTCTAGCTAGGATAACTCCGCTATGTGCGACACGGGAGGCGGCTTGCGGGTGCTAGCTGTGATGTGCATTGGTCATCGGAACTAGAAGGAGGGAACTCATGAAACAAGAGAACAAGAATTTGAGTAGATGACTCGGTAGGAGGGAAGAGGCGCGCGGGTGGCGACGTCATTTATCAGTTGCAGTATATCGAACGTTCCTTGAACATGAAACCCTAGGAGTGATTCGCCGCTGTGGGAACTGGGAGGAAGGGCCCGGGAGCTCTACCACAGTTCCGCATCGACGTCCGTCTTTGTTCCTGGGAAGTGACTACGATGTTATGACGGGGAAATGTCGTGGGTAGTCTGTAGTATTTAAAGACTGAACGACTTGGCGAAAGCTCTTTCCGTGGGGACTCATCGAGACAGCCTTCTGCCATCCATTCCTCTGTTCATCTGTCTGTCTAGCTGACTGATATCTCCTACCTATTCTGCTGCAGATTATTGACATTTGTCGACTACCATGAAGCTGCTCACATCAACTTCTGCGTTCTCTATGGCTCTTGCGCTTGTGAATGTCGGAGGCACTACTGCCAGGACGTTCACGGTTTACAACAATTGTCCGTTTACCATCTGGTATGTTCAAGTCGGTATCATATCAACTTGGGGTGGTTACTGATTGTGGGGTTTGCTCATAGGCCAGCGGTATGCTGAGATTAGCCACTCGTAGAACTGAGCTGGTTATCCTGACGTTCTTGCATTTGTCAAGCTCTTTACGGATTTGAACGTCGCACAAAACGTGCCGTCCCAGCCCACAGGGTTCGTATTTCCTCTCAACTTTTCCAACTCTCATTCCCATGTTCACCCTCATCTACTCCCCTCCTTCCCCGTTCTCATCTATAATGCCGAATAGATGGCAACAAGACGCATTCCAGGCCGTCTCGTTCTTCGTCCCGGATAATTGGAAGGCCGGAAGGATCTGGGGAAGGAGGAACTGTGATTTTAGCTCGAACCCTGGACCGAATTCGTGCGCTACTGGTGGATGTAATGGGGGTTTGGAATGCGACCCGCGTACAGGGACGGTAGGTTTGATATCCTTTACTAATTTTGTTGAGGTAATGATTAACTATACCATGCTGTGTGATCATTATAGGGAGTGCCGCCTGTTACTGTTGCAGAGTGGACGCTTCAGGGAGATGGGAATAGGGATTTCTACGATGGTATGTCATCTTTAGCCGACAATGTGATCATCATCAACTGACATGGACCATGTCTGTCGTGAATTAGTATCTCTTGTTGACGGCTATGATTTGCCGATGAGTATCACGACCAATGTTGGGTGCCCAGTTGCAAGTTGTGGTGTCGACCTTGGCCCGAACTGTGCGTTTCTTTACATATCGGATAACTTGATCTGTTGACGGAATTAAATGTATTCGGAAGGCCCTGATCAACTGAAGGGTCCCTTCGACTCTACTGGCTTCCC
Source organism: Inonotus hispidus (assembly GCA_024712875.1). Classification (NCBI taxonomy): domain Eukaryota; kingdom Fungi; phylum Basidiomycota; class Agaricomycetes; order Hymenochaetales; family Hymenochaetaceae; genus Inonotus; species Inonotus hispidus. The sequence continues at coordinate 144,535 of CM045723.1, read as the reverse complement.
TCTAGGCTGCAAGAGCGCTTGCTTCGCAAATCTTGATGGTAACCCTCGTACGTCTCTACCTCCCCCCTCTCAAACACACGTCTCATTCTCACTAAAATCACATACCCCCATTCACAGAGGACTCGGCAAACTGCTGCACGGGCTCCCACAACACAGTCGATACATGCCCACCGCAAGGTGTCCAGTTCTACGACTATTTCAAGAGTAACTGTCCCAACGCGTATGCGTATGCCTTTGATGAGCCTAGTGGAACCGCATTGTGGACGTGTGATTCCGGCTTGAATGCAGATTACACGCTTACGTTCTGCCCTTGAGGTGCGAAAACGAAGGAGAAACAGGGGGAAGGATTGTGCAGAAGACATAGGACCTTTTTTCTTGACAGGGCGTAAAGGGTGAAAGAAAGGCCTGCGGTTTTTTCTCTTGGTATGTCAGCTCAGCTCAGCTTCTTTACAATGTATGGTGTCGTGTGTTACTTCTTGATACATGGTCGTCCATAAACGTGCTCTATGTCCAGCCCCAAGTACTATCCAAGTCTGGATTCGATTTTGTCAAGTACGCATGACCAGAATATAGTTTCATCGGGGGCTCCAGGGTATTTCTTCGACATGATTAGAAAATGTTTTGCATTCCAATCGCTGATTATTCTGAGAGGCGAATCGTGGAGTGGGAGTTGTATTGACCACCGAGCCCCGCGTATTAGGCTCTGGTAAGTAAAGGCCTGATTTGCAATGCGTTTGGAGAATGTCGATGAGAATAGAGGGACAGATATACAAGTAATAGAGTTGGCGCGGCGCGAGCATGACAAGGGAGTCATTCCAGCCTCTGGTGCTGGAAGAAGAAAGGCAGGCAGGGAGAAATATTTGGGACTCCGAAGTAGGGCTTTACTTACCTAACCAAGATTACGTCACGAGACTACCAAAATACTTCCGCCACCAAGAGATTTCATCCCATCACCACAACTCCGATCCGGAATTATCCCTGCATCTTCATGATACTGTTCATTCTGATGCGACTGTAGACTCGTTGGTATAGACAGAGATTCTTGGAGACCGTATAGACTATCACCAGACCTGAAGCGTTTCTGGCTCGCCTCGGTCTGATGTTCTACTGCACGTGTTGCTATTCGATGATGCCCTTGGACCACTGACGCAGATGGTCATAATTCGTCTAGGTCGAACTGCGGGAAGTTGTAACCCTGGTGTACCCTGGAAAGGAACTTTTGGATCACAAGAACGCTAGCGGATCTTCTCTAAGAGTAGATGCATTTGCCCCTTATATGGATAGGGCTACGGCAGGTGATTGAGGTGAGTACAGTAAATTCCAGCTACTGAGTTGGTGCCACAAATACTCACTACTTTCGAGCCGCTTCGCGATTGCGAAAGGTCTGTGCTGTGTATTGGATCCTTCTAAGTACGCATCAGTCAGTACTCCATATTATCGATATGTAGTCATTAAAAACGCTAAACGCGGGCTGCTTCGCCGGCATACTGCACAGCGCTGGTGACCCTGTGTCAGTACCGATGCATCTGATTGAAGGGCGGTGAAAGATCTATGGGTCATCGAATGTTGCATCGGGTGAATTGTTATCCACACTGCCTCGCGCTGCGGTTTCCTCTCCGCAAGGTAGATGCAATTGCCGAGTCGGCGGCCTTTTCAGCAATAACCTCGTCCTGGAAACTCCACTGGGCAAGTGAGAAGCGTTTCGCAGGCAATTGCGGGGAGAGGAAAACAACTTGAAGCTGAGCTCACTCTCTCCCAGATGGACGAGTACCTACCGCATTGTAACAACGATAACAATCCTTCGAGTGAGGAGCTGGAATTGCAGTCACAGAAACGGGACGGGCTCGGAGATCTAACTTCATGCATACCCTGAACGTCATTCGGGCCTTCGCTTCTTCATGCGCGCACCTGGTAATAGAACATGCTACTGAATGGATCGCGGCAGTGAGTTTACTCGCCAGTGTCACTTTGATTCATTGTGATCAAGCATAGCAGTACTAGCGCGGGCAAGAAATCACCGATATGCCAAGAACGCCAACATATCAAAATGTCGGATCATGCTCGAATAACATAATATTGCGGTTGTGATCGTACGTCAGCGTTGGGCGGGCCGAACCTCAATATCCCAGTTACGTGAATTGTCTTTGCATATCCAAAGCTGAAAATACACACGTGCAGCTGCCCGCTCCACTCCGTTTTTATTCTATTCTCTGTTCTTCTCTGCTCAGATCAGATGATTGATAGTACATGCACGTTCGAGGACGAAAGACATGCCGAAGTTTCAAGTAAAGTGCGTTGTGGCTCGAGAAAATTGAGGACCGGTCATTGGCATTGACTATTTGGATCCGTAGTCTCAGACACAGAACAGGACTTCTCTGGACATTACTATCTTCAGAAGGGAAACTAAAATATCGTTGGTGGGGATGTGGGATTGTCTTTATTGATCCACTAGGTCGAGTGACCGACAAAGTCCCTGTCTTCCCGCAGCGCAGACGAAAACGAGCAAGCGCAAGCGGGACGGGAAAATGCTATGTGAATCATGTGATGCGAACGTGGGAAGCACGTGATATGTTTTTATTGTTTTCGTTCTCATCTCATCGGTTGCTCCTTCGAACCACGACATACCCTGAAGCCGGAGTATCAGTACCCTTTTGATTTAAAACTACTGATCCCGGGGTCTCTTACTGGGGTGCACGTCATGCCGATACGACCGAACCCGATGATTACTCGAAAATCCACACATGACGAGCCACTCTCACCCTCATATCAATCTTCCTACTCCTGTCTAGGATCGAAGCGAAGCACAATTGGTATCCAATAAAGGCAATAAGTGGCTTTGCTAGCTATACATGATGCATAATATCCGATGCCGATGGTGGTGGTGGCTTCTTGTCAGAGGGCAGCGCTCATGACATTATGAGCACCACAGCAACAATATTCTTTTGTTCTTGGGAGCGGTTTCTAGGGCATCTCCGGGCTCTACTAGCTCTTGGTTGATTCCTTCTATGGATAAGCTGTATGCTATAGTTGTGCATTCTAGAATCGAGAATCCTGCTATGTGCGACTCGGAGGGCGGCGTGTGGCGGCGTGTGACGTGCAACGGTCATCGGAACTTGGGGAAGGGAACTAATCAAAGAAACATATCAAGTAAACCGAGCACATAAAACAGAAATGAGCGAAGGGGCGTCATAGATCAATGTATAGGTTTGTTACCAAGAAAAGTATGTCTATGAATACTGTGCCAAGACGTACGTACTGGGAAACTGCGGCTCTCAAATTGTTCCGCGCCCAAGTTCTCTTTGAAATCTGGGATTTAACATGACTTCATGACGGGGCTGTGTTGTAACAGTCTGAAGGTATTTAAAGACCAGGAGGAATGGGTGAAAGCCCCTCCTCAGGGTTCTCATCGAGTCAACCATTACTCATTTACCTATCTGCCATTCACCGACTATTGTGTGTTATGATGAAGCTACTCACTTCACCGTCTGCGCTGGCTCTTGCCGTTGCTCTTGCGAAAGCTGGAGGCGTTACTGCAAGGACGTTCACGGTCAACAACAACTGTCCGTTTACTATTTGGTGAGCATTTTCAGTTAGTCGGATCTCCATTTTGAATCATGTCTGACTATGCTGTTGGTTTGTAGGCCGGGAGTACGTTAAGATTTCCCTCGCTCGAATTTATTCTGATGTGGTCATCTCTTTACAGCTTTTACGGACTTGAACGTAGCGCCTAACGTACCGGACCAACCTACAGGGTTCGTAGCACTCCCCTTCCCACATCCCCATGTTCATCACTCTAAACCATATGTAGATGGGAACAAGCAGCTGGCGACTCTGTCTCCTTCACAGTTCCGGATGACTGGAAGGCCGGAAGGATTTGGGGAAGGACGAACTGTGATTTCAGTACGGACCCTGGACCGAACTCGTGTGAGACCGGCGGATGTAACGGGGGTTTGGAATGCGATCCGAACTCAGGGACGGTAAGTGTAGCCTCTTTTGATTCTGCTGTTTGAAATATTAATTCATGTATTGTGTTATTATTGTAGGGAGTACCGCCCGTTAGTGTTGCGGAGTGGACGCTCCAGGGAGATGGCAATCAGGACTTCTATGATGGTATGTTGTCTTTATTAATCGATGTGGTCATCTTCGACTGGCAATATTAATCTCTGTCGTGGTCTAGTTTCCCTCGTCGACGGATTTAACTTGCCCATGAGTATTACGAACAATGTTGGCTGCCCAGAAGCGAGCTGCCCCGTTGATCTTAATCCAGACTGTACGTTCGTTACTAGTCTTTCAATGCGTGAATAACGCTTCACATGTACATTGTATTTCTATTAAAGGTCCTGCTGAGCTGAGTCAACCAGGAGGTTGCAGCAGCGCATGCACTGCAAATCTCGACGGCAACCCTGGTACGTTCTGTGATTCTCTTTTTGCCCATCGTCTGTTCCAATCCATGTCACTAATATCACCACACTTCCTAACATATTTTCCACAGAGGACTCGGCAAACTGCTGCTCAGGCTCCCACGACACGCCCGAGACATGCCTTCCCGACGGTGTCCAGTTCTACGACTACTTCAAGGGTGGCTGTCCCAACTCATATGCTTATGCATTTGATGAAAGTAGCGGAACGGCGTTGTGGACGTGTGATTCTGGCTTGAACGCGGATTACACGCTCACGTTCTGCCCTTGAGGTGCATGAGAGGAGAATATAGGAAGCGAAAGAGATAAAGAGGAGCAGAGATTGGAAAGAAAAGTTCTGTCGATAATATATAAAGTGTGTGAAAGAAAGGCTTGATAATATTACTTGCTGTGTACAGACCACTTTATTTTCTATATGATGAATGAAGACGTTTCTTGAACACGATTTTCTGTAAAGTTCCGTGTGTCATTCTGGTCCTTGTTTTTAGTCCTTGTTTCTATTTGATCAAGAGGTGTAGACATGCTCAGCTAGAAGGATATGCACTCTGGTCTTCACTTGAAACCGTTGTCCTGTGTAGTGAGCGTCAACGCCATATTACTTCATTTTTTTGGGGGATAAGAGCGTCGCATTCCTTTGGTCGGACGGGAAATATTTTGGACTCCGTCTAAAATAGCCGATAGAGGTTACGTAAGACGTTTCTTGCGCTTCCGTCCGAATTTGATCTTCCCATCCCATCATCCACAGAGTTCTTCCACAACATCACACCACGACTTCGTAACCATTCCTGACTTCGGTCTGAAAGTGCAACGCCGTTCATTCTGATGTGACCATGGACTAGTCGACATGGATAGTGATTCGCAGGTCCTGGAGACGATCTAGACTGCCACCAACAGAAGCGTTAATGACTCGCCTCGGTCTGATGTCGTACCAGGCGAGCTGTTATACGGCGATCTCTTTGGATAACTGATGCAGATGATCGTGGCTCGAGGTAGTAGCGCATTGAAATCGCTGGAAGTCGTAATGCCCGTACATCCTAGAAACGGTGTTCTCAGGCAGCACCAATGCGATGATGAGTTCGAAATTGGAAGAGAATCTGGCACCGGTCTGGGTGACCAGACAGTTAAGAGAACGGTTCATGTTCTCTTCGCACTCGACATGTACTGTACATGTTGCGGTATGTCAAGACTTCTGCTGGCCTGTCGAGAAACATGATTCATGACAAGTCAATGAGGGCAGAGCAGGGGAACTGTAATTATATTTGAAGGTGCGCGAAATCGTTTGCGCGGAATCATGACCCTTTCCATTCGTCCTCAATCCATCTGTCCAGGGCACCTTGCAACTACTACCATCACCACTCGAACGGATCTTCCTATGGTAACAACGGAGACACCTAGTCTCTCATCGTGTTTGACCGACTATGTTTCAATGGTATCTTTGTTTGCCTGCATAGCAGATCCCGCAGAGTGTTTCGTTGAGCATATATAAGCCCTTCCTTAATCCTCAAGGTTGTCCATCATAAACAAGTGTTCATACTTTTCTCCCCACCATCCCACTCTTTTTAGCACCTGCCCTTTACGAGTTTGATATTCGTACTTCATTCATTTTGTTACGATGAGAACGTCCAGTACTTTCTTCGTTCTACTTTCGCTGCTTCCTCTTCTAATAGTCGCAGGCAATGACTGGTCCATTCCTTGTCTGAATGGCTGGTGTTCTTATGATGTACCTGCCAGCGAGAACTCGATGGCTGCTACTATCCAGATTGTGGGTCGCCTAACCTCACGACTGAGTTTCATACCACTCATCAATTTTCTTCTGCAGACCGGATCTCCTTATGCTATTTCGGATATCACGTCTGCGGCAGGATGGGAGATTATGAACTGTACGACAGACGCGGATGCTCAGGACATCCGTATTGTCTGCTCGGGAGATGAAGCATCCTGCTCTCACTTGTTTGAGAATGGCACGGAGCATACACTCATTCGCTTGCCACCCCAGGTATGCAAGAATCACAACAACCCTTAACCACTCTCAATCTTTCTCCTTTAATAGTGCGGGTCTGTTCCCTTTGCCGTGTCACTTCTTGTGACGACTCCGACGACCAATCTCTGCCGGATCACATCAAGTCCCGTATAGAGCGTCGCGACGGGTCCACCCCTCCCATGCGCGCGTTGTCCTTCAACGCCAACTTCGACGAAGTCCCAGCATCCCAGTGAGTACTATTCAATGCCTCCAGTACGATTCCGCCAATTTAATTCAATTGAACAGGCATGGAAACGTTTCTATGCTCGTCTTCGGGTCGACCATTCCAGGGTTCAATGGAGACGCCGTCATAACCGTGGCAGGATCCAGACGCCGGTCTCGTCTGGTCAACAAGCGGGCATCAGTCAACTCGCCCCTGGAGGGTTGGTTGCTCCCGGATCTCTTTCCAGCCATGTTGATCTTATCCTTTCGCAGATTTCAGCAAGCAAACGCAGACAAATCTGCCACCTATAAATATTGACAAATCGTTCAACATTTTCAATACGACGCTTTCATGTTCTGCGAATGAACAAACCAAAATTAGTGTTGACGTCAATGCGAAAGTCAATGCTGATGTGACGATCGGGGCTGTCCTTGCTGGATCCCTCACCCCCCGAAAATCACGGAGTTTGGTATTTTTTCTGGTGGGTTTCGTGGAAATGCCCACTTCTGAAACGACTCATCATTGTATCACTCGTTATATTAGATGTCTCCGCGGACCTTGAAGGTGGACTCAGTATCAACGCGAATATTGCTGGAGAGATCGACACGGGGAAGGTTACGCTCTTCAGTCAGGGCCTGCCAGCTCTCGGCATCCCTGGGTGAGCGTACTTTCTTCTGCCCTCGCGATGATCCGACTGATGAAATCTTCAAAGTATCCTTACCCTTGGTCCGAGCTTTGAAATCGACGCTCAGGCTCTCGCAACGATTGATCTCGACGTCAACTTGGATGTTAATCTGGCCTACAGCTTCTCGAACTTACAACTCTTCTTCCCGCCTTCTGACGATCACCCATCTAACGCCGTTGTCGCACCGAAAGATACGCCTCTTCGACTCTGAGTTTGCATGATGATACTAGCTCCTTTCTACTCCAGCCCTCAAGCTTTCCGTCAGCCCAAACATCGCGTCCGATGCTAAGCTTGAGGCACGCTTGATCCCTTCGGTCCGTACTTTATTTCTACACCAGGTTTGCTTCCCTGACAATATTACTATTACAGCTGAAATTCGGCTTATCCGTATTTAGCTCCAATGCGGATATCTTCCTTGATCTCGACACATTCGCTGCGCTGGATCTCAGCCTGCAAGCGGGTGCAACGGGCAGTGTTGACACAACTGGCGCTACCGACGCATCTGCCCAAATTGGAGGCTGTGTCGATGTCAATGGCGGTGTGTCAGTCAACGCGGGAGCCGATGCTTCCTTCTTCGGGCTGTTCGACGCGAACACACAAGTCTCTCTCTTCTCAAAGGACTTTGATTTCTTCAAGGTAAGAGGCTATACGAAGTGCTAAGAATAAGTACACTGATTTGTTATTAGAAATGTTTCGAAGAGTCGACATCAGCATCTGATACGTCGTCAGTTACGGATGCTCCGTCATCTACCGTGACTTTGATATCTGCTTCGACGACTTCTGAATCAGCGGACAGTACAACTTCCGATGCAGAGGATGTTATCTCACAATCGACAGATGGTACAGACTCAGATTCTGTGACTGTGTCCAGTGCAATCTCCGACCCAGTCAGCACCAGTGAAGCTATCGATTCGTTTAGTTCCACTGCGACAGATACCGTCTCATCCGCCGATCCTGACTTGGCTACTTTCTCTCTTCCGGATGTGACATCTGATGCAAGCCTAAAGTCGACCGCGACAAGCGCAACTGATGCCGACAGTGTTACTGAAACCACAAGCATAGATAGCCCTAGTGCAGCGATTGACAGCCCACCGCACGCGACGGGCGGTGCAGTTAGCTCCATCAATCTTCGTGGACGCAGACTCGGACGCGGAAGGAGACAGCAATTACCTGGTAGAACGGCGAAGAGGGATTTCCAGTGCCTCGCTCCCGAAGTTGCTGCTGCTGCTTCAGTAGTCGACAAGACGCTGTCGAGCTCAAGGTTGGTAGTGTTTTCTTCTCCTGTGTAGTCCTCCTGAACTGAAGAGCATACCCTCCTTTCAGCTTTTCTTAGTAACGAGACTGGTGCACACTCTTTATGATTGTGCTATTGCGTGACCACCCCTCATAATTGGAATCCTTAGCTTCTTCGACCTTCCTGCAAGTGACTCGTACCTTTGTTCAATCTAGACACTATAATTGGCCATAATGAATCAGATGGTTTCAATATTGAGATGATCATACGAAAGGATCTGTCTGCACAAACCGCCAGATCGTTTCGCTGTGGAGTTGCTCTGTCGTCGATCAAACATTTCCCGGTGGACAATATATTTTGCGTCAGTTGCAATTGTGAAAGTGGTTCCACATATATTCACTGCACATCGAAGAAATTGGTCCGGCAATGAAGGATAGCAGACGAATGCTTTGCACTTAGTATTTCTCGTCCTCTGTCGTTTTCTCATTCCTGCCGTTCGACACCTGATTCGGTCCTACGCTCCCCGCCTCCAAAAAAAAAGCTGCGTGAAATCCATGTCTATAATATCTGTATGAAACCGCACTGCGTTCGTTGGTAAGTTTCTCTGGTTGTATATGAAAGAATCGTCATCTGATCTATCACTAGTTCGAAGTAGCTCTAGGTAGGATCATCACCCGGTACTAGGTAGAAGGTTTGAGATAGCATCCCATCTATATTGATGCTTCTTCTGGTCATTTTTTCAGTCAATGACTTAGAAGATACGGGATATATCATCGGGTTTTGAATGAAAACGACCATTTCGTACAATATTTCGCCTATTAAAAACATGCACACCGGCTCGGACCTGGCATTTCTTGAGAGACTTGAAGCTGACCAAGTCACCAAGAGCTACCAAGAGGGGTTGTGGTTCTCCAGCGTGGGAAGCGAAAGATTATGACCCTACCCTGAAGTTCGATACTATACCAAAATAGGAAGGCGGAGATGGGACCCGAATCTATTTTCGAATCCGCAGCTGTTGGTGGAAAAAAAAGGAGTCTGTTTTATTCGCCTCGTTATTATTTGGGACACAGCCTCTTAGCCGCGCGGCCTCCACAGACACAAGGCACTTGGGGTGCTTGGTTTTGGTTCTTGAACAATGGACAGGTACACGTTGCAGGTGGTCCTTCGCTTTGCTTTGAACCGTCAACTCTCCTCTGGTCGACGCTTTACGGAAGGATTTGTGGGGGCTGACGCGCTATTGATTAACCCTGGAACGTTCCTATGCGTTGGATATCTCTTTGATTTTTGGCTGAGTCGTGTCTGCAGTTGCGAGTTCTGTAGTGTGCGATGATCAAGAGGATGGTTCGGAAAATGGAGATTCTAGTGGTTCTTCTTGGGTTGACGATGAAGGCGGGCGCACGAACTTTTACAGTTGTCAATAGCTGTCCATTCACAATTTGGTGCGTCTTATTAATATGCGATCCTGGGCTTAATACAACTGATATTCTTGTAGGCCAGCTGTGGGTCATATCTCATTTGAGTTGTTTGGCGAACCTGGTACGAATAATGTACTTGTATTTAATAGATGTTCACGGACATGGATATATCGACCGCCGCACCGGATCATCCAACGGGGTACGTGCCCACTATGACCAAAGGAACTTTCGCTGATGAATGTCCATTTGTAGATGGCAAGCCGATTCAAATACGTCCGTTAGTTTTGCGGTCCCAGATGATTGGAAAGCAGGTCGGATATGGGTATGTCTGGATTTTCTCCATCGATTTCAAGGGTGTGGACTTACTCGTGCTGTTAGGGGCGAAGAAATTGCGATTTTAGTGTTGACCCTGGTCCGAACTCGTGCTTGACCGGCGGATGCAACGGTGGTTTCCTGTGTGATCCTGCGACAGGGACAGTAAGTCCTCTGGGAAATCATAAATTTTCCGGCTTAGCGTTGACGATTCTACGGTGTTCAGGGCGTTCCACCGGTGTCTGTAGCCGAGTGGACTCTTCAGGGTGACCAAAATCAAGATTTCTATGATGGTGAGACTGTCGGTGCTTTTCTTGAGATTAATTGCTTACCTCATGTCTCAGTATCTCTGGTCGATGGGTATGACCTTCCGATGCGAATTGACAATAACGTTGGATGCCCAGTAGCAGATTGTTCGGTTGACCTTAATCCAACGTGTAGGCACTCGGCACGGACTTGATACTAATAAACGTCGCTAAATTACGAGATTATAGGCCCGAGCGCTCTGCAAGGACCCTTCGACTCGGGAGGATACCCATTGGGTTGTAGGAGTGCGTGCTCCGCCAACCTTGCTGGGGATCAAGGCAAGTACAATGCGACCGCAGTATGCGTAACACCTTCCTTATTTTCATGGCGCTTTTTTCTAGCAAACTCCCCGAATTGCTGCTCGGGGCAGTTCGCTACGCCAGAAACGTGTCCGCCGTCTGGCGTTACTTATTATGATTACTTCAAGGGAAACTGTCCGAACGCTTATGCATATGCGTACGATGAGAGTAGCAACACTGCGCTTTGGACGTGTGATTCTGCGCTGAGTGCCGATTATACGCTGACTTTCTGCCCGTGAGTAGCGAAGAGAACAAGGTGAATGATGACTATACTGATTGCGATGGTTTGCGCAGACCTGCAACGGCTACTGCGGTAGCTTCAGTGAACTCGTCTGTGCCATCTGCAGGCGCCTCTTCAGCTACATTGCTTCCTTCGAATCCTTTAAGTTCATCAACCGTTTACGAACCGAATACATCCCGTGCGTCAGTACGAGGAAAGTTAGCCATATACGCTGTTTTTGCCCCAGTTTCCGCATATTTGGTTTGGTTGCTGGTGCCATGGATTATCTGATGACATTGATGTCTTTGGACGATTACGACGCTAGGACGTATGTTTGCGACTTGGAACCGTTTGTAGCGATTAGATTTTCGAGTACAAATATTCTACATGTTTTCCCCCTGTCACGTACCTCCATGTATGAAAATCGCAACGTCGGGGACTCCCGAGTGCGAGTCGAGGCGGAGAGCGGACGGATTTCTATACGTCATGTGCTGTTCCTTTAGGGCAGGCCCCGGGACCGCTACTCGTACTCATCTTGCTTGACTTACAGAAAAATGTTTCAGCCTCTGCCTCTTGCCAACCATGATCTTTAGTGTCAACGCTCGGTCTCATCGTACCCAGCTGGTCCTAGTTGCAGTAGCTAGCTCACTAGCAACAGCAGGTGCTTTCACAGCATACAACACCTATGCTCGCCGACGCCGACGTCGTGAACTTCAAGACGAAATCCGGGATGCATTAGCGCGTGAAGACGAGGAAGACGACGTGTCGGATTCACCTGCACTCCGTACTCCACCGGATGCATCTATCGCTGCGACTGTCGCAACGAGCCTGATACAAGAGAGAATTGAGCCTGTGAAAGAGAGGATTCTACGTGGAGATGAGCCGGAGGAGTTGTTCAGGGAACAGTTGGCGAGATGTTATGCATTGTTTAAGGAAGAAGGGATGCAGAGGATAAGGAAGGCGAGAGTTGTTATTATTGGATGTGGTGGTGTAGGGAGTTGGGCGGCTGTTATGCTTGTGAGATCGTGCGTCTAGCGTAGGACTTGTGGAGCTTTGCGGACGTGATTTTTTGTACTAACCACTGATCCTTTGGTATCATTGCAGAGGCGTAACGAATATTCGTCTGGTCGACTTTGATCGCGTTACGATGTCTTCGTTGAATAGACATGCAACCGCGACGCTTGCGGATGTCGGAAGGTCAAAGGTGGAGGCTATGCGGAGTGCTTTGTTCAAAATGTCTTTGAAGGTCGAAGTCGATGCACGGGAAGAACTCTGGAGAAAAGAGGACGGTGGCGTGTTGTTAGAAGGGGCAGATTGGGTTATAGGTATGCCTGATTTCACTCGAATCTGGTCCGTGAGGTTGACGTTTTGTATTCATTCAGATGCTATTGATAATATCACAACCAAAGTAGACCTTTTGAAGTATTGCCATACGCACGGCATAAAGGTGAAGCTCATTATCGGCCTTGCGATATCCCTAAGCTACTGAGTTGACGGTTCGTCTCAATAGGTCATTTCTTCCATGGGAGCAGGCTCCAAATTGGACCCAACACGCATTCAAATCTCCGACATCTCCTGTACAGCCGAAGACTCCCTCTCGCGCTCCGTTCGCGTCCAACTCCGAAAGGCAGGCATATCCTCAGGAATCCCCGTCGTTTACTCCACAGAACCACCCGTAGAAGACATCAAACTCCTCCCACTTGCCGAAGAGGAGCGCGAAAAGGGCAATGTCCAAGAGTTGACACCATTCGATGATTTTCGAGTACGGATTTTACCCGTTTTCGGACCTTTACCGTCGATTTTTGGTTTAAATGCTGCGGCTTATGTGATTTGTGAACTTGCCGGACGATCGATTGCGAATCCGTTATGGATTAAGAACCGGCATAAGACGTATGATAAACTTCTTCGCGACCTGAGGGTTAGAGAGGAAAAGATCACCGGAGAGACGATCAAGTGCGTTCGTTTCAGATAGATTCATTTCTTATTCTAATCTCTTCGCGTTTAGCCGACTGCCAATAGACGAAACAGACGTTGCATACATTCTAGAAGATCTCCACCGAGGACGCTCACTTATTCCTCCCCATCGCGTCCCAAATAAAGCGCAAATTACGCGCTGGGATCCAAAAGAACCTCTTTCGGTGCAGAATTGCATTGTATTGGACTTGCCGGAATTTAGAAAGCATGTGGAGTGGTTGAAGGAAGGCAAGAGACCTGAGGAGATCTGGGGTCCAGAGGTTGCTGCGTTGATGGAGAAGAGGAGGAAGGAGGCAGATGCATGGAGGGAAATATCTTTACGGTGATGAAAGTGGTTTTTCTGTTTATGCTGTTCTGGAGGAAATATATATTTGCTACTTGCCTGCAATAAACCGACGACCAAGAGAACGTGATTACTGACTGAGAATAAAGGGTAGTTTAGGGTCGGCATTTCTTTCGGGTTTTATTTTAGGGCGGGCTTGTTCCCTACGTTGTACTTAGACTTCGATTCCGACCGTCTTCAGTATCCTCGCCCGCAAGAGTATGGTCTCAGCAGACAGGCTGAATTTTGATGTTCTTGGCTTAATCTTCTCTCAATTGTCTGGAAATGATCTCGTCTCCGTCGCGTTGGTCAACAGAGCCTTTCTCAATGGTGTCACTCCTCGCCTGTATTATGCGCTCGTGTGCACACACAGGCAGGCGAAGAAGTATCCGAAGGTATCTCGCTCGTTTCATGCTCCTAGCATGAGAAGAGTATTATTGATGGAATTCACAGATAGTTTCCCCATTTGCATCTCTGTTGGATCGGCCATTCCTAGGTGTCTATGTCCGCGTTTGTGGTATGTTCTTCATTGAACCTCAATGATGCAAGACGGACATCAAGAATCATCTCTTCAAGACATAACTGCACTACCCCTTTATAAAGGACAGCCGAACCAAGAGTTCATTAGCGAATGCATACGAGCTCTGGACCTCTGCCCAAACTTGTCGCGATTCAGGCTCGCACTCAAAGTACTTCCAAGCTTTCTACCGACGCTGTCAAGGAAAGAGAAGCTGAAGGAGTTGCAGGCTAACGGATCGCTCACGATGGAGCAGGCAGAGTTTTTGATTCATGTGAAGGGTTTGCGAAGCATTCGAATTGACCATGCATCGTGGTGCCTCTTGGATGTGTTCCCTCGCTGGTTGCCGATTCTGAGTCCGACATTGACATGCCTTGCATTCACCGTTAGCTTTTTCTCGTCCTTTGCGTCGCCGTTGAATATTGATGACAATCGAAGCTTTCGTCAGAGTTGAACGAGACAATCTTGGAGACTTTACTCGTTCATCTCCCTGGTCTGCAGTGCTTAACCGTTCGGGGCTGCATGAAGGTCGATCATGCAATGGTGTTTAGGCTGATTTCGCACACACCACTGCTGGAGAACTTATTGGTGTCAATTTGGGTGAGTGAATGCTTGCAAAGGCCACGCCACATATTAATTCGAGCTCTTCAAGGTAAATCCGTCTATGAGAAGCGCAATCTATGCGCAAGTAAGCAATCTCCGCCATTTGTATCTGGACACGAGGAATACATTTGTACCAGCGTCAGTACAGACCTTGTGGGGTGGTATTATAGCGCATACGAAACTGTCGAACGCACCACTGTCGAGTCTTACTCTGCAGGTCTCCGCGAAGCTAGATCTACCGTTTTCTCTCATCGAAGTGATTGTTGATGCGCACGCTGACACTCTAACATCGCTGCGATTCGTCAAATGCTCAATACCACTGGAAGGTCTAAGATTGCTATGCGGAAGGTGCATGAACTTGGAAAGATTGGCGCTGCATATTCCTATGAAAGAGCTTGTACGTCTGTCTTCATTGGGTGTATAAACGTTCTAAAGAGTGTTGTCTTGTAGTCATCATTCACCGAAACCCTTGCTGAATCAAGCTCCCTGCAAGTCTTAGTTGACGAGCCGGATCTGAGTACAACACATGGTCCTCGAGCATCGTTGAAGCACGATGACGTGAAGACGCTCATGACGCAGTGCACAAAGCTGCGCCATGTTGTTAGCGATGGAACTCGCAGCTGGAAGGTGCGCTTCCAAAACCTCGCTCGCAATTATAGTTCGTAAGCGTAACTTGTACATTTTGTCTAGGGCTCTGGGGATGCTGGAAATCTTCGAATTACGCTTGAGAGACTGAAGAGCTCTTCGTTTCCGGGCGTGATGATTTTCAGTTGACGTGCATATCGTTTGGGCTGCTGGTCTCATGGTACCTCCCATCGGGACGATTTTCGTGGGGCCAGGGGCTTTTCATTCGTTCCTATGCATCCAGACGAGGACTAAGGAGATTCTCTCCATGGGGTTGTCGGAAAATGGCGAAAAGTGCAACGCGCGTCTCCAAAACATTTTCAGAGACGTCGGACTCGGTTTAGGAATGTGGACGTCCGTATGTCGTGTCTAAAAGTCGGATGATACTGATATATAGTTCGTCGAGACTTTTTTTACTCCCAAACTAAAGTTGAAGCTCGGTCAGCAGTCGTTGCCTAACGGCGAAGGATGGAAGCCCTTGCCCAAGCCTAAGAAGCCTCGTATGGCGAAGGCGACGAGCATGCCACCCCCGCTGTACATTGATGACGCTCGCACGACTCGTTGCAAGAGGCCATTGCTATTGAAGAGTCGGAGAAGTCGCCGAGCAAACCCATTGACTCGAAACCGCGGAAGGTCGTGGAACTATACGCGGACGAGGAACGTCTCAGCCATGCAAATGCCGAGCGGACGGACGCTATTGAAAAGCATCATACTCCGTCACCACCCCCACCTCTTCTACTTGCTTTTCGTAAGCCGTCCCTGGCGCAACCGAAAGTCGGGAAGTCTCTAGAGATGCCCATGCAACCACTGCCTTCGATCAAAGGGAAGGAGAGGGAAGCGGAGTTTGTTCCGCAGGCGCCATCTTCTCAAGCTTATGTGTCATCCCCTAAGGGAGCGACGTCTCCTGTGACAGTTTCTATGCCACTCAACGAGGCCAGGTGTCGGGATGTGCTGAAACATCTTATGAATATGCCATGGCCATTAATCCGTATCACATTTGCGCTTGGCTCTAAGGAAGGGTTGTCGTATTCGAAGTCGACCATCACCCTCAATAATGAGGTATCTGTCACTACGCACGACTTCTGGTGTGGTGGGGTATGAGATTTCCTTCCTGACGATAATGAGAACAAGTCCTCCTGGAAGGCTCTTCTGTCGGCAATGATGAAGTTAACAGAGTTATTCGAGAAGGATACCAGATTCAAAGAGATCGCTGCAGAGCATGTATACTTGGTGCCTGGGGGGTTGATGTGGGAAGTCACATTCCGAGGTACCAAAGGCAAGGCCTGCCGAACAGGCACTGGAGGTTGGGAGTGGAGGGGTAAGGACGGCTACAACAAAAGCGCATCCCATGAAGCCGAAGAGAAAGTAAAGAGGGCACGGGTGGTTCATCCCGATCCAACCCTCTTCCCCCCCAAATCATCCCTATCAACATAGCTGTTCTACCCAGAACATTCTGGCCCATGTGAATCATATGCCCCTTTACAACCTTCAAGGGCCACAACCGCCGCTCCAGTCGCTGCCCCGGTCACAGCTCGGGGTGTCGGGTCACCTAACCTTAGTAACGCACACCAGCGGTCCCCTCTCCGATTGAAGGGCTGCCCTCAGGTTGTGAAGAGAGCGAGTTGGGAGAAGATGATAAAAACAACAAGTTGCATGTCTCTGAAAGTGTTGCTGAGAATGCTGCATCAAAATGTAGGGGGTGGACGTCCTCACGCCCCATCAAGGCCGCCGCAACAGAAGCCTGGCACACATGAAGGGCGACAGCCGGCAAATGTACGTACAGCAACACAGGGACTAATTGGCTTCTACGGTGCACCAGGTGCAGGTCCATTACTTATGCGAGTCGCGACTAAGCCTATCCCCCTCGGTTATTCTTATAACCTTCCTCCATCAATACCACCATCAACGCCGCGGACAACACGTTGCAACATGCTTACTCCGAAAGTCTGAGGAGAAATTTACTATGGGAGCGACAGGTGAGCAAGTAACATGTGATGAGTTTGGGCCATCGAGCAGTCACAAATGCTCCTGTTCCTGCTTACTGCCAGCTCCTCAAGGTTAAGGATGCGCATGACAGCTGCTCCAAACCTTAATGGGCCGGAAGCTAACCCGCAAAGGAACAATCCGTCTAATAGCAAACAAGCTGCCAAAGAGAAAGAGCTGCATGAGAAATGCATCTGTAGCTGGGCAGATGATTTCTGTGCAACTAGCTGGTAATGTCATCATCCTCATCCAACTAATTTTTTCTTTTATTCTCTCTCTTTTTTGAGCTTGTTGTGTCTCATGTATATTTGTTACAAACTTTTCCCTTATGTTGGGTTTGTGGTGTATATCTGTTGCTTCCATCTTTTTTCTGCCACCTCTGGTCAAGAGGCTGACTGCCTGCTCTATAGCCTTCTTGTGAACCCCAATAAGTACCACATCTTTTCTACTCAGTTCATTCTTCAATATATTAACTTTTGACAAAACTGATCTCATTCTCTTCCAAGATCAGTTTTCTGCTTCTCAGCAAGGAGGTGTGCCCTTTGTTTTTCTTAGATGGCTAGGAACTGAAGTGTCTGTGCTTCTGACTTAGAATTCTTTCCCTTTGGTATCTATAACGGAAAAAATGGTGTAAGTCATCTATATGCATTAGTTTACTGATTATATACACTGATTCCCCAGGATTATTTCCTCCTTTTGATTAAAGAAGTGTCATTTTTGCTTCTTCCAAGATGATACCTATCAGGCACGTGCTAGATAAATTTCCTTTTCTAGTAATAATGTATCGTGTCAAACTCCAAAGCTATCTCCTCCTCCATTTGAGTCATAAACTTCAAACTAATTGCATATATACGTTTCTCATGTGATTTAGAATCATTTGGCTGAAAAAAGTTTTGAGGAATTTCTTAGTTTCTAAGATATACCATTAAATGTAATATAACTCTGTCATTTTTAGGTGATTTTTTTTCATTCTTGGTCAGAGGATTCTTCAGTATCAAATACATCTGATAAAAATATTTACAGGGAGAAAGAATTGTTATGTGAAGTTTCCTGTCCGTTCAGATGCTGGATGCACAAGTGGGACAGGATCTGCACGAGCATCGATCACCAGGAGAGCTAAGCAGGACCGTGGGAATGACCATTTTTTTTAGCAGGATTGCCAGTCCCATTATCATTATGTATGGGGACTGGCAATCCCCTATAAAAAAAGTGGTCAGTTTTTTTTCGGGCGGAGCTCAAATAAAATCCTAATTTAGCAAGTTCCGTCGATCTTTATGTCCCACTTCGCTTAGAAGGTCAAGGTGACTATATGCATCAAATCACTCCATTTTCTCGACACTGTTTGGACTATCCACACTCAACAGAATCTCTCAGCACTATGAAATTTTGCACAGAACCTTATTTTATAGGTAGGAACATCATATGAATTTTTCAGATTTTTCTGTTCAGCAGGAGAGTGGGTGTTGCATTAGGTGGAGGTGAAAAGTGTTACTTTCATCGATTCTCCCCTTTGTTTTGACCAATTTTACTCTTGGTCGGGATTCTTTGCCATCTAGCTCCTTCCACAGTGATTCAAAAAATCTGATAAATTTATATGATATGCATATATATCATTTTATCATGCATGCAAGCTCTTATCCCAACACTCTGATCTGTTGGATATATATGATGTAAAGAGTACCGGAGAGTCACTCATTTTCCCTATATACAGTAATTTGACACCCCCCAAAACTGCGTTTTGAGCACAGATCCTCACCGTTCCACACAATATTTGGAAGGAACAATTCTTTCCATAGCCAAAGCATGCTGAATTTTTTTTCAAGCAAGAAGATAAAAATTGGAGGAGAAAATCACGAAAAACATGAAATTGAGGCAGCAACAAAACTTTTGTCAGGTGACTGTACCTATCAGTCACATGCTAGGTAAATTTCTTTTTCTGGTAATAATGTATCGTGTCGCACTCCCAACCTATATCTCCTCCTCCACTTCAGTCATAAACTTCAAACTAATTGCATAAATACGTTTTTCATGAGATTTAGAAACATTTGGCCGAAAAAAACTTCGGAGGAATTTCTTAGTTTCTGAGATATAGTATTAAATGTAATATATCTCTGTCATTTTTCAGCGAATTTTTTTCATTCTTGGTCAGGGTATTCTTCAGTATCAAATACATCCGATAAAAACACTTCCAGGGAGAAAGAATTGTTGTGTGAAGTTTCCCGACCATTCAGATGCTGGATGCACAGTGGGACAGGATCTGCACGCGCGTCGATCACCAGGAGAGCTAAGCGAGACCGTGGGAATGACCATTTTTTTAGTGGGGATTGCCAGTCCCCATTATGTAATGTGACAAGAGACGGTCACGTCACCCACGTTATGCACGTGATGCACGTGAGCTGCTTTTTTTGGAATAATTCGACATTGATGATATTACGTATCCTGTCCCACAAGATCTCGCGTTGAAACACAAGCCCTCTGATGTACGTACGTTGCCAACAACCAAACGACGACGGTGATAACAGGAACGACGCCGGCAGACGACTTGTCGTCCAGCTTATCACGGACAACGGCGTTAAAAAGACCTGTATTATTCCCGCTTCTCCATTCTGCAGGAAATAACCAGTCTGAATCTGATTGGAACTACTGTGGCACCAAGCTCGGCTTCGCGAATCCCGAGGACGAAAGCAGTGTTGACGGAGTAGCACTCAGAATAGATAGCTGGGATCCGCTGCTTAGACTTTGCTTTCGGTCGCCGGTATGAGCGCGGCTTCCAAGTTTCTTTCTGATGATGGAATGAGGATGCTGCCCATTGCCTGCCGCCTAGGTACGTTCGTTGTCGTTATTTCCATAGGCGGAAGATTTAATAGGACGAATAGTCCCCCTAGATCAATGGTTGGTCACTCACGTTGATACATCATGGAAAGTGCGTTGCTGTTCCGAGCTCTTGAGAGTCTATTTGTATTCAGCCTCGGCAAAACGGATGTGCAGGTGAAGGTCATCAAGCAATGGATTCTATCCAAGTGCAACATCTGGGGATCATCCGGAGCACCACAGCCTCCGAGATTCAGACCACCATCTCCCGTAACGTTCTCATCATTCTCGCGACGGAGCTCATTAGACTCCGAGTCCTGGGCAGGGACCGAGGAAGGCGCCGAGGATGATTGGGATGCCTTTGCGGCTGTTGACTACAATGCAGAGCTACGCGCTTCGGATGCCGCTCTTGCTTCCTCTAGCTTAAAACCACAGTCGGAAAGTGAAGCAATGGTCCCTTCCTCATTCTACATACCATCCCAATCCCAATCCCAACCGCAGCAACAGAGCAGCTCGGAACGCGAATTTGAGGCGGCTAGTGCACAGTTTACGCTTGTCAGCTTTTCAAATGGATTCATTCTTGAGGATGATGCAGATTTGTCTTGGTACAAGCCCCGACCATTTGAACTGTTTGAGGTTCATCGAGCCGGTGCGATTGTTTCACTTCCTCGCAACGGAATTGCATACGCGGAGCCATATTTCGAGTCACCTGTCCGTGTCTCCGATCGTCCTCATGGGAAACGCCCGGCACGGACTTCGGAGGATCAACAGATGCATGCTCTTGAATGGAAGCCGCGCTGGGCGATCATTCGGGATGGCGTATTACATCTGTGCAAGGAAGCTCATTTACCTCCGACGCATCGCTTCCCGCTCTCCGCTTTATGCGCCCTTCATGGCCCGGAGCAACTTGGTTTAGGAGGAGGTGAAAAGGACGCATCATCGAAGACTATCTGTGCTAAGTTTGCTCGAACATCAATATCGGGCAATGTCGCTATCGGCGAGTCTGATGGTGGCAACTTTTCAGGATCTCAGGGCAGAAAGAAGCCCAAATCAAGCTCATGGGTTCTGCTTGATATGCCAAACCGCAGTTGTGAGTTCCCTTGTGCTATACATACATGTATCTTGTTCCTAACAATTGAACAATAGCGTTCGAGAATCTACTGCGTGTGCTTCATCGCCTTGCGCCGCACCCTCTGCAGTCATCCTTTGTCTTATCCAGAGTAATAGCAGCATCTCCTACTGCATCATCGTCCCGCCGGCATAAATCACGTTCCTCTGTTATTTTGCCTTCACCTGCTGAGTCTGAACGGTCATACGATTCATCTCCCTCCTCTTTTTTCGGAATACAATACCCAGAATGGCGTCTTGCACTCCTCCAACGATGTCTCACGGCAGGGCGTAGTTCTGTAGGATCTGCTCTATCTTTGGCTCAGGCCCACTCTCTAATTGCTAACAGCGACTCGCACGAGCTATTTCATCAACCTCTCCCTCGCGCTCCAAGCATATCCGAAGGTCTTCGCCGTCGTGCCGAGCAATTATCCTCTTCGGCTCTATCCGACAGTGAACTAGCCAGCAAACGGTCAGGATCTTCCGTGGGACATTCATGGAGACAGGCACTTTCGGAAGGGGACGACGAGGAAGACGAGGACGATGAGGCGGAAAGCGAAGTCGAATGGGAGGGTTGGGTACGGGATCTTTCTAGACGACCGACCCGCCCTTCACTTTTCACTTCATCTTCAGAGGGTACGAGGAAGGCCTTGCCTGCTTCTCCTTCCTCTTCCGAAGCGGACAATGACTTTGCAGAGAGTGGCGGTACAGCTCGAGTACGGACTTTATCATGCGCCGCTCAGCCCTTAAGACCCACATCGTCTCCGCGTGCGCGCTCCAGCACTGTTTCCGCAGCTGGAACTATCTTCGGGTCAACATACACTAGCACTACGACGACAACTATAACGACGTACATCGATCGGGTACCAGAACTCCGAACGCCGTCATCGTCTTCGGGGCCTGGATCATGGACGCAGCACTCGTTCGCAGCGCCTGTACCATCGCCTTCTTCTCCGACATCATCATCGCCCCATAATGTGCCTCGAGCACTCCGGGTGCGTAATCCCACAGGCTCCCCAGTAACGGGTGCGTCGATGCGAATGACTCCGCCGCAGAGCGCGTCAGTTGCGGGATCTCGCGCCCCGTCAGTTTCTGGATCGGAAATGGGAAGCAGCGTGGGTGATGGTTCGGGTGGGAATAGTAGATCGAGTGGTATCAAGCGTATCGTACGTGGTGTGAGTATCCGAAATGCATTCAGTACGGAACGACTCGTACGTGGTTTTGAGGATGCCCTCGATTTTGTGGATGGAAGGTAGAACTCTTGGAACGTGAAGGCTATTCTATAATCATTGGCCAGTGTTTGGTGTTTAATCCGACTATAACACCCATATCATGCATCATCATTCGGACATTTTGGGCGGCTCGGTCACTGATAGATCGTTTACGCACAGTTTCATCCTATCCCTATCATCTCCATAATGGGACTTGTCTCCATGATTAAACTGTTCCACATTTACCACCACAAACTTTCAGCCGTCTTTGTTTGGGTACAGATTTTCACACGTTTTCTATTCCTGTATCTGTACCAACTTACCGATGTAATTTATTACGACGATTCTTTTCTTGGCATGTTGAGTCGCATGGCCCGGAGAACAACCAATTTTGGGGCAACTCCATTATTCGCAGTGCCTTAACCAACACATGGGTACGAGTTCGCTATACTCACGTTTCTTCTAAGGAGCTCGGAACCAACCTGGATTTTTGAAGATGACTGAACATCTAGACGACCTAGCAGCAGCTTCCGTCGCGCAATACGAAAGTACCGGTCTTATATTTTCCGTGAAAATCGAACTTGGGATCTCGGTGAGGGGCGAGGGGCGGTGCTATCGACAACCCGCGTGGAAACACGGTCTCAGGTCAGGAGGAATCAACAGGATCTACGATATTGCGGTGATCTTCTTGATGATCATCTCGCGTGGTTGCGATGTGGTACGTACTACGTAAAACCCGGGTGCGCATTCTGGGGGTGATTTAGATGAGTACGTTTCGGCGCGATGTATTTCTGATATTTCCGAAACGGATGTGTTTTCGAATAGACGGATTGGCGCGCGCTAGATTTCGACGCGTAAAGAACAAACGACCTGGTGTTTGTTGGCCTTGTTGTGTATCTTCCACACGATATAACTTCGGAAACGCCAAGACACAGGAGCATCTATCCCTTCATCAGGACACAATGAAGATCTAGTTATGCTGGATCCCCCACCAAAGGTTGGTGAAAGGGGCCACTAACTTCGTCATGGGCTCACTACTACTATGTTTCGAGCACGCATCACTACAATTGAAGAGTCAAAACCATCGCCTTGAAGTCCCTCAACGGAACCGTATTCGGACATGACGGCGTGCTCTAAGCACTTCACCGATCACTCCATCCTAGGCGATTCGAAATTCCGATCGTTACTATCACTGATTATGCGTAGATCTCGTTCGCGTATGAAAAGCGGCGCTTGTCGCATACAGCCACGACTTGGGATTCTATTGAGTATGCTAGGAAATCAGAATAATGATTGGAATACTTATGCCTTCGAATATGATGCCTTGTTCTCTTTCAAGTCCATCCCTTAGGTGGATATCTCCATGCCTGGTTTCGTCGCCATGCTTGGCACCGTATTGCTGTTCTTCTCATTGTCCGCGAAAATTCCAGCTTTCGACAAGGCAAGTGTACCCTGTCATAATGGCGAATGCTATTATAGTGTGTTTGGGAATGGAAGGACTATGACCGCGACTGTGAAAATCGTATGTTGCATTGCTCTTAATTTGATGCTCTTCTCTGACGTTCTTGAGTATGAGAGTGGCCCTCTTCAGCGATCTCAGACATAACCAACGCAGCAGACTGGGAGATACTTTACTGTGGATGACGACCTCGGGTGTTCCCATATATTCGAGGATGGTGCAGAGCATACAATCATTCGTCTTCCTCCTCACGTAAGCTTTTTCTCGACTCCTTCAGTTCTAGTTGTTGATGGTTGATTTGGAAGTATGGAAATGGCCCATTGGCGCGAGTATCAAAAGCATGGGTTTCCAAGAATCAATCTATTCCCGCGAATGTGAGGGCTAGAATAAAGAAACGGGCAGGCGAATGGCCTGCCGTTCACGCACTCAGCTTGGACAACGATTATAATCAGGTCCTTGGCTCGAAGTAAGTCATAAAGTGGTTCGACGGTATTGTTATTGGATTCATCAATCGTCAGTAAGAGAAAGTATCAATCACGATTTATGCATTTACCTCACACGGCACCTTGAGAGATAGTGATACAACATCTCGCCATCATCCCCGCGATATTCGCGCCCGAGGCATTGAAGATGTCATTGCTGAGGAGTTTGACAGTATGTCTAGTCATGAGTTATAACCGTGCCGCTGACCGACTGTTTTTCATGCATCAAGTATTCTCTTCGCTATTCCCTTCAGAGGACGGCATGGGTCCCTTCCTTCGGAACTCGACTAGGGGCACAATCCCTGTCAGTGTCGATCAGCAGTTCAATGTTTTCAACTTCGTTTCCGTGTTCTGGAAATGACGACGCAAGACTCAGTGTTGACGCAGACGTTCATTTGCAAGGTGAAATAAATCTCGGAGTCAATGCACAAGGAACTCCGAAGTTTGATAAGTTTGGTCCCTTTGGGAGTGCGTGGAGTCACCATTCCTCCCTCGATCTCCCTGATCAATTATTCTCTAGCCACGTCGGCCGACCTTGCAGGCGAGCTAAGTATCGCGACGAACCTCTCGGTTAGTGGAAACAACATCCTGAAAGTACAAATTCTCACCTCCATACTGCGAGTATGCAGGGTGAGGTCGATTCACCAGGAATCACCTTTTTCAGTACAGGTTCTCCCGGACTCTCAATTCCCGAGTAAGCATTGGATAACTGAGGCATGTTGATAGCGCTACTGACGAAAAATTGCATCATCTCGCTGGGCCGGCCCATCCGTTGGTTTAGCGGCACAGGTAACGGCTAACTTCGAACATGGACGTTGGGCTCGGTTATGGTATTAGAAACTTAACTCTGATATGTCCTCCCTCTCTGGCGGGAAATTTGCCTGCCGTAGTCGTTCCGAATGATATTCGTGAGTTCCATCTAACGGACATCCGACTATTTGCATATCCTTTATGATAATCCCTGCATTCTTCGTGTTGAGTTACTTCTTAGCTGTGGTCGCGTCGCCTTTGATGTAACGACCGCGGCCCTCCTGAAGTTTGATACGTCTGCCACTCTGGGACTAAGTCTCGATGCTGGTGCAAATGCGGGAGTTGTTACTACTGGCTCGGCGGATGCATCTGCTGATGTGAATGGGTGTGCTGATGTCAATAGCGGCATTGCGGTAAGCGTGGGTCTTGGAGCCAATTCACCCCTTTTGGACCTCCTTGGAGTTGCCGCAACTATTAAGCTAGTAGAAAAGAACATCGATTTCTTCAAGGTAAAGATGTCAAATGCTTACTTGACTAATGTTGATAGTATTTGACTCTTAGGATTGCTTCCCGGACCTTGCGATTCCATCGGCTCTGAACGCTGCATCTCCAGCAGGAGCATTTGCAACTCCAGGGTCTTTCCTGGGGGCCATCCGAATCATTTGTTGGTATGAAGAGGGATTTTGTTTGCTCTCCTATTGTTGAATCTATAGAAAGCACGCTTGTAACAGAGCATTGTCCAGTGCTTGGTATCCGTTGCGTCTTTCAGTGGAACCTCACTTACTCAGATCCTCCGCCAGTTTCAGAGATAAATAAACCTCGTACGCTGAGATTAATGTGCACGAGCCATAAGACTGTATATGGTTTATTCTCATCATGGTTGAAGCAGAGGTTAGGGAGGGCCAAAAATTGACGATAAATCGATTTAGGTATATCGATCGTGGGAATTTTCTTCTTGGGAATTCAATTTTCTCGGGCGCCCGCAACTGGCAATATTTATTGAGGTCTGATATTTTCTCCTCATCGCGACTTCTACAGCTTCGCTTTGAATGGCGGACTAGCGTTCATTCCGGTGCGGCAGGGAACAATGTCACCAAACTGATGCGCGTATTATATACGACGACCTACGGGAGCGTTCTTGGCTCGTCTCTCTCTGATTTTGTATCAGGCGGGATTTGTATGAATGGAGTGACAGCGACTCACCTTGCTCTGATGCGATGGCAGATGGAACTTGCACAGGATGAATTGCAGATGGAACATCTTAGAAACAGGCAATAGCAACGACTGACACGCTAGACGACGGGAATGAATTGATGGAGTCATGAACCCGCCCTGGGAGGCAGTCTTCTTGTGCTTAAGCACAAAACGCTTGGTGAGCGTCACGGCATATAACTGATGGCGACGGAAGGTCGGGTAGGAAATATAATGCACATAAACTGTATTTGTCGTACAACTAATCCCTCTGTCTAGAGCACTTCGCGACAGCGACCATCATCTCTTGATCAAATATTCTCATGGCGACAGAGGCATCCTTGCAAGCGACTGACCCCTTACCGAGTTCCGCCATAGGCTTTCATGCATCGTATGGAAGATCTTGCGGAACACTTCCTTAGGCAGATATATAACCTCCTTCTAACTCAAGAAATTCCATCAACTTCCGCTTTTCTCTTCGTCTTTCGTTGATTCCTCACCTTTCTTTTGTATTTCCGTTCTTTCATTCCTTTTCCCCAGTTGGATATTAAAACTTCATATTCCGTACCATCCTCCCTAGAATGTCTAGGATTTTTTTCGTTCTAATTTCACTACTTCCTCTCCTGATCGTTGCAGGCAATGACTGGTCCACTCCTTGCCTGAATGGTTGGTGTTCCTATGATGTACCAGCCAGCGAGAACTCGATGGCTGCTACTATCCAGATTGTGTGTCGCCTAATCCCCCGACTTAGTTTCATATTGCTCATCAACTTTCTTCTGTAGACCGGATCTCCTTATGCTATTTCGGATATCACGTCTGCGGCAGGATGGGAGATTATGAACTGTACGACAGACGCGGATGCTCAGGACATCCGTATTGTCTGCTCGGGAGATGAAGCATCCTGCTCTCACTTGTTTGAAAATGGCGCAGAGCATACAGTTGTTCGATTACCCCCCGAGGTACGGGATAATCTTAACAATCCACGACCGCCCGTAATCTCTATTCTCCCGTAGTGTGGGTCAGTCCCATTTGCCCATGTCACATCATGCGGCGATTCGAACGACCAATCTCTGCCAGACCATGTCAAGTCTCGCATAATGCGTCGCGATGGAACCACACCTCCCGTGCGCGCTCTTTCGTTCAACGCCAACTTCGACGAAATCCCATCATCCCAGTGAGTAGAGTCTGAGAGCCTAGCCTCAATGTGATTACGCTGATTTTCTTCACTTGAACAGGCATGGCAACGTTTCTATGCTCGTCTTCGGTTCGACCATCCCAGGATTTAATGGAGATGCGGTTGTAACCGCGGCAGGGTCCAGACGCCGGTCTCGTCTGGTCGGCAAGCGGGGACTAATCGACTCACTACTGGGCGGTTAGTTGCTCCCGGACCTCTTTCCAGCCGTGTTGACTTAACGAATGAACTATCGTTCCAAGATTTCAGCAAGGAAACATCGACTGATCTGCCGCCCATTAATATTGACAAGTCGTTCAACGTATTCAACACGACGCTCTCATGTTCCGCAAAGGAACAGGCAAGACTTAGTGTGGACGTCAATGCGAAAGTCAACGCTGATGTGACGATCGGAGCTGTCCTCGCTGGATCCCTCATCCCTCCGAAAGTCAAAGAGTTCGGTCTCTTTTCTGGTGAGCCACGTGGAGAACGCCCTTTCTTGAACCGCCTTGCTAAGCCCGTCACTGTATCATTCATTATATTAGATGTCTCCGCGGACCTCGAAGGCGGACTCAGTATCAACGCGAATGTCGCCGGAGAGATCGACACAGGAAAGATTCCGCTCTTCAGTGTGGGTCTGCCAGGGCTGAGCATCCCCGGGTGAGCAAACCATCATCTATTCTTGAGGTGTTGGTAGTTATCCAATCTTGAAGTATCCTTACTCTCGGACCGAGCTTTGAAATCGATGCTCAGGCCCTCGCGACGATTGACCTCGACGTCAACTTGGATGTCAACTTGGCCTACAGCTTCTCGGACCTGCAGCTGTTCTTTCCGCCTTCTGATGACCGCCCTTCGAACGCCGTTGTCGCACCCAAAGATACACGTGAGTACCCTTCGTCTCTGACCTTGTATGCAAACACTGACATCTTGCACCTCCCAGCTCTCAAGCTTTCCGCTAGCCCGAATGTCGTGTCCAATGCTACGTTTGAGGCACACTTGATTCCTGCTGTTAGTGTCTGATATTGCCCCGGAACTCTGTTGTACTGACGAGAATACTGTGACAGCTGAAGTTCGGCTTATCCGTTCTTAGTTCAAATGCCGAGATCTTCCTTGACCTCGACACGTTTGCTGTGCTGAACCTCGGGTTGGAAGCCGGTGCAACGGCGAGCGTCGATACGACCGGAAACACAGATGCT
Source organism: Inonotus hispidus (assembly GCA_024712875.1). Taxonomy (NCBI): domain Eukaryota; kingdom Fungi; phylum Basidiomycota; class Agaricomycetes; order Hymenochaetales; family Hymenochaetaceae; genus Inonotus; species Inonotus hispidus. The sequence continues at coordinate 116,062 of CM045723.1, read as the reverse complement.
TCTGCTCAAATTGGGGGCTGTGTCGATCTGAATGGCGGCGTCTCAGTAAACGCGGGGGCCGACGCTTCCTTCTTTGGACTTTTCGACGCAGGGACACAAGTCTCTCTCTTCTCGAAAGAGTTTGACGTCTTCCAGGTAAGGTCCATATGGATCATTACGAACAAGGGTGTACTGACACTTCGTTAGAAATGCTTTGGGGAGTCGACGTCTGACGAGTCATCTATTACTGCTCTTGCGACATCCACCGTCTCTTCCTTACCCCCACCGAAGGCTTCAGAGTCGTTGGATGCCACAGCTTCTGGATCAGACCGCGGTCTGTCCCAATCGATAAGCAGCACTGGCACATACCCCACGATCGTTTCCAGTGCATATTCCGATCCAAGTGATACTGCCGCATCGCGCGAGCCTTCTAGCCCCCTTAACATCACATCGTCTGGGTCCGTTGCAGCACCGAGTTCAGCTGTTTCCGACGATTCCTCAATTCTGACTGCATCGTCTACTGAACTCAGCCTGTCTAGCATTACTGGTTCTGCGGATGCTTACACGTATACTGCACTTACGAGTACCCGCACCACTAGCGCTTCCAGAGCCACGAATAGCACCGGGAGCTCCAAGAGTCCAAGCACACGTAGTCGCGGAAATGGACGTGGCTGGGGCCGTGGCCACGGACAAAGGCAATATGGAAAGATGATGAAGAGGGACTTCCAATGTCTCGCTCCTGGTGTTGCTGCCGCGGCTTCAGTCGTGGATCAGGTATTGGCGAGTTCAAGGTCAGTAATTTCATGCTCTCCCACGAGAAATTCTGCGAGGCTGATTGAATTTATTCAGCTTCACGTCGTGATGCGGTGAGCCGCGAGACTCATTCGTCGATCTTACTTCTTTGCATCTCTGTTTTCTTCGTCACGCTTTTGCTTATGCTTGACTTCTTGAGCCCTTCGCACCCTTCGACCTTCTAGCGAATGGCTCTTACATTTCACCTTTTCGGACGTTTTACGCAAGTCCGGATGCGCTTTGAATTGCCGTTTACTATATTCGAATTATACCATAACTTTTCCTATACTCACTGTCCGGGCGGAATCAGTCAATGCTATGAGATACCGTGGGGTCTGATACGCTTTTCCGAGGCTCGTGTTAGGGAAGATAGATAATCGAGGGTTTGCGGGCCATGAATTAGATCGAGGTACTTTCCGTCCAATCATCGCTTTTGGTTCAGACATGAGTGTAATAATGGAACGCTGGACATGATGAAGGCGCTAACTTCCGGTCTATATCGATGAGCAATGCCGTTCCTTCAGTCAACCAGGATGGCTAGTGTTGCTGTCGCCTCGCTCTTCATCCTAGTTCTCTAGTTTATGAGTGGACCCAACATTATAAGCGTGTCAATCTACCATGAATTCCGTCCGTTAATTCTCTCATCGGAGTAAGTATTATATAGTGCCTATTATTGTCGTGAATCTACTGTTAATGCGATATGCGCAGCCAAGAAGATATTCTCTCGATGGTCCCATTAGGCTCACTAATAAACTCATCAGTATCATCTATGATATTGCGGATAGCTTGGTCTAGACTCCTGCCTATTTCCGAGGCTATTTCATCACTGTCTCTCGGAATATCAAAGTTCATACCCTTTGAAGCTTTTTTCGTTGGAGGTAAGTCTCCTCTTTTCACTGTATAGATTATAAGATGTCAAAAAGGGGGAATCGATGCAATGCGAGATGTAGAAGAGGGGACAGTGAGATAGATTCGTATTATAACCCGACAGATTACACGCACCGACAACCTCATAATTCTCCGAATCTATAATATTACACCATATTTTGTAATCTTTAGACGGTCCACTGTTTTTGATTCCTGTCCAAATGATAAGATATATCGATTGTCCTTCGGTTAATCACTAGTACTGAAAGCAATTAAAGGAAGCCAACGAATGGGTACTGACTCTTTAGTATGTCGAGGGCTTCGGCGCTTTTGCAATCGCTTTCATTGACTTGGCACCAGCCTGGCCTGACAACGACCCTTTCCGTATCCAGGTAACTCATGCGTCTCTGCCGCCTATGCGTTGATGATCTGGATTTATCTTCATTGCCTTTTTGTGTTTCGGGAGCGGATCCCGAAGTAGCTCTGGAGGAAGAGGCGTAATAAAGTTGTCGTAACTTCTCCTGGGCGGGTGACGGAGGTGTAAGTCCTTCAGGTTGTCGCGGACGCTTATTCTTACTAGACCCTCTCGTGTGTTGAGTGGTTTGGGAGTGTCGCCCCAGAGGGTCGAAACAAGGAGAAAGTCCCCACTCGCTCGGCGGTGATACCTTCCCTTGGCCTCTCGAGCCTCCCTGGTTTACTTTTAATTTACGACAGGGCAGAGCTTAAAAAATCAAATTGGACTAGGAACGAGACCGGGAACTCACACTTGTCCACAGCGTCGGTACCACTGGCTGGGAACGACGTAAGAGTCATTCTTTCTTGATTATTACCAGAGCCTTCCCGACTCTGATCGCCCAAGCTTTTTTTCCGTGGCCTGCGCTTGGGCATTTTCCAATATTATCCTCTAGTCAATGAGTGTCGTATCGCCTGTCAGATGTTTCTTCCTCTGAACCCCTCGAGGATTCAGTGTATTAAATTACAGCAAAGCAATTTTCAAATCATTATATACCACGAATCCAGTAATCCAGCATGTCCATCAAAAAGTGCAAAGTAATTTGCAATGTACAAAGGAGGCCAGTACTTTGCAGCAGTTCCTTACACAGGACCTTTGCTATCCATGAGATAAGCAGGCTTGTTGGCGCCCGGGATAATCGCCACATCCGCTATCGACCTTGGTATTTTGTTGAGCCCAGAGCCTGGTCACGTTGGAAGTGCATATTACCATGGTTAGCACGCACAGGAGTGATGGGAATCGGGCTTAGCAGGGAACATAGAGAATACGGTAAGGATGAACCAGACGTCATGTAAATGTGGCTGTATAGTAGTTACCAATGAGCCAGAATCGCGAAGGCAAAGTTACGTGGATGTGGTGCAAATTCTTGCTACCAGCAACCCAGCCGATGCTCATGGATACGTAAAATATACTGTACTTTGCAAGGACTTTATGTAAACAGATTGCATGGGCGAGCTCAGTAATATTGTGCGAACAGACATCGACCAGTGAAAGAGAGGAACTTAGCAAATCCTTCTTTGCTTGTCTCGCACTGAGCCTATTGAATACAGTATGCCTCTTTCCCATCCCAACTACGCTTGTAAGTCTGCACACTAGAGACGCAAAAGTGCTACAAAGAAAGCGCGCAGATTAAGATACGTCAAGTCGGTCTTGTAGCCAGGAACTCGTGCTTCCCGTGATTAGATCGAGACCATATAATGCGATCAACAACAAAGGAATCCAGAGAACGTCGTATCGCAGACACGGCCAGGTAGCCAGGAGCAGCAGGAAAGACGACAAGAGACGCAGGGCTCAACAGGTCCATATAGCGTTGAACTGAGTCGCAGTCAGCTAGGAGACCAGTTGTTCGCACGCATTGCTTAGCGGACGGTGCGTACGATGCGGTGGAAGTCGTTTGGGATTGAACTCGAGGGGGAAGCTTACGTAGGCAGTTCTCACATGAAAACAGTTACAAATACTGCCCGTTTCAGTAATGTGGAATTTGTGCCACATCTAGATTGGATCTTGTTCATAGATACGTCTTTTCCAACATCGTTTCACCATCAGCTTTGCGTGTAGCCTTTGAACTACCATGGTGGTTTTGCATCCCCAAGAACAAGGAGATTGCGTAGGTCGATTCTATTTGATGTAGAACCAGTTTGCGGTCGTCAACGAGTGCTCGCTCGGAAGGCAACTCTCCGGGAGAATTCCCCGATCCGAGATGCGTTAAATCCTGAATGAATTGCGTGTCTATCAAGTAGTACACGTATACGTTGGACGCGTGGTCATCAAGGCTCTGATTCGAACAAAACACGACCCAAGGAAGAGTGAACAATGTCGATGATAGACGACGACAATAGGACCGACGGGGATGTAGGAACCATAGATGTCAGGGTAGCAAGAAGAAATCCGACACGATGCAATGTACGAGCGTTCCGTCGTTGTAGGTCCTTGATAGTGCGTAGAGTATAATGTAGCGATTGAGAAATGTGAGCTATGAGCACATGTTGTATTAGTGGATTGCGTGGCCAGGATGATGATGAAATCTCATATGGTGGACATGGGCGATTTAAGAATATAGTGGAGACTCGAAACCAGGATGATGTGAGGAAATGAGAGAAGGTCGCAAACAGTAGATACACGAAACAAAACACAACGACAGATGAGTACTGGAACAAGAAACGAAAACAGCAACAGCAAGAAAACGAAAACGATGAATGAAAAAAAGTAGAAAAGCATGTACAAGGAACAAGAAAACACAAGACCAGTAAATACAGAGGTCGAAGCAGGTGGGACCGAAATAGCAAGAAAAAAGCATGTGTGATATAACTTGTCAAAACTTATGTGTATCCCATCAAAACGACGTGTCCGAGGTCATTAGTCAATCGTTGCAGGCAGATTCGTAAGAGAGGCGATGATTAGAGGCGCAACTAGTGGTCAGAGAGGAGCCGAGCACCGGGAACCGGGCGAATCTCAGAAAATCAGTGGATAGCGTTAAGAGAATAGAGCGATCAAGAGGTGCAATCTCAGTCGCCTCTGCTCCTTCCGCGTCCCCTTGTCTCTCCCATACCCGATGTTCCAGCGGCATTTCCAGCTTTTGCCCGTCCAGCTCTTCCCCTCGAAGTACCTTCGAGGTACCGTTTTGGCGCATCCACGCCTCGCGGAATCCCAACAGGGCTGCTCACGCTCCCTGTCTCGTCCACGTCATCCTCTCCGCGGACTGATGCTCCACTAGACGCTCCCGCGCCTGTACTTCCAGCAACACTCCCTCCTCTTGCCTTCCTCCCGCCACCACCATTTCCACCTCTCTTCTTGTCTTTTCCTGTACCGAGTACTCCACTTGACTTGCTCCCTCCTCCGCTATCAGGTGCCCGTCTCTTCCTTTCAGTCTCACGGATGTTTACCCTAATGCCCCAACGACTCAAATGCTTAGTTAACGGTGTGCTCGCCTTCAGCCCAGGGAACTCTTTCGTGCTATATACCGCAAAAGCACCGCCGAAGCATTGAGCTAGAATCGGAACATCCGGACTTTCTGAGGTTCGGCTGAACAGGTCGAAGAATCGGTATCTCGGGCGGAAGAGTCCCTCAAGTTTGACGGAAAGATCTGAAAAGACAAAATATAGAACGGGCCGGCCATGCAAATCGAGGATCGAACAGGCGTGCGAATACGATTCCCCGAATAACACGCGTGAGAGCTTATCGGATTCAGATGGGGGAGGAAGCGCATCTGGATCAATTGGTGCGCTGAGGGAGGGTGAACTTAGGTTGTGAAGAGTCGGGACATGCGTGTTAAGCGTAGGCACTTGATGCGCGTGAGGAGGATTCCGGTGGTGCGTATATGGGGATACTGGGGAAATGGGAGATGCTGACTCCCATCCTGCATCCAATGGTGAAGAGTTACACGCACCATTCTCTTCATCCGGTCCTAACACACTTTGGCGCCGGGGCGGGGGATGAGGATACGAGAAACCATGTTGATCATAAGACGAAGGAGTCGCATGTCCGTAACTATGATTTGGATGTGTCGCTAATCCTGTCGTCACCGGGTGGTGAGAGTATCCGAACGGCTGTACGCCATGTACAGGCCCGACTCCGCCAGCGTGTGCATGCAAGGTCAGGCTTGCCACTTCAGTCGGACTTGGTGGAATCGTCACTCTAAATAGGTCTACTTGACAAATAAGTCCTCCGATCTCCACCTCTTCCGCCGGAATGGGTCGTTCATACTCGTGCTGCGTCGCATGATGGATACTCTCAAAGAACTTGAGCTCGACGACCGGAGGCGGATCAAGTGGTCGACGATCCTTGCGGACCGCCTTCGTCTCGCCCTCTTTCTCTTTCCCATGAGCATCCCTCTCGGCATAATGCTCCTTCTCCTTCCCACGTCGGGCACCTGGAACATCAGATCCTTCTCCGTCCTTTCCGGCATTCCCCACAACTCCTGGCCCACTCCCACCATGTGCGCCGGAATTCGTCGGCGGATCCGCACACTTCCTCCCTAAATCTGCCTTCTGGACCTCCTTAATCTCGGCGCGAATGGTTCGACCAGCAAATGGTCCTGTAGAAAAACTCTTCCATTTGCCAATATCAGCCGTTGTGTGCCGCCTCGCATTGAGGTTCGTCGGGGATGGGGGATCCATCGGTCGCGAGCTTCTAGGAGCGATAGCATTTGATGTTCCCGGACCCGACACCGATCCAGTGGGTGATACATGAGTTGGATGAGTCGTAACTTCAGTAGATAATAGACCTGGCGGCACATCTTGGTGCACCTGCACGTGTAGGTTGGGTTGCAATGCTGGGATTGGTGTTACTGTATACTGTGAGTGCAGATGGGACTGATCTTGCGTAGTGCCATAATAAGTATTTGCGCTGGTAGTGCCTGCTCCTGATGGTGCCAACTCCGAGTCAAGATATTCCGCTTGAGAATGATACGTCGCATCTGCCGATGTGGGAGCAGCGCTGTACTGCTGAGCAGCCATACGCGTCTGCGCGAAACTTGATGGAGAATAAAACATCGCACCTTCTACCGCGTCTCCAGCTGTACCCGATGTATCTACGGATTGTGACAGACGCGTCTGAAATTGATTCTGGGGATGCTGGTGCTGTGCTTGCTCATACGTTCGCGAGTGAGTAACGTGTCTCGAAGGTGACACGAGCTCGTCTTCGTGATAATAGGAATGGTTGTGATTCGAGGTCATCGCGCAGCTAGCCAGGCCCGATGCGTTCGGGGGGTCGTATTCAAGGTCTGTCGTCAATGAGTCTCTTTTATTCTGCTAGTCTGGAAGCGCGGAAATTGGGGTGCAATGGGGGTGGGGAGGATATCAGGGGTCGGGTCGGGTCGGCTATTGCGTGCATACGAGTTAGCACTAGCGAATAGCGATGTGTAAGAAGATAACCAGCGAACATAAAACATACGAGCTACGGAAAGGCCGGCACCGACAGGGCCGTTATTTGTTTACTTCCGTAAAGCCAAGTAACTTGTCACCTTTACAAGCGAATAACAAGAGGAAGTGGTCGGAACGGCGTGAACGAACATCAGAGATCAAACAGAGATACCGGGCCGTCTCACGTTAGAATTTACGAGCATCAAGTAAAGAATAAAATACCTGTAAGATTTATTTTATTTTGGTGCTGGGAACGAGCAAACTGCCTTGAAGGGACCCGCGACGCGAAATTGTGGCCCAGGGTGGTGTGAGTTGCAAGAAAGGTAAGAAAGAAAAGGTCGAAGCACGATTGACGCGTCGTCACGTGCGGACCAGTGTGCGTCTCACGATCAGCTCTATCTAATACTAATCGTACAAATTGGACAAAAGAGGCATATTAGCACAATAGTTCATGAACAACTAATCGGATTACACGAAGTATTGCGAGGCGAGGGAAGTTGAAGCGAAAATATGCGCGGGAAGGGCGGAGATGGCGCGAAGGGAGGAGACGCGTCGCTCTCGACGACGATCGTAATTTTAGGTGAATTTTGGATCCGGCGGGATCTGCGAGCGACAGTGATAGGCGGTACAGTACATACATTGGCCCCAATATGCAGGGACCCTGACCAATCGCGGTGATAGCGATGTCGGCATAATAGTCACAAGAACGGAGACCATTGTACTCGGTTGCAAATATCGCGTAGCATCGTGCAAATGGAATGTTACAAATGCCGCAGAAGGTGCAAGGAATGATGAAAGAGGGGAAAAATATGAAGCAACACTTACGAGATAGAAGGGTTGGGATATGATATGACAGAGCCAAATGACAGGACGGAAAAGAGAGGAGTGAACTAGAGCGGAACGTGAGCTCGGGAGATGGTGAGCGAGGAGACAAGAGAAGGGGGGAGAGAGACGAGAGCACGAGCAACACGAGCTAACGTCCAGGAAATGGGCTCTATTTAATTATGTAATACATATTTATGTAACATTTACATCTTATCATTATATATTTTGGTTCCGTTCATTCAATTGCAAGTTATATCAACTTCTCTTACCCCTACCTACTAATACTCACTTACACCTCATGTAGCCGAGTATTCTCGTATTTCACAAAGCCACGCTTTGGGGTACTTCGTATTTCATTATCAAGCAGCTTCTTTTTCATCCCCTCCTGCAACCTGTCCCCGATCTCTCAGACACGCACTTGCGGACTAACGGCACATGGGCTATCTCGATGTCTTGTATAACATAGAACTGGGGTGACGCAAGAAGATCCGATCTTGGAATGGTGACTCACAAGGTGATCGGAAGTCCCCCCCCCCCAAAGACTGCCCCCCGCAGCTACTGCTCGGTCTTCTGCCGATTGATTGCAAAAGACCTCTATCTCTGAGACTCGAACGTTGACGAGACGGGTACCTGTAGTTCGATCCGTACCCTACTATTCTCGTCGTGCAAGATCTTCAGTACTTTCGCTGTACAATCCACTCCCACACATATGGCGGTCTCGTTCATCTCGTCAATGCGGCTTCGGTCAACCCGAATGACAGACGGATCAATCTATTACTAACAAGTCGAAATATCCTCTCGCCACATTAATATTGCTCATGTCTCGGTTCGCCTCCAGCAATACAGATGAACAGATACCATACACAAATGGTAATTGGTGACTTGCTCATGTTTGAAGTTCTTTGCACTGCACGCGCCACATTGCACTTTGGATTTTCATTACAAGTTTGCTTCATCATTCCTGTTGCTAATACGCTGGATCTGGGTTGTCAAGTCGATTTTCCATTGCGGTAATCTCTCGAGTATCACTCTATTCAAGATTGCCACAAGTGCAATACAGAATAAATGGGGTATAAGAGTCGGTATCTATATAATCCACCCTCACATTCCTTCTTCCTCAAAGCAAACTCACCTTGACTCGATACCGAAACAAAAACTTAAGCATTCAGTAGTGACCCATGAATGACAGGGACTCCTAGATCGGACAGTGGATTGGCACATAGCAACTCTCGATCTGCTGAGAGTTCCTCACCTTTATTAGCAATGTCAGCAACTTATGGATGGCTCGAGGTCAGATACCCGTCAGGTGTCGGTCAACCCATTTTGGATTTCCTTGAAGGTTAGTCACAATCTACCTACATCTCAGGCCAACCTGATTGATCCATGCTTACTGTACTGTCACTACATATATCATGTCCAAACCTGTTGTTCTGGATTGCTAAAGGCTTGAAGGCATTCGAAGAGAACCCTCACGCCACTAGACTCGCATCTATTAGGGTCTTTTATCAGGCTCCCTTCGCCCTCTATGCCAAGAAAGATCCAACACACGATGACCGTAGCCGTCAGCCTCCGTACGGAGTTCCGCACAGCCAGTACCACGGTTATCCGGATCTGGGTCAATATCATAAGATTAGAGGTACGAGCATAACTTCCTTTATAAACCGAGTGCCTGTTTATTCATCTGCTTCTCTCGCAACGCCTAGTTCTCATGGGCAGGGGGAGAAAAAAGACCATAATTGCTGATGGTGGCTCAGTAGACAGTTTTTCCGATGCCTTTTGGAACTGTGAAGCGGTTCTTAAGAGTTTTTCAGAGGGAACTGATTGGGAAAGGAGTATTATAGGAACATTGATTGATGAGCTTAAAGTGAAATACAGAAAGTGATTACTTCGCGGTGTAATGTATGTAGTACGAGGACGTTGTACCATATGACATTGACATGGTAGCCCATGTAATGGTACGTGCACTGTCGGCACGTTGCACTTCTGGATTACCTACGTTTCGTGCGTTCGAGATTTTGGACGACCGACATGTATAGAGCTGCCGAGGAATAAAGAATAAGGCTTACGAATTCCAGGAGATCTTGAGAGGTACAATCTGTAGAGAAAGGCAATACAATAGCTGGCTGAGATCGGATATCCTGTAACTCACTCCATCCGAGCGAAAACTCAAGGAATCCAATAATTTGTACGGACGTCGTCTGTCCTCTCCATGTATTTCATTTGTACCTGTGTTCCGTATCGACATGCGTCTTCTAAGTCCGACCTTCTCAGTTTCTTGGTACACTGCATCATCCAAGCTCGAGGCTACTATTACGTTCGATACCTCCTTCCAGTGCCTACACGGTTTCCGCAAACTCCTTAATAACACTAAGCGGTTCCTTGTACACTCCAATGGGTACGTATCCGTGATTCAACCTAGTGTGATTGTCGGTCAAGTCTAATACCCTTGTCATTCGAACCGAAGAACGTACCCGAAGGCCTTCGGCCCACCTATTTCTAGCCCCTTCGGGGTCGTCCATCTGGAGTCGCATGACAAACCCAGAACAGTCACACGTAATCCGTACCGGTAATCCTGTGTTCCGATAGAGGAGCCGTTCTGAGAGTCAAGCACGGCGATGAGATCCGGAACGGAGCAAACGATCTAGAGTACCGAAACCTAGATCAGTCAGGAATTGGTTGAGAGGATGAATTAGAGAGACCTTTCGAGACCCGTCTGACCCGTGTAGCTCTGCGTAGAGGTTCTCGTTTTGGAAGGGTATGATGAGTCGTGCATCTGGAGAAACTTCTAGTCCTGGGAAGCTGGGGATCTCTATTTCATCTTGCAGAAGAGGCGCAATGGTGATACGTCCATGCGTGAAACCACCTCTGACCTCCTGATCAACGCAGACCGCTCTAGTGAATACTAAGAGTTACGAAGATTGAGAACTCACACGCTTTACGTCGATAACCTATTGTTGAGGTAAGTACTCGAACGAAGTCAGAGGAAGACGATGATGACTCACTTTACCAACGAAGAGACACTTCCCATCCTGTAGTTTCGTGATAGCGTCCGGGATCCCGTGCAGATTACTATCAAGTGTTGGAGAGCCGCGCTACAAAATAGTTCATATGACCGTACCTCGTCTTCCGGCATAGCGCAATAGCCCTTCCGATTCGCCAGGCCTGACTCGTTGTACCCAGAATCGCATTCTGTTTAAGCTCGCTCACTCGCAGCGGGCTAATTGAAAGCGCCATGCAGGACCCAAGAACCGTGCACGCCGCGCGAAGAATATCTTCGACAATAGGACTGTTTCGGGCCGAGGGTACGATCTGGGGGTTCAAGTTGTGTTAATAGAGCGAGCCCATTCTCAGCTGAATGAGCAACACTGACCATGCAATTCCCGACACCGTCTGCAGCAGATACCGGATAGAGACTGGGGGCGAGCATGAGCTGACTTCTCCACGTAAATGTGGACACGATACGTACCCATTCTCTTTGAAGATACATGGGAGAATCTGCTCCAATCTTGGGTATGCTCGACCCATTAAATCGCCTTCCGAATCTCAGCCATTTGACGCGTCGATTTGACGTAAAAGAAGCAATGGAACTCACCATCTACAACAGGGTAATCGAAATCATCACGAGCAGCCAAGAGCATAGGCTCCAGCCCATTCTTTCCGCCAATTTCATCTCTGCAGTTGTGAACCCATCCGGGAATAAGTTTACGCCAGTATTAGCCGCGGAGACGAAGCACGCACGATATTACCGCCGCGATATTCTCCTTCTCGGTGCCAAGGAACCTCATCGAACTCTTGCATGCCGTCGGGATTTCTTGTCCAGACGGGATGCGCTCACTTGACACGCTGGGACTGCCCATAAAGCCGCATGGCATTACCCAATCGCAATCATTTCCGCTGCCAGCTGCCGAGCTTTCGTCTTGAAGAAGATAGTCTGCACTAACAACTCGAATACGGCGTCCTTTACGCAAGGCTTCCCGAGCCATGAGAAACGCGGCATATGTAGCGCCGCCACCCCCGCATCCTAGTACCGCACAACCTTCCGCTAACCATTCTAGAATGAAAGCGGAATATATTGCAGATGCTGGGTGCAGGCAGATTCTCGACTTACCGACATCAGTCTCTGATAAAGACCAGACACCATCCGAGGACACCTCCGGACGATATGTAGCTGGATCGACAACCTGTGGGTATGGATCGTACTGACTAACCGGTGAAACTGCAGCTTGAGCTTCATTAACGCGCGCATAATTGAGAAGGGTGTCGTCCAACATCTCATCGGAAGATTGGTGCATAGCCGAAGTCATATCCAGGTCTCCTATAGCCCTCACAATGAAACGCGATGCGTGATTTGCGACATACTAGGGACATACAAATGTTAGACCTAGAAATGAATGGGGGACGAGGTGCACTCTTACTGGAAGTTGAATCACTGCAACTTCAGTGACCTCTATTGTAGTCTTATTGGCACCCGCTTCAATGGCCTTTAGAATGGCCTCGTGCTTGCACTTCTCCACAATATCCTCGATATCACCATTCTTCCCCCCGGGGATTTCAACGCGGTCCACGGCACCTGAGACACGCGCAATGGCAGCACCAACGGCATTTGCGACATCAAAGAAAGGAGGGCGCACAATGCTTGAAATACCACTAAGATTCGAAGGGACGATTACGGCTCCACCCCCGACAAGGAGCATCTCAATATTCCCTGGTTCGATCTTCATCTTGTCAATAGCGCCTTCGAGTATCCTCCGAATACGATCCAAAGCGGCGTCGGTCTGCTTCGGGGTCAGTATTCCATTCAGGTGCGCACTGTTGCCTATCACTACACGACCAGGATCTTCTGGATTGGGGTTACTCAATCCGGAGGCGACGGCTATGTCTGTTGCAGTTAGGGTCTTGCCGCCAAACACAAAGGCTTCAGACAGAATTGAATGGCCCACAGAATCCGGCCCGACTGATGCTTGGCCAGAAGATGAGAAGCGCACGCGAGAACCACCACCAAGACCAATGCTCTGTATGTCAGGCATGGAGAAACTATTAATAGCTCGGTTACATATTGCCAAGCCTCAAGTGAAACGAACAAGCCGACTGACCTCGTCCTGACGCCTCCGACTTCAGGCAGAATGAAAGGTGAGCATGTTTGTTGACGTCAAGTGGGAAAAAGAATCTGACCATATGTGAATGCAGCAGCTTTCCTCGGAAAGCCAGAAGGAAGCAAGACACCGACATCCGTTGTCGTTCCACCCACATCGACAACAATTTTAGGTGTTCTAACTTCATCGTGATTCTTGTCTATGTCAGCAAGGAACGCAGCCCCACGCATGGAATTGGTCGGGCCATTGGAGAATGTGCGAATAGGCAGCGTGGCGGCGACAGAGGAGGGGACTAACGTCCCATCAAACTGGCAAGACGAGGTTAATCAAGGCATATTCCAACGCACCAATGGTATCAACGCACCTGCGTCAGAAATAATGGGCATGATAGGTTGAGGTGCTTCAGGACGGCGCGGTACGCCGCAACAGTGCGCCTCGCGAACGATAGTATAGAGGCATTGAGTATAGAAGCATTCTCTCTCTCCAATAGTCCGATATGACCGACTATAACGCAATTCAGCGAAGGATAGATGGAGAGATTGACGGAATCTCACCATCCTTTGAGCATACAACGCTCACGGAGTCGCCAAGGACATTATAGATAATGCTCTTTACATACTCCTCTTGTGTCCCAGAGGAAGCAAGAGGTGAGAAGACACCAGCAACGACGATACTCTTGATTCCTTTGCGCCTTATAACTTCGCACTGTTCCTTTATTTGGAGCTCATTGACTGGGACTATCTCCTTGCCGTCGACTGTCGTGAATGCCTCTGTAAGTGTGCAATACCACGATGAAGACAGATAGAGACACCCCACTTTCAAGGCCGCCGTCGACTATGGCTGTATGCCCTTCGATTATCGCACGAAGTTGGGCCGGGAAATCGATAAACGGAGGACATCCGGCGGTATACGGACCCGACAATCTCAGTACCGCAACCTTCGACAACCGAGTAGAATCCGATTCGACCACGGCGTTCAGGAAGTCTACCCAATTGCGACTGAAAGCATGATTATGTATATTCAACTGCAGCACGTACGAGTTGTACCGATCGAGATGTATGTAATATCCTTCTGCCCAACCTGCGCCTTCCTAATTACAGCTTCCAAAGCTGACTTGATTCCAGAAGTAACATCGGGTGTCGTTGATGACTTGTGCCAAGCAACTATCGAATCCTTCGAACAGTCGGAAGTGGATTTCAAGATCACAGCGTCCGTGTTCGTACCTAGAAGGCAGATATTTAGAAGAAGCACTTATATTATTACAACCAAGAGAAGCAAACTCACCACCAACGTCAATGCCTACCCGATACTTTGTCGTCATGTTAAGAGTAAGATAAGGAAGATGCGCTCCGCAGCCTACATTCCCATACAGGCGCGCTTCCCTGATGTAGAATTATCCACCGGACCGAAAGATGGCCAATTGAATTATTACCTCCTCATTATGTTCGCTGTCTTGATATTTAATCGACTCTGATGTCTGATGCCAGAAGTCCACAAGTCCGTTACCGTAGTTAGGCGACCGTTACGTAATTTCTATATAGCACGCATATCACGTGCTTTAAGACCGCCCAAATCCCATCCCTGGTCCGCTCGATGTTGCCTTCTTTGCGAATTTGAAGGTGAGCAGCGTTATGGCCACTACACTCAGGAATGTTCCAGAGCAGGATAGAACGGCTTTGTGACGCTCAGAAGGCAACGTCTGTACCTTTTATTTCGTTCTCCGTTGATAAACGTTGTGCTCCGACCGAGGGCAAGTACCTTGGTCTGCCTCGGTGATCGTTGATGGTCAGCAACGGCTGTCCGTTGCCGCCCTAGCCCCAGTACACTGCTTTAAGTACTCGCTTATTACCTCTTATAATGACTATCTGGTCTTTCTGCGCTGCTGTTTTGCTCTCTAATTGAAAGCTGCTGAAATGAACGATGGGCGGACATCTCACGCTCGTTGTTGGCATCTGATCTTCTGAAATTCACCATGAATTTTGTATGCCACTCGCAGGAAGGAGAATTGTTGGATGCGTGCTTGTGAACTGTTCGGGTTTTGTGCGGAGGTATGTACTCGACTATTTCTTTCCATCTGAACATCTCGCAACTTTTAGCGAGGACTTCGCGAGTTGCTTAACAAGTCACTGATCCTTGCTCAGTCCTGATTTACAGACTTATGGGACATGGCTCCACAATTTGCATTACATCGCGTCCTGAAGACCTGCGTATATGTCAATGCAGACACCGCGAATAATGTCCCGTGTCTTCGTTCTTGTCTGGAACATTGGAGAAACCAGACCCTGAATTTTTCGTAGTTACCGAACGAACGCCCTGCTCCTACGCATTATCGCCGCTTGGGATCACTCCGAAGTATTGCGTTAGATCTCAATGCTGGAGCAAGAATCACAGTCTAGTGCCAAGGTCTATTGTGATAGGATGATGCCTCTGAACGATGCGAGGTGCCAAGACAGGCCTCGGTCTAGTAACTGGTTGGGTCTCAAAACCCTTGTCTAACTCCACGGGAGAGTGCTTCTCATCGTGGACGTATCAGTGTATTGAACTTCACAGAAGGTAGTATCGTGTGCTTTTGTCGCCTAGTCCACTGATTACGATCAAGTTTCCCAAGGGCTCTCCAACACTGATAAAAGGGCCTCACAGTAGTGTAAGACGTCTCTGCTGTTGCGTTTATCAAGCGAAGTGCAACAAACGAAAACCTAACAGCACATCGAGAGAAAGATGCTGACAGCCGCTAAGAACACCAGTCGACCTGCACTTACGCGCGCCCGTTCTTCGTTCAATGCAGGCTCGAGCTCCAGAGCAGCTTCGATGCTCGCCTCGAATGATATCTTCGACACCCCAGGACGACTGATCTTCGAGGAGGACCCAATGGCCAACTCCGCCCTTCCTACCTCCCGGAAATACTATCCCTCCCATTTTCGGCCTCTGTCAGGAGAACAAAACGCACAAGGTTCTTCTTCTTCTTCGTCGTCGTCGTCGTCGTCGTTGTCTGGAATACCGGCGACGTTGAAGAATTCGTCGACACCACACGCGCAAGTCCTTGCGCAGCAATCCCAGGCGCGCCAGCTGTCGACGCTTGCGCACCATCGGGCTGTGAATGAGGGATTGACTATCATGTATGATGGCCCTGCCCGCCCACGCAACCCCCCGCGCGTCACTTCGCGCCACGTGCGCGCTGCTTCGACCATCGCCTCTGCCTCTGCATCGGTTGCGAACGGGGAGACGAAAGATCATCACGTTTCTCCCCCAGGCATGCCTGATCCGATAATCTACGATGGACCTGCTCGTCCACCACGGAAAGTACAGATGAGGAAGTCTTCTTCGGTATGTCTTTTCTTGTCGTGCCTTTTTTTTTTCGTGTTGTGTGCTGAGAGAAATTCAATGTTCAATGTGTGTTTTTGTTACCGCAGAGTGGAGCGGACGTTTCGTCTTCTGCTGTAGCTGGGGCTGTGGTAGGTCTCGTCGGACTCGGAGCAGCTTATGAACTATACGATGCCAATCAAAACCATCAAACGACGCCCAAGGTATGTCGTTTGGGCAATCATGTCTGTTCTTACAGTTGAGATGAAGGGCCAGTTCTCACACCACACCATTGCTTTGCTTCGTTTAGAACATTCTGGTCTACTCGCGCTCGAGAGAGACTGTCCAGGCGTAGAGTGTTCGATTCGTGCATTTCAACTCGGAGTCGTACATTTCTCATCTCGGTCATACATCAACCAACCAAGGCTCAAACGCCCTCCCGCTCTCTAACTTATTGCCCATAGACGTAGACAATAGAATTTCCAGAGAAATCATATATCCATCGGAAGACACACCAGTCAAAAAATACCTCTTTCACTCCCTGTTTACTTTTTCAAAGAAAAAAAGTGTACGATTTGGCTAGCAGTTTTGTTGTTGATCTTGTGTAGGGAAGAAACAAATCAAAAAGTACGGATTTGTATTTGTATTGATCGCTACGGGTGCACGGTCCGAAATGACACAACTTCGGTAGTTCACCGGTGCATGTGTTGTCAAGGTTCAGTTCAATGATGTGCTGTATCAACCAATCGGTACGTGTCTAGATCTGTTCTTACAAAATTGTACAATGATGCCTAGCGTTATTCTATAGGGAGGAAGGAGGGGAAGTGGAAAAAAAAAACATATCCACATCTATGGGCAAATCGTCCGTCTCGAATAAAAAGTGGAATTCTTTTTTTGTTTTTGGTCACATCCAAGCGCGATTTTCAGGATCGAGAAGATCCTCCTGGTAAGTTTTGTAGTTTGATCAAATCAGCTCAGGACAGTTTCGCGGGGTAACGGATAACGGATAACGGAATCAATTAATTAATTAATCCGGGCTGCTGTACGTACCTCCGACACGTCCTCGTGGGCGAGGGGGCTCGACGCGACACTCGACGCGGTGGAGAGGAATGAAAGACCACGTCTGGTTAATATTCGGGGTCGAAGACTCTGACCGACGCGCCGTGATTTTCTTGACTTTATTGACGGCTGCAGCAGACAGCAGAGGAAAATGGACAGTGGAAAGTGGACAGTGGGCAGTGGAAAGTGGGAAATGGAATGTTTGGTGAGATAGGGCTCAAGATGTATGAAAGCTGACCTCTGGCGAACTCAATCCAGAGAGCGCGAGCTCGCGCCGGGACTCACAATCATCAATATCAATGGACTAGATATGATATCAAGGGATGCATATGAGCGGGTGGTTGCTGTGTACGTCATGGATGGAGATGTGGAGAGTAGAGTACGTACAGGTTTGGAGGAAACTTGAACGAGATTCGCAGCGGTGGACATGCGTGCTATTGCGTGTGACGCGTTCTAGCGTAGGGCATCCAAGGTCAAGTTCAAGTTCAAGTTAGACGGGTCTTTAGAGAATAGAATATATGTTCACTAGTACTGACCATAGTGAAGAATCGGAATTGCTGAAATCTCCGTGGAGAGTGGATGACAAGAAAGAGTATAGTACGCAGAGTTACAACTTATTATATCATCGCTGTCCGTGCTTTATTATGTTCAAATTAGGGTTCCGTTCGTCAAGAGAAGACACCCTAGAAAAACTGCATCAACGATTCTAGGCGTGTTAGTCATACAGTAGCACGGAATGCCACACCCCCTCAACAATCGCCAACGGAACGGACTCGGAGCTGGACATCCGAGGGCACTACTAGTCACTATTGCCGTAAACACAAAATCCCTGTGCAGTGCAGTCACAAAACAGGTATGTACTGTATGTACGGTATGTACAAAGCGAAAGCGACGGCAGTATTCGCGCATCTTAGATTTGGAACTCGGAACCTCGGAACTAGGCTGAGCTGTGCGAAGCTATGAAGGAATTCATCCGTGCGCACTTTATAAGTATAAGTAGAGTTGGAGAGAATTCGGTCTTTTATGACATTTAGCGGAGCACCAAATCGACTCGGCACATACCGACGGGGGACGAACAGAACAGAACAGAACAAGGAACCCTAGTCGATTCGGAACCGAACCGCTATGAACTAACCCAACCCAACCCCTTCTCAATTCGAGAAATGAGCGGAGTTCGGAGAGGAGTGAAAGAAACTGAAACTGAAATAGGAAATGCCGATGAGGTTGTGGAGCTAGACCAGCCTTCTGATCCGCTTCACAGTGAGGAAGAACAAGAGCGTTCACAGGATTTAGGTCCGTCGCTCTGTAAAGCTCAGGCTCAATCTAACTCTAATTTGTGTCTAGAGTCTGTCGTTTTGATAGCTGAACTTCGTAACTATATCTACATCTACTCTCCTACACGGAATTTTCGCCAACCTGAATATTTTCGTCATCCTCATCCTCATCCACATCCACAGTCGAAGTAGCTTTACACACAATCCTCCGCATTCGCCAAGTCTATCCTGTCGAATTCTTCGAACGACGCGTGAAATTCGGTATACCCGTTTTTCAATGTGTTGATCCGACGATATATGAATACGTTTCGGAGGTTGTTAGATCGATTGGTGAGGAGATCGCGGAGGTGAATCTATATCTATTTTACAGTAATTCAAACATCTGGGTGGTAGACCTTCTTACATGATTTTGATTTTTGTTTGGGAGTAGGGAACGCTTGGAAAGGTCGCGATCAATATCCACCAGTCGGACGAAAAAACGCCTCTCGAGAAGTTCATATTCTCCTTTGAATATCAGAACGATGGATTGGGTGTGCCTGGTGGCGCCGATATTCTGCCGCTCGATGTCGATGTGGTTCAACGATATGCAAGAGGCATGCTCGTCAAACTTAATTCAATCGATGCGCAGCTCTTACCGCTCGAATCCTCTGGTATACCCCGTCCTCATCTCATTGAGAGAAACTGTCTATTCACTGATTATTCTGCGATTTAGGTGATCTATCGTTCTCTGTAGTCATGCAACTACGCTCAGAGACTTCATTTCGGATCTCAGAAGAGGATGTACGTTGGGTATCACTCAATATGGGTTTTTGCTTCCGAGCCTAAGATTAAGACCGTGCCCCATAGCTTAACTTCGATAATACAACCCAAAATGGCAGCAGCAAGGTAGTCACCGGTGAAAGTACTAGTGCTATTCAAGATGCAGAGCTAGTACACATAATCAGAACAGGAAGTTTGACGGTGAGCACTAACATGTCCCTTCGATTCCTTTCGATGCGTTTAGATGGTTCGAATAGGTTTATCTTCATGTACAAGAATCAGAAGAAAAGGGTAGAGGTATTGCTTCTTCGGTGTCCGGAGTGAAAAAGCGGAACGGGATCCAGGCGAGGAAGGGAAGGGAAGAAAGAGACAGGGATATGTGATGAACCTATTTGTATCTTTGATTGATTTACGGAGAGGTGTGCTATCGATATACCCATAAGGTTCTAGATTCATGGAAGGAAGAAAGAGGGTATATCTTTCATTAAAAACTCCAATCCGAACACACCACTAGTACTGTCCGAATCTTCTGTTCATCGTTCATCCCAACCAATGCTTCTCAACGAAATCGACACAATCCCTCAACCACTCCTCATCATCGATATGCATGTCGTTCTCGAATCCATGATCCCCAGGAGGTATTACAAACTTCAACACTTCCCCTTCCCTTCATCCCTATCTTCCCTCAACCCATATACAGCCTTGTTTTTTCTAAGATGTTCGACGAACCTCTCGGTACCGGTCACTGGAACCGCTGTATCATCCGCCCCGTGTAATAAGAGTATCGAGGGTAATATGCTTCCGTCAGCGACACGGTCTTCAGTGTGTATTTCGACGCTTCCCTGGACCCCGGGTTAGGGTCACTATCGGTACCCAATACCTCGTTGCGTTGGCACAGTGCTACGGCAAATGACACTCGGACAGCGTCTTCCGCCTCTGTGTTGCTGAGAACTGGACGGGAGGGGGTCTGTACATGCCGAGACGTTCGCGAGGAACTCGTCAATGATGGAATTGGGGAATTGGGGGAAGTCGAGGAATTTGGGGGTTTGGATTGTCTGTTGTCGGAAGGGAGATCGGAGGTTGAGCATTGGGTATGCGGCGATAATTGCTCGTACTGTTTCTCGTTCTCTTGCGGTTGGATTGAACCATGAAATACCGGCTTGGACAGAAAGATAACCGCCTGCGCTGTCGCCGAGGACAAGAACCCGTCCGAGATCGATCCCGATGTTCTGGCAAGAGCAAAAGTCTAAGCTGTGGATATGACGTTCTTGAGATCGTTGCGAATCCAATTTCGAAGATCGTCCATGTCGTCGAGGGTATCTTCGGTGCAGTAGATGATTCTGGGATTAACCGATAGTATGGATTGACGATGATTGCGTTGCGTCGTGTTTTAGGACAAGCTCCAGTGCCCATGCGGAGAACCAAGGTTGGTGCTTTCTTGTGCCTAGAATCTGGTTATGTTAGACTGGAACGCCCTGATGTAATCGAGCTACTCACCAGCCAGCCACCGTGTATGCGAAACCATGACAAATCTAGGTCTCTTCATTTTCGTTTCTCTCGAGCCATCCGACGTATTTGAAGCATGAGCAAGTATGAGCTTTTCTGGGATGAGGACGTCCACGAGGATCGGCGTGTCTCGCACGACTTTGTATGTATGAATTGAGATCTCGAAGTAGGAGAACCTGTCATTGATGTCGACTCTCGATATGTTTCTTGACGTGCAGTTTCAAATTGAAGTATAATTTTAGACGGACGGCGTAAGATATCTCCGGCTGCGCCAGTCGAATGAGTCGGGTCCGAGCCGCTGCCAAGTGACCTAGCTGCCAATGGATGACAGATATACTATGGCATAATTACAGCCGTCTCGGGGCGCTTGGGTGAGAAAGCTTCTTCTCTCAGAAGCAAGTGCAAGTGCAAGTGAAGGGAGCGCAATGATGAATAAGCTGATCAGCAAAGATTATCGCGTGATTGACGTCATTGTACTCACCACTTCCACGTGCTGTATGTAGGAACGTGTCAGAGTTGTAAAGCCAAATGAAATGCGCAGTACCTTGGATCAATCAATCTGACATGTCGAAAGTCCAGTGCTTTTGGTCTTGTGCCTTGATCGGAGTTTCTCAACACGCCTTCTCCAGTCTGCTATCTAAGCAGATTTCGGTAATGACACAGAAATATGGGCTGCGCATCTGATAAAAGCGGGTTAGATGATCAAGGCTACGATCAGAATCAAGGTGACGGAGAGATTCTGTGGTCTAGAACATACAATGCCAGGTCAATCCGTGTGCCATGTTGACTAGAATAGAACATCCTTTGGTAGAGGTAGTCGCTCTTCTTCTTCTACGCCCACATGAAGTTAGTACTAGTGACGACCATTTGAACTTGTCCGCCTTAGAGATTGCAGTACTGTACAATGTGAAGCAGCTCGTAGTCGACAAGAGAATCGGGTACGTTCGTTTCAAATCGGCATTTAATGTACTAGTATGTCAGCAGGTAAGGTGACGAGCAAATTAGCCTTCTCAACTCCAGTCAGAGCCCGGGCCAAGACGCGACACTAAAACTGCGTTGTGAGCTCACAGGGTGCACGTGACCGAGTAGTAACCAATCGCATGTCCAGAATTTCCAAGTCGTGTGGAGGTGCAGATAAGTGGTTTGCGAACATGGTGACTCTTACCCTATATCTTCATCATCCTTGCTGCTTCATCTGGAGTGGAGTTGTCCTTTGGCTGGTTGATTAGCCAGCCCATTGAGGAGAGTTTCTGCGGTGGTAGCCTTACCTACTGACTGACGAATAGACCTTCTCCTGTTGTTATTCTTGTCTGCGTTGTTGTGCTTGTTTCTCTTTCGAAGTTGATCGGAGATGGTGTTGATCTCTTTCTCGTTGTAAGTGCATGTTTCATCATTTAGTTCTCACGCTCATCGGCGTCTACTACGCTACGAGAAGTGTTTCACGGCCATGCCTTGTACTCGTAGTTGATGATGATATTACGTGGACATGAATAGTTCCGAGGTAACCCGGGGTAGCCTCGTGGCAACCATGCACGAAAAAAACGCGGATTACAGACGCATTCCTCCTGGCACCGGCGTGTCCCGCCACGCCACTACTAATGTTTTATGTATTTTATCTACCTACTCGCCTATCACCCTCGTAATCGCCAACAACAACTCAACTCGCTTCAATGGACTCATCCAACACCGAGTCACCACTCTTGCCCCAGTATGGCTTTGGGGCTACCTATACTTTCGACGCCCTCGTCGAGCACCATCACTTTCTTTACCGTGTACATACCCCCAAACGCCGACGCGTCCTTTCTCGTCCCGCTTCACCATCACCACGTTCCTCATCCCCGCTCCCATCAGCCCGTAGACCGGAGCTCTCACGCTCACCATCACTTTCTGCTTCGTTGGTTTCCGTTAAAAGCAGCGAAAGTGGTCCTACAGATTACTTCGCCTTCTCGCCCAGTCATCCTCCCGAGGACGACGATGCACCAGGCGATCCTTACTTTCTTTCGCGTAAATTCAAGGAGGACTTGACTTCGCCGGATCCGGGTCAGCGACGCCGCACAATTAGTACGTTGAGCTCACTCAGTGCCGGATCGGGCTCGTTCACGTACGTCGGGAGCGATGATGGATCTGATTTGGAGAGCGAACGCTCTTTCGGGAGGAGGGGAACACTGTCCCGCAGCAGCAGCATGATGCTCGGGCATTCGCGCGTCCGGTCGGACTCGCTGAGTAGCAGTCGACCTGACGCGAGACGTTCACATTCTGCGGACGTCAGTGAGTCGACCACAGCCGCTGACACACCCGACGTTGCACAGAGCACGATGATGACGTATTCCGACCTGGTCCGGCATCTTGACTGGACGACACGTTCAAGCTCACCATACGTGACCACCTCGTTCTCATTCTTCTGGTGTCTCTGGGAGGCAGTGCGGCGTTACAAGCTAGGCGTAAAGCATGATGTTGAGATTGCTGTTATCGATGCGAGGAAAGTCCGCGGGCGTGCGCGAACTGCTCTTGAAGTCTTACGGAGTGTCGAACCAGACAAGTACGTAGTCTTGCTTCCCATTTTTTGACTTTTTTTTGACATTTCGCTTGTCCGTAGACAAGATAAAGCTTATTTGAAATGGTATCGGTTTGCGCTGGAATCACAAGACGTCCTTGTGTTTGGTGCTATTTCTGGCGATGCCATATATGCTTCCATACCTCTTGCCCAAATTCTGCCAAAGTTGCCATCTTACTGTTACGTGGATGACATACCGAAGCAAGTCACGGATCCCCGAGAGCCTGATCTGACCATCGATCCACGCTCACCGACAACGCAGACGCAGAATCCATTCCTTACATCAACTCCGAATAAAACACGTTCACAAACAAATGGAGAGCGTGAACGAGAGCAAGAACGCACAGCGTTGACTACTTCATATCTCCTGACCAAGCTTGCATGGGACATCGGGACGACACTGAGACGCCCTCGGAAGTCCAAGGACGCGTCGAGCTTGGCTCCGGGAAAATCAGCACCACGACATAATTCTCATGCAGAGTTCTGTAAAGCTCTCTCCGCGTCGTTCGCGAGACGTTCGGAGGCGGACCAGCTTCGTGATGCGACCACGGGCGCCGTGAGCCTGGCGGAGTTGCTGATTGAGCCCTGGTTCCGAGCACGTTGTGCTGAGCTAGTGACGTACCCATTCAGACACGATGACGATTCGGACGACGAGAAGGAAGGATCTGCAGATAAGATGCATGATTCTGTCTGTCTTGGTCTTGCAGGAGATGGCTGCACTCTGGAGCATTCACACGACTCGTCGATTCAAGACGCGTTGTTCGGTGCGGATAAGGATGACGAAACGGAGGAGGAAGCCGCCCGACGCGAGGCGGCGGCGGTGCTATCTGAACTCGCCTTGTCCCTAGCGCGCTGGCCTGGTACGCTGTGGTACACAGAACATGCGGACACTGTTGAGGCCCTCGTGAACGACGTGGTCACTATGTGCGTCGCAGAAGCTGCTCGGGGTTTACAGGGCCGAATCGCGTGGGATATTGCTCTTGAGGAGGAGAGACAACGGACGAGAACCATCAGTCTGTCAGGTAGTGTGAGGAGCCGTGCTGATTCGATGAGCTTGAGTGGTAGCTTGCATGGCAGTGTAAGGTCTGAGAGAAGGGGAAGGGAGGAAGGGCGTGATAGATCGAGGTCGAGATCGAGGTCGCCGTTCTCGAGTCCAAGCAAGCATGTCAGGATTGCGAGTGAGGATTCTCCTTCGCGGCAGTCGTCTATACACGAGTCGCCGTATAAGCCTCGAGCTCGATCGCCACTCGGTGCCTCCCCCGTGCTGGGTCCTGCTATAGTCATACGACCAAAGTCGAGACCTGAGTCTAGTCAGGAGCAGGGGACGACGCAACAATCATGGTCACCGTCTACGCCGCCTCCATCACCACCGCTAAACCACTCTCGGTCTGAAGGAGACTTGAGAGATACGAGTCCGACGAGGAGGTCTCCCCCACCTCCGCCTCCGCCACGATCTCCAGCGCGATCTCAGTCCGCTTCTGCTGTTTCGTTTGAGTCGACTCTTCCTTCCCCAAATTCATCGCCTTCTGTGTCACGCACATCGTCATCGCTGCTGAAGCGATCTCTGCATCGACGTACTGAGTCGATTCCTGGAGGTTGGCCGAACGGAGATAGTTCACCTGGGGATAGTTCAGCTGAGGATCGCCCTGGTAGCCCAGGTCCTGGACAGGCTACAGAAAAGAAGGAGGAAGGTGATGTTTTCTGGGACCCGTCCTTGCGGGATCCATCTAAGAAGAGGCCACTTTCTTGGGGTGGTTCGGGTTTGGCTCTTGGTGGAATGGTATCCTCGGCCAGTTCAAGCTCGGAGAGTCTGCGTGCTACACTTCAAACATCGGCTTCGTCCTCACCTTCGAATTCGATACGACGTTCTTCTCGGTCGCAATCGGATGACCAGGGACGTGAGGCACTCCTGACAGAGGTGGTATCATCAGCCTTGGGTTTGGGGACTGGTGTTATAGCAGGTGCTTCTGAAGTAGTTCGGTCTGGGAGTTCACTGCGATTGGACACGGCCTCGTCTTCATCTTCGTCTGAGGCAGGCTCGGGAACGGAGAGACCACATGTTTCGGCACGCCATCGACGACATTCGAGCCATGGTGTCTCGCTGGAGATGGAGTTGAGTCCTGTACGTGAGGTCGAGCAGGAAGATGAAGCGGAGGCAGAGGCGGGGATTCAACAGAGGGGCGCTGAGATTTTCGAGGGTCGAGACACAGTAGAAACGGAAGCAACAGATGCCCAGCCCAGGATTGACGTTTCAGAAGCCTCAGTACTTACGCAGACCGTGCTTAACGACTCTCCCGTTGAGGCTACTGATGAGCCAGAAATTAGCGATTCGAAAGTTCAAGAGACGTCTGATGAAATGCAGTCCATTCCGAGACAGAGCAGTGGCACGAGCACACCCCGGTCGGAACGTCGTCGCTCGAGTACTCTTGAATCTATTCCAGAGGAAGATTTGGCAGAGTGGTCTTTGGTCGAGGTGCCACCGGAGTCAGAATATCAAGCTGTAGTCGGGCGTGATGAGATGATTCCCGAGTCTGTCATGAAAGAGGCGGAGATCCCACTTCCGCCTTCACCACATGTTGAAGCGTCTGAACTCGGAGAAGAGGAGGGGGACGACGCGATTCCAGAGGTCGAGCCGGTCCAAAGGATACCTGAGATTACGCTGTCGGTCGACGAGAGCGACGATGCTGGACGACGCGAGGAAGCTAGCAGAGTTGTGGCTGAAGAGAGCGCAGACAATGATCACCTTTCGCCAAGCTCGGGTACTACCGAAGCCTCAAGATCTGGGAGTACAAAGGCGCTCCCTGACTCAAAGATGTTCATCTTTCCTTTCAATCTTACACTCCGCGAACCTCTAGCAAGGACCAAAGCGCTCTTGAGCTCCTTTTTCCTCTTTCCCCTATCCAGGCTTTTCAGCAGCCTGCGCACGATGACAGTCCCGTTGCTCGCTCCGCCGCCGAGCCCGATGCCTTCGCCGATATTCGAAGACTCGGAATTGCCGATCTATTCGAGACGATCGTGGTTCTTCTCGATCTTCCGCGTCCCGTTCGTTCACCCCGATTCTGGGTTCTTCGGGCGGTGGAGACAGGAGTCGCAGCCCCTCTCTCCGTCGACGTTGTCTATCCTTACGCCGCCCCCGAGGTGGGACGCGCCGATTTTGGATCTGGAGGACGAGCCACACGCTTCGGTCGAGTCTAGTGTGGGATATTGGGATTCTCGCTCGACGAGCTGGGCTGTGTCGTGTTTTGTGTGCGGTGTTGCTGCTGCGCTTTACCTTGCGGCTGTTCAGGAGCATCGGTGTGAGGCGCATATGTGGATTGGGAATCGGTATTATTGAATTGAATTTGGGTTGCTTTCGTTTGTTTGTTTGTTTGTTGGTATTTTGACGATGATTGTACGGTCTTGTGGGGATGGTTGGGTTTCTTTTAAGCTATTCTTTTCTTATAGTCTTGTTGTTGTAGTTGTTGTTCGTTAGGCTCTCGTCTTTTCTTGTATGCTTAGGCAATGTATTATATGTTGGCAATGATGTATGTTGACTAATGATGTACTATGAGTCGGTGTATTGTGCGAGCCTCGTTCTAACTTGGCAAACCGAGGGACTTTTTCTGTACGTCGACGACCGCTGATTAGGCCAGTCTATTTTGCACTCCAGTCTGTGCCACGTCAATGAACCATTCGACCGGTATGTACGTCCCGCATGTTGCCTTTTCTGCCCCTCCTGCCATTCACTTCCTTTCTGCTTCCTCCGTTACACAGAATACACCGATAGGTAAAGTACAGTAAAGTCTCGATGTCGAACCATTCGGCTGAACGTAGCGTAGCATATTTCGATACTGATTTGGTATCGGAATATTGTACCGTATTTTGTAAGCGACTCTCTGATAGATGTACATAGTCCACCCCATATATATATCAGCTTGCGAAGACAGACAGATAAACGTGCCGATTAATGATTGAGGCCGGAGGTTAATTACGTGACCTTTGTGGAAATCAACGTTCTTGTCCTCCCATTGCATCTCCAAGTACAGAAAGAACGTAAGTCACGGTGGTACATAGAGAAAATACATCTCGGCGGGATTTGATTTCATATATTTGGTCCATCCTAGCTCTGGGATTCATCTTGGAGAAGTACATGTACATGTACGTGGGATGAAGTTGGTTTCAGGAGATACAAGAGATAGAGCCACAGCCACGTACGGTCCGTCGGATATACTGTAAGTTCGTGAAGATAGTTCCTTGTCGGTCCTCTTTTTTCGCATCTTCACATATGTTTCTGCCGACATTGATATGGATATGAAGACTTTAGCTGTATGTACTGAATCAACAATTGAATACTATTTCAATGAAGTTGAGACGTGCTATACGAGGGCTCGTTCAGTTCATAACCCTCCTCGGTCGTAACTCTAGGGACCTCTACCTGGTATTGGGTCACTGCCAGCACTTTCCGCTATACGTGCAAGTTCTTGCAGTCCCTGCAGATTTTTTGCTGCGTATGTGTTTATGAGGACTCTAGGGTCCGATGAAGCACCCTGGATAACCAGCTTGGGCAATGCCGGCCGGGATATTTCAGCGCAATGGACGATTCCGCCTTGAGTAAGGGTAAGGAGAATTTAATGAAGGACCCAGAGCAGGAATTGAACGAGAGGCGGAGTGACGGTGATCATCTATAGTCAAGTTAAAGAAAAAAAAAAATCTTTTCAGAGGGCGGAAACATGCGTTAGTGACTCAATGTTAGGTACATAAACTCAGCGTATTGGAAGGACTCGTCCTGAAGGAAGCCCGAACAACGTATATATGCTGGTCATTCAAGAACATACATATTTAGTACAGGATTCATCGACTTTGGACACTGCTACACTTATACAAAGCCGTTTTCAGATACTCATTCCAATGTTGACGTGAACGGCCTTAACAGCAGTATAGCTACAATTGGTGTCAGTCCACCGTTATCGTTGCAGTCAAGTAAATCGACTCACTTTGCTAATGCGTATTCACCGCCTTCTCTTCCGATTCCAGATTGCTTGTACCCACCAAAGGGTACTTGCGTATTCGTACTATTCGAGCAATTGATCCATGCGGTACCTGCGTGCAGACGATGTGTAACACGCAGGGCGCGGTCAATGTTCTTGCTGAACACCGAAGCGGTAAGACCGTAGTGTGTATCGTTCGCCTGGCGGATCACGTCGTCCTCGTCTGTGAACTTTACGACGACAGCGACAGGGCCGAATATTTCCTCACGGACTATTTTCATGTCTGGTCGTGTGTCGGTGAAAATTGTTGGGTTGATGAAGTACCCGTCGGAGCCATGGCGCGTGCCGCCGAGGTGGAGAGTCGCCCCGTCTTTCTTCCCGGATTCTATATAACCCATGATACGCTGAAGTGATGCGGAGGGTTCTCAGCTGAACTACGGAGACAGACCAAAAGACTCACGTCATATTGGACCTGAGATACTTGTGGCCCTTGGTAGACGTCCGGGCCAAATGGATCGCCAATCTTCAAGGACTGTGCCTTCGCAGTGAATTTCTCAAGAAATTCGTCGTAGATCTTCTCGTGAACGAAAACCCGACTCCCAGCGCTGCAGCATTGGCCGTGGTTCCAACTTATTGGCGCGTCAGCAACCCCTGTAAAGCAATTAAAGAACGGAGCCTATCGTACAATACTCCATGAATAGCCCAGCTTATCGCTTGGTCGATATCGGCGTCGTCGAAAATAACGTTTGGACTTTTCCCACCAAGTTCCAACGTGACCTTCTTCAAATTCGTCTTCGAAGCTGACTCCATAATTCTTCTTCCCACAAGCGTGCTTCCAGTAAATGCAACTTTATCTATATCTGGATGCTCTGAGATCGCCGCTCCTGCGGTGTTGCCGAACCCGTTTACAATGTTGACTACGCCTGGAGGG
Organism: Inonotus hispidus; assembly: GCA_024712875.1. Taxonomy (NCBI): domain Eukaryota; kingdom Fungi; phylum Basidiomycota; class Agaricomycetes; order Hymenochaetales; family Hymenochaetaceae; genus Inonotus; species Inonotus hispidus. Next base: position 86,783 of record CM045723.1, on the reverse strand, counting down.
AAACCGGCCTTCTCGATAAGGCTGACCATACGAAGCGCGGTGAGTGGAGTGAACTCGCTCGGCTTGAGGACGACTGTGTTGCCGGTGGCGAGCGCTGGAGCGATTTTCCACGTGAGCATCATGAGCGGGAAGTTCCAAGGGATAATCTGCCCGCAGACACCGATAGGCTCATGGCGAGTATAAGCAAGTTTGGATTCATCGGTTTCGATCACTTTGCCGTGGTTCTTGTCCGCCCAACCTCCGAAATATCTGATGGTTTGTATTGAATGGACGACGTCGCCGTTCCTCGCCCAACTGAAAGTTTTGCCTATGAGTGACGAGATATGAGAAGGCTTGAACCGTAATGAATGGGAAGGAGTGATGATGGCTATTACCGTTGTCGAGAGCTTCAATAGCTGCAAGTTCATCAGCACATTCATCCATTAGATCCGCAAGTTTCATTAGCAATCTTCCACGCTCGAATCCAGGTACATTCAGACCCCAGCGGGTGGTGAAAGCTTCACGAGCAGCCTTTACAGCGAGGTCAATATCTTTGGCATTGCCCATTGCGATAGTTGTGGTAGTCTTCCCAGTTGCTGCGAGTATCATTTACTACGGTGAAGTTTGTTAGTACTCAAGGCTGGACGTACTCGGGTTGACAACCCTGGAGAAGACATCTCATTAGCGCTGCTTTTGCAGAACCTGGAGGCAAACTTGATGTACTCAAAGGTTTCTCCATCAACACCGTCGACAGACTTGCCATTGATGTACAAGCCCGTACTAAAGGACGTCTTACCCTTGAAAACAGGTGTATCAAATGTGTGGGAAAAGGTGTATGGCATTGTGGGCGAGGGCGATCTCTGGAGGCGCGGGGATGCTCTGCGTTATCTTGGCGCTTTATGAGATTCTGCTCCAACCTTCCCGGAACGTCCTGGAACATAACGTACGGCGTGCATAAACTCGGCCAAGAACGATCTCTAGAGGAAGTTATCGGACCTATTGAAGGCCATAGTACCTTGACCCATGACCACGAAGCGCTCCAAACGAATGCGGCTTACCTGAGACGGCGGAAGAGCTGTGGGAAGCATCAATGTTCTCCTGGCCTGGCATTTTCCTTGCCAAATAGTACAGAGGCTTGACATCAAGGTTTGATTAGTTGTTATTTGTGCTGTGGTAGGCTCAGGTGACGAGGAGCTTCATCAAGAAGATTTCGCCGCAACAAAGATCGGTGACAATTTGATTTTCAATACTGAACCATGAGCTTCCCGGATTGAAGGAGCGAGATGCCCGAAGGCGAATTAAACATATGCACTCCAGTGAGCCAGAAGACGCTGCGCGAGGGCACCGCAACTAGCGAACTGTCTTTTTTACATCAGAAATTACCGCTGGGAGCTAATATAGGCTACACCTTCAAACCACGCCCCATCAACCAGAGAATCCAAACAAGCCGACGCGTCTCAATGAATGTATATCATTGATCATCATAAAAATGACCGAGATTGTATGGATCGGTTGATCACCCTAGAAGGTCACCGAAGGCTGCTAACTCTGGAGCTCCGGACTCGCGGATACCAATTTCCCAGTCTACACAAAGACAATAAGCATAAAGAACGTACGAAGGAAGAGCAAAGAGCTTACAGCTATAGATAATAGTAACCGCCATGAGAATACCAGTCCCGCTTCCGAGTGCTCCCATCAAGTCAGCTGCAACGGAGAGCAGGCCAAGAATTGCACCACCGAGCGCTGCGGCTGTCGGGATTAACTCGCTTAAGCTCCTTGTACATCGACCCCTCACGATGTCCTGCCATCACCATTTGCTGATCCTTGAGTTGTTTTGCCACATCGCGCGGTCCAGAGCCGGAGACCTCGATCCACGTCTTTGAGAAGAGTGCACAAATGCTGACGGTGAAGGCAATATAGATAGCCGTGTGGATAGGGTCGAGAAGCGCGGCACGGAGCGTGTGCGGAGGTGACATGTAATATGCAAGACCCCCGACTGCTGCTAGCTGTGGGGAATCCTCAAGGGGCTCCCATACTCCAAGAAGACGAACAAGAATGTTGCTTGGGAAGCGAGTTGCTAGCATCTGGGAGATAATGAACACGTTTGAGGTGAGAGCGGATTCGAGCATGATTGGCATGTTGGAGGTGTAGAATAGCTTGACGGGGTACGCGCCGCGTTGACCACGGAAACGGTTACTCTTGACCGGAATCTCAAGGCGGAAACCCTGCAAGTAGATGACGACAGCGAAGACAACGGCAGTAGCGACAAGATTCATGACGTTCGGGAGACGGTCACGCCAGAACGCCTCACGCAACGCACGTCCTTTGTCGTTCCAAGTGAACAGCAAGTGGAAAAGTGCAATTACCGCGCCTTCAAATTCTGGTCCACGACCTGTATTGACGGTAGTAGGCGAAAAGGCCTTCCACACGATAGATTCGCAAATGTTAGTCGCGATGAAGAGGGAGATTCCGGAGCCAAGGCCGTAACCTTTCTGAAGGAGCTCGTCGAGGAGAATAACGATGAGTGCGGCTGCAACCAGCTGAATGATCAGAAGCAGACAGACACCGGGGCCGAGAGATGAGGGAGAGCCGTAAAGTCCGGTAAGAACATATACGGTTGCCTGACCAAGTGAAATAATGAGAGCGAAGACTGCCAGCAAGACCGGTCAGGTCTAGATAAAGGATTACGTGAAACTAGAAACCACGTACGCTTTTGCGCCCCACCGAAGAGAGCACGGTCCTCCTTCAAGCTGAAGTCTACGTCGATGAGATTTGCACCAGCTAGAAGTTGCATGATCATTCCGGACGTTACGATGGGACTGATTCCCAGTTCCATGAGTGTTCCTCGGTTTGACGCGAGAATGACTCGCATCCAGTAGAGGGGATCGGCAGAGTCAGAGGACATGATACCATAGAGGGGTATTTGGGAGCAGACAAGGAAAATCAGGAGGGTGACCGCTGTCCAGAGCACCTTTTGGTTGAAGGGCACCTTCCTGTCTGGTGACGAGACCTCCGGAAGGATGGGCAAGAAAGGGCGCACGAGATTTAAGAACCGAACTTGAGACAAACGAAAAATGAACGATTAGATGCGAGATTCTGATAGATAGAATTTGAAGACTTACAGCCAGCCATTGTTGACGAGACGAAAGAAAGAGTGAAAGGTTGAGTTGTCCTTCGTTCGCTCGACGCGCACAATAAATTCATTGACGTGTCACCACTCACTCGGTACATCCCGTCGAATTTGAAGCTCCGACAAATACGCGTCTCATAAGTCACGACGCGTCGATCATCGTAACAACCTTGCATTGTAACTCAACAAGCAGCCCAGCAGCAGCATTAATGGTTCTACGTGCAACAGTAAACTGTGATATGGGGGAGGTACGTCTGCTTGTCGTACCATCGTATATTTCTCACTACGATACTTCAGGGATACTCTCTCTATACAATGGTTTGCCCTACACTGAATCAGTTACAAGTCTTTTCTTACCGGTCACGACATAGGGAGACGATGAGTCCCTTATGAAGACCATCCATCTTGCCAATATCGCTTGCGGGTTTCATGCGAGGCTGGTCCTGTTCCTGTCTCCCAACTTGCGTCAACCTTAACCCCCCTCACTTGTAGCGACTTCATGATCATGGACAAGACTGTCTCGCTCGCGAAGCAAAACAATGTCCTCATTGGTGCCCATCCTTCTCTGCCTGATCGCCAAGGCTTCGGTAGAAGGGAAATGGCTATTGAACCTGCGGGTATCTCCGAGCCTTCTGAAGAGCCACTATCTGACTGCAGTGAAGGACGAACTTGCGTCCTGCTTCATCTATCAAGTCGGGGCGCTATCTGGTTTCTTGCACAAACACGGTCTTAAGATGCACCACGTGAGATAAATCGCTCTCTAAGCCCGGTCTTGTTATCAAGCTAATAGCTTCGCAAGCTTAAACCTCACGGTGCAGTCTATGGACAAACTGCTCGATCCATCGACCTTGCGAGAGCAGTAGTCGGCGTCACAAAATCGTTCAATCTCGCGTTTATGGGCCTTGCTGGCACCTGTCACCAACAGGCTTGTGAAGAACTTGGGGTCGGATTCATCGCTGGTCGTTTGCTTTTGGCCATCTCTACCACTGGTCTGCCGTTGACTCTGACATCTCTAGAATGGTTCGCGGATCTCGATTACAGTCCTGAAGGAAAGCTTCTGATAACAAAGTAAGAAACATGAAGAGCTGCGCTTCGTTTTCTCATGATGTTCACATGCCCTCACAGGAAGCATGATCCAATCACGTTGGATGAAGTGCAGAGACGGGTACGGAAGGCAATCCTACTAGGATGAATAGTGCCTGTCCTCACGGCACGGATATTATTTTTATCATGCAGGTCAAGCGAATTTTATCTGATGGCCTTGTGACCACCAAAACAGGCACCCTGTCGATCGGCACAGGAGTCAAGGACGTCAGTATCTGCGTCCATTCGGATTCTCCAGTTTGTTGTCTTCCGATTCCTTTTCCCAAAATTGTTCCTATCTCAACCTAGCACATAGGGCGCCGTGGACATTGCCCAGATTGTCAAGCGGCTTGTTGACGAGAGTAACAAGGATGCAGGTTACACGTGACATGAAGCAGTTGTCCGGTCGTTCCCGAGTCAATGAGAGATGTAAGACAAAGATTTCAATGTAAACTCTGTAATCTATGATGCATGCATGCAAAATTAAGTGTCAGTTATTTCCGGAATGCAGATAGACCTTCACGCAGTGCAGTGCGACTGCCCGGACCTTGAGCAAGATGCTTGGCTTGATCTCATGATCGTAAGGGTTGGTCTGTGATTGCTATCTGTTGTGGAACTCCGTCCTTATCTAAACATTTGTAGTGGGGATTCATTTACACGACGACTCGTCATATCAACTAAGACAGGAACAACCATCATGGGTCGTTGGTCGGTAGATGGACACAAGCTTCTCGTCGCGAATCGTGGTGAGATTGCGGTCCGCATTCTCCGCACGGCGAAGCGATTGGGTTTGCCCACTGTTGCGGTGTATACCCATGTAGACTCTACGGCGCCGCATGTCCTACTCGCAGACGAAGCTGTCCAGCTGACGCCGTCGAATTCTTCGTCAGATTCCGATAAACCTGATGCCAATGACATTTATGCCGATGCAAGGGCCTACGTCGACGGGGAAGCGATAGTGAAAGTCTGTATCGAGAAGAGAGTTACTCTGGTACATCCAGGGTATGGTTTTCTCTCTGAGAACCCGGGCTTCTCACGGCTGCTGGATAAGCACGGTGTGACGTTACTCGGACCTGATGCGCAGACCATCGAGGATATGGGTCTGAAACACCGTGCACGTGAGTTTGCAGTACAGGCAAATGTGCCCGTAGTTCCGGGTACAAAGGGCGTCTTGGAGAACGTAGATGATGCCTTGGATTTCGCGGAGCGAGCTGGTTATCCGGTGTTGCTTAAGGCGACCGCAGGTGGAGGTGGAATGGGTCTTTCCATCTGTGGAGACTCTAATGCACTACGCGAGAAATTCAACGCGACGAGGCAGAGGGCAAAGGTATGTACCTGGCTACGAGTAGTGGCACTTAGCTTGGACTTACATCCCACCTGTTTAGAATCTTTTTCATAACGAAGGCGTATTCGTAGAAAAATTCTTTACGTCCTCGCGGCACATTGAAGTGCAGGTAAATCAGCGAAGCTACCCTTCCCAGATCGTCTCTGATCGCGTGTTCTCCCAGATATTCGGAAACGGCCGTGGTCATGTTGTTCATATGGGGGAACGTGAATGTAGTGTCCAGCGTCGGCATCAGAAGATAATTGAAGAGGCGCCGAGTCCATTTTTCGTAGAGTATCAAGGTGAAAGCTATATTCCTTACTACATTCAGCGTGACGTGTTGATTGTGTGCGCCAGATATTCGAGAGAGTATGTGCGCGGCGGCTGTCCGATTAGGCAAACGAGTGAACTACAAGTCAGCTGGTGAGCTAATCAAACGTTCAATGGTCAACGCTCATAGTGCACCTCAGGTACTGTTGAGTTCCTTGTGGATGACGCTACCGGAAATTTCTACTTCCTCGAGATGAACACCCGCCTGCAAGTAGGAAAATCTGCTTGCAACACTGCGAGGCATGTACTAACGACTTTGATGCAAGGTTGAGCATGGAGTGACAGAGGCCCTTTATCCCGAGTTGGACCTCGTCGAACTGATGATCCTCGAAGGATTAAGCGAACGTGAATCCACGGGTTCTACAAACTACTATGCCGACCTATTGGCGGACCAGCTTGATCAGAAGAGATTTGCTCACCCGATTCCGGATACTCATTCTATTGAAGTCCGCCTTTACGGTGAGAACCCGGCAAACAATTTCTCTCCGAGTCCTGGTACTCTTCAACATGTTGAATTTCCGAACGAATCCGAGACACTACGAATTGATACATGGGTGAATCTTATCCTTCGCTCGAGTCTACATTATTTCTGAGGTTATATCCCCAGGCTTCCACTGGGATGGTCGTGACACCATTCTACGATCCGCTCATTGCCAAACTAATCGTAAAGGCCAAGACACGCACAGCAGCGATCGGGCAGCTTTCCTCTCTGTTCGAATCGCAGAATGAGCGTGGTCTGCGAGATTGTGTTGTCATTCAAGGCCCACCTAATAATATTCCTTTCTTGAGGTTAATCCTTGAGAATCCGACGTTCAAAGAGGGAAAGGCTACTACGGAATGGATAGATCGTGGAGGTATCCAGTATATACCCAGGTACGTGACCTCGTGGAAACCTTATCGTCTAGTACCGACTTTTTCGAAGTGCCTTGACCATTAATTCACCGGGTATTACTACGTCCATCCAAGCGCTTCCTGCTAGGGACATCGGATTAGGGATCCCTCCGAGTGGTCCGATGGATGCACTTGCTTTCAGAGCGGGCAATGCGCTCGTCGGCAACCCGCTCGAATATGAGGGTCTTGAACTGGTGATACCTCCGAGGGGTGCAGGACGCTCCAGCGGACTTACGTTCAGTGCAACTTTCCATGTCAAATCAGTGGTGTCAGTTACTGGCGCCGATGCAAGCGTGTGCATTGATGGGCGTGAAGTCCCTACATGGGCACGCCTTATCATTCCAGCTGGTGCGAAACTCGCGATAGGTGGACTGCGTTCTGACGAAGGCGGGCTGAGATCGTATCTCGCAATTCGGGGTGGATTCCCCGGGATCCCAAAATATCTAGGTTCAAAGTCAACATCCATGGGTAGTGGAGGCTACCAGGTGCGTGCCTTGATATGGTCATTTTTTTGATTCTAACTCTCACCCCAACAGGGGAGAAACCTCCAAGGGGGAGATATGCTCGATATTCAAGCGATCACGGAGGATATGAATGAATCGTCAGCACTTCCGCGTGATCTGATTCCAAATTATGAGTCGTGCTGGACAGTATACTCACTACCTGGTCCGCATGATGACACAGCGTATCTTACCGCTGATGGCATTGCAGCATTTTATGGGAGATACTGGAAGGTTAGCTCAGCGAGCAACAGAATGGGTATCCGTCTCGAACCGGTGCATGAGGAAGGCAATAACACCCCCGCATTGCAGTGGGCACGTCAGAATGGCGGTGAGGGTGGTTCACACCCATCAAATATCCTCGACAATGGTTATGCCAGAGGGTCTGTAAATCTGAACGGAGACACCCCAGTGATACTTACCAACGAAGGTCCCAGCATGGGAGGATATTTATGCGTCTCGACGATTGCTACTGCAGAGCAGTGAGCAGCACCTTGTTTTCTTTTGCTTGTATTTGAAGCTGATAAACAAACAGATGGAAACTGGGCCAGATTCGTCCTGGGGACCTCATTCAATTCAAAAGGATTACTCACTCTGACGCTTTATTCCTCCATGAACAAGCGGAACACCTTCTCGAGAATATAGGGAAGTTTGCCGCGGGTTCACCCGTCAGTCATCACAAGAGGGAATTTACTCCAAGTGAACCTTCTCCGGATCCAATGTTGCACTCCATTCCTGCGACGCCTTCAAAGCCGAAGGTTGTCTTTAGACAGGTCAGCACCAGATGTTAAACTGACGTCCCAGAGACTGAATATTTCTTGGTCCTCAGGCCGGTGATTCTGGGATTCTGGTGGAGTATGGCGAAATGACGCTCGATTTTACTGTGCGCGCACGTATCCATGGCTTCGAGACAGCGGCACGGCAGCTCCAGATCCCAGGCATCAAAGAATTTGCGCCTTGCATCAGGTCAACCATGGTAAGTGTCATGTGCTTCTAACTGTCGTGTAACTGAATGGGGACTGTTTGTTAGGTGCACTTCGATCCGCTCAAGATCTCGCAGAAAAACATCCTCGAGGCGCTAATTCAGGCAGAATTGTCACTTCCGGACTCAATTGAAGACATGCAATTCCCCGGTCGGAGATTAATATTCCCAGTTGTCCTCAATGACAGGTGGAACAGGGAGGCCCTGCAGCGATACATGAACTCGGCTAGGGACAAGGCTGTCTATCTTCCAAGTAACATCGAGTACTTGGCTAATAATAACGGCATTGAAGGTGGCGTCGAAGAGGCGCTTCAGTTGCTTGTCTCGTCGCCATGGGTATGTGCGGTGCAGACTCGCTGCAGTAATAATTAGGCTCATCAATCACTGCATAGTTGGTCTTTGGCGTCGGATTCTATCTCGCATGTCCATTCTTGGTTCCGGTATGCGCTCCCTCTTCCCCAATTACCCTCAATGAGGAGTCTCATGCCAGGCGTTGTAGATTGATCCACGATGTCGTCTTGTTGGACAGAAGATGAATCCTTCGAGGACGTATACACCCCGTGTAAGTCGCGCGCCATGCCCAGAACGCGGTGCATGTTTATTGACTTCCCCACCAGGGCGCGGTTGGTATTGCAGGGCTCGTCGCTGCCATTTATCCGGTGGAGTCCCCTGGCGGGTATCAACTGTTTGGTCGCACACTGCCTGCATGGCAGCCGTGGGGAAAGGGAACGAACTTCGCTCCAGAGAGGCCGTGGCTTTTGGACCCGTTCGATCAAGTGCGTTTTATTTATAACTATAACTAAGCTAGGTTACGCGTATGCCAACCGCTTATGGATCTAGGTTTCATTTGAGCCTATTACAGAAGACGAGTACTTACAGGTACTTAGTGATCTCATTGTAGCTTAATGAGTGACGCTGACGGATTTCTTAAGTTGGAGAAAGACTTCGATAGTGGACGCTACGCGTTCAAGGTAAGTGAGATTCACACGGCCCTTATCATACCTGTTAAGTCTCTCCCTTAGATTGAACCAGTTACCCTGTCGATGAAAGAGTATTTGATTTTTGCCACGAGCGTGCAGGACCAGATAAATGCATTCAAGGAACGTCAAGTGGAGGGCGTAGCCTCGGAAGAGGCCCGGTAAGGACATTACTCGACCGTCGTTTGAGCAACGTTTTACTGACCATTCGGAAGTGAAAATATTCTTCTGAAGGAGTGGCAAGAAAGTAAGCGTAAAGATGGAGCTCCAGAGATTGCAACGCAAGGTAGGGTCGCATGCTACTCCTTTATTCCATGCGGTTTGCTTAGTTTACAAGTCGTAGACGCCGAAGAGACCCCGAATTTTGCTTCAGCGTCTCTCACGGGCACGATCTGGAAAATCAACGCGGCCGTGGGCGACATTATCAAATCGCCTGATCAAGTTGTGATTGTTCTTGAAGCCATGAAGACCGAAATTAACGTGTCGGCGGGGGAAGATAATGTCGGGTTGAAGGTATCTGGCTTTTCAACAGGTATACGGGAGGGAACCACCGTGCAAGCTGGTGATGAGCTGGTTTACTTCGTTGAGCCTTAGCAGGGATAGGGCATGCAGCCAACACATTAACAGTCTCTTATACATATGCTCTTATTCCAGACGACAATCGTATCGGGTTGTCAAAGCGGGAGACATGTGGGAAGATTGTTCAAGTTGACAACGCGTTGTTTTTCTCGAAGTTATATACTCTACTACGTGAACCACAAGTGAAATGCGCAGCTTCGTCGGGCCGATCATGGAACAGATACAGACAATACTTTACTTTTGACGACCTATGGTCGATTCATCGCTTATTTATATCCATCACCCGTCAACGGCCATTCATCAAGGACTTCAAAGGGCCTCGGTCACTGAATCGTCCATCCATTTGCAATAACCCCTGATGCCTCACCCAAGGGGCACGTACACGGTCAGTCGCATGGGATAAGAAAAGCGACGTGTACTCGGAAATGTCAAATCGAAGAGATTCCCGCAGGTTGGACGGATTTGATTACCCACGCCGTGGTTTCTGTCCAATGATGCCGCGCTCGTCAGAGAATAAATCCGTTTTAGAAAAACCTATCGTAACTGGTTGGTATACATGGTCATAAACGTGCTCTGGTATGCATTTGGGTCCTAGCTTGTCCTTCCTGTTTACTCTAACTTACGGACTCGCCGCGTCTTGGATACCTTTGCTTTCCCTGCTACTCAGCTTACCTTGCTAGATATGTCCGCGGAAGACAAAACTCAACTTATAGAAGCGATCCGCCAAAGGTAAGAGTTTCTATTCCTCCCTCCCCTGGATCCCGGCTATTCTCACTAATGCGAACCGTCCTAGTCCGAGTCTAATCTGCAACTACTTCTCACTAGCATCCATCAGCCCGTACTCTTTCGTTAACTCATTGGCTCAACTCAAAATAAAATCAGTGGAACTCAATCTTTTTCGCAGCAGTACTGTATTACGACTACACTCTTACCCTCCCAGATGAAATCCGATACTTCTGGAACCGAACTTTGGGACGGAAAAGAATTGGCTCAGGATCAGGACGAATAGTAGCGGGAGGAAGATTGTCTCGATGGAGGTCATGACGTAGATGGTTTCGCGCAAACTTGGATGGGATAAATGGAGATCTTTTGCAAATCAATCCGTGGCAAAAGATTCAATGTGCGCATTGATACTAACCAAGAGGAGACTAGCTTTGTAATCCCATGTCACAGCGAGCCACACCTTTCTAATACCGATGATCCCAGCGACGCGAGCACTAGCGTGACACAAGTAGTCTTCTATAAGGTTCTACCGAGCATCGGCACTTTTCTTCACGGTGGATCAATGCGTCTTGCCTGGTCCGCGAATTGGTTGCAGAAGAACTCTAATACGATAAATACCGTTGCAGTGCTGTCTATTTTGAATCGGTATTTGCCGATTGGACGATTCTCATAATTTAGGTGTGGTTTCGGCGGAGATGAGCAGTTGTATTAATTAGCTTGATTCTTCCGTTTGACTTTGAAAGTGTTGAATTGACTATTCGGAATAGAGGTATCATCAATTCATAGGCATGATGTTTGGGAAAGGACACTGAATCTTTCGGGCTACACATAGCTGCAAAGTGTTAGGCACCAAAGCATCACAAGCATGGAAACATGAGAGTAGTCGATTATTTAGGATTTTGATTCGGGATGGTGAGCAAGGATCTTTCTTTCTTTTAGGTATATGTGTATACTTTGCGTACTTGTGTGTGTGAAAGGAACTAATTTCTTTTTGTAAGTGGTTCTCTTGGGGCTGGGGATCGAGGAGGGGTTGACGGTGCTCCTAATGGAAGTGTTAAGACAATGGCAAACTTGTCGAAATGTCGTTGTACTTATGGTATGTCGGTCTCCGCACCTTGCAATGTATTTCCCGTAACGAAGCTCTTCACGATCCTTGGGCATTCCGTATCTTGCTCGCTCCGGTGAGCACAAGCAGTAATAATTGTATGTTTCGCCTGTTAACCACGGAAACATTTAATAGCCATTCCTCAAGGGTGCCTGCACGACCTTCACAGGCACGTACGCCCCCATCGTTATCCTCTGTTTTCCTGCCTAACCAGAACGATCATGACAGAATCTCGGTAATTATGATCGAGCGTCTCACGCTCAACATCCAAAACCCACGACTACTCGAAGAGCCATCATCGGGGAACTGTTTTGTCATTGCTGAGGTGGAGGACCTGGAACGGGTTGACGGTGACTTGAGATTTCACACGACTAGCAGTGGCATCAGTAGGACGACCGAGAACGGATAAGATTATTTCATTTGAGCCGCGGTGGGTCACGTATTTATTCCTGAATAGTATGTTGTACATGAAAGAGCAATTGTGTCCGACAGTCCGATCAAGCACATTGTTCACGCATCAGCTATTGGTAGATAACAGCCGATATCCACTCCAGAACGTAACGCGCTTGGTAAGAAGAACGTGCATGAATAGATGGTCATTCCAATCGTCCTGCAATGTAAAGAGTACTTAGCACTGTTCCATTCCATGAGAACATGATGATTACGAGGGATGAGTTCAGTTTAACGAGTTGCATTCACTGCCAGAAGCTCAGCAACAGCTTCTAGTTGACAGATTGTGGAGATGGTTCATCATGGAAGTGCAGCGGGGAACAAACGGACGAAGGGATGCCGGATAGAGATACTTACCAGATCATCTCGGCATGACTCGAAAATCACTAGGCCGATGTACCTGCTCAGCGCCGTCTCCGCTGGGAAAGCGTCACAGAGAACCTACACTGAAATATATATGTTGAGTATGTTATTCGACAATAAGCAAGGATGAGAGAAATGAAGATCAGAAAGGGTTGCCCGAAGGTTTGAGCTGTGGCGGGCATTTTCGGCATCGATGATACGAAGACCGTCGTGTAAAGAACATCATGCAACAAGTTATGAAAGGACAAGACGAGAACAGACGTGACTCACTTCAGAAAACCTGCAAACGGGAAATCGGATGCGCGTGGGTTACAACATTCTGCAGTTAATCAGGGGGCGTATCAGCAAAGGGCAAAAGAGAATAAAACGAAGCCAAGGTAAAGGGACATGAATCAGATGTACAATAATAATACAGCCGTGGGGTTTTCGTCAAGCTAACAACCCCGCGTAAGGGTGCGTCAGGCGGTAACTCCAAGTATTCATCGTAGGATGTAAGATAGGATAATAGACGTACATTCTTCCGCACCAGTACAGCAATTGCCACCTCGTCGTGCATAATCAGATCTAGACTTAGCATAGACCTTTCGAACACTCCATCATGACTCTGAGGCTCCACAATGAATATTCTGTCCTTGCAGACGTTGGGTTGTCAACGCGTGTGTCGATCGAACATTTATTGTGGTTGAAAGAATCCGTAGTTGGGGTCATTCGACACCTGAAATGGCTGGTCGACTCGCTCGTGCGGTCGGTATACGTTGTCTGGCGCTGAATCACTTTACTATCATAGCATGTTGTCGCGCATAGCAAGGAGTCGCATAGCCTAGAAGTCAAAAGGCAATCAGAACACAAATTGTAATCCGCGCCGACACAAGAAAACACGACAAAGAACGCGATCAGTGGATTGACAGATGCAAAAGGATAATCATTGCGACTCTTTCTTTAGAGCTTAATCAGAAACTCTAGTTTGAATGGTTTGGATCATCACTTCGCCCAGACACCCTTCAAAAGTCGAAGGGGGGAGCGGAAAGAGGGTGAGTACGAACCTGGTATTCGTCCTAGGAGCTACTACAGTACTACATCCGCGTCACTCTCACAGTGACGGATCGTTTGGACTATATAGAGCCTGTTGAGTGTAGGGGGTTAGCTTTGAAATTTTTGTTGTACGAAGAGAGATGAACGCATCAGAGTAACTATGACAAGAAAAGATGATCATTATGCAAAGCGCACTCTGATGTTTGGGAATGACTAAAGTATCATCCTTTGCGATTCATTGTCGAAAATTAATACTCACTTGAGTTGCTATACTATACGATGAATGAAGAGGAAGAGGGAGTATTGTCATCGTCAGCGCCGGGCGCCGAAAAAAAAAAGGTGAGGGGGAGTGTTGAGGGCCGGCGTTTTGTTTCTTGGTCAGAATGCCGAAGCTTATTCAGCAGCGTATATTTAGCCGTTCTTCTCGGGATGCCGAAGATGGTCAGCTGGACCGTCGATGTGCGGGATGCCGGATAAAGTAAGACATGAGATATCATCTCTGTTCATTTTTCAAACTCCGACCAACGCTAGTCAAAGTTTCTTGGCTCGACCCAGCCCCAGCACAACGGTACGGTAAACACGATGCCGAACTGCCTTATCGGTCACGTTAGGTCACGCTGCCTGCGGGAATTGCGTGACCCGTGATGTCGAGGTGCATATAAGCATCCTCTTCTCACACCTGTTCCCCATCGTCCGGAGTCTCATCTGCCCACAATGACGGTAAGTTCTCTTCCACGGCCTCATTCTCGTCCTACTCAGTATCCTCACCTCCAACTACAGCACACTCTCCCACCGCTTCCGTACGATTACAATGCCCTCGAGCCTTACATCTCGGAGCAAATCATGCGTCTCCACCACACAAAACATCATCAAACCTACGTCAACGCTCTCAACGCAGCTGAAGAACAATACGCTAAGGCCTCTTCTCCAAAGGAGCGCATCGCACTTCAGGGTGCGCTAAAGTTCAACGGTGGTGGTCATATAAACCATTCCCTGTTCTGGAAGAACCTGGCACCGGCGAACGAGAAGGGCGGCCGTGGTGGTGTACTCGACGAAAATACGACGTTTGGGAAGGCCGTCAAGCAGGACTTTGGGGGCCTGGACAAGTTGATCGAGAAGTTTAACACGGCAACTTTGGCTATCCAGGGATCCGGGTGGGGTTGGCTGGTAAATCCGGATTCTTTCTTGTAGCCGATAAGGAAATTAATCTTGATATAGGGATTGAATCCGGCGACGAAGAAGCTTGAGATTGCCACGACTACGAATCAGGACCCGCTGTTGACGCATCTTCCCATTATCGGTGTTGATATCTGGGAGCACGCATTCTACCTGCAGTACCTCAATGTTAAACCTGACGTGGGTTCTATTTTCGTCTTGTCTCGTTATTTATGGTGGACTAAGGGAGTTGTTCGCAGTACCTCAAGGCTATATGGCACGTTATCAACTTTGACGAAGCTGCTCAGCGCTATGATGCTGCTATCAGCCAGGGAGCGGATGCCGCTGCTAAGCTGTAAATATGACGTGACCCGTCATCATACGTTCGTAAACATGAAAGAGAGAGAAGTGTAATTTTTTGTACCGAGATGAAATGAGCTTTGTATGATGCATACTATTGCGTAAAGTCGATGCAGCTTTCATAAGTCTGGTCATTGCTATACGCGCTACAGAACGACCACCGTCACGTCAATCAGCATAAAAGGTATCAGTAGTGCAGCAATACTCACTACCTCCACCATTGAATCGCACATTCCCCACTCTTGCTACAACGCCATTTCAAATCAGGTATAGTAACACTAAAATCAGCTACAGGACAAATATCAACGCGAGATTCCGACATGCTGACCTGAAATGGTGAAATACGCACTTTCGCTCTGGGGCCAGTCGTCCGGTCCGAGAGAATCGTTAGCATAGACGGGCCAGGCGATTAGGGGTGAGCCGATGGGTGTTTGAGAAGTCAAGTCAACCTGAGTAGGTGTATGTTCACGTGGTGAATCGACAGCAGCTACAATATGGACGTACCACAGAGACGTTCTGTGAACAAATAATCGCCTGAATAGAGAGTAGGTGATACGATAGAAGTGTATAACGTACTGCGAGGCCTGTATGACGGGCTTCCAAATCGACTTTGAAATGTAACACCTCGCCCGAGGTGTACTTTCTCGTGTTATCTTCGTTATCTTCGATCTATTCTCCGTAATGCATAATGTGTGAGGCACGTCTTACGGGATGGGAAGACAGAGGACGGACGGCGAAATACGAACCGACGCTCCCCGACAGAAATATAACGGGACGATGGTGGCGAGGAATGAGGAAAAATGAGTGTCAGATGAGCGTGCCATATCGTACGTGTATGCACATACCGGAAGTCAGAACTTTATACATAGCTTCACCACATCCTGCTTCTGCAACGGCGCCATACTACAGGCAACACGTTCAATTTGCAAGTTTGCCGAACAAAATGTATTCAAAGGACGTACACGACGTGGTGTCGGGCTCGTGACGACGCCGTGAGCGGGAACACGAGACGTTGCCGTAAAGATGATGAGAGCTCGGAGGAGGGGTGTAAAAGCTAGAAAGTGCATAGTACAATTATCGAACCCGAAAGAGCCGTGGATTGGTTAGACAGTTGGGACACCTTACAGTAAAACAACACACCCTCTGAGACTCACTAGCCTTTATACCTTCACGACCAACCCTTTAGGCTACGTATGCACGCTGATGACGGTCCGCTCTGGGGCATTCGGCCAAATCTGAAGTTAAGCGGACGGTCCGTCAACGAGATGGGAATATTCATGACAGGAAGAAAGGAAGCGAGTTTCGCGTAGACATCGGGATATCTTCGCTAGACTTGTTGCGTCTACGCATGTCGCCAAAGCCAAACACGGATTTACAGTAAGCTGGTTATTGAGGATTTTGAAGGCGGGTGGAATCATATGTTGTGCTTTGATCGTGTACACGGATGGGAATAAAGTTATGAGAATGCTGGGCTTCTCCTCGAGTCTCAGAGAGGCACTTTCGATGAGAATTTTGATTGTTGGCGCGCTCATACGCGACAATGACGGCTATCAAACTAACTACTAAGTAGAAAGGACTGCGCGTATAGCTATCAGTCTAGATAATATTCTGGGATTTAATCGACAACTTACGTATATATATGCCTGATATCGTCATGTCTCTTCCGCGTTCTCCTGCACGCGCCAAACATCCAGTCCCGCCTCACCACCAACAGCCATAACACCATCTTTCCAATCCAATCCTAACACTTTACCATCTCCCCTTTCCCCCGCGTCTACGCCTTCACCCGCCCGGAAACTTGCTATGGCTCCCCTTGAGCTCCGAATGTCCCATATACGTACCACACCGTCGTACCCACCGCTCGCGACATGGTGTGTGTTCGTTGGTGAGGGTGCCAATGCACCGGGGGTGTTTGGATGTTGGAGGATGACGGGTGCTTTTGAGCTGGACGTGGATCTCGAGGTGAAAATACGCGTGTCGAATATGCGTACAGCTCGGTCCGTTGATGCTGCTGCGAGGAGATCCGGCGCGGATAGATGTATGAGGAACACGAAAGGTGCTTCTGCGACCGTTTGTGTATGCACGCAAGTTCCCGCTTCAAAGTCCCAGGTACGGATTGTCGAATCAAGCGAGGCGCTGTAAACCCTTCTCTCGTCAGTTGGACAATAGCGAGCGGACATCACGCGCGACGTATGGCTTTTGAGTACTGCTAATGGTGCTTTACGTTTTACTCCGACCGCATCTCCAGAGGCGTCTCCGCCATCAATTACTCTCCTTCGTTTGCGGTTCTTGCTATCGTCAACCGAAGCAAGAGTAACTTCGTCCGAAGATGGGATTCGCGTATCCCAAATACCGATCAGGCAGTCCCAGCCGGTGGTAAGAATATGCTTGCCGGATGAAGAAGCGGAAATTGATGATACAGGTGCACTGTGTATATGTAGGGAAGCCAACGCCCGGCTTGTCTTTTCCTCGACGTTGTACGCCGTAAGTCGAGCTGTGTTGTCATGCGAGGCACTGGCAAGTAAGACTTCATTATTATCGCCTAGAGAATCACTCGCAGAGGACAATATAATGACAGATGTCGCAGCAGCCGCATGTCCAGTGACCGTGTGGACATTCATTTGAGAGGAATCGAATACGCGGAGGAGGCCGTCATAACTGGCTGTTACGAGATGTCCTTGTATTCCAAGAGACACGTCCGAGATCCAATCGTCATGAGGTATCTCGACGAGTCGTGTTGGCGGAAGGAGAGACTCGACATATTCAATCTCCAAGGTCTCCTCCTGTTATTCCGGGGTCTGTCAGTACATCAGTCCAGACACTTGAATTAACATAATAAGTAGACTAACCATCCCAACGCCGCCTGCCTCACACCATTCCTGTAAGGATCCCCTTAGGAGCTGACCTGACTTCTTAAGGATAAAGTCGAAGGGTATTGGTTGAGCCAATGCAAGAGCCTTGTTGACGAGCTGTGATAATTGGTATCTATTCCATGACACTGGAATCATGAATTTTTGTGACGGAAGAGGATAGGGAGTTTGTGTCGTGAAAAATACGGGGAGAGAATGCGTCTGTGTACCCATGGCCGTCGTGAAGTCAAGTCAGTAGACAAGTGTAGAAATCAAACCACCAGGACCAAGTATTGCCATTTTTTTCCGCAATCAGTGTAACCACGTGACCCAGAAATGATTCTCTTAGTCTTATGGAGTCATTGAGTCTCAAAAACAAAAACAAAAAACAGCTCAATTCTAAATGCTACAAAAGACATACACCTAACGCAGGAAGATACACAAAGGGTATACTCACATATGAGTTGATAAGGACATCGATCGGTCATGCATCATATATCTCCGTCGTCGTCGTCCCAGTCGACATCTTCTAACGCTTCCAGTGCTGCCTCGCCCTCACTATGGAGTTTATCAAGCCCAGTAATGCGCTCCAGGTATCCCGAGTCATTAAACGCATTAAGGAGCATATCGAATCCCTCTTTCTCGTACGCCTGCAATACCTGTAAGCTCCGCTGATCAGAACAAACGACATCTGTGCGAGACGACAAGGAAAATTCTCACCGCTTCACTGCAGGCTGTACACCCCTCGTATGCTGCACCGACAATGGGCAGTGTACGAAACTGGGCAAGGAAGCCTCGCAATTGGTGAGGTACTACTCCCAGGACGCCTTTGTAGCCGCTTTGCTCCGCCTCCTCGTCGATGTAGTCTTTGGTAAGGTAGTCTGCGGGAGGCGCATGCGCATGCACACTGCAGTAAGCAGTTATTTAGCCTGTCTCAGCTACATTAACGTATGGGATGATGGACTCACCCAGCGGGATGTTGTAGAATCGATACGAGCAATTCAACAGCGGTCGCGGATGCTATAGCAGCTAAACCCGGCCTAGTCACAGTACACATCTGGTCAAGACTGCGGTCTGAAAGTGACTAATTACGATTCGGATAAAGTAAGCGATATGAAAAGATGAGGAAGAGGAAGAAACCTACATCGGACGGAGCAACAACATCGTTGCAGTAGTAACAACCAAGACCTGAAGGTGTGAGTGCTGCTGATTCCGAGGCACGCGCACCGTGCCTCATGACAAGATAAGAATCGAAGCCTAATGCCGCATTCAACACGATCTATACGTGAAATCAATTGGCATCTGCTCGGTTCTCAGGCTCCCATACGAACCTTTTCCCTCAGTTTCCCGATCACCGATGGTAGCCAGCGGCTTTCCCTCGAGTCCATCAAGAGGAACACCGCATCATGCTCAGAAATGAGAGCCTCCAGCTTTTCCACATCATGACGAACCTGCTGCACGTTCTGCGGTGGGACAGGGTGCCCTGGCATAGGGATAGACAGCATGATACCCTTTGCGTTTACTCCAGGAAAGATGCGCTTCAACGCATCCGCTGCACACGCCGCCTTGGGCTTCCCTCCTTGCAGGCAATCTTCGAATTCGAATAACGGTTGGCGGACCGGGTTACTGAATGCTACGTTTCCGGAATCGACGAAGGTGATATCACGGACACCCCAGCCAAGTAGCACACGTCCAACATAGCATCCAAGCGTACCCGATCCTAACAACAGACAACGTGTTCCCGCAACACGTTCCAAATCAAGCGCAGGGAGGATACGCCAGCGCATTAGTTTGAGGTTAAGGTCAATAGCTTGTTCAGCCAGGCGGCGAGGATCAAGCATAGGCGCGAGATCGGCTAATCGGGGACCCAGCTTCCCAGAGGTGTTCTTCTCCCACCCGACTGCACCAGGCTTGTCAAAAGATGCAGGAGCAGGACATTCAACAATTCCGAACTTGCTTCGCCACGGTACTCCTTCTCGTGCACGTTCTCCATCTCGCCAGCACAACACTCGCACATTAGCACGACTTCGATTCAGATACCGTGTTCGGAGATAGGCCAGGACATTACGCAGTGGCCACCCGGGGTGTTCTGAACTAGCTGATGGATCAAGGAATCCAACAAGTTGCTGAGACGCCGGAGTGTTTGCAAAAAAGAATTCAAATTCTGAAATTGGAGCAATGTCGTGACCGTCCTCAGAAGGTCGGGCAAGAAAATATGGTAGAGCTGTGGTTGAGAGCTTCTCATGAATGGATGCAAGAACCGGGCCGCCCAGAACATCCTCCGCAGACTGCCAACCCTTGCCAGAAATAGACCACGCTGGTTTGGCAACGAGGGCAGGGAAGGCGAACCAATAGTAGTACTTGTACTTCTTAAGATCTGCGAAGGTGATCAGAAGAAATTTATTGAGGGCAGCGGCGTCTCCAGACTCCTTGGCCGCCTTCCATATCTATGAAGAGAGGTCTAGTCAATATGATGCCGGCTGCATGATATGAGCAGCAGACTGCGAGTTCAAGAGTGCAACCGCACTGGCACCATGTCGCACAGTAGCTGAGCGGAAAGTAACAGAGCACGGAACAAGGAGCAGGCAGTTCGTAGTTCGCCGAGTCTCGGAGATCTCATATGCTGTCATTAGGTGAATAGACGGACCTCATCAGCAACCTGATTAAAAAGCGCAGTCTTGTCTGCCGCCTTGAAATCTTCGATCGTGTTGAAATTCTTGAAAGTCCCTATGCACCTCACGGAGTGCTGAGGGGGCCTGGAATCAGTCAACATGACGGGACAAGAAAACATTAATAATCGAAGGTGGCATACTCACTCTGCAAGCAGATCGAACGCGTCGCCACCGAGTGTTAAGTGACAGCCGAGGTCCACTTCCTTCCCGGTCTCACGATCTACATGGGATCGACCTAGGGAGTAACTTGCTGCGATGGGCAGTGGATGTTGGGCAAGACGAAGAACGTCAATCTTCAGGCGCGTGAGCTCGTGCCAGAACGAAGGCTGGACAAGGGATGAGAAGGGAGTAAACTGCACAATAGAGCTACTGTTGTCGGACATTATCAGGATGTTGGCGATGTCGTTGGATGTGGTCAAAGGGAGACCTGAAGTCGGAGGTTGCGAGAAAGGGCTCACAGTGCATTTATTGGATTGAATTGAACGCGAGAAGAGGATACGACTGCACGTGATCAATTCACCACGTGATTTATAAAGATCAGGTGCACCGCGGCGAGAAACGAGGAGAGGAGTCATTCAATTTCAAGTCGTTTGTTGCTGTTAAAAACCCATTCAAATGGTAAGTAGACGTCTGAGAACTCGTAGTCACGTCTCCAGAGCCTGTCTTAGTGGTTTCATCGTGTCTTTGTCCGGTGTCTTGACCGTTTGGACGGTGGATGGCGTGGATTGTTGTCGGATGCACTGCAAGTGGCGAATCAGATGGCAATGTAGCTGACTTTTCTTTCTCCTCGTAGGCATCTGTTGACCTCGCTACCTCGTACGCCGCCCTCATCCTTGCAGATGATGGCATCGAAATCACTGTCAGTGCTCTCATTGTCATCGTTCGGTGAATCATTGACCAAACTCGCATTCCATTCAGGCCGACAAGATCCTCGCATTGACAAGTGCGGCCTCCGTCGAGGTCGAACCAATTTGGGCGTCGCTTCTCGCAAAAGCCCTCGAAGGCAAAGACGTCAAGGAACTTCTGTCCAACATCGGCTCAGGGGGTGGCGCCCCTGCGGTTGTTGCACCAACCGTGGGAGGTGCTGCAGCCGCAGCTGACGAGGCTCCGAAAGAGGAAGAGAGAAAAAAGGAAGAGGAAAAGGAAGAGAGCGACGAGGATATGGTGAGTTGACTCGCTCGTCTTCACCTTCAGGCCGTAATATTGTTTGTTACAGGGTTTCGGTCTTTTCGACTGATCTTCTATTCTTTCGTTTTACTGCGGTTTCGTTGTTCTTCTACATTACATTATTACGTCTTGTCCCTCCCAACCTTGTCCTGCATCCTCCGAGTTGCATTTCCATTTGAGTGTACAGCTATCCGGCGTTGTCTTCGTATCATAAGAATGATATGTTCATGTGACGGTAATACCTCAAGCTCATTATCTGGGTCTCTAGCTATGGATGTTGCATCATTACTTTCAAGCACCCGTGCCAAGCCGATTGTATCTCGATCGATGAGAAACGTATCTCGTCTGTCGATCCTGACTAATGTACGATTTCGTCAGATCGTGAATGTCAGCGAAGACGCCATACTTGTCGACAGGGAAACCAGTGTGAAGTCAGAATATAATATGGTCATGGTACGCATTATTCTTGTTCCCGAGGCCGAGAATATTTGGCGCTGTTTCTGATTTTTAATAATGATCTCGCAGAGGTAACTTGAAGCTCTTTACCTTTCGATCGGAGTATGGCACCTGGCCGCTCTTCTTTGCGCTTTTGTAGTCAGCGCGTCCCTCCCCAGATTTGCCAATATTGCACAGACCCTCGTTGTTGCACGATTTTGCTCGTACGCCTGCCTGCTATCCTATCAAGGGCACATTGACGTTTGCTTTGTATAGTGGAGGGCCTTATAGACCACGTCCCCGTCATCCTTGCTCTGCGCCATTTTGAAATATTGTTCCGACATTCGCCATGCGTTACTTGCCCAAAGTTTCTTTTTTCGACAAGGGGCCAGGGAGATGGGCTCGGGACAGCGATGGAACTCGTTCGCGCAAGAACAGTCTCTCGCCTGACCCAGAGGGCTTTACGAAGCCTACAGAAGCTTCGGAGAGCGGGAAATTTGCGAAGGCGATAAAACGTACGTGGTGTCGGTTCTGAGAATAAAGGATGAAACACTGATATTATTGTCGTGACATCTCCTCTTATAAATACAAACAGTGCTGAATAAGAACTACAAGGGCGGCCAGATCAAATATAAGTTAACGGGGTCAGAATATCACCAGGGAATGGTCATTGAATGTTAGTTCACCTGACCCGTTTCTCGTTCGATTGGACTTACAACTTGCGACGGATTCCGCTTTTCTAGTCGATCATCCCTCTCGCTCTTTCACCATTAAACATAGTTACAAGAAAACTGCCATCAAGATGCTGACGGAGGAACTCGAGTTCCAAGTCGGCAATCAGAAACATCGGTATTCGGAACTGTGTGAAAGTACGTTAGTTTCGCTAGTGTATCATAGATGCTCGACTTCACGACTTGTTCTAGAATTGCGTAATCCCAACTTCAGCGATGATTATTTGAAGCTTAATCAGATATCGGCAGACGAGCTGAAGGACGATAACGCTATTGTTCTACACAAGCTTGATCAAGCAATAAAGACGGTGCTGAAAGGTCGGCGACAACCCGAGTTTCGCATGCAATCGCGTACTAATCTAGTCTATTATAGTCCAACATCAAAACAAAGAACGAGAATGGTCTGTCATTGAGAAGCAAGAGTCGAAGGCCATCAAACGGATGATGGATCACCTTGATTACTTTGTCGCGAACAGTGACTGGGTTGATAGGATTGAGCGGGAAACATCTGCATATAGCAGCCAGGTCATAAAAATATGGCGCGACATCCTAAAACGTTCGTTTCTCGCTCTCATTTGTTATGAAGCATGTCTCATTTGACCACCGCATTCCCAGTTGTCGAGGAAAATTACCGAGGAGCAAAGGTTTTCCGGAAAGCAGACGGTCAAGAATGGACCTTAAGACGTACGCTGCCAATATCTTCTTCGCGAGCTCCGACTATCTACTGATGTCGACCAACTCAACAGTATCAAACCGCGACAATTTCTCGCTTCACGAGGAGAAAGGCCAGGACCTGAAGAAGATCACGGCAGATTTATACGCGTGGCTTTTTAACAACCGCCATAAGAACTTCAAAGAGACTAGATTCGGCGAGCCCGAGAATTTGGAATTCCAACTTCACCCGCGCGGGCCGCGGGAGGATGGATGGGCTGAAATTACAAAACGGGACCAGCACGGCGGAGTCTTCAAAAAATTATACGACCGTACGTGATTACGTGGTTAACTCAGCAAGGACGCTAGCTGATCTAACATCAGTCATGAAAGCAAATTATCCTGAGGGACAGATTTCTTTCTGCGAGTATAGAGAGAGTACAATGACGGAAGTAAAATGTCATATTACAACTCTATTTGTGTAATAAGTTTTCTAACAAGTAATAAACTAATAGGTAAACTTAACGATGAAGAGATAATAACATATCAGAGTCACAAATTAAAATTGGCAATTAGGCATGTTTATAACCAACTTAAATTAAAAATACCAGATCAAGAGTGGCTAAAGTTATTAAATGAGGGTATGTCTTAAATTATATATATACATTGGTTTTTATTTATACATTGTTATAGAATATAAGAAGGTTCTTATGCAGATTTCTGGTCCTAATCCTAATAATGGAAATATTCAAGAAAAAGAAATAATAAAATATCGTCATGATAAGTCTAGAAAGCTTAAAGATAGTAGTAATCTTTATATTCTTCAATGTATGTAAATTATTCTATAAGAATTTTTATGATATATACTAATATATTATCAATTAGTTCAAGATAATCTTTATAGCTTTATAATACAAGCAAATACTAAATCAAAAGTTAGACAGGCTGCATTTGATCAGTTAACATATCGACCAATTGATAGTGGAGAAGATTGTAGAAACCTTCTTGGTAATTATTATGAACATAAGCTACATTTAAAAGAAGATTGGAATAAACTAAATGAAAGTAAGTCTTATATCTTATTTTCTTATATTTATTATATTAATAATATATATATATACTAGTAAAATCACACTTTATAGATAGTACTTACTATTATAAGTATAATATGCAGGAGAGAATTCATATCATTGAATGTGAGTAAGTTTTTTAATAAATTTTTCTATATTTTAATATATATCAATAATTTAGGTAAAAAGAAAGAAACAGGAGATTTACTTGCCAGAGGTAAAAATATTAATATTAGAGAAGCTATTAATGAGTTATGTCAAAATATAAATGATAAAAGAACTGACAAAAGTGATGAACATACATTTAAGTATAATCTTAATACTATAAGAAGATCATTTACAAATATTAAAATATCATCCAATACTCCTAAAGTTAAATCAATATATTTTAGTAAGTGTAATTTTAAATTTATATTAAATCAATATTTGAATTATTTTATTTTAGTTATACAAAAGTATAATAAGAAAAATAAAACAAATTTTGATGTATATTATAGTACAGAAGATCAAGATTATATTATAATAAGTAAGTTTATATTATTTAAGAGTATAGTAGTTCTAAACTTTTAAAACAGTTAAAGATAAAGAAAGTAATAAAGAATATTTTTCAGTAAGAAGTCGAAATATTGGTACTGCAATAAGTATTATAAACTTTGAGTTAAATTTTAAACAAGTAAGCAAATATAATGAACTATACTCTAAGTTATTTAAAGGTAAAGGTATATTATAATATTGAATAATAAATTAGCTAATAGTCTAATATAGCAATACAAAAGTATACTAAAAGCCAAGATTTTGAAGTTCAAGTTAATAAAGATAAGACAAGATCAATTCATAGTTTTACCTGTTATTATGTTAAAGGTAGATATTACAAATTTATAACTCTCAATAAATATTAGTAATTCTTATAATATTTAGTAAAGCATCTAGCAGAGTCTTCTAGATTAGATTTTCAAATGTATGGCAAATCTGAGAGAAAAGCAATTGAAAAGTGGTTTGATCATTTAGAATATAAGAAAGTATTCAAAGAAAATAATGAATGGGAAAAGATTTTTACAAGTAAGCATATTAGTACTTAAATATACTTAAAGCATTAAGTTGTCAAATAGTTTTAGAAAAAGGATATAATAATTGTCAAGTATTTAAAAAGAAAGAAAATAATGAATATCAAATTAAAGGTATAAATAATAATATTTTAAATTAGAATATTTAAAGCTAATAATATTATAGTTATTCATCCTCTTTTTGATACAACATTAAAAGCAGGTGGAAAAGAGATCAATCTGCTAGTAAAGAGTAATATAAAGAAAGATGCAATACTTGAGATGGAGAAATTATTATCTCATAATATTAAACCAGCTCAAATGCAATATACATATAATTTTAAAAGAGTGACTCTTAAAAGCAAGCAAATACAAGATCTGACTATTAAGGAGCATTTTGTAAAGATTGAAAAAGGTGATGAAAAAGGTATATTTGATAGTCTTCTTAAAGGTAAAAAATAATCTAAAAATAATTAATATATAAAACTAACTGTTTTTAAGTTATAAATAAGAACTATCAAAATGAGCAGATTGAAAAGTATTATTCAAGAGATCCTAAATGTATAAAAAGTAAGTATTCTACTTATTTATAATATTAAATACTAATATATAGTGCTTCTAGTCATTCTTAATCAAAAGTATATCTATGAAGTTAAACAAGAAAGTGGTCCATTTGAACTTTTGGTTAGAAAAACTATTGAATATATGAGTTACAAACAAGTTAAATATAAGAAAAATATACCAAGACCATTAGAAGAAAAAAAAACTAATAGCTTTTTGCACATCTCTAATTTCACTAGTACAAGACATGATGATAATGAATATATAATATTATTTGAGAGTAAGTAGATTAATATATTAATACTTTATATCTAATTATAAGTATTAGAACTTTATAAAATAATCTCACTTAAACAGTTAGCTAAGAGTGAGCTAAGAATATATTGGAAGAGATTTAAATGCAATGCTTGTTTACATATCAAGAAAAATACAAAATGGAGTCATAAAAATGAAACATGGAAGACTGTATATGCAGTAAAAGGTAGATTGGTCTATTTTTTATATAAGGGGTTATATGAGGTGAACAATATTTTTTTTTAGTCGATCATCCAGTTTTGGGCTTTACAATATATGCAAAAAGTGAAAAAGATGCAGTAAATGTAATGTTAGAACACTATACATTTGAAGAAGTCACAAAAAACTTCTTAAATGAAGGACATATAAATGGGGAAGAAATGAAGTATTGGACTAAGATATTTGAGTGTGAGTCTGTTCATGTATACAGCTGCTGTTCCATGTGAATTATAGTGACTTAGATATTGAAAAATATTATGGTTATTGCCGAGTATTCTCACAAGACGAAAATGATGCTCGGACGGGCGAGATGATACATAGAATCAAAGGTGCGTTTGTGCTCAGAGTGTACTTGTTGTAGAAAAAGATCTGATAGTGGCACGGGGAAGTTGCTCATGAGGAGAAGGGGTTACAATACCTAGTCGAGGCCAACAATAGAGTGACGGCTGTGTCACAGCTAAAGTCGCTGTTGGAGCACGATAAGGAAGGCAGAAAGACGGACGCATTTGCCTTTGAGACTCTAGAACGACGTGGTAGACTTAAAGGTGAACAGCGGGATCCGATGTGAGTTAACCGTGTGATATATTTTCCGAGGGAGAAGCTGACGATGTGCTGTTTAAACAGTGAAGCGTGTCGGATATGGAGACCTTTAGGTCGAGCCTCATCCGTGTAGTGTAGTGTAGTGTAGTCGAGTTGACGCTCTGTTTCTTGAAGTTTCTATGAATTACATAATCTTTCGTATTTCTTGACATGGTTTCGCTCTTTTTTTTTTCTTCACGTCTTTCCTCTCATCGTCCTCCAGCTCATCGTCTTCATCCCTTCCTTCTAGTCCAGAATGCATCGTCTTGGTTCAGGCTCTTCCTCCGTCGCCCGTCGTGCCGTCAAGGCCTCGAAGCCAGTTTTGGCTCGCGGCGCTCACAAGGAAATCAAGTTTTCCAACGACGGTAGGGCTTCCATCTTGGCCGGTGTAGACGTACTCGCAAAGGCAGTGAGCGTCACCCTTGGTCCAAAAGGTGTGTTTCTTGCCACCAAGGTCATCCTTCTCTATCTAATCGCCTTTTTCTAGGTCGCAATGTTATTATCGAGCAGTCTTTCGGCGGCCCAAAGATTACCAAGGGTAAGCAAGCATTCGCCTTCCCGTGCAAAAAAGAGCTTTACTTTACCGTGCTTTTTCTTTCTAGATGGTGTCACAGTCGCAAAGTCAATTTCTCTCAAGGACAAGTTTGAGAATCTAGGTGCACGGTATGTGCTCTTTCTTTCTTCATCGTTGCGTCACTTCGATAAGTATTCAAACCTCTTTTCGTTTTCGCATACGCGCAGACTCGTACAGGACGTTGCGCAAAAGACGAATGAGATTGCGGGTGATGGAACGACAACTGCGACAGTTCTTGCTCGAGCCATCTACGCAGAGGGCGTCAAAAATGTAGCAGCTGGCTGCAATCCAATGGATCTGCGGAGGGGCGCACAAGCTGCTGTCGACCGCGTCGTAGATTTCTTATCAAAACACACAAAAGCTGTCACAACGACAGAGGAAATTGCCCAGGTTGCGACCATCTCTGCGAACGGGGACACTCATGTCGGTAACCTCATCGCAGCGGCAATGGAGAAGGTTGGCAAGGAAGGTGTCATCACCGTGAAGGAAGGGCGAACAATAGAAGACGAGATCGAAATTACAGAGGGCATGCGATTTGACCGCGGATACATATCACCATACTTTATCACAGATGTCAAGACGCAAAAAGCTGAGCTCGAGAAGCCTCTCGTCCTTTTGTCTGAGAAGAAGATTTCACTTCTTCAGGATATCCTCCCTTCACTCGAGACCGCGGCCCAAGCGCGACGTCCACTGCTCATTGTCGCCGAGGACGTAGACGGGGAGGCACTCGCAGCATGTATCCTTAACAAGCTCCGCGGTCAACTCCAGGTTTGTGCAGTTAAAGCACCTGGGTTTGGTGACAACCGCAAGAGCATCCTTGGTGACCTCGCAATCCTGACTGGAGGTACTGTCTTCACGGACGAGCTTGACATCAAGCTCGAGCGGGCAACGCCAGACTTGCTAGGGTCTAGCGGTTCGGTCACGATCACGAAGGAGGATACGATCTTCCTCAACGGAGAGGGATCGAAGGACGCAATTCAAGCACGTTGCGAACAGATCCGCTCTGCACTCAATGACCCGACGACGAGTGAATATGACAAGACGAAGCTCCAGGAACGACTTGCGAAGCTCTCGGGTGGAGTTGCAGTCATCAAAGTTGGAGGGTCCAGTGAGGTTGAGGTCGGCGAGAAGAAGGACCGCTATGATGATGCCCTCAACGCTACTCGTGCGGCAGTTGAAGAGGGCATTTTACCTGGTGGTGGTGTCGCTCTCCTCAAAGCTTCACTGTCACTCCCGACGTCCAGCAACGGAAGTGGCAATAGCGCGCTTCACATCTCCGACCCTATCCACACGGCAAACTTTGACCAGGAGCTTGGCGTCTCGATTATCCGCCGTGCTTTAAGCCAGCCTGCCCGTACAATCCTTACAAACGCGGGAGAGGAGGCTTCAGTCATCGTTGGCACGCTTGTCTCGCAGCATGGGTCACCGGAGCAGTTCGCGCGGGGCTACGATGCAAGCAAGGGGCAGTATGTGGATATGATCAAGGCTGGTATTGTAGACCCGCTCAAGGTTGTGCGTACGGCGCTTGTTGACGCTGCTGGTGTCGCGAGCTTGTTGACGACGAGCGAAGCATGCGTTGTTGAGGCAGAAGAGAAGGAAAAGCCCGTAGGTGGTATGGGTGGTATGGGCGGTATGGGCGGTATGGGCGGTATGGGCGGAATGGGAGGCTTCTAAGCTGGTGCTATCTCACAGCATGTGGTTCTCTTATTTCTACATCTTACAAGACATTCCTCTGACCGACGCAAATTCGTATCATACGGCTTATTAGCCTCGCTCCTTTGTTTCCTGACATACTCGTATCCGCAACATCTATGCAGTAGATATAATGGTGCATTCTTACTCCCCACTCACTCGTGAATTATCTTTCACCAGAGGAAGAAAAAAATAGACATTGGATTTTCATGGTGCATTACCGACAGAATAGGGACGATGAAGAGGCCAATATGAAGTGAAGTGGAAAGGAAGAGCGGGTCGACCAAACATACTGTATTCAGTGGCGTAAAAAAATCCCTTTCCACGATACGGTAACAACTTCGATCTTGAAGGACATCAAGTTTGAATGCGAAAAGAAAGACTACGCCGAAAGACAACCACGCTACTAGCTTATCTACGTAGAGTCGCTTCCCCGTTATAATACCTTAGTCGCCCAACCGATCAGCATTAGCAGTGCACATCTACTTTTCTATGCGACAATCTGCCCTCACATACCTTTGGAGCCAAGCTCAATACTTTCCCCCAACCTTTCGTTCTCAACTCTGCACTAACAGGTCCACCAATACGCGTCCCAAGCATCTCCTTCTTGTTATTCAACAGCACGCACGCATTGTCATCGAATTTGACGATACGGCCGTCAGGCCGAGGAAAAGGCCTCTTGGTGCGGACGATCAGAGCGCGACGTACATCGCCTTTTCGAACTTTTACGGCTGTGGAGGAGAGAAGCGCAGCTGTGGGGATGGGACGAGCGCGTTTGACGACACAAACGATTTCGTCACCCACACCACCGGAACCGTGGTTAACTTTGTGTTTGAGAACGTTGACGCACTCGACAAGGAGTGCCCCAGAGTTGTCTATGACCTAGAAGGACATGTGAGATGAGAAAAAAAAAAGAGGAGATAATGAGTAAATAAAGTCAATACGTTGAGAGTGCCTTTGAGACTGATCATGGTCGCACGACTTTTGAGGAGGAAGGAGATCCAAGTTTAAAATTACTGTAGTAGACGGTAATACGTAACTCGGTTGCGTCGCATTGTAACGCGTAACACGAGCCCAGTTGCACAATGCATATATTTTCGTTGGTCAGAAGCAAGCCGCCACAGCTACAAAGACTTAGAACTAGTTGCCTACTTCACATGGTGTAACGCGTAACAATTACCTGGTCGCTGTCTCTTGGCCGTTTCTACATGTACATGTAACACTCCCACTTTCGTTTCCTACCTACAGTCCACACTAAATATCACGTGAGGGAACAAACAACGGAGAACACAGGAAACATATAAAATGCTCTTGCTTCAATGATAATACAGTATGTATACGGTATGAATGTACATAGTAGTAGATCCCAGAAGACCAAATCAATACTAGTGCATCCAATTGCCTTCCATCCTTGGCCAGTACCCCAGTCTTATAGGACTTTACCCATTTGCAAATCCGCCGGTCGACAGTGACGGCGGTAGAGCGTCTGGTCCGTCTCCACACGTAACGTTGATATCGTCCGTCAGCTGTAACTCAATAGTCGATCCGTTCTTGAAAACATCCCAGTCCAGGTAACAGTTGGACTTGTATACCTGTCCATTGACCTTGACGCTCTGCATATTACGACGTTGGTGCTTTCCACAATCGATTCGGCGCGTAAAGAGTTTGCACATACCTCGACGAAAACCTTGCCATCTGTTCCATTGGGCGGATTTCCGTGGAATCCGTTCGCGATTATTGTCGTTGCAGAGTCGAAAAGTGGGTTGAAAAACGAAACTCGAGGGAAGAAGGGGGAAGAAAGGAGAAACTGTCTTGTTGCTGGGACTGGATAGAGCCCAGCAAGATAGAACACTACATAACTCGCCATGGCTCCAGAGTCTATAATGGAAATGACGCTGAATGAGTCCGAGTAGCTTTCAGCAGAGTCAGGACGTATACCATCGTTCCCTGGCAAGCCATTCACAGATGTATTGAAGTTTGAAGTAAGAACCTGACGCGAACGTCGGGTACTTTGTCCAGGCATGTTCGCGTAGTGGTACATAAAAGGGATCTGTTGTGAAGGCTCGTTCGTGGGATCAAGGTAACCCTTTATTTGCATTAGCATATCGCCAATCCATGAGACTAGTAAGCCTGACCTCGTCAAGGATAAAGTCAAGGCGCGAAACAAAATTCTCGTTTCCTCCTTGTAGTTTAATGAGCCGTGCGGTATCGTGCAGAGCATACTGCGGGTCGTTAGTAAGGGCAAAGGGTGATCATTAGCAATCTAACCTGTGAGTACTTTGCAAGAAATCAGCAGGACATCTATTACTTTAAGAGTTATTGCTCCCACCACTATAGGCGATGACTCATAGAACCCGTCACGGTTGGCTGCATTTAAGAAGCAAGTTGACTGCAGCGGATCGTTAACGCTGCAATGTCGCGGATCTGTGTGATTAAATGTTCCGTTGGCAAAGCGGGGCTGTAACAAGGTCAGTGAGAAGACAAGGCTGAATCAGAAATACGTACCTGCATCATGCCCTTTACGAAGTTGGGTCCACCAGGGACTGTAGTCTCTGGATTCCAGA
This sequence comes from Inonotus hispidus, assembly GCA_024712875.1. NCBI lineage: Eukaryota > Fungi > Basidiomycota > Agaricomycetes > Hymenochaetales > Hymenochaetaceae > Inonotus > Inonotus hispidus. The sequence goes on along the minus strand of CM045723.1, from coordinate 54,719 downwards.
CATTGACAAAGTTTCCTGAACGATTCCGATACTATGGGAACTCCCTCAGATACCGCAAAAGTATGATGACGGCAGTCTTCTAACCTTCACGGCATCGTCCGTCATTCCTAGAAGTAAAGCAACTTGAGAAATAGCAAAGTCTCCAAAGGAATGCTATTCGATCTGATCTGAATTTGATAGGACGTTTCAGCAAACCAAACGACGAACCTCGAGTGTACGCGATACTTGCTTCGTATTTGTCCCGCTCGGTTCGAAAACGTCACCAGGTATATATCCTAGTTGCATTGTTGAACACAGATAACCATGAACTCCAAACCTGAAACGTCCGAAACGTACCCAGAGACTTCCAAATGTTAGCCTGTCGGCCTTGCAGGTTCCAATTTGGCGGCTGGTCTTCAGCATCAGCGAGCAAGGCGATGTATAAATCCGTTGCCGAAACGTTCAGAAGGCCGGTGAAGTCGTGAAACCTGGCAGCATGTGTTGGCGGGCGACAAGAATCAGGCGGAGTGGCGCTTACTTCACGAAGAACTCGCCAAGTACGGGATCAGCGTCTGGAGGAGAACCTTATAAATGTGCATCACTACTATTAGGAGGGGGAAGAACATACTACTTCCCCCTTGCATGAAGTGTTGCACTGTAGCTCCTCGGCATTCAGGGAGCCACCCTTGTCACTGTCAGATGCATTGCTATCACGCTTTAATCAGACGTACCTTCATGTTGTTGAATGTTGATATGACCCCTCACTATACGAGCAAATGTCTCTGGATCATGTAGCGAGTATAAAGGGTACAAAGTGCGGAAGGTGTCCCACTGGGTAAGAGTCAGATACTGAGAAGTCAAGGATGATTATGACGGACGTTGCAGTACAACGAGTCGAAGTATGGCTCCGTGGAGTTCCAGTTTGGATTTTCGTCCGTATCTATAATAACGATTTGAGCCAAAGGTGCGATGCGCGTGGTTATAACCTCACAGTCCGCTGGTGATATATGCGTCCTATATAACTGTGGGTAGAGTCAGTGGGACGGTTACGCAATATCAACAAGCCGAACCTACAGAGGAATACAAAAGCTCAACGGTGTCATCGTCAACGCTAGTCGTGTCGACTTGAACTCTGCTCAGTATGTCATGCCATTGGGCCTGGCTAGTAGCGACAACCTCGTCGAAGTTGAAGCTTGGAATCTCGGATACGGCATTCGCGCATGCTTGATCTGTCGAAATGAAAGAGACACCGACGCGCACGAGGATGGTTGTGGTTGAACCGGGAACCGGGTTGGGGGGGAATGTGAGCAGGGCCCCAAGTTCGGAAGTGAATCCTGGAAAGCAAGTGAGTCGCTGCGAGAATGACATTAAACAGACGAACCGAAATAGACCTGTTTAAGATTTGTCGTAAACCGAACTGGAAAGTTACCGAGCCAACTCCCATACTCGGTTGGACCCGTAAAGTTATATCCATCACCCTGAAAATCGAAACAAGCGAATACAGAATATCGACCCGGACCGAAGGAGGCGGCAAACTCTGCCCCACCTATGAATAAATGAGCCATATGCATAAATGCGGGATGCGAAGAATTTATCAAAAGATCGGATGCTGACCAATGACGTTCCCCGTATCCGGATCGATGTTCATGAACGGGTTGGTTGAGCTTTGCTGACCATCATTGGTTATGTCGACAACGATACGAGGCTCTGTTGAATCCGCAGGGAAAGTATAACGATGGAGAGCCGTTCTTCTGGTGGATGTGAGCTCAACACGAACTCCAGTAGACTACATCTTCTTGTGAGATAAATGGCAAAAAATACCACCGGGTGTGAGACTTACAAGGTTGGAAGAAAAGTATCCTGGAGCGCCAAAGTCGTCTGGTGAGCCTGCTCCATAATCAGGTACAAGCCTAATGCGGCAGTAAGAAGATGATACCATCTTCCAAAGTTTTCCTTTGTGCCTTCCTCCCGTTAATTGATGTCTGGCAGCTCTCGAAAGTCGTATTGCAGAAAGCAAACGGCCAAAGTTTGAAATTCGAGAGTGGGACGCCCTACGAGATGTTGGTAAATGAAGATGAGTTTAGACATAAGAAACAAAGTACCACGTACACCGCCTGTGCCGCTGTCATGTAATTGGGAGAACCCTGTAGCGTTGAATGTTGAGTTGGCATCATAACCAGCTTGCTGCACCAATGGAAGTGGAAAATGAGTGTAAGGGAAGAGAGATATGATTGGTCGGATGTATTACGTAAACAGACTTACGTTACTCTGTATCCGGAATAGAAACATTAGTTATGTAAGCTTTTCTACATCTGCACGTGAGTCTTAAGTACTGACTGGAGAATCTTTCAACGGCAACGGCAACGGCAACGGCGAAAGAGTAAGTGACTCCCATGGTCGTGGTCGACAATAGTAACGTACCAGTGTCCATCCCGGCTTTTATCATCCCATGCGGTACAGTGGCGCCAGGGAATACATTTCCTCCTTCCGTAACGCCCACGAAGACATTGACCAATGAAACAGGGTCGGATATATTTATCTGGGCCCTGCTTGAGTCGACCCCTACCGCTCGGGGTATATGTCCAGAAACAACTTGGGCACACAAGACAGGAAGTAACGAGATTATGGAGAGCATGACGGAAATCCGAGCTCTCTATCAGAAATGCCCGTCGTTTTATGACTCTTCTTCATATGATCATGTGAGTTGCCAACTTGCGCTTCTGTTCCGCTTTTTATCGAGCAGAAGCAGTCCTCCTAGCTTCGTCTCAATGGAACACGGCCCGCAGGGTTGTTTCTGATACATGGCCGGCTCAGCATGGACGTCCACCGCGTGGGAAGTCTGGCCCTATTGTCCCGCCGTGTTAGCCAATGTTGATGTTATGTTTGCCGAACAGTTGTACAAGTTTAGCTCTATTGTTCAATACTACCCATAATACTTCTCAATGTGATAACCGATCCTCTCAGGCAGACTGGGAATACCCTGGTCATGGGTCCATTTCAGTGGAATAGAAAAGTGGGTGAGAACGTCCTCGGGAGCGTTGTTATAAACTTGGGGCAAGGAGGGTACTACGGCTGGAGCCCTCTCTTATTTCTGTCTGGTCGCGTAACGTACGGAAGTCTCGGGTAGCAATGCCGAAGAACAACGGGGACTCTGCTAATGTCGAGAAGAATCCCGTGTCAGAGTCTGAGGATGGAGTTGACAAGCAGACAGGCAGATCGTTCGTCGTTGACTTTGGGGGCGATTCAACGCTTCCGCCCCCTCCTACCCTGTCTCAAGACGAGGAGAGAAGGCTATACAGAAAGATCGACTTTCAACTCATGCCCATCTTGAGTCTTATGTACCTTTGCTCCTTCTTGGATCGAGGTGAGCCGGATACAATCATCATTGTCATCTTTTCTAATTCAGCTTATATTCCAAAGGAAATATCGGTAAGTCGGGGATAGGTCAAGCTCAGTACCTTGCATTGAGCTCCCGTCAGGGAATGCGAAGCTTGCTGGTCTCGTCTCTCAACTTAACTTGCTAGGAAACCAATATAACATAGCCCTGGTACAGTACTTTTCTCGATCTGGTCATTGTCAGTAATTGACAGCTCTGTTATTCAGACGATGTTCTTTATCGTAAGTCTAAATTTTCTCTGAAACATTTGTCGGCTTCATGGCTTGCCTCCAGCCGTACTGCCTTTTTTAGTGTCCTTCCAAGTGCGTAATCTGTTCAGTTCTGATGTGATGACCATTGACACTGTTCAGTCTGGTTCTAAAAAAATTTAGACCCTCAAAGTATGTGCTAGTATCCTGCATTGCCAGGAGAGTGTTTTCAGTAACGCATTCTAGATGGTTGCCGGGAATTACGGTTTGTACCAGAACCTATTTTCGCGCCCTTCTCTGAGTTCTGCTTATGCGTAGATCGTATGGGGAGTCGTCATGTGAGTTAAATTCCTTCTCGCCTAATTCCTACCTATACAGACTTGGCCTGTAGGATGTCAATGGGTTTTGTACAGAAGCGAGTGCAAATAGTTATCAAGATCGTCGACAAGTATATCGTCTGACCTTATTGCATCAAGTTATCCGCAGCTTGTCGGTGTCCGCATCTGCCTAGGAGTCGCTGAAGCGGGTTTCTTCCCGGGGGTTGTCTATTAGTACTTGATTATATTCCGCTGCCGAGAAATGACTACTTTAACTAATCAACGACTTCGTAGCTTATCAATATGGTATCCTAGGCACAAATTGCAATATCGCGTTGGTCTGTTCTTCGATGCAGCGACTGTCGCCGGAGCTTTCGGTGGCCTCCTGGCTTTTGCCATCGAGTTCATGGATGGTACACGAGGTCTTCAGGCATGGTCATGGATCTTCGTAAGCTCATTTCCGGGGTGCATTTCCCTTCTCTGAGTTATGGTGACTTTAGATCCTGGAGGGCGTCACAACTGCCGTTATCGGGATAATTTCAGCCTTTAGTGAATATGACAGTGCCCATCTAACTTGGTCTCGCTAATTCACTTCTCAAGTTCTCGTCGATTTTCCAGCTAGCGCAAAATTTCTTACCCTTGAAGAGAGAGCTTATGTCCTCTGGAGAAAGAGTATGTATAATATTGTTGTCCTTTTCGACGTTCTCGTTCATGCTTCGCTGATATTTTCTCTTCAGAGCATGACAACACATCAGCAGGAGAGGCAGAGACATTTGCTTTGCGATATGTATGGGCGGCACTTATTGACTGGCAAGTCTGGCTACACGTGCTGTCGTACATGTCAGTTATAACTCCGCGTAAGCTCACCCGTTTCATATTCGTCAAATCGATTCATGTCTGATTCATCGGTCCCAGTGTTTGGAATATCCTTGTTTCTACCGTACGTATACTACTTGCCATAGTTCAACTCTTCCGTCTTATGCACTTTGCAGATCAATCATCTCTGGGTAATTTATACAGTCGCCCCTGTGCAAAATATCTCGCTAATACCTGAACTTGACCAGTTTCGGTTTTAGCACACCCATCACACAACTCCTCACTGTCCCTCCCTATGTCTTCGCGAGTACGCTCTTTCCCTCTTGGAGCTTTTGGTGTGCTGACTTTGCTTTTGTCCGTAGCACTTACTCTTCTTGTATTTGGGCATTACTCCGACAAGAGCAGATTGCGCTCACCGTTCATCCTCCTCGGCCTCATGATGTGCTTGATTGGCTTCAGCATCAACATTTCCCACGCACCCATTGGAATAAAGTATTTCGGGACATTCTTCTGCGTTGCCGGCTCTTACGCTGCATTCCCTGGTGTCGTCACCTGGTCGGTCCAAAGTCATCATTCCCTTTTAGATACTGAAAAGAGTCACAGGGTCGGAAATAATCTATCTGGTCAATACAAACGGGGCGTTGGAATGGCAGTTCAGATTGGTATCGGAAACTTTGGTGGGGCAATAGGTATGTTACCGGTTAAGCTCTTAAGCTTTGCTGTACTATTCTTGCCAATAGCGAGTAACATCTACCGGACTCAAGATGCGCCTCGTTACGTCGTGGGCCGTAAGTGCTCGAAACTTTGCGGGCACATAGCATCGAACGCTTACTTTGTCATGTAGACGGCGTTGAGTTACTCTTCGTCGGTATTGGGTTTATTGTTTCACCGTTACTCTTCTTCATATATACGCGTATCAACCGCAAGCGCGAAGCAGAGCTTAAGGACGAAGGAGGCATTTCGAGGTTCTCCATTGAAGAATTACACGAGATGGGTGACCGAGCTCCGGATTTCAAGTACACACTTTAGGCCAGTGCTTGCGGATTCCATGATGTTTACAAAATACAAGTTCTGCATTTCAATGCATGTTATTGGTAGATTCTTAGTATGTTGCTGGGTGTCTTTCCCCACCCCCTTCCCCTGCAACCCAGAACTCCCATCCCAGGCGGAGACAACAGGCGAGCCCGTTCCACGTGAATTCTACGCGTGACTCGGGAAAGCTCCCGTTTCAATGAAGCATGAGATTACAGTGAATATATGTGCTGGTCAGAGGTTTGCTCAAGATTGAAAGATTTCTGTTTTTTGGGCATACCTTATATAGCACAGAATACATCTCAAAAACAGGCCCTAAAATCACAGTTATTGTACCTGAGCATTCTGGGACACTTATGGGTGCTGTAGACCCAGAATTGAGTGCAGGAAAAAATATAGATGAGATAAACATGAAAAATCACTCTTTTGTACCATTTCTTGCTCAATTCTTAACCAATTTCACTCATTATTGTTGGAAATGGAAAGGTCTATTCAATACATGATTTTATCAACTTAGATGACGCAAAAATGGTCATGTTTTGGTGGAGATATAAGGAGGTTTGTATTAGAAGTTGCTGAGAATGCTAGAAATGGAAAAAATCACATGTCCAAATTATTATAGAATTCACTGTAATGGTGATAGAACAGATTGGACTGATGACTTCTGAATCCTTGATGTGTTGCGGTGGGGGGTTGACCTTGTCATGCAATGCAAATCAGTGCCTGGCTGGGCTTGAGTGTGGGTAAACAATTCCACTGTTCTATCTCTATAAGGCAAGCAATACATTTCGTTTATACACTTTAACCTGCTGAGTGTTACGCGATGAAGAGATTCGTCATGTGCTAAGGACAGATCAGACACAAGATACCAAAATTGGCAAGTAGTCCAACCTGCGATGTCACATGACTGAGCGTGCCACTTGAACGAACCACGACCTCGATTGCTCTCAGGAGTCTTGACTGGAAGTATTGACACAAGATGACGTTGCCAACTTGTTCTAGATCATCCTGCAAACACCCCTTTACCTTCCCGCCCCGAGAATCCGAATGGTTAGCCCGCAAGGACTATCTGAATGATCACGTCTGAGCCTCCCAAGCTCGGGCTACTGTATGCTCTCCTTTCATCTCTTTGTTCCTTTCTGTATGTTACCCCCGTGTTGACTATGCCTCTTTTGTTATGATTCCCCCCGTTTCTGCACCCCAGTTTATCTATTTCCTCTATTGTTCTCTGTCTGTACTACTCGGGCCATAGCCCATTCGATCTCTATCGGGTGTGCACAGTAATCCCCCTCTTTCTTCTGTAACCTCCTACTTGTCCCGAGGCTCACTTCTCTTGTCCGAGCTACCTTTGTGTTTCATTCATCTCATTCATCTTGGTCTTCTTGTATGCAACTTGATATGCCCAACCTTCCCCGATCCGACATGCCTGTCCTTCGCCTTTCATCTTTGTTCTGTGGCTCATGGACTTTGTTTCTTATAAATAGAGCTCGGATGTAGTAGGTAGGAAGCTCAGTGAATCGAACAGTACTACTCTCTCACTCTAAAGTCTGCCCCGAAGTTCTCAAAGTCGTTACGAAGCCTTGGGAACTTACCGGTAAACTTAAAGTCTCACTTACAACAAGCTTAGAGAGTCTTTTCTCAAATCTCGCCGTCCCTAGCTATCCATTTGTCACCTACGCTGCTAAGAGGTGTCTGGTAAACATTCCAGGCATTTGCTCTTGTCAGAATCTCCGTTCCGTATGCTCCAGTCACTGTCCCAAGAGTTCCGTAAACTACGAATCATCGTTCCGAGAGTTCCGAGCAGAGGTCGAACAGCACTGATCCTTCCTCACATTCCAGTCTAATCGCTTCTGCACAGCCACCCCCTTGCTTCTCACCGATCCCCAAGTCTAATCCATCTTCTCCTGTTGCCTCCATGCCTGACACCCCCCCCTCCACTCAGAATACTCTTTCTGCTTATCGGATCCCCTTCGGATCGTCCGTCCCTTCACTGGAACCCGTCTAGAACACCTGGGAAGGCTTTCTGCCAACTCACCCTAATCCTCTGGCTCTTCGGAGACCACTGGAGTTTTCAGCGAATTGTCAGGAGGAACTCAACAATGAGGGCCAACACCTAGTCAAAGGGCAAGAGGGTGCTTATACTCAAGTGGGGGACTTGGGATGCCTGCTTGCACTAAGAGACAGTGGTGGTAAGTAGATATATTAGCAAACTAGCAAACAGTGAGTAGCTACCTAAGAGACAGTGGTGGTAAGTAGAATAGTCAGACAGGGGACAAAGAGGGTCAGACTATCTACTTATATACACGTCACTTGTGTGAGCAAACTGCTTGCAAAGGGAGAGTCATATGATATATAAAGGGCAAAGTAGTAAATGGTCTGGGCAAAGTGATAGAACCTTCTAGAAGGATGAGTAATCAATGTGACTTTGCGCAGAATTAAAAGGGAGGATTAGTAAGGCAAATTAGATAAAGGGAAGATTTGTTATAACATAGCAAAATAGACCATAAAGGGAATAAAAATGAAAAGGTCCTTACATCACCCCCCTCTCTAAGGTTGGGCGGCCCGACCAACTGTTAGAGTTACCAAGTGGGATCACCGCTCGCAATGCTCTCTGAGGGAGTTCGATACAATGAGAAGCACCAGGATATTATCTGTAGAAGTTCGCAATAGCCTCTTGTACATTGGCTAAGTCTGTCTCCGGTTGTCAGGTAGGTTGCTCGTATCCGACCCACTTGACTAGAAACTGTAGCTTTCTCCTATGTATTTGCGAGTCCAGTACCTTAGCGACCTTGAATTCAACTTCATCGTCTACTATAACTGGCAGTGGTGGTGGCGGTACCTGTTGGGACTTGAACATGGGCTGGACGGCAGGTTTTAGGAGTACTTTATTAAACACCAGGTGGACCTTCTTCCAAGACGGCAGGATCTTGAGTTTATACATACTTGCTCTCACCTTCTGCTGTATCTTGAAGGGTCCAAACCACTTGTCCTCCAATTTCGCTATCAGTCTGACCGTCTTGATATTGCGACTATCTAGGAATACCTTGTCACCTACTTTGTATCTCACTGGCTCTCTAGCATGGCAATTGTAGAAGTGCTTCATGTCCTCAGCAGCTTTCTTGAGATTCGACTGAGCTTCTTCATAGACCGTCTTTATATTCTTTGCAAGTTCCTCAGCAGAGAGGCTAGACGAGGTCGTACTTGCTAATGAGAAGTCTATGGGATGCCTGCCTGAGTTGATGAAGAAAGGAGAGAGCTTTATTGCTGAGTGTTCCTGATTATTATATACAAATTCTGCTATGGGAAGCCACTCTGCCCAGTCCGATTGTCGGTGATCCACATAGAGTCGTAGGTATTGTTCAAGCTCCTAGTTGACATGTTCTATCTGGCCATCTGTCTGAGGGCGATATGCTGTTGAGAGATTCCCTTCAATGTGCAATAGCTTGTACAGCTCTTTCATCATCTTATTGTTGAATTGCGAGCCTCGGTCGTAGATGATCTTATATGGTAGTCCGTGGTGATGAAATACATAGTCTCGGTAAATCTTGGCCATACCTTCTGCCGTTAGCTTAGTTGTTGTTGGTACAGCATGCATCTGCTTGCTGAACCTGTCTACCAGCACGCAAATTGCATTATACAGTGGCTGACAAAAGTATTGCACACATCCCTTCTGCATTAAAGATTATCTTGTATATTTTTTCCTCATCATATGCTGCCATTCAGAGTGCACATATATGATGCTGAACATGTTGCCTAATGATATCTGTATATTATAAGTTGTGTTGTTGCATTACAAAAAAATTAGCGAAAAAAATGTGCAAAAAATGCAGTGCAATACTTTTGTCACTTACAGGTCATCGCATTTGACACACCATAACTCAACAGCCCCTAAACCGTTTTTTGTCATTCAACCTTCATTCGAATCGCCTCGAGATGGTCTACACATCCCCTACAAAAAAGTGCCGTATTATCAAATGAAACAAGCGCGGTATGGAACACAGTGACATAGCATGAAAACTCAAGATTCATTGTACAACTGTCCTTCGTACAATCAAATGGTTCATCAACTTCCCCAACTACTACTATGTAATGCCTAAGACAGGCCGTCCACGCATTCTAGACACTCGAGACGCCTGACATGCCGCTTTGATGATTGCCAGAGAAGAGGCAAGCAATGCTGTTGAGGTGCAAAAGAAGGCCTTCGAAAATGTGTCCCCCAGGACTGTCCAACGTCGTCTCAAAGACCAAGGACTGGTCTGTTGTGTTAAGAAGAAGAAGCCCTACCTTTCTAAAGCCAACAAGGAGGCCAGGAGATGCTGGGCAATAGAGCATATCAATTGGACTGTGGAAGACTAGAAACAGGTTGTTTTCTCAGATGAGTCGAAGTTCCAGCTATTCTGCTCAGATGGCTATGAATACTGCTATATCAGACCTGGACAGACTCACTCTAGTTGCACCATAAAGAAAACAGTTAAACATGGGGGTGGGCATGTCATGGTATGGGGGTGTGTAACTGTGTAGGAGGTTGGGACACTTCATCGGATTATCGGAAACATGGATGGGCCTGGCTACGTCAAAATTCCTGATGGGAACTTACCTAAGGCCCTTAGGAAGCATGGCCTGAAGTCGAATGGGCGCTATAGGGTTCTATTCCAACAGGATAATGACCCAAAATATCGATCTAAGGTAGCAGAAGCATAGTTCATGAGAAAAAGAATTTGTCGACTTGCATGGCCTTCCTCTAGCCCAGATATGAATATAATAGAGCATGTCTAGAACCAATTAGACAAGCTTATACGTGCTCACAACCCACTACTATGTAATTGAGAGGAGCTATGGCAGACAATACAGGAAGAATGGGTTAACTTCCCTCAGCACTCTCTGGACACACTATTTGAAAGCATGCCCCATCGCATCGCAGCTCTTTTGAAGGCCAGGGGTGGCTAGACGAAGTACTAATTGACAGGTAAGTGATATCTTCATTCTACGAATTAATCTGACTATGTCTTTCCAGCAGTTGTATGGTGACAAAAGAATTGCACCGCATTTTTTGACTTTCCCTCACAATAATTAACCCCCACTCCATCTTTTGATGTTCTGCATAGTATACCATTAATCTAGATATGTTAGTGTACATAATGAGCTATCTACCATGGAATTTTGTCAAGTTTTTGCCCCGCAATCTTGACCGAAAGTGAGTGTGACGTGGCTGTGCAATACTTTTGTCACCCACTGTACCCTTCGGATTCTGGCAGTTCACCAATTAGGTCTACCGTCACGACCTGCTAAGGGGCTTCTGGTACTTCATTGGGGTGTAGTAGCTTCGCTCATGTCGTTCGCAAGGCCTTCGTCCTTTGGCAGCGATCACATCCTCTCACATATGCTTGTACATCCTTGAACATGCTCGGCCACTAGAATTCTCATTGGACTAGCTCCACTGTCTTGGATGCACCTAGGTGCCCTGCCAGCAGTGAGTCATGCATCTCCCGGATCACATCCTCTCTTACTCCCTCTGGTATGAACACCCTGCCACCCTTCCTCTACAATTCTGCTTTGAATTCCACTCTGTTCGGCATTCCTTTTGCTTCTCAACTGCTTTGCACCTCCTTCACCTTTCCTACTAGCATCCCTATTGCTGCCTGAACTGTCACTCTCACCAGCCATTCCTCCTTCAGAAAGACAAGATCTTCATTGTTATGCTCACCTTGGTCATAGTTGGCTCTTCGAGACAGTCGATCTGCCTTGTCTATCAATTTTCCTGACTTATGCACTAGGAGAAAGTCATAGTCTGCCAGCTCCAGTCTCTAGTGTACCTGTCAGTCCTTTAGCTTCTGTGGTGCCTGGAAGTAGGTTAGGTTGGCATGGTCTGACCAGACTTCAAAACGGTGCTTGGCTCCCAGTAGGTACTTATTAGGGTTCAGCTTAGAGTTCTACCGAATTCAGATTATTCCCCAGTCTTCTAGTACAAGTATATCCTCAAAGGGCTGTCCGCTGCTCCTAACACTGGGTTTGAAGCTGGAATTGGGAGGTGATCCTATTAAAGACAACTGGCTATATCTTGCAGTCCCCTTACTAGTTGTGATACTGTCGATTTACGAGGTCTCACTAGAAGTTCCCTAGTAAGAGCAGGTTGGTATTGCCAAGAGGTGAGATAGTACAAGGTGCTAAGCTAGAGCAGATTACTAGAGAGAAAGCTAGAGTGCCCTAGGATGGTTTGAAATCTGTCCTAGCAAAGTTTTAAACAATTGAAAGATAGGGATTGAAGTCTCTAATTACTGCTCTATTTATGCTCTTCCTAAATTACCAATATCTTTTTCATCTGCTCTCCCCATTGACTACAAACACCCCCAAGTCTCCTGCTAAGGTTCTACTGAATTGTGGCTGCAGTATAGTTGATGTCTTGCTGTGCCTGCTGTGATTTTGACTGTGCTTAGCTGCACATTGCTACGGCGGACTGTGCATTGACTTCAGTAGAATTTTCTGGGTTGCTCTGGATTGGTCTCCTTCAGAGCCACAGAAGCTTTGCATGTGGTCGCTTCCCTAATTGGGTGTCTAGTGCCTGCACCTGCTGATATAATTAGCTCCTGCTTGCTATGCCTATTGAGTGCTCCATGTGTGTCTTGCACTGCTTGCAGTTGATGGGGTAAGTAAGCCTTCTTGAGTCCTTTAGTCATCATTGCTTGGCTCTGATTTGACTGATGCTCAACACGTTACTGTGCTTCTTCGATATCTGGCTATGTGCGTTTATGATGGAATAACTGTTACACCTAGTGCGTCCTGATGGTGTTCGTCCTGTGGTCCTTATGGCATAAGTGTCACGTCTGCAACTCTGTCTGAGTAGTCGTGGATCCATTGTGGGGTCTGGGTTTTGCCTAGAGTAATGAGAAATAGGAATTCTTACTTCTGGTCCTTGTGGATCATAGATCGGAGTTGTAGTTTGCCATGGCAGTGTACTCGTTTTGTATGTCCCCAGATGACGTTGACTATTGTTCCATATAGGAGTTTACCTATTGGCTCCATTGCTATTAGGCATGCTGCTCGGATGAATACTTCTTCTGCATCGCATTCACTTTGTGGTAGGCTTTCATAGATGCCTTGTATCTGCCAGCGCTGTGGTTGTATCTCTGGTGGTAAGCGTAGCACATAAGTGATGTATCAGTTAGTTCATTGACATAGAGGATTGGTGAGGTTTATATGGTATTGAATTGTCAGGTTGACATCTAAGCTCCTGGTTACCTGAACTTGAATTATTGTGCAAAACTCCTTGAGTAGTGTCCTGACTGTAAAGCATTTCATACAATACTGTGGCCTTCCTATCCGTCTGCTATATTCCTAGCTTACATCAATTCTTGTGAATGGTGTAGACATATTGTATCCTTGTGCTTATGTAAGCTGTAGTACTTGGGAATGTGGCTCAAAAGATTTGCACTAATTGGTGGCTCATATAAGATCGGTGAGATCGACAAGATCGACATTTTCGAATGGATCCTATCAGTACTGTCTCCACTCTCTCAATGCCAGAACGATAGCCAACATCTCCTTGTCGTAGATCTCATAGTTTCACTTAGCTGGGATTATCGACAAAGAATGATAGACTATTGATTTCTACCGACCATCTTCTTGTTACTGAGAGAGGACCGCTCCTGTCGCAAAGCCTAAGGTATCGGCCTCTACACAAAAAGGTGAGTCATCCTGTGGGATCGCTAATACCAGTGCTGAGCATAGACATTCTTTGAGCATCTCCAAGGCCTCCAGTTGCTCCTTTCTCCACTCCCATTCTACCTTATCAGTCGGCTGAGTTAGAGGCTTGACAATTTGGCTGTAGTCCTTGATAAAGCATCGCAGCCAGTTACCAAACCCAAGAATCTCCTGCAGCTGCTTCTTGTGCTCTGGGGTCAGCCAATTGTGTACTGCCTCCACCTTGGCTAGGTCGATGCTAACTGTGCCCTGTCCTATTACATGTCCCAGATACTTAACATGGTCCATTTCAAACTTGCACTTCTGTAGCTTCAGGTACAGATTGTTCACCTTCAGCACCTCAAACACTCGCTTGATGATCTGTCAGTGGTTCTCCCTGTTCTTGAAGAAGATTAGAATATCGTCCAGGTAGATCACAACTAACCCTTCATGTATCAGGTCCCTGAAGATGTCGTTCATAAAGCTTTGAAAGGTCACTAGTGTATTCATTAGCCCAAAGAACATGACCGTAGGTTCGAAAAGTCCCAGGTTAGTCTAAAAAGCTGCCTTCCACTCATCACCTTCTCGAATTTGTATGTTATAATATCTCTAATGAACATTGAGTTTAGTGAAGATCTGAGCATCCTTGACCTTGTCGATTAACTCCTGAATTAATAGCAGTGGGTACTTATTCTTGATCATCCCAGCGTTCAACTTTCTATAGTCCTAGATCGCTCGCAAGCTACCATCTGCTTTCTTGATGAAGAAGAAGGAGGATGCCATTGAGGATTTCAAGTATTGAATGTGCCCTGAGGCCAAGTTCTCCTCAATAAAGGCTTGGAGTCCTTCCTACTCCTTTGGACTGAGCGAGTATATCTTACAGTTATTTGGCTTGAACCCTGGCTGTAGCTCAATTGTGTGGTCCCAATTGCAGTGCTCTGGTAGGTATTCAAAGCTCTCCTCCATGAAGACTGAGACGTATCGATCTAGGTACTCTGGCCAGGTTCATTCCTCCTCCTGCATTCCCCTCATTATAACTTCCTCTTCAACCTCTCTGTCATTGAACTCGCACTGCTCTAGACAGCAAGTGAACTTGATCTCGCCCTTTTCCCAGTTGATTTCCAGGTTATGCTTCTTCAGCCAGTCATGCCCTAGGAAGATGTTGCTTGATGCTAGTGATATCACAGCTAGCCGGATCATCTCTGTGTGTGTCCTGAGTGTCAGTTCTACCTCCATATACTCCATAATTAACCCTCCCTCATTGCTAGTGCTGTCTGAGTTGAAGACAGGCATCGGTCATACATATCTCCGGGTCAGTATCTCATTCTTCCCAATGCAGGAGTTGGTGCACCCTGAGTCAATGAGAGCATGTGCATCCGTCTCTCGTGGCAACACCTCTTGAGCTTCTAAGGCCTGTTTATCAAGGTGGCACAGCATCACATATACATCGAGCTGTCGGCCTTGCCCACCTCTTGCTATAAGGGGCTCTTTAGGTTCCAGCTCATCCTCATCTTTCGCATTGGTCAGGCATTTGTAACCGTAAAACTTGTTGTCCTCATCATTTGCATCTAGGTACTGTACATGCAACGAGTTATAATTTAATGCATACAATTCGAAAGCCTGTGATTCTTGACCAGTCAGCCCGATGTCTACACCTGGTCTTGAGTAAAATCCTCCACCTCTTGTTCATCCTCCTCCCCCCTGCTCAGTTCCACATATATCGACTGCACCAGGAAGGACAACTCTGGCATGTGCTGGAATTTGTCGGCAAAGGCACATCTCTCTTCTGGGTCCATCATCGCGATGAGGTTCCTGATATGACTGGGGCCATTCTTACAGTCGTGTGCAAAGTGTCCTATCTCACCACACTTGAAGCAGGCGTGATTGCGATGGGCATGGTCGATTGCCATAGGGATTCCCATTCCTGAGTGAGTGCCTGGTGTAACTCTCTAAAAGTCCCTTGGAGGAGGGGGATAGGCCAGTGATTGGTACTGTTAGCATGGAGGAGAAAGTGTCTGTGGGGGCTGCCTCTGCTGTATCGCCTGCTAAGTGGGCCAGTCATATCGAATTGGTCTCTTCCTCAGGTTTTCTGCCTTTCTAATCTGCTGCTCCACCTGGTCAATCTCGATAGTCTTCGCCTTCCAAGATTGGTAGTCTGTCAGTACTGGTATTGTAGTGACTGGCTAGGTCCTGCCTGAAAGGTGCAATCCGGGCAAGGTCCAGAGTTCGTCCCAAGGAGGATACCAAGAGGTGTCTCAGGAAGGTATGAGAGGCGATAGGTGATCAGTCTAGGGATAATAAGGGATGTCCAACCGCCACTCTATAGAAGGGGCAGAGACGAACTGGGCACTAAAGAAAGGGAGAGGCACCTCAGGGACGGACAGCGGGCTCCCATCTGTGGGTAGCAGGACTCATGCGAGGCAGTCTGACAGATGGTCGGGAACTTCAGGGCCGGCGTGAGGTCGCACGGAGTCGGACGGAAGAGGAACTGCCTAGGTGTCGGACGGGTTCTGATCGGTCTGATCTGTCTTGCACGGCTGTCAGACGAGAGGTCTTTAGAGGGGTACTAGCTAGATTGTGCAAAGAGGGGCCATCAGACTCCGGTCCTCCTTCCCTCTCTGTCCTACTACATACAGGCCTCATATATATAGTGGACTCTACTACTGCGGGACCGAGTCTGAAGGGAGCAGGCTGGGAACTATGAAGGATGCACAAGATCAGGATCGGGCCATACTACTGTACCCGAGGGGCCATCTGCATGTGCCATGCCCAACATGGCAGGGTGAACTATATACGATAAATGTGAAACTGACACCCATCCCGATGACAATGTTCCATCAGAACTCGCTAAGCTGGGTGCTCGACATATAGTCCAACGCATATCAGGGAGTCGTACAACCTGGGTAAATGTGAAACGTACTTGGCAGGCTGGTTTGACAGTAGTCTCGATGCATCTTACTAGCCGAGTGGGACATGTGTGTGGTGCTTCGAGTACTGCAGTCTTGGCGGGCAATGGTGTACGATGGATCGGGATAATAGATATGATCGGGCTGTTGGAGCCCGATCGATGGTTCTAAGTCAGAGAGTGGTTGGACGGACGTTCTGTAGGTTGAACCACATAGTGTAGTGCAGTGCACTACAGCGTTGAGCACATTACTCCTCTAGAGACTTCAATAGAGATCGCATGGTTTATGTTAGGACCAGTGCGGATCGCTATAAGCAGATCAAAGATCGGCGCTTGGCATTCCCTCAGCTTAGTAAGAGCCGAGCGAAAGGCCAAGTGCAGATCCTTCAGATCGACGCACCAGAACAAGTCCACTCACTCCGCTGATCTTGAGAAGCTATCTTGATCGTGGGGAAGTGCGAGATAGGGATAGTCGGGTAAATAATAAGGCACTAGTAGGGGTCAGGGGACCGGCCGTGCACTAGATACCTAAGATAGATTAGAGTGGTGCCTAAGGCGACTAAGTGGCAGTACAAAGAAGTCGTAGGCAATACAAAAGAATTTCGCTAAGGAACTTCTGGTGGCAGTGCTCGCTACTTATATACTTTCTAGAAAGTCCGTCACCTGATCCGTTCATCCGCAGCACCGCCCCAACGCTTCGTCGGCACAGCCCCCAACGCTTCTTCGGCACAGCCACTAGCCAATCCAGTGGCTGTGCGGAACCCCGCAATTCCGTCGAGTTCCGTTCTGTCCTTCTAGATCCTTCTTCTCCATATGGTCCTTGTCGAGTGCTAATGATGACGCCATCTTCTGCCAATCCTGTGGCTGTACACCTCCGAGCTAACCCGTCTGCTATTCCTGTCCCCGGTGCTCTCGGAGTTCTCGAAGGTTCCGGGTGTAGCTCCATTCCGATGCCGAGCTGTCTGTATTCATCGGAGATCCACTTCTGTTCTGTTCCTGGATCCATCCAATGACGTGCCGTTCCTGTTCCGATGGGGTTCCTTCGATCGTTGGATCTCGGGTACTGAGTCCGGGGTAGAGTGTGGGGTTCCGGTAGAATATTCCTCGGTCGTATCCATCGGGGATGATGATCTCATCGGTCTCGGTGTTCCTGCCGATCAAGAAGGTGGCGATCGCTCCGTCGATCCCTGTGCTCGAGAAGCATCCGCTAATGAGGATTGTTCCTTCTAGTGTGCCCCTCCAGCCGCTTACGATCTGTCCCATTGTCGTGTCCCTTATATGTCTGAGATATTCTGGGGCGTCGAGTGTTAGCGGCCATGTAACCTGTACCGCTGCCCTGTGGCATTCCTCGACATGTGGGGATCGACAGATCCATGCTGTGGCTGTTGCATTAGCGTAGTATGTTTCTTCGTTTCCTGACCAGACCACCACTTCGTTCTCGAATGCTGTGAGGTAGTGGTTGTAGAGTGCTTGATGTTGTGTCCTGTGTGGTGAGTATCCATAGTTGGTTCGAATTGTGATTGGTTCTGTTCGTTCGATTATTCCCATTGTTTCCTCCAGTATGTCTTGTGCACATTCCCAGGCTTGTCTCCATGCCCATTGGCAATTCCTGCAGGAAGGTACTGGTAGGTGGTCTGCCCTTCTTGACCCAAATAGGCAGTAGCGGAATCGTGTATGGTATCGTCGATCGGGTGCCAATCCTGCATCAGCCATGATATGTCCTAGAATGGCAATCAGTCTATTTCCTTCTAACATTCCCCCCCCAAAGGCGTAATTCCGGACTAAAAGGAGGAGTGAAGCCTGTTAATTGACTGATTTCGCACATGTGATTATCTTGATTTTCTTCTAGTATTCTTCTCCTTGCCGCTAGTTCGGCAGCTCGTTTTGGGTTTACATGCCATTTATTTCGTCATGCCTGCAGTTCGGCAGAATTGCGTACCATTTGTTTCCTCATGCCTGTAGCTCGGCAGATACCGTCATTTATTTCCTCGTGCCTTTCGGTTCGGCAGAATCAATGGTCTGTTTGAGGGTGTCCTGAGCGAGTAGCCGTTGCCGTTTGTTTATTAGCCGGTGCCTGATATTCTTTGCCCTCAGCGCTGGGGCATCCAATCGGCGATGCTATACTCTCTTCTAAGGACTTTTTCCAATAGGCGCATTCCACATTGTTCCACTACGGGGTGTCTTCCCGAGGTGGTTGCTTGCTCCGACGGGCGTTGCACTTCCCAATGTCGCCTGTCACTTGTCGGATGTGGGTGGTCTTGTACCTTATGGATCCCTCTAATATTGACGTCGTCGATTTTGAGTCCTCTTGTCGATCGTGCTGCTTTTCCCTTCAGCTTCCTTAGCCACTTCCGAATTTCCAAGACCGCTTCTGCGTCTTCCATTGGATGTTCGTCGAGGTAGTCCGTTACTACTTGCCAAGCGTTTTCGAGATTGCTCAAGGGTTCCCAGGTATTTTCCTCCTCTGGGTACCCTTTCCACTTGACGTTGAGTTTCCACGTCCCTTTCTTCTTTTCGATGCCGTTGACTTGTTCAACTTCATACTCTTCTTCTCCAGCGATGATTTCTGGTCCAGGCCTCGGTCCCCTTTCTTCTGGTTGTTCCAGTTGCTTGTACGGAATGAGGAGTCCTGCGTGGAATACTGGGTGTATGCGTAATTCCTTCGGCAGGTCTAGCTCATAATTGACTGTTCCGTGCTTGGCAACTATTGTGTAGGGTCCGAGGTTCCTTTCGCTGAGCTTCCTTGTCGGAACTAGAAGAGTAAGGTTCCTGGCATCAAGAAGAACTTGGTCGCCGATCTCGAAGCTTGGCATTCTTCCTCGGTGCCGATCCGCGTATCGCTTCATCTGGTCCTGGCTTCTTTTCATTGCTTCCTTCGCTTCCTTCTGGGCCCGTTCGGCCCGTTCCACCCATCCTTGATCGCTTGCTTCGGCTGGGCTGCTGATATAGGCTAACTCTGGGATTCTTCCTAGTACAACCTCGAAGGGTACCTTTCCTGTCCCTGAATGTACTCTTGAGTTGTAGGCGTATTCTGCCATTGGTAGCCACCTATCCCAATCATCTTGGTCTTGATTGACGTAGCAGCGTAGATACTGCTCCATTTCCTGGTTGACTCGTTCTGTTTGTCCATCTGTCTGTGGGTGGTAGGCCGTGCTCAGCTTCCGCTCCGTTCCAACTGCGTTGGTGATGTATCCCATGAGCTTGCTTGCGAATTGGGGTCCTCGATCGCTGATTACGATCTTCGGCCTTCCGAACAGACAGAATATGTTGTTGACCAGGAGTTGAGCTGTTTCTTCCGTGTTTGCGGTCTTGGTTGTGGGCAGGAATCTTGCCATCTTGGATAAGCGATCCACTACCACCAGTACTGCATCGTGCTTGTCTTTAGTTACTGGTATGCCGGTAACAAAATCCATGGTGATCTCTTCCCATGGTGCCTGTGGTACTGGGAGTGGTTGGAGCGGTGGTTGCACCTTTCCTCGTCTTGCTTTAGTTCGTTGGCATGTGTCGCAGCTCTGCGCTATCTCGGTGATTTCTTTATTCATTCCTGGCCACCAGTAGTGTCTTTTGATTCATTCCAGGGTCTTTTCTGGGCCTCCGTGCCCTGCGCTAGGCTCATCGTGGTTTCGTCGTACAAGTTCCTTCCTGATAGCCCTAGCGTCTTCCATGTCCGGGAGAGCTATCTTACCATCCTTGGTCCAGCTCCTCAACCGCTTGTCATACTTCAGGCTCAACTCGTTATTCCCAACGAGGAGGCCTCCACTCTTTCCATCTTCCAATGGTTTCGTCCAGCCGGCCTTTTCCCAGGCTGTCTTCATTTGTTCATACAGATCGTCATCCTGGGTCAGGTAATACATTACCCTGATGTCCGCTTCTGGTTCTGCAAACCATTCCTTTGGCAGGACGACCGATTCCTTCTTTTCTTCGTCTACTCCATAGTCTGGTCTTCTGGATAGTGCATCTGCACGAGCATTCTTTGCTCCTGGTCGGTACTCGATTGTGAACTTGAAGTTGGATAGAAATGCGGCCCAGTTTTCGGTCTGACTGGGTACTTTCTGCTTCTGCATATAGTATCGTAGATTTGCCTGATCGCACAGGATGCGCGTTGCCAGTTCGTTTGGTACTCCTTGGAGGTGATGTCGCCATACTCCAAGCGCCTTGACTATCGCCAAAAGTTCCTTCTTCATAATGGGATAGTTCTTTTCTGCTCCCGTATATGCGTTGGACCAGTAGGCGATCGGGTGTAGTATTCCATCGTCGAATTCCTGCGATAGAACTGCTCCCATTCCTAGGTCTGAAGCGTCAGTTTCCACTACGAATCGTCGATTATAGTCTGGTCGCTTGAGTATTGGTGCTGAGGTGAATGCTTCCTTTAATGCTTGAAAGGCTGCCTTCTGTCGTTCTCCCCAGGTGAATGTTCGTTTGGCCGACATTAGCTCCGTTAGGGGTCTTGCGGTCTTGGCAAATCCATTGATAAATTTCCTGTAGAAATTGGCAAACCCAATGAACCGTCGAATATCGGTTTTCGATTGGAGGTCTGGCCATTCCTCTACTGCCTTCGCTTTGTAGGGGTCCATCTTCAATCCTTCCTGGTTGACCACGAATCCGAGGTAATCCAACTCTCTCTGGGCAAAGTAGCACTTCTCTGGTTTACAGTAGAAGTCTGCTTCCCTGAGTCGATCCATGACCCTATGGGTTATTTCCCACAATTTCTCTTCTGTCTTGGCATAGATGATGATATCGTCAAGGTAGACCAGCACTTCTCTGCTAATCATGTCTTCGAATAATTCATTCATTGCCCGTTGGAATACGGCGGGTGAATTCATCATTCCGAACTGCATGACAAGGGGCTGGTATACTCCTCGGTGTGTTCTGAACGCCGCAAATTTCTCGTGACCTGGATGTATGCGCAAGTTGTTGTAACCACTTCGCAGATCGAGTGTTGTGAACCATGTAGCTGTTGCCAGTTCATCTGGAAGCGAGTGAAGGAGTGGAATAGGATACGGGTCTGGTTTACAAATCTTGTTGATGGCTCGATAGTCGATTACCAGCCTGGCGCCTGCATCTTTCTTGCCAACAAAGAATACTGGGGCACAGACAGATGTTTTGTCTTGAGGCGCCAATTGGTTGTCGACTCTTCGGATCCATCCCCTTTCCAGATTATCCTTGATGAATTCTTCCACTGCTTGTCGTTCTGCCGGTGATAGGCTGTATACTGGCCCAGGTTTCGGAAGTTCTGCTCCTTCCACGAGTTCGATCTTCATGTCCCATTTAGTTGACTTGGGCAATCGTTTTGCGCGTTCCTTATCGAATCTATCCAAGTACTTCCAGAGTTGTGGAGGTACTAGTTCCTTGAGGGGTCGTTCCTTGCTGTCTGCCGACCTTCCCTCCTTCAGAGCCTTTTCCTGAGCATACTTTTGTGCTACCGAGTTCCACTTGGTAAGTCGTTTTCGGATCTCGGTGTCCATTGCTCGAATAAAGCTTCCGGTGCTGAGTATCAGATTCAGCTTCTGGGATCGGGGCGAAGCACGATTTAGCGGTACTCCTCTCATGGTGGTGGTTGTGACCATAGTTTTCCCTTTTCGCGCCGACCTCTCCCGCTTTGTTGTACGAGCCGGTGCTCGCAGGTACCTTCGGTCTAGGAGCTTGGACTCTTGACCCCATTGGGGGAGCATGCTTCCACTAGCACCAGGGTCTTGTACCTCGTTCCATTCCCCTGATTCCTTAGCAACAGCTGCCACTCTTCCTTGAGGAGCTGGAGGGTACTTTCCGGCCGCTTCCCCATTCTTTCTTAATGCGGCATGGGAGCGTTCTCGGTGGAACTGCTGTTGCGTGGGCCATCGCCTACCCACTTCAGCGCCTTCTTTTAATACCGTAGTATGTTTCCACGTCGTCCCTTTCTCTCTGTTCCCCAGGCCTACCCGGTGAAGACCATCTGGGTACTTAGACAGACGTCGCTTGATCAGTGGACGCCCCACTGGGAGTAGCTCATCTCTCCTTCGGTGTAGTCCAATCCCTCCTTTCGGAGTCTGCATGGACCGAGCCCGACGTTCGACATTCCTTCGACGTCTACTAGCCATGTGCCTTCCAAACAAGGTTGGAGCTGTCGGCTCAGCCCCGATGATTATGTTAATCTCCTTGCTTGACGACGGAATGGAATCCCGCCGTTTCACTTGCATCCGGCGAATGACAGCCGATGCGTCATCAGTCCAATCCCTCCTTTCAGAGTCTGCATGGGCCGACCCTCCTTCGTCGGTTTCGGATTTCTGCCTCTTTCCTAGTCCTGGTGCCGGTGGGAGCGCTTGCCTTTGCTTGCCGCTTCCCACTCTCCTTCGCTCTCGCTCTTGCGCCGCTACGCGTTCTTGCTCGTAATCATAGATCCATCGCGCTTCATTTGCAATGTCTTCTAGCATCGCTGGGTAGTATGGTCCATAGACCCAGTCGAGTGTTGCTTCATTATATCCACTGATGGATCGCTTATATGCTTCGCGTTTAATGTGAAGCTCCATTGCTTCCCTAGTCTTGAAGCTGGCGAATTTGTCCTTGATGATTACGGTCCAGTCGAGAGCTCCTTCAACAATCCTGAGTTGATGTGCCTTCCAGCTGGTAACCCATTTTCCCTCCTGGAATTCTTGTTCTGGATTCCCTGGGTAGGTGGGTTTCGGGGGTATTAGTTCTTGGCTTATTTGTGTGTCCACCCCCTCCATGGGTTTCGATTGTTCTGGTGTGAAGGTCGGCATCCCTGGTAGTGTAAATGGTACGACTGGCGGGTGAGGCTTCAGTGGTATTGTTGGTCGAGGTGGTTTGGTTGGCGTTGGTGATGTTACCATCCTAGTTGGTGAGGATGGGGGTGTTGCCTTCAGCCATTCTTCCTCGTCCTCATCGCTGCTTTCCTCATCTGGGTATCGAGGCTTCCGTTTCGTAGTTACCATTCTCCTGGGTTGTACTGGCTTCTTTTGTCGGATCTTCTTCTTCTGCCGTTTAGCTATCACAGCTTCTTGTGATCGGCGTAAATGTTCCGTGCCGATCATAAAGGTGGTTCTTCCTTTCGATGTGACTGCTCCTGTTGCGCAGTTGATGTTGACTCCGTACCGATTAAGCCAGTCCGCTCCCAATAGAAGCTTGTCCCCTGCAGTCATAACTACTGCCAGGCGGACCCATCCGTTGGTTATACCTGTGTTCATGTTGACTACCACATCTTCTTTCCATCCATCCTTGTTTAGCGTGCCGTCCGCGTTTCGAATTACGTGTGTGCCGGCGTTGGGCTTGGTGTGTAGCTTCAAGTCCTTCACCATTATCGGGCTGATCGTAGATATCGCCGATCCTGAGTCGATCATTGCTTCGACTTCTTGGTTCCTGATTTGCCCCTGCGATAATCTAATCTTGATCTTTGGATGTCGGTTATCGATTCTTGTGGTAGTCCACCGACGTATGAGACTTCCACGCCGATCCGTCGGATCGTCGGCGTGTGCCTCTAAAAACCCTCCTCGGGTTCTTCCTCGTCGTCATTCTTCGTGCCATTCTGACGCCTTGCACGCTGACGAGGCCCTCTCTTCAAATCCTCTAATTCCTTGAGCTCGGAATCGGATTCCAACCCCATCTCCCGGCGGTGAAGAGATTTCTTTCCTTTTCCTTTTCCGTAACGGGTTCCCCTGGCTCCTCTAGATTTCCATCTTCCGCTGCTAGGCTTGTCGCCTGCTCGAAGTCTTGGGCACTCACTCTGCCAGTGACCCGTTGCGCCACATTCCCAGCATGCCCCACTCTCAC
This sequence comes from Inonotus hispidus, assembly GCA_024712875.1. Lineage (NCBI taxonomy): Eukaryota > Fungi > Basidiomycota > Agaricomycetes > Hymenochaetales > Hymenochaetaceae > Inonotus > Inonotus hispidus. The sequence continues at coordinate 30,644 of CM045723.1, read as the reverse complement.
GTCTTACTGGAGGGGTTCGTTTCCATGCGGAGCTGGTGACTTGTCGTTTCTGGACATCCACGTCCATGGGCTCGCCGAGGTACTCTCCTGGGTAAGTACCTGCGCCCTCAGGCCTGTACGTTGCCTGATATCCATTCCTAAACATCGGCCGGTACCGACTGTTTGATTGTGTTGCATTAGCCTGTACTTGTTGTATTTCGATGCGCCGCGCATATTCCTTCCACTGGTCGAGGCTCCAATCGTTGTTATCTACATTGGTCTGTAGTCGACTACGTATCTTGTCGTTGAGCCCTCATTTGTAGTGATACAACAATATGTGTTCGGGGTACACCTGCGAGGGTAGGTTTACCGCAATCTTCTCGAACTCATCATTGTATGCATCCACGCGCGCTGTCCTCTGCTCGATTTTGTGTAAGAGGATTTCTGCTTGATCCTTCAAGCTGTACAGCTTTGTGTGTCGTTCCGTGAGGTAGGTCCATAGTTCTTCTAGGTCCTTCCATGCGCCTTGATACTTGACTGTTCCATTGGCGTCCGTTTCCGTGATTTGCTTGTCCTTGAACTTTGCCCAGGGAGCATCGACCCATGTCTGTGCTTTACCACGGAGAGCTCTGTAGATTAATACGACCTGCTTGTTAAGGTCACCCGGGTGTCGTTCATTCAGCCTGGAAGTCATTTGGTTCTTCCAGCTTTCGATGCTTTCTGAGAGTTCGCCCCTGAACAGGGGATACTTCTCTGTTCCTTTGCTTGTGTTGGCGTTTGTAGTCATTGTCTGTAAGTTGAATGTGTCAATACATAAATATTTTAGTACACTAGTGTTACAGGAGGCGAGCTCTAAGCTACCAGCCGTACCCCGCCCCACTACTCGGTTGCCTTTGTCCTGTTCGTGTTGCCTGCCGTTGCCCTTCACTGTTCCTCAACATCTTCCGGCTCTTCACTCTCCTGGCTCGACTCCTGACCGACACCACTGTCCTGACTCGTTACCGGCTGGAGGGGGACGACGACCGGGGTATAGAGCTCTTGCGCCTCTTGATCCCAGTCCGGGGGTGCTGGAGGCCATTCTGACCATGCCTCGTCGTTTGTCGTCGTGGTTGAGTAGTCCTGAGTCGGGAAGCCGATAGCGTCTGACTGGTTCCAGGAGTAGGTGTCCTGCGGACCAGTCCGTCTTGTCGCCGGGAGTGTTGACTGAACCGGCCAGCCGGTGTCTCGGTGCTGGATTGGTGGTGGGATGTTTGGTCCCGCCCCCCGTACGTACCCTGCCGCCGCTTCTCTGGCCCTGACCTCCCTGACGTTTGGTGTCGGTGATCCTGGTGGTGAATGCCAGTTGCGGTGGTAGTCGTTCGAGTGTTCCTGCAGGGCGTAGTTTCCTCCCATGGGCCACCAAGGAAGACGAGCCGGTGCTGACTGTGGTTGGACCGGCGAGGGGACTTGTGGGTGCCGCTCGGTGACTGGTACCGGTGCTGGTGAGGTGCGGTTGCCGGCGAAGAAGTTCTGCGGGTCCACTCGCTGCAGGAGACTGGCGATGTTTTGGTCAATCTCGTCCAGGCGTCCCTCAGTAGCAGTTCTGTCGGTGACGCGTGCATGTCGACCAGGTCGAAGATCTGATGGGCCCGCTGGATGATCGTTGTCGCCTCGTAGTCCTCCGTTTCCTCCTGGTGAACTGCCCTGTGGATGTTCCTGACCATACCCTCTAAGCTGCTGAGACGCGCCGCTAGCCTTTCGAGTTCCTGGGAGTTCGTCTCCGTTCGTTGAGCCATCGTGACGTGTTGGGCCTGGATCGTCTGCTGGGACACTTGTTGCTCGTGCCAGCGGACTGCCTGTAAGTGGCACATGTCGACCCAGCTGGTGTGGAAGCTGTTCCAGGCAGTGACTCGCCTCTCCATGTATCCTTCGAACAGTCGCGCTACGTCCCTTACCGATTCCAAGAGTGACCTCATCGCTTGGAGTTGCTCCACGATATCCGCATCTCTCTGGTCGGTTTGTGCCACCATGTTCGTGCCATCCTCGAGCATTCGTCGCATATGCCCGATGTCGCGCCCGTAGCGGCCCACCTCTCGAGACAGCCGATGTGCAGTTTGTTCAAGTACTGCTCCGACTCCAGAAATCCTGAGGTATAGCTGTTCCAAAGAGGTATGTTCGCGGGGTGCCAGGCGGCCAGTAATCCTTCCAATACAGTATCCGACTTGGAAGATTGCTCCGAGGGACGTTGATACCGCGCGTTGACGAAGACGGGTGGACCAGGTGGCAATTGAACGTGTAGTGGATCGAAACAGAAGAACGATCGGAGACCAGCCGAAGATGACGATGACGATGATGATGCTCGCGGCGAGAGAGAGGAGGTAGAGAAGAAGGGCCTCCCTAAGTGCCATTTCTTGCACAATTCCTGAATGCATTTGTCTTCGGCTCTTTGAACGTAGACTAGGATGTTGTGCAGGAGTGTGCAGTGTTCTTGGAGGGTGTAGGTGTGTTCACCGTACTCGCTTAAGTAGTGTAGGAAGTCTTCGAGAGTGTCTGGTGTGTCGACTGCCCAAATCTTCCAGTTCAGGTGATCTCCTTTCACCAGGGCGTTCCGGGCCTGTTCCAACCGGCGTGGCAGCTGAGCCACTTCTTCCGCAGCAGTCTCGTAATACTCCACCGCGGACGTCCAAGGCAACCGGTAGGGTTCCCACAAGCTAGGGAGTTGCTTACCGATATAGAACTTGATTAACTTCTGTGCTTTGCAAAGAAGTCGTTCGAATCGGAAGAAGGTTCGGTTATAGGCGGACCAAACCTGATATGCGCGTGCTACCGGGGGTATAGACACTGTACCACCATTAGCAAAATCACATGCGCTAAATAGAACCCTCCCAGGAGTCCCTTATACTTACATCGATAGATGGGGGCTACATCCATCGCATGCAAGTAGGGGAGACCCAGGATTGGAGCGAAATTCTCATGTTAGGACCAGTGCGGATCGCTATAAGCAGATCAAAGATCGGCGCTTGGCATTCCCTCAGCTTAGTAAGAGCCGAGCGAAAGGCCAAGTGCAGATCCTTCAGATCGACGCACCAGAACAAGTCCACTCACTCCGCTGATCTTGAGAAGCTATCTTGATCGTGGGGAAGTGCGAGATAGGGATAGTCGGGTAAATAATAAGGCACTAGTAGGGGTCAGGGGACCGGCCGTGCACTAGATACCTAAGATAGATTAGAGTGGTGCCTAAGGCGACTAAGTGGCAGTACAAAGAAGTCGTAGGCAATACAAAAGAATTTCGCTAAGGAACTTCTGGTGGCAGTGCTCGCTACTTATATACTTTCTAGAAAGTCCGTCACCTGATCCGTTCATCCGCAGCACCGCCCCAACGCTTCGTCGGCACAGCCCCCAACGCTTCTTCGGCACAGCCACTAGCCAATCCAGTGGCTGTGCGGAACCCCGCAATTCCGTCGAGTTCCGTTCTGTCCTTCTAGATCCTTCTTCTCCATATGGTCCTTGTCGAGTGCTAATGATGACGCCATCTTCTGCCAATCCTGTGGCTGTACACCTCCGAGCTAACCCGTCTGCTATTCCTGTCCCCGGTGCTCTCGGAGTTCTCGAAGGTTCCGGGTGTAGCTCCATTCCGATGCCGAGCTGTCTGTATTCATCGGAGATCCACTTCTGTTCTGTTCCTGGATCCATCCAATGACGTGCCATTCCTGTTCCGATGGGGTTCCTTCGATCGTTGGATCTCGGGTACTGAGTCCGGGGTAGAGTGTGGGGTTCCGGTAGAATATTCCTCGGTCGTATCCATCGGGGATGATGATCTCATCGGTCTCGGTGTTCCTGCTGATCAAGAAGGTGGCGATCGCTCCGTCGATCCCTGTGCTCGAGAAGCATCCGCTAATGAGGATTGTTCCTTCTAGTGTGCCCCTCCAGCCGCTTACGATCTGTCCCATTGTCGTGTCCCTTATATGTCTGAGATATTCTGGGGCGTCGAGTGTTAGCGGCCATGTAACCTGTACCGCTGCCCTGTGGCATTCCTCGACATGTGGGGATCGACAGATCCATGCTGTGGCTGTTGCATTAGCGTAGTATGTTTCTTCGTTTCCTGACCAGACCACCCTTCGTTCTCGAATGCTGTGAGGTAGTGGTTGTAGAGTGCTTGATGTTGTGTCCTGTGTGGTGAGTATCCATAGTTGGTTCGAATTGTGATTGGTTCTGTTCGTTCGATTATTCCCATTGTTTCCTCCAGTATGTCTTGTGCACATTCCCAGGCTTGTCTCCATGCCCATTGGCAATTCCTGCAGGAAGGTACTGGTAGGTGGTCTGCCCTTCTTGACCCAAATGGGCAGTAGCGGAATCGTGTATGGTATCGTCGATCGGGTGCCAATCCTGCATCAGCCATGATATGTCCTAGAATGGCAATCAGTCTATTTCCTTCTAACAGTTTATGAGTTGATCTACGATAATGTCAAAGTGAGACCGGTCTGTTAAGCCTGCTGCTCGGTGTTTGATGTCGAACTGATTGAAGAACTGTACTGCTGTGTCCAGGCCACCCTCTCCTTGCTTAAGGTTGCGCCACTCCTTCAGAGCATTGACTCTTGCATTTGGGTCATCAAAGGACTTGTCGAGCTCCTCTATGAAGGCTGCAAAGTCCGAGAGGAGAGCGAGACCAGTGGCATTTGTATGGCAGTTCACATAGTTCTCAGCCCAGGTGGCTGCTGATCTGCCCTTCAGGTACGATAGGATGAACAGGATCTTGTCTTGTCCACAGTGAAGGTGGTCTGACTCCCTGGCAAGGTAAATGTACACCTTTCTGTGGAAGTTGTTAGGACCAGTGCGGATCACTATAAGCAGATCAAGGATCAGTGCTTGGCATTCCTCTTGGCTTGGTAAGGACTGAGCAAAAGGCCAAGTGCAGATCCCTCAGATCGATGCACCAGAACAAGTCCACTCACTCTACTGATCTTGAGAAGCTATCTTGATTATGAGAAAGTGCGAGATAAGGATAGTTGGGTAAACAATAAGGCACTAGTAGGGGTCAAGGGACCAGCCATGTAATAGATACCTAAGATAGATTAGAGTGGTGCCTAAGGTGACTAGGTGGCAGTACAAAGAAGTCATAGGCAATACAAAAGAATTTTGCTAAGGAACTTCTGGTAGCAGTGCTCGCTACTTATATACTTTCTAGAAAGTCCATCACCTGATCCTTCCTTCTGCAGCACCACCTCAACCGATTATCAGCACAGCCCCCAACGCTTCTTCGGCACAGCCACTGGCCAATCTGGTGGCTGTGTAGAACTCCGCAATTCTATTGTATTTCATCCCATCCTTCTAGATCCTTCTTCTCCACATGGTCCTTGTCGAGTGCTAATGATAAAGCCATCCCCTGCCAATCTTGTGGCTGTACACCTCCGAGCTAACCCATCTGCTATTCCTGTCCTCGGTGTTCTCGGAGTTCTCGAAGGTTTCGGGTGTAGCTCCATTCCAATACCGAGCTATCTATATTCATTGGAGATCCGCTTCTATTCTGTTCCTGGATCTATCCAATGACGTGCCTGTCGTGTTCCAATAGGGTTCCTTTGATCGGTGGATCTCGGTTACTGAGTCCGGGATAGGATACCGGGTTCCGGTAGTATATTCTCCGGTCGTATTCATTAGAGATGATGATCTCATCTGGTGCGGTGTCCCTGCCGATTAAGAAGGTGGCAATCGCTCTATCAATCCCTGTGCTCGAGAAGCATCTGCTTATGAGGATTGTTCCCTCTAGTGTGCCCCTCCAGCCACTTGCAATTTGCTCTATTGTTGTGTCCCATATATGCTTGAGATATTCTGGGGCATCGAGTATCAGTAGCTGTTAGGGTTTAGCCCGGAGTTCCACTGGATTCAGATCGTCTCCCAGTCTTCTAGTACAAGTGTATCCTCGAAGGGCTGTCTGCTGCTCCTAACACTGGGTTTGAAGCTGGAATTGAGAGGTGGTCCTATTGAAGACAACTGGCTATATCCCACGGTCCCCTTACTAGTTGTGATACTGTTGATTTACAAGGTCTCACTGGAGGTTCCCTAGTAAGAGCAGGTTGGTATTACCAAGAGGCGAGATAGTACAAGGTGCCTAAAGCTAGAGCAGGTTGCTAGAGAGAAAGCTAGAGTGCTAGAGCTGAAGGTTTGAAACTGCTCTAAGCTCAAGGTTTGAAATGATTGAAAGATGGGGATTGAAGTCTCTAACTACTGCCCTATTTATGCTCTTCCTGAATTATCAATATCTTTTCCATCTGCTCTCCTCATTGGCTACAAATGCCCCCAAGTCTCCTGCTAAGATCCTACTGAATTGTGGCTGCAGCGTAGTTGATGTCTTACTGTGCCTGCTGCAGTTTCGACTGTGCTTAGCTGCACATTAACTGTGCATTGCTGTGGCAGACTGTGTATTGACTGTGCACGACTGTGGTAGACTTTTCTGGGTTGCTCTGGATTGGTCTCCTTCAGAGCCACAGAAGCTTTGCATGTGGTCGCTTCCCTAATTGGGTGTCTAGTGACTGTGTCTGCCGATATAATTAGCTCCTTCTTGCTGCACCTATTGAGTGCTCCATGTGTGTCTTGCACTGCTCGCAGTTAATGGGGTAAGTAAGCATTTTTGAATCCTTTAGTCATCATTGCTTGGCTCTGGTTTGACTGATGCTCAACACGTTACTGTGCTTCTTCGATGTCTGGCTATGTGTGCCTGTGGTGGAATGACTGTTACGCCTGGTGCGTCCTGATGGTGTTCGTCCTGTGGTCCTTATGGCGTAAGTGTCACATCTGCAACTCTGTCTGAGTAGTCATGGATCCATTGTGGGGTCTGGGTTTTGCCTAGAGTAATGAGGAATAGGAATTCTTGCTTCTGATCCTCATGGATCATAGATCAGAGTTGTAGTTTGCCATAGTAGTGTACTTGCTTCGCATGTCCCCAGATGATGTTGACTATTGTTCCATATAGGAGTTTACCTATCAGCTCCATTGCTGTTGGGCATGCTGCTCGGACGAATACTTCTGCTGCTTCACATTTGCTTTGTGGTAGGCTGTCGTAGATGCCTTGTATCTGCCAGCACTGTGGTTGTATCTCTGGTGGTGAGCGTAGCACATTTGTAACATATTGATTAGTTCGTTGCCATAGAGGATTAGTGAGGTTTATATGGTGTCGAATTGTCAGGTCGACGTCTAAGCTCCTGGTTGCCTGAACTTGAATTATTGTGCAGAACTCCTTGAGTAGTGTCCTGGCTGTGAAGCATTTCATGCAATGCTGTGGCCCTCCTGTTCGTCTGCTGTATTTCTGGCTTGTATCAATTCTTGTGAATGGTGTAGACATGTTATGTCCTTGTGCTTATATAAGCTGTAGCACTTAGGAATGTGGCTCAAAAGATTTGCACTAATTGGCGGCTCATGTAAGATCGGCAAGATCAACGAGATTGACATTTTCGAACAGATCCTATCACTGCCCAGCTGGTGTGGAAGCTGTTCCAGGCAGTGACTCGCCTCTCCATGTATCCTTCGAACAGCCACACTACTTCCCTTACCAATTTTAGGAGTGACCTCATCGCTTGGAGTTGCTCCACGATATCCACGTCTCTCTGATCGGCTTGTGCCACCATGTTCGTGCCATCCTCGAGCATTTGTCACATATACCCGATGTCGTGCTTGTAACGGCCCACCTCTCGAGACAGCTGATGTGCAGTTTGTTCAAGTACTGCTCCGACTCCAGAAATCCTGAGATATAGCTGTTCTAGAGAGGTATGTTCGTGGGGTACCAGGCGGCCAGTAATCCTTCCAATACAGTATCCGACTTGGAAGATAGCTCCGAGGGACATTGATACTGTGTGTTGATGAAGACAGGTGGACCAGGTGGCAGCTAAACATATAATAAATCGAAACAGAAGAACGATTGGAGACCAGCCGAAGATGACGATGATAATGATGATGCTCGCGATGAGAGAGAGGAGGTAGAGAAAAAGGGCCTCCCTAAGTGCCATTTCTTGCACAATTCTCAAATGCATTTGTCTTCAGCTCTTTGGACGTAGACGAGAATGTTGTGAAGGAGTGTGCAGTGTTCTTGTAGGGTGTAGGTGTACTCCCCATACTCGTTTAAATAGTGCAGGAAGTCTTCGAGGGTAGTTGGCATGTCGGCTGTCCAAATCCTCCAGTTCAGGTGATCTCCTTTTACCAGGGCGTTCCAGGCCTGTTCTAACCGGCGTGGCAGTTGAGCCACTTCTTCCGCAGCAGTCTTATAGTACTCCACCGTGGACATCCAAGGTAACCAGTAGGGTTCCCACAAGCTAGGAGATTGCTTACCGATATAGAACTTGATTAGCTTCTGTGTTTTGCAAAGAAGTCATTCGAATCGGGAGAAGGTTCAGTTATAGGCAGACCAAACCTGATATGTGCGTGCTACTAGGGGTATAAACACTGTACTGCCATTAGCAAAATCACATGCGCTTAATAAAACCCTCCCAGGAGTCCCTTATACTTACATCGATAGATGGGGGCTACATTCATCACATGCAAGTAGAGGAGACTGTTAGGCCGAGTTCAGTAGACTGCCACTAAGATGAGCTGAATCGACACTAGAGTCCAATACACACCTTGTACAGGGTGGTGGTAAGTAGATTATATTAAATGAGTGAACAGTTAGTAGCTACCTTGTACAGAGTGGTGGTAAGTAGAAAAGCGAGACGGGGGATTTCTACTCTACCGACCAACTACTTAAGCGCTTTGAGCACGAGAAAGGTAGACTAACCAAATAAAAGATAAACAAATAATGACGAAGGTAAACATGGTGCACAGACCATGATGAATAAGCAAACGGACGAATAAGGAGAGAAAGGGAAAAGGGGGTTTAGGGAGTCCGTGGGTTCGAGTCCGTGAGCGGCCATGACTAAAAGAAAGGAAAGAAAGAAAAAAGAAAATGAAAGGGAAAAACCTCCTAACAGAGACCCAGGATTGGAGCAAAATTCTCATGTTAGGACCAGTGTAGATCGCTATAAGCAGATCAAGGATCGGCACTTGGCATTCCTCTTGGCTTGGTAAGGACTGAGCGAAAGACCAAGTGCAGATCCCTCAGATCGATGCACCAGAACAAGTCTACTCACTCTACTGATCTTGAGAAGCTATCTTGATTATGAGGAAGTGCGAGATAAGGATAGTCGGGTAAACAATAAGGCACTAGTAGGGGTCAAGGGACCAGCCATGCAATAGATACCTAAGATAGATTAGAGTGGTGCCTAAGGTGACTAGGTGGCAGTACAAAGAAGTCATAGGCAATACAAAAGAATTTTGCTAAGGAACTTCTGGTAGCAGTGCTCGCTACTTATATACTTTCTAGAAAGTCCATCACCTGATCCTTCCTTCTGCAGCACCACCTCAACCGATTATCAGCACAGCCCCCAACGCTTCTTCGGCACAGCCACTGGCCAATCTGGTGGCTGTGTAGAACTCCGCAATTCTATTGTATTCCATCCCGTCCTTCTAGATCCTTCTTCTCCACATGGTCCTTGTCGAGTGCTAATGATAAAGCCATCCCCTGCCAATCTTGTGGCTGTACACCTTCGAGCTAACCCATCTGCTATTTCTGTCCTCGGTGTTCTCGGAGTTCTCGAAGGTTTCGGGTGTAGCTCCATTCCAATACCGAGCTATCTGTATTCATTGGAGATCTGCTTCTGTTCTATTTCTGAATCTATCCAATAATGTGCCTATCATGTTCCAATGGGGTTCCTTTGATCGGTGGATCTCGATTACTGAGTCCGGAGTAGGATACCGGGTTCCGGTAGTATATTCTCCGGTTGTATCCATCGGGGATGATGATCTCATCTAGTGTGGTGTCCCTATCGATCAAGAAGGTAGCAATTGCTCCATCGATCCCTGTGCTCGAGAAGCATCTGCTTATGAGGATTGTTCTCTCTAGTGTGCCCCTCCAGCTGCTTGCAATCTGTCCTATTGTTGTGTCCCTTACAGGCCTGAGATATTCTGAGGCATCGAGTGTCAGCGGCCATGTAACCTGTACTGCTGCCCTATGGCATTCTTCAATGTGTGGGGATCGACAGATCCACGCTGTGGCTGTTGCATTAGCATAGTATGTTTCTTCGTTTCCGGACCAGACCACTACTTCATTCTTGAAGGCTGTGAGGTAGTGGTTGTAGAGTACTTGATGCTGTATCCTGAGTGGGGAGTATCCGTAGTTAGTTCGAATTGTGATTGGTTCTGTTCACTCAATTATTCCTATTGTTTCCTCCAGTATATCTTGTACGCATTCCCAGGCTTGCCTCCATGCCCATTGGCAATTCCTGCAGGAAGGTACTGGTAGGTGGTCTGCTCTTCTTGACCTAAAGGGGCAGTAGCAGAATCGTGTATGGTATCGTCGATTGGGTGCCAATCCTGCATCGGCCATGATCTGTCCTAGAATGGCAATTAGTCTATTTTCTTCTAACAGAAGTCCTTGTAATCCCTGCCTCTTATGTACTCACAAGGCTTGTTGGTCCCTGTCTTGTAACTCAAAGTAGTAGTTGGTGCTGGTGGGGGTGGAGGGGGAGGTGGCATGTTCTGCACTACTTGCGCCATAGTGACAGCAATCAGCTGGGTCAGCTGGTTCAGCTGCTCCTAAGAGAATACTGTAAGGGTGCAAGTGCTTCTATGAGTGCCGGCAATCTGGCTATCTAGGGTGCCAGGTGTCTGTCCCAAGGGAGGTAACTAAGGGGTGTCTCAAGAAAGCAGAAGGAGGGTGCCAGTCACCCATAAGGATAGCTAGGGGAGGGGCCTAAAGGGCACAGAACAAGAAAGGAGCAAAACTGCTCAAAACCCAGTGGTCCCGAAGGTCGGTCCAATCGGGGCATGCCATGGGGTGGCCTCTGGGTTGGGCCCATAGTGTATAGGGACCACCAGAGACTGCTGGGTCCGGTTGTACTGGGGGAAGGTTGGGCGGTGTGTCGATGTAGTCAGTGAAGGTGTGTGCAGTTGTAGTAGGTCGTCAAAGGGCTATGTTGGACTGGGACTGCCGAGACCATGCCAGACGGTGGACAGAGGTCCCAATTGTCGGGCCCTGTGGTCAGGATTGGTTTGGGATGCAATACAGGTTGGGGGGAGAGTCGGCGAGACAGCCAAGCTGTAGAATATGTAAATGTCGGGACATGAAAGGAAATGCAACACAGGACTGTCCAGTGGTCCGGTAGGTATCTAGATGATGGCAGAGTGGGACAGAGTGTATAGGGGCTGCAGGTCCGACAGGTAGGGGCCCCAGGGCCCGACGTGGCACCCTAGGGCAGGATTGCATTGTATAGCTTCAGCCTGTAGGTAGCAGACGAGATAGAGGTCAAAACTGGTCTATCGAGGGAGAGTGGATGTCAGAGGGGTGGTCCAATGGCTTCCTCTGTTGTCCTAACATCCTCTGTCGTTCCCTCTCATCTAACTAGATACATGAGGTCCCTATATACTGTGGCTAAGGACCTAAGAGAAATAAAACATCTGAAATACCATCAGGTGCAAGCCTGAGGCCAAGGGAGCGCTGGCCGACTTCTAGTGCTGCTGTGGAGTGGCCACTGTCCAATCGGGACCAGGATTGGGATGTCGGACCTCTTAGGGCCCGACGTGACTGGCTGGTCCGCTTTGCCAGCCCTCATGTCCCACCTTGGCATGCTTCAATCGGGATCATCCGGAAATGTATGTTTTTTGCCGATTCGCTTGAAGGGACTTGTGCAGGCTGCAGTCCGACTTGGCAGCAGTCTGTTGGGTCCGACTGGGCTTGGTTGATGGTAGAGTGGTCGGGCTGTGTCGGGCTTGGAAGGGATCGGGCTTCGGGACTCAGATCAGGCTTTAAGACTTGGATATATCGGGATCCTATTGTATCGCTTGTCAGGACTCGTGTGAGCTGTAGTCTGACATGGTGGCAGTCCTGATGGGTCCGGCAGGATGTAGTTGGTGCTAGGGTAGTCGGGCTGTGTCGGGCTCTATAGGGATTGGGCTCTGGGACATGTGGGAGTTAGAATGTGTATAAGTCGACATGTGTAGAGGTCAGGATGTGTAAGGGTCGGAACCAGTATTCTGAGAGCATCAGCCATGTGAGAGGCCGATACCTGGGTGGTATGCACTCCACCTAGTCAAGAGTCCGACGTCCTGGGGTGCTCGAGTGGTAGGCTATCGAGGATTGGGATTGTACATGTTGTGTAGGGCCGGTTCGACTGTGTGGGACATTGTAGGTCAGGACCGTGGTGCTGCACTCTACAGAGTAGTGCAGAGCACTACAACACCCCTGGCTGTTGTGCTATCTCATTGTCTCAGTCAATGGAGGGGAAAGAGTGTTGGCTAGGGGTGACTGGGGAAGAGGGTTGGGGGTCTCCTAGTAGGTTGTCGAGATTCTATAACCTGTCTATCCATGCAGTGGTGGGATCGGAATTAGGTCCTGGTGCTGCCGTGGTAGGCACTCCTCATCAAAGGTTATGGCTATCTTGAAGATCCAGACAGCAATGACAAAGGAGATACATTGAGAGCAGACAAAGGAGGGGTAACGTCTAGACCAGATGACATGGTGATTCCACCAAAGAGTTAGGCTGAGCGCCAGAGTGGTGTGTTGTATCGGGTCTGTTCAGGCAACACAGCTCCACCAATTGGGTGAAACTAGGCTGGGTTAAGAGTTGTCAGCTAACTCAGGGTGACTCGAAGTTTTACAAGTTGTCGCCCTTTGAGGAGAGAGACTCTAGGCTAGATGCAAAGGAGTTGCAAATAGTGTCGATGGTCTGTCTACAGGGCCTAAGGGAGGTCTGACTATTATGTTATGCAAATTGTTGGGGGGAACTCGACGATGAGGGCCAACACCTAGTCAAAGGGCAGGAGGGTGCTTATACTCAAGTGGGGGACTTGGGATACCTGCTTGCACTAAGAGACAGTGGTAGTAAGTAGATATATTAGCAAACTAGCAAATAGTGAGTAGCTACCTAAGAGACAGTGGTGGTAAGTAGAATAGTCAGACAGGGGACAAAGGGGGTCAGACTATCTACTTATATATACGTTGCTTGTGTGAGCAAACTGCTTGCAAAGGGAGAGTCATATGATATATAAAGGGCAAAGTAGTAAATGGTCTGGGCAAAGTGATAGAACCTTTTAGAAGGATGAGTAATCAATGTGACTTTGCGCAGAATTAAAAGGGAGGATTAGTAAGGCAAATTAGATAAAGGGAAGATTTGTCATAAGGTAGCAAAATAGACTGTAAAGAGAATAAAAATGAAAAGGTCCTTACACTGAGAATTTGATCTCTGTGCCATGCCTACTACTACTTATGTAGTAGTTACTTACAGTCTTTTTCAAAAGTTCTGCGACATGTGCCAATTTGCCATTTTTAGCCCCTCTAATACCTCAAAATACAAAATAAATCATATCTCACTCAATTCTTGACCATTGTAGTGACTGGCTAGGTCCTGCCTGAAAGGTGCAATCTGGATAAGGTCTGGAGTCTGTCCCAAGGAGGATACCAAGAGGTGTCTCAGAAATATAGGAGAGGCGATAGACAATTGGCCTATAAATAATAAGGAAGGTCTGACTACCACTCTACAGAGGGGGTGACGCAGGACTGGGCAACAAAGGAAGGAAGGGGCATCTCAGAAACAGGCAGCAGACCCTCTAATACTGTTGGCGGGATGTATGTAGGGCAGTCCAACCGATGGTCGGGAACTTTAGGGCTGGCATGTAGTCAGTCGACGCCCGACCAAGGAGGTATCGGTGATGCATTGGATGGACTAGTTCGGGCTGATGTCTCTTATACAGTGGGCAGACAGAAGGTTTTAGAGAGAAACTAGCTGGATTGTGCAAAGAGGGGCCGTCAGACTTTGGTCCTCTTCTACTCTATCCTACTATATACAGGCCTCCTATATATATATAGTAGACTATACTACTGTGAGACTGAGTCTGAAGAGAGTGGGCTGAAAACTAAGGAGGTCACTGTAGTGACTGGCTAGGTCCTGCCTAAAAGGTATAATCTGGATAAGGTCCAGAGTCCATCCCAAGGAGGATACCAAGAGGTGTCTCAGAAAGGTAGGAGAGGTGATAGATGATCAGCCTATGAATAATAAGGAAGGTTCAACTACCACTCTGTTACGATGTGGTCATTGCGCTTTCCTTTTTTTGTTTCTTTCCCTTTCCCCTTTCTCTAACAAACAATCATTTTCCTTTATATTAAACATTCTCTTAACATTCAACATTCCTTTATCATTATGTCATATAGGCTCAGTTAATCACAACCCATGATGTCATTTACCATAAACCTTATTATTTATTATAACGTCATTTGATTCTAGACCATAATGTCAACCCTTAGTAATATTATCTCAGGTGGCACCACTTTGCCTTCATCGTCACCTGACTTTCCTTGTAAAGTAAGACTTACCACAGTCGTCGTGTATATAAGGTCAAGGGCAGAGAGCTGGGATTCTCCACTCTCTTGTTCTCGTACTATTACGACCTTGCAGGTAAAGTCCCCTCCCCTCTGTACTAGTATAAGTAGTTGCTAATATGATCTCGTACTATCACGACCTCGCAGACTTAGTGTCTCTTGCCTGTGCCGTGGTAGCTCAACCTCTTGCATCATAGTCATCTCTGGCCTCTCACCAACGTCTCTTACTTCTCAGATTGTAACACACTCTGCAGAGGAGATGCTGTAGGACTGGACAACAAAGGAAGGAAGGGGCACCTCAGAAACAGGTGGCAGACCCTCTAGTACCGGCAGTAGGACCTGTGTGGAGTGGTCCAATGGACGGTCAGAAACTTTAGAGCCGGTGCGTACTTGGTCGACAGCAGACCGAAGGGGTACTGATGATGTGTCGGATAGGCTTGATCGGACTGATGATTCTTAGGCAGTGGGCAGACCGAAGGACTTTAGAGGAATACTAGCTGGATTGTGCAAAGAGGGGGTATCGGACTCCAGTCCTCTTCTGCTACTCTGTCCTACTATGTACAGGCCTTCTATATATAGCAGGCTATACTACTGCGGGACTAAGTCTGAAGGGAGCAGGCTGAGAACTATGAAAGTTACACAAGATCGGGATTGGGCTATACTACTGTACCCGAGAGCCCACTTGCATGTGCTATACCTGACACGGCAGGGTGAACTATATATGATAAATGTAAAACTGAAACCTATCCCGATGGCAATGTTTCATTAGAACTCCTGAGCTGGGTGCCCAACAGATAGTCCGACACGTACCAGGATGTCATACAACCTGAGTAAATGTGAAATGTACTTAGCGGGCTGGTTTAACAGTAGTCCTAAAGTGTCTTGCTAACCGAGTGGGACATGTGTGTGATGCTCTGGGTACCATGGTCTTGGCGGGCAATGATGTGCGATGGATCTGGACAATAGATATGATCAGGCTGTTAGAGCTCGATCACTAGGACTAAATTGGGTAACTGCTAGACTGATTGGGCTGTTGGAGCCTGATTAACGATTCTGAGTTGGAGAGTGATTGGACAGACATTCTGTAGGTTGAGCCACATAACGTAGTATGGTGCACTACAATAGTAAGTCTGCTGATACCAGGTCATAATCATTACTGTACCATCTTCAGAGTGAACCCCACCCATCTTAAGGATCTCCACACTGTAGTATCTGAAACCTTCTTGCTGACTTGCCTTTCCAACTCTTCTCTCACTTCATTCAAGTACTGATCCTTATGATGCTCAATTGAGCTCAGGAGAACCTGCAGTGTAGTTAGCCAAAGCAAGTCTTTTCCATTCTAATTTGAACTTACCTATGTGTCTGTATAGTCCAGTGCCCTTGGTCTCCCAGTTCTTGTGCCCTCCTCTTAAAAATGTCTTGTGTGCTTGTATTGGGTAACCACCCGATAGATAGTCACTCAATGGACACCTATCATATGAGCCAGATCATGTATAGTAGCGAGTTGTGATTGATACAGCCTAAATATGATGCATCCCACATCTTCTGAGAATGCTTTGTCTTGAACTATTGCAGAATGATATAAAAGGAGTAAGAAGGAGTGTATTAACTGTAAGCACTGCTCTAGTGTGTTAGCTACTGCTCACATGCACCCAGGCATTAGTAGTATGCATAGAGAGGTTTGAGCATAGTAGTTGAAGCATAGAATGGATAAATGGAAAACTTGTGCTGGTAACAGCTATAGAGTATCTGATAATCATGTAGAAAGGACCATAATTTTAGCAGCCTATCTATCTGCACTGCAGAGAAAGTTATGAGATGAGGAGGGTGGAACAGCATGAAGTAGAATGTAAACCTCTCTAGTATACAACCAATACTGTACAGATCTGCTTTAAACTTATAGGGAATACTGCTATACTATTGTTGTTAGGACCAGTGTAGATCGCTATAAGCAGATCAGGGATTGGTGCTTAGCATTCCCCTTAGCTTGGTAAGGACCAAGCAAAAGGCCAAGTGCAGATCCCCCAGATCGACACACCAGAACAAGTCCACTCACTCCACTGATCTTGAGAAGCTATCTTGATGGTAAGGACGTGCAAGATAGGGATAGTTGGGTAAACAATAAGGCACTAGCAGGGGTCAAGAGACCAGCTGTGCACTAGCTACCTAAGATAGATTAGAGTGGTGCCTAAGGCAACTAAGTAGCAGTACAAAAAAGTTATAGACAATACAAAAGAATTTTGCTAAGGAACTTCTGGTAGCAATGCTTGCTACTTATATACTTTCTAAATAGTCCATCACCTGATCCTTCCTTCTGCAGCACAGCCCCAACCGATCATCAGCACAGCCCCAACACTTCTTCAGCATAGCCACTAGCCAATCCGGTGGCCATGCAGAACTCCGCAATTCCGCCATGTTCCGTTCCGTTCTTCTAGATTCTTCTTCTCCATATAGTCCTTGTCGAGTGCTAATGATGATGCCATCCCTTGCCAATCATGTGGCTGTACACCTCCAAGCTAACCCATCTGCTATTCCTATCCCCAGTGTTCTCAGAGTTCTCAAAGGTTTTGGGTGTAGCTCTATTCCGATACTGAGCTATCTGTATTCATCAGAGATCCGCTTCTATTCTGTTCCTGGATCCATCCAATATTGTGCCTTTCCTGTTCTGATGGGGTTCCTTCGATCGGTAGATCTCGGCTACTAAGTCTGGAGTAGGATATAGGGTTCTGGTAGAATATTCCCCAATTGTATCCATCGAGAATGATGATCTCATCAGTCTCGGTGTCCCTGTCGATCAAGAAGGTGGCAATCGCTCCATTGATCCCTGTGCTCGAGAAGCATCTGCTTATGAGGATTGTTCTCTCTAGTGTGCCCCTCCAGCTGCTTGCAATCTGTCCTATTGTTGTGTCCCTTACAGGCCTGAGATATTCTGAGGCATCGAGTGTCAGCAGCCATGTAACCTGTACTGCTGCCCTATGGCATTCTTCAATGTGTGGGGATCGACAGATCCACGCTGTGGCTGTTGCATTAGCATAGTATGTTTCTTCGTTTCCGGACCAGACCACTACTTCATTCTTGAAGGCTGTGAGGTAGTGGTTGTAGAGTACTTGATGCTGTATCCTGAGTGGGGAGTATCCGTAGTTAGTTCGAATTGTGATTGGTTCTGTTCACTCAATTATTCCTATTGTTTCCTCCAGTATATCTTGTACGCATTCCCAGGCTTGCCTCCATGCCCATTGGCAATTCCTGCAGGAAGGTACTGGTAGGTTGTCTGCCCTTCTTGACCCAAAGGGGCAGTAGCAGAATCATGTATGGTACCATCGATCGGGTGCCAATCTTGCATTGGCTATGATCTGTTCTAGAATGGCAATCAGTCTATTTCCTTCTAACAATTGTACTTAATTTACAAGTAGAGAAAAAAAATTTAGGGGCAGATGTAAAGGAGTAATAAATTTTGAACCTCAGTGAAAATGTGAGAGGGAACAGACTAGTGGCAGTTGTCTAGCCTCTTGCCTCTTGCACTCTTTATGTATCACTTCAATTTTCACATATTCATATCCCTTGTAACCGTAGCCAATTTTAGAGTGCTTAATCAATAGTTATTGTGCCATATCCATAGAGAAAATGTCAATTCATTCCTATTTTTGATGTTTTGGCTCAGACGTGGCTTATTTCATATGAAATGCACGTGTCACAGGACTTTTGAAAAAGACTGTACTTCTGAAAACGGCTGTAGGGGTTGCTGAGAATGCTGAAAATGGCAAAAGTCACGTGTCCAAATTTTTATGAATTTTCCTGTAATCTCGCTCATCAATCTACCAATAGGTTTGGATACAGCGTACCTATAACGCAGCTTCTTACAGTCCCACCCTACATCTTCGCAAGTAATACGTGCTTCAATGTTTCTTCTGGGTCTGGGAGGCTTGCTGAATGTGTTTTCATTGGATCAGCTATCACGCTTCTTATATTTGGGCAGATCTCGGACCGGATTCGGAAACGTTCTCCCTTCATTCTGCTAGAATTGATGATGCTTATCGTTGGTTTTGGCATCAATATCCGCTGCACCTCCAGGCGTCAAGTATTTTGGTACATTTTTCTGCGTGGCGGGATCATACGCTTCGTTCCCTGGAGTCGTTGCTTGGTACGCCACATTTTTAAAGCGAGCTTTGGGTCCGGTTGTAACGAATCCTTCATCACGCCCAGGCTTGGCAACAACCTCGCAGGTCAGTATAAGCGCGGAGTCGGTATGGCGCTGCACATAGGTATTGGGAACTTTTCTGGTGCAATAGGTGCGCAAATTGAATTGTCATGCAACTTCATCCTGACTGACCACCGACCGAACGGCGTAGCATCTAACATTTACCGAACGACAGATGCTCCAAGATATTCTTGGTCGTAAGTCAACTTATTTGCTGTATACGTTCACTCTAAAGTGGGACTGCTTGACTGCTTCAGACGGTCTTGTTCTCATGTTCATTGGTCTTGGCTTCATTTGCGTGCCCTTGCTGATTCTTATCTACTGTACTTGCGGATAAATGAGCAACGCCGGGCTGAAATGGAAAAGACAGGAGGAAGGATTGATCTTTCTGTTGAAGAGTTGCACGAGCTTGGCGATCGCGCGCCCGATTTCAAGTATACCATATAACTGCTGAAGGTCTCGGATGGTTTCTGTCCAGACCGGAATACTGTTCCCTCACCATTGCCTTCACGTTGAGGGTGATGATTGTCTACCGAGAACGAAAGCGGCAGTATTGAATGCTGCCCAGGGTACGAATTCTGTCCAAATGAAATAAATTAGCCAAGATTGTGACGGGTACGGGTGAAGAGAGGAGGCTAACGAGGTGTCATGTGCCCAGAAAAGGCAAACTCGACATCTACACGATAGAGCTCAGATTCGTCAAAGCGGAAGAGAGGATGGGGGCGAGCGCACAAGTTAAGCCACGTTCCGTATGTTCACTTCCGAAGACCCCGAAGTCTTGCACGGTAAACGACTCGGGCTCTATCGGAGTCTGGAAACCTTGTGCTCCATTCCATGTCATATTTCTAAGTGGAGAATTAAGAACATACGGGAACGGCGATAATAGGAAGGCACGAACTGAATTGCGATACGAGTGCCCTCAGCAATTAGAATGAAATCCTGTCATTTATATGGCAATCATTCTGTGAATTTGAGTTCTCCATGGTCGGTAAAAATATTCGCCGTACTGCTAGGCCATGAACGATAACAGTGCGCTCTGACTTTTCAATCACATTTGGCAAGACACTCAATGTGGAAGGGGTTGACTGGTCGTTAATCGGGCGACCCGTCGTGGAGTTAACATAAACATTTATGTTTGAGCAGGAGCGCCAGACGATATGTGGGGCGTGGATAGCATCCTGCACCTATTACGAATTGGTCAGTTCCGATCGTCAAGCTGGAAGAATTTTGATTACATCGGTCCTGTATAAATGGTCGGAATCAGATATTTTCGAATTTGCCCGTATCACGAGACTCGCCTGTTGAAATAAATAAATTCTTGTGTGGCCCGCGGGAAGCCGAGTACACTCCCTAAAATGCCGTTCGCATAAACCACGTGGACGGAGGAGAGCGTACTTACACAGGTTTGGCCAGGTGTCCGATACACGATAGACATCGAAAGCGGGGTTCAATCTATTCTAGTTGTAAGTAGCGGGAAGATGGTTCGGAGCGAATGTAACGATTTACAATTGTATTGCCCTCTGAATCGGAGCGTGAATACGACAAGATGGCGCTGCGGAAAAGCCTCCCTCCGTCCCGTTAGGTAGCGGGAGCTGTCCACCGGGTGGGTACATGACAAACTGGTCGAGGTAGTCGGTATAGCCACAGCTATCGGATATATTTTGCAGACTCGCTAAGAAGGATGAATTGAACGGGAAGAGGTCCGGATGTGACTGTTTAGATCACGGCTTAGATTGAGGGGGGGGTCCAGAGAGCGGAAGACAAACCTGGACAAACCGGAGAGCTGGAACCTCCTGTTGCAATACACCGTAAGTAAGTGTCGGGTCTGCGATCCAGATACCCTTTAAGTTCAAATCGAGGCCTGGATGCTCATAGATCCAGTTCGCAATGTATGGGACGTCTTGTGGTTTTCAATCTCGATGAGCAGGCCTCGTCATTTCAGAAAGCAAGAACTTACAGAAACCAGCATACTAGGCCATGTATTAATATATCACAGCCATGGCACAGGGACGCAACCATACTTACGCTCTCGCCCGATACGAAGAAGTTCTTGCCTTTCAGCTCACTGAAGACCCTCAAAAATTGTTCGAGGAAACCCATGACTTGCTCGGCGAGCTGATCATCATTTTCAATGCTTGGAGTACCTTGGCTGAAGCCAGTCTGGGTGAGTCTATCAGTGTCTGTTACGCGGTAAAGGGCATAGATAGATGAAAGCTTACTCCAACCGGTTGTTCCACCCAAAGTACGTGCGAAAGGTTCGTCCAGGACCACTTGTTTCTGGAAGTGACTTTTAGCTCGGCTGGTAGCATCATCATGAAGCAGAGGCAAAACTTACGGTGTGGGCTCCGCTTGTCCCCAAGACCATGCTGTATGCCACGGCCATCAGTAATATGCTTAAAAAAGTACCGAGACCTACATATAGGGCCGTTCTCTTGCAGGAAGCCCTCTAGAGACGAGCATCCAGGACCACCTAATTCAAATGCATGCAGCATGGTAGCAAACTACGGCGAAGTCCTACGTACCATTTGTCCAAAATAGTAGGTCATCGCCGTTAGACCTGTCCCCAAAAGGAAGTGGATTAAGGTAAGGGGGGGATAGTCAAGTCGTAAAAAAAATAGGTTATCACCTATTATTCGTTGGCCAGAACCTATTGCGATTCACAAGGTAAGGCGTTTGCCAACACCGGGAAAACAAGTAAGTCCCACACGGACCAGAAGAAGAGCTTGCGCGTTTCGTCTGGAGCGCTGCTAATTGGCATCAATCCCGCCCAAGATGGTCCCGCATCAAAATTCACTGCAAGCAACGTATGCCGTCAATTCTCGCAGGATAGGCTGTAGTTTTAGATGTGATTCACCATCTGGAATGCTCGATCCGTCGACGAAGAACTGCTGCGCAGCAGGATTGGAAAACGTTATGGTCGGTTCTTCTGCTCTCTTTTTCGAACCTTCTGAGAATGTGGGCGGAGCGAGAAACTCGCGGAGGCGTTGTAAACCCTCACGCTGGATTGCCATTGTTTCGTCGATGCCAGTGAGAGAACTGGCACCTGCTTGGCCTGTAACATGCCGAACGAGACAAGCGGCTACCAGAGCGGAGCGAAACGTGGCGTTCGAAAGCTTCATGATCAACGACTGGTCAGGGCCTACTAGTGCGACTTCGCGTCATGCATACGTTTATATACAAGAAGTGTTAATGGAAATCTCCTTTTACGCCGTACGGCTCGAGATGAAGCGTTGCTTGTTACTACCTGATATCAGCGCTGAAGAATAACGGCATCCTGCATTGTGCGCATGTGACAGTTGGGGAAGGATCCAGTATCCACACACCACGAGATCCGAGAAGTGGAAGAGTACGGATTCTCAGGGAGACAGCATGATCGTTAGTCCTATTTTCGTGTTTCTCGGTTCAAATGCGAGAGGGCGTTTTCGCAGATGGGATGATCTCGGCTGAGACAAAGAATCCGGCGTGCCAGACATTCGTTGAGCTGTAGCAGACTTCTTATCAAGAATGGACGCCAGAGGTGTGTCGTCATTTCACCACTCTGGCAGCAAGAGTGTAAGACTTACCACCTTATCCAGTCGTGGATTGTTATCAAGGCCATTGTCCAAAGAATTATTTGCAATATTGCCCATAGATAAGTCCAGAATCCGCATGGTATCAACGGGAGAATCGCGGCGCAAGCGCGCTCTCAGTCTTCTCGAATATCGTGACCTGAACAATTTATCCATTCTTTCACACATAGGTTATTTCAGTCACAGAAAGGTGGATCCACAACTCGGTAGTGACGATTCCGTCCTTCCTGCTCCGGGCCGCACTACAACACGCCCCCGCAACTCCGCTTCCGCTCTGCCTCCCGGGGCGGACTCCTGCCCTTACACGGAATGCAATTGTTCTCCGTTGACAATTTGCGAGAATATCACATATGCTGCCTCGGGCTGAAACGCGGGCTGTTGCATACAATTGTCAGTTATCGACTAGGAAGCCTTGGACGACAAAGATGCACCACTTCGTGACCCGCCTGGAAGACGCGACTATGGAACGACAAAAAATTTAGTAGTTGACATGAGCGAGAAAGCGGTAAAGGCACATCACGCGAAAGAGAAGTTTCCGACGTTCTGTACTGCTGCAACAGCTTGCCCGTTAATGGTCATGTTCGTAAAAGGAGTCGTTACTAGCTCGTCATGCCCGAACCAATCCATTGCAAGAACCGACGCGTGTCCTCCAAGCCAATTACAGCTAATATTAATGGTTAAAAAATGAGGTATGGAGGTATCTTTGCATCACTAACTTGATATCCGAATCGCCAGCCTATGTATCCGCACTTCAGAAGGTGCACACTACACAGAAAGACAATACACACCCAGATGAGCATCTTCATCCCTGAATCAGCAAGGGAGCCTAGTTCAGGTAGCAGGGTTCTGGCGTCCTACAAAGACGGGTTCAGCTTACAACCGAACTCGAGGATACCATTAAACTCACATCACCCGTTCGGTCAAACAGCTCGAATGGAGGGTCTGCACACTCTTCATAAGTGCTCTCCGCGCCGATTTGCTGTTTAACAGTCTCATTCGCGAGAAGCTCAAGGTAGAACTCGGGTGGGAAGAGTGCGGAGCTGTTCTGGCGAAGATCGTCTGAATCGCGGTCACCAACAGCAGGAACAAAGACATTCTCAACCTGTTTAATAGTGTCAATCAAGAAAGAATATTTCATGGTGATGTCCCTTCAACGTCGCGCTACTTACACAGAAACGATCCGCCCGTCTACAAACTTGATTACTGTGAGTGAAGTTTCCTAGACCGCGCTGGCCTGCTTCATCCTCGGCTTGGGCCTGGTAGCATGAGAGTTCTTGGTCTCGGCAACCACCTGGCTCAAAATATGAGCGATTGAGCCGAGCGAGAACGTCAGGAGATTGGAGAGGCCCATATCCTGGCGCGTTTGTAGCGAAATCGACATAGGCTTGATTCTGCAGGAGCGGGTCGTACCAACCACTGTCCATATGATGGATAAGAACAGAAAGCTATTCGGCAAAGAAAAACGTACTTGTTGACGAGTAGCGCGCTGACAACAATCGGGACACCTTCAATTGCCTCATTTTCAATGAGCTCATTCTGCTGATTGAAATAGGTGACGAAGGCGGGACCGTAATGTCCACCGTAGCTTTCAGTAGCAAAGAAGAACCTAGGCAATGAAAATGAACAAGAGGCCTTCAACAATGCAAGCTCGAGTGGTGACCGACTCTCTACTGCGGAACTTGCTAAACTCTCCACTCTCGAAGAGGACCTGAAATGCGGTCCAGACGAAAGGTGCTGCTGACTTTGTACTGTTGACAGTGTCTGTGCCGAAAGAGAAACCAGTACCAATGGGCTGGTCGATGTAGATCACTGCAGACAGCATCAGACTCAGGAATGAAGGAGTAACGGAGGGACACGGACTGTTGCTGATGTTGTTCCAGCTGATGAGAAAGAAGTACATAACATCAGTCGTCGAAGCGCGAAAAAAAATGGCAGTACACGAACCTGAATGGGTTTAGAACCGTCGTCTGACCATCCTCAAGGACAGTACATGGCCCATTCTCTACAGTGAGGCACGTTAACTTGCGGGCCCTACCTGTTGATGAACAGAGAGGATGACCTTGGAAGAGCCCGATCATGGATGAGCAACCTGGTCCGCCGTTCAACCTGAAACGCGAGACTGAGGACACGTTGCGCAAACCTGAGTTTCTACTCATACCAGAGCGTGAAAGGCGCTGCCTCTGAGTTATGCCTTGCCTCGAAGAACCAAAACCACTAAAAGAGCGTGGGTTGGAACGAAGTGGAAACAGAGTGCAACTCGATAAACCGACCATAGACATGTTCGGGCCAATATCGATGTAGCCTGATATCTGACCCACGTCTGGGGTCATCTCGCAGACACCTGAATTGCGTACAAAGCGTATTCTAGTGTCATTCAGCTGACGGGACTGAAAGACGGCGTGGGCTGGAGGGCCAAGATTACGCTCAACAACAGGAGACGCGACCACGCCATGGAGTGACACGAACACGAGCAACAGAGAGAAGAAACTAACAGCAGCGGTAGAGGGCAACTCGCGCATCACAGAAAACGAAATGAGTTGATTACGGCGGGAAAGAGGGAGGAGGAGGAGAGGGAGGGGGTTGGGAGGGGTTTTATGCACAGGCACGGGAGAATCGTTTCAGATATTTTTACCAAACCCAAAGAGCATCACAACACACATAGAACGATCGGATAATAAAGACGGCGATGGGGTGAGAGAGGGACGAAGCGCAAGCTGGTGTGTTGTTTGTTGATCAGCGTTATGAATGCCTTTGCTCGTCGTCAACGCGCCGTTACATGGAGGAGGAGACGGAGGAGGTCGCGCCTCAACCCCGACTCGTTCTCTCCCTCCCTCCACTTCCACTTTCAACAACACTCTCATTCACCTCTTGCTCGGCCACCTATCAATAGTTCCGCACAATGCCTGCATCGCGTCGTGGAAGTGGCAGCGTCACTCTACCTTCTGGTCAGACGCTAGCTATCCACACACGTACCCAGGATGAAGAAGACCTCCCTCATGCAACCAAAAAGTACACTTCACGTCTTTGCTTAAAAACCCATTGTCTGATCGATATGAACGCAGAACGATGGCGGATCATCTCCGCAAGTACGAGCAGTTGTATGTCCTTCATTGCAATTGTCGCCATTTGCTTCCGGTTTCACTTTGCATCCCGACAGGTTCACATTGACACCGCAGCGCATGCGCATGATCACTCAAGCATTCAGCGAAACGCTCGATAATGGTCTCAAAAAACATGGGCAGGTCGTTGTAAGGTCCAATTCCCATCCGTGTGTGCGCATATATCCACTGCTCCACGGCCCCGCGCCCTAATCTAGCCGATGATCCCAACTTTCGTCTTTGGTTGGCCAACAGGTGACGAGATCGGAGACTATCTTGCACTTGACCTAGGTTCGTAGTACTCTCATACGGCCTGCCCTTCTTGCTGACAAAATTCACCTATCGCGTATGCACGCAGGTGGTACAAATCTCCGCGTCTGTCTTGTCTCCCTACAAGGTGACGGCAAATTCGAAATCACGCAGACGAAATACCGTCTGACTGAAGAACAAAAACATGATGACGGAGAGAATCTCTTCGACTTTTGCGCAGAATGTCTCAAAACGTTCATCGAGACAAACATGTCAACAGTCTCAGAGCCTGGTGCTAACGTTTCTCTTGAGGGTGGAGAGAAGGAAAAGAAGACTGTGCAGGCAGAAGAGAATGATTCGACCGAAAACGTGGCACCCTTAGCAGGCTTGTTGCAGCCCGGACAGCACTTGCCCCTAGGGTTCACAGTGAGTCGATGCCGCTCAGGAGCGTGATTCCCACTGATTCATCCTTAGTTCTCGTATCCGTGCGAGTAAGTCTATTGTACTTCTCACTAAGATCTAAGGATCGAGCATGTCGTGTAGCCAGGAACGCATTGACCATGGCGTCCTTATCCGTTGGACGAAGGGTTTCGGTGCACCCAATACAGAGGGCCGCGACGTCGCAGAAATGTTCCGCAAATCCATTGACAAGCTCGTGCGTGCGTCGTTCTCGGCGAGCGACCACGTTCTGACTTTACAGCACCTAGAGTCTTCCCATAAAGCTCACCGCACTGATTAATGACACGACCGGGACGCTCATTGCGTCTCATTATGTCGACCCACGTACCAAGATCGCAGTCATTTTTGGGACAGGCTGCAATGCCGCGTATATGGAAAAAGTCAGCGAAATCACCAAGATCGATAATCTTGGGCTGAATAAGTACGAGGCTGGGCCTTACTCAGAAATGGCGATCAATTGCGAATGGGTTCGTGCTTTCTTAATCTCTGTCATTTACTGACTGAATATCAGTCTCCGATGGATGTGATCATAGGGTGCATTTGATTCACATTTGCATGAGCACCTTCCGAGGACGAAGTATGATCAAATTGTGGACGAGACATCAAACAAACCAGGCGAGCAGGCATTCGAAGTTCGTGACATTGTTTTGTTCGTTGCCCCCGTATTGACTGACCGCTCTGCTATTTCGTCACTACTTGCGGCCGTGGTCAGAAACTTATCTCAGGTCGTTATCTAGGCGAAATTTTACGGCTCGTCATCTGTGAACTTATCGACGAGGGTGTACTTTTCCTTGGTCAGAACACGTACAAGCTTGAAAAACCATACTGCTTCGATACGGCGTTCTTATCGCTCATGGAAAGGTACATCCCATTCAGCAAGCGCTCGCTAGTTTCCTGAAGCTTGTTCGCCAGTGATCCTACGGACGAACTTCTTATGATCATCGGCATCTTCACTCACTTCTTTGGTCTCGAAACAACGCTAGCCGAGCGACAATTCTTCCGCGCTCTTGCGCGCTTGATCGGTCGCCGTGCGGCCCGTATGAGTTCCTGTGGAATTGCGGCCATTGTGACGAAGATGGGCTACCTCGATGAGGGATGCAGTGTGGGCGCTGATGGTTCGCTGTATAATGTACGTTCCTAGCTTTCTCTAGTGTTTGTATTTCGAAGCAGAGTAAACTGCGTGGATCACGACAGAAGTACCCGGGTTTCGCAGATCGCGTGCACGAAGGCCTGGTCGACATCTTCGGAGACAAAGGCCGGTGTGTCACTCGAGATGATCCTATTTAACCTTGCCGCCTAACGTTTCTGTCTTCAGCAACATCGTAACCCATCATGCCGAAGATGGTAGTGGCGTTGGGAGTGCCATCATTGCAGGTATGCGCTTCTCCTATTTGGTGTGTGCGGCCCCATCTGATTAATGCATCCAGCAATGACAAAGGCCCGTAAAGACGCCGGTGCATTCACTCACGTCTAATCATTTTAGACCCACCTTCGTCGACACTCGCATTCTAATTCTACTCCTTCCTGTATTATTCTATACCCGGCGGCCGATCCAGGATGCATCAAAAGCAGGTCGATGGCATCATTCATGTAAAGTACCGACTGTAAGAAGTGAGTGGAGAAATCCCATTGTACTACAATGGCTGTGAGATACGGGTAGTTACATCACAATGTATTCAATCATGAGAGTCATTCCAAGTTTAGACATTCACTTGTGTGTTGAGTCTGGTGACTGGCAATATTAATCCCCTGTAACGAAGTGTCCGCGTCCCACGGTCCTGCCGAGTTGTGCCGATACCTCGCTTAACTTAAGTGATTTACCAGTTTTTGAGAGTCGCATTTATCCACACATATCTCCTTCCTCACCCTTTCTCACTGCAAAAACAACCAAAATAAATTGTAGATGATAAGTAAATCATAAACATGGGTGAACTGGTCAAAAATTCTGCAAAATTCCATTGTGGTATAGTGGTGTTCTGGTCCATATCTCAGGAGTGAAACAATTTCTACAAATTTTTTGTACAAATTAGAGACAGGCATGGAAAGTACACCCCAGCCATTGAGCTGGGTAATTTTTCAGACTGCTGTTGAGAAGAAGGAGGTGGAAAATATGCAGAATGTATACAAAAAAGAAAAAATAGTATCACATAACTTGATATAACTGTAAGGACCTTTTCATTTTTATTCCCTTTACAGTCTATTTTGCTACCTTATGACAAATCTTCCCTTTATCTAATTTGCCTTACTAATACTCCCTTTCAATTCTGCACAAAGTCACATTGATTACTAATCCTTCTAGAAGGTTCTATCACTTTACCCAGACTGATTATTACTTTGCTCTTTATTTATCACATGACCCTCCCTTTGCAAGCAGTTTGCTCCCACAAGCGACGTGTATATAAGTAAATAGTCTGACCTCCTTTGTCCCCTATATATATCGCCCCTCTGATCTCACCCCACATCCGTTTCCGGGTAACCCCCTTTGCTCGATGGATTCGGGTTCTCCTCCTCTCTAGCTTTCCAACGGTACCACTCTCCCACCCATCCGTCTTACGGTTCTTGAGTTATTCCATGTTTATACCGTGAGAAACTGGGTAACCCGGTAACCCACTGGGTAACTCACTGGGTAACCTCTGGGTAACCTCTGGGTAACTCACTGGGTAACTCATTATATAAGTGGGTAACCTCTGGGTAACTAGGTAACCACTGGGTAACTAGATAATATTATCTTATCAAGTAAGTTATTATTTAATAATTTCCTTATAGCTCAGAGCTGCCTGCATGTCAGCTGGCAGTTCTCCTCAAGTTTTCCTCAAGTTTTCTTGCAGGTTTCTTGCAGTTTTCCTGCAGCTCAGAGATGTCTGCATATCAGCTGGCAGTCCCCCTGCAAGTTTTTTGCAGTTTCTTTGCAGCTTAGAGCTGCCTACATGCCAGCTGGCAATTCTCCTCAAGTTTTTCTCAAGTTTTCCTGCAGGTTTCCTGCAGTTTTCCTGCAGCTCAGAGATGCCTGCATGCCAGTTGGCAGTTTTCCTGTAGGTTTCCTCAAGTTTTCCTGTAAATCTGAGTTATTTACATACTATTAGCTGATAGTCTCTTTAAAGATATAAAAAGCCAATGTTTTGCAACAATCTTGCATCATTCCTCAGCTCACTCAACTGCTCTTAACTGACTTTATCTGCATCTACAGGTTATACTAACTTGTTATTTTCAGAAATTCAGTAAAAGAATGTCAAGTACTCAAGCAAAGTAAGTAAGATTGGTTTCTAAAGTTTAATAATCTAACATTTTTACAGTTTAGTCTGTGAGATACAAGGATGTTCCATGTATCTGCAGACATTTGCAAGTGTGAACTCTGCTAAAGTTCACAAATATAAGTTTCACTCTTCTACAATTGGGCTGATATATCCAGGTATGTATTTAGCTATTTTTCAAAGCTTACTATATTTCATTGATAAATTGTTCAGATGGTTCATCTCAAGAACTCTTGAGATCTAATGGCAACCTTGGGGACTTCCATTGTCCCTATAAGAGTTGTGGCTTCTCTTCTCCTAAAAGAGATAGTTTTCAAGCACACTGAAAAGATAAGCATAAAGGAAAAGTTCAAGGAAAAGAGTCTATAAAACAAGATTCTTTAAGTAAGTTTTTATTTTTTTAGTAAGAATCAATAACTTTTATAAAAATTTTAGGTGCTACAAACTTATCATTGTCTGCTACAATGAAGCTTACTGATGCTACTCAATCAACTTCTCAGCATCTTGATTCTATTGAATCACTCTCTATGAGCTCTGCTTCTAAAAAACCATTATCTTTTCATATGGCTTCAAGCCAGACACTTCAAAAGTTGCCATTGCAACTTGATGAAGTGTTCAAAAATGAAAAGAGAGGTTTGGAAGATATTCTGGTTGACTCAAGTCTTCAAAAAAGACTTGATAAGCCATTTAATAAGCAGAGTGAGAGGTTCATAGAGAGTGAGGAATCAGATGAAGAGAAGAGTCCAGTGATGAAACTTAGTCAAATAAGTCATCATAAGGACTTTGATGGAGAGCATAGTGAGAATGATGATGATGATGAGCCTATCTTTGCTAAAAGTAAAGCAAAGAAGATTGTGCAAGACTCTGATGATGAGAGCTATGAAATATCTAGCTCTTCTGATTAGGAGGCAGAAAAAAAAAAGAGGAACAACAAAAGCAAAAGAAGACTCTACTGGACATAGAGTCTATCCACAAAGATGGATACTTTTGGAGTACTCCTCTTCTTACAGCCATGGATGTTTATATACATTCAGAGCTAAAGTGGCCTATGTGCAAATCATGCCAAGTTGGACTCAGACCAGAGTCTATTTGGGGGCACATAGAAGAAAAACACTCTAGCTTAAAGAAAAGGGTTGAGAGTTTGGGTTGTTCTTATAAAGAAGCACAAACCTACTGCAACTCTATAAGGGATAAGTATTTAGCTAAAGAACCTCCTATGACTCCTAAACCATTTTCAGATTCTATTTCAGGTTTAACTATTTATTCAGCCTATTATTGCTCTAACTCTTCTTGCAGCTATGTTTGTATGAACTATGAAGTTATGCAAAAGCATCTTAGGATCAAACATCCTAAGATGCCAGGTCATACTTCACCATTGTCATGCAAAGCACAAAGGTTTTATGCAAACTTGTGCTGATCTCTTGACACTGCACGAGGAACTTAACCTTAGCAATACGTAACTGAACG